>CM028135.1:1024147500-1026547500 GCA_016271365.2 Neoceratodus forsteri
CCAGTACAATGTTATCCTTTGGGAAATCAACCAAAATTCAAATCTGCAGAACTCCAAGCCGAAGTAATATATTTTCACCAAATCAGCAAATCTGTGGAGCAAGCCCTTTCTACCCTGCAAATTTCAATCCAAAATTCCAAACCATTTCTTTGATATGAAGTGACAAAGAAACAACTATATAACATTTCTTGATTTGCAGCAAATCCTTTTTCGTAATTTGTGATAAAAGAAAATGCTTTTTAGTACATTTCAAAAAATGATCCTGTTTCATGGTAAATGTTTTCTGAGATTTGTGAAACAGGATTTCTGCCTCTAAAAAATGCATTTCTCACAAAGTAATACAAAAACTAGCCACATAATGTGATTCTATGGTTCCTGATTGGGTAAACATAACTGTGGATGTTTACTGAAGCACTGTATTAGTTTTAACATTTAAGTTTGTTTCCCTTGCTAACAGAAAACAAGATGGTGGCAGCATGAACTAGGATTCCACTTTTGTGATCAAGAATCTTGTTTCAAACCTGACATCTAACTTTTCCCATAGGCAGTATTGGGAGATTTTAAAATTTAAAACCTTTGAACTAAAAAATATTTTTTTACCAAACCAACAATAGGCACCACTGTGACCAAAACCTATATACCCTAAAAATTTCAAAACAAATTCCATATTGTTTTTGTGCAACACAGTGACAAAGAAATTGACAAAAAAAAACAGTAATTTACACATTCTTTGAAACTTCATATCTCCGCACCCACACATCCAACCAAAATGCAACTTGCCACATCAAGAGATATTTGATCCCTGATGGCACATGCCACATTTCATGTAAGTCGCTTGAAAGGTTATGAAGTTATTATAACACAAATTGTGATCAAGAATCCTTTTTCATGATTAAGAATCCTGTTTTGAGCCTCACATTTAACCTTTCCCATATGAAATAATGGAATTGCTCAATTTAGTAACTTTGGAATGAATTCATATTTTTTCACCAAACCTTCAAAAGGCACCATTGTGACACTAGACCTATATACTCTCAATATTTCAGACCAAAATTGCACGCTATTTTTGCACAACACAGTGACAAACAATATGACAAAAAACTGTAATTTACTCATTTTAAAAGACTCCATATCTCCACATCCAACTCGGACAAACTTGCCACATCAAGAGATTTTTAGGCCCTGATGGCACATGCCTAATTTTATGTAAATCACATGAACAGCTGCAAAGTAATTAAAACACAAATTGCGAACAAAAATTCTGTTTCATTATCAAGAATCCTGTTTTGAGCATGACATAAAATTTTTCCCATAGGAAATAATGGGAAACTTTAAAATGTAATAACTTTGGAACAGATTAATATTTTTTCACCAAAACCTTCAAAAAGACACCACTGTGACCCAAGACCTATAAACCCTAACATTTCAGACCAAAATTCCACACCGCTTTTACGCAACGTGGTCACAATTTGATAAAAACAGTAATTTACACATTTAGTGAACCTCCATAGCTCCACACCTACACATCCAATTGGACAACAACTTGCCACATCAAGAGATCCTTGGTCCCTGATGGAGCATGAAAAATTTGATGCACATCACTTGAACATTTGCAAAGTTATTAAAGTGCAAAATATTCAGTTTAATGTAGAAGTGAAGAATTTGACAAAAAAAGTAAATTACACATTATTTGAGACTACATATCTCTGCACTCGCAAATCCAACTGGAACTAAACTTATCACATCAAGAGATTGTTGATCACTGATGGCACATGCCACACTTCATGTAAATCACTTGAAAGGTTATGAAGTTATTATAGCACAAATTGCAATCAAGAATCCTGTTTCATGATCAAGAATCCTGTTTCAAGCCTGACATTTAACTTTTCCATAGGAAATAAGGGGAAATTTTAAAATGTAATAACTTTGGAACTGATTAATATTTCTTCATCAAACCTTCAAAAGGCAGCATTGTGATCAAAGACCTATATACTCTAAAGCATTCAGACTGAAATTCCACCCTGTTTTTTGTGCAGCACAGTGACAAATGATTTAACAAAAACAGTAATTTACATTCTTTGAAACTCCATATTTCTGCACCTGCACATCCAACTGAAACGGATCTTATCACATCAAGAAATCTTTGGTCCATGATGGCATACCACATTTCATGTAAATCGCTAGAAAGATGATGAAGTTATTATAGCACAAATTGCGATCAAGAATCCTGTTTCATGAACAAGAATCCTGTTTTGAGCCTCACATTTAACTTTTCCCATATGAAATAATGGAAAACTTGAAAATTTAATAACATTGGAACTGATCAATACTACTTTATCAAATCTTCAAAAGACACCACTGTGATCACAAACCTGTATAACCAAAAAATTTACAACCAAAATTCCACACTGTTTTTGTGCAACACAGTGACAAAGAATTTTGACCAAAAAATGAATTTATGCATTCTTTGAAACCACATATCTTCAAACCCATAAATCCAACTGAAACTTGTCAGATGAAGAGATATTTGGTCCCTGATGGTGCATGCCACATTCCATGTAAATTGTTTGAAAGGTTATAAAGTTATTATAGCACAAATTGCAATCAAGAATCTTGTTTCATCATCAAGAATCAGCTTCAAGCCTCACATTTAAATTTTCCCATATGAAATAATTGGAAATTTAAAATTTAGTAACTTTGGAACAGATTAATATTTTTCACAAACCTTCAAAAGGCACACTGTGACCTAAGACCTATATACCTAAATATTTACCACCAGAACTCCACAATGTTTTGGCACAATGTGGTGACAAATAATTTGACAAAAAAATTGTAATTTGCACATTATTTGAGACACCATACCTCCGCACTCACACATCCAACTTGAACTAAACTTATCACATCAAGAGATCTTTGGTCTCTGATGGCGCATGCCACATTTCATGTAAATTGCTTGAAATATTTTAAAGTTATTATAGTGAAAATTGTGATCAAGAATCTTGTTTCACAATCAATAATCCTGTTTCAAGCTTGACATCTAACTTTTCCCATATGGAATAATGGGACACTTTAACATTTAATAACTTTGGAACAGATTAATATTTTTTCACCAAAACCTTTAAAAGGCATCACTGTGACCCAAGACCTATATACGCTAAACATTTCAGATCAAAATTCCACACCATTTTTGTACAACGCTGTGATAAAGAATTTAAAAAAACAGGAATTTACACATTTTGAGAATCTCCATATCTTCACACCTGCACATCCAACTGGACCACAACTTGCCACTTGAAGAGATTTATGGTCCCTGATGGAGCATGCCAAATTTCAGGCATTTCACTTAAACACATGCAAAGTTATTAAAGTGCAAAATGTTCAGTTTAATGTAGAAGTGCATTTGACAAAAAATTGTAATTTACACATTATTTGAGACTCCATATCTCCACACCTACACATCCAACTGGAAATAAACTTATCATATCAAGAGATCTTTCATACCTGATGGTGCATGCCACACTTCATGTAAATTGCTTGAAAGGTTATGACATTATCATAGCATAAATTGTGATCAAGAATATGATTTCATGATCCAGAATCCTGTTTAGACTCATGTAACTTTTCTCATATGAAATAATGGAAATTTTAAAATTTAGTAACTTTAGAACAAATTAATATTTTTCATCAAACCTTTAGACACCACTGTGACCCAAGATCCATATTCCCTAGATATTTCAGATTAAAGTTCCATACTGTTTTGCACAATGCAGTGACAAAAGAATTTGACCAAAACTGTAATTTACATATTATTTGAGATTCCATATCTCCGCATCCACACATCCAACTGGAACTAAACTTATCATATCAAGAGATCTTTTGTCCCAAATGTTGCATGCAGCATTTCAGGTAAATAGCTTGAAAAGTTTAAAAGTTATTATAGTGCACATTGTGATCAACAATCCTGTTTCATGATCAAGAATCCTGATTCGAGCATGATCTCTAACTTTTCTTATAGGAAGTAATGGGAAAATTTAAAATTTTATAATTTTGGAACAGATTAATATTTTTTCACCAAAACCTTCAAAAGGCACCATTGTGACCCAAGACCTATATACCCTAAACATTTCAGACCAAAATTTTACACTGTTTTTGTGCAATGCAGTGACAAATAATTTAGCAAAAACAGTAATTTACACATTTTGTGAGTCTCCATATCTTCACACCTGCACATCCAACTGGACACTGGACCAAAAGCTGCCAAGTCAAAAGCTCCTTGGTCCCTGATGAAGCATGCCAAATTTCATGCACATCATTTGAACAGTTGCAAAGTTATTGAAGTGTGAAATGTTCAATTTAACGTAGAAGTGAAGAATTTGACAAAAAATTGTAATTTACATTTTGAAGACCAAACATCCAATCAAAACAAAAAACTTTACATAAAGATATCCTTGGCTCTTGATGGCACATGCCAAATTCCATGCAAATTGTATGAATGGCTGTGAAGTTATTAAAGAGCAAATTGCAATCAAGAATCCTGTTTCACGATCAAGAATCCTATTTTTACACTTGTTGACATTCTATATCTCTGCACCAATGCAACTGACCAAAACAAAACTTGCCACATCCAGAGATCTTTGTTCCCTGATGGCACATGCAAAATGTCATATGAATCAGTTTAAAGGCTGCAAAGTTATTAAAGTGCAAACATTTTAGTTTAACATAGAAGTGACCATTGAATCCTGACTATAGGTATGTGACAGCACCCATATAATTTTAATCCAAGAGTGAAACTTGTCAAGGTGTCCAGGTGTGCTGTGATATACTGTTGCCTTCAGTGTGTTGTGAAGCATGAGGCATGTACCGAGTGCCTTCAACCTCCTACAAAGCCCATATATCAGCACTCTGGGACCCCTCAAAGTGTTATTCCTCTTATAAAATAGGTCCTAAATTGTTTTTGAAGTATAAATGATTATTTATTTATTTATTAAAATTTAGTAGCCAGGAAAGGCACACTGAGCCAAGGCTCATTTCAGGCATGACCTGGTGACAGGACACAAAGAGGTAGTTGCATGGGAAAAAACAATCATTAGAATAATGCAACTATTAACAATCTAGTCAGGAGTTTGGTACAATATTACATAAAGTACTGGCTTAGTACATACATGCAAAACACATAATATAATCCAATATGGTAAACAAAAGAATATCAAGAGCTAGAGGAATCATATATAATACAGGTGTAGTATATTGAAGCAAAAGCATGAATACCTAAAGTACTAAATATACAAATAGGCTATCAAGATCCAGAGAGCAAGTTGAGCAGTGGAGAAAGGTAAATACATCCAGGTACAATGCCATGAGGAATCAGGGAAGGTGGTGGCAGGATCAGAAGGACTGAGAGGAGAGCCTAAGGAGGTGCTTAAGAGAGGGAGGAGGGGGAACCAGAGAGGAGAGAAGTTGGTTCCAAAGAGTGGGAAACTTGTATGGGAAAACAGCTTTTTAGTTCTGAGCTATCCATGCTCATTGTGATGACTGGACAGTCAGGTGATGCTTTCTCAGCCAGTCAGATCACTAGGATTTCATTATCCACCTGTATTTTATATATACTGTACATATACATATATATATTATATTCTTTGCAAAATTAACTGTGTTAATCCAACATTTAGGGTTCAGGCTGAAACAAAATAACTAGAGAAATGTGGTTTAAGGGGTTTCCAACCCTAGACCCATCCAACCCCTAAAACAAATCAAAGGTGCAGTCTTCTTTACCAACCCTAAAGCTCACCCCATTCTATATACTCGAGAAACTTACACAACTAATGGAGTGAGCTTTATGGTTGACAACACCAAGGAAGACTGTATCCCTGATTTGTTTTTGGTGGAGGGGTTTTAGGGTTGGAAACCTAAATTACATTTCCTACTTTTTGCTTTAGTCTGAACTCTAAATGTTGCATGTCTGCTTTTTTGCAAAGAATTCTAATGCTTCAGATAGTATAACCATATCCTTATTTGCCTGTAGGAATGCAGGACCTGCCAGGTCTGTGCTCCCATCAATCCATAATTTTGAGATAGTGTAATCATATCCTTATTTGCCTGTGGGAGTGCTTGTCCCTTGATAAAGTGCCATCTGGGTATGAAATGCTGTAGGGTTTTCTTCAGGCTGTGGAACTCATTCTATATATGTCTGGCTTTTTATCTAGATTGTGTAAGTTCAATAAATCTTTTGTATTTTCTTACACTTGTTTGTGATGTATCTTACTATGTTAGACTATTATATATGAGCCTGTTTGCTTTTGATTGTCAGATTTTTTGGGCTCATGCACTTGGCTTCTGGTGATGCACCCACTTCACTTGATTCCAATAGTAGCACTACCACTGAGCCATTGTATACGTCTCATTTACACCTCACATCTTATTTGATTTCAGTAAATAGGGAATTGTTTCTCATTTTTAAATTACTTTTTTTTAAACTGCTTGGAGCTTATCGTTTCTGAATATACATATTTTCCCTAAAATAATGCAGGTTTTTTTATGTACTTGCATTACACACTGACTGGCAGCCATTTTACAATTTTAGGGGAATAGTCAAATTAGGAACCAAGGAATATTTTTTTTATCTGATTTTTACATAATGCCCCTTGCAGCTAACTCAACAAATTAGTGAGTCTTTTTTTTTACCAAAATACCTTCTTGTAACTAATCCATAATATTTCATGTGGCACTCTGTTTTAACAATCTTAAACCCTTCTCAAACTGGCTGTGGAGTTTTATGAAAATTTCAGCTTTGTTATGTATTCAACGTTCACTGAGTCTCCTTCCTCTACCCAATTACTATTGACAGCTAATGGTAAGCGATTCATATAATCTTAGTTGATAGGGAGTCCCCTATCTTTTTACTGGGACTTTTCAACCACTGCCAGTTGATGCTAAATGTGTGCTCACATCTCAATTGATTGGGAGTTCCCAATCTTTTGATTAAGACCTAGCAACTGCACCAATGCACTGTTCCCTTTCTCAGTATGTGTTTGGCTATTTTAACATATGGTTGTAAAAGCACTCAAAACTAATTTACTATTGTGGATTTAATCATTTGTTTTGCCAATTGTTAAAAATAACAGTAAAATTATATTTAGAATGATTGTGAACAGTATTTGTTTCATTGTATACCAATGCTTTGTGATGATTCTTTTGCTGATTTTCATTTAGAAAGGTGTATTACTTTTAAATTTACAAAGAGTCGGTGACTCAGTGCTGGGGTTTCAAGTGATGTGCAGCATCTACAAATGTTAGGATTGTGTGATCCTCATTTTTATTTTACATTGTATTATATCAGTTTAATAAATAATTTGTTTTAGAACACACTAGTGATTTTATGTCCTTTATTTGGGAGCCTTGGTATAGTGCACATAACTTTTAAAATTTATTTACAGAATATGCTGATACCCCTTTCCTTGGAACCAGCCCCATGGTGATTTTTCAATGATCCAATAGTTGGAGTGTTTGATATTTCATACATAAAGGGACAGCAATGGGGAGGTACTAGTCGCCGGGAAATGGTGGCTCATGGCTCTCACTGCAGCCCACAGCACAAGTACAGTACCAGCTGTGGCTGCAGAAGTCAAGAAAGCCCCACTGTTCTCATACAGAGAATGCAGGTGGACTCCTCTCACTAAGCTAGGCACCTTGAATTTTGGGTGCCCAGAAAGGTATTGTCTGCTCTCATTTAAAAAATACAAACTTCAGAATCCAGCTACTCCAGGTCCATTTAGCTAGATCTGTTTTTTTTTTTTTTTAAATGACAGCATGTTTATGTACTTTCCATGATTTGTTAGTGTGAAGAAAAAACTATAAGATGGTGGTCTCATAGCATAAAAAAATGTTTCATGCTGTGCCAAGTGGTGAGAAACCAAAAAAGGTGTCCTGCAACATCTAGCTTTTCATTTCACACCTAGCCTTGTGCAAATAAAAATAATTTCTGGGGTGGAATTCAAGTGAAAGTCTGACTTTCAATTCCACAGAAGTTCAGAAATTCATTTACAAACTTCCACAGAAATGCTGCCCATGATTGCTGCCCACCCAGTTGCCGTAAAAATGCCCTGGTGGCTAGTGGTCCCTCCCCACCCACCCCACAAGTACACCAACTATCCCTGTGGACTAGCAGTCCCTCCCTCCACTGGATCACCCACTACCAGACCTAAAAACAATACCCCACTGAGGTGGTTGCAAATACAATCCCTCCCCCAACTTATCCCTGCTCCACAAATGCCCTGGTGGCTAGTGGTCCCTCCCCTTCACCTCACCCAGAGTAACCTGTTAGTAGTAATGACCCCCATCCCCATCTCAGTCTGTAAAATAATTTGCATAGTTTAAATTGGTTCAAAATCAGGAGAGACAACCCCCTCCCCATCCCCCATTTGACTCCAGTCCCTGAATAAAAAATATTTCCCTGGCGGTCTAGTGCCCCCCACCGCCACCCCAGTAGGTGTCCCACCACCCCACTCCTACCCCCATCCAGAACCCCAGCGGGCAGACCAGCACAGACCTCCTCCCTCCACCATGGCTGGCCTGCCCACTGAGCTGTCAATGAATGAGTGCATTCTTGGGCATATGTTCAAGTCATTGCCATCTTTTTTGCTGCAGACAATATGTTGCGATCCATTCAGTGAAATTGTTTTTGCCACCATAACACCCAGTTGTGGTCATAATGTTGCCAAATGCTGCTGGCGACATTATCACCACTGTCTCTGTAATACCATCACAGCAACTTGCAGAGAAACATTTTGTAGCCAGTGGTTTGCAGCACAGAAATCAGGGTCAGAGAGTCACTTTGTCTGCTCCAGTGACTCCTTCCTCTGCCAATCACCATTCCCCATCAGCGGACCTGACCTGCTCTTCTGTAGTGGTTAGCCCTGCCTCCTTCAACCCACTCAACCAACCTGAGTGAAGCCAGTTCAAACTTTGCAGGGCTGCACGGACGACTGACAAACTATCTGGAGGGCTGCAAGTTGGACTGCCCTTGCACACAGAGTTAGAATATTGTCAGAAGAGTTAGAATATTATCAGAAGAGGTGAGCTACAGCTTAAGCTTTTCAGGGCTGTGCTGACAAAGTATCCGGAGGGCTGCAAGTCGTACTGCCCTTGCACACAAAGTTAGAATATTGTCAGAAGAGGTGAGCAATAGTTTAAGCTTTTCAGGGCTGCGCTGACAAAGTATCCGGAGAGCTGCAAGTTGGACTGCCCTTGCACACAGAGTTAGCATATTGTCAGAAGAGGTGAGCAACAGTTTAAGCTTTTCAGGGCTGCGCTGACAAAGTATCCAGAGGGATGCAAGTTGGACTGCCCTTGCACACAGAGTTATAATATTGTCAGAAGAGGTAAGCAACTGCTTAAGCTTTTCAGGGCTGCACTGACAAAGTATCTGGAGGGCTGCAAGTTGGACTGCCCTTGCACACAGAGTTAGAATATTGTCAACTACTTTTGCTCTTTTCCCACTACTTTTCGTTTCGACTTTCTGTCTGGCGACCAATGTTGAAAGCGGCAAGTTGTACCATTACCTTTTGTCCATCTGGTATTTTGACCATGACTAAATGACCATGACGTTTAGTCCGGGGACTTTTAGTCCATACACGCATTCTTGTGTATGAATGTGCTCAATTATTGACAGCTCTTTGGGTGGGCCAGCCGTGGTGGAGAGAGAAGGGCTGTGCCGGTCCACCTGCTGGGGTTCAGGATGGGGGTGGAAACAGGGTGGTGGTACACTGGTTGTGGTGGGGGGTAAGGGACACTAGACCACCAGGGAAATAATTTTTATTCAGGAGCTGCACTGGGGTCAGGAATGGGGAGGGGGTTGTCTCTTGATTCTGAACCAACTTAAATCAAACAAATTTTTTATGGATGGAGATGGGGATGGGGTGGCTACTACTAACTGGACACTTTGTTTGAGGTGGAGGTATGGGACTATGAGCCACAAGGGCATTTGTGGGGCAGGGATGGGGTGGGGGGCATTTGCAACAACTGGGGCAGGGTACTTTTTATTTTTTTTAGGTCTGGTGGCAGGTGATCCAGTTGGGGAGGGACCGCTAGCCACCAAGAATAGTTGATGTACTTGTGGGGTGGGTGGGGGGACCACTAGCCACCAGGGCTTTTAATAATGTAAAAGGGTGAAATTTTGCCCATAACATTCACAGAAGTTTTCCACTCAGCCACAGCTGGACGTTTGGAAACTTCCATGAAAGTCAACTAATTTTTTTGGAAGTTCTGCCATGGCAAAAAACCCCACTTTCGATCATCCCTATTTGGGCCAGAACTTTAACTTAAAAACCCTACTGCACATGCTCAGAACAGGAAAACACAAAACTTTAAAGCCTTATAACTCTTTAACCATTTAATATTTTCTCACCAGGCCTTTCAAAGGCACTGCCTTAAGACATGACACATGGGTCCTGCAAGTTTTGGGAAAATTTCCATTCCATGTAGGCTGTACATAAGAGCAAAACCCATGTTATGTATAGGAAAAATAAGACATTTTCAGAAAATGGCATGTGGATCTCAGAAACTGCACAAGCTGCCATCACAAAACTTTCTACAGATAAAGACCTTGCCTACTAGACAACACATGCAAAATTTTAGCTGATTTAGTCAAATGGTGCCAAAGCTATTAATGTGCAAAGCTAGGAGTTTAACATTGAACAGCTACTCAACCCTAGCTGTAAGTACACAAGCATGCCCCTATAATACATATATAATGGGTGAGAATGGAATAGTAGAAACATCTTCATGATCTATACTTGACCTCCTGACCTCTCAGTGTTGAAGCTACAATTGAGGTCAGAAGAGTCAATATAACAAGTGAAGCATTTTCTACCTCAATCTCACCCATGTCATATTTGATTTGTACAAATGTATTTAGGTGGTTTTGCGATAGAAATGCTAAAAAATCACTCACGAATATAGAATCCGATGGCAAAGCAGACAAAAGGCACTTGGTCCACCCAGTCTGCCCATTTTTCCTTACCTGCATCCTCACTGCAGAAACTACTTGATCACCAACTCTTTTTCCCTCCCCATTACCTTCTACCACAATTCCTTTGTGCTCCCATACATTCTTGAATCCCAACACTGCATTCACCCCCACCACTTCTGCTGGAAGATAGTTCCAGGAATCCACCACTCTTTCTGTGAAGAAGTACTAACAGAAACATAGAAATTGATGGCAGTTAAGGACCGCTTTGCCTACCTAATCTGCCCATTTTCCCTACCTACTGTTACACTGCAGACTCTACTTGATTTGCAGATTCCCCACTTTCCCTACCACTAAGGTTTCCTTATGCCTATTCCATGCCTTATTGAATCCCACTACAGTTTGTGCCCCTATCACCTCTACTGGAAGGGAGTTCCATGCATCCATTGCTCTTTCTGTGAAGAAGTACATCCTTGCATCGCCCCTGAGCCTTCACCCCTCCAACCTCATAGTGTGACCCCCTTGTTCTTGAGCATCTTTTTGTCTGAAAAAGGCATTTCTCTTGTACCTTATTTATACCCATGAGGTATTTGAAAGTCTTTATCATTCCCCTCTCCTCTCCCTTCTTTCCTCCAGGGTGTACATATTGAGGTCCTTTAGTCTTTCCTCGTAGGGCTTTTGATGCAGACCTAGCACCATTTTAGTGCCTTACTCTGGACTGCCTCTACTCTGTCTATGTCCTTCCAGATATGAGGGGCCCGATTTTCAAAGACCCATTAAAGTGACACAAGTTGCATTGGTCTAAGGGTTGCAGCAAACAATGGTTGTGCCAGGGCCCTGCACCAGAATTTAAAGCATGCAGGGTTCCTGCGCCAAACTCCTAGGGTTTGCCGCAGGTCATCCAGAGTGCCAAACACTTGGGCGCATTTGTGGGAACTGGCACAGGTGTCCAGGCCTCTCCACCGGCGCAACACTGGAGGGCTAGTGTGTTGGGGAGTAAAGAAATACATTGCCAGGAGAAGCCCTAGGGCATAGGGACACAGGAGGAGGCAGTTGGAGAGTCAGGGCACAGCTGGGCATCAGCCGCAGTGATGTAGCACCCAGCAGGGCACCATGTCATGATGTAGAGCAATGAGAAATTAACTGCAAAGAAGATTAATTTTATTGACATCAAGCCTGTACTGTAATATCATCTCTGGTAGTCCAGTGTCCCACCCCCCTGATCCCCAATGTGTACAACCCTGGTGGTGTAGTTCCCTCCCCCCCACAGTCCCCGATTACCCCCAAGTAAAATGAAACATGCCCCAGTCCTATAGTGCCTTCCCCTGATCACTGATCTCACCCAACTAAATATGTGTTAATAGTCTCTGGTGGTCTAGCTGACTCCTCCACCCTCCCCACACCATCAGGCATGGCCCCACCTCCCCAGTCCACCCCATCCCTGGCCTGATCCTACAACCGGCGCAGTCTTCCACTCACCACCAAGCCAGCCACAGAATGCGCTATGAAGGAGCGCATACTGTATACAGTACACGCTCCTTCATAGCACATTCTGCAGCTGGCCATGGTGGTGGACAGAGAACTGTGGTGGTCACAGGATCGTGCAAGGATTGAGTGGAGCAGGGTGGCTGAGCATACCTGACAGGGTGGGAAGGGGTGGTCCACTGACCTCCAGGAACTACTAACACATATTTATTTGGGTGAGATCAGCGATCGGGGAAGGGGTGCTGTAGGAACGGGAACTTGTTTCATTTTACTCAGAGGTGATTGGGAATCATATTGGGGGGGACACTGCACTACCAGGGATTTTATGTATACATCAGGGATCGAGTGGTGCACTACACTACCAGGGATGATATTAGAGAACAGGCTCAGTGTAAATAAAATAAATCTTTCATTGCAGTTAATTTCTTTCATTGCACTAAACTGCAACGGCACTTTGACAGGTGCCACATTGTTGCGGCTGATGCCCAGCTGTGTCCTGACACCCCAACTGCCACCTCCTGTGCTTCTAGTTCACCCAAACTGCCCCCTGAACTCCTGCACCCCACTGGCGCAACCTACTTAGACCACCTCATGGCTGGTCTAAGCGGAGATCCCTCTTGCGTTCATGGTGGGGCTTGCAAAATCCCCCAAAATGGGATGCTGTAGCCCAACTATGGTGCAAGCCTTCTTGCAACCTGGTGCACCTGGTTGTTTAGCACAACCCTGGCACAAAGGGGCTTTGGTGCAGCAGGGTCTGGATCAGACACAGGGGGCTGGATTTTCAAAGGCCAATTAATGTTGCATGCTCCTGTGCACCCGAACATATTGCTGCAGACTAGCGGCATTCACTGGCCTTCATTAGAATTTTACATCCCTTGTGCCTGGTGCTGCTCCTTAGACCATGACTTCATGGTCTAAGCGTACACTTACTCAGGGGTCAATGTACCAGTGCTTGCACCAAATATATGTGGAGCAAGCTGCTGGAAAGCAGAGAAAACTGTTGCAACTACACCCAGTATTGGAAAATCAGGTGCAGTTATGCAAAAGGGATCGATGCATAGTCAAAGACAGAGTTCCATGGCACAGGGCTGGATGCACTCTGTGCCACCGCTCAAACATCCTGTCCAGACTTCTTTAGAAATTCACGTTTGACATTGCATCACCACTTGCATCAAACTCTTTTGATGCAAGTCCCTTGTGTCATTCTAACCATTTGAAAATGTGGTCCCAGTCTCCAGAACTGGACACAGTACTTTAGATATGGTGTCATCAGTGATTTATATAGCAGTATCACCACTTCCCTCTTCCTGCTGGTGATACCCCTCCATATGCACCCTAGTATTCCCCTTGCTCTCCCCACTGCCTTGCCTCATTGTCTGGCCACCTTTTGCCATCAGATATAATTACTCCCAGGTAAGGCTGTGTGAAATTACACTTCCACTGGTGAAATAATGGCAAAGTCAAATTTCACTTTCACAAAATTTTGGAATGCACTTTGGCACCTTTCATGGAAATTCTGACTTAGAAGGGTGGAATAAATGTATGAATTGCAGTTTATTGTATTAAACCGTGGAAAAAAATTCCACAGAACTGATCACTGTCAGTGGTCAGTCCTGCAGAATTTTTTTCCCCAGTTTAATACAATAATCCACAATTCAGACATTCATTCCGCAGTTCAGTGAGTCACTGAACTGTAGAATGAATTATGAATTGGGATTAAGGAATTATACTACAGAAAGAAATTCTGCAGAACTGATAACTGAACTGTGGAATGATTACATGTATTGCGGAATAATCCATTAATCTGCAGAATAAAATTCCTCAGAACTGTTATTCTGTAGTTAATGTGTATTATTCCACAGTTTAGCAAACATTCTGCAGAACAGGGTGAAAATCCACCAAACACATTCCAGAAGATTCTGATCTCACCATTGGTGGAAGTTCAGGAAATTCTGCGAAATTTACTAAATTTTGTGAAAGTTCCATGAAAGTTGAATTCGTAACTTTCATCCAGCTCTGCTCCCAAATTTCTTTCCTGTTTGGTGGTCTCCAATACCACTCAACCCATTTTGTAGTCCATCCCTGGGTTTCTATAGCCCAGCTGCATGATCTTGCACTTTGTCACGTTGAAACTTAGTTGCCACAATCTTAACCACTCCTCAAGCTTTCATATATCTCTATTCATTTTTTCCACCACCCCCATCAGAGTATCTACCCTATTGCAGATCTTAGTGTCATCTGCAAACAGGCATTCCTTCCCTTCTGGCCCCTTTGCAATGTTGCTAATAAAGAAATTAAAGAGGACGGTCCTAGTACTGATCCTTGTAGCACATCTCTGGTCACCCCTCCCTCCTCAGAGTGAATTCCGTTTACCACCACCATCTTTTACCTATTCCCCAACCAATTTCTAACTCAGTTTATTACCTTTGAACCCACTCCCAGGTTGCCCAGCTTCACTATGAGTCTCTGTGTGGAACGGTATTGAAGGCCTTCTCAAATCTAGGAAGGCCACATCTACTGCTACACCCAGATTTAATTCCATAGTCACTCAGTCAAGGAAATCTATCAAATTTGTTTGATATGACCTCCTTGCTGCGAATCCATGATGCCATGTATCTAGTAAGTCACTAGATTCAAGGTATTCCACAATCCTTTCCTTCAGTAATGATTCCATTAATTTTCCGTCACTGAAGTCAGGTTAAACAAACATATACCAGCACTCCACAGCATCAGTGAAATTCGATTTTAATGTAAAAATATGTGAACACAGTGTAATGTAAGTGCAAATTGCAGACCAGGAAAATGAACCACAAAACATGACTGGTCCCAGTGTGAGGCTCCAATACCTCTTCCTCAGGGGTGTCTCTGAGGAAGGTGAGAAACCCTGAGAACTGGAATCAAGCTTTGTGGTTTGTTCCTGGTCTGCAATTCTGTTGTTTTGTTTGTTTTGTTAATCTTTGGTAACTGTGTAAGGCCCACTAGGCACAGGTGCCTGTTTTCTGGGATGACCTAGGAGCACTGGGAAGTTAAGTGACTTGCTCATAGTCACACAGTATGCAAGTGGAGGTTGTGGGTATCAAACACAGGTCTGTCTGCTGGATGTACCAAGCTCATTCACAGCTCATTGCTCTAACCTCTTTTAGTTTTGTGGCCCTGACCCTGTGGAATTGTCTACCTCACTGGGTGCGAGACTGCTTAACCGTCCAGAGTTTTAAAATCACATTGAAAGCACACTTACTTAGCCTGACGTATAGTAGCTTTTAGGCCACCTCTGTAATTTATATAGTTTAAACTGTTGGGTTTTATCAATTAATGATGCTGTTATTTTTATAATGTTTTATGATGCCCATTTTATGTATAAGTGCCTTGGCTGCAGAAAGGCACTTTTTACAACTTAAATGTTGATTGATTGATTGATGACACTGAGGTAGGAACCAGTAGACACTAATTGAAGGATGATGGGAAACTGGGGGGGACCATACACTGCCCCTAATGGGGAGCCAGTTCCATGCATCTTGGCTGACAATTTCCTCGTGCACCTGGGGGTTGACCAGATACTTACAAACAGTGGGTGGGGGTGAGTGCCCATCACCTTGGCGGGGGGGCTAGTACCAAAACATGGAGCAGGGAGAAAGCAATACACTGCTAGCTGGGTTGAACCAGAATCCTGCATCTGAGGAAGGGGACCAATAGCAACACCTGTGGGGAGGTGGGGTGGGACAGTACCCTTAACATGGGGGTTGGGGAAGGGCCAAGTACCATGCACCTGGGGGACCAGAACAGTGCACATGGGAAGAGTGGGGGGATAACCAGTACACTGCAAGTGGGGGTGGAGGGGGTGCCAGTAATCTGACACTGGGATGGGGACCAGTACACACTACTTGGGGATGATGGGAAACTGGGGGTTGGGGGTACAATCACTTTCCCCTAATGGGGTGCCAGTACCCTGCATCATGAGGGACCATTTCCCAGTGAACCTGGGGGCTGAATCACCACACACCTTCACACCTGGGGAAGGGGTACCTGTCACCTTGGGGGACTGTTACCTCTACATGGAGAAGGGAGAGCAATACCCTGCTCATTGGGCTGATCAGAACACTGCACCTGGGGTGTGGTAGATACCAACACCTGTGGGGAGGTAGGGTGGGACAGTACCCTGAACAGAGGGGTGGGGGAAGGCCCAGTATCATGCACTGTTGGGGGTACCAGCACTGTGTACATGGGGAGAGGGAGGGGAACCAGTGTGCTGCACATGAGGATGGGGGACCAGTTCACTGACACTGAGTTGGGAACCAGTACACAGTACATGGTGGTGGGGGGCTAGTAGCCTGACAATGGGGTTGGGACCAGTACACACTACTTGAGGGATGATTGGTCAGTCTCTGAACCTGGGGGACTAATCACTGTCCCGATGGGGACTAGCACTCTGCATCTCAGGGGACCATTTACCTTGCACCTGGGGGGTTGACCAGACCGGTACACCTGAAGGGCCAAGTGCAACACATTGGGGACTGGTACCAGTACTGGGGGAGGAAGTAATACGCTACTTGTGTGGTTGGACCACTACCATGCACATGTATGGGAACAGTGCCCTGCCCTGGGAAGTGACCAGAACCCTGCATTTGGGGACAGCAACCCACATGAGGAGGGACAGTACCCTGAACATGGGGTCATGTACCATGCGCCTGGTGGACCAGAAGCTTGCACATGGGAGGGGGGATGAAACCAGTACACAGTACATGGGGGTGGGGATCCAGTGCAATGACACTGGGAAAGATTAGTACCCTGACACTGGCGTGGGAACCAGAACACACTACTTGGAGTATGATGGGCCAGTCCATGTACCGGGGGGGGCAATCACTGCACCTGATAGAGGAGTCTTTACCTTACATCTTGTAGGGTCATTAGCCCATGCATCTTGGGGTGACCAGACTCGTACACTTCACTTAGGTAATAACAGTCACCAAAGTGATAAATTCAGTTAGATAATTCAATAATAGAACTGAAGTAAAACAGCCACTAGGGATCGCTGTTCCTTCACCACACTCTGTCTCTCTTACAGAACAGCCAGAAAATAGGTGACAGAGGATGAATTTAACATAAACACAAGCATTTGTCAATGCTGAATGGTTGCTTGCTGGCATTAGCAGTGGAAGTGCAGGAGTTAGACAGATGCAGTATAGGAATGGCAGTGAAGTATTGAACTGATGCCAACTCCACCCCCACCCTGCAAAGATGGACAGGCATTGGGTGTGCCTTTGGATCGTCGCTCATAATGGTCACGACATTTCACCTCACCTACCCTGCAGACACTGACAAGTGTCGAGGTGTGCCTTGGGTGTTTGGCTTTACACTCCATCCTCATTCCATAAAGAAATATGATGAAATGGGTGTAGTATAGAACATAGAAACATAGAAGTTGATGGCAGATAAGGACCACAAGGCCCATCCGGTCTGCCCATAGTATAGGAGATGGGTGAACTCAGAGGCCAAAGAGTCCAAGGCACACCTCGATGCCTGTCACTGGCTGCAGGGTGGGGTTGGGGGTGGAATGGTGTGAGTATTATTGTCGATATTCCCAAGTCACACCCTTGACACCTGTCAGTTCCTACAGGGTAGGGCATTATGGTCAGAAACCCTAATGCCCTGGGCATTCTTGGTATTTTTACTCCAAGTTTTCAACATGGGCTTTTTGTGATGCCACTGCATGAACAGTAACACTATTAGTTCATTAGCCAAAAGGTGATTTTGCACAGTGACTGCACCATTTGCACCTCAGATGCGAAACACATTTCAAACAGGATGTGAAAATGACAGCTTTACTGTTCATGAGGAGGTGTAAAAGAATTATAATGTTGAAAATCTGGAGTAAAATATAAAAAACTTGTAAAGTCAAACGTGCATAGAAACTGCGCAACACACACCTGTAATGTAATTATTGTTGGGATTTTTACCAGACTTTCAACATAGGCATTTTGGGACCTCTGCTCATGAACAGTGTCACTGTGATTTTCTTAATCTGTCCGAACATTGATTTCCCACAGACGTGCTATTCTGCGCGGAAGTGTAAAACACATTTTAGCTGGATGTGAAAAATGACAGCTGTACTATTCATAAGGAGGTGTGGAAAAATGCCAGTGTTGGGGAAGAAGGAAACATATTCAATTCAGTGCTTTAGAGTAACTGGTAATTGCTATTTTTCTTTAAACTTAGATTGTGGGCTTTTAGTGACACTGTCACGTTCTTTGTTGTCTTTACTTATAATTGTTTTGGGCTGTTGAAATTTAAAACATAGTGGTGGTGTAATTCTGTGCTGTCTTTAATTGCTGCAATTTTAGCCCCCTTCCCCCAACTCCTAATTATATGCCCTGTTAAATCTGATTGACAGGAGCTAAACACAGGGTATAGTAAGGGTGTGAAGTAGGAGGAGCATTAGAGGAAGAAGCCCACCCTCAGCACGACAAGTGTGTTGACTCATTTATTTATTTATTGGTTTCTTTTTTTAAAGAAAATTATCTGAGGATCAGTGGCAGGATTTTTAGGACAGTAAATTAATAAAAAGGGAACTAGGAGAGCTTCAGTAGCAGACAAGTAGTGGAATTGCAGTATAATGTGGGGAGTGGTGCAATGCAGTGGCTGTGGGGCAGCCATATTCAGGCAGACCTTCTGGACACTGAGGTGCTGCCCTATCTGCATGCATCTCTCTGGACTGTGGGATGAGGTAGCCAGATTCAGAGCAGAAGTAAACTGGGTCAGGAGTACCATCACCCCTATCCAGAGACCACCCAGTCCAATGCAACTGCCTCAAACAATGCCAAGAAGCAGGAGCACTTGGATGACAGTGGGCTCAGGAGGGTTAGAGCAGTCAGGCAGAGGCACATCCCAGATCCTATTCCACTAAGAACTCATATGCCACACTGGCAAATGAGGACAACCAAATAGAGGTACCCAGAGAAGTGGAAGGAAAGATGTGGAGGTTAGCCAAGGAGGTGACCTCAGCAGGGAAAGCAGTGGACCCCAGAGGAGGAGGAAGTGAATCCTGGTGGGGACTCCATCATAAGAGGGATCAGCTAGGAACACAGGAGGGGGAGGACAGGGAGGTGAGGTGCCTACCAGGTGCCACGGCATGGAGGGATGGAAGGAAGATCCTGGGGATCACTGGGAAGGCAAGATGGGAGGGTGAGTTGGATGTCATTATCCACCTAGGTACTAATGACCTGGCAAATGGGGAGCCAAAGGAAGTTCAGGAAGAGTTTAGGAAATTGGGGAGGGGTCTCAAGCAAGTCGCTACTTCTGTCACTTTCTCAGAAGTACTACCTCGAGGCAAGGGAGCATGAGTGCAAGCACCAGGAACTTTAACTAATGGTTGAAGAACTGGTGCTGTGAGAAGGGTTTGGATTCATTGGTGACTGGGGACCCACCTGGAGGGATGGAGGTTTGTTCAAGCCTGACGCTGCATCCATCCTGGAGAATCAAGCACTCAATGATAAGTTTAAATGCTACATTGACAAGCATTTAAACTAGCAAAGGGGGGTGGCAGGCCAGCAAGGAGGGTACCTACTTGTTCACCCCCACAGCTAGCAGGGAACCAGTGAACCAGAGGAGTGGCTATCTCTGCAAAGCAGTGTGCAAAAGATGGAGATTAGTGCCCAAGAGGTGGATAGGCAGAAAAGGGGCAAAATTCAGCAGAAGGGCAGACAGCAAGGAGAACCAGGTATAAAGGACAACCAAGGAAGGGGCTGGAGTAGAACAGTGAAGCAGTCTAGGGAGGTCAAATCATGGAAAGCCATGTGTGCAAATGCCAGGAGCCTTAGCAACAAGATGGAAGATCTGGAGGCTGTCATGGTGCAGTCAGACCTGGACATTGTGGCCATCACTGAAACCTGGTGTAATGATAACCACGACTGGGAGATGGCCATACCTGGCTACAACATATTCAGAAGAGACAGAGCAGGCAGGATGGGAGGAGGAGTGGCACTGTATGTGAAAAATGACATAAGGGCCACAGAGATCCAGGAGGAACAAAATGGGGGAGAGATACTGTGGGTTAAGCTGGAAAGGAAAATGGGAACAGCCATCCATTGGGTGTGGTCTATAGACCACCAGCCCGAGGAAGAAACAGATAGGGAGCTGATGCTAGCCATCCAAGGATGGCAGACAAGAGTGAGGTAGTACTGGTTGGAGACTTCAACATTCCAGACATGGACTGGAGCATCCCAGCAGCAGCATCAACTAGAAGCAGATTTATCCTGGACTCCCTTCAGGGTGCCTTCCTCAAGCAACTGGTCATGGAACCAACTCGGCAGAAGGCAATACTGGACCTTGTGCTCACAAACAGGGACAGTGTGATGGGGGTAACAGTGGGGGAGCACCTGGGGAACAGTGACCACCAGTCATTGTGGTTTGAAATCACTGAAAGAGCAGAACCAAACCACACAAAAACACGTATCCTGGATTTTAGGAGGGCAAACTTTGGGAAAATGGGGAGATACTTGAAAGAGGCATTAAGGGGAATGGGACAGGAATCAGGGGTTGAGGAACAGTGGGCAGTATTTAAAATGGGGATTACAAGAACAACAGAATTATGCATTAAGCAGGTTAGCAAAAGGAAGAGGAAGAGGAGACCATTATGTTTTTCCAAAGAGGTAGCAAAGAAAGTGAAAGATTGCATTCAGGCAATACAAAAAGACACAGACAGAAGGGGATAGGGAGAAGTACCAGGAGAAGCAAAGGGAGGCAGGGAGGTCAGTAAGGGAAGCCAAAGCTCAGACAGAAGAACACATTGCAAAATCAGTGGGTAGAGGGGACAAAACCTTTCACAGGTACATAAGTGAAAAAAGAAAGACAAAGGGAGGGATAGTGAGACTGAAGGGGGAGGATGGGGTCCGCGTGGAGGATGACAACAGTAAAGCTGACATATTGAACAGGTATTTCTGCTCAGTCTTTACTGAGGAAGAGGAGGTAATGGGTCTGAAGGGAGTACAAGGGGTGAGAATGGTGCAGAAATGGACACAAGTCCCTTTACACGTGAAAGGGTCCTGAAGGAACTGGAAGTAATAAGAGTTGATAAAGCAATGGGGCCAGATGGGGTGCACCCCAGGGTCCTTAAAGAACTAAGAGAGGTGGTGACTGAACCTCTGGCTATCCTGTTTAGCCAATCACTGGAAACAGGGGAGGTACCCAAAGACTGGAGGACAGCAGATGTAGTCCCCTTACACAAAAGAGGGAACAAAGAGGAAGCAGGGAACTACAGACCAGTCAGCCTCACCTCGGTAGTGGGGAAGATCATGGAAGCACTACTGAAGGAGAGATTGGTGGAACATCTGGTTGTCAATGGACTACAGGCAGCATGGTTTCACCAGGGGGAGGTCATGTCAGACCAACCTCGCTGAATTTTTTGACTGGGTGACTAGGGAGGTGGATCAGGGGAGGGCAGTGGACATGGCCTATCTGGACTTCAAGGCCTTTGACACTGTGCCACATAGAAGACTATTACACAAACTGGGGAATATGGGTGTGGGCAGGACAGTAGTGTGGTGGGTAGGTAACTGGCGGTGGCAGGACACAGAGGGTGGTGGTAAATGGCTGTCACTCCACAGAGGGAAGAGTGACCAGTGGGGTACCACAGGGATCAGTGCTGGGACCGGTCCTATTCAACATCTTCATCAGTGACATTGCACAGGACCTAGAAGGCAGAATTTCACTGTTCGCTGATGACACAAAGCTCTGTAACAGAGTAGACACACCGAGGGTGTAGACAGAATGAGAAGGGACCTGCAGAAACTTGAAGAATGGTCAGGGGTTTGGCAGTTGAAATTCAATGCAAAGAAGTGCAAGATAATGCATATGGGGCACAAAACCCTGGCACAATATATCAGTTGAGGGGTAAGGATATAGCATGCACCAAGCAGGAAAGGATCTTGGGGTTATCATCTCTGATGACCTCAAGGTAGGGAAACAGTGTGACAAGGCAGCAGGTAAAGCAAATAGGATGCTGGGATGTATAGGCAGGGCATCACCAGCAGGAAAGGGAGGTCATAATTCCGCTATACAAGACACTTGTGAGGCCCCACCTGAGTACAGTGTACAGTTCTGGAGACCATACCTACGTAAGGACATAGACAGGGTAGAGAAGGTTCAGAAGAGGGCAACAAAGATGGTGCATGGATTGCATCACAAGTCCTATGAAGACAGGTTGAAGGAACTGAACATGTACTCCCTGGAGGAGAGGAGGGAGAGGGGCTATGATAGAGACATACAAGTATCTCACAGGGAGGAACAGGTGCAGGAATACACTATTTTAAGTGAAAAAATGTTCCAGGACTAGAGGCATGGGATGAAGTTGGAGGAGGATGATTCAGAGGAAACATGAGGAAGAATTTCTTCACAGAATGGATGGTGGACAAGTGGAACACCCTGCCAGAGGAAGTGGTGGGGGCTGAAACAATCACAGATTTAAGAATGCATGGGATAGACATAAAGGAATTCTGGAGGTCAGGGGTAAGGGGCAACAGACTTCTAGGAAAACATAAACTGAACTTACAAACTCAAATGGGCAGACTGGGTGGGCCATAGGCCCTTATCTGCTGACACTGTCTATGTATCTATGTATCTATGTTGAAAATCTGAAGTGAATATATTACAAATTTGTGAAGTTATGAGGGTGCGTGGAAACTGCGCAATGCACGCTTATAACACAGTCATTTTATGGACTTTTGTCACCAAATTTTCAACATAGGCATTTTAAGACCTCTGCTCATGAACAATGTCACTGTGATTTTCTTAATCTGTCCCAAACATTGATTTTGCACACCGACCGCGCCATTGTGCGCTACATGTGTGAAAACAAATTTTGAGGTGAAATGTGAAAAATCACAGCTGCACTCTTCATAAGGAGGTGTGGTCAAATGGTAATGTTAAAAATCAGGAGTGAAAATATTAAGAAATTCTCGAAGTTACGAGCGTGTGCAGGAACTGCACAACTCACCCTTGTAAAACAGTTATTTTGGGGAATTGTTTTTGTTTTGGGGGGCCAACCTCATGAAATGTGACACAGTCATTTCATTAATTAGTCCTGAAAGATGGTTCTGCGCAGTGACTGTGAAATCACCTTTTGGGATCAAATAACAAAATGACAGTGACTGAGTTCATGAGGTGGGGTCCCAAGAACCCTATGTTGAAGATTTGATGAAACAGTTCCCAAAATGGCTGAGATATCAACCTAAGTTGAAAAACCCTATTTATGCCATTATATAGCTTACTGGCATTTTTTCAGTTCATGGTCGGCTTTGAAGAGTGCAGACATGTTCCCAGTCCACCGAAGATCATCAGGCCGGACTCAGGAGGTAAGTATGGGGTGAGTGGGAGTGTGGTAGGAGGGTGCACAATGGATGGATGCAGGTTGGGGAAGGGGGCACAAAAGACTGCGAGAGTTGCCTTTTTGTATGCTGGGGTGGGCTCCCAGCATGCCGGCACACCTGGGTGCTTCTTTTCTGGGGGGGCTGCTGGAGCCAAAGGGGATTGGGCACCCTGTCAGCCATACACAGTGCTTGTGCTTATGGGGGAGGGAGTGTGCATTAGCTGAGGGGGATTGTACACCGCCTCGGCACACAACAAATGGGGGGGCATGCTTCATGCCAACGGGGATTGGGCTATCCCACCAGCAAATGAACCAGGTCGGGTGCATGTTAACAGGAGACTGGGCACCCCCCATCAGCTTTTCTTTTATTTATTAAAATGTTTCACCAGGAAGTTACACTGAACGGTGGGCGGCGGCATTCCATCAGTTTCGTGGGGACTGTGAGAGGCCAATGGAGAAGCTGTCACCATGAGAACACCACACAGTGCAGCTGTAATTGGCTGCTGCAGTCAGGGACACCCCACAGCAAAAACAGCTGATTGCGTAGTGATGGGGCACTCCCTGATTGCAGCAGCCAGTTTCTTTGATCATAATGGTATGCTCATTAACTGCTGTCATCGACAGCATGCTTCTCTATTCGCTGTGGCAGAGACCAGCCCCAGAACAGACTGCTGCCATTCGACACAACACTGCCACGTCTCCACAGCCCGCTTGTGAAGGAAGCTGATGCAATGTGTTTCTTGCATATGCATGCAAGCAACACAAAAAGTACAAGTTTAGTCTATTTCCCTTACCAAACACTAGAGGGAGGCAAACTGCACATTTCTAGTATTTTAGCCTTCAAAGCAAAACATTTCATATTACAATCTTTAAGATTTTGTCTGCCTTAAGTGTTAGTCGTTTTCACACATAACTTTATATATATTTATAATTCATCCCATTCTTAGAAGTGTGGGGAGGGGTGGTTGTGGGGTAAGGAAAGAAGAAGGAAGGGAGGAGGGGGATGGAGGTTTTGGGAAAGGGAAAAGGAAAAGAGGAAGGAGTTGGGGAAGGGAGAGAGGGATGAAGGGAAAGGAGTATTTTACAGTTATTAAACAGTAAAGAAAAGCATTCTACATTTTTCTTTTCAACATTTCTAGTAATTTTACAGTAGCTTTTACACTGTGTTACATGGAGGTGTGAAAATTAGAGGAAAGGAGAAATGTCCAAGCCTCCCAGTTAGCTATAAGGCCAGTCACAGTTTCTCATCGCAACTCTCAAATAATGAGGGAATTCCATGTCTCAGGACCTCACAGTAAGTTCACAACATAAGGAAATCCTGAGTTTTTGGACACAAGAATTTTGAAGAACCTACTGTAAAGAGGAAAAATGAGAGACATATTAATGCAAGTAATATCTTTGTCTTTTAACCACTCAGAACACTATCTTTTTCTTAAAAATGGTTTTAAATCCCATTTCTCATTTAATCCTGCAGTCTTGACCCTTGTATGCGATGCAAAATTTGTAAATATAGCTCCAATCTGAGGACTTTTACACATCCGGAGTTAAGGGACACAATAGTAGACATTCGAGAATTGATTACATGTGATACATCATATGTAATTAATGTGTTATGGTGTGACTGTAACCTTGTGTATGTAGGCAAAACTGTAAGACCCCTGAAACAGAAAATACATTAGCATGTTCGCTCCATTTTGAATAGAAGACAGGACACCCCAGTTGGAACACATTTCTCACAAATGCATAACTCTAACCCTGAGTGTCTCAAGTTTGTGGGCTTGGAAATGGTGCCATCACTAAACAAGTATTTATCAATGCCTAATGTTGGCTTGCTGGCACTGGCATTGGTTGTGCAGGAGTTAGAGAGATGCACAATAGGATTGGCAGTGAAGTAATGAACTGACATCAACCCCAGCCCTACCATGCAGAAAGTGACAGGCACTGGGTGTGCCTTTGGGTCGTGGCCATAACACTCATGCCATCTCACTTCACCCTACCCGCAGAGACCGACAAGTACCGTGTTGTGCCTTGGGTCTTCAGACCTATACGCTCACCCCAGTCCATAAGGAATATATTGACATGGGCGCAGTGTAGGAGAATGGGGTGAATGTTGGGGCCGAAGAGTCTAAGGCACATCTCAACACCTGTCACTGGCTGCAGGGTGGGGGGGGGTGGAATGACGTGAGCATTTCAGTCGGCAATGCTAACTTACACCCCTAACACCTATCACTCTGTACAGGGTGGGACATTACAGTTGGAAACCCTAATGCCGAGGGCATTTGTTGGTATTTTCACTCCAAATTTTCAACATGGGCCATTTGTAACCCCACCTCATGAACAGTGGCACTATGAGTTTGTTTGACAAAAGGTGATTTTGTACAGTGACTGTGCATTTTGGTGGCACAGGTGTGAAAACACAGTTTGGGCAGGATGTGAAAAATGACAACTGCACTGTTCATGAGAAGGTGCAAAAAAATGGCATTGTTGAAAATCTGGAGTGAAAATATGGAAAATTGGTGACATCAACGTGCGTAGAAAACTGACTAATGCACGGCCATAATGCAATTATTTGGGGATTAAACAACAAATTTTCAACATAGGCATTTTGGAACTCTGGTCATGAACAGTGTCACTGTGAATTTTGTTAATCTGGCCCGAACATTGATTTTCCAGCAGCAACCGCGCCATTATGTGACACATGCGAAACACATTTCGGGCAGGATGTGACAAAATGACAGCTGTACTGTTCATAAGGAGGTGCACAAAATGACAGTGGTGAAAATCTGGAGTGAAATATGAAAAATTGGTGACATCACGAATGTGTATGGGCTGGCAGTATAGCCTAGAGGTTAGAGGAGCGAGTTGTGAACAAGCTTGATACATCCAGCAGATGAGACCTGAGTTTGATTCTCAACCTCCACTTGCATACTGTGTGACTCTGAGCAAGTCACTTAACCGCCCAGTGCTCCCAGGTCGCCCTGAAACAGGCACTTGTGCCTAGTGGGCCTTACCCGTTACCAAAGACTAAAATAAAATAAAATAAAAATAAAATAAGTATAGAAATTGCTGAATGCATGAGTGTAATGCAATTATTTAGAAAATGGGCTTTTATTTCCTAGAAACTGATTGGCTAGTACTCTTGCCAGTGGGGTACATTAACTTTCAATAGATGCCCTGAAAAAAAAGTACCAGCCCAGTGTCTTCTCACCCACTCAGCTAGTCCTCTGCCCATCCTACTTGCTTATTGGATGAAAACATCAAAATGAATTTGAAATAAGTGCCATTTTTATGTTGCTTGCACGTATGTGCAAGAAACATAGTCATCATCGGAGATTTCGGAGGTGTGTCCTCCTCCTCCAATTCAGGCAGTGTGCTGGCAGGCGCGGCCCACTGTAAGCCAGTGCATTTGGAGCTGTCTGTGCGCGCCAAAATGCAGTGGCATATCAGTTGAAAGGGGAGCTCGCTGAGTGAGCAGTGATAAGAAGCTGCTCACGCGCAGCTCCCACCCACCACAGGCGTGCACACCCCCTTGCGCATTGTATAGCCGACGGTGCCCAATCCCGTCCGGCTGAGCCGCGCGTCCCCCAGTAGGTTGGTGCCACGCTGAGGCCCACCCCAGCATGGCAATCAGTCCTTTGCCCGGCAGGTTGCCCAATCCCGTCGGCTGAACACCCAATGTCCATGTGCCATGCTGGGCCACCCAGCGTGCAAAGATCTGCGTACGTCTTTTTTTTTTTTACCTGTAAGACAAAAAGCGGTCCCTTGTCGTCTCGACCCCTCCCACAACCCGCGCACCCACCCACTCGCACCCAGCTTCCCACCCCACCTCACCCATCCTCCGGACTCTGGCGCTGACGATCTTGGTGGACCGGGAACACGTCTGCACTCTTCAAAGCCGACCGCGAACTGAGGAAATGCCGGTAAGCTGTATAATGGGCTAGATAGGGGGGTTTCAACTTTGTTGCATATCTCAGCCATTTTTGGGAATTTTTGCACCAAATTTTCAACATGGGGTTTTTGGGACCCCTTCTCATGAATGATGTCACTGTCATGGCGTTATTCGGCCCGAAGGGTGATTTCGCGCAGTGACTGCGCAGTGACTGCGAAATCACCCTTTGGGCCTGAATACCACCATGACAGTGACATCATTCATGAGAAGGGGGCCCAAAACCCCATGTTGAAAATTTGGTGCCAAAATTCCAAAAATGACTGTTTTATTTCTGATCGTTGCGCAGTTCCTACAGAGCTCGTGAAACGTAAAAATTTCAATATTTTCACTCCAGATTTTCAACATTGCCATTTTACCACACCTTCTTATGAGCAGTACAGCTGTCATTTTTCACATCTCACCTAAAACATGTTTCTGCCTATGTAGCACATGCCAATGGCGCAGTCACAAAGTAACTTCCAGTGTATGGGATACATTAAGAAAATCACAGTGTCACTGTTCATGAGCAGAGATCTTAAAATGGCAATGTTGAAAATTTGGTGAAAAATTCCTAAAATGATTGTTTTCACAATTAATGGGTTGCACAGTTCCCATAGCCTTTCGTAGGTTTGCAGTATGCAAATATTCTCACTAGATTTCAACATTGCCATTTTACCACACCTCTGCGAGGCAGTACAGCTGTCATTTTCACATCCTGCCCAAAATGTGTTTCCGCCTATGTAGCGCACAATGGCGCAGTCGGTGTGCAAACTCAATGTATGGAACACATTAACAAAATCACAGTGACACTGTTCATGACCAGAGGTCTTAAAATGGCTATGTTGAAAATTTGGTGAAAAAAAATCCTAAAAATGACTGTTTTACAAGCGTGCGTTGTGCAGTTTCTACGCACGCTTGTAAGTTCGCAAATGTTCAATATTTACACTCCAATGACTTCCAAATACCTAAACAGCACATAGAAACAAGCAACATTCGGCATTGACAAATGCTTGTTTTCTCTCGCTTAGTGAGAGATATTGGCCCCCACTGTTCTGTACTTCACTGCATGCTGTCTCCAAATGCTCCCACACAACTTAACTTATCTTTTTTGTCTTTCCGTTTTTTAAACTCATCAATCTCACTGCGCTCTCCTTATCCTCCACCCACCCGCTCGCTCACTCCCACAAACAAAACTATCCTCATTTTTATAGTGTACGGGATGAAATACTGATGTTGCGGCATGTTTGTCACAGTGAGAGATCACACAGAAGTTGCGGTATGAGCACAGCTGTTTGAAACTACAGCCCAGTGATGGTTTGTGTAAGTGACATTGAGAAGAGCACTTCTCTGGGGGGGGGGGGCCATCACTGCACTCACTCCAACACAGACTTCTTCACAATCCCCAACCCTCTGTATTTATAAATGAAAAAAAAATGTAGAACTGCTGTTGATTCACTGCGCCTAGCTTCCTTCTCCATACCTCTGCCCTCCCGCTCTAGTATTTCCTCTCAAGAAGCCTCACACTACTTTTATGTGATTCAGAAGACAGAGACAAAGTCATTTCTCCCAACCGTGGTCTTTTTCCACATTTGTAGTCTAGATATTGCAGTCTCGTCATGAAGTCCCGTGCATACTTCTTCCAGCATCTGTCTGTCTGTCCGCTACCCACCGCAGTACACTCCAATTCAAACTAAGGAAACAAAACAGGAACAGACCTATTTATAAAACATATCCTGACTGTCTTTAGGGGTAACTTGCTTGAACTCTGTAGCCCTGTGTACAGGGGGGGTTATGTTACCATGACAACAGCTTCCACACCACAACTACAGGACTGCCACTAGACACATGCAGAGGAACTATTTTATTACAAAACAAATAAAATAACAACAGTTTAAACATTCAAAACGTATATATATATATATATATATATTTTTTTTTCTTTAATGAAACTAAATACCATGGCCGATTTTCTAAATGCAATAATACCCTCCAGTGTGGCGGTATGGGCAATACGGACCTTCCAGAATTTCTATAAAGCCCTCTGCCTGTGGCGTCGGGCCTCATTACGCCCCTGAGCAGTCCGGTATTGCCTCATCACCCCACCCTGTTGGGTATTATTGCTTGCTTTGGGTATTTGTTTTACCAAATTTTCAACACAGGCATTTTAGGACCTCCACTCATGAACAGTCTCACTGCGATTTTGTTAATGTGTCCAGAACACTGATTTTGCACAGCGACCATGCCATTGTGCACCACATGCACGGAAACACATTCGGCCAGGATGTAAAATGACACCTGTACTGTTCATAAGGAGGTGTGGGGAAAATGCCAATGTTGAAAATCTGGAGTGAAATATTACAAATTTGCAAAGTTACAAGTGTGCGTGGAAACTGCGTAATGTGCACACTCATTAAACAGTCATTTTTTGGATTGTTTCACAAATTTGCAACCTAGGCTTTCTGAGGCCCACCTCATGAACAATGTACTGTCATTTCGTTAATCAGTCCCAAAGGTGATTCAGCGCAGTGACAGCAAAATCACTTTTCGAGATGGAATAACACCATGACAGTGACTGAATTAATGAGGAGGGGTCCTAATAACCCCATGCTGAAAATTTGTGCCAAAATTCATAAAAATGCCCGAGATATGCACCACAGTTGAAAAAACCCTATTTATGCCATTATACAGCTTACCAGAATTTCTTTAGTTCATGATCGGCTTTGAAGACTGCAGATGTGTTCCCAGTCCACCGAAGATCATTGTGACAGGCTTCAGAGGTAAGTATGGGGTGAGGGGAAGGGGTGTGGGGAGGTAGAGTATGCAGAGGGTAGGCGCAGGTTGGGGGAGGGGTTTCGAGGTTCCGTTTTCTCATTTTACAGGGAAAAAAACGGACAATGCTGATCAGTTTTCTTTTTTTTTTGCAGGTGTGCTTCATACACTGGAGTGGGCTCCCTGTGTACCACCTGTATTTGTGGAGAGGGGGACTGAAGCCAATGGGGATTGGGCTCCCTGTCAGCACAGAAATGTGGGGGGGTGCATGATGCCAAGGGGGATTGGGCACCCCCTCACCACACAATTGAAATTGAAGGGGGCATTATGCCAGCAGGTGGTGGGCTCCCCCATCGGCAAATGAAATGGGTTGGGGCATGCCATCAGGAGGATTGGGCACCCCTGATGTTGGCATTGTGTGGCAAGTGGCAGTGGCAGTCACTGCCACCATGTTTATTAAAATAATTCACCAGGAAAGGCATGTCGGGAGGCATGTTATTGTGCCACTGCATGATGAGCTTGCTTCTCATTGCAGCTGTACTTTTCTTAGATGTGGTGACCACTTTACATACTGCTGGTGTCAGCGTCTGCATGTTGGCTTATTGGGAATGAGGGATGCACCTACTGATGGTCTGCATTGCATCAGTATTCCACATCTCCAAATCTGCTACTACTGCAATATGTTGTCTGGCGTGTAGCATGGGCCAACATAAAAATGGTGGCAATAGACCTAATCTTTTGCTACAGCGGGAAAGGTCGTAGATCTTTAGACTCAACAGTGTCAAGCCTGCAGGTTTAAATCAGAAATGGGATTTAAAACCATTTTCAAGAAAAAGATAGTGCTATGAGTGGTTAAAAGACAAAGATATTACCTGCATTAATATGTCTCTCTTAATTTTTTCCTCTTTTAGGTTCTTCAAAATTCTTTTGTCCAAACCCTCAGGGTTTCCTTATGTTGTGAACTGACTTACCGTGAGGTCCTGAGACATGGAATTCCCCTCATTACTTGAGAGTTGTCGTGAGAAATTGTGGCTGATGCCTTGGCTAACTGGAAGGTTTGGGCATCTAACCCTTTCCTCTAATTTTCACACCTCTAATTATCCGTGTAATGTAACACAGTATAAAAGCTACTGTAAAAATTACTAGAAATGTTGAAAAGAAAAATGTAGAATACTTTTATTTACTGTTTAACAACTGTAAAATCCTCCCTTTCCCCCTTCATCCCCCTCCCCCACTCCCTTCTTCTTATCCTTTTCTCCTTTCTCAGAACTTCCCCACCCCTCCCCTTCTCCCCTCCCTCTCCCTTCTTCTTTCCTTACCCGACAACCGCCCCTCCTCCCACACACACATCTAAGAATGGGATGAATTGTAAATATATATAAAGTTATGCGGAAAATGACTAACGCTAAGGCAGACAAAGTCTTAAAGATTGTAATATGAAATGTTTTTGCTTTGAAGGCTAAAATAATAGAAAATTTGCAGTTTGCCTCCCTCTAGTGTTTGGTAAGGGAAACAGACTAAACTTGGACTTTTTGTTTAATGATTTACTTAATTGATTATTGGCATTGTTTTGATTTAATGCACCTGTATTTGTATGTGTTTAAGAGATGTTCTCGATGTAAGCTCCAATCCCTGAGGAAGACTCATTTGGAGTCGAAGCGCTGGGGAGCTGTATAGTGTGACACTGTGGACCACACCAGGTTGTGGAATAAATCTTTTTACTTGCTTACAACCTCCTGGTTGCATATGCCTTATTCAGTCCTGAGTGCAGCCACAGTACTGTGCTTATTTGTTTGCTTGGGGCTGTCCCCCCCCCATGCTACTTCACCAGTCCAAAAGGAAAGCTGATCGTGGGACCATTTCCTGGAACTGTTTATACCAAAAGACAAAGTGAGGCCTGGATGTGTCAGATATTTGATTCAGTACTAAGGTTAGCCACTAGTAGCAGCTCAAAAAATGGAAAAAGTGTAAGAAAACCAGCTGGGGGAGGAGGAGGAGGAGGAGGAGGAGGAGGAGTGAGACAGGTGGAGGAAGCCAGGGTACTTCCAGTAGAGACAGAGTGAGGCCTTAATGAGTGAGACAGGTGGAGCCAGGTTATTACCAGTAGATACATAATAAGGCCTGAATGAGTGAGATATTTTTGTAAAGACAGGGCAAGCCCAAGTAGCTCTGTCAGTGCATGGAGTGTAGAGACCAAACAGGTGAGTGGACGTAATAAAGTGCATATAGGTAGGGGGCAACCAATTAAGTGCTAGCAGTGTAGGGAAAGAAGAGGAGGAGGGGGGGGGAAGGAGGTTAGAATGGGTGACCAGTGATTCAGGACCAGATCTTTATGCCTCCAGGATGCAGAGAACCCTGCCAGGGGAAGAACTGGTTGATGAAAATAGGGATTGGGAGGAAGAGGGATGAGGGGTTGGGAAACAGACAGAGGAACCGGGGACTGGAAGGTAAGTAGAGTAGCGTGGGAAAGGTAGGAGGAGGCATGCTTAAAATGTACCCTACACCAGGATGAGGGGAACTCGTCAAGGGGACAAGACCAGTCAGTGACACAGTGATGGAAGATATGGGGATGGGTAGGTAGGAGTAGGACAGAGTTGTAAGGTGAAAGGAAGGGAGTGGTAGGTTAGAACTTCTCCCTCAGGATACTGAAACTCTGTGAGCGAGCAGAACCAGGCAAGGGCATTTAAGATAGGAGAATTGAGGGAAGGGCAAGTGTAGAAAAAAGAGAAAATGGGGTGGTTGGTGGGAGGAGGGATGGGGTGACATGCTAGAGAGCAGGTACTAGGAAGAAGTTATGGAGAATCAAAACAGAAGCAGCTAGAGGAGAAATGATTATGTAAGGCAGAAGTTAGGGGGTAAGTGAAGGAGGAGTGCTGTATTTGGGGAGGAAGAGAGTTCCAGAGTTTCACAAAGCAATGAGCAAAGCCTGACTGGCCAATAAGTGTGGATTGATGGCGGACCAGCAAGGTGCGAGTGTCAACAGATCTGAGGGAGTGAGAGTGAGAGTGAGGGGAAGGGGAGGAGAGGGAGCTGGAGAGGTGGGGGGAGTTCCCCAAGCCAAAATTTAGATGTGAGTTTTGCAAAGTGAATAAGATGTCTGTTTGCAAGGGGGGAAATGACAGAGCATGGTAGAGGTTGCAGTGATGAATTCAGGAGGGGGCATCAAGAGCGAAGCAGAAGAATGAGTTAAAGAGATTGTCCAATCTGGCCAAGGAGGATGTGGGAGCGGCACCATATGCTGCAGTAGTCAAAGATGGGGAGAATCATCTTCTGGACCAGTTCACACTGTGCCAAAGGAGGGATGCAACTATGTTTCCTGTATAAGGCACCAAGCTTTGGGAGCATTTTTTTCAAGATGGAGTCAATGTAGCCAGAGAAGTTGAGGTGTTGGTCCAGCCATACCCCAATGTATCTGAATGAGAAAATGTCCTCAAGGATTGTCCCATCCAGGGTGTGGACGGAGGGTAGGGGATGTAGCCTAGACAGTCTCTGCCTAGTGCCAAAGGTCATGGAGACAGTCTTCTTAGCATTCAGGAATAATTGATGTGAGGCAAACCAAAGCTGAACCTGGTGGAAGTCATGCTGTAATGTGGTTGTTACATTGGCAGGGCATTTGCCAGAAGTAAACAAGACATTATCATCTGCATACAAGTGGATAGAGGAGGAGGGGGAGCAGACTGATGGCAAAGCATTTAGGAAAATGGAGAAGAGAAGAGAATGGGACCAAGCACAGAGCTCTGAGGGAATCCTGTAGTGATGGGGGGGAGAGATCACATCATGGATCTTGACTGATCATGTTCTACCTGTGAGGCAGGCTCTGAACCAGTTTGTAGTGGGTGGAGACAGCCCAGATGGCTTAAGGGAGTCAAGAAGCAGGGCATGGGAGACTGTGTCGAAAGTCTTAGTGAGGTCGACATAGATGGCAGAGGTGATAAGGCCATTTTCCATCCTTGTGAGGATGGTGTCAGTGAGCCTTCAAAGGGAGGTGTTGGTGGAGTGGTTCTTCAGAAAACCAGATTGGAACTGGGTGAAAAAGGAGGAGTTGGAGAGGAAAGAGGTAAGTTGTGAGAGGACCAGGTGCTTTTGGAGCTTAGTGAGGGTGGGGAGAAGAGAAATAGGGTGATAGTTGCCAGGGAAGGAGGAGTCACCACTCTTTGGGAAAGGGAGGATCACTGCATGTTTCCATGATGAAGGGACTGATGAGGATGAAAATGATAGGTTTAGGATTAAAGAGAGGGGATAGGCAATAACAGGTGCTGAAAGAAAAAAGAAGTTTAGGATCCAAGTCATCAGGTGAGGAGCCTTTAGAGGGGTTGAGAGAGAGCAGGGCTGTAAGTGTTTCATCAGGAGAGATGGCTGAGAAGGTGAAAGGTGAAGGAGAAGTGTGGGCACAGGTGAATTGAGTGGTAGAGGGTGGAGAGGGACAGGTGAGGTTTGAAGGTAGGGACTTTAGGAGTGCCGAGGCACATGAGGTGTAGTAGGTGTTAAACTCTTTGGCCACTAGGTTTGGTTCAGTCACTAATGTGTTATTTATTTTAAGCACAGGGGGGTGCGAAGGGGGGAAAAGGGGGCATGGACCACTTTCTGGAATTTGGAGGCAGTATTGATAATTTTATGGAAAGCAGACTTAAAGTATTCAGACTTAGCTAGTCTGGTAGGTTTAGAACAGGGATTTTTTAGCAAACGATACTTAGTATAATCAGTTTGCAGCTGGGTGGCCTTATGTTTTCTCTATGCTGTGTCACTGTCCCTGAGGCAGGTCAGTAGTTCAGGGGTGATCCAACGATGACGGTTTCTGCATACTCTGGATCATTTGAAAGGGACAAATGAGTTCTAGGTAGCTAAAAATTTATCTTTAAAGTAGTTGAGGACTTGGTTAACAGAGGTGTCTGAGGCTAGCGGGGCCCAGTCGGATAATCCAAGGTCATGGGGAAGGGGATTAAGGTCTAGGGAGTTGAAGGAATGAAGCAGCAGGATTTCATGTGGCACTTTGGGTCTGTGGACTTTCCTAAATAAAAAAGATTGAGTGATGATCGCTGAGTGCATCTGGTAAGATGCCAGATTTAATGGCATGATGAGGATGGGTAGTGAGGGCCAAGTCTGTCAGGGAGTGATTTGCCTGTGCATACTTGTGACCTTTACGCTAAAACAGGCTGGCTACAACTGAATGGCAGAACTAAATACCAAACATGCCTACAAGCTAAGAAGATCGGTCTTGGATTAGCACCTGCTGGTGTTAAAAACATCCTATACCAGTCCTGTCTCCCATGTCGTACTTGGGGCACCATAAATCAGATCTTCCAGGTACCTCACTGCTGCACTTCTCAAGGACAAAGATACTTTGCCTACCATGCACCACTCTGGCTAAATTCCCTCCACCATGACATTACCTCATCTCCAAACTCGGCCTGTTTAAACATAAAGTCCGACAATTCCTAACCTCGCTCAACAAATTTATTTATTTATTGAATTTTGTTGACCAGGTAAGCCCACTGAGACTAGAAACCCCTTTTACAGGGGCAACCCGGGGGTGGGGATACAGATGGTAGCCAACTGAAACTGAAGCAGATTAAGTTGTTGGTGGTATTTCTAGTGAATGGAGGAAATTTGGCCAGGACACCAGGGAAATTTCCCCTACTCTTGCAGCAGGAGCACTGCTGCTATGGAGGACGGTGTTGTGAGTGCTCATTCTACTGGTGTACCTGTGGGTGTGCAGGTCTTCCAACCCACAGGTCCAGCCCAGGAGACCAACAATGTTGCTGAACCTACTAGTGCAATGGAAGACGAATTACCCGTTTTTATGACTGATCCAGTAAGTCCACCTTCAGGTCTTTTTTCATCGGATGAAGCCTGGTTGTCTAAACTTTTAAAGCAAAATAAAGTGCTAAGATTTGCAGAACACGAATGTACAGTGAACCCATACTCTAATGGCAATGGATTTTCCTGAATTGCAGTCTGACCAGCTAACTTCTGCAGAATTGCGAGCTGCTGCATTATGTTTGAAAGAATTGCCTGTCTGTACCGATGCAACTTCAGTTTCAGCTGAGCTTTCTACAACACTGTCTGCTGATGTATGTGCATCAAATGCATTCCCCCCGCATAAGTCAGAGTGGGCGGCGGAGTTGGTGACAGATACAGCGAGGTCTATGTTGCTGACTGAAACGCAACAAGATTTTGGTGAGATGGTGGACACAGTGAGTACTTCTCCCCCTTTGCAGCAAAAGACTGCTTGTGAAGCTGTTACCGACCTTGGTTTGTGTAAGGGTAGAGCTGCTGATAGTTCTCCCCCAATCCAAAGTGGGCATTCCCCGACCTCTTTAGAATGCTCACTTCTGGCTGCTGGCTGGAAAAGAGGTGAATTTGGTGTTTGGGTTCCTGACCCCTCACATAGTCCGATTCCAGGCCAGCATCCTCCCCAGGAGGATTTGTTGACTGATAGGATACATCATACTTCCTTAAAAAAAACTGATTCCCCTGCAGATCCCTTGGTTAGTTCGGATGACACTAATGACAAAAATGGTACAGTTTTGCCTTCTTTTTTGCTTTCTAATTCTTCTGAATCAGAAGACCCAGAACCAATACCTGCAGGAAGGGGTGATAGGCCAATTATGGATCATGAATCTCCACAACCTAAGGAGAATTTATTTGAAAGGGCGAAAACTGCATTGGAGCAATTTCAACAAAAAGACCCCTTTTCTGTCCCCCCTTCCTTACAGAGATGCAATGCTGTCCATGTGGAGTATGTAGGGGGTTTGGAAAATGACCCTGATTTGCTGTATGTTGGCAGAACGTTAATAAAAACATCTTTAGTTTTTTTCGCTAATGAGATACATGCACTGATTCATGTTTCAGGAACTAAAGTGTTTGATATTAGCTTTAATACCCCACAGGGTTTAGATAATTTCTGGTCTAAAATATTCAGAAGTTTGGATTCCATTTTGTGTTCTCCCCTTAACTAAACCTTCAATTAAGAATGTGACAGTTCTTTTTAGAAATGAGTCTGTGTCTGTCCATGATATCACCTATTGGATAGAAAAAAAAATGTGATGTTATTGAATCTCCACAACCTATTTTTGATGAGGAACATTTGTGGAATGGGGGCTGGAAATATAAAGTTTGTTTAAGGAATAATAGTTTGGGGCCTGTACATTTACCTAATAGTTTGTTTCTGGGGCATGAGAGAGGGCACTATTTTTATCCGGGGCAACCTAGGATATGTTTTAAGTGTGGGGCTTCTACTCATTTGGGGTCTGCCTGTGATAGGTTAAAATGCAATCTTTGTGTGGCCTTTGGACATCACAGTGTGGATTGTAAAGAAGAGATGAGGTGCAATTTGTGTCTGGACCTTGGACATACCTACAGAAACTGTCCATGGACCACTCACAATCGCACAGATCATGTCAGCCAAGATTTTATAATTAGAGAAGCCCAAAAGAAGAATATGGCTAAACAAGGTGCCTCTGCACCTAAATCCCAATCAAGTATAGCTAGGCCTGCTATCCCTCCCCCTCCCCCCACCTACAGAACTTGTGGTGGAAGTAGTGGCAGGGGAACCTATGTCTGAAGAATCAATAGCTCCTCCTGCCAGTGATGTTTTAGATATACCATGTGAAACTGCTGTGGTGGAAACCATGATAATTGGTGACATGCCTCTCCCTCCAACTGTTAAAAATATAGCAAAGAAATGGGGGATTAAACAAACTAGGCCTCGTTCCCAGGTAGCTAAAGCTAATATACCTGGGGATGAAGGAATACTTTTAAAGAATAGTTTTGAAATATTGGCTAAAGGTACACCAGACTCAGAACAGGGGGGAGATTCAGAAGCATCTTCTTTAGCCCCTCATTCTTCTGAATCTGAAGGAGAACTGCAGGTGCAGGAAATTGATAAGGATATGGAAAAGAAAATAGGCGCCAGAATATGGAGCAGTTCTAGATTGAAGAAGCCACCTTAAACTATTTCACTGTTCCCTTCTCCAGTACCTCATTCACTGATTAGCATTACTACAGTGAATGTTAATAGTATTAAGAATGCTAAATGAAGGGTTGTGACTATGACAGCTATGAAACATCTCAGTTGTGATATCTGTCTGCTGCAAGATACTCGGCTGAATACAAATTTTTTGGTTGGAGCAGCACAGAAACTTTGGTGTTGGGGTCCTTCCTTTTTTTCATTTGGCACAGCTGTTTGTGATGGTCTTGGAGTTCTGTTTTGAGGTGATGGGTTTAAGATTTCTCAGTTAGTTGATATCTCTCTAGGGAGAACGTTGCTATTAGATTTTTCATATAAAGGGGAGGGTTGGAGACTGATTAACATTTATGCTCCTCCTAACAAAAAAGATAGGGTAGATCTCTTTAATATGATCAAACCATACTTACAACAAAACACATTATTTGGGTGGGAGATTTTAATTGTGTGGTAGATAGGAAGGATAGGGGTGCAGTTACAAATAAACTTTACTGTGATTCTAATTACTTAAAGGGGATACTTGAGCAGTGTGATTTGCAAGACTCTTTTCGATCACTACTTCCACAGGGTGGCCACACTTACTATAGAGGAACTCTATCGACCAGGTTTGATTTTTTGTTTACACAGAAAAATATTCTTATTCATAAGGCAGATATTATCCCTCTGGAAACTACGGACCATACAATTATTTCTGTAGTCTTGGGTGGCATAACTGGCCCCCGCTATGGTAGGCATTATTGGAAACTGAATACAGCCTTATTAAAGGAAGATAAAGTGGTTTTGTTAGTTACAGACCGTTTAAAGGCAAGGATGTCTGTAGCTGTATTGCATGACAATATTAGCTTATGGTGGGAAGAAACAAAGCAGAAAATATAGTCCTTATTTCAGACCTTTTCCACACTGCGTCATAATTCAGAGTATCAAACATATCTTAAACTTCATCAACAACTATTTAAAGCATACCTTATTACCAAGACACATCGTATTGCATTAACATCACAGATTTCAAATTTAAAAGCTGCTATGGTGTCATTGCAATATTCCAGAGCAAAAGCCATGTTAAATGAACACAAAATTTGTTCATCCAGTAAAACTGGATTTGGAAATGCATTTAAAAGTTGTTCACAATGTGCATCTGATAGATTCATGACTTCTGTAAAGAATACTAAGGGGAGATTGGTCACTGAAGGCCCGCCCAGACATCTTAAGAGAAGTCACAAAATATTTAAATGATATGTGTACTACCACACTCATTGAAGACAAGAAACAGGAGGACTTACTTTCCACTGTTTCAGTTCCCAATATAACTGATGACTTTATTGGAGATCTTAGTAAGCCCCTCACTATGACAGAAATTGAGGCAGTGATCAGGAATTTAAAAGGTCACACTGCACCAGGTATCGATGATTTACCGTCTGAATTTTATAAGGTGTTTGAGGATTTATTAAAATAAGTTTTGGTGGTTGTTTATAATTGGGTACTAGGTAATTTACGTGTGAATTTCTATTTTTGTATTGCTGTTCAAAAGTTGGTGTTTAAACAAGGGGAGAGATCAGATTTGAATAACTAGAGGTCACTCAGCCTATTGAATACTGATTATAAAATTTTGTTAAACATTCTACACAATAGGTTAGCAAATACAGCTTCAGATCTTATTTCAGTGGCCCAAACTTGTTCAGTACCAAACCGTTTAATTCATCATAATTTACTATTGATCAGGGAATTAGTAGAACAGGGTAAAGAAGGTAAGCTGCATGGATACATCATGTAACTGGATCAGGAGAAGGCCTTTGACAGGGTGCCTCATTGCTTTATTTCCAGAGTTCTGCTTCATTATGGGATCCCTCAGTTTTTTGTGAATTGGATAGGCTTCTTGTATTTGAATGCTCAGGCTGCCCCATTAGTAAATGGAATGATGGGTTCATATGTACGTATCACACGTGGAGTTCGGCAAGGGTGACCGCTTATCCCATTACTTTATATATTTTGTTTAGATCCATTATTGAGGCTTTTCCAACAAAATACCTGCATTAGAGGTATTGCACCTGTTGGAGGAGGGCTGGATACACATGTGATAGCACATGCAGATGATGTTTGTTTATTGGTAGCAGATCAAATATCAGCATTTAGAGTATTGGAGGTGATAGACAAATATTCTAGGCCAACAGGAGCAAAACTAAATAAGGGGAAGAGTACTATCTATGCCCTTCATGGCTCTGTTGCCCAACAGGAGACTTGGCGAGATATTAAAGTGTCCATGCACCCCTTTAAGTTCTTAGGGGTTTGGTTTGGGAGGGGGGATAATGAGTGTTTAAATTGGGGGAAAGAAATTGACTATTGCACAATCAAAAGTAGTAATTTAGTAGAATTGGCAACAATCAAAAAGGAAAAAAGTAGCAGTGTTTAAAACTTACCTTCTTCCATATCTTTTTGTTCATAAGTGCTATTTACCCCCTGCCATGTGCTTATGAAGTGACCCTTCTTGGTCTAGTTTTTCAGTTAATTTAGGGGAACCATCTGAATCCAATAAAAAGGGAAATCTTATATTTACCTGTGAGACAGGGGAGTTTGAATTTAATTAATCCTGTGTTTTTTTTTGTTATAGTATATTTTTTCATGTTAACTTATTAGACCTCACTAGACCTAGTTTGGCCCTCTGGTCTATTTATGCAAATCACTGGATTAGACCGATTTATGAAATTTGGGAAGGGCAAGGGGAGTAGTATAAGTTCATATATCTCGTCAAATGTTAAATTTCAGCCAATCAGCATGTGCCACATCATTTGACAGGTGGGCGTGGCCTAAAATGGACCAATCAGAATCGCCCCTTGTTAAACCGGAAGTCCCTCCCTAAAATGCACTAGCCCCGCCCACTTCTGGCTGAAGTGATGCAACCTCAAACCCGTGTCCCGCCCCTTGCGCAGGAAATGACATACGTTCGAACCTGTGTCCTGCCCTTGCACAGGAAATGACCTAACACCACCATTTTGTAAGCGTCTTACACCCCTCATTCTGTACACTCCTCGATCCCCTGCCAGACCATCCTGGTTCGAACCCGAGTCCCACCATGCTAGCTTGAACTCCTGCATCCCCTCCTTTCTCCTGCACCCCCACCAGCCTGGCTGAACCCCTGTCCCCCGCCCCTCCTTCTCGTACACTCCTCGATCCCCTGCCAGACCATCCTGGCTGGAACCCGAGTCCCACCATGCTAGCTTGAACTCCTGCGTCCCTCCTTTTCTCCTGCACCCCCGCCAGCCTGACTGAACCCCTGTCCCCTTCTCCTGCACCCCCACCATCCTGGCTCAAACCCCTGCCCCCCCTTTCTCCTGAACCCCACCATCCTGGCTCGAACCCCTGTCCCTCTTCACCACCGTGCTCCTCCCACCCAAAAATCAGTTAGTGTTTATGTAATGGTATGTGCCCCCTGTAGAGCCTAGTGTATAACTGCAGGGACATGTGTGTGTTTTTTTAGGATATTTTCAGAAAGAAGTATCTAGGAGGGACCTAATCGTGCAGAGGTTTCACAGATCTGTGTGAGACCCCACACCCGAGGGAAATTCATCTGCTGTGTGTGAGTACCCTTTTCTGTTTTTGTAACAGTATACAAAATTATTTAACATGCATCTGTAGGACTGTGTCAAACTTGCATCAAAAGGATAGCTTTATGTATACGCATGTAACATTTATAAGCTAAAACAGGGGGACCTCTGTGTAAATAAGATGGTTCAGCAGTTTTCTCTGGATAGCATTGCAACAATCGCAAAAAATGAATTATTTATACTTTTGTCATGAATTAGAAAGAATAAAAATATATCAGAAAAAAGGAATACACATACCTATAGTTCACCCCCCTCAGCTCTGTGTAGTATCAAGGAGAAGGCTGAAATGAAATGTGTGTGCGTGATATTTATAATGTTTTGAAAAAATTATATATTACAATGAAAATACAGAATGTAAAATGATAACGTTTCTCTTTCAAAAATAATTTTAAAGCACACAGTCTTAGAATGTATCTACAGCTTTGCTTAGAGTTGTTGCAAAAAAATACACACTGTGTGTGTGTGTGTGTGTGTGTGTGTGTGTGTGTGTGTGTGTCCCTCATTAGACACGTAGAAAAAGCAATGTCTTTTATGTATGTTTAAAATATAGATGGTGGGGGTTTTTGGAGCCTGGTGGCTGTGTGTGTGTGTGTGTGTATGTGTGTCCGTCCCTCATTAGGCACGTAGGAAAAGCAATGCCTTTTATGGATGTTTAAAATATAGCTGGACTTTTTGGAGCTCACGGTCCTGTTGGCTGTGTGGTAGGGGTCTTTGTCTGTTAAGACGTGACAAAACATCTGTTGTTCATTTACACAGCCATGGCTACAAAGGCCTATTGATTCTCTTTGGAAACATGTGTGTCTCAAGATTTTTGGATTTCAGGGGTCTGTAAAAAAGTAGCTTTATGCTTTTGTTGCAAAATAAATGTCTATAGTTACATTATCAAAAAATTAAAAAGTCATGTAGTACTAAATAGAAAAATAAATATGTTACAAAGAAAAGATAGAATGTAAAATGATAATGTTTCTCTTTCAGAATAATTTCAAAGCACACAGTCTTCTTAAAATGTATCTACAGTTTTGCTTACAGTCGGTGCAAAGAATACACACTTTGTGTGTGTGCTATGTTTTACCGAATTACTAATTTAAAGGACGAGCTGTTTAAAAAGACAGAATTTCTGTTTTGACTTTTCAAACATAGCAACCTGGCACTCCACTGCCTCTCTGTGTTTTAAGATTGATAAAAAGCATCTGTTTTAATTAGACTGTGACCAGCCTATTAGCAGAAAGGAATTTCTTAATGCCTTCCAGCTGTCGTAGAAAGTGAGAAAAAAAGCCTACATTGACTAGCATAGGTTCTAATATATCCCCCTTGGAGAATGGGGTTGTTGGTCTGATGGACAGTGCCAGATGTTTTCACTACTTGCCACGTACTTGGGGTGGGGAGGGGTCTGAGTCATTTTTTATATAAGCATTTCAAGATACTGGAAGCTCAAGTAGTAGTTGTGTTAGTTTCGCTCTGTCCTTTTGTCTTGAGCTAAAAAATTAAAAATATTCAACAATTAGCCATGGAACCGTGGACTCCTGACGAAGAGCTTATCCAAACATTTAATCGTTTGGCTAATACACAGTTGAACACTACAGAAGGTGTGTATTTTTAACTAGAAATAGTAGATGCTGCATGTTTTAGAGTTTAAATGTTGTCTTATAAAAGTTTTAAAATACCGAAGTAGTGACAGGGGCTTATTTTCTGTTTTAAACAGCCCCACAGAGAAACCCTGGAGGAGAGGCTGGCTAATCCCCAGATTATGGCTACAGAAGGTGTGTATTTTTATCTAGAAATAGTAGATGCTGCAGGTTTTAGAGTTTAAATGTTGTCTTATAAAAGTTTTAAATACTGAAGTAGTGACAGGGGTTTATTTTCTGTTTTAAAAGCCTCACAGACAAACCCTACAGGTGTGAGAGAGGAAAGAGATCATTACATGAATGTGATGTTTTTCAAAGACATGCCAGAATTTCTGCTGGTGTCAGTGACCAGAATACATATAACATAACTGAACAAGATATACAGCCTTCTACGAGCAGTGGTTCAAGAGTCTCTGCAGTTGTAAATGAACCAAATGCGCCAATAAACATTGTACAGCCATCTACGAGCAGTGGTTCAAGAGTCTCTGCAGTTGTAAATGAACCAAATGTGCCAATAAACATTGTACAGCCATCTAGGAGCAGCGGCTCAAGAGTTTATGCCCAAAGGTTTCAAGAAAGTGACATTGACATAATCAATATTGGAAAGCCTATATTTTTAAAACAATTGATTGTTTGTTTAATGCTTGGTAATTGAGGCAGATTATCTAGTGAGGATTACGATCAGCTGCTTAAATCTGAGCTTTTAAAGTTCAGCTACTGTACTGAACAGTGTGCTTGGTTTAGTCCATATTTCTAAATTCTCAATCAAGGAAATGAAAATGATGCTTAGTGCAGCCTACATGTATGAAAAGTACAGGGCTTGGAGGAAAAAGTTGCCAAAACAAAGAACAAAATACAAAGTGAAAGCACAGAAGCTCTCATAAACTGAGTACAAAGGGTTGCATCACTAGCAAAATGAAAAAAATAATAAATGGGGTCAAAAAAGAAAAATCTGGGTAAAAAATAAAACAATACGAGAAAAGTTGATCAGAAAAGTAAAACATGCCAGGAAAATATTACAGCGTAGGTTGTTACAGAATGCTACAAATGGTCTGCAGTCTGAATTAGAAAACCATGATGATGATGATGATCAGGTTAACAGGGCGCCCCCTACAGTGTATTTAGAAGCTGTACAGGAATAAGAACGCAGTTTAAAAAAATTTAATGCTACAGAATTTCATCAAAGATATAAGTTTATAAATCTAGATAAAATAAAATCTTTTACAGAGGCTATTGCTGCAATGCACCAGGCTATAGAAAGTTTGTTAGACAGTGTGAAGAAAAACACAATATGGGGATTTTATACAGGTAAGATTAAATGCTGCTTCTTTGAATCACCCTTGTTCTCAAGAAAGACAAGACCAAATGAACTAAATGCTGCAACCTTCTTAGATCAGATAGCTGATATGCTACAGAGCAATACTGAAGTAATTACTGATTCCTCTATACATCTTGTGGTAACGACCATCAGAAACCACCAGGGGTCAGGGGTGGGGGGGAGACGGACACTGAGCTCCATCTTGTATAGCAGGATTTTACAAAAAAAGAGACGATACCTGATTGATTTAAATAACAGAGACAATAGTTTGTGTTTCGGTGGCTCCATTCTCGCACTCTTAAATCCACATATGAGTGACAGTCAGTTGTTGAACAAGGCTAAAATATTGTATGCTGAGCTAGGTTTGTCAGACCAAAGACCTGTCAGTTTTAGTGATGTGTCACAGTTTGAACGCTTTTTAGGAGTCAAAATTAAGATTTTATATCATAATGAAGGAAACTGGCAAACATTTTCAACAGGTCCAGAAAGATTTCCTAAAACACTGTTTGTATTATTACATGAAAACCATTTTTATGGCATCACTAATGTAAAAAAATTCATAGGAGCACGGTACCTCTGCGAATATTGTGATGTAGCCTACAGCCATAAGGGAAATCATATCTGTGCACAACAGTGCAAAGTTTGTTTCGACCCGTGTTGTCTCGAAAAGGAAATTGGCACAGTATCTTGTCACAAATGTAAGAAGATTTGTGGGTCTTCAGCGTGCCTAGAAAGACATTTAGCTAGAGCTGATGGTGATACAGGGTCTTGTAAATCCATGAAACTGTGTGAACAATGTTTTGTTTTTTACCAGGGATCTCATACATGTAAATTGATTCAGTGTAGCAGATGTGGTTCTTTCATGACAGCAGACAAGCATCTGTGTTACATGTCACCACTCACAGATGTAAAAGCACTGAGAAATATATAGTGTTTGATTTTGAAGCCACACAAGAAACAGGGGTGCACATACCAAATTTTGTGTATGCTAAGCAATTAGATGGGGAGAGATCCTGGGAATTGAAGGTGAAGATTGCAAAAGATTTTGTAGGACATTTTATTGATGCCACATTTAGACACTACACATTTATAGCACACAATGCCAAAAGGCTATGACAGTTACTTTATCATTAGCCAGCTAGTCAAGGAAAGAATTGATATTAAATTGCTCACACAAGGAGGAAAAGTACTCTGTGTCACAGTGACATCCCTACACATCAGATTTATTGACAGCCATTGCTTTCTTCCTTTAAACTAGCAAAATCCTGCAGCCCTTGGATTTGAGAATGAGATTGCAAAAGCTACTTCCCCATTTTTTAACACCAAGGCTAATGAAAATTATGTAGGCCCCCTGCCCGATGCTCAGTTTTATGGTTCTGAATATATGTGCCTGCAGAAAAGCAAGAGTTTTGCAATGGTACCTAGCTAACAGACATAGAGAATTTAATCTGAAAAGAGAGCTTCGCTACTATTGTCAGTTAGATGTTGAAATTCTTCGAAAAGCCTGTGTCAGATTTAGAAATGAAGTACTGGAGATGACTAGGAAAAGTATTTTAAAACAGTCAGACAGTGATACAGTGGAGTATGAAACAGTATCCTTAGACCCCTTCCAGTAGTCACCATAGCCTCAATTTCTATGGCGATGTACAGGTTTCTATTTTGAAGAATGCACTGTTGCTGTTCTCCCCAGACAACTACACAGACAATTCAAGAGGTACTCCACACCTGCTATTCAGTGGCTTATGTAAATATCTGAGAAAGAAAACATTTCTATTCAGCATGCGCTAAGGGGTGGTGAATTTAAGGTGGGTCCATACTTTTTGGATGGCTATTCAGTCATAAATGGAATACCCACAGCATTTGAATTTAATGGTTGTTTTTTTCATGGCTGCAACATCTGTTACTGTGTGAAAGATAGAAATCACATGACAAGGACTAGTTTTGGACAGTTATTCAATAGGACCACGCACAAATTTCATTTTCTAAAAAGACAGGGTTTTGCAGTTAGAGTATTGTGGGAACATGAATGGAAAGCAATGCTGACCACGGATCAGGGTTTGAATAATTTTTTGAGGGACAGGCAGCTACCACAGCCACTCGAACCTAGGCAGTCACTGTTTGGGGGGAGAACAAATGCCATTTGTCTGTACTATAAGACACAGCCTGATGAGAAAATACACTATTATGATTTTACCAGCCTCTACCCTTTTGTTAACAAAACCAAACAGTATCCAGTCGGTCATCCTGACATCATTTATGACAATTTTGATGACCTCACTCAGTACTTTGGTTTAGCAAAAGTAAAAGTCTTACCCCCTAGAGGTCTTTTCTTTCCAGTGCTGCCATCCAGGATTGGTAAAAAGCTTGTGTTTACATTATGTCGTGCATGCGCTGAAAATAGACTTCAAACAACATCATGCACACATGATGATGAGCAACGGTCACTTACAGGTACCTACTGTACCGTAGAACTAAACCTGGCACTGGAAAAAGGCTACAAAATCATTAACATTTATGAAGTTTGGCATTTTAAAGAGTCATGCACAGAGCTTTTTGCAGATTACATCAAGCTGCATCTAAAAGGCAAGCAAGAGGCATCTGGTTTCCCTTCATGGGTCAAAACTGAAGAGGATAAAGTCAGGTACATACAACAGTATTTTGAAAGGAAAATGTACATTTGAACCCTGCAGCCATAACTGTTAACCCTGAAGGAGACAGATATCTAAACTGTTTTAAATTCTCTTTGGGGCAAATTTGGGCAGAGAGCTAATTTACCGACAATGTTATAGTACAGACCCACAGAAATTATTTCAATATGTTGCCCATATCACGATATTTCATCATGCTTTTTCATCGATGAGAAACACGTTTAAGCTGGAAATATACCACATTGTTACACAAATTCCAATAATATCAACATATTTATAGCTAGTTTTACAACAGCATACAGAGCTCTAACTCATAACCTGGTAGATAGGTACAGGACAGTGCCTTACCACTACATAGACTCTGTCATTTTGTGTCCAGACTGGGTGACTGGGCCCACCTTAAGGATTGTTTAGGAGTTGACCAGTGAAGCTTCTGCTGAGAACATACAGAGTTCATTTCGCAGGCCCAAAACTTATGTTACAGGCTGTCCAGTGGTGAGGTTGTTCTGAAGTGAAAGGGTTTACCTTACTGTAGCCAGCAGTAAACATATTAATTTGAGTTCAGACCTGGTCTTGACTATAATGTCACAGATTCTAAAGAATTACTGTAGTCAACCCAGTATTGTTAGAATAAAAGCAGTGGTCCTTGAAGCAAAAACGTTGTCCAAGATGCAGAGAGAAGTTTATGACAAGCAATTTTATAAGACATTTAAAACATTCTCCTGGATACTGATTTTGAAAAATGATATCAGGTTGCGCATCCTTTACTTGTCTGTTGGTTTGCCTCATAGTGGGAAGAGCTTTATAAAACAGTTGTTAATATGCTGATGCCGCTATTTTATCATGTCTGAAAATATTGTCTGTTTCACAGCTGTTGGAACCTTTGTATAATGAATGCTGTTAAAGTTCCCCAGATTAAATTTGTGGAGGGTTCTACCGATGTCACTAGCTGACAATGATCTCTTACCCTGGAAAGGTAAATTTTGTCGTTATAGATGATTTGATGGACTCTGCCTGTCAAAATAGTGAAGTGGAATATGTATTTACTAAGTACAGTCATCATAAACAATTGACAATATTTTTTAATTGTCCAGAATGTGTTTTCTGGTGAAGGTAAAAAAGTAGCATCACACTAAATGCCAAATACATGATTTTTGTTTTAAAACCCCAGAGACAAGCTTCAGATCACAACCACTAGCTGGACAAATGTGGTCCTGGTCAGACAAAATTTTTCTTAGAAGCTTTGAAGATGCCACAAGAAAGCCTCATGATATTTACTGGTTGATTTAAGATCCAATACACCAGTCTTATATAGACTGCGTAGTGGGGTATTTTCCCCGACTGGCCTGTGGCATATGTCATGCAAAAACACATTCTGCTTCTAAAAATATTTGATACTGTATTGTCATTATGTCAAAAGACTGCAGAGAAACTGTCTGTTTTAAAGTTACTAGTAAAGGGCCTCTGAGTTAAGAAAGCTATTTATGTTCAGCCTCTGATGATCTGATATCAGCTATAGCTGAGATAACCTTAAACACTCAGAGGAAATATTCCACTGTCAGCAAGGTGTTGAGTGTACTGAAAAAAAAACGGAGAGTCATTAAACTTTAGCTTATAAACAAATAACCTTAAAAGGGAAAAAGAAAATAGTTAATCAGACTGGTGGTTTGGTATAGAACGTTGCTAGGAATTGCCATCCTTTTGATCATAGCCTGCTGGCTAACAGATAATGGTTTTACACAGAAATGTATTTGGTACCTCAGCAACAGATGGATCACATTAAAACTATTACCCTGATCAGGATATGAGTGAACAGTTGCAATTCTCAGTTTGGCACTGACATGACAGCTATACTGTCCCGGACTGATTTATCAGACTATGACAAAGCCTAAATGTACTCTGCTGTGTTTTATGGCGCTATCTGACTTTGGTAAGACAAGGAGAACAACTAAAACCAGTTTGACATTACTCATGCCTGAAAATGAATCAATGTTCAGCCCCCCGCGGTCATGGCGGAGACAGCTTCTGGGTACCTAGTGTACTATGGAAAAGACATTTTAAGTAGTGTTTCTCATCGGTCTAAAACCAATCGCTGAACTTTGTTAAAGCATATGGCCAAGAACAAGGATATTGTGTTTGGAGTGATAAGGGTGAATTAATGTATAAAGGCACTGTTGTTTCTGGGTGCCATTAGTGATTTAGTAAGAGCGTGCTATAGCCACTTACCGCAATCTCTGACCACGGAAGCCAAGGGCTGGGATGTTTTTGTCGTAGCAATGGCAGAGTTCTAACATACCCACCTCAGTGTTTGCTCACTCAGCAAACAGGAGCTATGTGGAAAGGCTGAAATCGGTAGCTGGTGCAAAACAGCCACAGCCATCTCCAGTTAGCCAATGGTCAGTGACTCTCAAAAGACAAAAAAGTCTTTAAGAAACCTGTGTGGCTCACCATGTAAACTTAAATGCAATCTCTATGTATGAATGTTAGATACCTCAGTGACTGTTGTGTACAGTATATGTTGAACATTTTACCTCATATTAAATATGTAATCTACCTCAGTGACTGCTGTGTACAACCTATGTTAGCCATTTACCTCATACTGAATATGTAATCCTGTTTTACAAAAAGTGTTTATATTGATGCATGTTAGCCTACTTCATAGTTAAATATGTTAACATGTTTTTAGAAAGATGTGCTTCTAATTCTACCTCAGTGCTATGGCATATATAGTGCATTTTTTAACAGGATATGCTTTTGTTTTATTATATCATATCTATGATGTCACCACTGATGCTTGTTGTATTTTTATTGCCATTTTTACAATAAATGCCTTTTGTATTTTATATATTTGTCATTATTGAAGACATTGCATATCTTATCCATGATGTTACCACTGATTTTTGTTGTATTTTATTGTAGTTTTTTTACAATACTAGCTTTTATAGTTTATATATTTTTGTCATTATTGAAGACATTGCATATCTGAAAATGTTAAACACAGCCCCCCACAGTTTAAACACAGCAAACAGAGACACACAATTATGAGTGTTTATATATGATTTTATAAGTGACTGGTTTTGAATAAAATTACAAGCTGCTGCATATTTTAAATTCATTACAAGACAAACAAGTCTGAACATGTTGCCACCTCATTGATACGTGCTCTGACATGTTCAGATGTCTGGAAAAGTGACGATACAAAACTAGTTACCATGGCATCATTTTTCAGCAAAATCATTAGAGTACATTTTTAAAATCTGATCATAAGAAAGTCCTTTGCATCTGTGGTGTAAGAAAAATATGCAGTGAAATCCACAGGTGGTAGAAAAGGTATCTTGTAACTGTGTGTTTAGGTACAAAATGTTGTTTGCATTTCTGTTTAAAAAAACCCCAATAGTTTGTGCATGATTGTCAGGATGAAAACCGTAGCTGTCGAAGAACTCCCCAGTCCCATTTTCTGAAATGTATACGGCTAACCAGTGCTGTCCAGGGAGGTCATGGGGGTCAGTATTGATGACTAGTGCTGCGGGAAGGTTTATCAGTCTCTCCTTGGGTAGCAGATCACAGGGAAACATGCCCAGAAAGCAGTCACGGATGTGGGTGTCACTGGTTGGCAATTTTTTCCAGCTGCTTTGTGTTCATTTTATGGTTTATCACATAATCAAAATGACATTTCTTTCTGGTTTATCTCAATGACATTATCAAACACTGCATAGATAATGAGATTAACTGTTTGTGGAAGGGTTCTGCAAATCTGATCTCAGCTCTGAGGTTCCCAGTTTTAATTAAAGAATAATGATCAGCACATTCTTGGTCCGGAGTGAGATCAAGGCAAACAGGGTGTACCGTTGGTAAATTCCTGACGAGTTAACTAAAAGCGGTCGATCTTTCATAGATTTCCGCCTTGCTAGTACTAGGTTAAAATATTCTCACAGCATTCCCATTTCTAAAATCTGGCTGCAGAGGTTTAGCGGGAATTTGTTCACCATTCAGATACAGAGCCACAAAATTAATGTTATAATGCTTAAAGTTAAAGGGTTTTTAGTGTAGGAACCACTAAAAGCATCATTGTCAACAAACTTATGACCATCATTTTGGTAACTATCCCAAAAACAAATTATCTTGGTTGCAGACCCTGTTGCCTGCAGGAAAGCAGGTGACTCTCCATACCCACTCTGTCTATAGGGTATTTAGCATTGGAGGTGAGCAGGGCTTGAGTGTCCCAGATGGACTCGGGGTCACTTTAACCCTTTTGACAAACAGAGAGTGGCTTGACTTTTAGCTTATAAGGCTCCAGCATCTCCACTCATCAGGCAAAAGCTGTACCTGTTACGTGTCAGTTTAATTTTATATCCACGCCATTCAGCATCAGTTTCTCTTGAAAAACAAGTCTGTGTGCAAGTGTCCCACAGTTCTACCTCTACTGGGAGTGTGAAGGAGCTTCTTTTATTAAAACCTACATTATCACCATCTCTGTCTGTGATTTCATGTTTCCTAGGGTGTCTTTGTAAAATAACCCTGTGGAAATTGTGTAGAAAAGGTCTCTTCACTGAAGTTCAGCACAGATTCTATGACAGCCCTGTAGGGGTAACAGTTATTGCTCTGACTGATGGGCCGATCACCGCTAGTCACATCCAGCTGACTGAAAATGGTTGCCACTGGAGTTTATAAGGGACACACTTTGGTCTGCTGCAGGTATATCACTACCATCCGCTTCCAGTGATTTTGCAAACCAGGTAAAGAAGTGTGTTGTTTAGATCCAAATAGTCTTCACCAGTCCCTGCTATATAAAATTCAATCTGGTGAGTTTTCTGAAAGGGCAGCCAGAGGGTATCTCTACATAAATGCTTTTTCAATGCTTGTCTGTGTGGGAGAAATGGCAAACAAGTCAAGTTCTGATTTTGTGCATTCTTCAGAACCACAGTGCACGAAGCCAAGTTTTTAGAACAGGTCTCTGCTTTTTTCGACCCTCGAAGATCCTTTTTGCCTTTGAGTGTTTTTTCTTTATGTGAAGTTTTGCGTTTTGAAAACACCTCTTTAAAGTGGCCGGGGGGCAGGTAAAGGCGAAGGGTGTACTCTGCGCTTTCTCTTTTACCTCTCTTGAATACAATCAGCCCTGAGCACACCCTGAGTAGGCTTATCACCCCTGACATCTTTTGAGCGACAGCACTAGTCACATGCCCCACAACATCCTTTTGCAACATTTTTAGCAGTGCTCTGTAGATGTGGTTTTGCAATTTCAAACCCCTTCTAAAATGGAACTGCTTTTCTGAACAGACTACGAAATATCCCTCCTATACCAGAACCATACATATAGTAGGAAGTCCATGAAAGCCTGCAGACCGTATCCTGCCTGTGCCTTTGTAATAGCTTCTGTACAAGGCAGGGTCCCATAATGTCGAACAATCACCATCCTTGTTTAAATTTTTAGAGCACTCTCTGGGGCAAAATGCATCTCACGATCACCTTTCCAAATCGAAATGGTACAGGTTCATTTTGATCATTCTTTATTTCAATAGTGACTGTATCGATCTGATGTTTACTGACTGTTTGATAATGGGGTTTATCGTGGGTCATGGTCACTATCTCATTGTCTTGGCTCCTGAGGCTGGCATCTCAGCAAAGGCACTAGCCTGTCACCACTATTCATGTGTGATAATGTCAGTGTATATATATAATAATGTAAAAGCCCCATTAATATCTGGAGGGTTCTTTGCTAGATTCTTTCCTACACCTACCTCGAGTCTGCTAAAACCCAAAAGGTACTGTAACTGCCCATGCATAAACAAAATACATTTGATGTCACTGTCAACGCTTATTTCTCCTGACGGTTTGTTGTTCCAAAGCCACTGGCAGTTCATTTACTTCAAATATGCTTTTATTAATTTGAGCAATAACACCAGCCATGTTAGGATAATAGCCCGATGGTATTTTAAATGCTGCTGACTCAGTAAAGGTCCAGTTGGTGGTGTTTTACTGTGGGCTACGTTTAGAGGCTGATAGAGCATACTGAACCTGTTTTCTGTGCAGGCACATTGTCCCAGGTATGAGGGTACTGAATTTCTGCTAAGCCCACTTCCCATTCACCAGGTAGTTCAAGCGTTTGTGGTAACTTTACAGTAAAAGTGGATATAGTATTGTTGGGGAAAATGTTGTACGATGCATTTGCTGGGCAATGTGATATAAAATCCATTTTTGATCATAGTAAGCCTTATCTGCTTCTTATGTCCCGAACTGTGTTGCCTCAACCCAGCTATTAAATTTGGCGCCCTCTCCACTTTACCAGATACCAAGGTTTTCTGCCACGCTTTTTCTCCTTCAGGATTTTCTGCACCCTGTACACACGGTCCTCATCAGGTTCAATTTTTGCAGCTCCTCTCGTAAAAAGTACCTTTAATGTCTTCCCCTGATAGTCTTTTTAGCTTATGGGTGGGCCTCTGTGTCTTTAAGACCTCCGTCACAATAAATATCTCATCTGTGTCGTCTGTTCTATCCCTTTTCAAACACCCTTTTAGCTTAGATAGTCTCAGATGATCATCTTTCTGAAGGTACCCTTTTTGTTTTTTGCCAAGAACAGAATTACGTATAGGATCTTCCATACACCAGGGCATTGGAAGGTTAACATCCACAGGTCTGTGTTTAATGCTTCTGTGATAAGTATGGTTATAGCTGTGCACCAGGTCTGACAACACATCTGTATATTTCCAAGTATTCTGGGCTGTAAAGTAACGTCACATCACGTGACTTCAGTGTCCTATTAAATCTTTCTACAATGCTGGCCTTAACTTCATTATTCGTCACAAAATGGTATATTTTATTTTGTTTTAATAGGTTCTTTAAGGAAGTATTTAGAAACTCTTTACCCTGATCAGTCTGCAGCTTCTGAGGTGTGCGTCCACTTTTAAAAATAGTTTTAAAGGCTTGCATCATGGCCTTGCCTGATTTGTCTCTTAAAGTCACTACCCAGGCATACTTGGACAGCACATCGATGCACATCAGTATGTACTTAAACCCATTATTGTACTTTGCATATTGACTCATATCCATTAAATCAGCTTGCCATTGTCTGTCTATGTCAGAAACAATGACAGGATTTCTCTTAAATCGGACTCTGCTGCTTTTTGTATAATGAATAGGGCTCCTGCTTCGAGAAGCCATTCTGCAACACCTTTCCTGGTGACCTCTTTATCAAGTTTTTGCAGCCTTATACAGCTGAGTCACCCTGTGAAACTACCCACTTTTTGCATTAAAATATATATTCTGGAACAGGTGATCATTCATCTCCTTTTCGTCAACACCCGACACATCTGCTAGCTAGCAAAACTCTTGTCACCAGTAAAATAAAGTATGTGCTCTTTTGTTCTTTTAAAACACTATGACAACCACAAAGTGCAATGCATGATTATATTTTATTTATACACACGTCATAACAGTATTTGAATATTTACTTTATAATACATCAACTAATGCATATAGGCTCTACATACAAAAGGCATAACACATGGTAAGCATGCAACAGATTATATAATAATTTTGTTTTCTACTCTTCAATTTTACGCTTCACAATACGCGAAACAGCAACTTTTGAGCTGCATGTTTTACACAAGTATTGGCATCGTCCACTCCCTCTTAGTGATGAGGTATGCACAATACATACACACATATCATACACCATCAAAATAACAAGGCTGATTTTGAAGACATTCTGTTACATCTAAATGACATTCACCTTGCATACTGCTCTATGGTTACTGTTTTCCATTACGTCAACATAGAGTCTCCATGCAAGGTGGCAACTCTTTAATCAGAGTCAGTGTGTTTTCTGCCAGTGAAGCAGCAGCATCTTTCAAAAGAACATTTAATGCAGGCTGCTTTCCAAAGTATATAGGTTCCTTTAAAATGTCCTTTATCACACGGTACATTGTAGACATCAAGACTGTCTGGAATATTGGGAAGCATGCCAGTACGTTCCATCTGAAATTACATTATAATACACTATTTAGGAAAAGCATATGCTGAATCTGGTTTATGAAACACAACAAAAGCGATAAAAGAAGCAAAATTTATGATGTCGGGACTCAGACCCCCGTTCTGCAAACTAAACACTAAAAATCAACAGCAGTACAGATAAAACCACAAAAGTGCATTACATCATAAGGTTATGCATAAACTCTATAGCAATTTTAAACATTGCTTCCTCAAGAGTAGCCCCTCATCCTTAAAATAATCCACAGTTTCCTTTTGGGGTCCCTCTGGGAGACCATCAAAAGACACTTGGCATGTCTCTAAAAGTACAGACGGTGCTTGTCTGTAGGTAGATTTAAACCAGGTTGTTTAGCTTTGTGTCTGACTAGTTGGTAAATAAGCCTCTGGATGCACTGACAGGGTGTTCCCATCGTTGTATACTCTGGAAAAAACATACATTTAGCAAGTGGTAAAAGCCAGGGTAACAATATGAACAATATTAAAATGGTAACAAGTGTAGCAGTTTTGGGGTGGGGTGGGTGGGGGATGTTTTAACAATGAAAACAGTGTTCCTGAATTTCCTTATATCATTTTTAAAGGGTCCTTTTTTTGACCAGTGGATCATTTCAGCAAGCAGAGAAGCCAGGTTAACACATGCGCACAATATCATAAGGTTTTTCTGCTTTGTAGTACACACACATGGCTATGGCGACCATGATATAAAGTCCACAAAGACATTCATCATCTTCCATGAATATATCGGCAATCATTTTAACATTTTCTACAAGTGGTAACACAGATTCATTTATATATTTATCTGTATCCTCCCATACTTCTGGAAGGGCAAACATCATCAGTTCATAGGCTGTATGTGTCTCACAAAGGAAATGTCATATTGAGGTGAACCAAACAGTGATGGATGACAGTAATGGCTTAGGATCAGATACATAAACCTTTGGATTCTCTCTGTACTTGCATTCCGCATGATTATCTGTAAAAAATAAAATATGACACATTTTGGTACTGAAATGTTTCCATGTAGTAATTTGGGGGAGGGGTAGGGGGCAGGTGTTGGGGTAATTTTTTTACAATATAAACAGTGTTCCTGAATTTCTTTTTAGAAATTTTTTAAAGGAGCCTTTGCTGACTAGACGGCAGGCATCTTTTTTAATTTCACCATCTGTCTGCTGTAACATTTGCATAACTAACCACATGGGGTCATCAGATTTTCTCACATCATTTAAAAACATGACTTATAGTTTCCAGGGTACAATTGGTCATATTTAACCCCTGATGCTTCATAGCGATTGCCAAGATCACGGGCATGAGCTGCCCTATGTATGGCTTCAGAAACATTTCTGTATGCTTCTTTAGACCTTAAGTCATCAAGGACACATGAATGGTTTTCTGACTTGGATCATCTATCTCACACCCAGGACAGGAATCGACCAATTCCACAATGTATTACCCTCTGTATCACTGAAACAATTGCACCACGGATGGTATGATACATAATGACTTACAATACATATCGTTGTCAGTTTTGGGGTTTACTACTAAGGCCTGATTTTTCACATGAGGTCCCCTGTCTAATCTCAGTAGAAGAAGAGGGTTGTGTAGTGATCACAGCCTGTTCTGTGACATTTGAAACATTCTATACGCTCTCTGTATTTCTAACATACTGGTTCTCACACATCTCATTAACAACCACATTTTGTATCTTTCACACAGCAAAGACAGTCAAGCAGTAGATTTGTGGAAGTCGAGAATCCATGCTGTCCGAATATGACTGCTGCTCCATCATAAATCCTTCAGTCTATTAAAGTAAAACAAAAACAGCATTGGTCCTCTGACCTCATTATAGTAAGATTTAGTTCTACTGCTAACTCATCTCCCTCAGTTACACCATGTAACCACTCACATTTTTAAATGTTAAAATGCATTTACCTCATCAAGGCAACTCTTTTTCTTCATTTTCTCATCTTTCTCTTTCTTAGCCTGGGCCTGACTGCTTGTGGCTGCATTATCATCATCACCCTCTTGGTCAGAGTCCCTCTTGGCTCTGTCTTGCATTTCTTTCTCAACTTTCTCTGATGCTTTTTTTTGGCAGTGTCTCACTGACCATCATCTCTGGCTCCCCTTCTTGTCATCTCTCTGTTTTTGGTTTCATAGTAACTTCTTTTTCTGCATCAGATTTACACCCAGCAACTCTTCAAGGTCTTGCAGTGGTGTCTCTTCAGAAGGACAGTCAGATTTAGGATTTTCTGATTCACCAAACTGTTCAGCGAGTTTCTTTTTATGTCAGACACTCTTCCACTTAACAAGACTTGTGTGGGGCATTCGTTCTTACACCTCCAGTAGTACACATACGTTGGCTTGGGTTGTGAGGGCCCGACAGCTATCTTCTTGCTTGGTTTTCATCTCCAGACTTTTCATTAGGGCGGTGTGACAATCTGGCTTGTTACAGGAGGTTGAATTTTTCATTAGGTGGTATGACAATCTGACCTGTTACAGGGATGTTGAAATGAGAAGCGCTTGCCATCTTCTTGCTTGATGTTTTTGATAATCTGCTCCAAGTCTATAAAGCAGAATCTGAGAAATCTCTCAAAGCTGTGCCTTCTGGCTTCAAATGCGGGTTTATATAATGCTTAGCAAGATGGACTGCCCTTGTAAAACCATCACCACACCCCCATCATACTATACATGGTAACGGTCAGAGGTACATCTGTTGTAGCCCCACCCCCTTTTTCAAAACATTATAAATATCACGCACACACATTTCATTTCAGCCTTCTCCTTGATACCACACAGAGCTGAGGGGTGAACTATAGGTATGTGTATTCCTTTTTCTGATATATTTTTATTCTTTCTAATTCATGACAAAAGTATAAATAATTAGTTTTTGCGATTGTTGCAATGTTATCCAGAGAAAACTGCTGAACCATCTTATTTACACAGAGGTCCCCTGCTTTTAGCTTATAAATGTTACATGCTGACATATGCTATCCTTTGATGCAAGTTTGACACAGTCCTACAGATGCATGTTAAATAATTTTGTATACTGTTACAAAACAGAAAAAGGGTACACACAGGCAGATGAATTTCCCTCGGGTGTGGGGTCTCCACAGATCTGTAGAAACCTCTGCATGATCAGGTCCCCTCCTAGATACTTCTTTCTGAAAATATCCTAATCAAAAACACACACATGTCCTGCAGTTATACACCAGGCCTACGGGGGGCATACCACTACATAAAATACTAACTGATTTTTTGGGGTGGGAAGAGCATGGTGGTGAAGAGGACAGGGGTTTGAGCCAGTGATGGTGGGGTTCAGGAGAAAGGGGGCAGGGGTTTGAGCCAGGATGGTGGGTGCAGGAGAAGGGGACAAAGGGTTCAGCCAGGCGGTGGGGTGCAGGAGAAAGAAGGGCCTGGGAGTTCAAGCTAGCATGGTGGGACTCGGGTTCCAGCCAGGATGGTCTGGCAGGGGATCGAGGAGTGTACGAGAAGGAGGGGCGGGGACAGGGGTTCAGTCAGGCTGGCGGGGGTGCAGGAGAAAAGGAGGGACGCAGGAGTTCAAGCTAGCATGGTGGGACTCGGGTTCCAGCCAGGATGGTCTGGCAGGGGATCGAGGAGTGTACGAGAAGGAGGGGGGGACAGGGGTTCAGCCAGGCTGGTGGGGGTGCAGGTGAAAGGAGGGATGCAGGAGTTCAAGCTAGCATGGTGGGACTCGGGTTCAAATAGGATGGTCTGGCAGGGATCGAGGAGAGTACGGAATGAGGGGCATGAACCCGCTTACAAAATGGTGGTGTTAGGTCATTTCCTGCGCAAGGGTGGGACACGGGTTGAGCAGTATGTCATTCCTGCGTAAGGGGCGGAACACGGGTTCGAATGCATGTCATTTCCGCCAGAAGGCGGAAAGGCTACTTAGGGATGGACTTGGGTTTAACAAGGGGCAATTCTGATTGGTCTGTTTTAGGCCACGCCCACCTGTCAAATGACGTGGCACGCGCTGATTGGCTGAAATTTAACATTTGACGAGCTATATGAACTTATACTACTAAGGGGTGATACCTGCCCAGTTTAAGATAAATAATGTTTTCTTTAGACCCACATTAGCTAAATTAAAGAAATGAGATATGACGTTGCAAATAGTGCAGCTTTAGACTAGTAAATCTCTTTATGATAAGATTAATACTCAGATTGGGGTAGCATCAGTTGAATTTAAAGATATTGACCCCTTACATCAGGCGCATGCTTTGGATTCCTTAATGGATAAATATATTCCTCCTCAGATCTGGGATGTATATGGCTCTGTTCCCATGGTAGGCTGCTTGTTAAGGGTAACGCCAAACATGAAAGTTTAGAAGAACGTATGTGCCCCAGTTGTGTGACACAAGAAGAAACTATGCAACATTTTCTTATACAGTGCCCTTATGTAAGTGAAGTATGGGCAACATTGGCACTCTTATGGGGAAATCATTATTGGAGGTCTGTAACTTATGCAGAGGTTGTTGGTGTTTTTAGTCTGCAAAACTTGCTTCATTTGATATTTTCCTTTATCAAATTTACCTTTGGGCAGACATGATGTAAATATGTATTACAACAGGTATACCAAGATCCACTGTTTGTTGTTAAAAAGATTGAACAGGAATTGTATAACCAATGTATATATGAACAACAACATATGTCTCCAAGTGTGTGGACACTTCTTTGGTTGACTGTCCCTTTTATGAAGGACAAAATTGGATGATTCCCTTGATAGAATTCTCTTTCTTTTGTTTTTCTCAAGTTTGTTTTCATCATTATGTAATTTATTTGCATTGATGTACAATTATGCATTTTGAATATACTTGAACAGTTTCTCTACAATAATATTTTCCCCTACTCTTTTCGAGAAGTGCCATGGGATCTTTAATGACCCCCTGAACAGACAGACGGGACCTCAGTTTAACTTCTCATCCGAAAGATGGCACCTATGGAGTGCAGCACCCCCTCATGCTGCACTACAGTGTCAGTATTGGGATATTAACTCAAGTGCCTGGTGTGGGGATAGAACCCACAGCCTTCTGATCTTCTGGCCTCAGAGGTGAGTGTGCTACCTGCTGAGCCACTGACACTGACAACTGTGATCATTTTCACTAGCAGAGCATACCAAAGCTTTCCACCTCAAACCTGAACACCCCATCACATAACGTACGTATTCCCCTGTTCACATCCATCCCCTTTCAATGTTTCTTTACCTCTCCTCTCCTCTCCCCCTTCTCCTACTTCCCTCCCTCTACTTGTACATCCCCTCCCCATACTACCACACCCCCCCACTACCCACTTTGCCTATCCTTCTGCTGCTGATCATCTCCCAACAAGGCCTCCTGGCTGCATCACCTTGAATTCTCCACATTCTCTAACCCCCTTCCACCTCACAAACTCTCCGCCTACATCTAGACAAGGCCTTTGGGCTGCCTACTTTGTTCTCCTACTATGCCAAGTCCTCTCCCAGTGTGTGCTTGATCTGTGTGTTTAGACATATCATGTGATAATTCTGCTCCTTGGCATACATTTGTACAATGCTAGTTAAATTTTGTTCTCCTGTTCTCTTGTAACATCATGTGTTATTGTCCATTCCTTAACCTGTGTTCCTACCTCTGTAATTTTTTGTGACATGGAACCTATGTAAAAGAGCTCTTGCTCATAGGTGCTTAATCTGAGATTTTAATAAATAAATAAAAACAAACATCTGGCAGATTGAAGCCCCCCACCAACAGCACCTCCTTCTTCTTACTTGCCATCTTTTGGAAGGCTTTTGTCAGATCCTTAGCCACCCCCCCTCCCATGCTGGAGGTCTGTAGATCACACCGAAGTGAATAGCAGCTCCATTCCCCATCTCTAGAGTGACCCATGGTAGCTACACCACTTCCTGTGCTCACTGTACCTCTGTGGCTTTTATGCTGTCCTTCACATAAAGAGCCACTAGTCCCCCTTTCTTACCTACCCTGTCCTTCCTGAACAAAATATTGCCTGTTATGGCTATGTGCCAGTCATGGTTCTCATTGTGCACCATGACCCGGTAATGGCAACAATGTCCAGGTCACCCTCTGTCATAATGGCCAATAGGTCTGGGATTTTATTTCCCAGACTTTGAGCATTTGTGCATATGGCCATCCAAATTCTGTTATCACCATGCTTGTCGGCCTTCCCTTTTCCCTTTTGACTTCTCTCCCTATCCCCTCTACCCTCCTTCTCATCTCCCTTCATGACTACCGTTTTGTTTTTCTTGCTATCAGGTACCCTTGGAGATTTGTTTCCCTTCAGGTTTCCCTACTGACTACTTCAGCTTGAAGAAGGGAGACAGTTATTGTCTCCCTTCTTCCTACCACCACCACCACCACCCTCGGCTAGTTTAATGCTCACCAATGTATCATTTAAACTGCTCACTGAGGACCTGTGTTCCCCTCCTGGAGGAATGTAGGCCATCTCCCCTGTAAAGGTCCTTATCCCTATTGGTGGGACCCCAGACCCCAATGAAGCTGAATACTTCCCCCTCTGCACAACTCCTTCACCCATTGCTTAAAGCTCCTGGTACAGAGTACCCTATCCTCCACCCTGTCGTAGACAGGCACTCTCAGAAAAAGTCACTGAGTGAGCTACCTGCCTTAAACTCCTCCCCAATTCCCTGAACCCCTCCTGCACTATCCTAACCTCATCCCTAGCCAGGTCATTTGTCCCATGGTGGACAATGACATCCCGCTCTGCCTCCCATCCTGCTGCCCTAACGATCCTCAGGTTCCATTTTCCATCCCTCCAAGCCATGGCACTGGGTAGGCACCTAACCTCCCTCTCCCCCTCCCTTCCCACCCCTAATCTATCCCTCTTGCAATGGAGTCACCCAGCAGAAGTTGCTTCCTCATCTCAGGGGTAATCTACCACCCTCCCTGGGGACTCCACCATAGAGGTCCCCCACATCTTTAATGGTCACTACTATGGGTGCCTCTATAGGACAGTCCCACTCTGCCAGGGTGCACATTAATTGTGAAGTGGTATCGCAGGGGTGATGTGCCTCTGACCCACCACCCTCACCCTTTCTAAGTCCATTGTAGTCCCGCTACTCCTAATCCTTGCTACGCTGTGAGGAAATGGTGGTAGAGTTGGTGGTCCCTGGGTGAGGGAAGAAGCCCACCCTCCGAATCCTGGCCAGCTCGACCTGGAGTGTAGCAACTTCCTGCCTCAGCCCAGAGAGGTGCACACAGATGGGGCATCACTGCAGTCTTCAAAAAGTCTCCCTGAAAACTGCCGCCACACAGCCACTGCACTGCACCACTCCCAGCATATCTATTTGCTACTCTGCCTGTTTCTGCTCACTTGCTTACTCCAAACCCTTTTTATTCCTTAACATAGATAGGATGATGGGGTCATCCACTTCAGAGATAAAACAGCCACAGCATGTTAAAACAGAGTGCAAGAAAAACACTAACATTAAGAACACCAACATCAAATTCTGCAGCCACACAAACACAGTGCATACCCCACCCAATCAAGCCCCTGTACACATCAAATACTATGCACAACAGTGAACACCGCAACAAGTCTGTCAATCTAAACTTGCTCTTTTCACCCTGACTTTATGCTGGGGGATCCAACCCCCCTTTAAGTACATATAATCACCTCCACCCACCCTGTATGGGGGAGCAGCAGACCAATGCAGTAATGGCCCCAAACAGTGCAAGCGAGCAAAAAGCAAGAACATCAGCAATTTTTGGAGCTATGTTCTGAGTTTGTTACAGAATGAGAGAAAGACACGCTCACAGTACAACACACTGGCAAATCCCTCATGCTGTTATCACTCACACACTCTTGACAGTGCCCAAAACATGGAGCCCAATTTTCAGCGCTCTATTGATGCTATAGTGGATGTTATACCTCTTCCCACTTTCTGTGTAACCCTTTTTGTACCCCTATTCTAGGATGTTTCACCACTTACCACTTCCTGTGTAATTCCTACCTATTTAAAACTCCTTTGTACTCTTACCCTAGATAGGGTGTTTCTCCTGTTCTCTAACTTTTTGTGTGTCCCTAACTTTCCTCCCACCTGTGAGCTACAACTTTAGTTTAATATGACACATACCACAATTGATAGGCCAAATGTCCCAGTCCCCCTCATCTTCCTACTTATGTCTACTGTGTTCAGGTCCTTGTTTTCCTCCTAGGCTCCCCTGTCACTCTGCTGTGGTGCAGAGTGTCCAGCTGCTGGCTGCTTCATTGTGTTGGCTCTGGTTGGCAGACTCCAATGTCCTTAGGATATATTGGTCCTTTGCATGGGGGGCCACTGTGCTGGGGGCTGCCTGATGGTCTATTCCTTATGGGCAGGCAGTCATGATGTCAGAAACAAAAACAGCACAGCTATATTCCGTGCTGTCAAAACCGCAGATATATTTCCAGCACTTGGAAAAGACAGCGAAGTGGAACAGCAGCACTAACAAAACATGAATCCTTGTTTTTTTGTGGTGGGCTCTGCCCCCACACCCCCTGTTATGGAGAGCTGCACTCCTCGACCCCCGCCTATTTATATAATCAACTCTGGGGGTTAGGCAGCACCAGTATAGGGAGAAACACAGGTGTGGAGAAAACAATAAATTGCACATCTTAAAAAAACATACCAGTAGTCTGGGACTGAGATTCGAGCCCTGGTCCACAGATACACCAGTTCTTTCCACTGCCAATGGCTCATCCCTCTGAGTCATGGTAGCTGCTTGGCGGACCACCCCCAGCAGAATTCTTATCCTTTGCATCACTACCTCCCACCCATTAGCTACAGGACACAAAACCATGCTTGCAGCATTTTGTCCTTGCAGTAGTTTGTTTCCTATAGCTATATTCCCTTGCAATGTGTCTGTTGCACAGTTTTGGCTATGCCATAATTCAAATGGTAAATTGACCCAGTACCCTCCTTATGTAGCTCTCTGGACTTCCTTGTTGTTCTGTGCAGCCCTCCTACTGGCTGCCGTTCAGTGAGGGAATAAAACTCTCTTGAATGTACCCCTTTCCAGCTTTATAGCATGTCCTGTTGCTCTTGAGCACTTTTTTTCTGAAAAATTCTTCCCTCCTGTACCTTATTTACCCCTTTAAGGTCTTTAAAGGTCTATCATATCACCCCTTCCTCCTCTCCTCTCTTCCAGAGTGTTCATATTGAGATCCTTTAGTCTCTCCTCATAGGGCTTTTACACCATTTTAGTTGACCTCCTCTGGACTGCCTCCACTCTGTCTACATCCTTCTGAAGATGTGGTTGCCAGAACTATACACAGTACTCAAGGAGGAGGGTTTTAACAGTGATCTATGCAAAGTGGTAACACCACTTGCCTGTTTCTGCTGGTGATATCCTTTCCTATGCTCCCTAGCATCCCACTAGCACTTCTGACTGCCTGTCTCACTGTCTGGCCACCTTTAGGTCATCTGGTATGATTACCCCTAGGTCTCTCCTGTTTGGTAGTTGTCAATACCACCTCACCCATTTTGTACTCCACCTCTATATTTCTGTGCCCCAAGTCAATTATTTTGACATTTTTTTATTTTGCATTGAAAACCAGCTGCCATACCCTTGAGTGACCACTCCTTACATTTTCTCAGGTCACTGTTCATCTTTCCACCCCCCGGAGTCCACCCTGTTGCAGATCTTGGTGTCATCTACAAAGAGGCAGACCTTCCCTTCCAGCTTCTCTGCAATGTCACTTATAAAGACATTAAAGAGGAGAGGTCCCTCCACCGATTCCTGAGAAATCCTTCTGGTCACCCTCCTTTCCTGGGAGTGAGCTCCATTTACTGCCACCCTCTGTTGCCTATCCTCTAACCAATTTCTTACCCAGTTTACCACCTTTTTACCCACCCCTAAGCTACCCAGCTTGCTTACTAGTCTCCAGTGTGGAATGGTGTTCAACACCTTACTGAAATCTAGGTAGGCCATGTCCACTGCTCTGCCCTGATCTAATTTCTTGGTCACCTAGTCAAAGAAATCTATCAGATTTGTTTGACATGACAACCTGCTGTGAATCCATGCTGCCTTGGTTCTTATAACTTGTTGGATTTAAGATATTCAACAATCCATTCCTAAAACAGTGTTTCCATTAACTTTTCCACCACAGATGTCAGGCTAACTGGTCTTTAACTGCCAGCAGATTCCTTGCTACCACCTTTGTAAAGTGGGACTGCATCTATCCTATTCCAATCCTCTGGAACTAATCTGGTTTACAGTGATCTGTTACATAGAACTGTCAGAGGTGCAGTCAGTACATCCCAGAGCTCCCTCAACACCATTGGAAGCACCCCATATGTCCCGTTGATTTGTTCACTTTCAGATTTACGAGTGCCTTTGGGACTCTCTCCTTTGAAAAGGGACCAGGGACTAGGGGCTAGTGTCCTCTTTCCCTACTTCAGAGTTCCTGTTATTTTTATATGGACCATCCCCTTCCCTTCCTCTATAAACACTGAGCAGAAGAGCTGAAATATTTGCTCAAGATATTTGCCTTTTCCTGTTCCCCCTCTCCACAGTCCCCCCACTTCCCTTTTTAATCTTACAATCCCTCCCTTGGCATTCCTCTTTTCAGCTACTTACAGAAAAAAATGTCTTGTACCCTTTTGACACTGCCTGTGCTATACACTTCTTAGTTTGTGCCTGTGTGCTCTTTACTACTTTCCCTGCTTCCTTCTGTTTCCCCTTATACACCTCCCTGTCCTGCTCCCTCTGTATCTCCTTGTACCTTCTGAATGCAAATCTTTTAGCCATTACCCTTTCTGCCACCTCTTTTGAGGACCACAGTGGTATCTTTTTCCTTTTACTTTTGCTCGCTTGCTTGATGCAGAGATTTGCTGCCTTCACTGTGCTACCTTTGAGCTTGGCCCATATTCCTCCACCTTCCAGGGCATCCTCCCTGCCAGGTCATCCCTGACGCATTCACCCATCTTTATAAAATCTGCCCTTCAATGGCCAGGACCTTCACCCATGTGTGTTTCAATTCCACAGCTGTCCTTATTTTGCACCGCACTGTACAGTGATCACTGGTCCCCAGGTGGCCTCCCATATCGATGTCTGCAAAAGTGTCCCTGTTAGTGAGAACCAGGTCCAGTATTGCCACATCGCAAGTGAGCTCATTGACTAGTTGGCTGAGGAATGCCCCCTTGGATGGAGTCTAGGACGTCTCTGCTTCTAGCTGAATCTTCAGTTGTGAGGCTCCGGTCTACATCCAGCAGATTGAACTCCTCCATCAGCAGCACCTCGCCCTTTTCTGCTATTTATTTATTTATTTAACAATTTGGAAGCAACCTTTGAGCTAAGAGCTCTTTTACAAAGGTTCCACATCAAGAGACAGTACAACAGTTACAATGGCACAATTGACATAGGCAGAACTACAGGTATCGAACATAGAAATACTAGCTGGACAAGTTTTCGCCATTACCTTATCTAACTCCTCTTCCTGTGGCAGAATTCTGTAGATCATGCCGATGCAAATAGTGGCTCCATTCCTTGACTCCACAGTGACCAACAGTACCTCCCCACCCCGAATTCCCTGTGTCTCTGTAACTTTTATGATTTCCTTCACATAAAGCACCACACCCCCTCCTTTTCTTCCCACTGTGTCCTTCCTGAACAGAGTGTAACCTGGTATGGTCATGTCCCCATCATAGTTTTTAGTGCACCATGACTCGGTAATGGCCACCCTATTCAGGACGGCCTCTTTCATGATGGCCCCTAGATCTGGAATCTTGTTTCTTACACTTCTAGCATTAGCATACATGACCTTCCAGATTTTGTTAGCACTCTGTTTGTTACTCCCTCTTTTCCTTTTTGCTCCCTTCCCCCCTCTTTTTTTAATGTTTCTGTCCCCCCTTTACTATCATGTTTAGGTGCCAAGATAACAAAAAAGCTCAGTTATCAAGGTAAGAAAATTACAAAATGGAAACTATGCCACTCAAAGCATTTCACTCTGATCCATGTCAGTTTGATTTGTACAACAGGTGTTAAGTGGGTTTTGTGATAGAAATAATAAAAAATTACAACAGGAAACAAAATGCAAAATTTAAACTTTTTCCCACAAAGCATCTCTCATCTGCTGGCTTCTGTGTTGCACGTGGCTATTGTGATGGCATCATCATTGTTGAAGCTGCTGGCTGATGGATTCAGTATTCCATTGTTTCATTGTGACCTTTCAACTTGCAGGATAGTACTACTATCTTCACAGTAGGTACTGAGATAGTAGTGATAGCTTGATCAGTTTTAATCCATGCCTGTTGTACAAATATTTAGGGAATGTCTATTATTCTTTACTTATCTTGTATATGAGAGAGTTATCCTGTACCCTGTTTATAAGATATCATTCTCTTGTACAGCAGAGCTAACTAGAATGCAGTGCAATACCATGCAATAAATGACATGTCACAAAATATTGCATGACAAAAAGGCTCATCTGCCATTGTATTACACTGTTATCTGCAGCATATCATGAGAAATGTTCATGAACAGCTGAGAGCAGTGAAAGCTTAAGTGATGTCAGGGTTATCAGGTAAGTTTATAAGTGGCTCAGTGATCACCACTAATCAGTGAGAATCGCTTCGGTGTGCTGTTTTCTCAGCTGATTAGTAGTCAGTCATTTATTTTTCTCTTTTAAAAGTCTTTGACACACCAGAGACATATGCAGCACGGCAGACCAAGAGAAGGAAAAAGAAAGTAAATCTTGGAAATTATGTACAATATCAGGTCTTACTAGATAGACAGACTAGAAAACATGAGGTTATTCTCATGAACTCACACACAGCTCCTCTCCCTCTGCCATCTTAAATCCCCCATCTTGTTGGCATTAAGAGACAGCTGATTTTAGTGGAACCAATGCATTAGCAAAATACCACTAACAATGATTCAAGCTCAGGTACCACGGTAAAGAGTACAATGTCCTCTACATACATATGGATGCATGAGGAACACAGACGCAGAGGGGTAACTGAGAAAAGAAGAAGAAAATAAAACCTCTTTTCAATAAAGATAGACTCAGAACTGAACCTTGAGGGACTCCAGCTCTGTAGGGGAGGTGGAAGAATAGCCCGGTGCCATTCTGAATCAAATGGTGTCAGTCAGCAAGGCAGCAACACAACCAGCCAGCCATTAGTTCAGACAGTCCTAACCTCCAATGATTATCCAAAAAACCTAACCGTAGCACAGAAACAAGTTACTGTTGACTATGAGTACCATAAACAACAGCAGTAAAATCCTAAGAAGGTTGTACATGGTGGTGCTGCATGGTGCATTACCATGAGGGAGAGTATGATCTGTGTATGAACCTGATTCCTATGCATGGATATTAAGGATTTTGTGGCATGCAGTAACAAGCATTTATCAATGCTGAATGTTGTCTTGCTGGCATTGGCATTGGTAGTGCAGGAGTTAGAGATGCATAATAGGAATGGCAGTGAAGTATTGAACTGAAGCCATTGTCAACCACACCCTGCAGAGAGTGACAGGTGTTAGGGTGTGCCTTTGGGTCATCAGCTATAATGCTCATGCCATTTTACCTCACCCTACCCTGTAGACACTGACAAGTGTCGTGGTGTGCTTTGGGGTCTTTGGGTGTTATACTTAAGCCATTCCATAAGGAAATACACTGAGGTGGGTGCAGTATAGGAGAATGGGGTGAACTTTAGGGGTGAACACTCCAAGGCAGACCTCGATGCCTGTCACTGGCTGCAGGGTGGGGGTGGGGGAGGAATGGTGTGAGCATTACAGCCAATGATCCCAAGTCACTCCCCTGATGCCTGTCAGTCTCTACAGGGTAGGGAGTTACAGTTGGAAACCCTAACACCATAGGTGTTTGTTGGTATTTTCATTCTAAATGTTCACCATAGACTTTTTGTGACCCCACCTCATGAAGAGCGGCACTATCAGTTTGTTAGCTGAAAGGTAGTTTTGCACAGCGGCTATGCTATTTGGCAACACAGGGATGAAAACACATTTTGGGCAGGATGTAAAAAATGGCAACTGTATTGTTCATGAGGAGGTGTTAAAAAATTGCAACTCTGAAAATGTGGAGTGAAAATATGAAAAATTGGTGAAGTCATGAGCATGCATAGAAACTGCACAACACATGTCCGTTACCCAATTATTTTCAGGATTTTTTAACCACATTTTCAACATAGGCATTTTGGGACCTCACCTCATGAACAGTGGTACTGTGATTTTGTTAATTTGCCCCAAAAGTTGATTTCCCACAGAGACCACGCCATTGTGCGCCACAGGTGTGAAAACACATTTTGGGCAGGCTGTGAAAAATGACAGCTGTACTGTTCATAAGAAGATGTGAATAAATGCCAGTTTTGAAAATCTGGCATGAAGATATTGCAAATTTGCGAAGTTACAAGGGTGCGTGGAAACTGCGCACAATGCACGCTTGTAACACAGTCATTTTATGGACGTTCATCACCAAATTTTCAACATAGGCATTTTAGGACCTCTGCTCATGAACAGTGCCACTGTCATTTCCTCAAACTGTCCTGAAAACTAATTTCACACAGCGACCGCGTTATAGTGCGCCGGACGTGAGAAAACACATTTTGGCCAGGATATGTAAAATAACAGCTGTACTGTTCATAAGGAGGTATGAGAAAATGCCAATTTTGAAAATCTGGGGTGAAAATATTACAAATTCATGAAGTTATGAGCATGCTTGAAAACAGCGCAAAGCACACTCGTAAAACAGCCATTTTTAGGATTTTTTTCCACCAAATTTGCAACATAGGCTTTTTGAGAGCCCCCATCATGAACAGTGGCATTGTCATTTCACTAATCAGTCCCAAAAGGTGATTCCACACAGTGACTGCAAAATCACCTTTGAGGACTGAATAATGCTATGGCAGTGACTGAATTCATGAGGAGGGGTCCCAATAACCCCATGTTGAAAATTTGGTGCCAAAATTCCTAAAAATGGCTGATATATGCAAAGTTGAAAAAGCATTATTTATGTCATTATACAGCATACCAGCATTTCTTCACTTGCGGTCGGCTTTGAAGAGTGCAGAGCGTGTTCCCGGTCCACTGAAGATCATCATGCTGGCCTCTGGAGGTAGTGTGGGGTAAGGGGTGTGGGAGGCAGGGTGCACAGAGGGTGGGCATGGGTTAGGGAAGGGGGCAGGGAGACCACGAGGGACCATTTTCTTCTTTCACAGGTTTAAAAAAAAAAAAAACATCGCAGGATGGTTTTTGTATTTCAGGGGCATTTGGCACACTGGGGTGGGCTCCCAGCGTGCCACCTGACTGTTTTGCAGGGCTGATGCTGTAGCCAATGGGGATTGGGAACCCCTGTTGATACATACCGAAGGGGGGGACGAGAGCCGAGGGAGATTGGGCACCCCCTCGGCACACAACAAAAGTGGGGGGGGACTTATGCCAATGAGGAGTGGGCTCCCCCATCGGCAAAATAAACAGGGAAGAGGGACTCACACCAATGGGGATTGGGCCCCCTGTCAGCAGAGAAAGACTGTTTGGGGTGGCGCATGATGCCGAGAGGGATTGGGCACCCCCTCGGCATACATTTGAAATGGGAGGGGGGCATTATGCTGATGGGAAGTGTGCTCCCCCGTTGGCAAGTGAAGTGGGTCTGGGCAGTCTGCAGGTGCTGGACAGGCACGTCGGGAGGGTGTGTTATTGTGCTGCAGTGAACCTTTTGTTAGATCTGGTGGCCACCAGATGTATGCCTGGTGTCAGTGCCTGCAGCTGCCTTATTGGGGAATGAGGGACGTACCTCCTGATGTGTGTCCTGCATTCGCTCACAGTGACCACACCTCCAAATCTGCTACTAATGCAATATGTTGGCTGGCGTGCACTCGCGAGCCAACATAAAAATAGCATGCTTGAACTTTGGATGAAGGTTTCAACCCTTCACACAGCATGAATGACTCTTACAGCAGATTTGGGAGTGGAACTGGCACTGTGTGTAATCACTCAGGAAAAGGCAATTTATATACATCGAATGCCATTCCACAAAAGCTCTGACTGTTTTACAGGAAAATAGTACAGTAATGTTAGGGCAGCTACCAGGATTGTGAGGCTAAAAAAGGCAAATTATTCTCACACAGAGGAACTATTAAGCTTCTTAAAATTAAATATAGAGTTAAAAAGGTTTTTTTTTTTAAATATTTGTTTGAAATTCTACATTAAACAAACCTTCCTGAGGGACAATTGAAGAGAGAACCTTAGGGCTGTTGCCATCAGAGGCCCTCACCCCAGAAAATGTAATTCTTTATCTGATCATAAAATATAGAAGTTACTCTGTGAAACATTACAGATAGTTTGGCAGACATGGGACAAGGTGGTCATGGGGAAGTTGAGGCCCAGTATATTTAAGGCTATGTGTCAGGATGATCACCTTGGCTGTGGCACAGTGTTTGTACTCACCACCAGAAGCCCAGTGTTGGAATGGGTGAGCGCCTGGTGAGAGAAGTGGAAGGGCCAAAAGTTTGTGTTGTTCACAAATGATTGTGATCATTATTCACCCATGACAAAAGGGTCCAGCCAGGACATTTCCTGGCAACTCCCCCCCCCCCCGCACACACACATGCATGAACATTTCATCCTGGTTGTCCTGACAACAAGGCCTCTGATAATGGGAGTTCCTGCAAGATGTGCCGAGAATGATGGTGGTATGGACTGGAGGCCAGGGAACCAGTACAGGTACCCTAATGGGAAGTGACCACAACCAAACAGTGCAGGAATACGGGATTAAGGCAACAACATAGGGAACAAAAAGAAAATCATTTTATAAGTCTAATTAATTATTTGTGAGCCTAGGGAGGCTCCTGATTGGCTGCTGAATCAACCGTTAAAATGCCTTAGAAATGACCAATCCTGCAGCAAACTGACATTGTGGCACACGGCTTGTGCCACATAGTTAAAAGCTAAATAAAACTAAAAAAAACTAAAAGAATTTATTGCAGTTAGACTTACAATCACAATAAAAACCTTGAAGTCAGTCATTTCCTTGGATTAATGTCCGACTGGAGGGAGTTATTCCGAGACTGTGTCTCGGGCCACCCATTCCCCCAATCCGGCATTAGTCCCTCAGAAATGACTGGTTCTTGGCTGTTAGTGCTTAAATGAACCAGGAACACACATGGGATTCTGACTCTCCTACTGATGAGGCTTTGCCACAGGGGTGGGGTCCTTCTGGGTATGCAAAGTGGTAGCAGTAGTCTGGATCAGAGGCTAAGAAACTATTATCTGTACTACTGTGTGGGATGACTACATCTGACCTGAGAAGACCTGGAGTGGGAAGGTACAGCAGCTGAACATGTAGAAAAAAAAATAAGAACATGTGTATTTGACTCTCCACCCAGTTGGGCCCTGCCACAAGGAGTTTTTTTTTTCTTGATAGTGTGGGGTCTGGGCTGGAAACAGGGAGACCTGTATCCAAGTGGAAAAAGACCTCAGCTGCTGGGAGAAGATCAGGACTGAGGAGGCACAGCAACATAACAAAAAAAGGAAAAGAGACAAAGCCCCCCCTAGAAAGTATTTTACAAGGAGTAAGTTTGAATAGGCCTGCAAAATAATTCCCAAAAAAAAGTCCACACCAAAAACATTAATCCACAGTGCATCACTCGTATGTGTATTACAGTGTGCATTGCCAGGAATCCCTTTGCTCATTTGTCACTGCATTTCCAGTTGTTCCTCATATTGCTTTATGTTAAATGTTTCTAATCTACAGTAAGAAAGAGTATGAGGGTGTAAGAGAAAAATGTAAAACACTATCTATCACAGGCACCAATGGATGCAAACAGTAACAGCTGTGAAGGGACCTCAGTTGCCTCTTCAGCAGGGTAGCATGGGGGTTGGCAAACCATCTAAAGACATGTTGGTAGGATGAGAGAGTTCTGCTTTTGACTAAATTGTGTTATCTTGGTACTGTATTGTGCCTGTATGCCCCACGTTTTAACCAAGTGTGTTGCTGCTGTGCAATAACACATTTTAACCATGTGTTGCTACTGTGCAGTAATTGTGTGTGTGTGTGTGTGTGTGTGTGTGTGTACTTTGTAATGTATGTGAGTTGCAGTGTTTAACATAGTGGTATAACTGGAGTGGGCCTATTCCTGGTCCACTAGAATATTCACAAGTATAATGCAGCAAGGAATGGGCTTTAATTCTTCAGTTACTGCTCATATATTTTACAATGCAAACATTTTGTGTTGTTATTCAAATCATAATTGGAATACTACCAAACTTAACCCAGAAAGTAACAAAATGACATGCTGACCCCTTCTCTATTCACATTAACTGCAAAATATAGAAACATAATAATAAGGGACACAATGCTCTGTTTTAGAAAACTGGGATGACATACACTGTCACTTTTAGTTGTTGCAGAGTGTCCACAAGGACTGCTTTTGTAGCACACTTCAAACCTTGTGCTACTTTGTGCCATACACAAAGGGATCATAAGTCTTTCCCTGCACTGCCAAAATAGCCATTACACAAGCACAGGAGAGGGTCAGGGGCTAGTATGCCAATAAGGCCCTATGCTCTGCGAAGTTTCTTCATAGCCTTCATGCCCATTGCTGCACACTACTATATGCAGCTCCACCATGGAACTACTGTTTGTGATTTCACGGAGCTTCTGTAGGCATTTGGAAACTCTGACAGACTCCACCATGGACCCAAGTGCTGGCAAGGTGTGACTAGGGGTGGGCGAAACTGCAGTTTTCTGCTCCCGCGGAACTTCTGTGGAAGTTAAGGGACTTTCGCGGAAGTTTCTGAACTTCCGCCTATGGCGGAGCAGAAAACTTCTGCGAAAGTTACAGGAGCAATTTCACCTGGAAATTAAGAAAATAAGCCCTGGTGGCTAGGTCCCTCCCCCCACCTGTCCCACATGTAAAAAATTATTGCAGGTGGCTAGTGGTTCCTTCCTCTTCACCTGATAACCCGCCTGCCGTAAAATGCTCATTCATTGACAGCTCAGTCGGCGGGCTGGCCATGGAGGAGAGAGGAGGGCTGTGCCAGTTTGCCGCTGCCAGGGTTTATGATGGGGGTGGGAGCGGGGTTGTGGGACACCAGGCTGCTGGGGAGGATGGGTGGGGGGCACTGGATCACCAGAGAATGGGATTTGTGACTGGGTATCAGTGAGGGGGTTTAAATTAAAAGAAACAAAACCACTAGACCACCAGAGATTTTTTTAACTGAACGGACAGTGGAGATAGGGATGGGGGGTGTTACTGTGAATTTCGCGGAGGGCAGGTTATTAGATGAAGAGGAGGGCCCATTAGCCACCAGGGATAATTTTTTACATGTGGGGCGGGTGGGAGAGGGACCACTACACTAGCCACCAGGGCTTTTTGGGGGGCAATTTAATTTAAAGAGCAGCAATCATAGGCGGAAGTTCTGAGGAAGTTCGGAAATCAATTTCTGAACTTCCGTGGAAGCAAAAGTCTGACTTTCGCTTGAATTCTGCTCGCAGAAGATTTTTTTCACCCACCCCTAGGTGGGACAGAGATCGATAAGGGATAATGTTTTAAAAAAAAAAACAGCACAGGTGAACAGACTTGTGGGGTCCACTGGGCACATGAGATGGTATTAATCCTTCTGGATGGTCGGGGTGGGGTTACTGGAACACCAGGAATAGATACTGCAGGACATTAGTGGGATGTTTCACCTCAGCACACCAGCGGGCCATAAGGCATCGTGTTGGATGCCAGGGGAAACAACTGAGGGTGTAGTATCTCTGCCACAGACAGTTGAGCATGCCTGCATGCCATGTGAGTAGTGCACTGCCATGCCCAAATGTCCATAGATTCTACAAGTACAATGTAATCACAAACGCAGATTGTGATCACAAACATCTGGTAGCCTCATTTGCATTGTGACTTAGCTGCCAGGGGAGACTCCTAAACTTTGTTTAGCTCACCTTACTTTTTATGTGCACTTGCATTATGTTAAATTGTAATCTATTTGCACTTTACTTTGTATGAATCATTATATACAGTGTATGCTTTTACTGTTGTATTTCCTGTTCTCTCTCTCTCTCTCATCTCCCAATCTCTGTCGCTCACCTCCCAATCTCTCTCACTCATCTCCCAATCTCTCTCTCTCTCTCTCTCACTCATCTTCCAGGTTGCACCTTGAAACAAGCCTTGGCTCAGTGTGCTTTTCCTAGATACCAAGTATCAAATAAATAAGCTATGATGTCCCTTTATGTATGGCAGCTTTCCAAGGTAGCAGTATGGGGAGCCTCTGTCTTCCCTCAAAACACACCACCCTTGATTGCAACTGTGTATTTTCCCCCAGGAGTTTAACCTTGATGCATTCTTTCCTATTATCAATGTCAGCCTTGTTAAAGTAGATACAGAAGCAAATGGTTTGATACGTTTTATTGGACCAACATAGACGTTACAAAAAGAACAAAGTGCGTGAGCTTTCGCACTAACAAAGTCTTTCCCTGGAATGTCCTTGTTAAAAGACATGCAAACCTGCAGGACCTCTGAGGGATCAAGGATGCAGAAATACAGACACAGCTAGAGTGAAAGAGAGCACTGGAAGTGCTGTGGATCATCCAGAAAACAGGAGCCGGAGTCGCTTTCTGTACAGGGGTTATATGCAGATCTCCAGTACAGGGAGAGGAGCTGGATATGGTACTTGGGAAAGACATTATCAGGATGGCAAATAAGGTGGAGGCGCTATAATTTGAGGATTTTAATCTGCCAGATTGGAGTGGAACCTTCCATTAGAGGGAGAGAGACAGCAAGTAAGGTAGCAGCAGCACAGCCTCCTTTACTATTTTTCTCAGCTCTCTCTCTCTCTCTCTCTCTCTCCCCCTTGCTCTTTAGACCATTCAGGGACTTTTATTTTATTTTATTTATTTCATTTCTCACAGGGCACTGGGAAGGATTTTCGAGGATATACACAGGAGCTAAAGTTGACAAATCAGCTGTTGGCCGCTCTGTGCCAGGATCAGGTTTTCTTTCTTTTTGGAGCAGCCTGGACTGGCTGCACACTAGCTCCTGGGCTCCTCTTTGGCTTTGGCTGGCTAACAAAATCTTGTTCTTCATTCTGCCAGCAGTCAGGAGCCAGGAAACCTTTAGAGGAAAGCAAGGGTTTGAAATAAATACAGAGTGGCGGCTGAAAGTAAAAGTGATGCCGCTCGGTTTAAAATGCTGCATTGTTTTTAAGCAGGCTTTCTTTCAGATTACAGAGTGGCAGCTAAACCATAAGGAATGCTACTCTGTTTCAAACCTTATTTTGGGCATACTTTAGAGCAGTATTGAACTTCCATGACTTCATAAATATTTCTGAATAAAACATAAATATGTTCCTCTGCACCATTTTATTACAGGCATCACGTCTAAGTTCCGCATCACTTTATATAGAATCAAATAAACGTTTTAAATGCACCATTGCACTTTACTTATTTTTTATAACATTAGATGCACTTTATAGTCTTTAAAGCCACTCTATATATATTTATTTAGATTTTGTTAACCAGGTAAGCCCTCTGAGACCAAAGATCCCTTTTTCAGGGGCGACCTGGGGTTGAGTACATCAACCACTTTACATCAGGTTACAGTAAGACATTTTCAAAATACATACATAGTCAGTACATGATGCAAGGGAATAATAAGACAGTGTCAGAGTACATACAGCAAGAACAGTGTCAGAGTGCATACATTGTCAGTGGGGCACAGGCTTACAGAGATATTAGCTTTAGAGATTAGCTAGTCCAGGGGGCGAGATTATAGTCAGTAGCCGATTTAGAGGAGTAAGGTTGGGTGCATTATCTAGCGGTTGCAGCAACAGAGGCTCAGTTCAGTAAGGTAGGCTTTAAGACTTTAATCCAATAAGAAAAGCTTATATGTACTTTCAAACAAAAAACCAAAATGGAGTGAGCACTAGGACGTGGTGCCTCTATACTAGTATGAAAATCACAAAAACTTTAAAAAGTAGAGCACACACACCTCTAATAACAAGGGCACAGGTCTATTAAAAACCTTTTATTCAGAAGTATCACAAAAACCATATCACCTGATGCGTTTGGGATGTCTATTACATCCTTTCTCAAAGGTAAAAAGGTCTTTACCTTGAGAAAGGATGTATAGGACATCCGAAACGCGTCAGGTGATATGGCTTTTTGTGATACTTCTGAATAAAAACTTTTATGTGTTCTATAGGTATTTTCTATGCCAACATAGGCACCTTAATTGCCTTGGCCAGCTGGAGTGCTGGACCTGTATCTTAGTGCATCAATTTGGAGAGTATTTGGTGAGGGATGAATATACTTGAGTAAGACAGGGAGAAAAAAACAGAGTGACAGGACACACTGACACAGGTGGCCAACCTACATCAGGGGCAGAAAAATACATAGGACAGTGTAAAAAGGTGCTGTTGCAAAAGATTTTTAATAGAAGAAGATAATAGGAAAGGCATACCAACACCGGGGTATCTGGACTGGCAGAATGCAGTTCTGCCACACAAAGCAATGCTGGATGTATTGGAAGAAGTATTTCCAGCTGGAGGAGGGAGGGAGGTGGTGTTGTCACTGTGTCTCTCACTGGTGAGACACCACCTGGAGTATTGTGTGTAGTTCTTAAGGCCACACCTCAAAAAAGAACATAGGGTGAAGGCATTCCAGACAAGGGCATTTAAAATGGTGCTTGGGTTGCACCAAAAGCTCTACACAGAAAAACTGTAGGTTCTCAGAATGTACACCCTGGAAGAAAAGAGAGTGAGAGGGGACATGATAGAGACATACAGCTACCTCTCAGTGGTGAACACAGTGCAGGAGGGAAATCTCATTGAAAAGAGGAAGAGCCAGGACCAGAGGGCATGCACTGAAGCTGGAGGGGGAAGCTGAAGAAGGATGTGAGGAACTACTACTTTGCTGAAAAAGTGGACGTGAACACCTAGAATAGACCACCTGTGGGAGTGGAGGAGGTGAAAACAGTAGGGAGCTTCAAGCATGCATGGGACAGACATAGGGAAATAGTAGAAAATGTGAAGGGAGGAGGGAGGGTCATCAAAGACCAACTAGGGTCTGCAGAGACAGACTAGGCAGGGGCCATCAGTCAGACTGGTGGACCACACTGTCCTTTTTTGCCAACATTTACTGTATGTTTCTATAGAAGATACCTAAATGGTTTAACATCAAAATCAAAAGGTTAATAAAAAGGAAAAAGAAACTTTGTAAAGTAGTGTGGGCAGTGGGTATTGCATATAGTCAGAGCCTGTATAAATAAATACAAAGAAAGGCCCAGATATTCAAACTGCTCCCAAAATGTGCTCAACAGCAGGAGCAAGCACAATTCAATTGTGCATATGCGCAGCAGACGCGATATTCAAACATGGAGCAGAACAAATTGCGCAAGCAGCCAACGTCTGAATATCGCACAAACTGCGCCATAGCGCAACCAGGAAGGGGAAGCTGAGCAGAAAGGTTGCGCCATAGCGCAACAAGGGCAGTCCAGCTGAGCAGTCCAGAGGTGCCATAGCGCAAGCAGACCCCCAGCAGAGCAATGGAACTGCACAACCAGGGAGGCAGGCTGGGGTCCACCACCAGCCATGCCACAGATGGGCACAGGAACACACTGCAGAACCAACAAGACACCTGCACACCCCAAGCACAGCATCACTGGGGGTGGGACGGATGATCTACTGGCCCAGGGACAAGCCAACAAAGCACAGCAGGGCCATGACGCCCCAGCACAACACACTGGCAGGCTGAGACTGCCACACACAGGGGGTTGACAACCACAGTGCACATCAGCCCCCCATACGCACAGCACACCCTGCACCGTGACCCCAAGACACCACCCATGTGCAGTGACTGGCACTGCAGGAAACACCATGCATTCCCCCGGCACACGTCAACCCCGTGTAGCAGAGAACCATACAAGCCAGACCCACCCTGTGCACCCAGCAGTGGGTGGCAGCAGATGCAAGACCAACAGAAAGTCACTGCCACACTGGAGACACCTCCCCATGCACACACACGCGCACACACACACACACACACACACACACACACCCAAGACATACCACCCCAGATGGCATGCACACCACTGCAACTGAGCAACCATAGCCAGCTGCAAATCAGAGAGCAACCAACACAGTATTCATATCAAAATATATATGTATTAGAAAATGTAAATTACAAAATTAACAACAACAAAACTATTTACAAGAGGGTGGTAGGGGTACAAGGTAGGGTGGGCAAAGGGTAGGATGAACAACTTGGAGAGGGAAGGCAGGGCGGGTGGGAGGGATGGGTGAAGTGGGAAGGGGAAGCTGGCCTAAGGCCTAGCAGGCTGGTCCTCTGCTGCCTGGTGCCGTCGTGTCTGTCTGTTCCTCCTCCGTAGGCCATGGCGCTGGATGTCGTGGAGGATGGTCCTGTTGTCCATGGACACCTGGGTGAGCTGCTGCAGTGCCTGTTCTATTCTTCGGAGCACAATGAGGCCTAGGAAAATGGGAACACAGTCAATGGCTGTGACTGACCACAACCCTGAACACCACCCAACCTGCAAGCCATATAGCCCAATGTCCCGCACCTGTGATGGTATGCACCCACCCACAGTGAACATGCACATGGCCAGCCCAACAAGGCAGCACCAGCTATGTGCACCACTGCACACACACACTGCCCATGTCCATCACAGCACAAACAAGGCTGTCAAGTGACGTGGCAATGTGGTGCGATGCCAGTTCCACAGCCATGTGCCCAGTGCATGCATGGACCACCAGTGACGCACACACAGATGTGCAGTGACACTGGACAGTGACGAATGTCTCCTGTGTCATGCATGGTTGTGTTGTGCATGGCTGGTGGTCATGCCCACCCCCTCCAGCATGCAATAGCATCCATGATGTAATGATACTCACACTCCGCAAGCAGCTGTGGCTGCTGGGGCCCACCCCTCGCAGCACCACCGACCGCCACCGGGGCCCTGCCACGGCCCTCCTCATCCCGTGCCTGCATACTCTCTGCCTGGCCTGTGGGAGACAAATGTTGAGAAAAACATCAGTGTGACTCAAAAGCAGACTGCTCCCTGCCCCAGTGAGAGTGCCTGCCCACACAGCCAGACCCATGCATCTCACACCTGCACACACTGACACAGCCAACCATGTCAGAGCCATCACCCATGCACAGCCACCAAAACACACTCACACCCCTACAGAGAATACATGGTACACCCACCTGGCCTAGGCACAACGCCCTTCCTGGCACGTGACCGTAGCCGCTCATGCAGGTCTGGCTCCCTCCTGCGGAGGTCACTGTACCTGTGCCGGCACTGCTCAGCAGACCGGCGCCGCCCAGTGACCCCTACCAGGTCATTGGCCACTTGCAGCCAGACCTGGGTTCGGGCTATGGTGAGGGGATCCTCCCCATACAGTGCCCCATAGTGGGGCTCTACCAGGGCCACCAGGTTGGCCACCTCCACCGGGCTCCATTGGAGTGCCCTCCTGCAAGCCATTCCTCCAACTTTACAGCAGGCAATATGGCGCCCCGCAGCGCAGCAACCCCACGTGGAAATGTTGCGCAATAGACCACCATAGGTTCCAATCGCAGTGTTCGTACAGCACCGTCGGTCCACATAGCGCTGTCACCAGACAGCACAATAGGAAACGCTACACATGGCAGCGAACAGCGCCAGAAGCAAAAGGTCAGGACAACCAGGTCAGGGTCTGCGACGCAAGGCCACACACACAGCCATCTGACGTCCACGCATCCCGCGCGACGACCACCCGCGGACAGTGCCACAGTGGACTATTGCGCAGTACTGCCATGAAGCCCATAATAGTGCCCAGTGCTGTAGCGCCACTGGCACAATGGTGGCCATGGTCTGAATTGCCGATTGCGCACAGCACGTCATCAGCGCGGCCAGATGCCTGCATAAGCTACCTGGGCATGCGCAATGCAGTGTACCCCTGACATCACAGATCTGCAGCTATTGGCTCAGCGATCTCAACCCGTATTGCTAAAAGCGCAATGGTGCGATATTCAGCCGGCACACGCAAATCATCTGATCAGCTATTCAAAAGCAGTGCGCGATTTGCATCTCATTACAGTTGCTCCACCCTAATTTGCATGCATTGCGCTATAAAAAGTGCGACAGAGGGCTGCGCTTGGCCAGATTCGTTACTGCAGGTGAGAGGTGAGTTGCATGCTGTGGGATGTTCTGGACAACGGTCATGGGATAACGCTTGTAGACTGCACAGTGACAGGTGTCCACTTCACCCATACAGATCACCATGACCGAGCAGAGCCAAGGTGAGGTGAGGATGGTGGGCAAAGGAGGAGGGCCCAACTTCACCACAGCAGAGACTGAGGCCCTCTTCCAGGCCTACCTGGAGGAGGAGGCACTACTGAGTGGATGGCTGGCACCCCTCAGCCCTGCAAGGGCTGCATGGGAGGGGTAGCCCGGCAGTGAACCTGCATGGAAGCCACCAGCGCCTGTGCAGGAATGCAAAAGAAGATTGGGACAGACACCGAGGAGGGTGAAGGAGAAGGTGGCAGCCCTCAGGGCGGCACGTGCTGGCACTGCGGGGCCAGCCAGCAGTGGTGGAGCTGACCCCGCTGAGGACCGACTGGCTGCATCAATGCAGTGCAGTGCTATTGAGGGCTACTCAGGAGGGTGGATTCCAGACAGGTGGAAGCCCATCACTGCAGCATATGACATGGTGGTGGTGTTGGGGGGAAGGTTGTTCACATGCACCACATGTCCTCTCTTTCTGTTACAGATCCCTGTTCATCTTCAGGGATGGTGGTGGTGGGTCCAGGCAGTGAGGATGACCTGCTGGACATGGAGGAGGTCCATCCACCTCTGACACCAGCCAGCATGCACTGCACCAGCATGCGCTGGGCTGCCAACTCTGGTGTCGGTGAGTCTGGTGTGGGGTGCACAGCCTTGTCTCAGCAGTCTGGCATGCAAGCATGCCAGCACGCTGTGACTGTGGCTGTAGCACGTACCTGCACCATTGATGATGCAAGCGACTGCAATGGAGAGTGACATGTGTGTGTCCTATGATGACACACAGCAGGCTGTGCGCATGCCCCTGGGCCTTGCTGGTTCCAACTTGTGTGCCAGCATGTCGGCACAGTCCAGGTTGTGCCTGTCAGCACCGTGGGCAGCACCGGTGGCTGTGCAGGTGTCTGGCACTGTTGCGGCCACAGCGGTGGAACGAGTGGTCCCTGGGGCACAGTGGTTGGAGGGACAGCAGCAGCAGTCACCCACCAGGTCTGGGGGTACAGTGTCCAGCGGTGGCACATGCCCGCCGCCCTTTGATACACCCATTCCTGGTCCAGGTGAACAGCGCCCACCCTCAAGGGGTGTTGTGCATCAGGACCTTCCACACCCTGGGGGACAGGATGCCGTTGTGGCAGAGTACCCATTGGATGAGCACACCCGCCTGCTGCGGGAATCAGTACAGCAGCAAAGGCGGGTTGCAACATCTGTGGAGGCACTGTGTGCGGCTGTGGAGTGGCACAGCAGGGAGTGTGCTCTGGACCGTGCAGAGATGGTCCATATGAGGATGGATGTGACCGCCGCCATTGACAGGCAGACCCAGGCATCGGTCGCTGTCGTGGCTGCATTGGGCACACACGCAGGTGCTCCTGTACCGCGCATCCCACACAGTGCGCTCTCCACTCCCTGTTCCCGGTGTCATGTGACACCAGGCCTGTCGATGCCTGGTTCTGCTGTGGGCATCCCAAGCACCCCTGGTGCAGGTATGTTTGGCATCCTACAGACCCCACTGCGGACAAGGTCGCGATCGCGCAGTGGAACCCCTGGTGGTCCATCGGTGCCACTCCATGTGGCCCCTGCTCAGCCTGCCAGTGCTGTTGGGTCACAGCGGGCCGCCATCGCATCTGCGGTGGCCGTGGAACGTGCAACATGACTGACCTGTCTCCCAGTGCGGGCCCTGTCTGCTGCTGCCCGCATGTGCACTGTGCGTTATGGTGGCAGTGCACCGGTGGGTGCCCTGCCCATCACGCTGACATATGGACCACCTGCACACCATCCCAACTGCTGTCCACAGGTGCGTGGTGCATGATGATGCCTGCATTGTACTGTACACCAAGGTGCAAGGGTGCCCAGCATCTGACACACGTGTAGACAGTACAGGTGGTGGGTGTGGTCTGTGGATCTGTGTGTTTGCCATGTCTGTTCCTGCTGTGCTGTGCACCTGCCCATATACGCTTTGGTGCTGTGTGTGTGTGTGTGTGTGTGTGTGTGTGTGTGTGTCCATATGACTGTTCGCCTCTCCTGATGGTGTGTTTGTGTGCCTGGTCCCTTCCACCCCTTGCCGTCATGCACCCCTGGTGTGTTACTCTGTGTGCCTGTGGGTTGTGCCAGGACAGTGTTGTTTGCACATGGCCCTTGACTTACCTATGTTGTGCATAATGCTCCTCCATGATGGTGTCCCGGTGCAGCTGGGCCTGCCGGATCAGTCGGGGGTCCCACTGTCCAGGGGGCTGCTCATCACCATCAACACTGGCGCCGCTGGCGTCCCCATCGCTGTCCCCCTCTTCAACCTGTACGGCTATCCCACAGTCATTGGCCATGTTGTGCAGGATACAACAGGCTAGGAATATCCCACAAGCCTTTGAGGGGCTGTACTGTAGGGCACCGCCGGAGGTGTCTAGGCATCGGAAGCATGCCTTGAGCATCCCAAACACCCGCTCAATGATGTTGCGTGTGGCGGCATGTGCCTCATTATAGCTTTGCTGCGATGTGGTCATGGGGTGCTGGTACGGTGTGAGCAACCAGGGATGGAGTGGATATCCACTGTCACCTGTGTGGAGATAGTGGAGATCAGTCTCATGTTCAGGTCCATATTGCCCATATCCCTGTGTGCCATTACCATGGCACCTGTGGCATTCCCACCCTTGCCCCGAGTTTGCATTTCCTAGATGCGTACTCACCCACTAGATGGCCTGTGGGGATGTCCCCACTCTCGAATCAATGGCACAGTGCTGACTGATGCCATATAAAGGCATCATGTGCTCCGCCAGGGTGTGTGGCACAGACATTGATTATACGACCAGTGGCATCACACACCACCTGGCAGTTGACACTGGGGAAGCCCTTTCTATTCCTGTATGCGGCCCCATCGGGGCCAGGTGGCGTGCGAATGGCCACATGGGTGCAGTCTATGGCCCCTAGCACGCCAGGCATATGTGCTACCCTGTGGAACGCCTGCATGTTTGCTGTACGCTCTGCCACGGTGCTGGGGAAATGGATGTGCTCCGCAGCATGTGGCAGCAGTGTGCTGAGGAATTGGGTGAGGATGGTGACGTGGCCAACTGTGTGATGCCTGTGGTGTCCCCTGTTGGCCTCTGGAAGGTGCCTGTGGCGAGCAGGCACATGCAGGCTGTCACCTTGGTCTCCACTGACAGAGCATGACTCCATCATGAGGGTGCCTGCATCACATCACTGCACAGCCACAGAGCCGCCTCAGTATTGCCCTGTTCGGGTGGTACCGCCCACGATCTCTACATCTGTGTACAACTCAAAGCTGATGCGGGCACAGTACTGCCTGTTGGGGCGTGCGACCACCCACAGGCCTCCCACGGCCACGCCCCTGCACCTTGCATTTCACTCCTCATTACAGCTTCCATGTGGAAGCTGCCACTGTCCATCTCCCTGGCTTGTGCCCCCGCTGATGTTGCTCTGTTACCCCCGCTGTCCTGACTGCTACTTCCACTGCACCGGGCACCCGCCCGCTGGCCTCTGCAGCCTATGGCCCACACTGCTTCCCTTGCCTGCCCTGGCCTGTCACTGTCTGTCTTTCTCTCTCTCTCTTCCCCACTTGGCATCCCTGTGGCGTTCTTGCACCGATTCCTTGAGCCTTTTTATTTTGGCTCATTTCCGCTGGGGCGCAACTTCCAGCTGGTCTGCTGTTGCGCATTGCGCAAGTCTTTGGATATCGCATTGCGCTCTTTATGCATGGATCTACCCCCTTTGGTTGCGCATGCCGTCATTTGCATTGCGCTGTTGCTCAGCATGTTTTCGGTGGCGCAACTGCCTCCTGCTGAATATCACAGAATGGCACACTTTTGGACTTGCGCAGGCACAACCCTATTGCACATGTCGCAACCCTTTTGAATATCCCACCCAAAATGTAAAAAGGAAATGCAAAAAGAAAAAAATGAAGATGGAGGAAAGGAAAGCCAAATACTTCACAAATAATTGCAAATAATTGACTTTTACATAAAAAATAAGAGACAGACTATAAAAACAGTCAAGCACTTAGTAGTGAGCAGTATTACTTAAGGTAATAGAGGAAGCTGAAAAGGTAACAAATTATTTTGTTTAGTTAATTAGTTTTGCATAAAGCAGAACCCTTAGAAGCAGAGATGGAAAAAGACTTTGTGACTCATAGCCTAGCTATTATGGAACAGTGTGTTTGAACAAGTGCAAAAAAATGGGCCCAAACACATCAGCTTGTATTGATGACATACATTCCAGGATTACAACTGATTTTGCTTCAGTAACAGTATTAGTGGGAAAAATACCAGTGGCCTGGAAGTACATTGTGGCAGTACCTGTGCATAAAAATGGAACTGAATCCGATTTCAATCACTTCAATCCCATAAACTTAACTTGCAGTGCTTGGCAAACTAATGGAAACTGTTGTTACAGTTGAAATATAATGAAATGCTGAATTTCTTATTTAGAAGAGGTTATGTACAACATGGTTTCAAGCAAGGGAGATCTTGCCTAATTAGCTTGAACCCTTTAGTAGGCTTGGATACAGGAAAATCTGTAGGTCATATCCAATTTTTAGATTTTAGTAAGGCCTATTTATTTTTTGTTTATTGGGAAAGGCAATTCAGCCTATTTTCAGCCTGGTTGAGGGGAAGGGAGGGATACAGATGGAAGCAACTGAAACTGAACCAGAATAAGCTGGCAGTGGTAGCTGACATACTGTAGTACCACTTAGAGAAATAATAAACAAGAATTAAATACTGGTATTTTATCTAACATTTGGAAATGGATAAGCAACTGTTTTGTTTGAAGGCGACAGAGTGAAAGGGTGAAAAATGGTCAGGTTCTAGCTAGGGATACGTTTACAGTAGAGTCCCCCAGGGATCAGTGCTGGGACCAATACTGTTTAATCTCTTTGTGAGTGACATGAATTTGGGTTTAAGTAATAGGATGGATAAATTTGCAGATTATGCCAAACGTGGATGAATTGTTTCCACTAAGTCCATCAAAAAGCAAAGGGATCCCACTCACCCTGGGTCTCAGAAGAGATCATATACTTTTGCAAGACAAACATAGAAACAGAATTTAAAGGCGGATAAGGACCTCTTGTTCTCTTGGCCCACGCAGTCTGCCCATGTTTCTCTGCCTACAGTATCATGCAGACCCTACTTGATCTCTGCCACCCCCCACAAACTTTCCACTAGGATTCCTTTATGCCTATCCCATGAATTATTGAACCCACCATGGTTTTCTTGCCCACCACCTCTTCTGGTGGGCTGTTCCAGGAATCCACATTGCTGTGAAGAAGTCTGTCCTCACATCTCTTCTGAATCTACCTCCTCCAGCTCCATAGAATGTACCCTTGTTCTTTCTCATTTTTTTTGTTTCTGAAAACTTCTTCCCTCCTGTAACATATTTACCCCATGTGGGATTTAAAGGTCTACCATATCCCCCCCTCCTTTCTCTCTTCCATGGTATACATTTTGAGGTGTTTTAGACTCTCTTCATATGGCTTTTGGTGCAGACCCTGCACAATTTTAGTTGCCCTCCTCTAGACCACCTCCACTCTGTCTATGCCTTTCCGGAGATGTGGTCTCCAGAACTGGACACAGTACTCAAGGTGGATCCTTACCAGCAATCTATACAAGGGCAACATCACCTCCCTCTTTCTACTAGTGATTAGTGCTGGTCAGAATGTGGAATTCCACCAGTAGAATTACCACAGAATGACCATTCCAACAGTTGGAATTTCCACCAGAATTTCACTGGTTCTTCTGTAGAATTCTGCCTGCTGTAATCCATGTAATAATATTCCACGGAACAGGATGTTTCCTGTGGAAAATCATTCTGCAACCATTTCTGTGGAAAATATTGAGATCCACAGAATAAAATCCCATGGAAGTGTTGCAGAAAAATTATTCTGCATTTTCCTGCTGCAGAATTATGCCTTTCTGTTTCCGACAAAAGTTGTGGAATTTCAGCGGAATTTTGAAAATTCTGTGAAATTCCGTTCTGCTGCAATTTGAAAATTCCACACATCATTACTGGTATGATAACTCTCCCTATACACCCCTGCATCCCACTAGCCCTCCCAAATGCCTTGTAGCACTGCCTGGCCACCATTAAGTGACCCAATATGATTACCCCCAGGTCTAGAGTAACTCTACGTGATGCCTCTAAAAGGCTTAGGTCTCCTCAAGTTGCTGTGGAAGTAACAGAGAAACAGTAACATGGACATTTTCATCAGAAAAGGACTGCTTGGCCCATCCAGTCATCCCAGATATTTCCTGCCTGTATTTTTCCCATCATCTTCTGCGTCCTCCTAAATGACCATCCTTCTGCCTGTGTTGCCACAAAAATCAGCAAGTAGCCTGACAACAACATACTTTTCACTTTTGGTTTCTCTGTTACTGAGCTGGATTTGTTGCTGCAGCATGGCTTTGACAATGTCCTGCACTGATTCAGCTCACACCAGGTACTGCTCAGTGCCAAACAGTATCCATATCCCTGGCACTAGCCAAATATTTGCAAAGCTCAGCTTCTGGTGCCTCCATTGCTAAGCTGGTAACACCACTGCTGCATGACCTATACAATGTACAATGCTGGTTCATCCCAAACCAGGAAATGCTCAAAGTCAAAAGCACAGTATCTATGTCCTTTGTTACTAGCCAAAGGGTTGCAAAGCTGAGTCCCCCCAATCCCCATTTTCAAAAACTTGGATGTTACCTCATTGAAGAAGTTTCAAAATTTAAGTACCTTGGTGTGTGCACAAGAACTGAATTTCTCCTTACACATTGCTGCCATCCACAAAACCTTCTACCCCAAACTCAGTGCCCGATATTTCAACAAATATTGCCAGTTTCTCCCAGTCTGCTGTAAGATCTTCCTTAAAATGATCCTGTCAGTCTTTAACAATGTGGATATTGTTTATGGTGCTGCCCCAAAGTCATCCTTAGCCAGACAGGACTGGATCCTCTCTTTCACTCTTTCTGCTGGTTTGCCACTGACTCTCCTCCCCTTACCCACCACAGCTCCCTCTACCTTAAACTCCCTATCCTCTCAAGTGACCAAATATCTCTCCCATTGCTTTGCATTTCTATCTAAATATGGGCTCTCCTCCCTCCCGACTTACCTGTCTTCCCGCCTCTCCATCTCCAGCCATCCACCGACTCCCTCTGCTCTTGTTTCATTACTTCTCTAGCCCTCCAAGAACAACCTATGATAGTCAAACTGCTTACTCAATCTTCCTTCCCTCCCTCTAGAACAATTTCCCTCATCAGCTGTGTTTCTCCTCATCTTATCCCTCTCTCAAATAGCTTCTAATGATTCCTTTGCATCATCATGTTTTTGCACCTAATCTTATGTCAGCCCTCCTTTCACTCCTCTCCTCATTAAGATTTACTTCTTTGACACAGGTCCATAGTGATTGGCCACTCATTGTATGTCTCTTAGCTGAGTATAGTGCTTTTATTGTAGATTTTGGTTCCTCATGTATTTGTTCTCTGCTAGTTTTTGCACAACCTTTTCATGAATATTTCATTGTTTACTACAAATCACATAATTTTTGTACTTTGGTTTGTTGCAGTTTGATATCTGCCTGCATAGAGGAACCATTATGAGACCTGTGGCTACTGGAACATAGACTCCTCCATTTACTGGGATAGATCTCTTCATTGGTGACTGGTTACTCTCTGAGATGGGAAGAACGCAGCCCATTTAAGGCATTTAATACCAACAATAAAGCCTTAAAATCAATCTATGGTATCTGCAACAATTATTTTAATTGAACTTCTAAATAACACCAAACAAATCTGATTCAATGTAATTACTGTAAATATTTAGCTACACACATTGTGGAACAAACTGTCACTTTGCACTCAAATACTAAAATTTTGTACACATTGTACCTACTCGTCTCTGCTGTTCTGATGCTCTTCCAGGTCTCTTTTGGAAACTAGGCACAGCACAGACATAACCAAAATGAGGCTTTTATGAGCTGCACATAGAACCACCCACAATTAACACTTGGTACCACTTTGACATTGCTATGATCTTGTACCCCCTACCAACAGCACCATAAAACTCTTCATCATCAAGATGTGTCAAAACAGAAATTAGATGATTGCAATGATCTTTGTGAATACCATGGTCTTTCAAATGACAATGAGCACCAAGACTAGGGGACATGCAATGAAGCTAGATGGACTGAGGTTTAAGAGCAATGTGAACAAATATTTCTTCACTAAAAGGGTGGTGGATGCCTGGAATAGATTGATAGTGGAAGTAGATTTGTTTATTTGTTTATTTAAAGATTGGTTACTGGGAGAGGCACACTGAGTAGAGCCTCATTTCCAGGTGTGACCTGGGGAAGAGAAAGAGGAGAACACAGTTACAAAGATTACAGCAAGTCAAATGATGCAGTTACAAATGGCAATGACAATAAGTGCATAAGCTGAGTGCAGAACAAACCAATAGCAAAATCACTGCATATTTCTTTTCTTTTTTTATTTTAGTCTTTTGTAACCATGTAAGGCCCACTAGGCACAAGTGCCTGTTTTTAGGGGTGACCTGGGAGCACTGGGGAGGTTAAGTGGCTTGCTCAGAGTCACACATTATGCAAGTGGAGGTTGTGGGAATCAAACCCAGGTCTGCAGGATGTACCAAGTTCACTTACAGCTCATATAACAGAGGGCAAATAAATTACATACACATCAACTGTGCAACAGGACCTGATTAAAACAAGTAATTAGAACAGAACCGGTCAACAGCAGGTGCTGAGAGCCCAACAGAGCTCAGCTTGTCTAAGAGGAGGAGTGAATGGGAGACTGAATCAAAGGCTTTGGCCAAATTCATGAAAATGGTCACTGTGATATTCCTCTGATTCATTCCAGAGAGGATGGAGTCAGTGACTTGAAGCAGGGAAGAGAAAATGCAAGGCAATTTTATTTATAGGGTACCCAATCCTGGGGGCTCTGGGTGCTTCATAGTAGCAAAAAATTTAATAAACAGAATACAGCTAAAACAGTAAATAATCAGGAAATAAATAAGCACAACAAAATATTGACCAGCAGCATCATGCCCCAAAGCACATGGTGAACAAATGAGTTTCAAACTGGATTTAAAAATGGTCAGTGAGGAAGCACCTCTTTCCTCCGGGGGAAGGTCATTCCAGAGAACTGGAGTTGCCACTCTGAATGCCCTATCCCCCAAGTACTTTAGATGAGATCTGGAGATGGATAAAAAGCCTGTATCCACTGACAGAAGAAGAAAACCAGGATAGCATGGCATCAAGAGGTCTTTCAGGTGGCCTGGACCCAAACTGTGCAGCGCCTTTTAAGTTAACAAGAACACCTTGAAGTTGATGCACCACTGCACTGTCAGCCCCATGTAGAGCACACAGAATGTGTGTGATATGCTTGAACTGGGAGGAACCAGCAACTAGCCAGGCTGCTGCATTCTGAATTAGCTGCAAGTGATGCAGCGACTTTGTTGATAAGCCCGGGTATAGAGCATTACAGTAAATCAGTCTTAATGAAACCAGGGCAGCCACCAGTGTTACTAGATTAGTCAGCTCAAGAAAGGGCATGATCCAAGATATGTTTTAAAGATGTCAGAAGCCACTATGAACAATAGCTGATATCTGATGTTCTAATGTTAGTTTGGAGTCCACAGTGACCCCCAAATTCCTCACCTTATCTACAGCATTGGAAGCAACATCTTCCAAAGATGGTAAATTGGTGCTACAACTTGATACTGATGAACCAAAGTGACCTGGCTCCACCAGTAGCACCTCCATCTTCAAAGGATTCCGTCTAAGCCAAATTAGTTGCCATCCAGTCTTGAATTTCCCTAAGGTGCTTGATCAATTCTGAGACAACTGCCCTATCATCAGGAGAACAAAACACATATAACTGGGGACCATCAGCACAACAATGAAAACCTAAGCTGTAGCATCTAAGAATCTCCCCAATGACAACATGTACACGGCGAACAACATGGGAGCCAAGTCAACCCCTGAAGCACACCACAACAGAACACAGCACTGACCCAGATGAAAGAGCCAAGTATCACCTACTGTACCTTGCCAGATAAGTAGGACTCAATCTACCATAACACTGTCCCTGTGAGTCATACATAGTGCCCCAGATGGGTCAATAGCAACCCATGGTCCCGCATGCCAAAAGCCAATGAAAGGTCAAGCAGAACCAAGATGAAACAATGTCTGCTATCCCTTGCAAGGAGGAGATCATGGTGCACCCAACTACAGGTGTTTCTGTACTATTATGAGGCTGGAAAGTGAATGTGAGGGGCTTATAGACATCAATTCTCCCGGTGTTGTTCCAACTGCACCACCACCTTCTCGATCAACTTCCTCATAAAGGGAAGGCTCATGACAAGGCTGTAGTCTGATAGAATGTCAGGGTCCAAAGATGATTTCTTAAAAAGAGGTCTCATTACTATCCTTTTCAAAGTGGAGGGAAATATCTTCTCCATAAGCAAACACTCAACGATCTACACAAAAATTTGACCAAGTATACCTCACACGCTAAAAAAAGCCTTGTTGGCCCAGGGTCCATTATTCAGTAGGTGGGGCACAGTCTAGAATCTACCTGGAGAATATCCTCCACTGACAAAAGTTCAAACTCCTCTTGTAAACAAACAGTGCCCCTGTTTAAAGACTGGACACTGTTGGATGATGTCAGACCACTTGTGGATATCCCAGCTCAAACAGAGGACACCTTGTCCACATAGAACCAATTAATCTCATCACACGTTTCCATGGAAAATGTTCTACAGGACTACAGAGAGGCAGGTTTAATATGTCCACAATGTTGAACAGCTGAGCTGCTTGATTCTTTCCAGCAGCAATCACCTCTGACAGGAACAACAACTTTTTCTGAGTGATTATCATAATGAGCCCTCATCACCAATGTAGCCTCCTCTGAGCGGGCTCACTGGCAACAGTGCTTCATCCTCCATCCCTTCATCTTTAGCTTACTTAGGTGACCATCAAACTATGCTGATCTGCGGGGGAAAGTCAAGGAGAGAACACAGTGAGTGCTAGGGAATTGAAAGTTGTGGTAAAAGCCATGCTGTAGCCCTCAACAGCATCTTTGGCTCCCATCACACAAGTCAAGATGGTGGAATGATGCTTCTTAAAACCCAACTGGAAGTGGGAGGAGAAGAAGTTGGAGGAGTGGACAAAGTCAGCACGCCTTTGCTAGACTAGTTTCTCTTGCAACTTTGCAAGAGAGGGGAGGAGGGAGATAGTCAGAAGTTGTCAAGGGTGGAGGGATCACCCCTTTTGTGGAGGTGGAGAACATTGCCAATCTTCCAAGACTGAGGGACAGGAAAAAAGGTGAAGGAGAGGTTCTGAAGGTGAAAAGGGGAAAATAATGGCAGCAGCTGACAGATGGGGTAATTTGGTGTCCAAGCTATCTGGGCTAGATTTGGATGGACCGAGTGAGGAAAGGGCAGTCACAGTTTTGTGGGGAGTAACACGGGGAAAATTAAACCCCAGGTGTCATGGTAAGGGGGTGGGAGGAGAAATGGGGAGAAGAGAGGAGCCAAGAGGTGGTGGGAGGGGATAGCACAAGTGGTGAAAAACTCACCGAAGTAACTGGCAACAGAGGAAGTGTCAGATTCTGGTGACTCACTAACCATGAGGACCATGGGAGAGGTCTGGTCTAGGGGTTCCAAGAAGGGAGCGAATCTTCTTCCAGAATTTGGCTGAGGAGTTAGATTATTCTGGAGGATGCACTTAAAATAGAGGGACTTGGTGGTTTGAATGGCCTTTGTGCAAGACTTCCTTAGCACCCAGTAAGAGACAATGTCTGAAAGGGAGTGGGATAACTAATACATGTCCCAGGCTTGATCACTGTTTTTTTACATGCCTATGAGGTCATAGGAGATCTGGGGTGGTGAGACAATTTAATCTTTGATTTCCAGTTAGGGATGTGCTTGACCCAGACAGAAGTAAATTTTGAATGGAAGCAAGAGACAGCCATATCAATGTCAGGGGCAGCAAGAATGGGGGACCAGTCAGTTGCAACCAGGGTGCTCAGTAGAGCTTCTTTGTTCAGTGATCAGAGAAACTTGGACCAGATGTATTTAGGGGTGGAGAAATGGAGCCAGACGTTCCTCACACAGAATGTCATGCAGTAGTCGCTGAAGATATCCAGCAATGTACCTCATGTAATGATGCAGTGGGGGCATGAGGTGAGAACCAAATTCAAGATGGTATGCTTTGATTAGTGGGGACTGAGTCAAAGGAGGGTTCAGTGATGAGTTACAAGAAGTTAAAGAACTCAGTCCTATGGGAGTTCAGGCTGGAGGCTGGGGAAGCCCAATTAATGTTAAAGTCCCCCCCCCCCGGAGGATGAGCTCAACAGCAGAGGAGTGTGTGGTGGGGATAGAACATGAGTCCGCCTGAGAAGAGGGGGAAGTTCTTGGAGAGGCATAGAAAACAGCAATAAAAATGGATAATGAGGAGGGAAAGCAACATTTGGTAAGAAAAAACTCATGGGAGGAAGGTGCAGCCTACCTGAGAGTTGGTGCAGGTGAGGCTCTGACAGGCAGAGAAGGCAACACCACCCCTCCTGTACCCCTCTCCTGTATGAAAAGGTGGTAGTCAGGAATGGCCAAGCTAAAATCAGGAATCCTGGAAGAAAGCCAATATTTTGTGATAAAAGAGGTCTTAAGAGTAATGAGAGACCCATAAAGTGAGGCGATCCAGTTTAGGGAGGAAGTTCCTAGCATTCATGTGGAAAACACCTAAGGCATCAAGGAATAGAGATGGGGAGGGGAAGAGGGACCAGGTTTGAGTTTCACATCGACAGCAAGGAGGATAAGCAGGGTATGGAGGCGGGGAATGATGCTGGGTTTGCATCCATTTGACTTGGGGGGGCAGGACTGGGAAAGGGATAGTATAGAATTTTGAGGAACTGCAGGCTGAGGGAGGGGAGGAACAAGACAAGGATAGATGGGGAGGGAGGGAGGGAGAGGAAGGGAAAAGTGAATGGGTGGAGGTTGAAAGAAAAGAGGAGTGGACAGGGCAGAGACAGGGCAGGAGGGGAAGGCATTGAGGGTAGGAAGGGGTATAGGAGAAGGCAGAGGAGGAGGGCAGGAAGCATGATTAGCAGATAGATTGAAATCTGAAATAAGCAACTTGTTCCAACACCTGCACAAAAGTAATACCAAGGTAACCTGAGACTAGTGAAGAGTTAAAACAGCAGGCAAACGGCATTAAAACTATGCAGTACAAACTAAACAGAGATAAAAAAAACATGAGGCAGAACCCAGGAGGTATGTAAACAGTACAAATCACCCTAGAAACAACAGTAAATGAAGCACAGGTATACACAATGGTAAGCTAATAAACAACCTAACTTACTACGGTAGAATACGGGGTACAGAAACATGGTTTACTCATATAGGATACCCTATTGTAAAAATAAGACCAAGGCAAACTGAGATGCTGCAGTTTGAGCAAGCTGAGTAAAACTATGCAGACTGAAATTTGAGCAGGGTGCTACAATCCTGACTGACCCAGGGCGGGTGACTCAATTATGTGGGCAGACAAAAAACAAACACTAGGATGCAAAAAATAACAATGGAACTGTACCCAGAGATGGTGCTGTAAGGGAACTAGTAAATGAGGCTAGTAATGAGACAGACATCAGATGTAACAGTGCAAACAGACAACCTCAGCTGTGTTAATGCAAGCAGACAAAATACAGTAGACATAAAACTAGTTGGGTGGTTATACCCAAATAGGGTGTACAGTAGCTAGGAGGAACACAAGGAGAAGTGGAGAAAGCTTAAAGAAGAGGAGCATTGAGAGCAGCATGACTGGCTGATTGCTGACTCATGGCTGACTCCAGACAAACTCCTTCCTTGTCCTTTGTGCTGCAGTATTTAGTGATCCAGGCTATAACCTGGAGGACCACTTGTGAGGTGTTCCTGAGTAAAAGCATGGAGGCTCCACCCATAGCCCACCCGATTAGTGGGATTGCTCAAAACTGGCAGAATAGAATATTGGAGATGGTCTGGGTTGCTCTAGGCATCCAATGGGAAGGAGGAACAGCCAGAGAAAATGCTCACCTTAGTTGCTCACTGTAGAGACTAGAAGGTAGCTTGCAGAAGACAGAGTTGATTGGTTGGAAGAAAAGCAACTAGTTGCAGTGTGGTCAGAGGATTTAAAATTCTACACCTTTTGGAAGCTCCACTCATAGCCCCCTCAATTGGTGGGATCTCTTGAAATGGGCAGGAAAGTTTGTTTGAGACAGGCTGGGATCCTGTCTGCATCTAACGGGAGGGAGGAAGGGCTGGAGAAAACACTCCTCTAATAAGTTCACAGTAGGGTTTGGAAAGTAGCTTGCAGCAGAATGCTCTAGTTAGATGAAAAGCTGCTAGTTTCAGAGCAGTCAGAAGATTTCAAATTCCATGCTTTGAGGAGGCTTCACCCACAGACCCACAAACTGGAGAAGCAGCCACTGGAACCCATGCTGGAGCCATTTTAGAAAACAAAGGAGGACAGGAGAATGGATCTGATAGCACCAATGAAAAAACACGGAAACATGGATCATCTGCCTAGGGTCCCAGAAACCCTCTGGTTTCAATGACAGAGTTATTTTCTACTAACGTTTTTCAGCCACCTTATATGTTTGCATCTGTGGGTAGGCTTGCACACACTTCCATCCAGAGCATTTATGTGTGTCTGTAAGTGTGTGTGTTTGAGGGGGGGGATACTTACATGTGCATTCCAGCTATGTATGTACATCCATTTTCATTTTCTACAGATGTCTCTATCTTTGTCTCTTTCCCCCACATTTGTCACCTTTCAGCCTTCTTACTAGGCCCTGCTAATTAATTCCCACTTGAGGACTCCTCAGCTCATTCACTGCTACAATGCCTTATCACACCCATCATCACCTTTTTGTTTTCCAGATTCTTTTTCCACCTTTCCTATTTTCACTTTTTCTCTTAGAGCCTCTCCCTATTTTCTTTCCTCACATATATATTGTTGTATACTTTTCTGATACCTTTGATTCTTTCTTTGGTTTCTGCAGAGTTTCACAGGAGACCACTATAGCAAACAGGAGCAGGATCACAGAACAGATTCCAAGACTTGTTTAAGTAAAACAGCTATCTTCTATTTATTTTCCAACAGCATAACAGAACTAAGTAGGCTCAACAGACATACTGGAGTCTTTGCTCAAACTGGCTGAAACTGGTTACACATGCACTCTTTTTCCTGCGTGCATGACTCATATTGAATGAGTCTTAGAGACAACAGCATATACTACATCCCCCTTTTTTAACTGATTTGCCCACAAACAATTCAAACATTTCAAATGTCCATTTTAGAGTCTCTTTAACACGTATATTGAATCTTTCAAAATGTCCAAAGGAAAGTTTCCAGCACTCACCCTTGAAGAATTCAGGTGTGTACCACTAACCTAAAACATAGTCATTATACTTGACAGGAATCTTCACTCTCCTTCCTCTTTAAGTGAGCCTCTGTAAACCTGTAGGAGACTTTAGTAGCAAACTTGGTTCTTTGTCTTGGCCTTCTACTGATTCCGGAAGCTGAATAGGTTCCATCTCAGGCACTTGCACACTCTGTTTGTTCTGACGTGTCACCAGTCTCTATCACCTGTTCACCATTTGCTGCTTCAGCGGCTGTTGTAACAGTCCTGTCATGTCTCAGGTGATGTCTGTTCCTGTGAAAACATGCACCAGTTGGTGTAATAATGGAGTATGATCTGGGTTCAGGTCTGGCGTTCTCAACTGTCACTGGCTGCAATCCTTGATCTGTCTCCATACATACTCTGTCTCCTGGAAGTAGTATGGATAAGTCTTTAGCACTGCAGTTGTAATACTTCCTCTGCTTCTTTTGTAGTAGTTTAAGTTTGTGATGGGCTCCTTTAGGTACATGTGGTTGAAGTACTGGTCTTGTTTCTGGTAAGGTGCTTCTTAACACTGCCCATTAGTATCTGAGAAGGTGAATATTGCATACCTGAGCTGGAAGTGTTCTGTAGACTCAAGAGTGATAAATGTGGGTCAATTCCAGTGTGGGATGTCTTCTTAAAGATCAGTTTCACAGTTTTAATCATTCTCTCAGCCTGACCATTCCACTGTGGGTATCCTAGACTGGAATGGCTCAACTGTACTCCCCATTGTGCTGCAAAAGAGTGTATTTCTTTACTAGAGAAAGGCATGTTGTCTGGGTGTAACCCCCGTACAAATGGGGGTTCCTAAAAGCCTTCCCGGAGCTTGGCTGAGAGCTCTCTGCCTAACTGGTGTTCGGCATAATGCCGCCAAAATGCGGGTGTGGTGAGTGCTTTTAAAGCCTCTAGTACTGCCTCTTTAAGAGCTGCCTGCTAGCAGGCTTCAGTGGTTTGTATAGGGGGGACTGTGGGTTCTCTGCTCGAATCCCACTCGAGCTGTCGTTCAAATCGCTCTGCTTCTGCAGTCGCTAGGAGGGCAGAGGGAGCCTAATTGAGGGATGCGACTGTTTGCTGGGGAATATGTAGTGTAACAGTACAAATATAGTTTGCTTAACCTGCCTTTGTTGCAGCTGGGACTCTGTGTGTTTGGCCCCGCCATTTTGGACCTGGACTACTGAACTGGGCCAATTGGGAAAAGGGGGGCCTTAAAATGGAGACCGCCTGAGCCAACCAGAACTTGGACTCCCTCGAGGAGACTGCCAACAAGGGGAGTAAATGGTAGGTGTTCTGGGAAGTATAGTTTGGACCCTGGCACCTTTTTTGCACCAATAAGGGGCGCGTGAGCAACCAAGAGCAACCAACCAGAGCCCTGTGGAGTGAAAGAAAACTGCCCTGCAACTGTCCTGGGGGGCAGAGTCGTTGGTGATCGTGAAGGGAGAAGGAGCTCTGGCTCCTGTGCTGTGCAAGTCTTCGCGCGGGAAGTGCGTGAGTTAGGCTGAGAAGGCGGGCAACTTCATCGCCAGAAGAGAGCGAGAGAGAGCGGACAAGATCTGTGAGGAGTGCAAGCAGAGGAGGCTGAGCGAATACAGCTACCTACCAGGCTCACACTGTAGAGGACTGGAGAATCTGCTGAATTGCGCTTGGTCTGTCAGGACAAGTGAAGCTGTGTAGTTCACCCGGTTTGTTCAGCAAAAGCGATCAGGAGTTTGGAGCAGCTGCCTGGTATGGTACCCCTCTGCATTACATATAAATGTGTGGAGCAGCGTTTGAATCACAGGCTAAGTCCTGTAGTGGTGTGAGAGGGATCTTGCTGCAGGATTCGTGTGTACTAAAAATCAGGGTAGCTCCCTGTCAAGTGTTCTTCCTGAGGACCAGAGTTGTCTGGCTGTTCATTGGCTGCATGAATTGTGCCTGCGGGCTATTACAAATCTAACCTAGGTACCAATGCTTGTTTCCTCATCAGGGCCCCAACCAGCTGCACCGAATAGGCTAGCCTTGTAAGGCCTGGGTACCCAAAGACAGTGACTGATAGGGTTGGCCTGTGCACAGCGCCCTGTATAGTAGAAGAGTTAAGCTAATCAACTTGATCTCCCCCATCCTTGTTACTTCCCCCTTAATAAATCAGATTTGTTGTTGCAAGGTGTATCGTTTGAACTGTGTGTTTGTGCTACCCTTTTGTGTATGGGTTATTGTATAACTGCTTCTTATTTTACAGGGGGTCTTCAGCACCAAGTTGGCCATCCCGACCTGGGGGGAAGTGTAAATCATAATGGTAGAGTGGGGATTGCTGGTGAGCCACTAGTGGGAAGAAAGGGGGGTTGCAGTGACCTAGAGGGCTGTGACCAGGTCGCATTTGACTGTTCCAACCCCGACCTCTGGGTGGAGGCACCCGCCATTGGATCCAGGCCCCTCAACCTGTTATTAGCTGAGCAGGCAGAGGTAGTAGCCCTTGGGATAGTGCCCCCTAGGGGTTACATGTGACCATTTCTTTTGGTATCCCATGCCTCGAGAATACTGACTGGAGTTTGGCAATTATTGTGCTAGATGTTTTATCTTGCAATCTCAGCACTTCTGGATATTTTGAAAGATAATCTACAAACAGCAAAAAAGATCTCCCTTTAAAGTAGAAAATGTCTACAGCTAGCTTGTATCAGGGTAATTCAGGAATATGGTTGGACCACAGCCTCTTTCTAATTGCTTGGAAGATTTTCTTGACACACTTTGCAACTTTCAACCATTTGTTCTATGTTTTTAGACATGCCTGGCCAGTACATGACCATTCTGGCTTTAGCTTTTGATCTTTGGATCCCTTGATGAGCATCATGTAATCTTTTTAGCATCTCTGGTCTGGCACCTTGTGGTATCACCACTCTGTCTCCAGACATGAACAGACCATTCTCTACTGCCAGTGACTGCCATATTGTCGAGAATACTTGTAAAGCAGGTGGCACCTGTGTTCTTCTCTGTGGCCATCCGTTCTTGTGCATCTCTGTTGCGGCTTTCAGTGTTTCATCTTTCTGGGTTTCCTCAGTAAGCATATTTAACAGTTCTGGACTTAAAGTTTCTGTTATCCCCATTGCATATATAACTTTTCATCAAAGATTTCTTCAGTTTTCTCAGAACTGTCTCTTTCAACTGCCCTTGAAAGCATGTCAGCTATGCACATGAGTTTTCCTGGAGTATATGACACAATGAAATCATACCTTTGTAGTTGCAGCAACATTCTCTGTAGCCTGACAGGAGCTTGCCCCAATGGCCTTGAAAGAATAGCTTCTAGAGGTTTGTGATCTTTTACCGTGACTCCGTACACATACTGATGGAACTTCTTTATAGCAAACACTATAGATAACAATTCCTTTTCAATTTGTGCATAGTTTTGTTCTGCACAGGACAGTGCATGGGATGCATATGCAATAAGTCGTCCTGCTTCCATCAGACATGCTCCTAGACCATCTTTTGATGCATCTGCTTGTATTTCTAGTGACTTTGCAGGATCATAAAAACTAAGGACTGGTGCTCTTGTCAGAGCTTCCTTTAAATTTTTCATAGCCTTTTCATGCTCCTGTCCCCATTGCCACATTATGACTTTTTTAAGCAGCACTCTCAGTGGTGCAGTCAAAGATGCTTCATTTGGAATATACTGGGCTAGGGATCTGGTCATGCCCAGTAGACGCATTAGTGCTTTTTTTGTACTCTGATGGCTTTATGCTGTTTATTGCTGTTACTTTCCCTTCATCTGGCTTTACACCCTCTGAAGTAATGACATGGCCCATGCATTTGACTTGTTTCATCATGTATTGCATTTTGTCTTTGTTAAATTTGACATTTATCTTTTGCGCTCTCTCCGTGACTCAATGCAATATTTGATCATGCTCTTCTTTTGTGGATGCAGCTATGATCATGTCATCTGCTATGATGTGGATGCCATCAATGTCACTCAAAGCTTCTGCATTTTTCTTCTGAAATACCTCACTTGCAGATTTTATCCCAAATGTTAGTCTGTTTATTTATTTTGTTTTTGTTGACCGGGTAAGTGCACTAGACAAATGGCATGACACAGGGGAGGGTGATACAGACGAATGCCAACTGACCTTGAACCAGATTAAGCTTTTGTTGGTATTTATTTATTTAGTGAATGTTAAACTTGTAGCACCCCCATGCGATATTAAAAGTACACAGCAGTGAAGATTCTTCATCTTGGATTACCTGCCAGTAACCATACTTTTAACTGAGTATCAATCACGCAATCAATCAATCAATCAATCAATCAACCAAACTTTATTTAACCAGGCAGTTACATCATTGAGCAAGATCATGTTCAAGATGGTTCTGGACACATAAGACATATACAATTACAGTAAAACAATAGAACATAGTACAACAGACATCATTACAGCAAGTAAAAGAATACAATGTCAGTAGGCGTTAGAGCAAACTTATGTTTTTTATCATAGAATATTTTATTGATTTTGAAAGACCAGACAGCTCATCACATATTATATCCAGTACAGCAGAAGATACAGCAGTACAAACAGCATATACAGATATAATGCCTCTGAGATAAGCCAACCATTATGACGTATAACAGGTACCAGTACAATAGAACCATAGAGAATTATCTGACATCTAGGGAGTAAGAGCAAATGGCTCAGAAAACTTACACTGACCTCTACAAGAATAGTGGCTACTAAAGGGACTAAGGCAGTTAGCTGTGTTGTCAGGTTTATACCAGGGGGTTTACAGGAGGGGTGAAGATTTTGCAGAGCATAGACTGTAGATAGGCCCCCCATTTAGACTGGTATCAATGCAGGCCACCAACCTGAGCATAGAACAGCCTCTCAAGAAGAGATAAACGAGCTAGTGCTGCGTGCCAAGCCTTGCGAGTACGTAAAACCACCTGGTGCCAGTGCATGAGGAGCAAATGTTTAGCATTCAAGAGGGCTAAGGCTACTCAGTCTCAGTGAGGTTTAGATATTGTAGCCAATGATGAGGCATCACCGTGAAGCAACTTGGGATCTGTCAGGGCAATTGGAGAGCCTAGCACTTTGGACACATCTGAAGCAATCAGAGTCCAAAAAGAGGCAAATTGAGGACATGTCCATAGTACATGCAACAAGTGTGCATCCAGTTGTTGGCAGCACCAGCAATTGGCATGACCTAGCAGGCCATGAGTATGTAGGGCTGCTGGTGTGCGGCGCCAGAACATCAAAATCTTAAGCTGAAGAAAGCGACTCCTGGTGTCTTTATAGACCTGGTGGATGTCTTTTAGATAGCATGCCCATTGGCTCTCAGAAATAGTAACCCCAAGGTCAGTTGACCATTTTAGTCTGGAAGGGGTCAAAGGATCTGGCTGCGCGTCCCTCCAAGTTGTATAGAAATGACCCAGAAGGCCTTTGGAGGTGGGAGATTTGTATAATGAGTCTAACCAGTTCCATTTATCACATTCTGAATGCTGGGTTGTGAAAGTGCGGAGTGCTCTATGAAGCTGGAGGTACCTCCAAAAGTCTCGGTTCGGAAGGAGAAATTTGGCCTTCGATTGTTCAAATGATAGTACAGACACGGAGCCAGGAAGGCAGAGCTCCTGCACTGTTTGAATACCTCAAGAAAGCCAGGAGGGCTAGTGCAGTGGGGCTCCATCAATCAAAAGGGGGTCATTTTGCCATAGTGGAGTATTGCAAATAGGGGGAGACCAAGCCTGGTTGGGCATGTGTGACCTCAACATGAGAAGCCTCCATGCTCGGCCAGTATCAGCTATAATTGAGGGGAGGTTCTTACCAGCCTGGGGGTATCGACTGAGCAGGTTGTAGAGAGTGATCCCTTGTGCTAGATCAGATTCCAGCTGCACCCACAAAGGGGGGCCAGAGGGGTTAAAAATTAGCCATTTGGTAGCATGAGCCACCATACACACAAGACGGCAGCCTAAAAACAAAGGAACACCTAGCCAACCCTGGGACCATCGTGTTCTCAGTTTATGTTTGCTCCATCTAGGAGGCTGGCGATCCCATAGGTAGTTAGAGACTAGTCATTCCAAGGATGTAAAAAGCTTGGGTGAAAGTGATATCAGCAGGTTATTAAACAGGTACAGGACCCTGGGTAGGAGGAGCATTCAAATCATGGCCACCTTGTCAGGTAGGGGGAGTTGCAACTTGCGCCATCTTTCCACTTCTGTGAAGAGAGATGCGCTAGTAGCAGAGAGAAATTGGCTGACTCTAGGTCAGACCACTTGGTGGGAAGCTGGAGGCCCAAATATGCAAAGCTTTGAGTGGCCCAAGTTAGATTTGTGCCTTGAAGACAGTGTTTGGAACAGCTAGCATTCAAGGGGGTCAGGGTAGTCTTCTTTTGGTTGATCTGCAAGCCAGACAGAGCAGCAAACCTCTGGGGAATGGTGAACACTTCTGGTAAAGACTGGAGGGGTCGGGACAGAGTAAGAAGCAGATCATCTGCGTATGCTGCAACTAGATAGGTGTGCCCCGCCACCTCAATAACGTGGACCATTTTAGATGCTATGAGGACCTGAAGTAAAGGATTCAAGGCCACCAGGAATAGGAGAGAAGAGAGGGGGGGCACCCCTGTCTGGTGCCTCTCTGCAGAGGAAAGGGGGATGAGATGGTATTGTTGGTGAGGATGAGGGCCATAAGGGAGCTATAAAGTGTACAAATCCATTGATGGAAGTGAGGTCCAAAGCTATATAATCATAAAATCTCATGAAGGTAGTCCCATTTGATGGAGTCAAAAGCTTTAGAGAAATCGACTGCAAGAGCTGCCATGAGGAGGGTTGATTTGGATGTAAACCACTTTAAGTTAAGCAGTAACCTAGTGTTGTCCACTTGAGCCCTGCTCTGCATTAAACCTGCTTGGGTTGGGTGGTTGATAGATGGGAGTATAGTCATCATTCTGGTGTCTAAAACCTTAGCCAAAATCTTTGTGTCCTCTGACAACACAGAAATGGGATGAAAATTGGCACAATCCAATGGGTCATTGGATTTTTGGGCAAATAAGGTGATGAGGGCCTCCCTCATAGTAGGAGGTAGAGACCTCGCTTCATGGGAAGCCTGTAGAGTCAGTTGGATTGGCTGTAGAATGACATTGCCTAATGCTTGATAGAGTTCCACTGACATTCCAGTGGGGCCGGGTGCCTTCCCTTTTGCCATTTGTGACAATGCCAGACGTAATTCCTCACAGGTGACAGGGGCATCTAAGTGTGCAACTTGTTTAGGAGTAAGAACTGGCATACAGGAGGAATGACAGAAGTTTGCAATCCCCTGTTCCAGCTGTGCAGTCGTCAAGGTAGAGCGAGACTGGTTTAGGGTTTCATAGAAGTGCATCATGGTGCATTGATTTCTCCAGGGCTAGAGGCAATGGTACCTGCCCTGGTGCGGAATGCATGAAATCGAGTTTCTGCCTGCTGCTTCCTAAGTCTGAAGGCTAAAAGCCTACCACTCTTCTCCCCTCCATCCCAAAAACCATGCTTTGATCTGAAAAGGAGCCATTCACCCTTCTGATGCAAAATGACATTAATCTGGTATTTCAATCCCACAATCTGGCGAACAAGGGAATTATTCCTGCCCATACTCAGGGTGGTTTTGAAATGGCTTTCTAAGGTGGCCAAGTCTGTTTGCAATTTGGTTAGGGATTCTTTGCGAGCCTTAATCTTTGAGGTGGAGAAAACAATAATGCAGCCATGCAGAATAGCTTTTAAAGCTTCCCATATCATGCCAGGTGACACTCCACAGTTGGAGTTCAGGGAGAAATAGTCTTGAGTTGTCTGAGCCAACATCAAGTGAAAGTCAGGGTCCTGGAGGAGGAGGGGACTACACCTCCAAAAAGTACCTGAAGGATGGTAGCCGAGCAGGGTTTAGGTGGTCTGGATGGGAGCATGATCGGATATCAACATACTTCCTATTTTATTATCTGATACTCCTTGAGCTGCCGCCACATTGACAAGTCAAAAGTCAATGTGACTATGGGAGGAGTGCGCAGGTGAGTAGTATGTATAATTGCGGCCTGTGGGATGGTCCCTTCACCATATATCTGACAGGCCCCACTCCTCCATCATGTCTTGGAGAGATATCCTCACCTTAGGGCATGTACAGGGGGTGGGATTGGATTTATCAAGAAATATATCAGTAACCAGGTTACAATTGCCCCCAATCAAGAGCAGGATGGATGAGTCATCTGGGGATAAGGAAGAAAGGGCTTGGCTAACAGCAGGAAAGAAGTCAGTGTGCTCATCATTGGGGCCATATATGTTCCCAAGCAGTAGTTGTCCCTCCGGAGAAGAGAGCCTGACAAACACCTCCTCCCCTAGGAGTCTTTCCAGACATCTTCCACTCTCCATGGGGATGTACGATGTATAAGGATAGTGACCCCTTTGGTCTTGGTGGGGGATGAACTAGCCATAACTTCTCCAACCCATGATTTCTTCAACCACTGTGTTGCCTGGGCCAGGAGGTGAGTTTTTTGTAGAAGTTTGCCATCTGTGTGAAGAGATCTAAGGTGCTGAAGAACTTGCATATGTTTAATAGGGTGGTTAAGCCCTTTAACATTCCAGGACACAAAATGGTAATCCGGGGCAGAGGGAATAGCCATCACCATCACCCCGTAAATCAAATATGAAAGGGTACTTACTCTGGTACAAGTGGAGGGGAGAGGTGAATCAGCAAGAAACTCTGAGGAGAGGAGGTATCTTGTGAACACCAAAGCTGTAAGTCCATCACCAAGGAGCAGAGAGAGTGTAAGCATGTCAGGTTAGCTGAAAAGCACTGTCCGTATATATGGAGAGCTGCAAAAAACAGACAATGAAATTAAACAAACAAGAATTAGTACTAGTGTGGGACAAAAGTGCCCTGAATACAGGAATAATGATACCAGTAAAATTCACAAAAGTGTAAACACGCTAAGGGTTAGGAGGTCAAAGCGAAAGAAGATAGGAGACCTGCCCTGTAGCTATGCTATCTCCAATGACCCAATAATGAGGGGGGTGTAACAAAATCCAGTAGGGTTGAGCCATCCTAAACTGATGGCAACCCCTGGGTCGGGTGCCCCGACTTCGGGAGAGGGGAACTAGGATGGGCAAGGGAGTGGGGGAGGAGAAAAAGGGGAGGAGGAATAGGGAAGGGGGAAGAGAGGGCATACCCTCCTACCAGTGTGAGCTTGGAATGAAAGTCTCCATTGAAAATATACCAACAGAAGGGCCAAAATAGAAGGCCAGAGGGTGGCAGAACTAAAACCAACGAGATTGCTTCAAACGTTCTGCAACAGCAGAGTTTCAAGGGAGAGCATACAAACTCCATTTAGAGGCAACCTGTGGGGGAAAGGCAGAGGGGCATCCAACCACTGCATGCCTGAGGTTACTGTGTGGGCAGGAGTAGTTAAGAATAAGGCAAAAGGGGGCCTTCCATAAACATCCCCACTTGGTTGAACTGATATACCAATCAGCACAGGGAGAGGGGTGATTCAGGTCAGTATGGGAGTGAGTTTACCAAACAGCTAGACAGTGCCATGTCAGATAAGCTTGGCCCTGGACTGAGAGCTGAGAGGCATCATACAGGAAATATGCACAGAAAAGCAATTAGGGAACCAGTCCTTCAGCCTGCCCAGGAGGAACCCGGGGGGCTTCTGTAGAGTCAGGCAGAGCCTTCGTGGCTGTGGCTACATAAATGATCAGTCCTGGTCTTACTGGAGATGCATTGTCCATGACCTCAACAAGAGAAGATTTGGGAAAATCAGCCCAGTCCACTTGCTGTTCAGTTTCCATCACTTGAGGGTCCAGCAAATTGGTGTCCACCGGGTCTGTGGCAATGAAATGGTCTTCTCTGTATATTTTAGCTGGTGGGGCACTCATCTGTTTGCACGGTGAGTGGTGAGGTCTGCTCCTTGCTCGCTGTCTTGACTTGGAGAAGGAGTCATTGGAGCGCTGAGGAAGAGAAGAAGTATGCGGCATGGCATGCACTGCAGCTGATGCTGGGAGTGCTAGAGTAGTAGGAGTTGGGCAAGCAGCCGATGGGGGACCAGAGTGAGAAGGAACTGGTCCAGCTGAAAACATGTCCCTCGGAGCTACAGTTCTAGGAGGAAGGTTCCTATCTGATGTTGGTGCCCTACCCGGTTCCCAAAGTCACCTGAGATTTGTAGTAGGGGTGTGTAAGGCTGGCCAGAATTTAGCAATCCAGCGTTCGATCTCAGCGGGATGGTCAGCAACCAACTCTCTCCCCTCCTTCTTGACACGCAACCTGGTAAGGCATTTGAATTTGAAATGAAAATCGTGCTGGTATAGAAATCTTTTAAGGTGCACAAAGGCTCTCCGTCTAGTCACAGTCTTGTGCAAAATCCAGAAAGAAGGATATCTGAGCCCCTTGCCAGCATACCTCACCTAAATCCCCAGCAGCATGAAGGAATCTCTCCTTGGTAGAATATCTCAGCAGGTATGCTACATCAGGCCTAGGTGTTGCAGTGGGCCTGTCTAAGTGAGTTGAGACTCAGTGGGCTTGCTCCTCGTCTATGGGGTCACTCCAGCGGTCTCCCAGCATATTAGGGAGATTGTCATTTCAGAACTGCTCCATGAATTGTCCCTCTGCCCTCTCTGGGAGCCGAATAATCTTCAAATTGTTGCGGCATCCTCTGTTCTCTTAATCCTCAGCTCTATCCCATAGGACCGCTAACCTCTACTCGTGCTGCTGAAAACGATGCCATAACTGAAGTTGCAGAAGTTCACAGGCCTCTGTGCATTGTTCTGAGACCCCCCACGACCACGGCTCCCCCACATTGGCCATCCTCCCATGACCCCCCTGGATTGCCCACCTGGGTGGGGTCATTGAACCCTGGCCTGAGGTATCACGAATGTGGGCCAGGGCAGGAGTTGGCCTGGGGGAGTCAATTGTGGCTGGAGGGGCAGGCTTCATAGAGGCAGCAGATGGGCATATTTTCTCCCTGTTTTTGCTGGGGGCGGGAACGTGCAATGATGCCAGGGTCCATCCCGTCCCCTTGGTCCTTTGCTGATGCCAACTGCTTGTGGAACCTCTGGCCTCTGCCAGAGGTTCCCCATGCACCAGCAACACCCACACCTTCCCCTTGGAGAAGGAGAGCAGTCCATGGAACACTCAATCCATCTCCCTACCCCAGCCAGCCCTCCAATGTCCCAGTTCTGTTCCCTAACCTGGGTTGCCAGGGTTGTGAGTGGAAATCCAATCGCTGTGCTGATGGGCCAGCTCTGAGTCATTCATTCTGTCTTGTAGCTGTCAAACCTTGGTAGCTGTGCCAGAGAGAGAAAGGCTAATGTCATCCAGCAAGAGTAATAAAGCTTCCAACACTTTAGTTATATATTAGAGGGATTCTCCTACTGAGGTCTGTTGCATAGGAGGGGTGGTACTGGGCAGATTGGTGAGTACTTGAGGTTCCATAGTGCTTGGAATTGCACCAGACAGGCAGATAGCAGGTAACCCGAGAGCTGCTACTGAATATGGAGGCTAAGGATAGGTGTTGGAAGTGAGTGCCCTGGGGTTGAGCCTGAGGTTAGAGTAGGGCCCATGCAACCTAGCACTTCAGGAGACCTCCCGGAAAATGGCACTGTAAGTAACCGCAAATCACATTGAAATCTGCTAAATAAAGCACACTGCCTGGTAGGATAGCAGTTACCAGTGCATTAACAAGTAGTAGAGGGTTTCAACTCCACGGGATTGCGGTGCCAGAGCTTGGATTGTCACCGGTCAGGAGAGAGCTCGCAGATTAAGCAGCCATCATGTCAGTGGCTAAACCACTCCCCCTTGGAGCAAACTTATAATGGCAAATACAAACCTACATGCATACATACATAATCATTTCAGCATGCACTGGTAGAGATCTGTATAGTACATAGGGAGGATTGGATGGAAGACACAGTGAAGGGTAGGGGAAGGGGGATGACAAGACACAGAAGGTAGAAAGAAGAGGGCAGCCTACTGTGTGGAAGGCTCCCAAGGAAAATTAGTTTGGGGAAAGAGGGAAGAAGCTCGGGGGGGAGCAGTTACTCTAATTGGGATGCCGGCCAACAGGAGGAATAAGAAGGCCAGGGAATATCCGGGAGCTGGGGGGCTGATCATTCCAGAAGAGTAGTGCTTTCCTGAAGCAGTCACACGCTGCTTTCAGGCATCTATAAAACAGCTGTCTGAATATGTAGGGGCAAGGCAGCAGGGAGAGTTTAAATGCTTTTTGCATGTTATTCCAGAGCACTGGTAGATAGGAGCTAATGGCCATTGAGCCAAGATGTGTCCTGGTCCATGGTGGCTTAAGGAGGACAAGGGAGGAGTTCCTTAGGCCATAGGCACCTTTTGAACACTCGAACAAGCTGCAGATATAGGGTGGTAGGTCTTTGGACATAGCCCAGAAGAGCCACATGAGGGCATTTATTTGCCTCTTCATAGGGAGGGATGGGCAGTCTAGTGCTTGGTACAACAAGCAGTGGTGAGTCTGCACAGGCAGGCCAAGAACAAATCTCAAGGTGCGATGATAGAGTTGTATCAAGCTTTTGGAGCACATGCTGGGTGAAGTGACTATATAGGAAGTCGGCATAGTCAATCAAAGGAAGAAAGATTGTTTGAACCAACCTCTTTCAAGCTTCCAGAGTGAGTAGGTGTCTTATGAGGTAGAATATTCTGAGGCACTGTCTTAGCTTTTTTGTTAGCTCAACTTAGATGTGCACTGAAATTGAGCTTTTTATCTATCCAGACTCCCAGCTATTTGAATTTGTCCACTATTTCTAACGGTTCACCAAGGAGGGTAATAAGCTGAGGGGAGCCAGGTGTCCCCATGTTGTGGGAGGAGGATGGGGAGAGAAAAATGACTTTTGTTTTTTTGGCATTTAGCAAAAGTGTCAGATTCTGCAGGTTATGTTGGAGGATGATAAAGTCCTGCTGTAGCTTCTTGTAAGCAAGATCCAGGTAGAGGTTGGTTGTGTAGAGGACTGTGTCATCCACAAAGAAATGCACGTTTCCCGCAATTAGGCCAGAGTCAATGCAGTTGATATAAAGTGGAAAGAGGATTGGCCCCAGGATAGAGCCTTGAGGGATGCCTCGGGGTAGAATATTTAGGGGAGAGAGTTCACCTTGAGCTTTTATTTGCTGTCTGCGATTTGTGAGGTAGCAATGTAACCACTTTATTGCAGTGGGGGTTAGATTGAGGCTACCCAGTGAATCAAGTAGTATGGCATGATCAACCATGTCAAAGGCTTTGCTGAGGTCAAGGAAGAGAGCGTAGATGTGTTATTTACTGTCCAGGGCTTTTAGCCAGTCATTCGACACTTTGGCTAGAGCCGACATGGTGCTATGTTTGGGTCTAAATCCCGACTGGACTGAGTTAAGGATATTTTCGCAGTCCAAGTACTCCCTTAGCTGCAGGTTGACAATTTTTTCAAGTAGCTTGGATAAAACAGGAAGCAATGAGATTGACCTATAATTATTCAAGTCTGTGGGGTCACCTGATTTCAACAAAGGGATGATGTGCACGGTTTTCCAGCTAGGTGGCAGATCCCCCTTGGATTAGAGAGCTATTAAATAGATGGGTGATTGGTGCTGTCAGATAGTAATGACCAGCTTTAAGGAAGAAGGGTTCAAGAGAATCGGCACTAGCACTTTTGGTATCTAACGAGAGGAGAAAGTCCTTCACCTGTTTATAGGATACTGGCTGGAACTTGAAGAGGGGCAGCCAGTACAGGGGGCAGAAGTTGGGCTAGATACTATGCTGGTGGTACCTGTAGTACTCAGTTTACTAACAGGCAATACATAAAACATGAGGCCTGCCTTCGCGAAGTGGTTATTAAGCTGATCAAGGATCTCAGACCTGTCTATAAAGGAGGTGTTGTTTGCCACAATTTGGGCCAGGAGTGGGGTGGCAGGAGAGTGTCCTTCGACCTCTCTCAAGATCTGCCAAAATTTAGCTGAGCAGTTTTTGTTTACCTCAAGGGTGGACTGCAAGAAAAGCAATTTTTCCATCCTGACCAGGTTAGTGCAGGCATTCCTGGCAACCTGGAAGGAGAGCCAGTCTGAGTCAGACTGCGATTTCCTTGCCCTTTTCCAAAGAATGTCTCTATCCCACATTGCCTTTTTTAGTGCTGTGCTGAACCAATCAGGTGCACGTTTCCTAGATTTGAGTTTTCTTAAGGGTGCGTGCTTGTTAATAACCCTTAATAACAGCTCCTGGAAGATACTGAATGCTTCAGACACAGAGGGTGTTAGGTAGATGTTCTGTCACTTAATGTTCCCAAGATCGGTCAGAAAGGCAGGTAGCGAGAGGTAGCGAGAAGTGTTTCAGGCTGCATTTTATCTTGAAGGTGGAGATGGAAGGGAGGTGTGGGGAGCACCTGACACAGGCGATTGCACAGTGGTCACTCAGATCATTGTGGAAGACCCCTGCATGGGAAATATTATGTGGTTTGTTGACCAGCATAAGATCCAATAGGGAGCTTCGGCCAGGGTTCTTTTTATTAGGTCGGGTAAACTCGGTGGTAATCTGCAGTCCATGTTCATCACAGAAGTCCTTGAGCCTATTGGCACAGGCGCCATTCCAATTAAGGTTAAAATCCCCCATTATGATGCATTCTGCTTTCACTTTTTCCACGAGAGAATGTAGATGTGGTATTATGCACAGGCCAGTTGCAGGCGGCCTATAACAACCAGCTACCAGAAAGACTACTCCAGGCAAGATGGTGATCTTTAAGGCAAGACACTCAAATTCTTTGGGCACTGATGTCCGGTCAATAGTGGTGGTTAGGAATTTATCTTTAATATCTATCGCAACACCACCACCTCTGGATAGTCTGTCACATCTGATCAGGTTGTAGCCAGGGATGTTAACCATTTTGTCAATCACGTTACTCTTCAGCCAGGTTTCTAAGAACATTGCACCATCAGGCGTGGTATGTAGCAGCATGGCTTGGGCCTGGTTTAATTTGCTTGCAAGGCTGCATATGTTCATGTGCAGAAAGTTCAGACCCTTTAACTGAGGGAGCTCCCCAGGAGCAGCTAGCAGCTGAGGGGGGGGGCCCAGGTTTAATTCCACGTTGCCTGTACATAGTAATGGCAGCATTAATAGTTTCCTGAGGCACTGTACCAGGAATCTCAGGAAGGCTTTGTTGGGTTGTTTTGCCTGGTCACTGCCTAGGGCAGCAGAACTGGAGTTAACGTGGCAGCAAGATGTGGTAAGAGCAAATAATACTACCCTAATGGAGAGGGTAAATGGGGATCTGCTTCGTGTGAGTTGAGCAATGAGGGGTGTGGGACGATGTGGTTGCGTAGGGGTTAATACCTTTGGAAGGAGTAATCTTAGTAGCAGACACCGTCGGTCTTAGTTCCATGGATAACAGAGTGTTCAGGCAGGGTGTGTTTTTCATAAAGTCCCTGTTTGTCTCCATTGCCAGAAGGATGATGCAGCCAAGGAACAAGAGGTAGGCAGAGGATGCCATCACTGGGGGGCTCTGAGTCAGCAGTCTGTGACACCTTAAAATCATTTTTGTAAGGCTGATAGTAGCACTAGAGCCTCCCAAACTTTAATAGTTGAGGGCTGCACCAAGTTAGTTGACAGGACTAGATAAAGATGTACAATAGTTAATAAAGCAAAGTTAAAGCTAGTGTTGTAGATACACAATGGGAAGAAGTGAGAGGATGACTTTAACGAGAGGAAGGACAATGAGAGGATGGCTTGAAGGAGAGTGTCTTTTAGAGAGGATGCCTTTAAGGGGAGGACAGGAGTAGAATGTGCCAGGGAAGGGGCTTAGCTAAGTAGCACAATTGTAGGGAAGGAGGGCTATTTAATAGCAGTCGGGGTTGGGGCAGGTGGCTGGGAAAAACTCCTCCTGAGGGAGTTAAGTGGTGTCCTGTAGTGCTGAAGGCACCAGAACAGCTAATATACTTTAAAGCAAGCGCCAGGGACACACTTCTGAGCACGGGTCAATCTGTGGGGCACAGTGAGGAGACTCGGCCAGTGGGAGTGCCCTCCTCAGGCCAAAATTACCAAAGAGTGGCGGGCAATTTAAAGTTCCTGATCAGTGTATCTGCCTTATTGAAGCAGGGCGAGGGCACCTTGGGCAGCTTCCCGGGGGCCTCTGGAGAACTTTCCCACCAGTTGGGTGGAAATGCAGCAGCGGGAGGGCCTGCAATAAGCTGGACCATAAAGGGTAAAAAACAAACAAAGAATTAAATAAGAGACATGGCTGAACATCGGCTAGAGTCTGGCTCCTAAAAACAAAGCCCAGGGTGTGAGCAGGAAAATGGGAGGGGGAGAACATGAAGTAAAGGGAAGTCAGTGGGGGGCTCAGGTTAGGTGCCAAAGCAAATCCTTACATACAAAAAGAGAATTATGTTAAGTGATGGGGGTGGGGAGTGAGAGAGAGGGAGGACAAACACTAGTTCAGCAGGACAAAAGTAGATTGAATGATCTAGAGGTTGGGGGGGGAGAGGGAGGGAGCTAGAAAGGGAACAGACCATGACCAAGAACAGTTTGGAAAAAAAAAGCCAACGTTCGTGCAGGAGCAATACAACAGCTTCAGACAAATTATTAGAGCCAAGGAAACATGTTATGCTGAATCTTGTTTTGTGCACTAGCTGGAATTGCCGACTATAGAGATCAGGCAGGATATTACAGGCTAGAATACACAGCCTTCTTTAAATGCCATTTAAACAGTTTAACTTGCAGTACTAAAACGTCTATCACAATAATATTTTTGTTTATCCGAAGAATTATACACTTCTTGCAGTTACCTTAGTATGAAACAGATAGTTCTGATGTAACACCACAAGAGGCTTAAGCAAGCGGAACTCAAAAACAGCTAATTCAGATTAATTCATCAAATTCGGCTAGCATCAGGTTTCAGCATCCAAAATTCCTCCTGAGGGAGTTTAGTGGTGTCCTGTAGTGCTTTAGGCACCAGAGCAACTAATATACTTTAAAGCAAGTGCCGGGGACACAGTTCTGAGCACGGACCAATCCACGGGGCACAGTGAGAAGACTCAGGCAGTGGGAGTGCCCCGCTCAGGTCGAAATTACCAAGGAGTGGTAGGCAATTTAAAATTCCTGATCAGCATACCTGGCTTGTTGAAGCAGGGTGAGGGCACCTGGGGCAGCTTCCTGAGCACCTCTGGAGAACTTCCCCACCCATTGGGTGGAAATGCAGCAGCGGTAATGCCCGCAATAAGTTGGACCCTGGCTTGTTGAAGCAGGGCAAGGGCACCTCAGGCAGCTTCCAGGGCACCTCTGGAGTACTTTCCCACCGGTTTGGTGGAAATGAAGCAGTGGGAGCGCTTGCAATAATCTGGACCCTGGCTTGTTGAAGCAGGGTGAGGGCACCTCGGACAGCTTCACGGGAGCCTCTGGAGAACTTCCCCAACAGTTGGGTGGAAATGCAGCAGTAGGAGCACCTGCAATAAGCTGGACCCTTGGTGAATATCTGCTTTCCAGTCATCTTGCACTGTACATCTGCAGGGGTCAGAAAAGAAAAATGCTGTCTTTTCACTGCCTTATTGAGGTCTCTTGGATCTAGGCAGACTCTTAGGGTTCTATTTCTTTTTTCTGTGATGACAAGACTGTTCACCCAGGCCATGGGCACCTGCACTGGACTTATAACACCTGACTCTTTTTGCTGCTGTAAGATGTCTTTCAATTTGTCCATGACTGCATAGGTAATTTGTCTACAGCCATGTATTACTGGAGTGACTGTAGTGTCCATGTGAATATGATGTGCTCCCAGAAATTTACTAAGGCCTTCAAATACTGTAGGACATGAATCAATTAATGCTTCTTTTGTTGCTGGAGATTGCAAATTAAACAGAATGAATTCTGCATATCAAGACCAGTTCAAAACATGCTATCCATTCAAGTAAAGGTGCATTTCATTTGTAATGAAGAACAACAGACTAGTTTTCTTGTTTTGCACTTCCACATGCAATGTAGCACAACCTTGAAGTACAATTCTTGTTCCCCCATAAGCTACTAGCACTGTGTTGCTAGGCCTTATCTTTACCAGTTTTGATAATTTGTTTACCGTTTCAATTGGAATTACGTTTGCCTCTGCGCTAGTGTCAAGTTTAAATTTAACAACAGTTTTCTCAATATTAACATCTGCATACCAGGCTTCCTCCATCTCTTCTTCCCCTCTCCCTGAGTTCACTTTTTGTATTACTCCAACAGATAATGTGTCAGTCTCTCTAGATTTCTTTTTACTGGTGCTGGCTTCTGGGTTTTGGGTCCTACAAACCTTAAAATAGTGATTTTTTCCTCTGCAGTTGTGACATATGGCACCATATTCAGGAAACTGTTTTGGCTGGTGGACATTCCCACACCATTTGCATCTCAGTTCACTTGAAAGCAAGATCTTCTGTGTGCTGTGTTTCTTCCCTTTTATGATGTCCTTTTTACCACTGTGCTGTATGAGAGCTTTTACTGATCTATCCTGAGTGCTTCCTGCCACTGCTTGCACCTGGGCCTTTGTCATCTCTTTCACTTTAGATATATTTGCAGTTTTTTCTGCTGTTAAATCAGGATCAGCTAGCAATTTCTCTTTTAGGGCATCATTGGTCATACTAAACACAATTGTATCTCTTAGCATCAGGCCTTCGGTGTTACCAAATTCACAGAAATGTGTCTATACCAGCTGTCTCTTGCCTTAGGTGTGTCCAGAACTAAAGTCTTTCAAACACAGTAGTTTTCCTTGGATTGCAGTACTTTCTAAATGCCTCAAGCACTTCCACCATTGTGGGTGCTGAGGATCTGCATATGTTATGTTCATTGTGTTATATAATTCTAATCCTTCATCACCAATACTGTGTAATAAATGGCTATTTTCAGTTTTTCAGATTTCTCACTGAAACCAGTTGCTGTCATGTAAAGCTGCAGCCTTTGTTCCCATCATCTCCAGTTTTCACTGAGATTTCCAATTAACACTAAAGGATTGGGTGGCCTGAATTGCTCCATGACTAACACACACAACACTTTCAGTTCTGTTTAAGACTGTGCAAATCCTCTTTGCAATATTCTGTGAACTCACTCTTTTCTAGTCCTGGGTTCTCTGCATTTTTTACTGTGTCTCTCCCAGTTTGACTTTCACTTCTTCTGACACCGTGCTATGTACTTTTCTGATGCCTTTGATTCTTTCTTTAGTTTCTACAGAGTTTCACTGGAGACCACTATAGCAAACTGGAGCTGGATCACAGAACAGATTCCAAGACTCATTTAAGTAAAACAGCTATCTTATATTTATTTTCCAACTGCATAACAGAACTAAGTAGGCTCAGCAGACAAACTGGAGTCTTGGCTCACACTGTTTCAAATTTGTTACACATGCACTCTATTTCTTGAGAGCATGACTAATACTGAAGGAGTCTTAAAGAGACAACAGCATATCACATATATCCTTTATTTCCCATTACCCCTCCACTAACTTTGCTATTTTCCTCTTTTACATAATTTCTGAACAAGACCTATGGCCAAAATGTTGATTATAACTCTATTTTCTATGTTCAGCATGCTTTTAGTATTACCATTTCGTTTTGTTTGCTAACCAAAAAATGGACTTACACTGGAACTCTGTTAAAAAGTTTATTTATTGCTTAAAACATTGAAAATAACAAGAACAGACCAGAGCCAAGATTTCACATACTGTACATAGTAAAACACAATTCCAGGGAATGGACAGTGGTGGGAAGGGGGAAGGGAAGGTAAGGTGGAGAGGATGAACCATACCTGTAGGATCTCCAACCAGCCCTCTGCCCTTTGCACCACAAATTGTTTTGCACCCCTGGCAGGGAAGCAGGATTCTGATCCAGCAGAGGGGGACGGTATGTCAGTGAAGAGGACAAGTCAGGGTGGGAGCATGGCATCCAGGGGAGCAAAGCAAATAGGTAGCAAAAAGAATCACAAAAGTGTGCTTGTCATGGGAGGCTCAATGGTATGTTGATTGGAATTCCAGCTAGATGACCAGTTGCGAACAACTATGATAATGAAATGCCTCCTGGGTGTATCAGCCAAGCACAGCGTGGATCATATTGGGAGGATTGTGGAAAGAGTGGAGGAAGGACTCGAGGTACTAAGTCACCTCAGTACCAATGACCTGGCAAACCAGACAGTGGAAGAGGACAAAGACAGCTTCATCAAACTGGGCAAAAAACTGGCAAGGTAAACAACATCATTGGCTTTCTCTGAGGTACTCCCTGTGTGGGGGGAAGGGGACCACAACAACAGGATATATCCAAATTAGATAAAGGAATTCAACATATGGCCAAAGGGATGGTGTCAAGAAAAAGGATACCACTTCATTGGCGATTAGGGACCCCTGTAAGAAAAAGAGAGTTCTTTAGGTTCAATGGGCTCCACCCGAACAAGCAATGCATGAGGGCACTGGGGCAAAAGTATGACATCCTAATCAGGTATTTAAACTAAGTGAGGGGGGCAGGAGCTATGGAACCTATCAGCCAGATAAATATGATGGGAACCCAGTAGCCTCTCCCCCATGAGAAAAGAATCCACACCCATGGCATGGAAATCGTCATGGTAAAATGAAAGGGGACAAAAAAGGGAAATAGGGAGAACCATCTATCAGAAAACAGAAAGAAAAAGCCAGGAGAGGGAACAAAGAGTGCTCTGACAAGGTCATGGAAAGGGGTGTATTTCAATGACAGAAGCCCAGGTAATAAGATGAGTGAAATACAGGCAATCATCACAGACACCCATGTGGACCTAGTAACCATTATAGAAACATGGGCCACAGATAACAATGATTGGGACCTCTCAATCCCTGGATACACACTCTTCAGACAGAACAGGAAAGGAACCAGAGGAGGGGGGTAGTACTATATGTACTGGGAGGAATTGAAGCCACACTACTCAATGGCATGATTCTATGTCATAATAGTGAAAATATAATGGCAACTCACATAAGAACTAGTACATTTCCCCAAACATAAAATCAGCTCTGCAGCCACTACAGTACTTGACAACACAGTGATGGCACTATACAGTGAAATAGTGGGAAGATAAAAACAAACATTTAATGTGAGAGGCTATGCCCCTCACACCCTGATCATACTATAATTATCTCTGAGGGGGGGCACTGGATGAGGAGGAATACACACTACAGTATTCATGGGGAATACAATGGCTGGGGTAACACAGACGGGAGACCCAGAGGATGCAAAACAAAAAAAAATAACAGTCCAAAATGTCCTAAAAATTATGTATCTGCAGGCAGTCTGAAACCCAGGACTATCACTAATCCAAGCGGTGACCGTATCCACCACACCAGGTGGCCAACTCACCAGCAGCAGGCTGCACTCCTCCATTTAGCCCACAATGCTATACAATCCCCCTGTCATTCACTATTCTGTCCTTCTCCACTTGCTAGTCTCTCCCCCTCACTATCTACCCTCACATACACTCCTCCTTTGGGCATGCAGATTAAGTCGCTCATATCTGAGTTGCTTATTTTGCTTCACCCATATAATGGGATACTGGATGGCATAAAGAAAGAAGAGGTAGAATCATTATGGGCTCAGCTTGTCTCATCATCAGGAAATAAGATCTACCTCAGGATAATCTACAGGCCTCCAGGTCAGGAAGAAGACAAGGACATGCAATTCCTGGAGGAAGTTAGAAGTATTACACTTAAAGGAGAAACAGTGATGGTGTGTGATCTGAACATGCTAGATGTCGACCGGGATATTCCAGTGGCCAGGACAATGAAAAGTCAGACTATGGTAGAAGCCCAGCAAAATTGCCTGCTCACCCAGCTAGTCTCCATCCTGGATGTGGTTCTTACTGATTTGTAGGTCGTCACTATGGTGGAGGTGGGGGAACTACTGGCCAATAATGATCATAACTCTGTCTTGTTCAAACTATCCATTGGGGACACTAAATCTCAGACCAGGACAGAAGTCCTGAACTTCGGAGGAGTCAACTTCAAGGAATTAAGATGAATGGTCAGTAACTAACTGGCAGGTATCTGGGAAACATTAGAGGTGGAAAGGAACTGGGGACAAATCAAATTAGCTATACTAGAAGTAACAAAATGCTGCGTAAGGTCAGTGGCAAAAAAGAATAAACATAAAAGACCAATATGGTTTTTGGACCAGGTCAAAATAGCAATGAGGGCCAAAAGGGAAGCTTTCCTTAACTACAAAAGGGACTGCAGTGACAGCGAATGGGAAGAGTTCAACCAGAAGAGTAAGGATGCTAAAAGAGCAGTGAGGCTAGCAGAAGCAACAGCAGACCTGAAGATTGCCTAGGAAATCAAGGCAGGGTAGGTAGGTAGGTAATGTTTTATTGTTCGACTTAAAGTCTTTACAAAAATATTTTAATAATAGTACATATTTAAAATCAATTTACATATTATTATTGCACAAATCATTTCATATAACACTATACATGTCTATTATGCACAGATTATTTTCAAGATTTGAACACCAAATTTGACATAAGTTAAATTTCCTGTATTTCAACCTTTTCCTTCTTATAAATGAACTCCTTTTAAAAAGTTTATAAGCACCAATAATGTATTTCTATTTTTTTGTATTAAATAAAAATGCAATGGGTTGTTCAGAGGAGAGACCAAGGGTAGCTAATAATGAAGCCAACCACTTTTTCCTAAGAGTCTCATAATTAGGACAGTGCAATACTATATGTTAAAGATCATCTTGACATCCCATCTTACAATTACATTCTGGTGTGGAAACCCCATCTCATTTCTGATAATATAATATATAACTCTAGTCTAAATCTAGCAAATATTCTCCTCTCCTGCGGATCAGTCAGAATAGTCAAATAAGGCTCCAATCCATATGATGTTTTTAATGTTTTAAACCATCAAAAATGTTTTAATTTGTTAATCTTTTCTTGGTCTGAAGCCATAAAATGGCATCTGACTCTAATTTTGATTTGTTCCACTATTTTAACGAAGGAAGTACTATAAATTTCATACAATATATTTGTCATTCCCCATTGTAAAATATTTTCTTTTATAGTCTTAATTGCCCCAGATGTAAAATTTAAAGAGTGATATTTTATTTGTTCTTCCAGACAAAGTTTTGGCAATCTATAATCTGGGAGAAGAAACAACTGTAATATAAAAATGATTCAACATTCAGTTGCCAAAGTTATCAAAGAAAGTTGTCCCAATTCCTTTCTTTGAATTTCTGCTCCCATTGATTGTTGCACTCTTAATATAAAGTAGTTCATTTTATTTACTATCACTTCTAAAGATTTTAATTCAGGGAGGAACAACATTTCTATGGCATACAGTATGCTTATCTTATTTTTATATTAATAACTTTTAAAAGTTCCAATATTGAGCTATGACACATTTTTCCACTAAAGCGTTTGAAAGCTCCAAACGCTGTTCTCAATTTTTGAATCATAGATTTAATATGAGAATTCCATAAAAGATTCGATGAAAATCTCAGACCTAAATAGTCATAATATGGTTTGAGTTCTATTTTATTTTTCCTAAAAAATAATGCTGGTATCTTATTTTTTTCTTTGTCCAAAACCCACCAAATTCATTTTTGGGAAATTTATTTTTAGTCCATCCTCATTACATAACTCTGCAAATCTATTAACCTTACATTGCAGGCCAAGCAGGAATGTAGATATAAGAACTACATCACCTGTGTAGGCTAGTAGTGGTATTTTTTCAGTGAATACATTTGGAGAATGAAAATCCAAATTATTCAGGCCCTGCAAGATAGAGTTAATATACAGGTTAAATAACATTGGAGCCAACAAACACCCCTGACATATCCTTACATTAGTATGTATCTTATTTGTTAAATCACTTTGTTGATTGTATTTGACTTTAAGCCAGGTACCATCATGAAGCTGAATAAGAATGTCTAATAAGACAGAATCAATATTATGTTTTTCTAGCTTTAACCACTGTGGTTTCTGGTTTATAGAGTCAAAAGCAGTTTTGAGGTCAACAAAACAACAATATATTTTACCCTTTTTTACATTTACATACTTCCAAGGGAGGTGTTGCAACACAAAACAATGTTGCACTGTTGATCTCTTCACTTTAAACCAGTTTTGAAATTCTGTTAATAATTTGTTCTCCTCCACCCATTGTTGCAATCTTTTTAAAATAATCCTTGTGAATATTTTTGTGAAGTATTTATCAAACGAATGAGGCAATACATTACAGGATCATTAATATCTCCTTTTTTATAAATTGGGCAGATAATACTGCCCTTCCATGATTCTGGAATTTGATCCATTTGAAGGCATTAATTGAACAAAACTTAGAAAACTGTATTCCACCATTCATTAAATGAGCGATATATATCAGCCAATATCTGATCAGGCCCAGGGGCTTTATTAGCTGTAATCTGATCTAATGATTCTGCTATCTCAGAAGGGAATATCAATAAAGGTTTTGGAAAACATATCTTAACATTTCTTTCCTCAATACAATATAAGCGATCATCTTCTTTTTGGGAAAAATAAAAATCTGAGTAATATTGTTCCCAGACTTGAGGGGTGATTCCTGCTTCATTCTCTGTGGCATAATTATCGTATCCCTTACTAACCAAAGTGCAAAATTGTTTTGTATCTTTATTACCAAAGGAAAGTCTTAATTTTTTCCACATACTTTTTTCATATTTTAGTCTTTCTGTCGTCAACATTTCTAATCATATTATTCATTTTTTGTTTACTGTTTTTGCATTTTAAATTAAAACACGTACCTTTTTTTTCCTTTTTTTTCGCTGTGGCTAAAAAAAAAAGGTATCAAATATAAAACCATATCTTCCCATAACGCTATTAAGTTAATCTTAGACCTGTTCTTTATTATTTTACCCCTATAATTCTCCATATAGGCTCCATAAAGAATTTCACCAAAATGAGGGATACTTGAGTTTTCCCACCTTATTCTTTTTTGATTTATCACCTCCAAACCAGACATATTTTTATTATTTATCTTTTCACTACTCATTCTTATCTGCCATTTTGTCAAAACTAGTAGATGTGCTAATTCCGGTCTGGGAATTACTTCCAAATCTATTATTCTACTAGCTACCTCAATATTTCCGCATACTAGATCTATAACAGATTACCCATTTGGGCCAATAAATGTATATTCCCCTTGCCTGTCACTATTGGTTCTACCATTAAAAACTATATAATCTAAATCAGACAAAATCTTGCCCAAATATTTTCCATTTTTGTTATTAATTTTATCATTTGAAGAATGTTGCCAATGTAAATTTCCATTTTTTTAATTTAGTTGTTTAACCAGGTATAGCACACTAAGCTGAAAGCTTTTTTACAGGAGCAACCTGGGAGCACAAGGAGGTTAAGTGACTTGCTCAGGGTCACACAGTATGCAAGTGGAAGCTGTGGGATTCAAACCCAGGTCTGGTCTGCTGGATGTCACCAAATTTGCAGCTCAGAGCCTTAGACCACTGCGCTATACTGCCTCCTCCTTATTATGTTTATACCATCCCTCAATTCTGAGTTTATTTCCCCCATTTCATTGAATCTTGCATTAAAATCTCCTAGGGCAATTACTATACAGTTTTCATTTTTCTCTAATAAGGATTCAAAAGTTGTTTTAAAAATTTTCCAGTACTCCTCTTGAGCCTTACTTTTACATAGTGAAACATAAACATTACCAATTAACCAAGTAGAGGTTACACTTTCTAATTGTAATACTTGTCAGTTGGAAAAATTCACATTATAATGCGTCATTTTAAAATCTAGACTGGTTTTGACATAACAGGCAACTCCAGCCTTTGGCCTTCCAGTCTTTTTGACTTTTGTTGCTGAAAGCATAAATCCTGAGAAGCCAAGTATCAAAGAGGGAGACTCCCCTTGAAGCCAAGTCTCTTGGAAGCAAATTATATCCAAACCATATATAAAATTTTGAAAAACATTATCTGCTAGTCTATATTGCAACCCTTCTATATTCCAAGATAATACATTTAACTCACTTTATATCATTGCCTCATTAAGTAAAACAGGCTCATCCCTTCCTACTTGTTAATTTGGATGTAAAACTTCCAGAGGAGCAAAAAAATGTGAAACTTCCAAGGATGGCAGAACATTACTATTTTTTAACCATCCTATATTGTCTAAGGTCTTAACATCAACAAAGTGTAACCCTAGTCCATCCAAGACCTTTGAGGCCTGAAATATAATGGCAGTCAAATTGCTTGATTGGAATGTAATATCAATTTGTGACATTATAGAGTCTGGATCATATATTCATATATATTTTATAGCACTCCTAGTTATATTTAATCCTAATGCATAGGAGAGAAAAATCTTCAGTTCTCTTTTTAGGGTCCCCACCAAGTAACCGTTAGATCTTTCCCACCCAAAAAGAGACAAAGTCCTTCTCTCCCAATCAGTTTTTTTATAGAATTTATATTTTTAAATTGTTCTATTAACCTCTTCAAACCAATCTGGGTTATCAGTATCTTCCTGCCTATTTATATTTGATAGGTCATAGGTCAATATTAGGACAACTAGGTGGAGGAAATATATAAATGCATCATTTAGACAAGTCATTTTGTGAATTCCAAATTTGTGTAGCTATCACTTCTCTAGCACAATATACAAGAACACAATCTTTGTAGTCTGGATTTGGAGGTCTTCTAACAAAAACCTCTTCTTTCAACATTGAAACTTGAAGAAGCTTCAGTATCCATTCTGGAAGTAGCTGAGGAGTTTCCTTATTTAGTCTATTGACTCCATACATTTGAACCAGAAATTCCTAAGCATCAGCTTGAGAGGAATTTTTGTTAGGAGTCCCCCCATGTGTCACATTAACAGACTCTAATTGAGGCCCATCTTTAGTACCCTTGGTCTCCCCTTTTACACCTTGTACACAATTCGTCCCAGTATCTGTTTCAACATTTAACAATGATTCAACCATTAAAACACAATCCTCAGGGGCAAAAATTCTCTCCTCACCGTCACACTTTGTGTGACTATAAATATTTTTATTTTGACTTATTAAATCCTTAGACCGAATAGACCTTACTTGCTTTTCCTGTTTATCCTTACTTCTTTCCTTCCTCAAGATCTTTGGTAGATTTTATTGTTCTTTCTGTAACTTATTTCTAATCTTTTTCCCATTTTTAGTACTAATTTTCTTGGTAGATCCTATATTTTTGGGATTCCTTAGTTCAGGTATCACCTCCCTTCTTTTTTGGAAAGTAGGTGGTAAATTAACTTGCACCACTTTGTTACTTGTACTAACCTGGGGCATATTTTGGTGAACATATGAAACTTCAATAGAATTCTCTACATTGTTATCATTAGGTTTGGCTAGTAAATCCAAAAGAACTCAATTATGAGCCACCTCCCCTCTCAGATTATCCAATTCCTGTTTAACTGTGTAGATATTTTCCAATATTATCAATCAATCAATCAATCAATCAAATCTTTATTTAATCAGGTGAACATCATTGAGCATAGCTCATTTACAAGATGGACCTGAGTGGTCAAGAAGTGCAAGTGTTATTACATAGACAAGGGTATCATAAACAGTAATACAATGACAGGTGTAACAAAAACAGTAATACAGTGGCATAAGTGCTAGTATATAACAATATACATATGTACAAGGCATTAACACTTTTAATCTGTGAGACAATAGGCAGTTGGCACATCAGAAATTAATATGTAGATTATAGGACTTAGCAGGCATTTTGAGGGTGAATCTTGATACTGGGAACTGGAGTTTTTTTCAGCATATAGAAGCATGACCAGAAAAAGGGGGGGGGGTGGGTAGGGCCGTGAAATTAGGCCTTGTGGAAGCAGGTGCAGAGTTCTGGGAATAGGGTGGTGAATAATCTTTTGAAGGATATTAAGGGTGGGAGGTTATTTAGCTTCATGGTTTTTTGGAGTGAGTTCCAAACATTTGCTAGTGAGTAGCTGATAGCAGCCCTCCCAAGCTGGGTGCAGACATTGGGGACCTTAAGGGTGATAATTTTGCTGATCCTTAGGTTATATGGCCTAGAAGTAATTTGAGTAAAACAGTCCGAGATGTAGGTAGGTAGCCTGCCTGATAAGGCTTTGAATATCCAAATTGCAGCATTCCTATTCTTCTGTGTTGTAATGATGACCAGTTAACTGCCTTATAAAGGGAGCAATGGTGGGTGCTGAAGGGAAGGTCAGTAATGAATCTGATGGACCTGTGGTATAGGGTGTCCAGTTTATTTAAGAGGGGGAGTGAACAGTGTCCATACAGAAAGTCAGCATAATCAATGAGGGATAGGAATGAAGCCTGGATTAATCTTTTTTTGGAGTCTTTGTTGAGGTAGTGCTTTATTCTAAACAATAAACAAAGCCTTTGTCTCAGTTTCTTTAGTAGCTCCTCAATATGGACAGAAAAGTCAAGCTTGTTATCAATCCAGACACCAAGATATTTGAAGTTGTCAACGAATTCCAGCTTCTCTCCAAGTAAGGTGGTTAGTTGTAGGGTAGTAGATGGTAGGGTAGTGGCAAGAGCAACTTTGTGAGAAAAAGAGCATAGCTTTTGTTTTTGGCATTTAGAAGTAGTTTTTTATCCAATAAGTTGTGTTGTAGGATGGAGAATTCAGATTGTAGCAGTTCACAGGCTTTAGATAATGAAGGATTGCTAACATATAGTACAGTATCATCAGCAAACAGATGGATGTTTGATTGAGTGAGGTTAGCATCAATATTATTAATATAGATGGCAAAGAGGATGGGGCCAAGAATAGAGCCTCGCAGTACACCTCTTAGCAGTGGTTTTGAAGTGGATAGGTAGTTTCCATTTTTTACCAGTTGTGATCTGTCTGATAGATAGCACTTGAACCAATTGAGTGAAGGGAATCCAACCCTAGTGAGCCAAGGGAGATTAGTGATTCCATGATCCACTGTGTCAAATGCTTTGCTCAAATCCAGGAACACAGCACAGGTACTATTCTTCTTATCCATAGCAATCTGCCAGTCATTGGTTACTTTGGCTAGGCTGAAATGGTGCTGTGCCTTGATCTAAATCCTGATTGTGCTGTGTTTAGGAGGTTATTGATATCCAGGTAGACCCTTAATTGTGGGTTTACTAACTTTTCGAGCATCTTGGACAGAAACAGATAGGATGGAAATAGGGCTGTAATTATTGAGATCCATGGGATCACCAGATTTGAGTAAAGGAACTACTTGAGCTGTTTTCCAAATGGAGGGAATGGATCCAGTGGTGAGGGAAAGATTGAAGAGATGAGTGAGGGGGGCAGATAAGACTTGAGATGCAATCTTGAGGAAGTAGGGGTCCAGGGAGTCTGTACCTGCACTTTTTGAGGTATCTAAGTTGGAGAGGAGATCTTCCACTTCTTTCAATGATATTGGGTTGAAGGAGAAGGTTGATGTAGCCTTTTGGCCCACGGTGGATTGAAGATTCAAGGAAGATCTCAGGAGATTTGCAGGTGAAGAGTCAAATGCTAGTCCAGCTGTGGTGAAGTGGTCATTGAAGGTATTTAGAATTTCTTGTTTATCCATAATTTCTGTGTTATTTAGTAGCAGTTTGCAGGTTAAGGCAGGAGTAGAGTTTGGCCAAGATACCCTTATAGTTCCCCAGAGCCTGGTTGAGTTATTATAGGAGGCATCGAATTCCAGCTCTATAATAGGCCGCTTTGGCAAATCTTATTTATGTAGTACATGAATTTCTTGCTTTTCTGAAATTTAGCCAGTCCATGGAGTCCTTAGTTTTTCTTGCCTTTTTCCACAGTTTGTCTCTGGCTAGCAAGGCTGTTTAAGATCAGTGGTGAACCAGAGGCAGGACCTTGCTTTAGTTCTGATTTTGGTGAATGGTGCATGAATATTTAGAGCATTAGTGATAATGTCTTTTAAGATCTGGAGAGCTGTTTCCACTGAGGTTGTAAGGTAGAAATCTTGCCAATATATTGTGTTACTCAGGTCATGGAGGTAACCTGGTATATTGAACTTCTTTTTTGACCTTTTGAGGACAAATTCAGCAGGGTTGGATGGTTTGGGTGAGGATCTTATGCCAGCTATGGGACAATGGTCACTTACATCATTTGGTAGTACTCCTGCATGAGTATATAAGTGAGGCTTATTTACCAAATTATGCTTATGACATTAGCATAATATTGGTTCTTGATCATTTCCAGTATCTGGGGAGAGAGGGGTGAATTAGAAGTAAAGTCTTCTTTATTTGCAAAGAACAGTCTACTATATGTTATCTCCTCTACTTAAAAATCTTTACTATTATGTTTTTGCTCCACAGACGGTGTAGCAGAAGAAGGAGAAAATCTAAGGGAAGGCGACTCTGAGCTATAATCTCATGAATTCCTAACCTTAGAAAAATCACCACCAGTTTCCAACTGTTTCAGTTTGTATAATGTATGATTCAACTCTCTTACAGTTTGTGGGGGAGTATGATCAGCAGATTCAATATCCTTCCTGTCCTTAATACTTTCCTTTTTTTGCCTGTCTGTGCTTATATCCAGATCTGCAGCTATTGCAAAATATTTTTTTTTCAATTAGAGATGGTTCCATCCTTATTGTTGGACTATTCTCTCATGGGACAAATGATGTCATCTCCCAAGAGCACTCGAGGCTATGGCTATGGGTATTTGAGATATCCTGAACTACAGTACCATCTAACCTGAAACGTTCAGACCAACTAGACATACTATAGTTGTCCAATAATATAATTTCTGCATTATTCTTATTAGAATTATTGACTATCTGCTCGCTAACTCCAGCACCATCTGAGTATTCGTCAATTATCCATGATTTAGAACTATTAACTCCGTCTCTGAACTCCTAAAAAAAGTAGTAATTTTAGGATTGATATGATTGCTTTAATTTTCCCTCTGCTATTCCTTGATGTATGGGGATATCTGGCACATTTTCCTTTTCCATTATTATCCTGTTCAATTTTCCCTTTTTCTTACTTGTATTCTTCTTTAATCTCTTCTTAATTGAATCTAATTGTAAGGCAGAAAATTTTCCACTCCTGGTATTAACCATACTCTTAATGTTTCCTTTAAGGGATATAACAAAAGATAACAAGGTAAAGTGAACAAGGCTGTTAATAGTAGCAGCACAATAAACCATATAATACTTAATACTTAATACTTAATAATCCTTAATAAGATCTTTAAAGAATCAGAATAATCCCCAAATTGGACAATTGGACAGTTCAATTCAATTCAACAAATCACTAACCATACTATCAATAAATTATCCAATTATTCAATTATTCAATTGTTCAATTGTTACAGAGTAAATGAACAAATAAACACCAATCCTTCACACAGGAGAATACTAAAATATACACAACTTCTGAAAAGGTTCACAGATAGTATGTATAACCTTTCCCAAGCAAAGACTTCAATCTTTCTATGAAGCTTCACTTCTTCACAAAGGCTTCTTCCTTATTTCACTGTTTTCAGGCCTTTAATTTCCCACTTTTTCCGGGTAGCAGTTATAAAAGATTATAATCAACCAATAATCAGATCCGTGGAAGGATAATAGGAAGGATGCAATGCTGTTCATGTCTTCTCCTTATATTTCTTTTTTCCTTTATGTCCGTATTAATAGATATGCCACTGTTTCTAATCAAGCGATAAATCCTTACACTGGTCTGCAAATATCGCCGAATCACTAAAATAAAAATAAAAAATAAGTGAAAATATCACAGAAACCAACAGGATAAACCAAAAAAGTTTTAGCTAGTCAGCAGCCACCAGAAATATCCTGTAGCAGAAAACACAGGACTAATTGCTGATGTCTAATGACTGGTAACTAGTAGCTAGCACTTTGGATTTGAAAGGCACTATATAAATAAAGTTGAATTTAAAAAAAATGGAATTAATGACTAAAGGCTGAAGGCTATAATTACAGACTTAGAACAATGTTAAAATGTAATACTCCCAGTAACTTTTATTAAAAATAGACTTACTTGTCAAGCTTTGAGTCCCACTTTTATAACTTTTGAAAGCCACTGTACGCAAAGTAAATATGAGGGGGAAGGTAGGAAACACTCAACCACTGGTGGTTCGCAGCACGTCAAAACTTTTAATCCAAACACTATTTTCCAAATGTGGGTATTCCACTAGCAATATTCCCTTTTTAGAGTAGCTTTGAGCACAACTAGCAGTTTCAGAGAACTTTAAATAAACTCTAAATAAATGGCACAACTGCATTAAAAGCTAAATTTGAGCCATAAAAACGAAAAGAGAGCGGAGAGATACAGCAAACAGCTTTGCTCGTACCACCTCAGTGGTGTCCCGATCATTTCTGAGCAAGTTAGAGATGAACTCAAAGCATACACCTTTTATACTAAGTCACCAAGGATCAGGTGACTCAAGCACACAAAACCTAAAAAGACAGAATAATACTATATTTAAATTCTGCTAACTTAGAAAAACATTTAATATTAGGGAGACTCATACTGAACAATCAGTCAAAAAGAATTCAAAACTGAAGATGGGAAACAATGTTTTTTTAAAACTGACCATGAAACAAAATAAAACAGATTCTGACTGCTGTGAACTATAGCAATCTAAAAACTATAGTGGTCTACAATAAAACTACACTAGTGTGCTAAGTTATAGATTGCTATAAAGTTTGAAACTAAAAACAAGTAGCTAGGCTAAATATGCAAAGGCCTAAAACACAAACCAAAAAATAAAAATAATACAAAAGGATCCTCAGGGATCAGTCCCAAACAGTCCCAATCAATTCTTTCCAGCCGCTTCTGTATACTCAGTTTTCGCCTGCCGAGTACCATTCAAACACTCCCCAAGCTTTCTGACTCTCGTTCTCTGGTTCACCAGTTCTCCAGACTTTGCACTTGATGCACTTGGTTTTTCCACAGAAGCTGAGATATTTTAAATTTATTCCTAGGCAGGACTCCACATACTACGCCTCTGCCATGCAAAACATTTTTTCTTTTTAGTTCAGGGCTTTCCAACTGCCCCCCCTCTGCTCCACAATCTGACCAGACCACCACCCTGGGTCTTCCTCCTGGTTAAACAAAGGAGACGTGGAGAGCAAAACAGAAGGACAGCAATAAGATGTACTGGTAAGAACACATAAAATTCAAGTAACAGTGGTTTACCTTTCTTTTCTTTTAAACACAGCTTAGCAGTTCTCCTTCAGAGTGCTACTCCTCAATGCTAAGAGTGCAACGCTAATCTTTCCTCAGTTCTATTAAGGCCGCATGAATTCCCCTTGACCCAGACCAGCCCCGCAGTGTGGTGCATACCATCAAGGAAGGAAAGAAACAGTTCTTTAGATATGTTCAGGAAAAGAAGAAAAAAGGAGGGGGATTGTTTATCTCCTGGATGGGGATAAGTTTTATGTACTAAATGTACTAAAGCTACTAGACTGGCTAAGTCTGATTATTTCAACTCATCATTCCTGACTAACACCAACTCTCCATCTAAATTCTGGAGGGTAGTTCATGCCCTATTCTCTCTCCCCCCTCTCCCCTTCCCCCTCCAGTTCTGAAAATAAATAACTCCCTAGTTTCCGACCCTGGCTCTGTGGCAAATGAATTTAATGCCTACTACACCTCGTGCACCTTGTCTCTTCTAAATTCCCTCTCCCCATTGCCACCTACTAACTTTAGCCCTTCACCTCAGCCAGTCCCTACCCCTCCCCCATTTTCCTTTTCTACTACCTCCTCTGATGAAGCTCTTAATGCTCTCCTATCACTCGACCCCTCTAAAGGCTCCTCACCAGATGAGCTCAATCCTAAACTTCTCTACCTTTCTGCTCCTGCAATTGCTTAGCCTAGCTCCTTAATACTTAACCTCTCCTTTATTTCTGCCCAAATACCCTTATCCTGAGAACATGCTGTAGTACTTCCTCTCCCCAAGGGTGGTGACACATCCACTCCTGGCAGCTATCGCCTCATTTCCCTCCTTCCTACCCTTGCCAAATTTCAAGAACATTTAGTTCTCTCTCAACTATCTCCCTTCCTCTCTGATTCCTCCTTCTTCACTCCCTTCCAATCTGTTTTTTGGAAGAAGCACTCAGCAAACACCTCCCTTCTCAGGCTTACTGACTCCATCCCTTCAGGGATGGATGATGGCCTGATGATCACCTCGGCCATCTTTGTCAACCTAACCAAAGCTTTTGACACTGTTTCCCATCTCCTGTTTCTTGAGTCCCTCTCCTCAGCTGGCCTTGCTCCATCAGCCGCCAACTGGTTTAATCCTACCTTACTGGCAGGACCCAATCGGTGGGAATCCTTGATTTCATTTCCCCTCCTGTCCCCATCAACACTGGTGTCCCTCAGGGCTCAGTGCTTGGTCCCCTAGTCTTCTCCATTTTTCTTAATGATCTTCCCATAGCCTGCTCATCCTCTTTTATCCACATGTACGCTGACAATACTATTTTGTACAGTTCCGGCAAAAACCCTACTGCTGTGCAAACCAGCATTAAAAGCTTGCCCCTGCAGTGAGCACAGCACAAATAATACTGCCTGCAAGGTGCACAGGTCCCAGACTGTGCCTGGTAGGATCTATTTCATTAACTGTGATATCTTGTTGAAATTGTGTGAAGCCCTGCTACACTGCCAATGAGGCAGGAAACAGGAAGAGAGCTGGTAACCAGGACAACTGTAAACAGTCCTGAAACCAGCTACAGTGGGCTTTTTAAAGCAAACCAAATGTTGTACTGCACTTCAAAGGTGTTGCACTGTGTCAAGTGTAGGCTGCATTGTTTAAACTCGCTTTGACATAGATTTTCTCTGCGTTGCACGCCACAAGGACTCTGTGACCCCTAGCTGTACTACCGGGTTGTCACTCGCGTTAAAAGCTTGCCCCTGCAGCGAGCAGGGTGAGCGCATGCAGGGCGCATGGTGAAGCGCGTGGAGACGCGCATAGAGACATGCACGTTGTGCGTGTCTGCCATGTCCGCCGGGACAGCAGGGACCAGGGCCCCGAAACCGTAAGCAAACTATTATTGCTGTAGTAAACATTACATAGCCTGGTGTCCTGCCTGATATATTAACATGGAGGCTCCAAACAACTATTGCCTGTCATGCGCTATGTATGTCACTGGTCCCCAGACTACCAACTTTGTATGTAATAAATGCTTAATGGTAGAAACCCTCCAAGAAGAAATCAACCGTTTTACTGGCTTCCACAACAGTTGGTCCTGAGATTGAAGCATTGGAGGACTATATTGACTCCATGTTGGGTCAGTCTGTATCTGCTGATGAGACAGCAACTGTTATAAGTACTAATGTCATTACATCCTCTACTCCTGCTGTATTTCAAGAGGATTCTGACAGTTGGGCAAAGGTACCCAAGGGTAAATCAAAACATGGGGGGGACAAATTGGATGCAATGTTTCACCCCTACCCTTATTCAATAAATATGATGCCCTCAAGCTGGACATAAATGTTCCATCCCATGATGTTACTATCAATACCACCTGCGGTGACCCCCTAGTCAGTAGTCCACCCTGCAGGAGAGAGAATAACTGTACTGTGTTCCCCACACCCAAACAAAATAAATCCCTAACAAAATACCAAAATCATGATTCAGTTATTTTACCATCGACTTCTAGCAATATGGATTCTCACCCATTAACTAAACAAATATTTGTTCTTGGTGACTCAATTATTAAACACCTGGCTTGCCCTATATGTAACGTGGACAAATTCAACTGTACCTGCTCTAGCTTGCGAGGTGCTCGTGTATCCGACATCACTAATACTGTAAAAAACATATTGAAAGGGGTTGGTGAAAATCAATTGTTCATAGTACATGCAAGTACAAATGATATAAATAGAGGTAGTATTGACAAACTTAAACAGGACATTATAGCTCTCCATAATGTACTAGCGGAAAAAAATAGCATAGCATGCTTCTCAGAGATTCTACCCGTACCGAGAGTGCCTGATATTATTAATACAAAGATCAAGGCCTTTAATGACTGGCTCAGACAATGGTGTTTTCGACAGAACATTCTCTGTTTTACTCATTGGGAAACCTTCTATCTAAAAGACTCACTGTACTGCTGGGATGGTCTCCACCTCAGTCATAGGGGTAGCTCACTCCTGGGTAAAAGCTTTACAACAGCCATTAATAAACTTTTAAACTAAAACCCAGGGGTGAGATCAGTGACAAAAGATCCTGTTCTCTAAAGAGACCTACTACGGACATTTCTGAGTGTGAGGTACTCAGTCTAAATGCCAGATCTTTAAACCAGGTTAAAATAGCTGAACTAGAAGCTATGTGCCAACTGAATAAATATGGACTCATCTCTATTACAGAAACTTGGTGGGATCCTGATACTTCTTGGATCCAGCACATCCCAGGGTATAAACTATATCATAAGGACCATCAGGGACAAATGGGGGGGGTATGTCTCTATGTTAGAGATGACATATCCTCATTCCAAATCCCCACAACGAGTGATACTGAAACAATCTGGGTTAACATCCAGCTCAAGGGTTACCCACAACTGATGGCAGGGACATGCTACAGGCCCCCGACATCTAATAAAGAATATTCTACATGCCTAAATAATGAAAACTTAGATATGGCCTCCAAAGGAAAAATCCTTATACTGGGTGACTTCAACCTGCCTACTATAAATTGGTATTCTTTAACTGGAAGTACGCAGGCCGAGAAAGACTTAATCACACTCATGGTTGATATGGGCCTTGAACAAATCATTACAGAACCAACTCGAGGTGACAATATATTGGACTTGGTTATTACAAACATAGGGAATCTAATATCCAAAGTTATAATTGGTGCCCCACTAGGATCAAGTGATCACTACACCATTTCCCTTATACTGTCATTTTGTCAACACATCACCAACTGCACTGAATTGAAAAATTATAAAAAAGCTAATTTCAATGCTATTAATAACCAATTAAACTCAATTTCTTGGTACACAGCACTATCCTCTCTTTCCATGGAAGAATCTTGGGACTTCCTCAAATCTACCATTTATTACTCAGAAAAATTATATGTTCCTATAACAAAAAAATATAATAAAAAGGGGACAATACCCCTGTGGTTTAACAATACTATCAAAGCCTTAATTAAGAACAAGCAGAGGCTATTTACACGAGTTAAAAACAGCAAGGGAGACACCAAAAAACTATGGTTCACTCAATACAGGGAAACCCTAAAATCACTAAAACAAGCCATTCTGCAATCTAAAAAAAAACTTGAGTTTCGCCTGGCCCATACCAAACACAGCTATAAATCACTATTTTCCTACCTTAACAATAAAAAAATAAATAATAGACACATGGGGCCCTTATGCATGCACGACACAATTATATCTACAGACAGAGATATGGCAGACACCTTTAACAAGCAATTCTGCTCAGTATTTACCAAGAAAGAGGTTCCTAAGCGCTTCAAACATGCAAACAATGTTACCCCCTCTTACATCATCACCGAGGATGATACACTAAAAGCAATTTTATCCCTAAAACCTAATTCCAGTCCAGGACCTGATAACATCAGCCCCCGATTTCTAATAGAGACAGCTGCTGCTATTGCAAAACCACTTTCAATTATATTCAACAAATCCTTATATGAGGGAAGTATCCCTCAGGACTGGACAATGGCTACTGTAGTCCCAATCTTTAAGAAGGGTAATCATTCCAGACCAGAAAATTATCGTCCGATAAGTCTGACGAGATCTCGGGGTAATCATTAACAATAAATTATCATCTAGTGATCATTGCAGGATGATAGCTAGGAAATCTAACGCCGTGCTCACTCGGATCCAACGTTCGTTTGTGTCTAGGACACAGGAATGCATAATCCCCTTGTACAGAGCTTATGTCAGGCCCCATCTGGACTATGGATCCCCCTGCTGGAGTTCATACTTGGGGCAGGACATTGACAGAATTGAGAGGGTGCAGAGAAGAGCCACAAAAATGGTCCCTTATTTATCCAAACTTGACTACGAGGAAAGATTAAGAGTTACAGGGTTACACTCTCTATGCACAAGATGTACCAAAGGTGACCTTCTCCTATTGTACAAAATCCAGAATTCTCAGGAGTTAATGCACCATTGTGGCTTACATTTCTCTACCAGTTGGTCTTCCCCACAGTATCATAACAACCAGATATTTGTATCTAAAGCTAAAACAACAAAAAGGTTAAACTACTTTACAGTAAGAACTCCCAAACTGTGGAATCTCCTTCCACAATACTTAGTGGACAGTAGCTCTAATATAGCCTTCAAAAATGGGCTGGATTGTTTGCTTGAGTTTAACAACTTCAAGGTATAATTATCCCATCAATGTGGTGGGGGACAATCTCGATGGGCAGTAGCCTTCTTTTGTCCTTTGAAACCAAGTAAACCAAGTAAGTTCAGCTCTGGTTTACTTCTCACAAGCTTTTTCTAAATGCCAAGAAGACAGCCTCAATGACCTTTGGCACCAGGCAGAGACTCTCTAGGCTCCCGGCCCTACCCAACTTCCACACCCTTGATGGGACCATCTTGGAGGACACCTTCTCATTTTGATATCTGGGAGTTTAGGTGGACCAGCACCTCAACTTCTCTGCATATCGATGCTATCCTGAAGAATCTGCACCCCAAGTTTGGTGCTCTATACAGAAATAGTGGTTGCATCCCACTAACTGTGAGGCACAAAATTGTCCAGAAGATGATACTCCCCATCTTTGACTACTGTGACGTAGTCTATGGTGCTGCTCCCTAATCTTCCCTGACCAAGTTGGACACTCTCTTTAACTCCTTCTGCCACTTTGCTATCGACTCCCCTTCCTGCTCCCACAACTGTGAACTCTATCACTCTCTAACCTTCCTTCCAATATCTCACAGATGCATCTCTCACTGTGCCAAACTAACCTCCAGATTCTGGTTTGGGGGGCTCCCCTCCTATCTCTCATCCTCTCTCTACACTCCACCTCCCCCACCCACTCTCTCAGATCAAATGACGTCCGCACCTTGACGGTCCCTCGCCACTCCACCCTCATCAGTCAGACTGGTTTTGCCCATCATTTCCTTAAAATCTGGAATTTCCTCCCCCCTGAAATACATCACTCCTCCTCCAACTACTCCCTTACCTCTGCCTTATACAATTACCTTTCCCTCAGCTGTTCCTGCTTTAACCCACCTTAATACCTATCCCCAGTTTCTGACTTCCTACCATGACTCCCCTGGCAGGGTTCTCAACATCCAGAAAGGGGAAATCAGGAAATGGCTACCCCTTTCACTTCATATTCAGTTCTTGCCTCTCCCCCTCTCTTCTTCTCCTGCACTTCTGGGTCACTGGTGTGCACAGCCTAATCCCATCCTTTTTACTCCAACAGCACTTACATACTACCTCGAGCCTGCTCCTGGTACACTCAAGCACTATAAATGGTTCTATGGCATTATTACTGTTTTGTACATTCATATGTTCTTTTGTATGATTTTGGACATTTAATTTACCCAATATTCCACTGTTGTTTATTGTACAATACCTTGGGTGGGATATTCAAAGGAGTTGCTCATGGGGCAACAAGGTTGTGCCATGTGCAATCCACCAATATGCCCTAGTGCAATATTCAAAGGGGCAGGTTGCACTGCGCAATCCCCTGATGCACAGGGGCACACCAATAATGTATGCGGCGCAAGTATGGGGAGTGTGCCCATGTATATGTAGCACATCCTGATATTCAGCCCGGGATGTGTGACACATATGCTGGCACATACCCGCCTTGTGCTGTTCAGGGGGGTGCAAAGATGTGCCTGGCAAAACCAGGAGAAAGTCTCTACCACCCACAGGTGAGCTGCCATATTGCAAGGCGTAACACAGCATCCGCCTGCTGTGGCTGGCCACCTGACCACCCAGAACACAGTCCACATGCCCCCTGCCCAGGGGGCGTCATGCCCCCCTGCCCAATCATGGCCATGTGTAAATGCACTCCCTGGTGGTCCAATGGACCACTATCCATTGCCTGATCATGGGCATATGTTCAAATAATCTCTGGTGGTCCATTGGATTGATCCCCATCGCCCGATCATTGGCATATGTGTGATCCATCCCTGGTGGTCCAGTGGACCGATCCCCATTGCTCGATCATGGGCGTATATTAGAACTCCCTGGTGGTCCAGTGGAAGCCCCCCCAGCACCCAATCATGGGCAGAATGAACAATGGACACCCTGGTGGTCCAGTGGTACCCTCTCCTCACCCATCCACTGAGTCCTCCACCACCCTGCACCCCCCCATCAGCGGTGAGCGGCAGCATCCCTCTTGCAAGCCACCCGGTTGCCCGCCAACTGACAGTGTACAGTAAGGCTGTATGCCTATTGGTCCACTGTGTGGGCCAATGGGTATGCAGACCATACTGTACTACACAGTCCCAAACTGTGAATGAGCATTCATTCACATTCTGGGACTGTATAGTACAGTATGGTCTGCATGTCCATTGGCCCATGCAGTGGACCAATAGTTTTACAGCCCTACTGTACACTATCAGTCAGCAGGCAGCCAGGTGGCTTGCAGGTGGGATGCTGCTGCCTGCCACTGATGGGGAGGTGCAGGGTGGTGGGGGACTAAGAGGGCGGGTGGTGAGGAGGGTACCAGTGAACCACCAGGGTGTCCGTTGTTCATTCTGCCCATGATCGGGTGATGGGGTTCAGTCCACTGGACCACCAGGGATTATTTGAACATATGCCCATGATCAGGCAATGGATAGCGGTCCACTGGACCACCAGGGAGTACGTTTACACATGCCCGTGATCGAGCAATGGATAGCGGGCCACTGGATCACCAGGGATTCATTCTACACATGCCCACAATTGGGCATATGGGAGTGGAGCCCAACGAGGGGCAGCAGGGCATTGGTCCCCGACAGCTGCAGCCTGGCAGGGCACCAGGTGCAAGTCACTGGGGATCGGCTAACCGCATGCAAATGGGGCCATAATGACATGCAAATGTCCCCATTTGCACCTTGCATGCATAATGGACTCATTTGCATGCCCATGGCTGAATATCGCAGTTGCTGCACCTAGCACAGCCCCACTTGTGCTGGCACAGCCCCCTGCTCCTCTTCTGCCACTTGTGCTGGTGCAGTGCCACTGCACCATGCACAGTGCATGTGCCCTCAGTGCCATATTCAACAGTGCTGAGCCATGGCACAGCACCGTTGAATATCGCCTGGCCCATGCCCTGGCTCATCCCATTTACGCTGCACCCAGGCTTGCGCCCCTGCCTGGCGCAGTCTGAATATCCCACCCCTTGTGTTTCAACTGTTGCACAATCTTACAATGTTGTATTGTTTGTACTACCCACATACTATTGTAACTGATCATCCTTCACAACCCTATGTAACCCCTCCCCCAGGTCGCACCGTGAGACGAGCAACTTGTTGTTCATTGTGCCCTGCTGGTGGAACATTTCAATAAATAAATAAATAAATAAAAGTTAGTAGAGGGTGATGGACAGAAGGCTGCCATACTGAACACCTTCTTCTGTTCAGTCTTCACAAAGAAGCACGATGAGCCAATGCCCAACAGTGGCATTAAGGCAGTAAATTTAGGGATCCAACAAATGGATCCACCAACATTTACCACCTGCAGAGTCAAAGATGCACTAGCACAGCTCAAGATGGATAAAGCACCAGGTCTGGATGGGCTGCATCTGAGGGAATTGAGAGAGCTAGTGTAGGAACTGGTGGATCCCATGGCTCATGTGTTTAACCATTCATTATGGTCAGCGGTCATGCCCAGTGACTGGAAAAGCATGAATGTGAATCCTCTCTATAAGGGAGTGAGTAGGGAGGAGGCGAGAAACTGTAGACTGGTCAGCCTCACATCAATTTCGGGGAAGATTATGGCGTCCCTAATCAAGCAGGACTTAGTAGAGTACATAGAGAAGAACAATCTTCAAGACAGCAGACAGCAAGAATTCATGGCAGGCAGGTCGTGCCAGATGAATCTCATTATATTTTTTGACTGGGTGACCAGGGGAGTGAACAGGGGCAACCTTGTGGACCTCCTGTATTTTGTTTTCAGTTAATCCTTCGATTCTGTACTGCACAGGTGCCTGTTGAAAAAAAAATTAGGATTTTGGCACAGCCCCAAGTATAGTCAAGTGGGTGAGAAATTAGCTTGAGGGAATGAAACGGAGAGAAGTCATAAATGGAGTAAGGTCAGGGGAGGAAGATGTCACTAGCGGAGTGCCACTGAGCTCAGTCCTGGGCCTGGTCTTATTTAATATGTTCATTAGCAACATAGGGGGAACATCCAAGGTAAATTGGACCTATTTGCCAATGATACCAAACTAGGTGGAAGGGTGGACTGTTCTGAGGCAATTAGGGACCTCCAGAAGGACCTGTAGTGGCTTGAAAGATTGTCTAAAGCCTGGCAACTGAAGTTTAACATGAAGAAGTACAAGGTGATGCACTTGCAGAATGGTAGCCCAGGGACTGAATATTGGCTAAACGGGGTCCAGCTCTGCTCCTTGCATGAGGAGTGGGATCTGAACATCATCATCTCAGACACCCACAAGCAAGCTAGCCAGTGCAACAGTGCTTACAGCAAGGCCAGCAAAATGTTGGGTTGTATTGGGAGGCGTTTTGACAGTAGAAACAGAGATGTGATTCTTCCACTTTATAGGTCCTTAGTGAGGCCTCACCTGGAGTACTGCATTCAGTTTTGGAGTCCACACCAAAAGGACAGGTACAAGCTAGAGACTGTGCACATAAGGGTGACTAAATGATTCAAGGGCTCCAGGAGCTCTCTTATGAAGAATATCTGAGCGCACTAGACATGTATTCATTGGAGACTAAAAGGGAGAGGGGAACATGATTGAAGCATTCAAGTTCATGAAAGGTATAAACAAGGTGCCCTACTCAGAACTGACTTGCGCACAAGGGAGTATGAATGGCAAAGGTGCGGGGGTCATTTAAAGAGAGAAAGAAGGAAGCATTACTTTAAAGAAAGAGTGTTTATGAAGTATTTCAAAACCAGTTAATTCCCTTATTACTCCCATTTTTCAGTATGTTTTGTCAGGAGCATCCACTAACCATACATTGTGGGAGGCCTTAATGATTCTTATTTTGAAACCGGATAAGAACCCAGAATTAACCACTAGTTATCGCCCAGTTTCCCTAATGAATCAGGACATTAAGATATTGTCTAAAATACTAGCTGAGCGCCTTGCATTAGTTTTGCCTGACCTTATTGGACATGAACAGGTTGGGTTCATGCGGGGACGGTCTTCGATTGATCATCTTTGCACCCTGTCGCATGTCCTTTCCGTGTCCAGAGATGCTACTTTTCCAGCTGCTTTGGTCTCTCTGGACACCGAGAAGGCATTCGACAGGGTCGAATGGAACTTTTAATTTTCTGCTCTTAAGGTTTACAAGTTTCCTTTATGTTTTATAAATTGGATTAGGGCCCTCTATAGTACTCCATCGGCTCGAGTGACGGCTAATGGGGCGGTGTCTAAATTTTCTACGTTGCATTTGGGAAGGTTGTCCGCTATCCCCTTTGCTTTTTAATTTATACCTCGAGACCCTTGTACGCGGTTTAAATCTTTCCCTGAAGATTCAGGGTATTAATATTCAGGGGCATAATATCAAAGTTTCGGCTTATACTGATGATCGCTTGCTACAGTTATTGTATCCAAAGGCATCCATCTCCCCTTTGTTATCTATCATCGAGGAATACTCCCATTTAGCTAATTACAAACTAAATATTGATAAAACTTTGGTCTTTCCGCTTAACCACAAGGTTCTTAAATCCTCCATCACAGAGTTGGGCTTGGCCTGGACACCGAACTCTTTAAAATACCTAGGGATTCAAGTCACCAGGAATTCAGCCTCACTTCAAAAATTAAATTTAGATGTGCTAGTAAATACCATAGGGGCAGATTTAGACAGATGGTCCAAATTATCTATTTCATAATGGGGTAGAGTCAACTCAATCAAAATGAATGTTTTTCCTAGGATTTTTTATCCCTTGTATTTACTCAACATCTGGTTACCAATGGCCTGGTTTCGTAAATTAATAGCCTGATTACTAAATTCATTTGGGCCAATAGGCAACCTCGGATTGCATTTCACAAGTTAGCGGCTCCTAAGGATAAAGGAGGTCTTCGTCTCCCTTATTTAATGTTTTATTACTGGGAGAGTCACATTGTTAAATATATAAAATGGTTGGGACATGTAGATGAAGTGAATCCTTCAGTTTTTGTTCAGGTCTGGCTTAAAATTGAGTTGTCTCTGATCCAGGTAAATGGCTTAACTCTGGCTGCCTTGTTTCATATTAATCCCAGTGCCATCCCTACAGGTTTAAAATCAACCACTATAGCTATTTCTGTCAAAGTACATACTCAGATATGTGCCTTGATGAAATACAACCACACTCTTGACTTACTACAACCCATTAGGGGGAACCCGAATTTAAAAATAGATAGCAAGCCGATCACACACAAATGGCTTCCCCAGTTGCATGATACCCGGCTCTCCAATTTAGTCACAGCAGAGAACTTATGGTCCTCAACTATTGACATTTTAAAAACTTTCAATATTCCTACTAAGAGTACATTTAAGGTATTTCAGTTAAGGCATCTATTAGTGGAGGTATTTGGGGTGACACCTCCCCCAAAAGGAACTAACGTTTTTTTGGATGAATTGGCCCTTATGTCCAACTCTGCCTATTCAGTATCTAATATCTATAAAGTAATATATAATTGTGTATACCCGACTTGTTTTGCACCTGAGAAGTACTGGGATTCATTTTTTCCTCAGAAAGAAATAGATTGGACAATGTTATGGCGTAACTGTCATAAATATATTACTCAGGATAGACTGTGGGTCGCTCAATTCCATAAACTACATAATACATATTACACCCCACAAAAATTATACAAATATGGGTTTATTGTCTCTCCCACCTGCTCTCGTTGCCACCAAGCGGAGTGATCCCTGTATCATATATTTTGGACCTGTCCCAAGGCCTCAACACTTTGGGAGGGTATTCAGCAAAAGACGGACCCATTGTTAGGGTTGTCGGATATTTTTACCACTGAGGTGTGCCTTCTGGGTGATTACACCACTATCTCAGTGACCATCAGGCGATATCGCATGGCTTTGATATCCCTTTCTGTTAAGAAGGTTATTCTCCGTCATTGGAAAGACAGTGTGGATATTTCATATTCCGAATGGCTGAAAGAGTTACTTACCAACCTCAGAACAGAAAAGATAGTGGCTAGTCTCAATTATAGAATGGATAGATATAAAAGGATATGGGAACCTCTTCACATGCTGTTTACTATTTAATGTATAAGGTTAGGATGTTAGGAACAGAGTCTGTGGATTATATGGATGGAGTAGACTGTGCTGAAATGGGAGGGAGGGGTTTGTTAGGGGTGGGGGTGGGGGTCTAGGGCCGGGATAGGGAGGGAACAGTTCCAAGGTATATTGGATTGTACTGTCTTTGATACACTGTATGATACAGATGATGTATACTGGTTCTGTTCTCTGTAGTTTAAAACCAATAAACTTTGATTTGGAAAAAAAAAAGAAAGAGTGGTGGAACCATGAAACAGGTTGCCAGCTGAGGTGGTGGGGGTTAAGTCAGTTACAGTATTCAAACATGCATGGGACAGAGTGAGGACAACCTCTGATTCCAAGAGAACAGCAGGGGGGATTAGGACCCATGGCCAATAGAGGTCTCATAAACCACTGGGCAGATTAGATGAGCCCCGGGTCACCTTCTGCGATCTTTTTTTTATTCTTCTATGTTTCTAATTCCTTAAACAGGGTCTTATGTGAATCTACATTTTCCTGAACTCAGACAGTAATTAGTATAACTGCAGCTGGTCCTAGAGGAAAGAAAATCAAGTAATTTAAAAACCTTAATCCATAAAGCATGCTACATGGAAGAACAGATTCTTAGATACAGATCAGAGGACCACAAGTCTGCAGGAGACTCTGAAGGTGGGACACCAGAATAAGGTAGAAAAAGATACATGAGTACTTACAAGATATACATTAGTGCTTACAAGCGAGATAGACAAGGGCCATGCAGTAGACATACTGTACTTTGGCTTTAGTAAGGCCTTTGATTCAGTACCAAACAAAAGGTTGCTAAAGGAAATGGAGGACCTGGGGGCAGCTAAAACTCCTGTGAGTTGAGTGGGAAAGTGGCTAGCAGGTAAATGACAGAGGGTGGTGATCAATGAGGTCAAATTGGAAAAGAAGGTGGTGGAGAGTGGGGTTCTGCAGGGATAAGTCCTGGGACTGGTCCTCTTCAACAGGTTCATTAGTGACATTGGAGAGGAAATCCAATGCAAGTTGTGTCTATTTGCAGATGACACAAAACTATGTGGAAGGGTGAATTGTGAGGAGGGAATAAGGAATATGCAAAAGGATCTGCTAAGATCAGTGGAGTGGTCAAAGGTCTGGCAGCTAAAATTCAATACAAAAAAGTGTAAAGTATTTTACCTCTTCAATAACAGGACATTTTTTTCAAAATATGGAAAGGTAATGGCTTACAAGAAACTCAGATGCTTTTTCCAAAAAAAAAAATTTAAAGTGAGAGCCTCCTGGCATGAGAGGAGTGCAGTGCTATTGTGTGTGTTTGACTATTTACTAGACACTCTGTGTGTTGCTCAGTAGGACAGACTGTGTGCAGGCAGGAGACGACAGAGACTGTAGTCCATGCTCTGTCAGAGGGACTACAGTCCCAGCTGTCATAAACTGCATTGGGGAAGGAGGCTGTTAGCTCGGGCTCCATTTAATAGCAGTGAAGCCCAGTGAGGGGATTTTAGGCACTCAACTGTCATTTACTTTTAAATAGGGGAAATATTGCTAGGCAAGTGGAGTAGTGGTCACGTGACCTTACTTCCACATTCTCACCTTATAAATCTCATCCCAGTGCGAGCGAGCAGCTGATTAAGTGAGAGCCTCCTCTCATGAGAGGAGTGTGGTGCTATTGTGTGTGTTTGACTATTTACTAGACACTCTGTGTGTCGCTTAGTAGGGTAGACTGCGTGCAAGCAGGAGACAACAGGGACTGTAGTCCATGCTCTGTCAGAGGGACTACAGTCCCAGCTGTCACAAGCTGCATTGGGGAAGAAGGCTGTTAGCTTGGGCTCCATTCTCACCTTATAAATCTTGCCCTGGTGTGAGCGAGCAGCTGATAAAGTGAGAGCCTCCTCGAATGAGAGGAGTGCGGTGCTATTGTGTGTGTTTGACTATTTACTAGACACTCTATGTCACTTACAGACTGTGTGAGAGTCTCCTCACATGAGAGGAGTGTGGTGCTATTGTGTGTGTTTAACTATTTACTAGACACTCTATATCGCTTAGCAGGGCAGACTGTGTGAGAGTCTCCTCTCATGAGAGGAGTGCGGTGCTATTGTGTGTGTTTGACTATTTACTAGACACTCTATATCGCTTAGCAGGGCAGACTGTGTGAGAGTCTCCTCTCATGAGAGGAGTGCGGTGCTAATGTGTGTGTCTGACTATTTACTAGACACTGTGTGTCGCTTAGTAGGGCAGACTGTGTGCAAGCAGGAGACAACAGGGACTGTAGTCCATGCTCTGTCACAGGAACTACAGAACCAGCTGTCACAAGCTGCATTGGGAAAGAAGGCTGTTAGCTTGGGCTCCATTCTCACCTTATAAATCTTGCCCTGGTGTGAGCGAGCAGCTGATAAAGTGAGAGCCTCCTCGAATGAGAGGAGTGCGGTGCTATTGTGTGTGTTTGACTATTTACTAGACACTCTATGTCACTTACAGACTGTGTGAGAGTCTCCTCACATGAGAGGAGTGTGGTGCTATTGTGTGTGTTTAACTATTTACTAGACACTCTATATCGCTTAGCAGGGCAGACTGTGTGAGAGTCTCCTCTCATGAGAGGAGTGCGGTGCTATTGTGTGTGTTTGACTATTTACTAGACACTCTATATCGCTAGCAGGGCAGACTGTGTGAGAGTCTCCTCTCATGAGAGGAGTGAGGTGCTAATGTGTGTGTCTGACTATTTACTAGACACTGTGTGTCGCTTAGTAGGGCAGACTGTGTGCAAGCAGGAGACAACAGGGACTGTAGTCCATGCTCTGTCACAGGAACTACAGAACCAGCTGTCACAAGCTGCATTGGGGAAGAAGGCTGTTAGCTTGGGCTCCATTTAATAGCAGTGAAGCCCGGCGAGGGGATTTTAGGCACTCAGGTGTCATTTACTTTTAAATAGGGGAAATATTGCTAGGCGACCAGAGTAGTGGTCACATGACCTACCTTTCTCATTCTTGCCCTATAAATCTTGCCCCTGTGCAAGCGGGGTGAGCACGAGCAGGAGCGAGTGATCATTTACCACATGCAAAAATGCATGCTAAGACACACGCAGCATGTCTGCATGTGTCTGCAGTGTCATTTGGGATAGCTGGGGACCTGGGCCATACACCTTAGGTAAGGTAAGAGGATAATCATTTAATAGTGAGTGAGCAAGTGAGTGACACCTCTAAAAATGACTACTGGCATAAATAGTTCAGAAAGTGCTGCCAATGCTGTCATATGTATGCTGAAGGGGAGCAGATTGTACAGTTTATCTGTGACAAATGTAATCTGGTAGCAGTTTTAAAAAGGGAAATTGTTGATCTTCAGCAAAGACTCCAGGTGCACAAGCACATCAGTTTATTAGAACAATCCATAGACCAGGGAGCAGTTTGTGTAGAACAGGAAGCTATCAACACTACCTAGGTAGGAGTAGGTGCCTTCTGAGATATATAATGATGCACAGTCCAGGAGTGCAGTTCACAACACAGAAGACTGGTGCACAGTGCAAAAAAACTACAAAAAAGGGCAGAAGGAATATATGTGGGTCTGGTAGTATCCACATACAAAACCAATTTAGCATCTTGACACAGGAGCAGAGCGAAGATACACAGGACCCTGGCACCCCCCCCCCTCATCTTTGAGAACAACACTAGCAGTCAAAACCTTATCAAACAGCAATCTACTCAAGATGTCTTAGTAATACGAGACTCTATGCAAAAGTATACAGAGCAGATACAACTGTAAAAATTCCACACTCACCCCAGCTCAAAATAAGAGACTGCTACACATATATAAGGTGCTCCTTCTTAATAAAGTGCCATGTTGCACACAGACCTGATGCATTTTGAAATGTTAATTCCTTTTTCAAAGGATCTGCAATTACATCGGAAACACACCATTTATATCCTACTCATGATGACATCATCAGCAGTGTTCGTTTAAACTTTTAAAGTGATACACAATACATAAAGTGCTCAGTGATACATCAAACCCTATAGTTACTATGATATATTAAAAAGGGGTATTCATTCCCACAATATTAACTGTACTACATCATCATTAAAATACCCAAGGTATACAATCACACATATTTTAAATATAACTCTTAAAAACACTGAATATTCCATAAGGCAAATTTCAGGGCAGTGTCCACCTACTTATTTCATAAGAACCAGAGGAACAAAAGAAGAAAATAGAGTGGGAGAGCCTAATTTCACTACCTCTGGTCAACACTATATGTAATGACCTGTACAGTTCTCAACCTCTCTCATTTATATGTATATATGCAATACTGCATTTTATTTCGTACTTCTGTTGTTAACTCTATCAAAATAATTCTATATCCAGATATATTATACCCCAAAATGAGACAAGAACCTATTTTCTTTTCTTCAAATAGAGGGTGATATCAGATCTTTCACTGAGGCCTGGAAACGTGTATGTTTTTAATGTATATATCCAAAAGCCATCTTCTCTAAAATAAAATTATTAAAATCATCCCCTCTTGGTTTCTTGTGGACTTTTTCTATGCCCATGAATGAGAAAGTGTGTCCATCCTTATTAACTTGATGTAGTGTGTAGAGTGCTGTAGCATATGCAGGGTCACCCTTACAGATGGTCCTGCAATGATCCCCCGCCCTACTTTTAAAATTTCTTTTTGTTTTGCCACAATAAAAAGCACCAGAGGTGCAATTACCTAAGTAGATGACACCTGTGGTGTCACACGTAATGTTCTCTGATCTGATAAATCTTGATTGTTCCTGGATTCTTACATTCTTTTCCAACAGCTTTTATATGGGAAAATGGGAGGATACATACATAAGGGATCTGGATATGAATCCCTATTTTTAGAAAATTGATTTATATCACCAATTTATCAATGATTTGTTCATTGTATGGAAGGGTGAAATTGCAGAGTTTGAAAACTGTGTTTCATATTTACACACATCCAACCCTAATTTACTTTATACTTACAGTGCCAGCAAGACCAGTGTACATTTTTTTTAGATCTATGCATTAGTAAATGGGAAGAGTGTGAAGTTTGTATGAACATTTATAGGAAATCTTGTGAGAGAAATAATTTACTACTCTCATCGAACAGTCACCCTAGACATGTAATTTCCAATATCTCTAAAGGTCAGTTCCTTCAGTTGAGGAGGAACTGCAGTGATGCAAGATTTATCAGAACAGAGAACTGATTACTTGTGACACCACAGGTGTCATCTACTTAGCTAATTGCACCTGTGGTGCTTTTTATTGTGGCAAAACAAAAAGACATTTTAAAACTAGGGTGGGGGCGCATTGCAGGGCCATCTGTAAGGGTGACCCTGCATATGCTATAGCACTCCACACACTACAGCAAGTTACTAAGGATGAACACACTTTCTCATTCAAGGGCATAGAAAAAGTCCATAAGAAACCAACAGGGGGTGACTTTTGTAATTTTATTTTAGAGAGAGAAAGCTTTTGGATATATATATTAAAAGCATACATGATGCCAAGTCTCAGTGAAAGATTTGATATCACCCCCTATTTGAAGAAAAGAAAATAGGAGGTTCTTGTCTCATTTTGGGGTATAATATATTTGGATATAGAATTATTTTGTTAGAGTTAACAACAGAAGTACAAAATAAAATGCAGTATTGCATATATATATATATATATATATATATATATATGAGAGAGGTTGAGAACTGTACAGGTCATTACATACAGTGTTGACCATAGGTAGTGAAATTAGGATCTCCCACTCTTTTTTCTTCTTCTGTTTCTCTGGTTCTTTTATGAAATAAGTAGGTGGACACTGCAATGGAATTAGTCTTATGGAATATTTAGCATTTTTAAGAGTGTTAAATTTAAAAATATGTGCGACTGTATACTTTGAGTATTTTAATTAGGATGTAGTGTAGTTAATATTGTGGGAATGAATACCCCTTTTTCATATATCATAGTAACTATATTATTTGATGTTGTATCACTGAGCACTTTAAGTATTGTGTATCACTTTAAAAGTTTAAACGGGCACTGCCTGATGATATCATCATGAGTAGGACATAAATGGTTTGTTTCTGATATAATTGCAGATCCTTTGAAAAAGGAGTTAACATTCAAAAGCACGTCAGGTCTGTGTGCAACATGGCACTTTATTAAAATGGAGCACCTTATATATGTGTGTAGCAGTCTTTTATTTTGAGTGGGGGTGAGTGCGGAATTTTTACAGTTGTATCAGTTCATTGTTTAATTCCTGCACTCTCCCCCTCCAATCTTTGTGCATACCTCTGTTCTGTGATTTTGTATACAGAGCACATTTTGTGTAAAGAAAGAAATGAATACACCACTGTTAGTGTGTTACCTGGAGCAGGGATAGAGGATGTAAGACCACTCCTCCTTCCATGGCCTACTACAGAATACTGTGACCCTGGTTACATTACTGCATATAGGGGTGAATGATATCGGGAAAAGAAAGATGACTGACATCCAGAGGGACTTTGAAGTGGTAAGTGAAGTCCTAAAAGAAAAGGCAAGTCATACCCTAATGTCTCAGATTCTCCCAGTCTCCAGAGCAAGTACCAGAAGAAATAAAGATACTTATTATATAAATTGGTGGTTAAATAGATGGTGCCAGAGAGAAGGGCATACCTTTATGCAACACTGGGATAGCTTTGTTGGTTCAAATCTGTATGCAGTCAATGGATTACATCCTAATAAAAAAGGGAAAAGTATGCTTGCCCAGTCGCTCAAACAGCATATTGAGAACTGTTTAAATTAACAGTTTGGGGGAATGGGCATGGTACCTTATCTACCAAATGTCCCAACAGAGAAAAAAATGAGGCTAGGACCTAAAAGGACACAACAAAATAGGAATTGTCTGTTTTTAAATGCACGCAGCCTAGTTAGGAGGTTTGATGAGCTGAATTTTACTCTAAAGGAAAATAACATCCAAATATGTGCCATCACCAAAACATGGTGGAGTAAGGAAGATGACTGGGATAAACAGATTGTGGGTTTTACGGTCCATAATAAGGACCAGCATTTGGAAAGAGGTGGAGGAGCAGCACTCTATATTGCTAACCACATCAAAACAGAACAGACAGATACATCATCATGGGAGGATCTGGAACTTATAGGTGTCAGATTATCCCCTATACAGGGTGCTAAAATTAATATAGGAGTCATATGTAGGCCACCAGCATATTTTAGCCCCAAGGATAGTATTATCTACGATTACATTAACTCCTTATCACCAAATGAAAATAATACTTTAATGGGTGATTTTAATCTCCCAGGGACTCACTGGGGAAATCAAATGGCCAAAACACCAACTGAGCAAAGATTCCTAGCGGTAATAAATCTAGTGGGTATGGAGCTGAATTCTAAAGGGAATACCAGTGGGTATAACAAGCTAGACCTAGAATTAATAAACATTCCAGACAGGTTACAGGATTGTGAAGTTCTTTACCCATTGGGGTCAAGTGACCATGACATGGTCATGTTTACCTTGTTAGGCTGCAGAGGAATTACAGTGGAAACTACTAAAATACTTAACTATAACAAAGCAAACTTTGAGGGTATGAGGACAGAGTTAGCACTATGGGACTGGAAAATGGAGGTCAAAAATCAGACGCTGCAGTAGATGTGGCATAACCTGGAGCAAAAAATAAACTGCTTAATAACAACATGTGTACCAGCAAAACCAAAATATAATAGTTCAGGGAAAATCCCACCATGGCTCACAAGGAGAGTAAAGAAAGGCATTAAAAATAAAAGAAAAGCCTATACTAGAGCACGGAGTAGTGGCAACCAGACTTGCTGGGATCATTACAGGGAAACCCTTAAAATATCCAAAAGTAATATAAATATTGCAAAAAGGGCCCATGAACTGAACCTGGCAACCAGGGTGAAATACAACTACAAGTCCTTCTATGTGTATAATAATCATAAAAAGGCTACAATGAAAACATTAGGTCCCTTAAAAAATAATATAGGCGTACTAATAACAGATAGCAGCAATATGGCAGAGAATTTTAATGACTTCTTTACATCAGTTTTCAATTATAAAAGTACTGCTACCCTTAGTCATTTAAACAAACTAAGTGGTAGTTGGTTAAAATTAGACCCAAAGGACTTTAGTGAAAGGTTACAGAAGCTAGACAGGAATAAAGCACAGGGACCTGATGGTATTTCACCAAGAGTCATCAGATAGTTGGAAAGGGAACTCACAGGGTAAACTATTTCAAACCACTGTGGATACTGGGAAGGTGCTGGAGATTTGGAGACAGGCGGATGAGGTCCCGATTTCCAAAAAGGGAGTTAGAAAGGCAGTAGGAAATTATAGGCCTGTGAGCCTGACTATGGTATTGGATAAAGTCTTGGAGGGCTATATCAAAGACTTTATCACCGAATACATGGGGGACATTGATAATACCCAGCATGGTTTCAGGAGGGGATGGTCCTGTTAGACTAACCTGTTAGAATTCTATGGTAAAGTTAATAGGGCAATAGACAACTCAAACTCTGTGGGTGTAATTTTCCTTGATTGTTCTAAAGCTTTCAACAGAGTCCCACATAGGGAATTAGTGGATTCCCTAATAGAACTCGGTATTCAAGGGAACAATACCAGATGGATAGAATCCTGACTCTCAGATAGGAAGCAGAGAATGCGCATTAGAGGCACACACTCTAAATGGTCAGATGTGTCTAGTGGAGTGCCCCAGGGATCGGTGCTGGGGCTGTGCTTGTTTAATCTATATATTTCATCACTGATTTGTAAAGCAGATGCATGGCTATCAACATTTGCTGAAGATACCAGGATAGGTAGAATTGTAAATAGCGCTGAGGAGGCCACCATACTACAAGAGGCATTATATGTGATGGAAGCATGGTCAAAAAACAGAGCTTGGCCTTTAACTCAGATAACTGTATGGTAATGCATCTGGGCAAGAGAAATCTAAAAATACCATATATATAGATTAAATGGATGTATCTTGAAAACAGTGACAGATGAAAAGGACCTGGGGATAAGAATTACTCAAGAATTAAGTTTCAAACAACATAATAACAGGACAGTTAAAAAAGCTGGAAGTATATTGCACTGTATCATGAGGCACATCAGTAGTAGAGGGGCAATTATTCCATTATACACTTCCTTGGTGAGGTCCCATTTAGAGTACAGTGCACAACTGTGGTCCCCAGGCTATAAAACACAAATCCGGGCATTAGAGAAAATACAAAGGAAAGCAACACATTTAATTACGGATACAAAAGGCAAAGCATATGAGGAGAGACTGGCACAGCTGAGTCTGTACTCCCTGGAACTCAGGAGACCAAGGGGTGATATGTGCCTCGTGTACAGTGCAACAGTTAAAGAACACCTCAGCATCAATATCAGGGAAAAAAATGTATAACACGAGAGCCCATACCTTACAAATAGCAGGTGAAAGATTTAAATCAAATAAGAGGAAATTACTGCTTTAGTATTAAGGTGGTGAATATATGGAACAGCCTCCCAGTTGAGGTGATGCAGCGATAACATGATAAAATTCAAGAAATTACTCTATAATTACCTGATTCAAAATTACATCGGGGATGTAATTAGATTAAGTGGTGAGCTCCATGGACTTCGGTCTGCTATGATCTGCAAATCCTATGAAATCTATGAAACCTATGAAAATCATTGCACAACTCCAACAAGAATTTAATATTCTAGAAACTCACTTCTTTCAGTATCAACAGATTAAAAATCATATTATAAAAATAGAAAAACAGCCAAATTACAGCAAAGAATCAACTAGATTTAAACTTTATAAAGATAGACATGACAAACCAAAATTAATATCTATGATATATGAAGTATTAGAAGACAGCACTAACAAGGAACAATAAAAAGTAAGGAAAAAGTGGGAGAATGAATAGGCATCAACATTACATATACAATACTATATGTGGGGAGTGCATAATGAGAATTTAATGTACACCCAGGTGTGAAATGCTAAATAAACTCCTAGCGCCAAGCCTGAGGGGTTTATCAAAGCATCCCCCACTGAGGGTGTGCATTAAATTAGAGTTTTGCACTCCCCCCATGTATTATTTTATGCAATTGCTGGGTGCTGTTTTTTCTCACACTAGATTTAAAAAAAACAGCTGTGACACACGGTGTTGTTTATTAATTTAAATGTATGTAATTTAATTATTTGCAACATGAAACAGCTTTACACAAATGCACATTTAGGTAGAATGTATTTTGGTTTTTATAAGCAGCATCAACATCAGTTTTTGGAAAGATGTGAATTTACTGCTTTTAAATCTGCCCAGGAGATTTAAGCTGTGGGCTCTATGAGAGAAAACAGCAGTTCCTAAAATCAGCAAGTAAGAAAAAATGGTATCCGCTAAAAACAAATAAACAGAAATGTGCCTAAAATTAAAATGAGGCTAAATTTAGTCTGGAGTTTTTTCCATTTTAATTTTTTTTTTTTGGTTGCGCCGCGGCGCTATTTTAATGCTCTGAGCTGCAAATCTGGTGACATCCAGCAGACCAGACCTGGGTTTGAATCCCACAGCTTCCACTTGCATACTGTGTGTCCCTGAGCAAGTCACTTAACTTCCCTGTGTTCCCAGGTCGCTCCTGTAAAAAACTTTCAGCTTAATGTGCTACTCCTGGTTAAACTAAATTAAAAAAAAAAAGGTGCAGAGGTCCTAGGCTATTTTCGTTTCTGTGCAGAGCATGTAAATGTGTGAGTAGGAACTACAGTATGGACAGTCTGAAATGTGAAGTAAAGGTAGAATTTATTGTTTTGGGGCTGTTTGGATGGATTAGGAATGGCTTTCTATATGGAGGAGTACTTCTGTGAGGATACTGTTTTGGCGATTGCGGAATGCGTTTTCTGCACTGTAAGTGAGCTCGAGCTGGGCCGAGGAGAAGCTGGCATGTGTTCGCCATTATAACCCATGGGTTATAATGGTGAATTATAGCTGGCGAGAAAAAACGGTGCCCAGTTATTGCAGATAATTTATGGCAAGACCATTATTGCATCCTTTAATACAAAAGTAAAAGCTAGCAAACTACAGCAGATTCAGATAAAGACTGTATATAGAACATATTATACTTCCTCAAAATTACACCAGTTTGACAAAAATATTCCAGAAGTATGCCCAAGATGCACTACCACGGCAGGCACTTTAATTCATATGCTAAGCTCTTGTCCTTACGTATCGAATTTCTGGCCCAAAATAATAGGAGTTATAGAAAAAACTAAAGAAATGGCTATAATGTCAACCCAAGTAACACTACTGTCTATATCAACAACATATAACCAATTAGATATACATCAGCAGAAATTTATAACCATAGCAACTATAACTGCAAAACAGTGTATCCTTATGAAATGGAAGGACACAACCCCACTGATGTATGAAACCTGGATTAACTTAATGATAGACACTAAGAATTTGGAAAAAAAAATACACAAAATGAACAAACTGGCATATTTGAGAAGATATGGGCCCCAGACTAAGATGGCATTCAGCAATGAATACTGAAATGAAGAACAACACTATCGGATAATATATAAGATTACTTAGTAACATGGACCCCATGGTGGTGATGTTAAAGAATGACCATTAAAAAAAAGCATAAAGTAATGCACCTAGGGAAAAATAACCCAATGACAGAGTACTGGATGGGAGGGGACAGACTTAGCATTACAAATGAGGAATGGGATCTAGGAGTTACCATCAGTAATTCCTTTAAACAAACAAGTCGATACAACAAGGCCTATAGTAAGGCCAACAGGATGCTGGGCTGCATTGGGAAGGGGATTGACAGTAGGAGAAAAAGGTGATACTACCCCTCTAAAGAGTCCTGGTGAGCTCTCACCTGGAATACTGTGCCCATTTCTGAAGACCTTTCCTCAGAAAAGGCAAGGACAGGTTAGAGACAATGCAATGCAGAGTGACCAAAATGTTTCAGGGACAACAAAGTCAGTCCTACAAGGAGCACCTCAGGGCATTACATTTGTATTTACTGGAAACCAGAAGGGAAAGATGTGACATGATTGAGACCTTCAAATTCCTCGAAGGAATCATTAAAGTGAACTGCAGCAAATTTTCTAGCATGAGTCCAAACTCAGGATCACGGGGTCATGAATAGAAGTTGTCTGATGGGAGGTTCAAGACAGATGTGAGGAAGTACTTCTTTATAAAAGGGATGGTGGAGACCTGGAACAGTCTGCCAGGTGAGGTGATTGGGGCAAGCACAGAATTGTGGTTCAAGCGGTTCTATGTGATAAGGTGAAAGCCTAAAGGTGATCACTGTTATCACGTAGTCAGAGTGCTGAAAACATTTTCAGCACTCTGACACCCTCAGTTCACAGGACAATGGTGCCAGGACATGTATTTTAATGCTTTCTGTGGGGAGGCTGTGCCCCCCCACACCCCCCATGCAAAGGGCTTCACCCCCTGCATCCCCCTACTAAACGATTCTCAACTCCAGGGGGGTACATGTCGGGGGGGTGAAAGCATTAAAAAATAAAGGTTCGGGCTGGGTGCACTAAAATCACACCAGCGCCCAAACCCAAACCCGGTACCTCACCCACCTCAACCACAAGCCAACCCCTGATGTCACGACACAGCTTGGCAATCCACCACAGCACCACCCCCTTGAGCTCTTCCACCCCCTCCAAGTCCATGCTAGCTGTGCTCGCTCCCCCCCCATGTGCATGTACACATAGCGACATCCTGTCACCCAGTTCACCCACTCCCTCATCCAGTCACCCTACCCTCCCATCGCCATGAGGGATTGCGCTGGGAAGGAGTTGCCATTACAGATGGTGCCCTTCCCCATGCACCCACCTCATGGTATACCGGTTCAAGCAGACTTGGGATAGAATGAAGGGAATAGTGGTTATCAAGGCTCACACAACAAGGGAAGATAACTAGGATAAAGTCTGGAAGAGTTAGTGCCCTGGGGAACATTAGGTTCCAAGACTGATTCCAGGGATTTACGGAACCTGGGCAGACTGGATGGACCTTGGACTTCTTTCTGCTGTCACCGCTATGTTTCTGTGATACTGCTTACTGTGCCAACCAGCTAAGGGGCAGGTAGCTAGAGCTTGCAACAACCGTAAAAGAGTGTAGGAGATAGTACACTCCCAGGGAAAAGTAGAAGCAGGTAGAAGGGTTAGGTAAAGGAAAGAAGGATACACCCTATCTAGGGCAGGTTAATAAACTAGTTCCATGGAAGCAAAAGACAGGGGCAGGAGTACTTCAGAAGTAGGAGAAGGGGAAGTAGAGCTTGCAAAGTTAGTAAGTGAAGGCAGAAGTTAAAGATCATGGGAGAGGTGCACTAAAATGGTAGTGGTGCTGCAATCTTTTGGGAGACCTTCTGGAGACAGAGGTGCTGCTCCATACAGTGGTGCCAGCCAGGATGCAATACAGTAATGCTGCAGTATATCATGACATCTCGCAGTAGGGTCTGGTACAAAATCCTGACTCTGAAAATCCTGTCACATGAATGCCTGACATCGGAAGACTGACAAGTTTAAAATCCTGACTTTAATAATACCGACTCTGGAAATTCTGATGCACATGGTATAATAGTACACAGCGGTATTTAAAACTTGTCATGCTTCTGATGTTTGGCTGTCATGGCTGTCAGTGTGGGGGAGAGACCAATCCCAATCACACAATGGTGTACAAACAGTGATAGACAAGAACTCTATGTGTGATCTATGTGTGGTTGCTTTGAGGGCACATATTTTAAACATGTATAAACCAGAAGTGTTCCATGTTATGTATACCATGTCCTTCATGCTCTGATCTCTGTACTGTTTCACCTATTGTTTAAATGCGCTATAGTTCTCCTGTATTGTTCCATCTATTGTAAATAATGTGCTCATGTTATCCCTCCCAGTTATGTACATCATCTGCATTGCGCAATATATTTTTTTTGTCGGTATATGATCTGCCTCCACTGTAACCCTTTCCCCCAGGTCGCACCGTGAGACTAGCATCTTTTTGCTCAGTGTGCCTTTCCTGGTGAAACAAGTTCAATAAATAAATAAATAACCAGTTATAAAGTCTTTAAACTGCAAACATCTCAATAAGTAAAAGGGAAGACTGCTTGATTTGGGGCTTAATCCAATAGTCAGCTGCAAATCCATCTGACCACAATATTTTGCAAGCCTGGATGTGGACAATAAAATATACAATCTCTTAAATAAAATCAACGTACTTGTCTGCAACATTACTGCCTTTATGGGTCCCTGTTTTAAATGATTATTTAATGTAGCCAAATGCAAAGTCAGTTTCAGTCACAATTACCGTTTGAAGCAACATGTTTAAAAACAGCTCCTCTAACTCTTTCTTCCGAACTCTCCTCAAGCTTCATCCTTCTTTTTTGATACTGCAAACAAAAGGAGCAATAATATATCCAGAAGGAAACGTTCACAATTGCAGCAAAGAAAACAAAATCCTTTGCAACAGCGTAACTTCAGCTTAGCACACCTGTCCCACTTTAGTTCCAGCTCCCATTTTCAGTAAATCCATTTCCTGCTGAGCACACTTCCTGATTTCTAAAAGGGACTTTTGTTGAGTTAACATGATATTGAGGTATCCCTTTGAAGCTTGTCTCCCCCACACTGACAACCCGACAACCCGACATCAGAAGCATGACTAGTTTAAAATACTGCTGTCTACTGTTATTACCTGTGCATCGGGATTTCCAGAGTTGGTTTTATTAAAGTCAGAATTTTAAACTTGTCAGACTTCCAATGTCGGGCATTTGTGCTTTGGGATTTTCAGAGTCGGGATTTCATGTGGATTCCATCGCAGTATATTGCAGGGAACAGTGTAATTCAGTGGCAGTTAAGCCCTTTTGTCATGCAGGATTTTCTGACATATAATTTACTGCAAGTTACTCCTTTCCATTGCAGCATGCTCTGTTGTATGCACTCACATGTCTAAGTTGTGAGCACTGGTTGCTGAACTGACAACAGTAAAGCAGACCTTCACCATCCAGGGGCCATGAAGTCTTCTGCTGCTCCCCTAGAGGATGCCTACACTAAGGCAGAGTAGATTGACCTTGGTGGGCTCCTGGAAGGTGGGGGTGGGTGACTGATACTCACTCCTCCACCTGTACTACTGCAGAACACCTTTTTCATACTTACAGAATGGGGCAACTGAGAGAAGAAGAAGTACAGTCAGCATTTACATAGCGCTTTTCATACACAGTGTATCCTAAAGCATTTTACAAGCAATGCTAGACTGGTAGTGAAGTGACTGAATGTGTAGTGGCAGCCATATCACACATCAACACCCACACACAACCTGGAAAATTACATGATCCAGTTTATGGGAAGGGGAATGCTGGCCATAACACTGGGAATGTCCCCTACTCTTTGTGAAGAGTGCCCTGAGTTATTTTACTTTCACTTGGACACCCACCAGGACAGCACTAGAATGGGTAGAAGGAACAGTGGTTTAACATCTCATCTGAAGGACGGCATACCCCAGCAGTACAGCACCCCCCTAATACTGCACTCGAATGCCAGCATTTTAGGTATGAGTCCAATCCTGGTGTGGGAAGAGAACCCACGACTTTCTGGTCCAGAGGCAGATACTCATTGAAGTGGGAAGGAAGGGAGGAGGTGGAGGTTCTCAGAAGTGGATGCCCCTCAAAGAGAGAGAGAGAGGCCCCAAGTACAAAAGGAAGCAACTGTTGGTAGGGGACTATTGGGAGGGGGATAGACTTGGGAGCTGGGAGGTGAGGATAGGAAGGTGCATGCCTGAGCTGTGATTCAGCTTGGAGGGATAGAAAATATATCCAGATGATCACTAGAGCTAGACGTAATTGTCTATTTTGGACAATGATGGGAAAGTTCAAGAAGATGTGGTGGGGCATCAAGGAGGTAGCAAGTATGGTGGCTTTTTCCAACATGCTACCTGTGTACAGCTAGGGAGAGACAAGGGTACTCCACACCAGGGCATATACAGTAGCAACTGGTTGAAGACATGGTGCATAGAAGAAAGACTTTGCTACATCAAGGATATGGGACCAACCTGGGAAGATATGGGCCTCTATAAAGGAGACAGCATGCATCCTTCTAGGAAGGGGACTACAGTCCTTGGTGGGATGTTTAAATGCTAAATGGATGTGCATTTAAACTAGGGGGAGGTGAACTGATAAAACCAAAGTAGGCAACAGTGGCCCACTTGGATGGTAAACATTCAGGGAGAGTGGGCCCAAGGGGAGAAAACTCCCCTAGGTTAGAGGTGTAGGAAGGCAGGAACTGGAACAAGATGGAATGAAAGAGTGATAAAACTCAGGTAGGTGATGTTAAAGGATTGAAGGATGCCAGGAAAGGTTAGAAGTAAAAGGAAAGAGGTGAGTTGGGGGGGGCAGGTACAGCAGTGGAAGAAACGGGAAGGAGAAACAGAGCATCAAGCAGGGGCAAAAGATGGTATGAGGAGCCATGGGTGCTAATGCAAGGATCCCCGGAAACAAAATTTCAAATCTTGCAGCCATCATGGTATTGGTTTACCTGGATTAGTGGCCATAATTGACTCACAGTATACTAAGCACCACAGCTGGGACATAGCCATACCCAGCTTTTCTCAGTTCAGAAGAGACAGGACATGGATGAGGGGTTTATTAAAAGTGAAGAAGGGAATCAAGGCCATGAAGATACAACGAACATATGAACATACGAAATTTGCCAGCAGATAAAGGCCTAGAGGTCTATCAAGTCTGCTCCGAATGTGCAGCTAGCACCCCTTATTCTGCAGCTGCCCCTCCCTTCCACCCTTCCCCTTCATTAACCCTCCCCCTTGTCCTGTCCCATCCTCGTTTGAAGCAGTCCACTGTTCTACTGCATACCACTTCTGCAGGTAACGCATTCCACCCAGCCACCACCCTCTCTGTAAAAAAGTGTCTCCTCATCTCCCTCCTGAACCTTCCTCGCTCCAGTCTCATATCATGGCCCCTGGTGGCTCTCCCCTCCCTTACTTTGAACAGGGCAAGATGAAATGAAGGTGTCTAGAAAGACTATATGTCATACTGGAGACAGGCTCTGGAACCGTTATCCTTACCAGGGTAGTGTACAGTCCTCTACTACAGGACACAGAGATGGATAAGGCACTTAGGAAAGCTGTCAACAGAATGGCAAATAAGGGAAGATGATGCTAGTTGGCAACTTCAATCTGCCAAATATAGAATTCCAGGTGTGACTTCACAAGGAGTAAGGCCATTCTTGACTTCATACAAAGGGCTTTTAATTTTTAATTTTTTTTTTTATTTTAGTCTTTGGTAACTGGGTAAGGCCCACTAGGCACAAGTGCCTGTTTTCAGGAGTAACCTGGGAGCACTGGGCTGTTAAGTGACTTGCTCAGAGTCACACAGTATGCAAGTGGAGGTTGTGAGAATCAAATCAAGATCTAGTCTGCTGGATGTACCAAGCTCATTCACAGCTCATTACTCTAACCTCTGGGCTATATTGTCTGCCCCAGGCAACAAGTTAATGAACCCTCTAAGGATGGGGAAGTGCTGGACCTGGTGCTTACAAACAGGGACTGCACTGCAGACTTCACAGTGGTCAGTCCCATAAGGACCAGTAATTACTACAGTGTGCTTCAACATAAGAAAAGGAGCAGAGGCAAACTACACAAGGATGAGGGTCCTAAGCCTTAGCAAGGCAGATTTTAAAGAAATTGGAGCCTGTCTCAGAAATTGCCTCGGGGGGGGGGGGGGTTGCCAGAGAGAAGAAGTACAGTGTGGAAAAATAAGGGAGGGTATAATTCAGGGCTGGCCTTAACCATTCTGGGCCCCATGCAAAACTCATCTCTGTGCCCCACTCCATTCCATGTAACTCCCTATGCTTTGCACCTCCACTTCAACTGCAGTTTTGCACCATGTCAAGTTAAGATATATACAGTGGCCCAGATATTCAAAAGAGTTGCGCCTGTGCAAGTCCGAAATGCGCCATTCTGCGATATTCAGCAGGAGGCAGTTGCGCCCCCAAATCATGCTGAGCAACAGCGCAATGATAATGAAGGCATGCGCAACCGAAGGGGGAGGAACCATGCATAAACTGCACAGCCCGATATTCAGCCGGGCCATGCAGAGTTATGCAGGTGCAACCCCTACCTGTGCCTGCACAAAGTTACGCTGAAAAAAAGAGGAACAAGTTGAGGGCCACCCACAGGTGAGCTGCCGCATTGCAGGGCACAACACAACAGCTGCCACCTGTGGGTGGCCTGGACTATTCCCGCCGCACCTGGCGGTGCCCCCATGCCCGATTGCGGGCTGAAGTGCCCCAGTAGCCCGATGGCGGGCAGAACAGTAGTGTTCCCCACAGCAGCCAATCACGGGCACAAAGGTATACTTCCCCATTAGCCCGATAGTGGGCATAACGAAACATCCCCACCCTGAGTAGCCCGATCGCGGGCATCAGACCCCAAGTCCAATATCCCTGGTTGTCCAGTGGACCGCAGTAGCCGATCGCGGGCAACATCCCTCACCCCGTCAAAATCCCTGGTGATCTAGTGGCCCCACCCACCACCCGGGCTGCTGGTGGGGACACTATTCTTCGATCCGATAGGCTGCTGAGGGAGACTACTGTTCTGCTTGTGATCAGGCTGCTGGGGACACTACTGATTCTGGCCACGATCAGGGCTGCTGGGAAACACTACTGTTCTGCCCGCGATCGGGCTGCAGGGGGCGTCGGTCCCCAATGGCTGCTGCCTGGCAGGGCTCTAGGCGCAAGTCGCCGGGGATCGGCGCACCTGCATGCTAGTGGCATGCAAATGGGGTCATAATCAGATGCAAATGGCCCCCCGTGCACCTTGCATAACTTATGGCCCCATTTGCATGTCACCCTTTGAATATCACAGGTGCTGTGCATGGCGCAATGGAACTTGCGCCACCGCATCTCAATGTTCCACTCTGACCACTTGCGCTGGCGCAGTTCCACTGCGCCATGAACAGTGGGTGTAGCCAGGGGGTGATATTCAAAGAAGTTGTGCCATAGCGTAACTCTGTTGAATATCGCCCTGGCCACACCCCTGCGCAACTATTTTGAGCGGCGCAGGGGCTTGCGCCACAAAATGGCGCAGTTTGAATATCTGGGCCTGTATCTTTAAATGCTATAATAAATTGCATTACACTGAAAGCAGAAAAGAACTGCAATACGTTGCTGAAGACAGTTGTATTTACTGAGCAAAGCATCTATAACAAATTGTTTGGGAAATTAAAAAAAATACAATGTTACATCACTTACATCAGCCCTTCCACCTCGCACTTCATAAGGAGGGATTAAAAACAGGTAAGTATAGTGATAACTACCACAACACATATTACTATGGATGGTAATCTTATTTACTGGTCAATAAAATATAAAACTTTGTGAATGCACTAAATTGCATATTTTTACAGTTCTTTCTCAGCCTGAAAGGCAGCACCAGAATGGGAGTTTGTGTGTGTGTGGGGGGGGGACTGTATGGTCCCGCATGTACTTAATGATTAGTCATGCAATATGTTTTTCCATTATTCAACATGATTAAACTCAATTGCAAGGAAAGTGTGTGTGTGTGTGGGGGGGGGCACACAAAATAACTAGAAAAGAATGTGTTGATTCTTAAATGGAACAACCACCAAAACAGAAAGCAGCATTTGACCATTTCCAAAATCACTTTCATGAGCCCAGGTGCTGTAGTACACTTACTTCAGGGACTTCATTCTTCACTTACATGTTATAGTAAAATAGTATATCTTTTTTTAAACTTAGATCTTTATTGAACATGAATACACACACACACACACACACACACACACACACACTCACTCCCACTCACTGTATACACACACATACGCCTTCCCTCCCTCATAACAGTCCATAAATAAACGGTGCCTTCTTTTCCCTGTAGTTCACCAGTCAACACCCTGCCATGAAATCAGAGACAAAAAGCCACAGGCACAGACACAAAAAAGTAATATTAGCAAGGCAAGAAACATAGAAACCGAATTTGCCAACAGTAAATGACCAAATGGACCACCCAGTCTGCTCAGATGTTCCCTGCTGCCTAGTCTGTCTCCGCAGACCCTAACTGTCCCCAAATATAGTAGGCCTAGACCTAGAAGTAATCAGCTTCCTTGGCACCTCTAGCAAGTTTTGGTGCTAGTGGGAACTTTTAAAATTAAAAAAACAAATTCCAGATGCATCAGAGCCATTATCACCAGCAGGGAAGGACAAGAACTCTGGCAGAGGTGTAATAGACACACACACACACACACACACACACACACACACACACACACACACACACACACCAATTTTCTAATGACCTTAACATGCTTTGCTAAACAATATAGCTTTTTGTTTTAAAAGTGTCTATCCCTAGCACCTCACTAAATTAAAACCACATCTAGGGAAGGAAAGAAAAAAACCAAAAAGTTACCCTTGGGGATTGAAGGTGCGGTGAAGGGCCGAAGGGGACTGAAATTTAATGGCCTTTGCTCTGGAACCAAGACAGGCTGAGGAGCTTTGGATCCTACAGACAAAGGAGGGGATTGTTCATTGCCGACTGTGCCAATGACTAGATTTGAGAATGGACTCAGGACATTAGGGCTGGCTGCTAGACCTGAGGCATTGTGCTGCTGATGGTAGCACTTCCCAGGCCAGGAAGAAGAGGGGCACCTTTTTCAGCACCACAGAGGCCCTCTTACCAGCCTTGGAGCTTGCTTCCTCCAGGAGGCCGGTGCGGCATTCATGAACAACTTACATCTCATTAGAGGTGCTGGTCCCCTGTATTGGGTGCAGGGTTGTCAGTGGGTAATCAGTAGGAATAAGCATGCTAAACAGAAGTACCCTTGGATACTGTGCAGAGGATCCACACTGAAGTACATGGTCATGCATGGTGGAGTTGGTGGAGGACAGGGCTGAGGGTTACGAAAAGTGGGTATGTTCCAGGTCTATGAACTGGGTGGGCAGAAATGATGTAACAGGAATATGTACTATATGTAAAAAAAAAGTTTCAAAAAATGGAACCAAACAGCACTATGGCTCATCACCACAATCTGACCAGGCCCTTTGAACAAGGCAAGGCAAGCATATTTTATTTTTAAGCACCCAATCCCAGGGGCTCTGGGCTCCATACAAATAAAAACATAGTAAGTTACAGCCATTGTAAATAATAAATAAACAGGCCACTAAAAATGAAAAAAGGGCAGAACTTAAAAAAAAATACTGAAAAGGGGGTTGGGTAATCCCAGGAACTGGATCTAGAAGACCGTGTCTTGGAATGCCTGACTAAACAAAAAGGTCTTGAGGCAGGCCTTGAATACCCCAACTAAAGGTGCCTCCGTTACAGCCTTGAAGAAGCAAATTTCACAGGATGGGGTCAACAACATTAAAAGCTCTGTTGCAGGCAGTTTTCAGCCTCATCCTGGGAATCGCAAGGAGGCCCCTAGAGGAGGAATGGAGGGAGTGGACAGAGGCAGTAAGTGTAAGAAGGTCTAATAGGTAGCCAGGGTTCAGTCCATGTAGGGCCTTAAAGGTGAGCAAGCCCACCTTGAAGAGTATCCTCCACCTGACTGGCAGCCAGTGTAGTTCACGCAGCACTGGGGTGATGTGGCAATATTTAGACTGCCCCATCAACAACCTGGCAGCTGCATTCTGCACTACCTGCAACCAGCAGAGTGTACCTTCTGAGGCCCCAAAGTAGAGTGCATTATAGTAATCCAGTCTTGACATCAAGAAGGCAAGTACTAAAGTGGGGAGGTCCACTGGTGGAACTAGGGTTTTGATCCTAGCGATATTCCTCAGATGGTAGAAGCTGGTCCAGACAATGGATGACAGCTGAGAGTCAAATGTCTATGCGCAATCAAAGGTCACACCAAGATCATGCACCCAAGAGGAGGCCTTCAGTGGCACAGACCCCAGGAATAATCCAGTTGCTGCACCAGAGGTCATCCTATTATGCCCTTTGTTCAACAACATCGCTAGTACCTGCGACTTATTGGGGGTTCAGTCACAACCAGCTGGAGACCATCCAATCATTAATCTCAGTAAGGCAGTTGTTTAGCACTTCCACTGCATTGGATGCCATGGGGCAAAGGATGGATACAGTTGGGTATCATCAGCATAGCAATGAAAACCCAAACTGTACTTCCAAATGAGCTCTCCCAGGGGTAGCATATACATGGCAAACAACATAGGTGACAAGACAGAACAAAAATCACTCCGCTCTCCATTTGGCCTTTTTTGTCCCATGTTTGCTAAGAGCCTGGTGTGTCATTCCCCAAGATAAAAATCACTGCCAAGTGCCACATCCTCATGCTTGGTAGCCACCATCATTAAGCGCTGTTGCCAGTCCAAATAATTCCTTAGTCAACATTCAACATTGTATCACACACTCACTTTCCAAAACATTGATGGGGGGGGGGCACAGAGTTTAGGAACACTGTACTGAGGGGGAGAGAATCAAAGACAAAATGTGCATTTACTATTGCCAATCCAGTGACATCCAAGCTTAAAAAAAAAACTTTGCAAATTGCACATTTAGCTCCCCCCCCCACCCACTATGTTAGCTTGCAGTGTAAGTTAATTCATTAGGAGGGGGAAATAAAGATTAAATGCGCATTTTTGGTAGCCACTCAACCTCAACTTCATTCTCCCCTTCCCCACTCCCACACACAATCCAGTGGTTGCTGCAATACCACAACTTAATTCTCCCCTTCCCCACTCCCACACTAAATCCGGTGGTTGCTGCAATACCCACCCCCCACACATTTTTAGAAAATGTGCATTTCACCCAGAATAAAGCTCAGGGGGTCGCGATTACACATCAGCCACTTTACAAAACCAATATTCATTTTTAACTCTGCTTGGAATGTCTTACTATTTGGTATATCTCAGCGCTGGTGTGGTGGGCCTTAGTTACCATGGCAGAGATCAACGGGACAGCAGTAGGTGTCTGGTAGAGTTAGCAGGGATGGGGATTCTGCAGGTAGAGAGTAGGGGGCACTGAAGTATGGCTCTGTTTGGGGGACTGGAGCTAGTGAGATGGTACCTCTGGAAGCCAGGGAAATAACAGTGCTTTTGCTGAACAGGCTAGGGTGGTTCACTGGACTGCCAGAGACGCTGATCATCAGGGCATAGATCCTAAAACCCATAGTTCCACAGAGGTGAAGAAGGATGGAGCTGAGAATGTAAGGATGAATGATGCAGAAGGAGATTTCCAGTTGGGACACCTGTTTGCACTTAGTTACATCATGGTGTAGAGCCATGTGGCTAATCATATGCCGTGCCATGACTCCATGATTGTCGCTAACCTTGATTTGTCTAGGTAAAGAATCCCTACTTAGATTAAAATGCATTTTACGTGAGTAACCTGATAAAGTGGCAAAGAAAAGCAACTTTGATACTCTCATCATAAACTGAAAATAATCAGGAACAATAAATCTTTTTCCCTTGCTTGGTAGATTTAGTTTCATTATGTTTGCTTGCACACATGTGCAAGAAACATAGTGCCATCATCTGAGTTTTCGGAGGTGTGTCAGCCCTCTTCCAATTCAGTCAGTGACAGCTCCAAAATGCAGTGGCATACAGTTGAAAGGGGGAGCTACGCTTCAGTGAGCAGCGATCAGATATCGCCTGCTCACGTGCCACACACACACACACACACACACACACTATGCTGCTGCCCCCCCCAACGCACGCACTGTATAGCCGACGGGGGGTGCCCAATCCCCGTTGGCTGTGCTGCACCCCGAAACACAGTTTCATATGCCACGCTGGGTGCCCACCCCAGCATGGCTATGTCGATATAACCCGACGGGGTGCCTAATACCCCGTCGTCTCCACTGTGTCCCCAAGTACCAGGGTGCCATGCTGGGGCCCAAATCCTAGTGTGGCAACAGATACCATGGCAGGCGGAGGTGCCCAATCCCTGTCAGCTCCGCCCCCAGCCGTCCTTCTGCCACCCTGGGAGCCACCCAGCATAGCAAGCGTCCGCGTCGTCTTTTAAAACAAAAAAAACCTGTAAAGAAAAAAAGCGGTCCCTCTGAGTCTTCCTGCCCCCACAACCTGCACCTACCCACTGTGCACCCTGTCTACCACACCCCCTCACCCCATACTTACCTCGAGTCCAGCGCGATGATCTTCTGTGGACCAGGAACACGTCTGCACTCTTCAAAGCCGACCGCGAACTGAGGAAATGCGGTAAGCTGTATAATGGGATAGATAAGGTTTTCAACTTTGTTGCATAGCTCAGGCATTTTTTGGAATTTTTGCATCAAATTTTCAACATGGGTTTTGGGACCCTCCTCATGAATTCTTGCACTGTTGTGGCGTTACTCTGGCCGAAGGGTGATTTCGCAGCCACTGGTGAAATCTCCTTTCCGAATGATTAATGAAACGACACTGCCAGTGTTCATAAGGTGGGCTCTCAAAAAGCCTATTTTGAAAATTTGGTGGAAAAATTCCTATAAATGACTGTTTTATGAGCGTGCGTTGCGCAGTTCCTACGCATGCTCGTAAGTTCACGAATTTTCAATATTTTCACTCCAGATTTTCAGCCTTGCCATTTTACCATACCTTCTTATGAGCAGTACAGCTGTCATTTTTCACATTTCACCCAAAATGTGTTTTCGCCCATGTAGCGCACAATGGCGCATTCGGTGTGCGAAATCAATGTACGGGACACATTAAGAAAATCACAGTGACACAGTTCATGAGCAGAGGTCTTAAAATGGCTATGTTGAAAATTTGGTGAAAAAATTCCTAAAAATGACTGTTTTACGAGCGTGCATTGCAGAGTTTCTACGCACGCTCGTAAGTTCGCAAATTTTCAATATTTTCACTCCAGATTATCAACAATGCCATCTTACCACACCTCCTTATGAGCAGTACAGTTGTCATTTTTCACATCTCGCCCACAACGTGTTTCTGCCCATGTAGTGCACAATGGCGCAGTCGATGTGCGAAATCAATGTATGGGACACGTTAAGAAAGTCACAGTGACACTGGTCATGAGCAGAGGTGTTAAAATGGCTATGTTGAAAATCTGGTGAAAAAATTTAAAATATCTGTTTTAGGGTATACGTTGAGCAGTTCCCTCATGCGCCCTGGCAAGTTCTTGAATTTGTAATATTTGCACACCAGATTTTCAACAGTGCCATTTTACCGCACTTCCTTATGAGCAGTACAGCTACCATTTTTTCACATCTCGCCCAAAATGTGTTTCCACACATGTAGCGTGCAATGGTACAGTCGGTGTGTGAAAATAATGTTTGGGACAGATTAGGAAAATCACAGTGACACTGGTCATGAGCAGAGCTCTTAAAATGGCTATGTTGAAAATTTGGTGACAAAACTCCATAAAATGACTGTTACAAGTGAGCATTGCACAGTTTCCATGCACCCTCGTAAGTTCATGAATTTGTAATATTTTCAGTCCAGATTTTCACCAGTGGCATTTTTCCACACCTCCTTATGAACAGTACAGCTGTCATTTTCCACAACATGGCCGAAATATGTTTTCACACTTCCAGCACAGAAATGCGTGGTTGCTGTGGGAAATCATTGTTGGGACAGATAAAGAAAATCACACTGACACTGTTCATGGTCAGAAAATCCCAAAATGCCTGTGTTAACAATCTGCTGTAAAAATCCCAAACTAGTTACATTATGGGTGTGCGTTGCACAGTTTCTACGCACGCTCGTGACTTCACCAGTTTTTTTAAGATTTTCACAGCAGATTTTCAACATTGCCATTTTACACCTCCCATGAACAGTACCGCTGTCATTTTTCACATCCTGTTTGGAATGTGTTTTGCACCTGTGGTGCCAAATGCCATAGTTGCTGTGCCAAAGCAGTTTTCGGCTAACAAACTGATATTGCCACTGTTCATGAGGTGGGGGTCACAAAAAAAACATGTTGAAAATTTGGAGTGAAAATACCAACGAATGCCTGAGGCGTTAGGGTTTCCGACCATAACACCCCACCCTGTAGAGAATGACAGGCATCAGGGGTGTGACTTGGGATTCTTGCCTGTCATGCTCATACCATTCCACCCCCACCCACACCCTGCAGCCAGTGAGAGGCATCAAGGTGTGCCTCGGACCCTTCGGGCCCAAACTTCACCCCATTCTCCTATACTACACCCATCTCACCGTATTTCCTGATGGAATGAGGTGCGCATAAGGGCCAAAGACCCCAAGGCACACCGTGACACTTGTCAGTGTCTGCAGGTTTGGGTGTGGTGAAATGGCGTTGTCGTTATGCCTGACAACCCAAAGGCACACCCCAATGCCTGTCACTCTCTGCAGGGTGGTGCTGGGGTTGGCTTCAGTTCAATACTTCGTTGCCATTCCTATTTTGCAGCTCTGTAATTTCTACACTACCAATGCCAATGCCAGCAAGCAAACATTCGGCATTGACAAATGCTTGTTTTTGATTGTAATAAAAAATCTAAAAAATAATAAAAGTCTCTCTCCTCTCATGCCATTGCTCTCCCTGTCCCCAACCTTCTAAACCTTTACTTTACTCTAGCCTCAGTCTCTGATGCATGGAAGCTGGCTACGGTCACCCCCTTCCTAATCTGATAGATTTCTTTGACTGGGTGATCAAGGAACTAGATCAGGGTGGAGCAGTTGATGTGGTCTACCTAGATTTCAGTAAGACTTTCAGCACCATTCCACATCGGAGACTAGTAAGCAAGCAGGATACCTTAGGAGTGGGTCCAAAGTTGGTGAAGTGGATAAGAAATTGGTTAGGGGATAGGCAACAGAGGGTGGAGGTAAATAGAGTTCATTCCAAGGAAGGGAGGATGCCCAGTGGGGTGCCTCAGGGATCAGTGCTGGGACCAATCCTCTTTAATGTCTTTATATGTGACATTACAGAGGACATGGAAGGGAATATCTGCCTCTTTGTGAATGGCACAAAAATCTACAATAGGGCGGATACTCTGGGGGGGGGGAGGTGGAGAGGATGAGCAAAGACTTGAGAAAAGTAGAAGAGTGGTCAAGTGTATGACATCTGGGTTTCAATGTGAAAAAGTGCAAAATAATGCCCTTAGAGCACAGAAACCCAGGGATGAAGAACTAAATGGGTGAGTGGCATTGACGATCACCAGGCAGGAAAGAGACATGGGGGTAATCATACAAGATGACCTATAGATAGCTAGGCAGTCCGACAAGACAGTAGGGAGGGTGAGTGGGATGCTGCAGTGCATGGGGAGGGGTATCATCAGCAGAAAGAGGGAGGTGATGTTACTTCTGTATAGATCACTGGTAAGACCCCACCTAGAGTATTTTGTCCAGTTTTGGTGACCTGGAAGGACATAGAGTGGATGCAGTCCAGAAGACGGCTATTAAAATGGTGCATGCTCTGCATTAAAAGCTCTACAAAGAGACACCAAAGGATCTCAATATGTACACCATGGAACAGAGGAGGGAGGGAGGGGGATATGAGATAGATCTTTAAATACCTCACGGGGTAAATAAGGTACAGAAGGAAAGTATTTTTCAAAAGAAAAGGTGTTCAAGAACAGTGGGACAGGCAATGAAGTTGGAGAGGTGCGAGGAAGTACTTCTTCACAGAAAGAGTGATGGATTACTGGAACAGCCATCCAGTGGAGGCAGTGGGGGTGAAAACAGTGGTGAGGTTCAAGAATGCATAGGATAAGCACAAGGGAATCATAGTTGAAAGGAAGGGGGGAAGGGCACCAGATAGCCATCTTCCAGGTCGGCAGCACTCCTGAATGCTTTCTCCATAGGACTGCAAAATTGTCAAAAAACCTTTTTTAAGTTGATCTATAATAAGATAAAGTACAAATCTTGACGCAGCATATTTTCCTGAATGGACTTTTACCAATCTTGACATGGGCCAGACAAAGAGGCAGCAGCAAGGATCGCAGAAAGACCAGTATACTCAAGCTCACAAGGCTGTGGGTCCTCCAAGTGGTAGTGAGGCATCCAACAATGAGGCATTGACAGAGCCACCATGGCAGGCCATGCTGGATCCATGAAGGCCATGGATTCCACAATTGAAAAAACCCTGCAGAAGCTACAGCAACATGACGCGGTGATCCTGCAATGCACCAGGTCCATCGCAGAAGCAGAAAAAAGATCAGCTATCACTCTTGCCACAGTCACTAACTTAACTAAGGAAAACAGCCAACTCAGAGGGCACATGGAGGCCCTAGAAAATGAATTGAGATCCGGAGGAGGATTTCCAATGGAATGCCCTAACTAAGGCATACAGAGTCAACCCCAGGGTCTGGCCAGTGGATTCCACACAGCCCTGTACTGTGTTACTTTAATCCTGGGGTTCAGATGTTCGAGACACGGTGCTCGCTGCAGCTCAAGCAGCATACCCGCTCAAACTTAAAGGTGCAGATCTTAAATTCTACCCTGACCTATCCTACCAAACTCGTGCCAGAAGAAAGTGTTTTGATGCTGTGCACCATTGTCTTCGCAGCCTGGGGATTATCCATTCATTTTTATTGCCAGCCAGGTTTTGAGTTATATAGGGTGGGAAGACATGGCAGTTCATGAGTCCACAAGATGCAGGGCAGTAGCTGGAGAAGTGGAAAGGGAAAAGGAATTTGCAGCTTGCAGAGCACCCTCTAATTCTCAGGGTTTAGACTTGGAGGACTCTTGAAGTAGGGACTGTGAGTGTAATTCATAAAGCATTACTGCTTTGAAATGGGCAGTAAACACCTTCCCTCGTTTATTTGTTTAAATCTGCAAGGAGAGATTTTATCTCCTTGATGACCTTTTCAAATGTTGATTGTGGGTATTTTAGATAGGGAGTTCCACTTTAACTGCATAAATGCAATATGTACTATTTGGATACAGCAAGATATCTGCTAATTATGTCTCTTTGTTTCTCCTATTGATAGTGCTCACTATAAGAGTTTACTGCACTAAAGTAATAAAAGTATGTTGTATAATTCAGGGCTGTGTGGCTTAGTAGTAAAGGACTGATAATGGTATTTTTAAAAATATTTTTACACTATTATGTTTTGTGGTGTTATCTTAATAGAATTGTAACTGGGATATTTGTAGTCCGGGTTTGGAGGAAAGCTTTTTGAGAAGTCGACTTAATTTCTATTTTCTACCTAGTCATGCAACAGGTTTACCTTGCAGTTTTCTGAAAACTCCGTTTTCTCCCTGTATGTTTTCTCCCTAAAGGACACATCTTATACTGCTGAAGAGGCTGGCAAATGTTGATGGACATTTTGTACATCTAAAGGGGCTATACCCCATGACTGCCCCCTCTCCTATCGTGCTAGAATACATGGACATTTATATACTGGGCTTATCAAAGTTGTGGAACATATGTAATATTTTCTGTTTCCATGTATGAGGAAATGTGGATGTTAATATGTCTAAAATTAATAAACACAAATTACAAAAAAAAAACAGAAAGGATAGGGGAAGGGAGAAAAAGCTTTTGATTGGACATGGTCCATGATGATAGTGTAGGTAGTAAGAAATGAGCAGACTGGATGGGCCAAGCAGACATTATCTTCCATCAAATTCTGTTTCCTTTTTTTTAATTAAGCTTGTTGGTCCCTGTCGCCTCTTCTCACCAACTGGCAATGGGGACACATCTGTATTTTTACAGTTTTCTCCACTGACACCCCCCCCACCCCGGGGCTCCTGCACAAGGCTGTGAGAGCATGTGGAGACATGCTTCACACTACGTGCCACCAGCTCAGCCCCTTCCACCTCCTGATACTTTTGCCACCCCCTCTCCACTTGCACTACCCACTGGATCACCACCCGGTGGGAGCAGAACTGCGGGGGCGGGCGCCATTCCACCCTCCTCACCCTTAGGAGAGGAGAGCTGCCACCAGCATACTCAATCTTGCCTTGGCCTCCCCCCCACAATGGCACCCTAATGACCCTAGGTCATTCCTGAACCGGGGTCACCGGCGTAGCGCGAGGTAAGGCGTCCAGTGCCTCAACTCTCTGCACCACTGAGCCAGATAAATTCTATGTTTCAATGGGGTGACCCCCTCCTCCCATGGTAACTGCTGCACTATCTCCCTCCACCCTACTCTGACTAAACTCCAGGAACACCTTATTAACTCTCAACTCTCCCCTTTGCTTGATTCTCCTCTTTCTTCACCCCCTACCAGTCTGGTTTGAGGAAGTCCCACTCCACCTCTGTCTACCTCCTGCATCTCACTGACTCCATCCTATCTGGTATGGATCAGGGCTTGGTCACCTTGGCAATTTTTTTTTCAACCTGGCTAAAACCTTTGACACTGTTGCCCACACTATCCTTTGTCACAAGCTAAAGGCAGCAGGGCTTACTCCTTATAGAGATGCAGTGAAGTAAAATTCCACCCGCAAAGTGGATGTGAAGTGACCACTTCGCTTTAGTGTTCTGCTATGAGAAGTGCCCATTTTAAAGCCTCACTTTGCCACTTCATGTTGTAATTATGACTTTGGGGTTGTGCACTCTGCCTTATTCCACTTTAAGGCGGAGTGAGAATTCACAGGCATCCCATACACATCACATGACTTACACAGTGTAGGTCACATGCTTCAGGAGGGCAGGCAGGAGGTTATGGGCAAAAACACTCTCCAACATTGGCTGACTTACACGTTTTGCATGGGGTGTGACAAATGGCTCTGCTCTGCGAATGGCCAGGGGTGGGGTTTGTACGTGTGATGAAGAGGGGGTGCACAGGTCACAATTCCACAAATGAAGTTATTTTCCTCATTTTACATACAGGGGTTGCTGTACTACTTGCACTAGACATAATGCATCGACCACCACCACCACCACTGCTACTCTGACCACCACTTGACAAGAACTCTTAATCATAATCGTCCCCCTCATCATGCCTGTTGTAATCTTCGGATGATATTTCATTGCAACTGCAGACATTCCTACTTGGTCTTACACTCATGGAAGGAGATAACATGCTCAGTAAGGTTGATGACGAGGGTGAACACCCCACTGTGGCATTAGCTGCCATCTGGTGCCAGGTCCACAGTGCCATTTGTCTGTTCCTAAGATGTGTATGCTGGCCCCCCCGTACCCAGATAGCTCCCCTTTTTAGCTCGACTCACACGTGCATGGCAAAGCTGGCAGACTGTAACTGACTCATCATTTGCATCTTGGACAAAAAAATCCCAAACAAGGGATTGTGATCTCCTACTTTTAACATTCCCTGATGCTGCTTATTGGACTCAATTTTTTTAAACCCTGAAATGGGGGGATGTGTGCTACATGATTTTTCATGCTAGACACACTTGGACTCCAACTGACCACCACGACTACCTATGACTTTTACTGGGTCATCATCATTATCATCAACAGGAACTTCTAAATCACAACTTTTTTGAGGAGGGGGAGATTTAATGCCAACAGACCCAGACACAGCCACCTTGAATTTCTTTTTCTCCAGTTCCCAGCAGGGGTCACTGACATCATCATCATATTCATCAACATCATCCACATTTTCTGCTTGGACGCTGTCATGTGGAGAACATTTTCCAACCACAGCATCATCATCATCATCATCGTCACCCTATATTTTGGCACCGCACTAAGAATCATGGGATGGCAAAGGCATGACCTCAATAGTGCTAGAAGAAATATGACATTGTGAGTTATTGCCACCAGGATCAGTATCATGTTCAGCTACTATGGGGATGTTAATGGGGAATATGACATCATCTACACTGCCAGTCACAGCTTTAGACTCAACTATATTCTGTGTACTACCACACCCATAGACAATCTTGCCACTGTTATCCTTCTATACAGACAGTTGGTGAGACCCCTTCTGGAGTACTGCATGCATTTTTGGAGACCTCATCTACGCAAGGACATAGACAGGATGGAAGCAGTCCAGAGGAGGGCAACTAAAATGGTGCAGGGTCCACATCAGAAACCATATGAAGAGAGACAGAGAGAGCTTAATATGCATACCCTTGATGAAAGGAGGGACGGGGGGACATGATAGAAACTTTTAAGTACCTCAAGGGAATCAACAAAGTCCAAGAGGGTAGCATCTTTCAGAAAAAGAGATGTGTAAGAACAAGGGGGCACAATTTAAAGTTAGGGGGGACGGCTCAGGGGTAATGTGAGAAAATTCTTTTTCATGGAGAGAGTGGTGGATGCATGAAACTGCCTTCCTGGAGAGGTTGTGGGGTCTAAAACAGTGGAGGAATTCAAACATGCATGGGACAGACATAAGGCAATTATAGTCGGGGGGTTGCAGAAAATAGGCTGTTGGTTAACTAGAATCTGCAGCTTATCCAGTAGGTAGGGAAATGGGCAGATTGGGTGGGCCAAGTGGTCCTTATCTGCCGTCAAAGTCTATGTTTCTATGTTTCTATATTTTTTGAAATGGTTAACTGGTCAGAAGTGGACTTGAGGCAGCAATACTCATGCCAGCAGAAACTGCACTAACACTACCAGCTCAGACAGCATCATCTCCTCCAACTATGAGTGAAGCTACAGATTGCGCTGTAAAAACATTGATGGAGAAATTCCTTTACTAACATCAGCTATGCACGTCTGTGTACTACCACACCCACAGACAATCTTGCCACTGGCAGCAGTGCAATGGCCAAAAACAGCTTTGCTTGCATATCTCTTTGCAGGCTTTTTGAGGGATCACCAAGAAAATTCTAAACAAATTTAGATTTCTGAACTTTCAGTCTGGGCTGGTGGATGTGAAGCCAAAAAAAACAACAACTGTGGCTTGCAAAGGTGGATTGGGCACTAAACAGATACAAAAGCATAGACAGATTAAGATTGCACTGTGCAATCAAGAAGATATGCAGACGTAAAATCACAGCAACACCTTAACCAGTGCTCACAAGTCACAATCCATTCTGGAAAAGAATATCTTTCGCTGGTTGGGGTAGTGCCTGCAGTAACAGTCCAAAACCAAGATATCACAAAGCAGTACAAAATTATACAGGTGTGGTGGATAGCAGGTTCACACTGCTGCAATTACTCTGTAGCACAATAAAAGGCATCTGATTTGATGGAACGCATTGCATACACACTTACACACACATACTACAAGTAATGCGTAGCCAATTGAAAACTTCAGTAGTATAACCAAATATTTTAAACAAACTGAAATTATGTACTGCTACACCACAACAATCAGCAAAACAATGTCAAGAATTATTGAAAATATTACCGTGTGTACATTAACAGTTATAGAAGAAAAATATAACCAAAACAGAAAGGCTGCCGTTTTCTCCCAGTTAATCTACCTCCACCACAGATACACCCCTTCCGCAAAGCACACTTCAATTATCTGTCAGTACACAGACTGAATGTTCTAAATTAACATTCAAAATCCACACACAAACAATAAACACTCTATGATATGAGCACAGAAGGGATTCCTACAATCGATGTACTAAATTTTTAGCAAAAATATCTCAAAATGGCTTTTTTAACAGCTTTTAGAGGGTTTGAATCGCAGAGCTCTGAGACCAAACTGTCTCCAGCTACCACTACACACACAATACACAGAACTGAGGCTGTGCAGAACAATCTAGAGCTCATGTGACCTGCAATCCCATGAATTACTGCAAAATTCACCTTGGAGCTCAATAACAAGGAGAAGTGATGAGAAGTACATCAATTTCTATGTACTTCGCATTAAAATTGGTGCAGAAGTGGTTTGGGGAAGGCGGAGTAATATGAAGTCATTTTTATCAATGGACTTTGCATTCCTTATTATGATGAGAAGTACTCTGCTTTGGGTTGCAGATTACTTCATGGAATCCACATTACTCTGCGAATTGCTTCACGGAGCGAATTTTGGCCACTTTGCCCACCTCTAAGTCCTTACTCAGTTGAGTGGTTCTGCTCCTACCTTGAGGGCAGGCCTCAAGCTGTCCATATTTGTGATGCCTAATCCCCTTCTCTCCCTGTCTCCTCTGGAATATTCCAATGATCCATCCCTGACTCAGTTTAATTCTCCACATTTCTGAATGACATTCCATCTGCATGTTTCTCTGCATTCATTCACATGTATGCAGATGACATGGACTTCTATGCCTCTAGAGCCTCTGTATTTGGCCTCATGGCCCTACTCCAACTGGATTTCACCAACATCCAGCAATAGTTCTGAGCTAATCCGTTATCTTTCAATGCCAAGAAAACAGTCTCCATGACTTTTGGCACAAAGCAGAGATGAGCTAGGGGTACCCATTCCCCTCATCCCTTACACATGATGGTGTTGCAATTGAGGATATTTCCTTCTTTAAATACCTCAGGGTCTCAAAGTCTGACTAGCTTGTCACTCCATTTTCTATGTTCATGTAGCTACCATCCACCATAAGCTTCTCACCAAACTGGGTGCCGTTTACAGGAATAAAGTGAGTATCACAATTCCTGCCCATAGAGAAGTGAGCATAAGATGATTTTCCCTGTCTTCGACTGGTGACATTGTTTACAGTGCTGCTTCCAAAGCCATCCTAGCCAGACTGGACCATCTGTTTCACTCCTGCCATACTGTGTTTAATTGCCACCCCTTGACCCAATCACTGTTCCCTTTAATCCTCGCTTTCCTTTTCCTCCCTTAATGCCAAGTGTCTCACTCATTGCTCTACTTTCATCTCCAACTTCTGGCTTGCAACCCTCATACTTACTTTTTGTCCCTGCTCAGTCCCCCCTTACCTTCTACTCACTTCTCAACTCCAGCTCTTACTCTCTTGCACTGCCCTCGGTAAAATCCTCCACCAGCCAAGCTGCCTTCTCCATCCACTTCTCCAAACGATGGGGCTCTTTTCCCATTATCATCCATACTGCTTCTTCACCCCACTTACTCACATCTCTCCTCAATGAATTCACTACTCGCTTCTTCAGTTGTATCTGATCTTGTGCTTTAATTTTCCATAGTACAATTCCCTCCCACCCTCCCTTCTTCTACCCCTGCTCCAGCACTAATTCACTCCCCAGCCCACTAGTTTCCTCCATTCTTCACTGATGAACAAAGTCCAACAGTGATTCATTCACCCTTCAGATTGCTGCCACCTGCACTTTTATGCTGTACACAGCAGTGCCACATTCATACTGCAATTACTGTATGTTCTAATTTGCACTTATATTACTTGCTTCTGTTTAGATGCTCTGCCAAGCTCTTGTTGTTGCTACATAATTGTTTCACTTATAGTTCTGATATATGTAACTGACTGTTGTTCCTTATTGTTATACTCACCTCATTTCCTGCACCCCCAGGACACTTCTGAAAGCAAGCTCTTTCAGCTCAGTATGTCTTTCCTAATAAATGTTTTGTAATAAAGAAATACTACACAAATGAATACATAAATAAAGCAGAGATAGCTGAGGTTACACCCTCTAAGAGGTACTGCTGTTTCATAAATGAATAATTCAGTACAATCAATGTAGGTGACACCCTCAAGTAAAGGTTTTCTTTGTTCAGATTCCTTACAGGGTAGAAATTCAAATCAATACAGACCTTTCTTCAAAAGGAGCTTAATAAGGTCATTTAAGAACTACAGTGTGAACATATTGAACAGGGTTTCAGCTAGTGAAATAATGTTTTATCCCATTTAAGCACAAATTCAATTAGTTGCCTACCCCATTCTGTTTCATAAGGAACTTCACAGTTATATAGCCTAATGCAGTGTCAAGTATAAGAGAAAATCTTTAGAATCATTTTGTTTAATACTGGTGCATTTTGATCAGTTCCTGCAGAACCGTCAAAACATATTGCAATGTCAGAGAGTGAGGACAAATGGTTCCCCTCAAAAAGCAAATCTTTATAAAACAGAACACATGGCGTACTATGTGTGTTTTCATGCACATGTGCTAGGAAGACATAGAAACATACTGTATGATGATGTAAATGTAGAATTAATGGATGAGTGCCTCCTGAATGCCTGCTATATAAGCTTGAAGAAAACTGTGTCAATACCAAAAAATTCACAGCAGTGAAGGCGATATAAATTTACCAATGCACACAGACAAGGACCCACACTCCTAAACGTATCCAGCATGAAGCTATTTCAAGTGTTTCAACTCGTGGCTGGACAATAATTAAAATTACTGATGGTCCACATAGCTAAATATAAGCATTACAAAAAACTCAGCATCCTTCCAGTTTTTGTAACATTGCCTCACCTTGACCACTGCAGGCAAGGCAAAGTAAACAAAATGAGCAACTGTGCAGAGAAAAATAGAATGGAGTAAGACATTTGTTTACACAATGCACAAATTCTAAAGTGTGTTTTGTAATACCATAATAACCATAAACAAAGCAATCACAGTTATACTAAATTGCTTGGTTAAGAACAGATCCCCTTTTTCTTTCTCTCTCCCACCTCCTCCTCCTCCATGAACAATGACACTTCATCTTCCTTTCAGTGGACAGTAGACATTTCTCCTTCTTTTCTAGTGCTTCACCTTGTAATCCGTAACATCTGACAGCACAGTGAAAGACCCAAAGGAAAGAGGTCAGTCTTTATCAACAGCAACACTTCCCTACTGTGTGTTCTACTGTAAACTGCTAGCCATGAATTCAACACATTTCTAAGCATTTTCTTCAACCTTCAGGATGTCTTTTCAGACCAACTTTATAGGTCACAGAACAGACTGACGTCTCATAATGACACATGTCATTGACTGCTAATGACTATAAAAAAGGATTTTGAAGGATATAAAGATGACTTTAATAGAAACAGTTCATAACTGTTAATAGGTGACAATGGGTATCCATTTAGTGTAAATTCTATTGATGTGCACTCTTGTTAAACAAACAAAAAAACAAAAAACAGATCCACTGCATATTTAAGAATACAGTATGATCTGCCTTTAATTGTGGCTTTCTTATGTTCAGCCCATAATAAGTATTACAATTGTGATAATAACTGTAAACAATTTTTAGGGAAAAACCAGCCCCCATAAGAACAAGAATTTGTCAATACTGGAAATTTGCTGCTTGCATTGCTGTTGTACTGGGTCTTGCTTGTATACATTTTTATTATAGATTTACCCTGGATAGATCAGAAGAGATGTAATATCTTATTTTCATTGGTGTCCTGCTTTTACCCATTTTTAAATTGTATTCACCCAGGATAGGCCAGCTGAGAGGCAATATTTAATTTTCACTGGGCTCCCACATGTTACATAGAAACATAAAAGCTGTCAGCAGAAAAGGAACTCATGGCCCACCTAGTCTGCTCTAAAGCATCTACCTACTGTGCTACCATAGACCTTAATTGATCTCTAACCTTACCCCCCCAGCCGTTACTGAGGTCCCCCTGTGTCTATCCCAAGCATGTTTAAAACATGTTATCATTTCCGTACTGACCACCTCTGCTGGGAGGCTGTTCCAGGTGTCCACCACCCTTTCCGTGAAGAAATATTTCCTGAAATCCCCTCTAAGTCACTCCCCTTCCAACTTCATATCATGCCCCCTTTCCTTGAGCGTCTCTTTCTGTGCAATATGCCACTCTCCTGTACCTTATTGATACTCTTTAGGTATTTGAATGTTTCTAGCATGTCTCCCCTTTCTGTCTTTTCTTTTAGTGAGTACATATTTAATTTCCTGTGTCAATTCTTGTAGGGCTTCTGATGCAGGCCATGCACCATTTTGGTTGCCCCTCTCTGTATTGCCTCCACTCAGTCTATGTCTGTCCTGAGATGGGTACTCCAGAACCGAACACAGTACTTCAGGAGTGGCCTTACCATTGAGCTATATACAGGTAACACTACTTCCCTTTTTCTGCTGGTGATACCCACTACACACCCCAGCATTCTGCTAGCTTTTCCTACTGCTTTATCACACTGCTTAGCTACTTTCATGTCATCAGATACGATGACTCCCAGATCCCTTTACTATGTTGTGGTTGTTAGCATCTACCCCACTAAATGATAACTTGCCCTTGGGTTTCTGTGCCCCATGTGCATACTTTTACATTTGTTACCATTGAAGCCCAGTTGCCAAACCCTTGACCAGTCTTACAGTTTTTTTAGATCTTCCCTCAATTTTCTCCACACACCCTGAAGTGTCCAGTCTGTTGCAGATTTTTGTGTCATCCATGGACAGGCATATCTTTCCTTTCCAGATCCTCTGTGATGTAGCTAATAAAGACATTGAAGAGGACTGGTCCCAGGACTGACCCCTGTGGCACCCTACTGGTTACTTTACCTTCCTCTGAGTGAACTCCATTTTCCACCACCCTCTGAGTTCTGTTACTTAGCCAACTTTGTATCCATTTTACTATCTTTGGACCCACTTCCATGCTGCCTAGCTTCTTTACCAGAGTTCTGTGTGGAACGGTGTCGAGGGCCTTACTGAAATCGAGGTAGGCCACATCCTCCACTCCTCCCTGATCCAACTCCCTGGTAACCCAGTCAAAAAACTCTATCAAGTTTGTTTGGCAATATCTACACTCTGTGAACCCATGCTGCCTCAAATCCTGCAATCCACTAGTGTTAAGGTATTCCCCAATCCTTTCATTAAGTAGAGTTTCCATAACCTTGCCCATCACTAAAGTCAGGCTTACAGTTCAGTAGTTCATGCATCCTCCCTATTCCCACTTTTATGTAGTGGGACCACATCCACCATCCTCCAGTCCCCCAGAACATCCCCCATATCCAGTGATAGATTGAACAGGGCCATCAGAGGTGCACACAGTGCCTCCTTTAGTTCCTTCAGTATCCCAGGGTGAACCCCGTCCAGCCCAATAGCCTTGTTTACTTTTAGTTTTGCTAATTCCTTGAGGACTCTCTGCAACATAAAAAGGCTAGAACTCACCTCCCTTCCCTTAATGCCCTTCTCCACTATCTGTGGCCCATCACCTACCCCTTTCTTTGTAAATACTGGACAAAAGTACTTATTCAGTATGTTGACTTTCTTCTGGTCCTCTTCCATGCCCCCCCCCTTCTAGTTTTATTATCTCTGCCTTGCTTTTCTTCTTTTCGCTTATGTACCCGAAGAATGTTTTATTTCCCTTTTTTGCTGATTCAGCAATGTTTTCTCCATTTGTGCTTTAACTCTCCTAACTGCCTTCCCTGCCTCCCTTTGTTTCTCCTGATAACTCTCCATATCCTCTTCTTTCTGTGGCATATTGCACCTTTTGAATGCCTGCTTATTTTCCTTTACTGTACCTTCTCTGCTACTGCCTTGGAGAACCTTAGTGGTCTCTTCTCTTGCTCTTAGTTACCCATTTGACACAGAGGTTGTTTGCCTTCTTAATGGTCTGCTTTATCCTTGCCCAATTTTCCTCTACCCCACACATATTCCCTATTCCTGTTAGGGCTTCCCTGAGGCACTCTGCCATTTTTTTTAAATCAGCCCTCCTGAAGTCCAGGACCCTTGTTTTAGTGTGGCTCTGTTCTGGCCCTGTCCTTATGCTGTACCACACCATATGATGATCACTGGTCCTCAGGTAGCTTCCCACTGTGACATCAGTGACATTGTTCATGTCTGACACTACCAGGTCTAGTAACACCGCCTCATGAGTGTGTTCCTTAAATAGTTGCCTGAGGAATGCCATGTACAGGAAGTCTAGGATTTCCCTACTTCTAATTGGTGCTGCAGCAGGTAGGCTTCACTCCACATCTGGAAAATTGAAGTCCCCCACTAGTAGTACCTCACCCTTATTAGCCATCCCTTGTATTTCATCTATCATATATTTACCTCCTTCCTCTCACTGTGCTGCAGATCTACAAATCACCCCTATCCTAATAGTGGCCCCTTCCTTGTCCCCAGGGTGATCCATAGTACCTCTGCTTTACTCTGTCCCCCTTGTATTTCTGTGGTCTTTATGTTCTCTCTCATGTAAAGAGAAATACTTCCTCCCTTTTTTCCTACCCTGTCCATCCTGAATAGTGCATACCCTGGTATGGCTACCTTCTAGTCCTGGTTTTCATTACACCAGGTTTCTATAATTGCTACTATGTGCAGGTCTCCTGCTGCCATGGTGGCCTCTAGGTCCTCCATCTTGTTGCCCAGACTTTGAGCATTTGCACATATGGCTCTCCATTTTATACTGCCATCTCTACGCTTGTTGCCCTTTTGCCCCTCCTCTTTTTCATCCCAAATTTCCAACAGACTATTTATGACCTAACATTATCAACAATAAAGTCATAAGTAATCATTGGAACAATTCAACATTTGTTCATAACATAGTTGTTTATTCAGATTTTGACCCCAAATTTTCTACATAGTCTCTGTATGAACACACCTTGTGAACATGCCAGATGTCATTAATAAAACTGACTAAAATGTCATTTTGCATCACAAGTGAGAAAATAAATTTTGGGCAGGATTTGAAGAATGACAGCTGCCTGGCCATAGTATATCGTTAGGGCTTATTGTACATTAAAATCAGTGGCTTTCAAAATCTTGCTGTAGGACAGTTCAACAGTCAATAAAGTTGTTGTACTGATGTCACATTGATAGTACAACAACTTTTCAGCCTTGTCCTATCTCCTGATTGGCTGACTCCACTGGCTGTAATGGTGAAAAAAAAAAATTAAAGCATGGCAGTGGGATTAGGTGGTCGTGGAGTGGTGGATCTTCCAGGGGAATCTTCCTTCTACCACATGGATTTGTGGCGCATAAGCAATTCTTTTATTTAAAAAAAAAACTGCAGCTAAAAGAGAGCCAGTGGGTGTGGGGAGAAACAGCAATCGGCGGGAGTGCAGTGAAGCTGAAATGAGTGGCTCTGGCAGTGGAGAAAAGCAGACACCAACAGAAACAGGAAGGGAAAACCAAATAAAAAGAAGGTAAAAAGACATAAGCCCTAACCATATACTATATAAAATAGTGAATTTTCAACATATATAGGATAGTGGATGGGTGACGATCCACAACCAAGGCAGTTTTCCATCTTGGGAGATGATGACATCAGGGAGACCTCTCAAGCTTTGATCTCAAGGTCTCTATGATGTCATCAACTACCTCGATGGAAAAACAGCCTTGTTGTGGATGGTCACCCATCCACTATTCTATATATGTTGAAAATTTGGTATCAAAATATTGGAAATTACCAATGTTTCAAGCAAGCATTGAAAAATTTCAATGTACATTCATAACTTTGTCATTCTGTAGTATATTTACCCCACATTTTTTACATAGCCTTCTTATAACCCCACATGGCCTTCTTATGACCCGACCTCATGAACAAGAATGGATAAAGTTTTCAAATCTTACCCAGAAGGTGAATTTGCACCACTAGTGTGAAAATACATTTTGGCCAGGATTTGAAAAAAATTACAGCTGTCACATTCATGAGGTGGTGTGAAAAAAATGGCTATGCTGAAAATGTGGGCTCAAAAATACTGAAAATTAGTAATGTTATGAGTGTACATATTTTAACATACACTCATAACTTTATTGTTTTTAAATATTTTTGCTCCAGTTCTTTGAACATAGCCTTCTTATGACCACACTTCATGAACAAGGACTGAGGAAATTTTTAAATTCTGCCAAAAAGGTGATTTTGCACAGTTACAGTGAAATAACCTTCCAGGATGAGCTTGCTTAACCTTGCTGCCATTATTCATGAGGTGGAATCCCACTCCCCCCCCCAAAAAAATGTGGGGAAATAATATTCAGAAATGACCAAGTTATGAGGACAAGTTCAAAAGTCATTGAAATATGCTGAACTACATAAATGCCTTCCTCATTTAGCAGTGCAGCATTGAAGAGTGAAGACGTGTCTCCTGTCCAGAGAGGATTATAGCATTTGAGCCCCAGTAGGTACAGTATGCAGGGGGTGTTGGGTGTTGGGTGCTGAGTGGGACACTCGGGTAGTGGGAGGTTAATGGTGGTGGCAACAACAAACATCAATGGATGTTTTTTCCTTTTTACAGGGTATATAAAAATTAAAAAAAAGACTACATGGGGTGATTTAGTTTATTTCAGGTACTGACACTGGGGAATGGACATCTCAGTGTTGGTGTTATGTCTGATGGCACCATGAGTGAGCTCCCTGGTATCACACAGTGAAAATGTGTGAGGTGGAGATGGTAGCTGGCACTGGGGATTGGGCATCCTGATATTGGAAAATTAAGAAGGAAGGGGTGGGAGACATTAAGGGACAGTATTCTTTATTCCAGGCTACATTGGTGGGGAGAAACACAGCAGGCGTATCATGACCAGATCAGCTCTGCTTGTTTGGTAGTTTATGCAGATCAAAGAAAAGAACCACCCCATGACTGGGCCTGCTCTCTCCATTGAACTACACAAAGTTTGTACCCAGCAACACCAGAACAGTTTCATGATCAGCCTGGCTGATGATTGTTCTAACACTAATGAGCCCCTTGCAGTCTGCCCTGCATTAGGCCAACAGAGGTACACCTCTCAAAACCAACTCTCATAACAATATGTTCACTTTTTGCAAATGCAGGGGCAAACACAAAACTTTGGTGTTTTACACAAAATGAATTGTCGTCAACCACTTCTTTGTGTATGCTGCTCATGTTAATTAAATCTCCTCCATCAAAATTATCATGATTATTAAATGACTGTATATGAATTATTCATGAATATACTATAAGTTGATCATCTCCGTCAATTAGAAAACAGAACTGCAATATGGTTTTCCTTCCATAACCATACACTATAGTAACATACAGTATTTCTTGTATTCTGATTATCTGACCAGGATTACTGCATGTGAAGCAGTGCATACAGGTTCAAATCTTGACAGGGGCTCAAAGTGCTGAACAAACACTGTAAAATAACCAGTTGCATAAAACATCCCCAACAGTTAAAAATCATAGTATCAGAAACAATTAAATGCTTTTTCAAACAGATATGTTTTTAAGGAGGCTTTAAAGGTCTCCACCGTGGTGGTTGCTTGAATGTACAGTGGAAGAGAATTCCACAGCAATGGAGTGGCTGTACTGAATGCCCTGTCTCCAGATGTCTTTAAGTGGGAAGAAGGTACAACCAGCAGACCAGTCTCGATGGAGTATAGGGGCAGATAGGGGAGTACAGAACCAGGAGCTCTTTTAGGTAGTCAGGTCCCAAGCCATGTAGGGCCTTGTAAGTTAATAAGTCTATCTTGAAGGTGATGAGTGAACTTACTGGCAGCCAGTGCAGAGTGTGCAGGTGAGGACTGACAGGATCCCTTATAGAGGTGCCCATCAACATCCTGGCAGCAGCATTCTGCACTAGCTGCAGTCAACACATAAAACCTCCAGACAGCCCTAGGTATAGAGCATTACAGTAATCAAGTCTGTTGGTAACAAAGGCATGGATTGAGTGTAGCAAAGTCAGCAGGCATCAAGAACAGATGGATCCTAGCGATATTCTGGAGATGGAAAAAACTGGCTCTGATGACTGACAACACCTGTTGTTCAAGGGTAAGATGGTCGTCAAGAAAAACACCAAGATCCTTGTCCACACTTATCACCAACAGGAGATGCCCATCAACTACTAAAGCAGGCAATCCCCCATCAGCGAGAATGCCTCCATGACCCAGCTCAATCACCATAATTCTGTCTTGCTGGGGTTGAGACATAGCAAGTTTGTGGACATCCAGTTGTTAATTTCAGCTTAACACCGGGTCAGCGTATCTGGGGCAGAAAGGTCACCTGGGGCACAGGACAGGTACAATTAGGTGTCATCCATATAGCATTGACACCTCAGATTGCACCACCTAATGGTCTCCCCCAGCAGCAGCATATACACACAGAATAACAAGTGAGCCAAAATGGAGCCTTGCAGAACACCACAAGGCAGCACAAACAGTCCAGAGGAAAAATTCCCAAGCACTACACACTGCAATATTCTGGTTAAATATGAGCTAAACCAGTGCAGAACTGCACCAGTAATGCCCACATAGTTCCAAAAATGATCCAAAACCATGTTAAATGCTGAAGACAAGTCCAAGCGCACCAAGATGTTATAGTGCCCTCGATTCCTTGCCATGAAGAGATCATGAGCCACCTGGACCAAAGCTGTCTCAGTGCTGTGTCAGGGCTGAAAGCCCAACTAGAGAGGCTCATAGATAGACAAAGTCTCCAGACGTTCAATCTGCTGGTCAACCACCATGTTCTTAATAAACTTTCCCATAAAGGGAAGATTAGAGATGGGTCTATACTTTTAGAGAATGACAGGGTCTAGAGTTGGCTTTTTAAGGAGGAGATTCACTACAGCCTCCTTCAGAGTCACAGGAAAGACACCCTCACTTACAGACCCATTAATGATCTCAATGAACACTGGACCTAGGAAATTCAAGCAGCTAATAACAAACCACATTGGACCTGGGCCCAGAGCACAGCTGGTGAGATGCATGCTGGTAAGCACCCAGAGAACATCATCCACCAAACCCATCCGGAACTCTCTCCAACTCGGCAGACAATCTTCACTAGCAGGTCAATCACCCCCAGCAGAAGCTGGACCAGAGGAGGTAATACATGCCTTGATTGAGCCCACCTTGTCAGCAAAGGAATGCTCAAATGGTTCACACTTTTCTGTGGAAAATGCTGTCCCAGACTGCAGACAGGAGGCATTCAACCAACTGTTGACAGTATAGAACAGCGCAGCAGCAATTGTTTGAGATAATTCAGTCTTTTTAAGATTGATTACCCACTGATACTCCAAATAATTGAGCCTCAGTGCCAACTTGTCCTCCCCAGTGCATGACCTCTTCCCGGAAAGCTCTACCCAACCCCCATTCATCTTCAACCAGCAGAGCTCAGCACAATACCATAGTGAGCAATGTCCAGAGGCCAAAGGGCAAACATGGTAGGGTGCAATCAGATCCAAGGCCTCAGTTAAGGCTGTATTGTAAGCCTCAATACCAGATTTTGAACCCTGAGCACAAGCTAGCATCAAGCTCGAGACATCCAATGACTCCTGGAGTTGGCTAGGCTCCAATTTATTTTTTGGCTGAGACCAAGTAGTCTCAGCAGAAGGGGTTCATATACAGGGGCCCTCGCACTGGAACTCAACTGCATAATGATCTGACTAACTAATGGGATCAACCTTGACCACCATAATGTTACGTCTGAGTGAGAAGACCAGGTCGAGATTGTGGCCATATATGTGCGTCCTGGAGGCAACAGTCTAAGACAATCCCAGTTGAGTCATCAGCTGGAGGATCTCTTGTCCAAACTGATAGGATTCATTGTTGATCCATCCTAAATGTAGGATAGGTGAACATATCAGGGCTAGGGAGGGTGTCAGTTTGGTGTATGCAGCCAGGAGGCATGTAAAATGCAAAGATTTAAAACAAGAAGTGATCAATTTGCAGGTCTTCAAACTGTTTAACAGGGACCCAGAGGGGGAAACTTAGAGACAGAAGTAAGCAGAAGAGAAGCCATCTGTATTTATGACCTGGGTACCTGAAAGCTCACCCTCTCCCCCAAGCTTAATGGTATCTTTGAGTTTATATATTTCTTGTAAAAATGCATTTACCTGGTTTTGGTCTATCATTGTCTGTTAGCACACTTTACTTGTAAGCAATATAATAAAGGTTATATCCATGAGAGTAAACGTTAGATGTAAGAAAATTGGGGGTCAATTTTCAAAGGTCAGAGAATGACACAAGGTGCTTCCACTAGGAAAAAAATGATGCAACAAGCAAGCTGCATCAAAACTTGCATCAGTTCTGATTTTGTATTGCTGCTTGCCTCAAAAGTGAAACTTCTTATGCCAAAGTGGCTTGCATTAAAAATGGGTGCACAATGTCGCAACAGGACTTGCATCATAAAAATGATGCACCATCCTATTTATTTGGATTTGGAAAGCTGGAGGCTGTTGATGCTGATCCGAAGATGCATGCTGCTGTTAGACAAGCCAGAACTGGTCTAACTAACACTGGATCATATAAAGGTGAGGGTAGATTATGTAGTGGGTTGGTTATAGAGCCAATGTCCCTTGCAGGACTAGTTGACAGTGTTTTGAGGATGTAACATGCCATTGTTTTGGCGATTTTGTTCACAGTAATCTTTTACTCAGTTATGTCATTTTTGCTCCATGCACCATTTTTTGACTGAAATTGCTTCATTTTTTTTTTCTCATCTTTTCATTTTTTGACTTGAGATATTTTTAGACTTAGCTTTGCCTCACTTTTTATAGAAACACAGAAGTTGATGGCAGATAAGGACCGCAAGGCCCATCCAATCTGCACCTTTTTTTTCTACCTGATGAATGTGTCATCGGCCTTTGCTCTGTCAATGGCCTATCTATTCATACTCATCTGTATTGCCCCCTTATGCCTATCCCATGCCTGTTTGAAGCTGTGAACTGTATTCATATCCTCCACTTCCTTAGGTAGGCCATTCCATCATCCACCACCCTTTCTGTGAAAAAGAACTTCCTCACATTACCCCTTAATCGGCCTCTCTCTAATCTCATGCTGTGTCCTCTTGTCCTGTTATTTATCTTATACTGAAACATGTTAGACTCTTCACATTGTGAATGCCCTTAAGATGTTTGAATGTTTTGATCATACCACCTCTCTCCCTCCTTTGCTCTAAGGTATACATACATATTGAGCTCAGTTTTCTCCATGCATGCAGTTTTTTTGACTCAACTTTCTTCAGTTTTTTTGACTTAACATGCTTCATGTTTTGGGCTCAACTTGCATCATTTTCACTCCAACTCAGTCTATGCATCACATATTTTTCTACTTCAGCTTTGCTCATACTTAACTTGTGTCATTCTTACCCCATGTGTCCTATGTTTGACACAGAGGACCCCTTGCATCATTTTGGGGAACTTTACCACAAAGAAGGAGTTTCTTGCAAAACAGGGTGCACATACTTTGCTGCACCAGGATTGAATACAAGGTGGATGTTTGACCTTGCATCATTCTAAGGGCCCTTTGAAAATCCAGCCCTTGATCTTTTGTTTGCCATATAAGAGATCAGATATAAAATGAAACTCCTTTAACACATTCAGGTGCATGCAGAACCAAATGTAAATGTTGGGCTCATCTCTCATTTTTAGTGCTGTTTTATTAATATATGTTTCTTTACCATTTAGAAAAAAACACTGAAATCTGTACTTAGAGTCTTAGGTATCTTGGGATTCATAGCTTTTGGTATTCTGGCACTCGAGGTAAAATGATGGCATCAAGTTGAAATTAAGATGTGCAACACTGTTAGGCTGAAATAACCAGTTTGTCTGTCTTTGTTTAAGAAGAGATATGTGAATTTGGGGACATTTTGTTTGTTTACTTGCTTGTACAGTGGTGCCAACCAGGATGCAACACAATACCTTGCAATATTACTGCAGAGTGCTACAATATGCTGCAGGAAACAATGTAATTCAGTGGCAGTTTTCTATGATTAAGTCAATACGGGAAAAAAAAAACTTTCACCAGTGGAAATGGTGCAAAAATCAGACTTTTGCTTCCATGAAAGTTCGGAACTAATTTTGGCAACTTTCATGGAAATTCTCACTTATAACATTGGAATAAATGTAGTAACTGCAAATTAATGTATTAAACTGCAGAACAAAATTCCTCAGAACTGACTGTAACCCCCCTATGGGGCTTACCTTATTTTTGTCCTGTTTCTCCCATTTGTCTCCCATTGCCTTCTGGTGCCTCAGGTGTCCCCGGATTGTTTCCCCGATGTTGCACCACTGCTTTGGCCTGGGTTCAGATGTGCCCAAAAGCCCCAAAACAGCCCTGCATTTGTTTTTGTCCCTAAGGGGGTTACTAGAGCAATCAAAGAGCTGCTGGCTTCTCCTTTACACACTTCATGACTGGCTGGTGACTTGTGCATGCGAGGAAGTGTGCTCTGGTTACTGTACTGACCATGTCTGTTGTCAAACAAATGGCTTTCTGGAGGTCCCAGACCCCATGGCCTTCTGGCTGGGGACCAGTGACCTAAGCAAGGCCCAAGAGAGTCCGCTATAAATTGTGATCAAAGAGTACCGAGAAGTGGTAGTTTTGGGGCTCATAAATATTCATGAAGTTCTTTTGCATATTAATGAGTTGCCTGTCTGCTGCCTAGGGACTGTTGATTTTGGCAGCAGCAGGCTAAGGACTGCACCAAAATGTTTCAAATTTGCAGCATTCTAGAGGGCACTAAAGGAGCTATTAAACTCTGTGGCATTTGTAAATAAAAAGTAATGTTTCTGGCTGCACCAGGACTATAAATTTGGGGACAGTAATGAACTGCAAGGGCACTGAATCAAACACAGCCATATTGCAGTCTGTCAACCAATAGGAAAGCCAGAATTTACTGCAGAGACTTTTGGAACTTTGCCAGAGGCTTGTAGGGAAAGATCAGTGACCTAATCTTGGTGTCTAAACCAGGATCCAATCAGGAGTTGAGGAGGACTAATGAATATTCATTTTCATGAGAGACAAGTGAATTTAGCCAGTCAGGAGCCTCAGAGAGCTCCTAAGACCCCAGGGACTTTTCTGCCTGAGTTCAGTTCGGCACAGTCTCCTCCAGAGGGAGGGGGGCTCTGGCCCTACTAAAAATAATGGTCCAAGTTAGTTCAACGGGAGTCCCTCCACAGCAGAGGTGGGCTCTGTCTCTTGAGAGGAAGTGGCTGCAAGAAATTGGAGTCACTGGCTTGGGGTTGCCAGATATTGTTCCCCAGGGCTAGCATTTGCCTTTTCACGTTATAGGGAAAATTTAGGAGAAACATGAATTTGTCTTCAGCTGAGAAAGAGAGCTGCATGAATTCCTGCTTGCAGTCATGAGAGGGCTGCATGAACGTTTCTGCCTCAGCAGTGAGAGCGCTGATGAAACCTATGATTTCAGCTAAGAGAAAGCTGCATTTAGCCTGAGTGAGTAAACTTCTACTTACAAGTACAAGATATTTGGAGACCTGTTTGGGGGTGAGAAGCTCAGAAAGCCAAGAGGTACTCATGTTCTTCTGCACCCTGTGTTTGATTAGGGCCATGAAATGGGTGGAAGTCTGTTTATTCAAGTGACCAAAGAAGGATCTAATATTTTATGAAATGCCAGAATGTGACTGTTTAAGAGTGCCTAAAGGAATGAAGGGGAAGTATCCTGAGGTGAAGCTTTGCCTGAAGTTGCCTGAGAGAACTCTGTAAATGTTCAGCTGCAGCTGCACATGCCAGCATAGCCAAGAGGTACTTTTGATATTGTGATCTCAGCTTGTGAGAAGCTGCAGAGAACCAGATTTGCTAACAAATAAATTGTTAAAGTGGTTGGGAGTCATGCCTTAAGCTCCATCTGCAAATTGGTGAGGAGTCATTCCTTAAGTTCCTGCATTTTGCTTTGGTGAATAAAAGAGAATTTTACAATGCATGGACTGTGCAAGTTTGGGTCCTCCCTAGCACTAGGGGAAGCACCCATGTTAAGAGACTGTGCCTTGAGAGCTAAAAGGACCATTATTGCCACACTGGCACATGGTTGAAGGGATTGTGACCACTTAAAGCAACTAGAATGTGCTGAAAGTAAAATGTGCTGAATGCAAGAAAGAGACTGTTTTCCAGATCGGCCTGGGAGTCAGCCTGGTAAAGCACCAGCTAGGCACTGCCATATGCGCTTCTCCTGAGGGGCATAGCCTAGATGTGGGGATCTGAAGTGTACCTGCCCCAGTCCCAGCTTGGTCTGTTCCTAATGTGACTGCAGGCCCAGAGAGAAGGGGTAACCATTTCCAAAGTTGAGAAATTCCAGCCTGCAAGCTACAAGAGCCTGGTGAAAAGTGGGTCAGTCAGAGCTCCTGCCTGCACCTCAGCTACAGCTTCTCTACACCAATGATGACTTCAAAACTGTGAGTAAGCATAGCTCTCCTCTGCAACCCTAAGAGAAACTGTAAACAGTTAATCCAGGTTCTGCTATGTACAGACATCAGACCTAGAATGATAAAGTTTAAAGTTTGCTCTCTCAAGAGTAGCCAGAATGATTAAAAGTAATCTAAAGAAAGAATGTAATCTAATTTTCTTAAGGGCCCCATTGCTAGCCAACTCAGCTGCAGCTGCATCAGGTCTGCAACTAAGAACTTAGTACTGGGTACCCAGGTTTAGAGTATAGAATTTCGGGGTTCTGTAATAGTCTGGGACTGGTACCAGTGTGGGAATGTAATATGTGTCTTACCATCTAGTGCAGCTAGTTAGACAGCCCAGTTAATTCTGAAACCAAAAAGGGGGAGATATTGTTGATGGGGGACCTGAACATGCCAGATATTAGCTGGAGCACTCTAGCTGCAGCCACATCAAAAAGCAGGTTTATTCTCGATGCCCTAGAGGGGGCATGCCTCAGACAGCCAGTGGTGGAACTCACTAGGGAGGGAGCAATCTTAGACCTGGTACTGTCAAATGGGGATGGAGAAAGGATCTCAGATTTAGAAGTGGGTAGCCATCTAGGAACAAGGGACCACCAAAGAGTGTGGTTCACAATAAACACGGCCATAGATTCAAGCCATACAAAAGTAAGAGTGTTGAATTTTAGGAGGACTGACTTTGGGAAAATGGGAGAGTGCCTCAGAAAAGCACTAGCAAACTGGCAAGAAGGAGGGGTGGAGGAACAATGGGGAAAAATCAAAACAGCCATCACAGAGGCAGCAATCCCTTGTGTGAAGCAAATCAACAAAGCAAAATGAAGGAAAAAACCACTATGATTCTCAAAAGTGGTGGCAGGGAAGGTTAAGGAGGAAAAGGTAGCATTCAGGAGGTATAAGGAAACACTGAAAGAGCAGGACAAAGAACTGTACCAGTTAAAGCAAAAGGAAGTGGGGAAAACAGTCAAAATAGCAAAAGCCCAAACTGAGGAAAAGATAGCCAATTCAGTTAAGAAGGGGAATAAAACCTTTTATAAGTACATTAGGGAGCAAAGAAAGATGAAGAAACGTATAATGAGGCTTACTGAAGGGAAGGGAAGAGATGGTGGGCAGAGAATGACAGTGAAAAAGCAGGGATACTGAATGAATACTTCTGCTCAGTATCCATAAAAGAAGAGGAGGGGGAAGTACCTAAATCAAAGAATAGAAGCACTCTGGATAGGGAGGTCGATACCAGTCCATTCACAGAAGAAAATGTTCTGAAAGAACTCTTAAAACTGAAGGTGGACAAAGCAATGGGGCCTGATGGGCTTCACCAAGAATTCTAAAAGAACTAAGGGTAGAACAATGACACGACTGACTACACTTTTTAACAAATTATGGGAGGATGGTGTGGAACCAGAGGATTGGAGGAGGGCAGACATAATTTCACTTCACAAAAGTGGGAGCAAGACAGAGGTAGGAAACTACAGACCTGTCAGTTTGACCTCAGTGGTAGGGAAAATGATGGAATCACTTCTAAAGGAAAGCATTGTCGAGTTCCTAGAGGCCAGTGGGGCACAGGACCCAAGGTAGCATGGATTCACAGCAGGAATGTCATGTCAGATGAATCTAATGGATTTCTTTGACTGCATGACCAATGTAGTAGACCAAGGAGGACTGTGCACATGGCCTACCTAGACTTTAGCAAGGCATTTGACACAGTCCCACACAAAAGATTAATATACAAGTTAGCCAGCCTTGGAGTGGGGCCTAAGGTGGTAGCCTGGGTAAATTTTGCTGGACAACAGGATACAGACAGTAATAGTAAATGGAGTTTACTCTGAAGAAAGGGGGGTTACTAGTGACGTACAAGAGGGTTCAGTACTGGGACAGGTCCTCTTTAATGTCTTTATAAGTGACATTTCAGAGGGACTGGAAGGAAAAGTATGTCTCTTTGCATACGACACAAAGATCTGCAACAGGGTTGATACACAAGGGGTGGGTGGAAAGGATGAGAAGGGACTTGGCAAGGTTGGAGGAATGGTCAAAAGTATGGCAGCTTAGAATCAAGGCAAAGAAGTGCAAAGTAATGCACCTTGGAAACAAAAACCCAGGAGAAGAGTACACAGTGGGCAGGGAGGTAGTAACAATGACAAAAATGGAAAGGGACCTGGGGGTAGTCATATACGATGACCTAAAGGTTAGCAAGCAATGTGAGAAGGCAGTAGGGAGTGCTGGGGGGATACTGGGATGTATAGGGAGAGGCATCACCAGTAGAAAACAGGAAGTGGTTATCCCCCTCTACAGACAGTTGGTGGGACCCCATCTGGAGTACTGCATGCAGTTCTGGAGACCCCATCTCCACAAGGACATAGACAGGATGGAGGCAGTCCAGAGGAGGGCAACTAAAATGGTGCAGGGTCTGCAACAGAAGCCATACGCTGAGAGATTAAAGGACCATACTATATATACCCTTGAGGAAAGGGGGGGCATGATAAAAACTTTCAAGTACCTCAAGGGAATCAACAAAGTTCAAGAGGATAGCATCTTGCAGAAAAAGAGGTGTGCAAGAACAAGGGGACATTATTTGAAGATAATGGGGAGATGGCTCAGGGGCAATGTGAGGAAGTATTTTTTTTCACAGACAGGGTGGTAGATGCATGAAATGGCCTGCCTGAGGAGGTCGTGGGGTCAAAACAGTGGGGACATTCAAGTATGCATGGGACAGACATAAGGCAATTTTTGTGGGGGGTAGGAAGAAATAGGTTGTTGGTTAACTAGGTTCTGCAGCTTATCCAGTAGGAAGGGAAATGGGCAGACTAGGTGGGCCAAGCAGTCCATATCTGCTGTCCAAGTCTATGTTTCACCTGGGAAACAAAAATCCAGGGAAGAGTACACAATGGGGGGAGAGATAATAACAACAACAGAAATGGAAAGGGACTTGGGGGCAGTCATATCAGATGACCTTACGGTGGGCAAGCAATGTGCGAAGGCAGTAAGGAGGGCTGGTGGGATACTGGGATGCTTAGGGAGAGGCATCACCAGTAGAAAACAGGAAGTTGTTATCCCTCTGTACAGACAGTTGATGAGACCCCATCTGGAGTTCTGAGTCCAGTTCTGGAGACCCCATCTCCGCAAGGACATAGACAGGATGGAGGCTGTCCAGAAGAGGGAAACTAAAATGGTGCAGGGTCTGCACCAGAAGACATATGAAAAGAGATTAAAGAAGCTTAATATGTATACACTTGAGGAGAGGAGGGAGGGGGGGACATGATAGAAACTTTCAAGTACATCGAGGGTATCAACAGAGTCCAACACGGTAGCATCTTTCAGAAGAAGAAAAAGAGATGTGGAAGAACAAGGGGGCACAATTTGAAGATAGAGGAGGGACGGCTCAGAGGTAATGTGAGGACGTATTTTTTCATGGAGAGGGTTGTGGATGCATAGAACAGCCTTCCTGAGGAAGTAGTGGAGTCAAAAACAGTGGGGGAATTCAAGAATGCATGAGACAGACATAAGGCAATTCTAGTGGGGGGTAGGAGGTAGCAGGCTGTTGGTTAATTAGGATCTGCAGCCTATGCATTAGATAGGAAAATGGGCAGACTAGGCCGGCCAAGCGGTCTTTATCTGCCATCAAATTCTATGTTTCCTTGTGTTCATCAGAAGGTTGGTGGGTGGCCACTGTGATTATTGTCTGAATTTAAAAGGTAAGATGATTACTGTGATTTATCTGACGCCAACCTAAATGTCAATCAATCTGTTCTTTAACCTCTGTTTCCAACTCAGCCTTTCCTAACCCTCACCCCTTGTAAATAAATTGTTGGGTTAACCACTTTGTATAAATCTTGTGTGTGAGCATATTATGAAACTGAGTCAATAATTCCTGAAATGTTGAAATGTGGGGGTTTGGTTATGGGGTCATGTGTGGGATAACATTGTAGTAATTTGGGAAGGTACAGATTCCCAGAAGGTTATGCTAGATTAAGATCTAACCTACTTAAATGTTACTCTGGGTGGAGGCACCGTAATTGTAGTGCTACTGTTGGTAGATAATCCACAGTAGCTGTTAAGTCTTAACCCAGGCCCCTCAACCTGAATTCAGGGAAGCAGGCAAGGGTAGTAGACCATTGGGAGGTGGAGCCCGGGTTACATGATCACTGTCAGAGGTCAATTCTGTGGAACATCATTTGGAGTTTAATACATTAATCTGCTGTTCACACATTCATTCCACATTTCAGTAAGTCACTGAACTGCGGGATGAATGTATGAAATGTCAGTGTGTAGCGGCGGAGCCGTAATGTATGTTTGACACTGTGCATGATGACTATCTTTTCAGTGAACTAGGACTTGAATTTAAAAATGATTTGCAGGGTGCTAGAGGCCACCCACTACGAATAAGGCTCACAAAATTTAATAGAAATAGAAGAAATGTGTTTTATACCCAGAGAACAGTTTTTCCAATAAATAAGCTTTCATTAGAAGTAATAATTAGAAAGGATAAGGAAAACTTTAAAAACAAGTTAGATTCCTACATCTTACAAGGCATTACACTCTCTTATTACATCTGAATGGACAGGAGCGCTCATGGGTGTATCAATTTCTTCACTCCTAGACTATTTAGTATGCACCTTAGTACTGCTTTCCAATCCTTGGTGTCCAGTGGCACTCCCACCCTCCGATCACCAGCCCTTCTAATAATTTAATGTTTTCCTGGTTTCTGCTGGCACCCCCACCCTCTGATCACCATTCATAAAAATATAATTTTTCCTTGGGATATAGTGGCACCTCTCACCCTCCTCTGATCACTGTCCCCATAAAAACGTTACGTTTCCCTGGTATCTAGTGGCACCCCCACCCTCCAGTCATGTGCCCCCCCTAATAATTTAATGTTTCTCTGGTGTCTAGTGGCACCCCCAACCTCCAGCCACTGGCCCCATAAAAATGTAATGTTTTCCTGGTGTCTAGTGGCACCCACCATCCACCAATCACTCGCCATATAAAAATAGAATGTTTCCTTGGTGTCCAGTGGCACCCCCAACCTCCAGTCACTGGCTCCCTAAAATGTTTGTTTCCCTGGTGTCTAGCAGTGCCACCACCCACCCATAGCTAACTCCATAAAAATGTAATGTTTCCCTAATGTCTAGTGGCACGCCACACCCTCTAATCACTGGCCTCATATTTGCTGATGCATCTCTCATCTGAAGTTCTCAAGTGCCTGACAACTGTGCACTTGCTCCCATCCCATTTCTTCTTAGTCTTTACATCCTGCTGTAGTTATGCAGTCTCCATGACTACCGCATGATGTAAAGACTAAGAAATGGGAGCAAGCATGGAATTATCAGGCACTTGAGAACTTCAGATGAGAGGCACGTCAGCAAATATGGGGCCAGCAATTGGAGGGTGTGATGTGCCACTAGACACCAGGGAAGCATTACATTTTTAAGGGACCACGAATTGGAGGGTGTGAGGGCCACTAGACACCAGAGAAACATTACATTTTATGAGGCCAGTGATCGGAGGGTGGGGGTGCCACTAGACACCAGGGAAACATTAAATTATTAGGGTCCAGCAGTTGGAGAAACAGTGATTTTTTTTCCAAACTTGCCTCTCATGCCCTACAGCTATATCCTCTACAACTCCCTCCTCAAAACTAGTACTGACCTCACTGCCACAAGATTCAGAAGAACTGGAGGTGATGTCATCATCAGGTGGGACATGGCCTGGGCTATCCCATTCCCAGTCCCCACTATCACCACCTTCTTTATCAGTGTTCACTGCCTCAGTATCTAAGGTTATATTTGAGGAGGATGCCTCCCCCTCCTTCCATGCTGCTTCAGCAGCTGAAAGTCTCCTGGCACATGCAACAAAACATTCAGTAACTCTACGAGTAACTCCTGTCAGTTCTTTTCAAAACTCTACTATCATTTCATTGGTCTCATGCTTTTTTTGGTTCAGGAGAACATTTAGTGCCAGTCCTGCTGATGTTATTATTATTGTTGCTGTGTTTTTTTATTACTGCTAGGATTCCTATTGTCCACATCATTTTCAGTTGCATGTGCACCAGCACTATACTTCCTTTTAGTAGACTTATTCTGGGAAATATAAGACATAGTAGATGCAGTCATGCATTTTACTATGCTACAGAGAGACGTCACACACAGTGTAGCTATGACAGGGTTCAGGGCAGGGCACCTAACAGGCTAACAGACAGTGTAATACAGCCTAAATGGCTTTTGTTATACTGTAGAGAGACACAGAGTAGCTATGTCACGGACAGGGCTTGGGGCACCTAACATACATTGTGTAAAACAGCCTAAATGTCTTTCACTAAACTGCAAAGAAACACAGAGTAGCTATGCCACAGACAGGACTTGGGCACCAAACAGACACTGTGTAATATAGCCTAAATGGCTTTTACTAAACTGCAAAGACACACAAAGTAGCTATGCCACAGACAGGGCTCAGGGCCCTTAACATACTAACATACTAACATACTATTTGCCAGCAGATTAGGCCTTATGGTCTATCAAGTCTGCTCGAACCTAGATCCTTAGTTGGGTGCCGAGACCCTCCCATCCCTTGTGCTCCAGAAACCCCTATCATCCATCCCCACCCCCCCCGGGACAGGCCATCATCTGATACATCCACTTTCTGTGTCTGTCCCACCTCTCTTAAAGCTCTCCACTGTGGATCTCTGAACCAGCTCACCAGGCAGAGCATTCCAAGGGCCACCACCCTCTCAGTGAAAACCTCCTCCTCTTTTCCCCCTCACCCTTCCACCTTCCAACTTAAACCATGCCTCTGGTGAGTGCCTCCCTGCTTTAGTCTAAAGATCCCTCCATGTTTACCCTATTTATTCCCTTGAGGTACTTGAAGACCTCAATCATGTCCCCCTGTCTCTCCTCTCCTCCAATGAAAACAGGCAGAGCTCCTCAAGTCTGTCCTCGTAAGTCAAATCCCTAGCCCTCGTATCATCTTTGTTGCCCTCCTCTGCCCTCTCCAGGAGCTGTATGTCCCTCTTCAAGTGTGGTCTCCAGTACTGTACACAGTACTCAAGGTGTAGTCTAACCAGTCCATTGTACAGCGGCAGAATCACTTCCCTTGCTCCTAGAGGTGATCCCCTGCGATGCATCCCAACATCCTGTTTGCCTTGCTAGCTGCTCTCCTGCACTGCTCAGTGTTATTCATACATGTACCACCATGACCCCTAGGTCTTTTTCCCTGTTGAGGCTTCCAGCACCTCCCTCCCAGGGTGTACCTGTGTTTAGGGTTTCCCGACCAAGATGCAACACCTTGCACTTGGTGATATTGAAATTTAATTTCCATGTGTGAGCCCAGCTTTCCAGGGTGTCAGGTCCCCTTGCAGGGCCAACCTCCCTCTTCTCCCTCAACTACTGCTCCCATCTTGGAGTCATCCGCGAAGAGACTCATTTCACACCCTATACCATCCCTGATGTCTGATATGTATGCATTAAACAGGATTGGACCCAGGACCGAGCCCTGTGGTACCCCACTACCAACCTCTGTGGGGTTCGAGAGCTCCCCACAGACCACTACTCTCTGAGTGCGTCCAGCTATCCAGTTTTCAATCCATCTGACCATCAAAGGGCCTACTCTAACCCCATCAGTTTCTCCACCAGACCATTGGGGACAGAGTCAAAGCATTGCTGAAGTCCAAGAATAATACATCCACAGGCTTACCTCTGTCCAGTTCTGATGTTACCCATTCATAGAACTCCACAAGGTTGGTTTGACATGATCTACCTGGCACAAACCCATGCTGCCTACTATCCAGACCTCCCACCTCCTCCAAGTAAACCCCAATCATTCCTTTAGTATACTCTCATTAATTTTCCCACCACCGAGGTTAAACTGATGGGTCTGTAGTTTCCTGGTACTTCCTTCGACCCCCTTTATGGATTGGTACCATGTGCCTCGCCAATCCCTAGGTACCCTCCCTGTCTCAAGTGACCTGTTGAAAAGCTCCGCCAGGGGTGCAGCCAGTATGTCCGCCAATTCCCATAGTACTCTCGGATGAATGCCATCCGGCCCAGGAGATTTGTCTTTCTTTAGGGCCTTGAGGGCAAACCACACCCTTTTGGTGGGGATGGCATCATCCGTCCCCTCCACCTTACTGGTCTTTTTATCCTTATCCAGATGTGACACCCCTGGGGTACCTTTCCCTCCCTTTTGCTCCATTTCTGTTGCTCCCCTGATCCCACTCCCTGCTGCTTCTATCCCCTTTGTGCCTTGCTTTGTAGATATCCCATCCCCCTCCCTAGTGAACACAGAGGCAAAGTACTCGTTAAATACCTCTGCCTGGTCCCTCGCCTCTTCCACCCACCCTCCTTCTGATCTCAATCTGCTGAGATGGCCCTTAGTTTTCTCCGCTCCCAATGCCGGAAGAACCCCTTTTCCCCTCCATGTGTCCCTGTGCCAGCCGTTGCTCTTTACTGGACTTAGCTCCCTCACCATACGGTGACTTTTCTAGATGCAAGCTGGTACATTTCCTTATCCCTATCCTCTTGTTGTTTTATATTTTTGTAAGCCGCCTTCTTTTCTCTGACTGCTACCTGGACCTCACTGGACCACCAGCATGGTTTATGTGACCTTGCTCCCTTACGTTTCAACTTAGCGCAGATCCTGACTGCCTCATGAAGTCCCGTTTATGACCTCCCATCTCCTTTCCACACTTGTTGTTGAGGTAATCCCTTCAAGTGATCCTTGAGAATATTTCCCATGCCCATAAAGTCTGCCCCTGAAGTCCACTGCCAGTGTCCTAGATCTCACCCCACTCCCCAATGCTTATTTGAAACCAGACAGTATTGTGGTCACTCCCAGTCAGGGGTCCTGTACAACCATGTCCCTTACCAGATCCCCATCTGCCAGAACCACATCCAGGACTGCCCCTCCTTGTGGGCTCCATCACATGCTGTGTTAAGAACACATCCTGGAAGCCATCCAGCAGCCTCTGCTCCTTGGCCACCTTAGAGGACATGGTTCCCCAGTTTGTACCTGGCATATTAGGTCCCCATCAACACCACTCCCTCCTTCCCTTTGGACCACACTGGGCAATGATGTTGTCCAGCAAACCATCCTCTAGAACATCACTTATCCTGGGGGCCTATATGCTACCCCAGCTTGACCTTATCTCCTGCTGGGGATCGTAGGTGACCCATAAGGCCTCCACGTTTCCCTCTGCCTCTTCTACCATAGCTAATTTCTATGTCATCTCTAATGAACATAGCCACTCCACCCCTCTGCCCTCCTTTCTATCCTTCCTAAGCATAGTGTACCCCGTACATTTAGGTCCCAGTCATGGTTTTGTTATTGCGTTTCCGTGACTGCCGCCACATCACCCCTCCCTCGAACAGCATGGCCTGGAACTCTGGCAACTTGTTTCCCAAGCTCCTGGCATTTACTAACACTAACCCCCACCCCTTATCCCTGATCCTTTTTGTTGAACCCCACCCAGATTCCTTATACTTCCATCCTCTCCCTGCTCCTCCTGAAACCTCCACCTCCAGTCTGTTTCCCCCCTCCCCCCCTTGGGCTTGAAGGCTACTCCCCTCATCTGGAGAGGAGGGCTTCTGGTCAGCCCCTCCCTTATCCCTTCCCCCCCTTACAAGTTTAAACCCCACCTTTCTTGTATGTAGTCAGCCATCCCCTGTTTAAGGACTTCCTTCCCTAATGGGGCAAGATGAAACCTGTCCTTGGCATATAGTCCCTTATCCTCCAATCAGTTCCCTAACCCCTAACCCATTCTCTTCACCCACTTCCTGAGCCATTCATTAACCTCTGTGAGCTTCATTTTCTCCACTGGGGCCTTTGGTACTGGCAATATCTCCGAAAATGTTGCATCCATTATCCCGACAGACTCTGGCAAGTTCTTGGAACCTTGCTTGATTTCCATAATGCTATTTCCCTCTAGATCATTGGTTCCCAAATGCACCAGGAAATCGGTTTCCTCCACAATCCTAACCATTTCATACAACTATGAACTTTGCTCTGTGCACTGTCAGCCCAGAGATACTCACTACCTTCACCTGGCTATGGCATCCATCCCCCTGTCCCTCCCAATGGATACCCTTAATCATCGAGTCTCCCAGTAACAGAACCTTAACACCGCCATCATCCTTATGGTTACCTCCACTATGCCCTCTCAGCCCCCTCCCCACTTTATTCATGATACAATGTTCATAGGAGTCTTCCTGCCTGATTAGAGACCCCCTTGTCACCCTCCCTTTCTGCCTCCCTTGCTATTTTGCCACTTAACTCAAACCCCTCTGAATAGGTGTCCCTTTAACCTCTCTTATCTGGAACCATTTATCCTGGCCCTGATGGTTTCCCTTCCCCACCCTCACCCCCTTGTAATAGTACCCCTGTCTCCAGAGGCTCTCTGTGGGTCCCCTTTAGCTAGGGCCCCATCCTTGGTACTGACCTTCCTGCTGAAGGGGGGCTCCTCTCCCACCTCCTTGTCTCCCAGTTCCTCTCCAATCATGCTCTCCTCCCTCATGTCTGGAATATGTTGCATCTCCCCCATTTGCTTAACATATATGTTTCCCCTTCTCCCTCTGGGACTATGTCTATCCTTTCCATAGCTGTTCTGTGATGCCCTATGGGTATCTGACTCCCTCCCCCCGGCCTCTGTATAAGTTTCCTCATTTCCACCAACCCCTTCCTCCCCCTCTAGGATGCTTAGTATCTCAAATTTATTGTGACACTCTATGTCAGCCTCCATCAAGTAACCCGAGTTTCCCCTGACTGCATCTCTAAACTGACCCTCTTCTTCCTCTCTTGCACTGTTCACCTTAGGAGCTCCCTTCCCACAGTCTGCTGTTTTAGGCTTCCGCACAACAGCCCCTCCTGACTCTTCCCCCTCCAGTCTCCTTGAATTCAGAATTTTCACCCTGTACGCTTTCCCCTTAGCATCAACTTCCTATCTAAGGGTCCTCTGTCCTAATACCCCCTTCTGCTTGCTGTAGCATAATGTCCTGTAATTTCAGAGCGTTGCCCCAGCCTCCCCTCAGCCCCACCCTTCTGCTGCCCATATCCACACCCCTTATCCTTGGACACCCCCAGCTCCCACAGCTTACTCCTTAACCAATATACCTCACTCCTGATACAAGATAGCTGTCTACAGAGTGGGCAGCCTCCCTCTCTCCAGGCCCAATTTAGAATTATTGCCATCCCACAGCCTGTGCAGCCTACAACCCTTCCGAAGATGCCTGCCATGGTGGAATATGGCCACCCTGATTATCCCCTCTGTTTATAATAGCACACCCCTTTTCTCAGTCCCTTTCCCTGAGTACAGTTTCTCTCTATACTGACTGTAGTTATTTACAAACCCAATTTCAACCCCACCAACAAAGTTCCCAAGTCTCACAAACACATACAGTCCAGTATGTGTTCAGTCCCACTAACTGTGTGTGTAAGCAGACTCCAGGTACCGTATGATGTCACAGGCCCACCAACTCCTGTTGCTTCAAATTTCAGTCCCAAACAGAAATACTCAGCCCTTCAATCCCAACCCCCCAGTGGCTATTCAGTATTTAAGAAAGCCTACAAAACATTTTCTTACCAAACACCAGGCAAACAACACATTTAAATTACCTTTTAATTTTCCCTGCCAAACATCTATCCCCAAACCTACAATATCACAGCCCAAGTATCAGTTCAAATTCAAGGTAATAATTTTTAACACATAGAACTAATTTCACTAACAAACTATTCAAATATTTCAGTTTAAAACAAAATATAACTCCTGGCCTCTTTTCTACCAACCTGTTGCTTTTACTTAACAGACAGTGTGTAATACAGCCAAAATGGCGTTCACTATACTGCAGAAAGACCCAGAGTTGCTATGTCACAGACAGGATTTGGGGCACCTAACAGGCATTGTATAGTACAGCCTAAATGGCTTTCACTGTACTACAGAGAGACACAGAATAGCTACTGTATGTCACAGACAGATCTTCGGGTACCTAACAGACAGTGTGCAATTCAGCCTAAATGGCTTTCACTAAACTGCAAGCACACATAGAGGATCTATGTCAAAGACAGGGCTCAGAGCACCTAACAGACAATATGTGGTACTGCCTAAATAGCTTTCGCTGTGCTGCAGAGAGAGACACAGAGTAGCTATGTCACAGACAGGGCTCAGGGTACTTAACAGACAGTGTGTAATACAGCCTAAATGGCTTTTGCTATGCTGCAGAGAGACACAGAGCATTTACATCACAGACAGGACTCTGGGCACCTAACATACAGTGTGTAATACAGCCTTAATGACTTTTGCTATAGTGCAAAGACACATACAGTAGCTATTTCCCAGACAGGGCTTGCGGCACCTAGCATACATTGTGCAATACAACTTAAATGGCTTTCACTACACTGCACAGAGACAGAGTACTAGCTATGTCACAGACAGGGCTCCTGGCACCTACAGACAGTATGTACAGTATGTATATACAGCATAAATGTCTTTCACCATGCTGCAGAGACACACAGAGTAGCAAAGTAACAAACAGGACTCTGGACACCAACTACAGTCAGTGTGTAATACATTATTCATGGCTTCTCTATACTGCAGAGAGAAACAGAATATACATCTCAGACAGCCAGACAGGGCTCAGGGCACCTACAAACAGTGTGTGTGTGTGTGTGTGTGTGTGTGTACAGTCTAAATTTGTTTCACTATACTGCATAGAGACCCAGAGTTGCTGTGTCACAGACAGGGCTCTGAGCACATAACAGACAGTGTGTAATACAGCCTAAATGGCTCTCACTAAACTGTGAAGACACACAGAGTAGCTACTGTACAGTATGTCACAGAAAGGACTTGGGGCACCAAACAGACACTGTAATATAGCCTAAAAGCTTTTACTAAACTGCAAAGACACACAGAGTAGCTACGTCACAGACAGAGCTCAGGGCCCTTAACAGATAGGTGGTAATGCAGCCTAAATGTCTTTCACTATACTGCAAAAAGAGACAGAGTAGCTGTGTCACAGACAGGGCTAGAGGCACCTAACAGGCAGTGTGCAATGCTGCCTAAATGGATTTCACTAAACTGCAAAGACACACAGAGTAGCTATGTCATGGACAGGGCTTTGGGCAACTAACAGACACTGTGTAATACAGCCTAGATGGCGTTCACAATACTGCAGAGAGACATATTGTAGCTATGTCACAGACAAGGCTTGAGTCACCTAACAGTGTGTGATACAACCTAAATGGCTTTCACTGTACTTCAGAGAGACACAGAGTTCTAGCTATGTAAAATACATGGCTCATGGCACCTTCACACAGAGTGTGTGTGTGTGTGTGTGTGTGTGTGTGTGTGTGTGTGTGTGTGTGTGTAGCCTAAGTCGCTTTCACTACACTATAGAGACACACAGAGAAGCTATGTCACAAACAGGGCTTAGGGCACCAACAACAGACAGTGTGTAATACAGCCTAAATGGCTTCCCTATAGTGCAGAGAGACACAGAGCATATGTCACAGACAGGGCTTGGGGCACTTAACATACAATGTGTAATACAGTCTAAATGCTTTTCGCTATGCTGGGACAGACGCAGAGTGGCTGTATCACAGACAGGGCTCAGGGCACCTCACAAACAGTGTGTAATACAGCCTAAATGGCTTTCACTAAACTGCAAAAACACAGTAGCTATGTCACATACAGGAATTGGGGCACCAAACAGACACTGTAATACAGCCTAAATGGCTTTTACTAAACTGTAAAGACACGTAGAGTAGCTATGTCACAGACAGGGCTTGGGGCACCTACCAGACAGTGTGTGATACAGTTTTAATGGCTTTTGCTATGCTGCAGAGAGACACAGAGTAGCTGTATTGCAGACATTGCTAGGGGCACCTAACAGAGTGTGCAGAGGGTGCATAATATATCCTAAATGGCTTTCACTATACTTCAAAGACACACAGAGTAGCTATCTCCCAGACAGGGATCAGGGCACCTAACAGATATTATGTAATACAGGCTAGATGGCTTTATAGTGTATGGTGGAACATTGTTCTTGTTGGAAATTCCACCATACCAAAATGCTGTTCATCCACACAGAAGAATGAATGGAATGCTGTACTGACTGTATGTGCAAAACAGCATTCCATTCATGTAGACTGCGAAGCTAGAGTTCTGTTTATGAAGCATAAACGGAAAACTGCCATGTGCCAATTTTTTTCTCTAAACACACTGAAAATGGCCGTAACAGACAGTGTGTAATACAACTCAAATGACTTTCACTAAACAGCAGAGAGACACACAGTACTTGCTATGGCACAGGCAGGACTCGTGGTACCTACAGACAGTATGTGTGCATATACAGCCTAAATAGCTTTCACTGTACTGCAGAGATACAGTGTAGCAAAGTAACAAACAGGGCTCAGGGTACCAGCAACAGACAGTGTGTAATACATCATACATGGCTTCTCTGTACTGCAGAGAGAAACAGAGTATATGCCTCAGACAGAGTTCAGGGCACCTACAGACAGTGCGTGTGTGTGTATGTGTGTGTGTGTGTGTGTGTGTGTGTGTGTGTATGCAGCCTAAATACCTTTCACTATACTGCAAAGACACACAGAGTAAATATATCACAAATAGGGTTCATGGCACCAACAACAGACAGTGTGTAATATGGCCTAATTACAAAATGGCAGAGAGCAATGGAGAAATCTGATTGGTTATTTATAGTGCAATATGGGACAATGTTGCACTATAAATAACTAGTCCCAGTAAAACAGCCAGAGAACAGAACATGATGGCTCAGTCATTAATCTCTAGGTATTCTAGTTTAAATGCCATACTTTTTTGAAGTCACTATTTCCTCCCTAACAATTTCAGTACATCCTTTTCTTTGCCCAAAAATGAATCACTGATCTGTTTTTAAATTGGCACAGTAACATAAACATAATAAAACCCATTAATATCTGAAACATTGTATCTCTCCTGATTGTGCCAGTAGCAGTTACAGAGCAGCAGTACATATACACTATCATTTTCCTTACCTCACAGTCTCCCTTACAGTCCCACAGCTGCAAAGTAATTGAGGCAGTATACAGTACATAAAAAAAGCTAAACAAAACTGTGAGACCTCACTTAGAAAATAAGCAGCATAGCACTGCTCTGAGCTACCGGCAATGAGTTACTTTCCTGTTCAAAAAAGAGAAAGAGCGCTCGGCTTTCAGAAAACGCTCCAACAGAAAACAGGAGCATAGAAACAGTATGACACAGTGCTTTCACCTGCTGTCACTTTCTGGCCCAATGGCACACTAAACCATCATAGTCTCTCTCTTGTAATGCTGTAACTCAAGAAAAGCAATATTTTTTTTCTACACACTCTAACTTACCCCCAGTTTCAGTGAACGAGCCAGTGTGGGGGGAGGGGGAGTAGAGCGAGTAAGCATGCGTCAGTTGGAAAGGCACTGAAAACAGTAGGTGGAAAAACAAAAAAAAAAAAACTGTTATCTCAACAATGCTCTGATCTGCTCTACGGGTCATAGGGAGAGTGGGAAGGCACATGGTACAGGATGAAAATGCACCAGTAACAAAAATTAAACTAAACTGCAACTATGGAAGCGGTAGTAGGACAACATACTTAACCCAGTAAATGCAATGTAGTCCTAGAAGGTGCAGGGACTACTTTAGGTTAAAATCACACATTAATTTTTAATTTTCCATATTAAAAATATTAATTGTATTACTAAAACATATTTTAAAATATAGAAGGCCATTTTATAAGCGCAACCGTACTCCTGGGGTGACCGGCATTCGGCCTTCAGCCTCATGCCTAACTACACTCCTAGGAGTGTGGTTATCACACCATAATGCACACCCCATCATGTCTTATTGCTTACATGGCTTCACTATTCTTCAGAGATACACAGAGTATATGTCACAGACAGGGCACAGGGTTCCGAACAACAGACAGCATGTACTGTATACAACCTAAATGGCTTTCACAGCTGCTGCCAGCATCAACAAGCACCTTCCCCCCTTTCTCCTTCTCTCCTAAGCACCGCTGCTCTTGATCACCCCTGCCCCGATTATTCCTCCTTTCTTCAGTCCCCAACCCTTGCTACCCCTTCCTTCCTGGACAAAAGTTGTGCTTTAACTTTTTGTCTTTTGTTTTTTTAGTTTTTATAGCTTTTGTAGTGGTTGCAGTGAGCTCTGAATCTTGCTCTCTCTCCCATCAAGCTCCAGAGCTAGTCCGCATGCTTATACAGCAGACAGGGAGTTCAGACACCTGCACTGATTAATCGGATTGTCAGGCTGATGTCATGTGCTCCTGTCTGTTGTGAGGACCCCACAGGCTGCCAGTAATGCCTGATTAAAGATCATGAAGAGTCCCAGGACACCACAGGCTGTCTGAAAAATGCATTTTTGTTTAAATTACCCATTTCTCACCCTGTTTCCTGTGTCCACAGTTCCCAACCTGCAAAGTACATTATTAAGTCAGGTAGGGTAGCAAATTACACAAACTATCCTACCCGACCAGAAAACACTAATGCCCAACCTACCCGCTCCTGCTACTCGAAGGGTAGCCCATCCCTTGTTAAAACATAGAAAAAAGGAGCAGTCCAGTAAGGCTGATATCAAGACAAAGTATTGTTCACTGAAGGCCAACAAGCAAATTGACAAGAATCTTGCAAGAAGGGACCAGATAAATATATAAAGAACATTTGAATACATAGAAGTCAATCCAACATTCTTCGTAGCTAACTTAAACTGTGCTTGGATGCTCTGAACCTACAATTAGTATATTACACAAGGACAACCTGAGGCATTGAAGAGCCATATAAGATTGTTTGTAAGCAATAATACCTGACAGGTAGGGCAGCATTGGGCTACTGGATTGCTCATAGGTGAAATGAGAGCCATGATCGCAGGCAGGGACCCTATAGCTCCTGGAAAGTCCATTATAGCCCAATACCATCCACCCTGGAGGGTATTATTGTGCTAAGAAAATGGCTAACAGGTAGCGAATAAAGAGACAGGTGAAATATTTAACTTGCAGCAAAAATAAATTTTAATTCATTAATAATTCGAATTGTGCATCACCACAACATTCTGAAACTGTGCATCACCACCACATTTTGAAATTTTGTGCCACTGCCACATTCTGAAATTGTGTCACTGCCACATTCCAAAATTGTGCATCATCACCACATACTGAAGTTGTACGTCACTACTACATTCTGAAATTGTGCGTCACTGCCATAGTCCAAAGCTACGCATCACCACCACATTCCGAAGCAGTGTATCACCGTCACATTCTAAAACTGTGTATCACTGCCAGATTCCAAAGTTGTACATCGGTGCCACATTACAAAGTTGTGCATTGGAGCCACTTTCTGAAGTTGTGCATCAGCCCCACATTCCAAAACTGTGCATCACTGCCACATTCTGAAATTGAGTGTCACTGCCACAATCTGAAACTGCATCACTGCCACATTCGTAAGTTGTGCATCACCACCACATTCTGAAATTGTGCATCACCACTACACTCCGAAGTTGTGCATCACCACCACAGTCCAAAGCGGTGTCACCACCTCATTCCAGAATTGTATGTCAGCACCACATTCTGAAGTTGGGCATCAGTGGCACATTCCGGAGTTGTGCATCTCTGCTGCATTCTGAAACTGTGCATCACTGCCAAATTCCAAAACTGCGTGTCACTTCCATGGTCCAAAACTGCGTGTCACCGACACATGCCAAAACTGAGTGTCACAACCACATTCCAAAATTGTGTGTCAATGCCACATTACGAAACTGCCTGTCTTCTCTAAATTCTAAAATTATACCTGCCTGCCACATTCTGAAATTGTGTGGAAACTTCCACATTCCAATATTGCCTGTCATTACTTTCTGAAAATGTGCATTCCCACCATATTACAAAATTGCACATCCCCACTACATTCTGAAAATGAGTGTCACTGGCTCATTCAAAAATTGCATGTCCATGTTACATTCCAAAATTATGCATCCCTGTCGCATTCTGAAATTGTATGTGACTACCACACTCTGAAACTGCATCACTGCCACATTCTGAATTTTCATGTCCATGCCACATTCTGAAACTGAATGGTGCCACCTCAATCTGAAATCAAGCATATCAACCACGTTTTTAAATTGTGCATCATTACCACATGCCAAATTAATGCATCCAGGACTCATTATGAAATTACAGATCCCTGCCACCTTTCACAACTATGTGTCTCACACATTTCAAAATTGTGAATCTCTGCCACCTGCATTCTAAAACTATATAACACTGCCACCCTATGAATTTTAGCATCTCTGACACTTTCCAAAATTGTGGGTCCCAGCTGCTTTCTGAGATCATGCTATAGCTGCATTCCACAGTTGCTGTCTGATGGCGTTTTGAAATTTCATCCCTGCAGTATTCTAAAAACTGCACACATTTTTGTAATTCTAAAGCCATGTTTGCCACTGTATTTCAACCCCACCCCCCATCACTTTCTTTAGTACTGTACCTTGCTTCTGCACATTATGGAAATGCATGCCTTGACCCACTCAGTGCCAGCTTTCCTCTTTGGGATGTTTACTACAATCACAGTTTTATGTAATGTGGGAGAAATTAGTCTTATAAGGTAGCTTGCAAGAAGGACTAAGCTGTGAGTAGTGGTGGGTGAAGTGGCCGAAATTCGCTCCGCGAAGTGATTCATAGAGGAAGAAGAAATCCGCGAAGTATTCCACAGCGCAAAGCAGAGTACTTTGCGTTATAATGGAGAACGTGAAGTCTATTGAGAACAATGACTTTGCATTATTCCTTCTTCCCCAAAGCACTTCTCCACCAATTTTAAGGCGAAGTACATTGAAATCAATGTACTTTGCCTCACTTCACCTTGTTTTTTAGCTCCAAAGCAAATGTTGCAGTGTTTCATGGGATTGCAGGTCACATGGGCTCTAGATTGCTCTGCACAGCCTCAGTTCTGTGTACTGTGTGTGTAGTGAAAGATGGAGACAGTTTCCTCTCAGAGCTCTGTGATTCAAATCCTCTAAAAGCTGTTAAAAAAAAGCCTTTTTGAGCTATTTTTTGTTGCTCACAATTTAGTACATAAATTATAGGAAACCCTCCTGTGCTCATATCATTGAGTGTTTATTGTTTGTGTGTGGATTTTGAATGTTAATTTAGAACAGTCAGTCTGTGTACTGTGAAGTGTGCTTTGGGGGAGGGGCGTATCTGTGTTGTTGTAGATTAAAAGGAAAAGGCAGTCTTTCTGTTTTGGCTATATTTTTCTTGTATAACTGTGTTAATGTACACACAGTAATTCAGTAATTCTTGACATTTCTTTGCTGATTGTTGTGGTGCAGCAGTGTATAATTTCAGTTTGTTTAAAACATTTGATTATATTACTAAAGGTTTTCAATTTGCTATGCATTACTTGTAGTGTGTGTGAGTGTGTGTGTGATGCGTGCCATTAAATCAGTCACCTTTTATTGTGCCACAGAGTAATTGCAGCACTATGAACCTGCTATCCACTGCACCTGCATGAATTTTTTATACTGTCTTGTGGTATCTTTACTGGTAGTGGACTGTTACTGCCGTGCACTACCCCCCCACCTAACTGGCAAAAGGTATTCTTTTCCAGATTTGGATTTTTGAGCACTGGTTAGGTGTTGTTGTGCCTTTGCGTCTGCATCTCTTGAGTGCATAGCGCAATCTTAATCTGTCTGTGCATTTGCAGCACACCATTAATTCTGTGAGACTTTGCATTTCTCGTTATGCTGTCATTTCACTTTGTCAGCACTGGGGAATTTTTGGGACACAAGACAGTAGCATTTTGGGGATGCACATTAATTCTGGTGACTGTGTGTGTGAGCACTGTGCACATGATGGAGTGCACCATTAATTCTTGGAGACTTTGCAGTTTTTGTTACCCTCTCATTTCACTTCGTCAGCACTGGGGAATTTTCTGGACACAAAACAGTAGCATTTTGGGGATGCAAATTCATTCTGGTGACTGCATGTGACCACTGTGCACATGACTGAGTATGACATTAATTCTGGGAGACTTTGCATTTCTTGTCATGCTCTCATTTCACTTCATCAGTACTGGGAAATTTTATGGACACAAGACAGTAGCATTTTGGGGATGCACATTAATTCTGGTGACTGTGTGTGACTACTGCATGCATGACATCTGAGTGCACCATTAATTCTGGGAAACTTTGCATTTCTTGTGGTCTCATTTCATTTCATCATCGTCAGCACTGGAGAGTTTTCTGGACACAAGACATAAGCATTTTGGGGATGTACATTAATTCTGGTGACTATGTGTGAAGGGCTTCCAATATTCTTGTCACTTCACCTTACTTCGAGTTAAGGCAGAATGACAATGCAAACTAATAATTACAAGGTGAAGTGAGCCTTTTACATTGGCCACTCCGTGTAGTGGAGTGACAACACGAAGTGCCCGCCAGCAAAATTTAAATTCACTGCATCTCTAGCTGTGAGTTGTGGTTGTAACACCGTCAGTAGCTCTTTTCTGAAACTGGCTTTTTTGAACAGGCAGTGAATTTAGGGTAACAAAATAACTTGTAACATTTAAATAAAGTAACTTAGAGATCTCAGTTTTGGCATGAGGCTGAATGGGGATATGCTGATCCAGTTTCTGAATTTATTAATGCTAGAAATTTTGTCTGGACTCCCTCTTTAAGCTAAAGTAATGTTGACTATTGCCCTCCATGGGCCAGATATTCAAAACTTTGCCCTGGGGCTAAATTAACACTACCCGGTGAGCAAACTTAGCCCGGAGCACAAAGCAAGCTATATTCAAAAGGAATAGCCCAGGGCAAACAGTTTCTGAATATAGCATGGGAATGAGGCTGGGCAAACTAGGCTGGGAGTGCAGGGTAAACTTAGACCTGGAATAAGACAGCTCTGAATATAGCAACCAAGAAGTGCAAACCACAACAGCAAAACAGTGCACAGCAACGTGAAGACAGGTAGAGGTGAACTATGTGGCCAATGTGTGTGCCAGCAAATGTGTGGACCCAGTACAGCTGCAGACAGCAGTGTATGTGAAAGTACAGTGTTCAAAACTGTATAATACTCTCCAAACTGTTTGCACAGCACTAACATGTTTGCACGGGTTTAATGTAGGGCTAAACCATTAGCCCGGTGCAAACACGTTTGCCCGGTGCTAAACTTTGCCATATTCAAAAGTGACATGCAAATAAGCCTACTTAGGTAGTCTCTGGGCAAACATCCAGATTAGCATCTCATTATGCCCTGATTTGCATGCAGTTTGCACTGGGCTAATGGTTTAGCTCTGCACTAAAACCACGCAAACATGTTAGCGCTGCACAAACAGTTCAGGGAATATTATACAGTTTTGAACACTGTACTTTCACATGCACTGCTGCCTGCAGCTGTACTGGGACAATGCAGCGTAGGCACAGATGGTGGTGGTGCTGCATGCAACCATCACACTGTAGATCATGCTACAGTACACAGCAGACACTACAGTAACAATGGGGCCATTAGTGTGTGGACAAAGCAATGCCTATGGTGTGTAGGGCAGTGCTGATGACTGCACTATGCACAGTGACAGGCCCAACATGCAGGCGTTTACTGACAGTGGACATTACTGTTACGCTGTTGTGTGACCCACAGATGCTGCACCTCTAGCATGGGATGCTCACAGTGACATATACATGTCCAGCTTTGTGTGCTGTGGCAGTTGTACAGCTGTGCAGTATGTGGCCGGGAGGACATGTATTATCAGAAAGGCACACTGGTGTTGGAGTATTCCCAATACTGGCCCATGTGCACTGCATGATGTGTCCCAGCCTTGTGGCCACATCTGGTCTGTGGCATAGCCTGGCCACCCATACACTCTCCCCTCAACATCCTCCATGCCCACTGTGCTGCAGGTGTATGCTGGCATCTGTTGGTGTCCACAGGAGAGTGGTCTGCAGATGTGTGCTGTATGGCCACACTGCCATGCTGTCCACTGGCAGCAGGGTCACCACTTACTGCCTGGCATGGCTGGGACTGGTGGCAGATGATGGCATCATTGTGATGCCATCAGTGAGCAGCATGTTTCCTCTATGTCTGGCATTGCCTATGTGTCATATTTATTTGTTAGGGTCGCGCAAAGCCGTGCAAACACTGCGCAAAGCTGACTGTCCAAGGTTAAGACTACCTTTTCCTGGGTGGTAATGTGCACCATGCTAAGTGTCACGCTAAATCGCGCAAAACCACTTTACGCGGCGCTAGTCACTGAATATAGCATTGCACGTGTATTCATGTACACACATCCTCAGTTTTCCCCTTGCATACATTATGATTTTGCCCGATGCTAATGCAGTTTACGCGAGCTATTTGGCCCTTTGAATATAGCAAACCCGCTCTAATCCCGAGCTAAACCTGCGCAAACAGTTTTTGGCCAGCGCAAAGTTTTGAATATCTGGCCCTCAATCTTCAATGTCCAACCCCAAGATACAATTTCATGCAGTAAAAGCTTCTTTAAGTCCCATATCCCAGTAAAAAGACACAATGAGATGCTGGTTATGGCCTGATAAGAGCACATGTCAGTGTGTTATAAGGCACAAGGCATGAGGCGCTTGCGCCAGGTGCCTTTAGCACCTGGGCATGCTCCTATCAGGCCATAACCAACATCTCGGGGCGTCTTATTGTGCTTTTAAAATGGGCCCCTGGCAAAGAAGTTAATTTTTAAAAATGGACATAAAAAAGGGTGCATGAAAAAATAAAAAATATGATTATATGAGTAGAAAAAAGAAAAAGTAGTCCATGTGTTGGAATGGAGCTCTTTAAAAAAAATCACTTGCGAAGACTGGTGCATGTCTGTGCCTCCACTAGCTACCTATTGACTGTGTTTGCACTACCCACGCACCCATACAATTACTCAACACCATGTTTTTTTTTTTATTTGCCCACACAGTTTGATTGACTTTATCAGTGATTGACCCGAAGCTATAGCCAAGATTACATTAGCACTGTGAGGCTCCTGTAGGACATGCTCGCTCTCAAGAGCAGCGGACGGTTGCTGTCAGGGAAACAGCCAGTCTGAGGATTTTCAGATGCCAAACAAATACAAATTATCATCAGTGGAGTGAGTCTGTATTTTTACTTCATAGATACTCTCTGCGTGGCACCGTCTTTTTCAGGAGCGAACGTGTCCCTTAGGAGCATCCATTCTTAGCAGCTAACATTTTGCTGTGCAGCACAAAGCAATCATTTTATTCTTATTGGTTATAATAACTTTGTGTTGTAAGGGAATACATCAGGTTGTCATCTTTTAAATAATCATGTTGCCAGGAATTGTGAGATTTCAGTTGACTTCCTTCTCTGGAGGGCACTGTTTTTGTTTGGCTGGAGTTTCGGCAACAATACTGTGGTGACCTGCAAGGCGTGGGAAATTGCAGTGGAGGTTAGATTTTATTTAGTCCGTCTGGAAGGTTTAAACTCATTCTGGAAGGTACTGCTATTTTTCTGCTTTCTGTGTCTCTCCCATGGCCACTGCTTTTCCACTGCAGCTGTTGTGGTTCCATCACATGTTACCTGAGGAGCTGCAACAGGAGAGCAGTGGCACGGATTGATGTCCCTGTGTGCTTTGTCTTGGTTGGCACAAGTAGTGCCCATTGTAAGATTATGTTCTGATAAGGACACAGCTGGAGAGGGCTTCCAGCCAATCAGAATTATAGATTTTTGTTGCCCATCTTATAATAGGATCTAATGTTTCTTTAACTGTCAACCAAAGGGACTGAACTTTAGGGCAGTCCCATAAGATATGCTAAAGCGATCCATCTGCAGAATTACATCTAGTGTATGTGGGTGAACTTAAAATTCCCCATTTATGAAATTTAACAGGAGAATTGTAAATTGCATGCATTATTTTAAATTGAGTATATAGATAATCATAAAACTTAATATATTGGTAAACATTTTGCATAATCTTTTCCAATGTGCTTCAGTAGGCATCCATCTCAATGTAGTAGGCCAATATTTAGGGGGTGGTCCATTTTTATAAGCCCATTCCTGTTGAATTACTTTGTATATTTTAGAGACAGCATGTCGTTCCATACTCAGTTTCCTTAAGGTACAGTACTTAATGTGATAGAGGTAGTGGGCGATAAATATAATTTACCCAGTTTCAAAGAAAGCAGATATCAGAGATAATAATAAAAAAAAATATGCATACAATTGCCAAAGGGATGTAAAAGAGATCCATTTATGGCCCTGTACTAATTGAAGAGGGGTTTCTATACCATTGTTTTGCCAATTAGAGTTCGATAATGTTTTACCTTGGCTTTTAAAATTGGGGTTTAACCAAATGGGTTGTTCCCATGGGTTAAAAACATTCCTTGAGTATTTTTAAACTGACCAAAAATCGCAAAGGATACTCCTATTGGGGTATCTTTAACAAGTTTAGGTAGTGCATTGGATTTAAGGAAAAACAAAGCTTCTAATAAAATTCAATTTTTCTTACAGTGCTCATCTTCTATAATAAACTGGAGAGGAATATATAATGATAGTTGTTTTGCATCTTTTTTGTAATAACGTACTTTATTGATAAGGTTCAAGGTTACAAAGGTTGCACAATGGCAGACAATAAGCATGTGTATACAGTCGTATAATCCATGTCTAGATAAAATGGATCGGTTATCACTGTAGATCCTAAAAGGCAGTTGCTAGTTAACAAAAGTGTGCTGTCTCATGGGTTCAGCCAGTGCCTGTTGGGTCTATATCACTATGGGGATACAGACATTCTCTAGGGTTTGTTGGGGAGGGGGAGAGGGAGGTCATCCCAGAAACAGGAGGGTTTTCAGGGGTCCAATTTTTTGCAGTATAGATTCAGAGTGCTGTTTTGGGAGTTGATCATTTTCTCAGGTCTGAGGGTTTATAGTATGGCATTGTGCCATTCCCTGTAGGTGGGAACGGAGTTGTTCAGCCAGTGCCTGAGTATTACTTTTTTGGCTAGGGCTGCTATGAGGGTGATGCGGAATTTGTTTGTAACAAAGACCTGATCCATATCCAGCCCCAGGAGGCAGATTTGTAGGGTAAATGCCTTATCTAGCCCCAGATGTGGGTCTAGTCTGTTTTGTATATCTTGCCACAGGGGTTTTACTTTCGTGCTATCCCATAAAATGTGTTTGAGATTGCCAGCAGCTTGTTGGCATTTAGTACAGTTGGGTGATGGGATATGACCCATCTTATGGAGTTTGGTTTGGGTGTAGTACATATTGTGGGCTATTTTGTATTGCATGGCTGTGAGCCCATCAAATGTTATATGTTTGTAGAGGTTTATCCACATAGTTTGGCATACATTGGGGTCCTCCAGTTGGGAGAATTTGGAGCCCCATTAGGGACAGTAGTCCATGTTTTTTTTTCCAATTGTTTAACTAGGAGTAGCACACTAAGCTGAAAACTTGTTTACAGGTGCGACCTGGGAGCACAGAGAAGTTAAGTGACTTGTTCAGGGTCACACAGTATGCAAGTGGGGGCTGTGGGATTCAAACCCAGGTCTCCAGATTTGCAGCTCAGAGCCTTAAACAGCTGCACTATACTGCCTCCCTAAAGCTTTTGGGAACTGACAGGGTTTGTAGTGATTTGTACAATAATGAGGTGGTGTGTCATTGGGTAGCTAGTTGGATAAGCGCTTTCCACGGGGAAGTGTCTGGGAAGGGCCAGAGTCTAGGCCCATGGGCAGCTGTAATGGTGTGACATAGCTGCAGGAAGGGGTTAAAGGGATTGTATAAGGTTGGGGTGTGCTCCAGCTAAGAGGTTAAAACAGACAAAAGTCCCACCTTGTATGACTTGGTGAAGGTGTGTTACTGGGAGAGGGCCCAAGAAGTTGTGTGGGATGGGTTTGTTTTGTATATGGAAGTTGGGGTTGCCAGAGATGGGTTGGTTCAGCTGGTAGAGGGGTCGTGTCTTAAGAAGTATATGGAGCTGCTTGCTGACGTGGAGGGAAATCCCTATTAGGGTGTCCCATAGGGTTTAGGCAGTTTGGAGTGTGGGATGTGGATCAGGGCTCCCAGACTGAGTTGGCATTGAGCACAGAGATCTGCCTCAGTTTGGAGCCATTGCGGTACATAGTTACCAGATCTCCCAGTTGGGTTCATTGATTCCCAGTGCAGAAATTTGCTGGCATGGAGCACCAGATAGTAAAGGAAGAAGTCTGGTAGTTGTAGGTCTCCCTGCCATTTGGGGGGGAACAGTTTGTGATATGCTCTACACGGGGCTTTGACTCCCCAGAGGAAGTATTTCAGGAGAGATTTAACCTTGGTGAATCATTTGGTGGGCAAGAATAGGTTGATCATGCTCACAGGGTATAATAACCTCCGTAGTATGTTCATTTTCAGAACATTTATTCTTGCCCACAGTGTCAGAGAGAGGGTGGACCATCAATGTAAGTCCTGTCTGATAACAGAAATGAGGGAGTCGAGGTTCTGTGAGAGCACTGGTGGTGGGAGCATGTGGATACCTGTATCCCTAAGTATTTCAGGGCTGTTGGTACCCAGGAGAATCTACATTGTGTGGTATGAGATTTAAGGGCCTAGTGATTAAGTGGTATGACTGTGGTTTTCTCTAGGTTCACTTTGTAGGCCACAAGGGAGCCATACTCACATAGGATTGATAATGCCACAGGTATAGAGTGCTCAGGGTCCTCTGTGTGCTTGAGGATGTTGTCCACGTACGTTGAAAGTGCATAACTATTTTTCCCAGCTTTAATGCCTTGGATTGTGTCATAAAGCAGGAGCTTTCTACATCAGGGTTCTAGGTACAGGTTGAAGACATAGGGAGAGAGCGGGCAGCCATGGGGTGTGCTTCTCTGTAGGCGAAAGGGTTGAGAGTGGACACCGTTGCATGTAACAAATGCCTTGGGTGGGAGTAGATGAGTTTGATCCAATCCATAAAGGGGGTAGGGAAAATTGAAATTCTCCAGGGTCTGCAACAGGAACTGCCATGAGACTCTATCAAAGGCTTTCTCCACATCCAGTGACATTAGCACCTCTGGTTGGGTCGATTTTCTGGCCATGGAGATTAGGTGGGAGAGCTTCCTCATGTGGTCAGAGGGGAGTTGGCCTTGCATAAAGCCTACCTGCTCTGATCAGTGGGGTCCAAACCTCACTGACCCTGTTAGCGAGGACCTCTGCCAGTATTTTAATGTCCATGTTGAGGAGGGAGATAGGGTGGTAGTTTTCCAAACGTTCCAGGTTCTTGCCTGGTTTAGGGATCAATGAGATGGCAACTTGTTGCAGCAATGACTCTAGGGATCCCAGTTTCCGAGCTGTGTTGAAGAGAGTGGACAAGTGCTCTAACAGGAGTTTCTGCAATGTTTTGCAGAAGTTGGAAGGTAGCCCATCTGGTCCAGGGGCCTTGTCAGGTGGGAGGGAGGAAATAGCTTGGGCACTTCGGCCATGTAGATGTCCGCCCCTAGTCTGCCTAGGGATTCTTGGGGCAGTTGTGGTAGGTTAGCAGCAACCAGAAAGCATCGTACTTCAGTGTCTGCTGCCAGTGTCTCTACCATATAGAGCTTTTGGTAGAACGTTGAGAATGCTTGGGCTGTATCTCTGGCATTGGTGGTCAATGGTGAGGGGCGAATATCTTTAATTCAGTTACAAGCTTTGCATTGGCATAGCCTGAGTGCCAGATGTTTGCCTGCTCTTTCCCCTTGGTCAATGTATGTGGCATTTGTCTGGACCATCATTAATTCAGTCTTCTCTCTGAGCATCTTCTCGTACCTTACCCTCACTGAGTTTCAAGTGCAGCCAGTCAGATTCGGGGGCTGTGCTATTGATGGAGTGTTCTAGGGTCCTAACTGCCTTAAGTAGATTGTTCACCTGCTGCTCCCATTTATGTTTCCTCATATAAACAAACAAAATTGCCAGCAGAAACAGGCCTCATGGATGGTCTAGCATGGCTGCTTGAGTGTGCAGCTAGCACCTCATCTTGCAGCTGCCCCTCCCACCCCATTCTTCTCAGTATCCCTTACCCTGTCCCAACCCCACTTGAAACTGCCCACCATCTTACAGAACACTATCTCATTTGGTAAAGTGTTCCATTTGTTCACCACTTTTTCATTGAATAAATGTCTTCTCATCTCCCTCCTGAATCTTCCCCACTTCAATCTCAATCCATGCCCTCTCAGGTCCCTCTTTTTCTCATCTGGAAAATCCCTTCTGAGTTGGTCTTGTTCATCCCCTTCGGATACTTAAAGGTCTTGATCATTTTCCACCCATCCCTCTTCTCCTCCAGTGAATACATATTCAACTCTCCCAGCCTGTCCTCGTAGGGCTTGCTCTCTAATCCCTGGATCATCTCTGTGGCTCTTAGCTGCACCCCCTTCAACAATCTGATGTCCTTCTTCAGGAATGGGCACCAATACTGCATGCAGTACTCCAGGTGGGGCCTGACCAATGACCTATACAGGGGCAGGATAACCTCCATCTTTCTGGAGGAGATCCCTATTGCAATACAGCCCAGCATTTTATTGGCTTTTGCTGCCACCTTCCTGCACTGAGCAGAGTTGTTTATGCTCCCTGTAATGATCACTCCTAGGTCCTTCTCCTCTGTGGAGCTCCCCAACTGTACCCCATTCAAGTGATAATGTGATAGAAAAAATGGGCAGACTGGATGGGCCTTGCGGTCCTTATCTGCCATCAACTTCTTTGTTTCTATGTTTCTATAATCCCTTCCCTGGTTCCTGGCGCTGAAGTGCAGAACCTTGCACTTCTTGGCATTGAACCCCAACTGCCATGTTTCCGGCCCACTCCTGCAGCTTAGTCTGATCCTCTTGCAACCTCTTCCACCCCTCCACATCATCAACCACAGCTCCCATCTTGGTATCGTCTGTGAACAGACTGATCCTGCTCCTGATCCCGTGTGAGATATCTGCAATAAAAATCCCAAACAGCAGTGGTCCCAGTACCAATCCTGTGGTACCCTGCTCATCACAGCTCTCGGTGATGAGAGCCTCCCCCCAAACTACCACCCTTTGCTGTCTTCCCCCTTAGCCAGTTTGTGATCCATTTCACCATTTTTGGTCCTGCCCCCACATATTCCAGTTTCCCCCCAGCCTCCCATGTGGCACTGGATCAAAGGCCTTGCTGAAGTCTAAATACAGGACATCTACTGCATGGCCCTTGTCCAGTTCCCACATCACCCAGTCATAGTATTCTACAAGGTTTGTCTGGCAGAATCTGGCCACTACAAACCTGTGCTGTTGACCATCCTGGAGACCGTTTTCCTCCAAGAAGCTCACTAGCTTCTCTTTTAGAATTGTTTCCATGAGCTTTCCCATGATTGATGTGAGGCTCACTGGCCTATAGTTTCCTGATTCATCCTTTTGGCCACTTTTGTGGATGTGCACCACCACATGGGCCATTCTCCAGTTCTGTGGTACACATCCCGTGTCCAGAGAGGTATGGAACAGGTTGACCAGTGGCCCCACCAGGAATTCTGCCAATTCCCTTAGTATCCTAGGATGAATGCCATCAGGTCCAGGTGCTTTGTCCACCCTTAATGCTCTCAACTCATCTAGCACCCTGCTCTCTGTTATCCCTACATCTGTCATCTCCTCCCACTACCCCCTTGCCTGAGGTATCTGCCCCCTTCCCCTGCATGAATACAGAGCAGAAGTATTCATTCAGTGCCTCTGCCTGCTCTGCCCCTTTCTTCACTCATCCCCCATCCTTCTTAATCCTCACCAGCTGATCCTTGCTTCTTCTTCTCTCTCTGATTTAGTGGAAGAAGTCATTTTCTCCACTTTTGAATCCCTGCACCAGTCTCAGCTCTCTGGATGCCTTGGCCACTCTGACCAGTCTGGTAACCTCCCTGGACTTCTCCGTGTACGTATCCTTATCTTCACCACTCCTGATTTCCAGTATTTTCAAAATATTGCCCTCTTGGCCCTCACCCCTTCCATAACCTCCTGTGTCAGCCAACTGGGTTTCTTTGCCCTTCCCTTTTTGCTTTTCTTCCTAGTGCAATACTTCGTAGCCTCTGCCACCCCTTCCTTTATGATGTCCCATTTCTGGTCTGCATCCATGTGTGGTTGCATACCTTTTTTTTTTTGAAATTCAAGTTTATTAAGTTTTCAAATACAGAAAAAACAACAACCACAACAAGTCCAAACAATACAACAGAAGGACAATCCGGAACAAACAAACCCCCCCTCCACACCCCTTACAACCCACCCACCTCCCCAACCCCCAGACTCTCCCCACCTCCCCCCAGTAACCACAGAGTCCCCTCCCTGGGTCAGGGCTGGCAGACATAAGAGAACCCCAGCCATACAACAAGCCATAAAGCCCAGCCATAACCCCCCTTCCCCAACACAATATATCCTTACAAGATCATATATGTTCTGGGTGCGAATAATATTCACCATAGGATAGAATACCCATTAATCAACACAATCCTAGGTACATAATTAATCCAGAGCCACTGAAAGAAATTGGCAGACTACAGGGATCGGGTGCCGGCATACTAAAGCAATGCAAGAGTCTGTAATTTACCCCACCTCTTCTGGAACAAGTCTGCACGACCATGCAAGCTAGCAATTAAACTCTCCGAATGAAGGAGAGCACTAATATCAATCATCCATTCAGCATAGGACAAGGCCAATTGATCCGTCCAGTGCCTCAGAACAAGCCTCTTGACTGCCATAGACACCAAAGCCATAAAAAATTGCCGCTCCACGCTATCTATCTGAGAATAGTCCCTAGAACACAGATCTCAGGGGTAAAATAGGCCGATAAACCCAGGAGGGGTCCAGATTATCCTAATAAAAGTCCACAAGGGAGCAACCTTGGTGCAGGCCCAAAAACATGGAGAAGATTACCTCCTCTCAAACACCTAGAACAATTAGAACAGGAAAGCTTCTTGAGCTTACAAAGTTTATAGGAGTATAATACAAATTATTGATAATGTAATATTGAGTTAGCCTAAATCTATCCTGTGTGGAACCTGTGCAAATTTTTCCAGATACGGGGCCAATCTGGCATAACCTCAGGTAATATGAAGACCAGACACAGGAGCCCTGACTTATTTCGGGAAACTTATAGTTAAGAAGGTAAGAATAAATTAAAGAAATAGAGTGAGGCTGAGAAGCAAGAAGGAGGATCTCAGAGAGAAAGGGGTAGACCCCAGACTCCTTGAAGGAGGAACCAAATCGTCCGACTAAAAGGTGCATCAGTTGATATACTTTAAAAATTCCCTTCCTAGGAATGTCAAATTTATCCAAGATATCACCTGAAGCCAGGAGAGAACCCTGATTGTAAAAGCTTTCCACTTTGGCCTCAACAATCTCAGAGAGCCATTCTGAGTAATCCATGACCACCCAGCTTGATATTAGGGTTGAGAAACCACCGCCGCCCAAAATCGGAAGGAGCCGGGATACCTAAGGACACCAGGCATTGAGCCAATGACTTAAGAGACAGTAGAATCACATTGTCAGAAACCCACCGCTCTAGTTCCATCGGAGGAACAAAATATATAGCATAAGTATCGAGTTTAGCTTTGGAAAGTAGTGAGCGTTCGACCTGGAGCCAGGTCGGGCATTCCAAACTATGATCCACAGAAAGCCACTTCCCAAGCTTCAAAATGTGGGCTGCCCAATGATAAAGTATAAGGTTAGGGAGCCGGAGTCCACCCTTCTCTTTAGGAAGTGAAAGTTTAGCATAGGAGCGTCGGACCCCTTTCCCAGACCAGATAAAATCAGAAAACATAGTGTGACATTGCTGAAGATATGCGATAGGAAGCCATAAATTTAACGGATTGAGGGGGTAAAAGATTCAGGGAAGGATGTTCATTTTAATAATGTTAATCCGGCCCCAGAGGGAAATAGGGAGCCTTGACCACCGCTTCAAATCCTGCTGAACATGCTTTCTAATACTGTCCAGGTTCAAGTTCTTCAATATAGAGGGTTCAGTAGCAAAATGAATTCCTAAATATTTAATAGATTTAGGAGACCACCTCATACCAAAGGAGGCAAATTCCTGTTTACAGGTATAAACATTAAGTGGGAGAATCTCAGACTTAGAGATATTTAACTTATAACGGGAAAAGGAACCAAACTGCCTAATAAGATCGATTGCCGCGTTAAGAGATTCCTTTGGGTACTCTAGATGGAGGAGAATATCGTCAGCATAGGCAGAAAAAATGGACTCCTGTTGTATTAACCTGCAGCCTTTAACCAAAGGGGAGGACTTGAGTTTAATTAGGAGTGGTTCCAGGTACAAATTAAACAAAAGGGGCGAGAGAGGGCAGCCCTGTCTGGTGCCCGTATACAAACGAAACAAAGATGAAAAGACCCCATTACAATAAATTTTGGCCGAAGGGGCTCTATATAAGACTTTCACCAAACTAAGGAATGAATCTGGGAATCCCATTCTTCCCAAAACCGCCCACAGAAAGGTCCAGTCGACCCGATCGAAGGCCTTTTCAGCATCCAACGAGACCAATGCGACGGGATACGAGACCGTTTGAGCATGACGGGAAACATGAAACAGGGTTCTTAAGTGATCAGTGGAAGACCTACCCGAAACGAAGCCCACTTGCTCAGGGCTAAGTAGACCCAACCAGACTTTTTTAATTCTTTCGGCGAGAATCTTAGCAAAGATCTTTACGTCATAATTCTGAAGAGAAATAGGCTGGTAATTTGCTGGATCCGTAAGAATTTTATCAGGCTTAGGAATCAAAATAACTTCGGCCTCGAACAAAGTGGGATCAATATTGACCGCATACGAAAAATATTCATAGAGCTTGAGGAGCAAGGGAGCCAACTCTTTGGAAAAGGCCTTATAGAAATTGGCCGGGAAGCCATCGGGCCCTGGTGCTTTATCCAAGGTCAGCGAGGCGATGGTCTTTTCAATTTCCTCCAGAGAAATAGGGGCAGTCAAAATTTGGTGATGAGACAAAGCCAGACAGGGAATATCAATATTTTCTAAGTAAGAAATAATGTTCGAAGCCGGCTCGGACAGTATAGGATTACTATAAAGGTCTATATAGTATTTTTCAAAAATATCGGCAATACCCCTTGGGGATGTGACAATGGAACCGGAAGAAGATATCAAGGAAGGGATTATCCTCGAGCCCTCGAGAGTCCTAAGGCATAGAGCCAGGAGTTTCCCAGCTTTTTCCCCATGATCGTAATATTTGGCCTGAGTTCTCACAAAGCAGTACTCTATCTTATCCTTTAAAAGATCTGAATACTCCCGTTTGGCTGCAAGAAGTGCCTTAAGGGAGGTTAGGGAAGAAGTTAAGGAGTGGTTAGCTTCTAACTCAGTAATTTTACTTAATAGAGAAATGGATTCCGCCAGCCTAGCTTTCTTCCTGGCCGAGGCCATCTTTATCAGCTCTCCCCTGAGGTAGCATTTCAGTGAACTCCAGACCATATCAAACCTCGGGGTGGAGTCAAGATTATCAGTAAGGAAAAGAGAAATCAGGGACCTAATAGACGAAACAATTGAAGGGTCCTTAAGCAATTGAGTATTTAACCGCCAAGTAGTATCTCTACAAAATTCAGGGTCCAGGGAACAGGTAATCCAGACAACGGCGTGATCTAAAAGAATAATTGGATCGATGCCAGATTGAAAAATATTCGATAGTAGAGCCTTGCTAACCAAGATATAGTCAATCCTCGACTTGGAGTTATGCAGCTGAGAATAGAAGGAAAAAGCCCGCAAAGAGGGATTCGAAATTCTCCAGGGATCGCAGACCCCTAACATTGAGATCAGATCCTGAAGGGACCTCTGAACCGGAGTAGGGGGTCGATTATCCTGAGGCTCCTTCTCTAAGGTAGATGAAAGGGGAACATTCCAATCCCCGCCCAATATAAGATGAGAGGGAAAGAGGGAACTAATCTTTCCTACAAGGGTCATAAAATAATCCGAGCAGCCTCCCACCGGGCCATACACAGAGCCCAAAGTCACTGAACACCCATTAAGAATACCCTTAACCAGAATGAACCGCCCCTCCGGATCCGAAACCACAAAGTCCGTCGTAAAAAGGACATGCTTTTTAACCAGAATTGCCACCCCCTTACTCAGGTTAGAAGCACCAGCCAAAAATACCTGTGAGAAACCCGAGCGAGACAAGGATTTAGTGTCCGTATGGCTCAAGTGCATCTCCTGAAGCAAAAGAATGTCTACCTGAATTAACAGGCAGTGATTAAAAATCTGTGCCCTCTTGACCCGATCCCTGAGTCCGTACATTCCAAGAGGCTAGCTTGATTCTGTTAGTAGCCATTTAAGAAGCAATAAAAGGTAATACCAATCAACCAGAACAGTTCTACTACATACCAGGAGAGCAACACACCCAGAGCAAGAAAAAAAACCCATACAACGGACCCCAAATATAGCTGCCAGCCCGTAACCCCAAAATTCCCATATCGTTGACACAAACCCCAACAAACAAGCCCAAAAAAGACTGTCGTAACTAAAGCTGGCAAACCATGAGTACCCCCCCACCCAAGCACTAATACCATCCCAAGCCACCCCACCCCATGAATATCCCCAACATCCAAAACTTCTCGTTTACGTAGCATATGATAGTCCAAGAGTAACTGATAACGTACCCAACAAGACCCATGATAGTAATAGCCCAGCAACCCCCCCATACCCATAATGCCATAAACCCACACACAAACTATTTACAACGGGAGCCAGGCAGAAACCAAACTGGATGCAAAAGAAAATAAGAACTCTAACACCCCAACCCTTTTAAGAACTTCCGAACCCCCACAGTACAGATCAAACCCTAAGGGGATGTGTTACCCAGATACCCGCTGCCCACGGACATCAGGTCCCACCTCCCAAAAAATACCAAGCAAAATCATCACCACAGGGCGAAGCTAGCGACCCCCCCACTTTCAGCTCGCAATTAGTCAACCAGCAAGCCGCTTGGAAGCCCAACCCGCAAGCCCCCGCCTCCCCGGCCCTTCCAACCCCGAGCACCACACAAAAAAAGCAGGCAAAACTAAAATCAGGACCCCCAAAATATCACCTCCCCTCAATCAAAATTGGCATGAGCCATCCCCACCCCCCAACAGGAAAAGGCACCCAAGGGGGCACTCACCCATGTAGAATCCATCCCCAGAATGGAGCCGTCTTGGGTTGAGAATCAGCTCCTATACAGGTGGAGCAATCCGCGTAGGCCTGATGTTGCCAGGGGGAGCAAAAACCGCCACGGACCAAATCGGTCCCACCGCCAGGAAGTGTCCCCCGGGGAACCACCACCTAGCAGTCAGGATCCGGATAGGTGAGCCCAGCGGGCCAGGAACGGAGCTCCAACCCTACCCGAACAAGCAACAGCCTGGACTACCACCCTCCAGCCCGAGGCAACCAGGTAGGGGAAACATCTAAAAAAGAGAGATCCTAGCAAAAATAAAAACAAAGGGCAGCCCCAGAATAGAGCGGAGAACGTTACGAGGGATGGGAGGAGAGACACAAAAAGATAAAAAAAAAAAAAAGGGGAGAGAGGGGATCAAGTTCGGGTGATGACCTTCAGAGAGGAGGCTAAGGTAAAATCCCCAGTCACCTAATTAGCCCACAAAACAAAAAAGCAGGTCCATCCAGTGAATTAGAACACCGCCCAGTGTCCTTCACCCAGCACTCTTAAACAGATCTGGCAGCTTAACGCAAGGTCTTCAGAAACCACTCGCGGGTGCTAAAGAAACGTTGAGCCTCCGATGATGACCCGAAGAGTCGCAGGGTAGGCCACTCTGAAGGGGATGGAAGCGGCGATCAACTTCTGGACGATAGCGTGGTAGGCAGCTCTCTTGATTCTAATTTCTTTCGGCAGATCCTGGGTGACTCTAAGCTTAGCCGTTCCCCACAGTACCTCCTTCAGATCCCGGGCTTTGTTATAGACGTGCTGCCACTCTATATAGCTTAGGAATTTGACGATGATGGGACGCGGAGGGGATCCCGGCGGGGGAAGAGGCCTCAGGGAACGATGGGCCCGCTCCAGATGGTAAGAGGAGCTAACAGGCGAAGGGCCTACCAACTTAAGCAGGAGCTTCTGCAGAAAGGCTAGCAAGTCCGGTCCCTCCTCGGCCTCAGGTAGGCCCAAAATCAGCAAATTATTCCACCGGTTCCTTCCCTCTAAATCCTCGGTCTTGCATTGTAACTTGTTAACATGCTGCTTGAGCACTTGTACCTCCGAGTCGATCCTGTCTCTCCACTGCTCCAGAGAGAAAGCCCTGGCTTCAACATCAGATACTCGAGTGGATACTGAGACCAGGTCGCTTCTGAGGGATTTGAGTTCGCCATTCAGCTCCATGAGGAGGTCCTTCAGCGGCGTCAGCTCCTGTAAATTTCTCTTCTGTGAGAGGCTAGGTAGCTGGGTTTTGCTCGGCCCCCCAGTTCGACTTGGTATTCCCTTGATTTAGTTGCTTTTTGGCGCTTTCTCAGGTGAGGCGGGTGGTGTGTGTGTCGGACGGCGGCCTGCTTAACATCAACCTCCATCGCGTTGCAATATAGCAGTCGGTAGTCCTGAACTTCACTCCCGCGAGCCAGATGCTATGGAAACAATATTATCTGGGGGAATTTAGCCAATTTAAGCACCGGAGGAGTTAAAATGACGGCGTTGGAAGTGATCGGAGGGCAGAGCTCTAGGCCTCAGCTGCAGCCTAGCTGGATGCCATCACGTGACCCTCATGGTTGCATGCCTGCCAGATGCCTGCCCAAACTTTCCTCCATCTTCTTAAGGTCCGCCCCCCCCTGAACTCAATCATCCTTGTACCCATGCCGCCTGTTTCCCTCCCCATGCTGAGCGTGAACCTCACCGAATAGTGGTCACTCCCAGTCAGTGGTTCCCCCACTTCTCGATTCCTTACAGCTTCCCCGTCATCCAGAACAAGGTCCAGAGTCCTTTCTAGCAGAGTCAGCGCCTGGACTAGTGGTGTCAGAAAGCTGTCTTGAAATGCTTCAAACAAGACCCACTGCCTTGCACTCCTGGTGGATGACTTGCCCCCCTCCACCCTTGGTAGGTTGAAGTCCCCCCCACCACTGTGATCCCCTTCCTGCATACCTTCCTAATTTGTTCAGCTAATTCCCTATATAGGTCACTCCTGTGAGCTGGTGGCTTGTACACCACCCCCATCCTCAGTGTCCTATTCTTTGCATCTTGGAACTGCATCCATAGTGCTTCTGTCTTCTCTTCCTCCCCTTCCTCCCTTATGCACTTTATCCCCTCCCTTACCTAGATTACCACTCCCCCCCCCATTCCCATTAGCCCTATCTTTCCTGAATAACCTGAACCCTGGGATCATCATATCCCAGTATTGGTTCTGGGTGGCCCACATTTCTGTGATATCTGCAATGTCCACCCCCTCCACCACCAAGAGAGCCTGTAACTCTGCTGTTCTATTTCTTAGGCTTCTTGCATTCAGTGAGACCACCCTGAAGTCTGTCTCCTCCTTTTCCCTACCCCTATTCTTCACCCCCTTTATCCCTCCCTGTGCTGCTTCTCCACCGCCTTTACCCATAACTAGGGAGGTGAGCTAACTAGGCTCCCCTGTGTGGACCCTTTTCCCATCAGTGATCCCCTCACCACCCCTTTCCTAGTTTAAATTGACCTTTGCTAATATATACCCTTCTATTCCTATTTTTAGTATTCTCTTCCCCTTCCTGCTCAAATGTAACTCCTCCCCTGCATATAGGTCACTATTGCACCAGGTTCTGCCCCAGTCTGACACTAATCCATACTCTCTGATATGGCACCAATCCCTCAGCCACTCATTGAACTCCTCTCTCCTTTTTTCTTCACTGTACTCGCACATGGTACTGGGAGTACCTCAGAGAATGCCACCAACCTCCCCACCTCCTCACACTGCCTACCCAAATCCTTGAACCTCCCCTTTGCCACCTCTACCATCTCCCTCGCCAAGTTGTTTGTACCCATGTGCATCACTATGTGAGGTTTCTTCCTGCCCTTCCATGTGCACTTGAGAAGTGCATGTCTGCCCTGCCTGCGGTCAACCCCAGAATAGCCTTGACCCAGATACGACTGCGCCTTTCTCCCCCTTCCTCCCCATCTGACCCCTTTCAGCATAGAATCGCCAGCACTAGTACCAACCCATCTTCTAGTCCCACACACACCTCCTCCTGTTTTCACTGCCCACATTTGCAGAGTCCACACTGCGCTGCTCCTTGTTACCTCTATCCACACCATTTGCATTTCCTACATCTTCGCTCCCTGTTTCCACCTCTCCCTCTGCCTCTAACCTGCTCTTCCACTCCCCCCTTCTTTCTATCCCAGCTTGACTCCTTACTTTTGGGCATTCACTACCCTCCCCCGACAAGATCTCCACCACCTTCTCTAACACCTCTGATGCCAAAAATGCAGACCTATTACTTGATATCCTGCAGTGGTGCCCATCTCCTCCTTCCCCCTGCCCTGAGCCTTCCCTCCATTTACTGCCCCTCTGTTCTCCTGACCCCCATCCCCCCTACCTACATCCTCACAGGATTTAGCCCTGCTGTTCCTCCTCTGCTTCTCTCAGCTACCCCTCTCCAGGATCCCTCCTACTCCAGCCCCACCTCCTTCACCCTCTCCAGGACACCCCAGAACCCCTGTACCTCCAGTCTGCTCGGCCTATAGAAAATTGGACAGCCTCCCAATTTCCAGCCACCCCACAACCAGTGCATCTCACTATCCTCCCTGTGCCTGCCATCCTCACTCCATGGTGCTCCCCATTCCATCCACTATTCCGATGTCTCCAGCCACCCTTATTTGTGCCCCTCCACCCCCCAAGTGCGATCACCCCCATAATGCCCCATTTTACTTCCCTCCATTATTCACACTTAACTTAAAAGTAGCCTTAATTTTGTATCACACAGTCTGTACAGAAAAGAGCTGGATACCATGTGTGACCCTATTAGCTTGCTTCGAAGTCCTTCTTTACCCCATTGGTTCCTAGCTTGCTAGCTCAGTAAGTCTAATTAACACATTTATACATGACCTTATCAGTCTGAACTTTAAACTTTCAACTTTAAATATGCAATTACCCCTCCTTAACTCACACTTGTCAGTTTGACTTTCAAACTTTCAACTTTAAAACATTTAAACCTTAAAATCCAACTAGTAAATGCTTGAGTGTCTGAACTTTTCACCACCTGACTATTAGCTTTAAGAGTTAGCCCAAATGGGAAGTTTGCAGCTCCCCAAGCTCCTCCCTCACAGCCTTCTCCTCTCCTCTCCTCTCCTCTCCTCTCCTCTCCTATCCTCTCAGTTCTCCTCATGGTTGACAATCTGATAAGCTCACCTCTCAGGGTGCATTTGAATGTTTTCCAGATGTGAGTGAATTTGGTAACTTGGGGATTTTCTTTGAAAAAGAGGTCCATAGTAGACCTGATCCTCTCAAGGATGTATGGATCTTTTAGGAAGGTAATGTTGAGATGCCACAATTTGTTCACTTCTGTGGGGTTTACTGGAGGGGAAAAGAGTTGTATCGGTACATGGTCCAAGACAACTGTGATCAGTATGTCACATCTTGTCAGCCCGGAGAGGAAATCGGGGGATATGAGGAAATAGTGTAAAGGTGAAGCTGATTTATGCACTGGGGAGATGAAGGAGTAGCTTCTGTCATCCAGGTGTAGTATCCTCCACATGTCTGTGAGCCCTAGAAAGTCCTGGAGTTCCCTTAGGGCTCTCTGGTTGGGGCAGAGGCCTTTCCTGTTGTGGTTGGATCTATCCATCAAGGTGTCCTGGACTGTGTTCCTGTCTCTAGCCACTATCATTGGTAGGGGGCAGTGATTGGTGAGGTTTGGTTAGGAGGGTGGAAAAGAACTGTGGATTTTCTGCATTGGGCCCATAGACAGATGTTAGTAGGAGCTCTATTCTATCTAGGGTCCCCCAGATGATCACATAATGCCCCAGAGGTCTGCAGTTTGTTTGGTCAGTTGGAAGGGGGTTTTGTGGTGGATTAGTATCATGGATCCAGCTTTCTTGATATCAGTTCTGGAGGTGTATACCTGTCTCACCCACTCTCTGTGCCACAGGTTAGCCTGGGGGGAGGTGTGTAAGATTCCTGTAGGAATGCAGCATTGGTGCCAATCTGTTTAAGATGCCATAGGTGTCTTTTTTTCTTTAGTCTGGGCCCCTTTGATGTTCCATGAGGTGAAGGAATATCCTGCTTGTGTTATCTTATGGGGAGGGGAGTGTAAGGTAGTCTCGCCAGTCACATGATTGGTTGCAGTGGTTACAGTACCCCTCAGTGCCCACCAAGTAAGGCATGGATCAATTGTGCTCTGTGGATGTATGTGGGAGCATGAGTGCCTCCTGATGCTGTGTTCATCCCCTCTTCAGGGGCAGGCTGGTGGGATGAAGATGGGGTCAAATGGAAGCAGTGTTCACACCTCTTTGAGGGTGGGTGCCTATTAGGATGTCTGCAAGAAGGAGTGTTCTTAGTGGGGTGATTGCTGCCTTTGTAAGTGAAACTAGAACCGTAGCATTTAAAACACAAAAGTAAAACATGCAATACATTGAAAATAAACTTTACAATAACAGTTCTAACTAGTGTAGAGAAAAACTTACCACTGTGTTGTGGCCCACTGGAGCCTGTCAGTCCAGACAGTGTGGTCTGGTTGTCCAACTGGCAGGGGTGGGCCCCCAAAGGACTGGGGTCATGCAAGGCTCTCATCCAGTGCCACCCTCTGTCCATGATTGGAGGTTGTCCTTCATGGATGAAGGGCAGTCGAATTGATGCCTGTACTATATGAATGAGATACAAGCTGTCCACCTCAGCTGCCATATTTACGGTGCTTGGAATGCTAAGTAGCCCACCAGCTGCTACACTCTGTTCCTTGGTCTCCACAGTGGGTCTTGGGGTGGAACTGAAGGGTTATTTTTATATATTTATTTATTGAAATCTCGGAATTACAACCTTTGAGCCAGGGGCTCATTTATAAAGGCTGCATGTCATAGAATGAGAGAAACAAGGACAATATACATGGTACAATAGACAGCGTGAATAAGTACAGAGTCCAGGAATGAAAACAAAAAAGAAAATACAAAGTAAGTGCTGCAGGGTTACAGTAAATTAACATGGCTTCAGATTACATTGCTCAAGTTGCATAGGATTCAAGAGTTACATGGATACCAGCTTTTGCATACAGTAAAGGAGCAGCCATAGGGATGACCTTGTAGAGGACCTGTAAGTTGAAAGACAAGAGTAGGAGAGTATAGGAGTATGTGGAGACCAGACAGAGGAAGAAGAAAATTAGAGCAGCCTGAGACAGGCATTGTACTTGAGAGGTACTAAGTTCTAGAATCAACACACGAAGGTGCTGAGGTGATGAGAGGAGACTGAGGGTAGTATACAGAGTAGAAGGGAAGGGAGTTTATCGAGAAGTAGGAGACAATAAAAGTAAAAGGAGGATTTTCTATAGGTAGTAGTGAGTGGAGCAGAAGGTGGGTGAAGATGTAGTGCAGAAGTGGGGTAGGGTCAGAGAGGAAGTAGGAAGTATGGGGAGGAGGCAAGAGAGGTTTAGTGAGACAAGGTGAGGAAGTATTTTTTATTTATTTATTGAAATGTTTCACTAAAAGGGCACACTTAATAACAAGTTGCTCATCTCATGGTGTGACCTGGGAGAGGGGGTTACATAGGGTTATGAAGGATGATCAGTTGCAATAGTATGTGGGTAGTACAAAGAATACAACATTTTAAGATTATGCAACAGTTGGAACACAAGGTACTGTACTGTACAATAAAAAGTAGTGGAACATTGGGAAATTACAATACATGTCCAAAATCATACAAAAGAACATATAAATGTACAAAACAGTCATAATGCAACAGAACCATTATAGTGCATGAGTGTACCAGGAGCAGGCTCGAGGTAGTACGCAAGTGCTGTTGGAGTAAAAAGGATGGGGTAGGCTGTGCACACAAGTGACCCAGAAGGGCACGTGAAGAAGAGAGGGCGAGAGGAGTAGGGTAGCCATTTCCTGATTCCACATTCAGGAAGTTGAGAACCCTGCCGGGGGGGACAGGGTAGGAAGGCAGAAACTGGGGATAGATATTAAGGAGGGTTAAAGCAGGAACAGCGGAGGGAGAGGTAATTGTGTTGGGCAGAGGCAAGGGAGTAGTTTGAGGAGGAGTGTCATATTTCGGGAGGAGGGAATTCCAGATTTTAGGGAAACTATGGGTGAAACTAATCTGACCGATGAAGGTGGAGCGGCAAGGGACCGTCAAGGTGCGGGCATCATTAGATCTGAGAGTGCGTGTGGGGGGAGGGGGAGTGGAGAGAGAGGATGAGAGACAGGAGAGGAGCACTCCAAACCAGAATTTGGAGGTTAGTTTGGCACAGTTTGAGATGTGTCTGTGAGATAGTGGAAGGAAGGTTAGAGAGCGATAGAGTTCACAGTGGTGGAAGCAGGAAGGGGAGTAGAGAGCAAAGCGGTAGAAGGAGTTAAAGAGAGTGTGTCCAACTTGGTCAGGGAAGATTTGGGAGTAGCACCATAGACTGCATCACAATAGTTAAAGATGGGGAGTATCATCTTCTGGACAATTTTGCGCCTCACAGTCATCGGGATGCAACTATGATCCCTATATAAAGCACCAAGCTTGGGGCACAGTTTCTTCAGGATAGCATTGATATGCACAGAGAAGCTGAGGTGCTGGTCCAACCAAACCCCCAGATATTTAAATGAGGAGATGTCCTCCAGGATGGTCCCATCAAGGGTGTGGAAGGTGGGTAGGGCTGGAAGCCTAGAGAGTCTCTGCCTGGTGCCAAAGGTCATTGAGACTGCCTTCTTGGCATTTAGAAAAAGCTGGTGAGAAGCAAACCAGAGCTGAACTTGGTTGAAGTCTTGCTGTAAGCTGGTTTCCACAGCAGCAGGCTTTTTGCCAGAACTGTATAAAACAATATAATCAGCATACATGTGGATAGACGAGGATGAGCAGGCTGTGGGAAGATCATTAAGGAAAACGGAGAAGAGTAGGGAACCAAGCACTGAGGCCTGAGGGACACCAGTGTTGATGGGGAGTGGTGGGGAGATGGAATCAAGGATTCTCACTGATTGGGTCTTGCCAGTGAGGTAGGATTTAAACCAATTGGTGGCTCACGGAGCAAGGCCAGCTGAGGAGAGGGAATTAATAAGCAGGGGATGGGAAACAGTGTCAAAGGCTTTGGCTAGGTCGACAAAGATGGCCTAGGTGATCAGGCCATCATTCATCCCTGAAAGGATGGAGTCAGTAAGCCTGAGGAGGGAGGTGGTTGTTGAGTGGTTCTTCTGAAAACCAGATTTGAAGGGGATGAAGAAGGAGGAATTGGAGAGGAAGGGTGATGGTTGAGAGAGAGAACTAAATGTTCTTGAAGTTTGGCAAGGGTTGGAAGGAGGGAAGTGGGGTGATTGTTGCCAGGAGTGGATGTGTCAGCACCCTTGGGGAGAGGAAGGACTACAGCATGTTTCCAGGATGAGAACACTTGAGCAGAAATAAAGGAGAGGTTAAGGATTGGGGAGATAGGATAAGCAATTACAGGAGCAGAAAGGTAGAGAAGTTTAGGATCAAGCTCATCTGATGAGGAGCCTTTGGAGGGGTTGTGGGATAGGAGGCCACTAAGAGCGTCATCAGAGGAGATAATAGAAAAGGAAAAAGGGGGAGGGGTAGGCACTGGCTGATGAGAAGGGCTGAAGTTAGTAGGTGGCAAGAGGGATAGGGAATTTAGAAGAGACGTGGCACATGAGGTGTAGTAAGCATTAAATTTATTGGCCACGGAGCCAGGGTCGGAAACTAGGGAGTTATTTATTTTGAGAACTGGAGGGGGAGGGGGAGAGGGGGGAGAGCATAGGGCATGAACTACCCTCCAGAATTTAGATGGACAGTTAATGTTAGTCAGGAATGAGGAGTTGAAATAATCAGACTTAGCCAATCTAGTAGCTTCGGTACATGAATTGCATAGCGTTCTGTTCTTGGCATAGTCATTTGGATGTTTAGTAGATTTGTGCTTTCTCTAGGCCTGGTCATGCTCCCTGAAACAGGCCAGTAGTTCTGGGGTGATCGAGGGGAGGTGAAGCCCATGGACTCTGGTCCTTCTGAAAGGAGCAAAGGCGTTCCAGGTGGCAATGAATTTATCCTTAAAATAGTCAAGGGCTTGGTTGACAAAATTGGCAGTGGAGAGATAGGCCCAGTCAGTGGAAACAAGTGCAGAGCAGAGTGGGATAAGGTCTAAGGATTTAAAGGACCAGAGCTGTATGATTCTAGGGGGGAGGTTTGGGGTGATGGACCTTACAAACAAAGAAAATGGGGTTGTGATCACTAAGGGCATCAAGGAGGAGACCAGATTTAATGACGTGGTGTGGGTGGGTTGTGAGTGCCCAGTCAAGCAGGGTGTGGTTTTGTGTTTTGTGATTAGGGCATGTGGGCTCAAGTATAAGTTGAGTGAGGTTTAGAGCAGTGACATCATTGCATAACTTGTGTTTAACTTGGAAAACAACCAATTTAGATTCACGTCACCCATTATGAACTGTTCACCAGATTGGGAGAGGGAGGTGATGTTGGCTAAGAGTTCAGTCATGACTGAGGGTTGAATGCTTTGGGGGCCATAGATGCCAGCCACAAAGACTGGGATTGAGAAAGGAAGGGTAATGCGGGTGACAAGGGCTTCATATGTAGCTGAGATGGAGGTAGACAGGGTGGTAGTAAACTGCAGTGAAGACAGGATATATATAGCCACTCCCCCTCTGCAACCCGGTTGATCTTGTCTGGAGAGGGAATACCAAGGGCTAGCAATGGCATTGTCAGGGATGCCTTTTTTGAGCCATGTCTCAGTAATAATTAGGATGTCAGGGGTGTGTGAAATCATGAGTTTGTAGGAGGTCAATTTTAGATAGCAGGCTGCAGATGTTCAGGTGGAGGAGATTCAACCCATTAGGAAGGGTTGTAGTGGAAGTGGGGTTTGGAGACATGTTGTTAGGGTAAGGAACAAGGGTAGAAGAAGAAATAGGGCCAGGGTTAGGGTGGATGTTCCCTGATGAAAGAAGGAGGAGGGCAAGGATGAAATAGTGAAGTTTAGAACTTTTGTAATTAGAGTAGGGGTAGAGGGTAGAGAAGGTTCAGAGGAGGGCAACAAAGATGGTGCATGGATTGCATCACAAGTCCTATGAAGACAGGTTGAAGGAACTGAACATGTACTCCCTGGAGGAGAGGAGGGAGAGAGGGGATATGATAGAGATGTACAAGTATCTTACAGGGAAGAACAGGATGCAAGAATACACTATTTTTAAGTGAAAAAGATGTTCCAGGACTAGAGGGCATGGGATGAAGTTGGAGGGAGGACAATTCAGAGGAAACATGAGGAAGAATTTCTTCACAGAACAGGTGGTGGACAAGTGGAACACCCTGCCAGAGGAAGTGGTGGGGGCTGAAACAATCATGGGATTTAAGAATGCATGGGATAAACATAAAGGAATTCTGGAGGTCAACAGTAAGGGGCAACAGACTTCTAGGAAAACATAAACTGAACTTACAAGTTCAAATGGGCAGACTGGGTGGGCCATAGGCCCTTATCTGCTGACACTGTCTATGTATCTATGTATCTATGAGTAGGAAATATGTGAAGGAGGGGAAGAGGGAGGGAGGGGTGGAGAGAAGGGGATAAGAAAATGAAGAAAGGCAAAGTGACTAGGAAGGGAAAACAGAGAGGCTGGAGGGTAGTAGGGGAAAGTGGGGTCTGTTTACAAGAGGAGCTGTGGGGGTGATTGATAGGATGAAGGAGGTATCTCAAAGGGAAGCAGAGAAAGAAATGGCAATAGGTGTAGAGGGGGAGTCTGGGATAAGGGTAAGAACCAAGAAGGGTGTGAGTAGGAGGGAGATATAAACCATTCTGAATAGGGAAGTAGAGGCTTTCTACAGACTTACAGATTCAGATCACACCACAGAAAGTTAGGACATAGATAATTTGCTTTTGGTATGAATGACCCAGGACTAAAAGTGTTAGGGGAGAGCAGTGGGAAGAGGATTGCAATGTACACATCTTATTGCCCTCTAGTGGCTTTACAGTATAATTCCAAGTTCAAACACATACAGGTACAGTTAAAATTACACTTTAAACTGAAGAAATTCAGCACTGAGTCTTAAAACAGTCCAGATATCAGAGGCAATACAGGATTAGGGGAAAAAAAGGTTAACTGGCTGATGGTAGTGCCATAGTCCAGTCAGGAGGAATCTGAAAATGCCTGGCAGGATGAGTAACCAAACAAGAAGCACGTTGTCCACCTTAGGTGGTTGTCAAGAGCTGAGGTGGAGGTTGTTATGGGGGGTTATGGGGGAGACACTATTGCAGTTCTGGGGCACTTAGGTAAAAGCCCTGCCCCCTGGAACTATGAAAGGTTGTCTGGTCTCACCTACCTCAGAGGAGGTGGGCTAAGAGATTGTGCTTGCAGGTGCATGTTGGTGTTTGAGGTTCTGATAATGAGCTTAGTTGGCCCTCAGGATTATTTAGTAGTTCACCTGTAAAGAGCTAGGATATTGCATATAGACCATACCTCTCCATTGCCCCTGATTCTCAGGGATGGCACAGATTGCCGTGAAAGTCCCCTCCATCCCACATAAAATTGAGTTTTGTGGCAGAATAGTGGATATTGGTAAGCACAAAGTACAAAATGATGTTGAACATTTGAATCACAAACTTTTTCTCCCTTAGAAAATGTATATCACTTGGAGTCCCCTTATGCTATTAGCTTTTTGAATGAATAGTAACATTCTGAATGAATAGTAACATCTCATCCCACCCCGTCCGGTCCCCACCAGCACCACTACTGTTACCAAATCAAGTTTCATCTTGATGGTTCAGAAAAGTCTGCTTCTCTGGCAAAATGTTGTGGGCATACAGTTTACCTGGCTGCTCCTTATGTGACATTGTTTTTAGATCCTTGGTATGAAGCATAGGCATAAAGAAGTTCTGTGCCACTGCCGGTATGTCACGTGTTCACTGTGACCAAACTCCCTAGTATAACAAGATAATGCCTGGGATCTTGGTTGGGCATGCTGGTTAGCCGTGGTAGATGTAGGGTGTCCTGTAGCTGTTTGTGCTCATCCCTGGACAGTTTGATCCACTGTTTCCTGAGTTTCCTGCATTAATAGCTTGCTAGTGCCCCTGTATGCTGTGCAGCTGTGAGCAATGTAAAGCTAAGTGTTGAATTAGTTAAGTTATGGTTGTTTAATATGTCCCCTTGGCATATGACTGTTTGTCTTGGTTCCCACTAAGTCTGTAGCCTATTGTTCATTCATACCAGTTTGGCAGCTCAACAGTAGAGTGTGCACTGCCCGAATACCTCAGGGTTATGTGTATAGTTGAGCTACATTGTTCAAGAGTCCGAGGAGTTGGTGGATCAGTAGACCTTATTTTGTGAGATCTGTTCCCCGCGGTGGCCACCGGACATCAGGTACTATGATTGTGTTAGAAGTGCGGTCCACATGGGTATCTGTAAGTGAGATTGAGAAATGGTTTAATACCTACAAATTGGTGCTAAACTACAAAAAGACAAAAGTGCTGCTGTTTTCATCTTCTTGCCATAAGTACAAGGCCCATACTCTCACTGTTTTAGACAACCAAGGAGCCTCTCTAGAGCAACTACAACATTTTAAGTACCTTGGTGTAACCTTGGACAGTCACCTCACCTATGTACCTCACATTGAGAATGTCACTAGAAACGTTAACATCAGGATTGGGCTCCTCTATAGATATAGATGGTGTCTGACTCCAGAGCTCTGAAGCTTGCAATCTACAGCTTGGTTCTATCGGTCACTGACTATGGCTTAGTAATATATGGAGCTGCCACTACCACATCACTCAAACGGATAACTGTTGCTCTTAACAAAGCATGTAGGCTAATCACAGGTGCTGCCCATCTTACCCACACCTGTGACCTATATGCCAAAACTGGGTGGCTTCAATTAACAGGTAGAATCAAGTACCAAACATGCCTGCTGACCAAAAAAAATGCTTCCTGGACTCTTGTCTCCAGGAGTTGGATACCAGTTGAATAAATCCCTTAAGACCAACCACACCTGTACCTCCGAATCTGAACACCTCCTCATCCCACAGTGTCAGACTGCATAGTACCAATGATCCTTCTTGTACAGAGCCCCACTTTGGTTCAATGGCCTGTGTAGTGAATTTTCCAAACTAACCAAGCTTGCACAGTTTAAACATTTGCTCTGGCAGCATCTTATAACTGAAAGCACATGTGATTGTACCACCCAATCCTAGTTCCTGTCTGTCAACCTCAACCGTGTTCTGTGGCACCCTGTCCACACCCTCTGACACTTATATTTCGGCACTTACATGGCACTGATCGTCCACATCACCCTCTCACCTTGTCCTCCTTCCTCCTACCCCCCCCCCACAACATTTCACAAAGCCTCTGGCTGCTTCCCTCCACTCTGAGCAATCATCGCAATGCCACCACCCTCATCTACTCCTCTATCTTAACTCCCTACTGCCTCCCTTGCTTAATCTGTCACTGTATGCTTGGATGTATTCACTTGACTGTTTGTTGTAGCATAACTACCAGCTAAGCATGCTGGCTCTCCTTACTATTTATTCACTATTTAATATTGCTTTAGTAATCATCTCGTCTAAAGGTGAGCCATACATACTGTACTGTATTGTTTACATCATCTTGTTGTACTCCCTGTCTAACTGTAACCCCTTCCCCACTGATGTGGAATCTTTGTAAATTAGCTGCTTTGCGCTCAAAGGTATTTGTAATCCAAGATTGAATAAATAAATAAAATAAATAGATTGGTCTGTTACTGGGTAGGACTCCTCAGCTTGTAGGAGGAAGTTTGGGGCAAGAAGTTAGTCATTCTATTCTGATTGTGTTCCCATGTTGAGCCCCTCAGGGAGGCAGTCCTATGCCTGCAAGGGAGGAGAGGGCAAGCAGGAACCTTTGGAATCTCCTGCATTTTGTGTAGGTGTGGTGGTCCGAGCAGGGTCGGACAGTCACTGCATGAGTGATGGCTGGGAAGGGCGGATGCAGCGGGAAAAGTTAGCCATCTTTTGACTGAGAACAAAGACAGTAAAATAAGTAACCATGTTGTAGAGAAAAAGAGCCCCATTCTCAGGGTCAACTGACCCCATCAAAAAAGTATCAGCAGAGTAGTGCAGACCTTGCATCCGGCTCCCATTAAACAATTTGTGCAGCAGAGGTTCAGAGGTTCTATGGCACCATCTATTTCCATTAGTAGTAGCTTACACATAAGAATTATTCACATACCTGGAGGTTTTGTCTAGTGGTAGGGGCGAGAGAGGGGTAGAGTGAGCTGAGGTAGGGGGAGAGAAAGTTTGCATGTCTTAGTGTTTTGCAGGACTTCTTGGGACCAGAGAATGAGTTGGCTTGTGGGGAAGATGTCTGGGAGCAGTTTCGGGAGCTCTCTTTCACGTGACGTTCCATCGGGGAATTCAAGTGTGCCCTGTAGCATTGTAATCACGAGTCTTGTGGTGTCCTGAATCTCAGTTCAGTTACTGGCCTGGTGCAGGGTTTTCCTAATATCCTGGTATTCCTTCTGGTGTCCCGGACAAATGGGGTTATGTCGCTAAAGATGTGAAACAGTTTCCCTTCCATATTAAGGTGCCCTTCTTGTGGGACTGGGTCATAATACGTAGTTTTTCTTGAAAATTTGAGCAGCAAAGAATGGTTGCCCTGGGCTTATCCCCAGTCTGAGGAGGGCATCTCAGGGATTGTAGTTAGTGCCGTAGATGGGGGGACTGGCCACTCCTTGTAGTAGTTTTTGGGTTAATGCCAGGAGATCGTTGCCTTCCACTTGTTCAGGTATGCCAACCAGTAAAAGGTTATTTGTCTGGTATCTACCCTCCTGCTCCTCGATACAAGTCTCTAGCTTGTGGACCTTTTGCCTCAGGTCAATTAAATCTTGAGTGTCCTTCTGCTGTAAGTCCTCATTGGAACTGATTCTGGCTTCGGCATCTGACATTCGGATGTTCACAGCCTCCAAGTTCTGCTTAACAAACCTGGTGTCTGAAGCCATATATCATAAACAATGAGCATCAAGTAGGCTAGTTCTTTGAAGAAACAGTCTAGTTTGTCCACCAGGTAGGAGATAGTGGATGTGTCTGGGTGGCGAGTTGGAAGGCTGCTTCTGTTGTTTTGCTGGTTGGGTATGCGGTTGATTAGAGGCTGCCCCAGTTGTTTCCATTTGTTGCAGGTCAGCCATGACCCTGTCTTGAGATCTCCTGTAATTCATTTGAGTGTTTATTTAGCAAACAAAAAAGTCCAAAATTGTGTGAATTTGTGCCCATTTGTCCAATTTTAGCCACTTTTGAAGTGTTGTAATCATGGAGCGCTGAGGGAAGCATCCGATCACTCTGAACTCATCAAGTGACCTCGTTGTTTTGCATCTTATATTACCCATCGAAAGTATTCTATACCCTGTGTGGCATGGTAATAAGCATAAAATCCATGGCGCCAAGATCACTATTGTTTTTAGCTAATCCACCAAATGACGAGAATATGGACTATTTTTTGTTCTCAAAGTTAAAATGGAAGAATGTTTGAATGAAATGTCCTATTTTTTAGATTTTTAAAATAATTTTTTATTATTATCATCCCTTTTAAGTCAAATATTTATGTCCTTTTATAAGTGCAATAAAACACTTCAGGGTGTGCCATTATGCCATTATTTATTTGTTTATTTGAATTTTGGTAACCGGGTAGGCTCACTGAGATGGAATGTCATTTTTTCTAGGGTGACCTAGGGAAAAAGGTTACAAAGGCAGAAACAGTGACACAATAAATAACAGTACATGGTAAGTGCATGCAGACACTTTTAAAAAACATACATAATAAACAAAGCAAAATGTCACATAGGCAGTAAATTCAGCTACATCTTCAAAACTGGTATCGGGATAAAAATCAGAGAATGATAGCTAAGCAAAACAGATGTACAATTTGGGATAACTGAATGCAGAGTATACAGGCACAGTGAGAAATTATGTACAACTGAGACCAACCAGACAATCAAAGCGCGACTTGCATTGCACCACAGCATAGCGTGGTAAATAAAGGGAAGATAAGCAGGCTCAGGTAAGGAACCCAGAAAGAGGGCAAGAGAGGGGAGAGTGATGAGAGATAAAGGGAGCGGTCAACAGGAGCAGATATACAGCTGAGTGGAGGCAAGGTGAGGTTTGAGAGAACGCTTGAACAGATAAACAGAGGTACAGGTCATGACAGTGGTGGGAAGAGAGTTCCAAAGAGAGGGACCCAAGAAGGTGAAGGCAAGCCGACCCACTGCTAGATGAGTTTTACGGATAGAGTGCAAAGGTAATCCAGTAGATTGTAAAGGTCTAGTTATGGGTTTACACTGAATGATGGGCTGGAGGCAAGGAGGAGTATAAGTATGCATAAGTTTGAAAGTCAGGGAGAGGGTGGGGAAAGCCAGGCAGAGGGTGGGGAATTGCAGCCTGGCTTCAAAAGAAGGCCATCCCAGTGAGCCAGGGACAATGCAGTGGTGATCTCTGGTATTATGGTGATATAATGGCACTTCTTAGTGGCTCTACGATGCCGATTTGACAACCCTTTTGTAGATCGGCATCTTGCCGACTGGAATCATGTCAACCACAAGTTGTGGTTGACATGATTCCAGTGTGTCTCCCGGTCCGTTTTTTCTATTGGGGGGCTTTGCCATCCCAAACCCTCCCCATGCAGGGTGCTCTGCCCCCCCCCACTCATCTACAGGATTCTCAACTCCATTCGGAGTTGATTTGGGGCAGGGGTGCAGGATCGGGAGACAGTGTGCCCCTGTCTCTGGCACACCAACACAGTGACCTGTCGGCAAGTGTTGATTTTGCTGACAGGGATGTAGTTCACTGTGTTAGTGTCGGCGTATGTAGGGTAAGACATACCCTTCTTAGCTGCATTTAATGGTACTTGGCTGCACCTTGTGCTTAATAATGCACCTGAGGTATACAATTATATCACCGTAATGCACGCTCTGTCATGTCTTATTGCTTACCTTGTTCACTGCTTGTGCTGAAAATAGACTTGGCTTTGATTTTAATGTTTGTTTATGTGTAAATAATTCCGTCATCATTTCTGTAGCAGTCTGTGTAATCTTCATAAAATGGGTTGTCACATATACATTTGCACTTCTGGCTCAACTGTATTCACCCTGCCCCCACACTCTTCTTAGCCACACTGTTTCGTGTTATAGTATCATGGTAATGTGTCAGCAGAAAAGGACCATCCTGGTCCATTTAGTCTGCCCATTTCCCACCCGCCCCTATTTGTCTCCACATCTCAGGGATACTTTCCTCTGCCAACTACCCAATCCTCTTGTGTCTGTCCCGTGCCCTCTTGAATTCCTGTACTGTTTCTGCACATACCACCTCATTAGATAATCTGTTCCAGCGTTCCAACACGTTCTCAGTGAAATAACATCTTCTTACATTGCTCTTAAATCTTCTCCCTTTCAATTTTAAATTATGACCTTGTGTTTTAACTCCTACTTTCCTTTTGAATAAGCTACCTTCGTTCACTTTATTTATTCTCTTCATTCACCTTAAAGTCTATATCTTGTCACCTCTATATCTTCTAACCTCCAGCATGTATAGATTTTATTCTCTCCATCTAGTCTCATATGGCTTCTCTTGCATACCTTGTACCATCTTTGTTGCCATTCTCTGAACCTTCTCCAGCCCATCTATATCCTTTCTTAAATGAGGCCTTCAGAACTGCACCCCATACTCCAGGTGCAGTCTGACCATGGTCTTATATAAAGGCATCAACACCTCCCTCTTTCTACTTGTTATACCCCTTCCTATACACACCATCATTCTATTACCTCTACCTACTGCCTTACTACATTGGTCTCCTACCTTCAGGTTGTTTGAGATTAGAATCACCAGATCGCTTTCCTGTTCTGTTTGCTTTATCAGTTCTCCCCCCAGTGAATACTCAGCCAGTGGATTTTTATGCCCCACATGCATCACTGCACAATTCTTAGCATTGAACTTCAGCTGCCAAATATCCAACCACTTCTCTAGGGTGCTCAGATCTCTCCTCATGGCCTCAGCCCCTCCTACAGTGTCCACCCTATTATATAGCTTTGAAGCTTCTGCAAAAAGACACACTTTCCCTTCAAGTACCACTGATACATCACTGATATATATGTTAAAAGAACCGGTTCCAGTACTGACCCCTGAGGAAAACCGCTCATCACCCTCATTATCCTAGAATGGACACCATTTACCACTACCCTCCTACTTCTATTCTTCTGCCAGTTTTCCGCCCAGCTAGTTATTTTCTGTCCCACCCCAGGCTATCTGTCTTATTTACTAGCCTATGGTGAGGAACAGAATCAAAGGCCTTACTGAAGTCCAGATAAGCCAGATCACCTGCCTCGCCCCCTTGATCAATAACTTTTGTTACCCCATAAAAAAATTAGATCAGATTTGTCTGGCAAGATCTCTCACTAGTGAAGCCATGTTGCTTTTCTTCTAATAGTTTATTGTCCATTAAGTATTTTACCACTCTTTCCTTACACCTCCATCTCATTACCCACCACTGATGTGAAGCTGACAGGGTGGTAATTCCCCACCTCCTCCCTGCAGCCCCCCCTTATAAATTGGTACTATGTTTGCCATCCTCCAGTCACTCAGAACCCCTGTATCCAAGGATAAATGAAATAACTTTGTCAGATGTGATGCCAGCTCATCCCTCAACTCTTCAAGAACTCTTGGATGCAAACTATCAGGTCCCATTGCCTATCTACCTTTAATTTTCCAAGTTCTTTCTTTATTCTATCCTCACTTAATGGGCTTTGATCCATCCCACATTCTTGTCCTCCCTTCCTCTTTAATTCAGTTCCCTTGCCTTTCCCCTCCACTGTGAAAGCAGAGCAAAAATATGTATTTAGCAAATGGCAAGACAAGGCATATTTTATTTTAAGACACCCAATCCCAGAGACTCTGGATGCTATACAAGTAGAATACAAATAACACAATAAATAAATACACACAATAAGAACACACATGACAATTAAATAAATTACAGCAGCATAAAATTAAAACAGGCTACCCAAAAGCGGAGCCTGAATTAAAAACTAGTACTGTGGGGCAATCACAGGAACAATATCTAAATCGTCTCCAGGAATGTCTGACTAAACAGGAACGTCTTGAGGCGGGCCTTAAATACATCAACTGTAGAGGCCTCCTTTATAGCTGGAGAAAGTGAATTCCACAGGATGGGGCTGGTGACACTGAAATCTCTTTAGCCAGCAGTTTTTAACCTGGGAATTACAAGGAGGTCCCTAGAGAAGGAATGGAGGGAGCGGACAGAGGCAGCAGGTGTTAGAAGGTCTGACAGGTAGCCCAGGCCCAGTCCATGTGGGGCCTTAAAGGTGAGCAGGCCCCCTTAAAGAGAACCCTCCACCTGATTGGCAGCCAGTGCAGTTCATGCAGCACCGGAGTGATGTGGCAGTATTTAGTCTGTCCTGTCAACAGACTGGCAGCTGCATTCTGCACTAGCTGCAGCCTGTGAATGGTACCTCTCGAGACCCTGAAGTAGAGTGCATTACAGTAACCAAGCCTGGATGTCATAAAGGCATACACTAAGGAGGGGAGGTCCATGGGCAGAACTAGGGGTTTGATTCTAGTGATAGTCCTCAGATGATAAAAGCTGGTCTGGACAACAGACGACACCTGGGCTTCAAATGTCAATCTGCTGTCAAGGATAATGCCAGGATTGCATACTGTAGAGAAAGTCTTCAAAGACACAAATCCCAGGAATAGTCCTGTTTCTGTGCTAGAGGGTACCTTACCATGCCCTCTGTTTAACTCCACCACCAGTACCTCCATCTTATTGGGGTTCAGTAGCAAACAGCTGAAGGCCATCAAGTCATTGATCTCAGCAGGCAACTATTTAGCATTTCCACTGTGCTGGATGTTCCAGGGGCAAAGGAAAGATACAGTTGGGTATCATCGGCATAGCAATGAAAGCCGAAACTGTACTTCCTAATGATCTTTCCCAGGAGTAGCATGTACATGGCAAACAATGTTGGTAACAAGACCGAACATGAGATACTCAACAAGACAGGAAGCTAGAGGAGGAGGAGGAGGAGGAAATTCCCATCACTACCCCATTGCCTCCTGTTTTTGAGGTTGGAATCAAACCAGCAGATGACAGTGCCGGCGAGCCCACAAAATTCCCTTAGGTGGTCAAGCAACACACAATGGTCTACCGTGTCAAAAGCTGAGGGAGAGATCGAGGAGAATGATAATTGTCCCCTCTCCTCAGTCTCTCACCCTAAGGAGGTCATTATGCACCTGAACTAATGCAGTTTCCATGCTGTGCCTCACCCAAAACCCAGACTGGAGAGGCTCATATAAATCAAAGGCCTTGAGGTGCTCCACAAGCTGCTGTGCTGCAATATTCTCAACATCCTTTCCAAAAAATGGAAGTTTGGTTGATAAGACAGTAATTCGCCTTGACGTCAGGGTCTAATGTTGGTTTCTTCAGAAGGGGTCTCACCAGTGCCTCCTTCAAGGCATCTGTGCAAACCCCTTCTGACAGAGAGCACCAGACAATCAAGGCAAACACTAGGGATGATGGAGTCGATACATCTCATCAAGAAATGTCTCGCCACTGGGTCCAGTTCGTGATATGTGTGGTTCAGCTTGAAAACAATCCCGATGACCTCGGCCACCTCCACTGGTTTGAACTCCGTCAACTAGGAGAAGAACTCTGTGGATGCCCAAGGCAATCACTGTTGGTCACAATGTGGCTCATTGATGGAATTCCTTGCCAGATAGTGGACACCCTGTCCAAGAAGAATTTAGCAACTCTTTGCATAGTGCATCTGAAAAGGCTTTTTTTGGTTGAAGACAGACTGGATGTAATAGCCTGTCCACAGTCCAAAAAAGCACAGCTGGTCAAGTCTTCCTGGCAGCAATTTCTCTGGTCAGGAACTCTGCCTTCTTACAGTTGATTGTCCACTGGTACTCACCATAGTGGGTACGCAGGGCCAGCCAATCCACCTCCAGCCCGGTCCTATACCAGCTGCGCTCTAACCTCCAACCAATAATCTTCATCACTTTGAACTCCCTGTTAAACCATGGGGACCTCAAGTGAGAAGATTTGGGTTGTATATGGACTGGTGCGAGGGAGTCGAGCACATCAGACATCACCTTATTATAGGTGGTGACTGCCTCACCCGAACTCCCTTACACATGCACTAACCACACTAGATAGAGCAATCACAGCCAGAAATTCCTCAGGGGTCAAACCCCCCCCTCAAAGGGCGGTAGCATACCATCTCAGCAGGGGGAGGGCTCACATGGTGGGCCTAAAACAAGAACTCCACTGAGCAATGATTGGAGAAAACATCCCGGTCAATTTTGAGGTTATTAATCTCAAGCCCCAGAGAGAAGACCGGGTCCAACATGTGGCCACCCTAATTTAGAACCTCCACTATCTCCAAGTCACTCTCAACATTTATACCCTCCTCCCCCCTCAACTTCACAATCCCCTGTCTGGTTCTTCTCTTCTCCTCTCCTCCACATATCTTAAAAAAGGTTTTATCCCCTCTTTTGGCATGTTTAGCAATTCTCTCCTTGGTTTCTGCTTTTGCTGTCTTAATCAATTTCCCTGCCTGTCTCAATTTCTCCTTATAATTAACTTTGTCTCTCACACTGAGTTTTCTTATATTTTCTGAATGCTATCCTTATATCCCTTAATGCCCCAACAATATCCCTATTAATCCAAAGAGACTTTTTTTTTGGTTTTATCCTGACTTCGTTATACATAGTTCTGTGGCTATTAGTACTGCCCTTGATGCATCTCCACAATTCCTCTACATCCTCTATCTGGTCTTTGCCTTCCATTTCTTCTCTGTAACTCTCCCTCATTCTTTCAAAGTCCACTCTCCTGAAGTCCATCATGACTACATTATGTTAAGGGGCTAGTATCTAAACAGTTAGGTGTGTGTCTGGGGGAGGTATCTATGATTATGAATACATATCATGATATCAGTGATGCAAACCATCAGTGCTGTTCATACTTTAAGTAAAGTCACTGGGGTTACATCATTATCATTTACACTGATTTGTTCTCATAATATGGAAAAAATATCTATAGTGTTGGATACTATTGCATAGTGCGCTTCATTGGTTGATACAGAAAGGGATAGATTTTCTCTCATTTAAAGTAGCTGACAATTCAGCTTATATTTAATTATGCTATGCATTTATTTCTCCTTATTTATCAGTGAGGACAATCAAAGGAAAACATTGTCCTTATCCCTTAGACCTTAACCCATTGGCTCCTACAGAAGTCATATTTCTTCATGTTGTCTTGAGCATGCGCAAGCAACATTTTGTGGCAGTAGGAGACGGTAGTAGGAGAAATGCAGAGGTGTGTCAGTTTGGGCGAATGCAGGGAACGCTTTAGAAGGTGCATCCCTCATTCACCAACTAGCGAGCATGCTAGCAGTGATACACGTTTTATGCAGTGCCACCAACTTGAAACAAACTTGCCACAGCAATCATAGACAAGCTCGTCATGCAGCAACACAGATGACACACCTCCCCTACATGCCTTGCCGGGTGAAACATTTCATAGAAACATAGACTTTGATGGCAGATAAGGACCGCCTGGCCAACCTAGTCTGCCCATTTCCCTACCTACAGGATAAGCTGCAGATCCTAGTTAACCAACAGCCTATTTCTTCTTACCCCCAACAAGAATTGCCTTATGTCTGTCCCAAGTATTCTTGAATTATCCCACAGTTTTAGACCCCACAACCTCCTCAGGAAGGCTGTTCCATGCACTCACCACCCGCTCTGTGAAAAAATACTTCCTCACATTGCCCCTGAACTGCCCCCCCGCCATCTTTAAGTTGTGTCCCCCTGTTCTTTTTCTGAAAGATGCTACCCTCTTGGATTTTGTTGATTCCACTGAGGTACTTAAAAGTTTCTATCATGTCCCCCTTCTCCCTCCTTTCCTCAAGGGTATACATATTAAGCTCCTTTAGTCTCTCCTCATATGACTTCTCTTGCAGACCCTGCACCATTTTAGTTGCTCTCCTCTGGACTGCTTCTATCCTGTCTATGTCCTTGCAGAGATGGGTTCTCCAGAACTGGAATCAGTACTCCAGATGGGGTCTCACCAACTGTCTATACAGAGGGATTACAGCTTCCTGTTTTCTGCTGGTGATGCCTCTCCCTGTACATCCCAGTATACCCCAGCCCTCCCTACTGCCTTCTCACATTGCTTGCTAACCTTAAGGTCATCTGATATGATTACCCCCAGGTCCCTTTCCATTTTTGTTGTTGTTACTACCTCCCTCCCATTATGTAATCTTCCCCTGGGTTTTTTCCCAGCTTCATTATTTTGCACTTCTTTGCATTGAATCCAAGCTGCCATACTTCTGACCATTCCTCCAACCTTGCCAAGTCCCTTCTCATCCTTTCCACGCCTCCTTGTGTATCAACCCTGTTGCAGATCTTTGTGTCATCTGCAAAGAGGCATATTTTCCTTCCAGTCCCTCTGCAATGTCACTTATAAAGACATTAAAAAGGACTGGACCCAGTACTGAACCCTGCGGTACCCCACTAGTAACTCCACTTTCTTCAGAGTGGACTCCATTTACAATTACCTTCTGTGTCCTGTTGTCCAGCCAATGTTTTACCCAGGCTACCACCCTGGGACCCACTCCCAGGCTGGTTAATTTGACAATTAATCTTTTGTGTGGGACTGTGTCAAATGTCTATAGCCCGTTCCTGGCCTACTACTTTGGTCACCCAGTCAAACAAATCAATTAGATTCATCTGACATGACCTTCCCGCTGTGAACCTATGCTGCCTTGGGTCCTCTGCCCCACTGGCCTCTAGTACTCAACAGTTCTTTCCTTCAGAAGTAATTCCATCACTTTCCCTACCACAGAGGTCAAACTGACAGGTCTGTAGTTTCCTGCCTCTGTCTTGGTCCCACTTTTGCGAAGGGGAATCACATCTGCCTTCCTCCAGTCCTCAGGTACCACACCATCCTCCCATGATTTGTTAAAAAGGGTAGTCAGTGGTTTCATTAGTTCTCCAGTTAATTCTTTTAGAATTCTGTGGTGAATTCCATCAGGCCCCATTGCTTTGTCCACCTTCAGTTTTAAGAGTTCTTTCAGAACCTTTTCTTCTGTGAAAGGACTGGGATCAACCCCCCTATCAACAGTGCTTCTGTTAACTGGATTAGGCACCTCCCCTTCCTCCTCTTTTGTGAATACTGAGCAGAAATATTCATTCAGTATCCCTGCTTTTTCACTGTCCATCTCTGCCCACCCACCGTCCATTCTAGTCAACCTCACTATCCCTTCCTTTGTCTTTCTACGCTCCCTGATGTACCTATAAAAGGTTTTATTCTCCCTTCTTAACCGAGTTGGCAATCTTTTCCTCAGTTTAGGCCTTTGCTATTCTGACTCCCCTTCCTGCTTCCTTCTGCCTTAACTGTTACAGCTCTCTGTCCTGCTCCTTCTGTGTTTCCTTATACTTCCTGAATGCTATCTTTTTCTCCCTGACTTTCCCCTTCACCTCTTTTGAGAACCATAGTGGCTTTTTCTTTCATTTTGATTTGTTTATTTGCTTCACACAAAGGCTTGTTTCCTCTGTAATGGCAGTTTTGATGTTTCCCCATTGTTGCTCCACCACTCCTTCTAGCCTGTTTACTAGTGAATTTCTAAGGCACTCTCCCATCTTGCCAAAGTCAGCTCTCCTGAAGTCCAGTAGCCTCACTTTTGCATGGCTTGACTCTGTAGCTGGGTTTATCAGCAACCACACTGTTTGATGGTCACTTGTTCCCAGATGGCAACCCACTTCTAGATCTGAGATCCTCTCACTGTCTCCATTTGAGAGTACGAGGCCTAAGATTGCTCCCTCATGAGTGGGTTCTGAAACTAGCTGTCTGAGGCATGCCACCTGTAGGGCATCGAGAATGGCCCTGCTCTTGGATGTGGCTGCAGCAAATGTGCTCCAGTTAACATCTGGCATATTCAGGTCTCCCATCAACAGTATCTCCCCTTTCTCTGCCATCCTAAGAATGCCTTCTATCATATCCTTGTCCATTGCCTCCCCCTGACATGGGGGTCTGTATACAACCCCTGTGCAGATTGTGGTGCCATTTCCAGTCTCTAAGGTGACCCACAGTGCCTCCTCTCCTCCCTGTTTTCTCTTTTGTTCAGTTGCTTTTATCTCTTCCTTTACATAGAGAGCTATTCCCCCTTCCCTTCTCCCATCCCTGTCTCTCCTGTAGGCTATGTACCCTGGTTTGTTAACATCCCAGTCATGGTTCTCTGTGTACCATGTTTCTGTGACTGCTATGATATCCAAGCATCCCTCTTCCATTAAGGCCACCAGTTCAGGGAGCTTGTTGCCCATACTATGGGCATTGTTACTCATTACCCTCCATTTCCTGATGGCCTTACTCCTTTTTGCCCCATCTCTGTCCTTATTGCCTTTGTCACTTTCTCCATTTACCTCTGCCCTACTCCCTATCAACATCTCTATCAAGGTGTTTACCTTACTTCCTACCCTGACTTTTTGGGGGGGCTAAGATTTCCCTGTCCCTTTCCAGTGCCTCCCCCTTTGCCTAGTTTAAATGCTTGCCAATGAAGCATTTAAACCTATCACCTTGGAACCTTGTTCCCCTCCTGGACAGATGCAGCCCATCATGCCAGTATAGGCCTGCATCACTCCAGGTGGACCTCAGTTCCCAGTGAAGCCAAATCCCTGAGTACTGCACCAGTTTTTCAACCATTGATTGAATCCTATGGTGTGGAGCACCCTAGCGTCACCTACGACATAGACAGGTGGCACCTCCGAGAAGGTTACCGTGCATGCTACTTGTCTAAGGCCCCTGCCCAACTCCACAAACTCTTCCTGCACTGCTGTGATCCCTTTCTTAGCCAGGTCATTTGTCCCTAGATGGACAATGACATCCAGCTCCCTCTCCTGTGCAGCTGCTCAGGCGATCCTGAGGATTCGCTCCTTGTTCCTCCAAGTCATGGCACCAGGCAGGCACCTTACTTCCCTCTCCCCTTCCTCCTCCTGTTCTACCTTCCTAACAATGGAGTCCCCCACCAGGAGTTGTTTCCTTCCCCTGTAGGGTCCCATGCCACCCTCCTGTGGTTCTCCCTTGCGGAGGTTCCCAGCATCCTCTTTGGTCTCCACTGTGGGTGCCTCCATAGAGGAACCACACTTTGCCAGAATGGCATAGGAATTGTGGAGAGGTATAACTAGAGGGATGATTCTCAGTTCTGCCACCTTCATCCTACCTGAGCCCACTGTGGTCCAATTGCTCCTCTTTCTTGGCAACCTCTGAGGCAACGGCAGTGGCCCTGGTGGTCCCTGGATGGAAGAGAGGTCCCACAAATCCTGGCCAACTCAGTCTGAAGATGAGCAACCTCTTCCCTCAGCTCAGAGCAGTGCCTGCAGATGGGATAACACCGCATCCTCCAGAACATCTCCTGGAAGACTGCTGCTCCACAGCCACTGCACTGCACCACTCCCATCATGTCTTACTTCGGCCCCTTCACTGTTGTTTGGAATTCTTACTCTTTCCTCTGTTTTTTTTCTTCTCTCCCTACTTATTACTGCCTCTGTGCCCTTTAAGCTCCTGATTGTCCTGTTCTGAGACAAGAAGATCCTATATTTCTCAGTAGTCCCCTTACTTGCTCAGAGGCAGACCTCCAGCAGCTAGGGAGGGCTGGAGAGCTACTCTTGCCCTTCTAGGATGGTGAGTCTTTGGTGGCTTTGTGATCACTCACTTTCTGCTCCCAAACAGGAAGTTCCTGTTGTCAGTCAAATCCTGTGCCCTTAAGAGTAATAGTAGCTTTGGGTGGGAGGGTGGAGGGGAAGGAAGGAAGGCAATATAATCCCAGTAGAGAAGTCTGGTCACACAGTTCTCCTTCCTCCTGGTGTTCTCTGCCAAGTCTCTGGCAGAATCTATCTAAGGCAGTGTTTATATCTAGCTTCCTTCTAGCTAAGCCATTCTCCCCTACTTAATAGATCTTTCTACATGTAATTAAATTGCACAGATAACAATCCCCTTCAGCCACCTGAGATTTACACCTAGATAACTGCTCAGATAACCATTCACTTCAGCTAACTCAGACAGCACACTAAGCATGACTGCGATTCACGCCGTCTGACTCTCACAATCCCTAGAAAGCAGACTTGGGGGTGTCCAACTCCCCTGTCGGCATGTTTGATACCCCCCAAGATCTCTAGAAAGCACACTGGGGAGCCCACCCCAGTGTGCTCTATGGTGTTTGAAGCTGACCACTCAGCATGTTCCTGCCCCGCCCCACTCCCATTATGTTGCCTGGTGAAACATTTCAATAAACACGGCAGCGGCTCGCTCTGTCTGCTTCTCACAATCCTTAGAAAGCAGACTTCAGAGGTGCCCAATTCACCTATTGGCATGTTTAATACCCTCTCAAGATTTTGTGGCACACTGGGAGCCCACCCCAGTGTGCCTTCATGGTGTTCAGAAGCCAATCACGTTGGCATGTTCCTGCCTCCTCCCCAACCCCATTGTGTGCCACAGTGGAAGCCCACCCCAGTGTGGCCAGCATCACCCCCCAAAAGTCATGGAGCACACTGGACATTTGTTTTCCTACACCTGTAAAGAAAGAAAACCATCTGTAGTGTTCCTTTTGTTTTTAAAGTACCTGAAACAAAGAAAAAGATCCCTTGCTGTCGGCAGCACCCCCTCCCTCAACTTACACCCACCCTCTGTGCACCCCACCTCCTCACACACCCCCACCCCATACTTTGCTCTGGAGGTTGGTGCTGTGATCTTTGGTGGAGCCGTAAAATACATGTCTGCACTCTTCAAAGCCAACCGCGAACTGAAGAAATGTCGGTAAACTGTATAGTGGCATCAATGGGAGAGGTTTCAACTTAGGTGTATATCTCAGCCATTTTTTGGACTTTTGGCTCCAAATTTTGGACATGGGGTTCTTGGGACCCACCTCATGAAATCAGTCACTGTCATTTCATTATTCAGTCCAAAAAGGTGATTTCACGGTCACTGTGTTGAATCACCTGTTAGGGCTGATTAAAGGAACAATAGTACTACTGTTCATGAGGTGGGCTCCCAAAAAGCCTATGTTGCAAATCTGGTGAAAAAATTGCAAAAAATTATGAGCATGCGTTGTGCATTAAGGTTTCCAACTGTAATGCCCCACCCTGTACAGACTGACAGGTGTCAGGGATGTGACTTGGGATTTTCAGCTATAATGCTCATGCCATTCCACACCCACCCCCACCCCCAGCCTGCAGCCACTGACAGGCATCGAGGTGTTTGGACTCTTTGGCCCCAATGTTCACCCCATTTTCCTATACTGCACCCATCTCAGTGTATTTCCTTATGGAATGGGATGAGCGCAAGTCCCAAAGACCCCAAGGCACACCTTGACACTTGTGAGTGTCTGCAGGGTAGGGTGGGGTGAAATGGTGTGAGAATTTTGGCCAACAACCCAAAGGCACACCCCAATGCCTATCAGTCTCTGCAGGGTGGGGGTGGAGTTGGTGTCAGTTCAATACTTCACTGCCACTCCTTACATGCATCTGTCTAACTTCTGCACTACCAGTGTCAATGCCAGCAAGACAACATTCGGCATTGACAAATGCTTGTTTGTTCTTGCCATCACAATTCACAAAAGTGACTGTGACTTCAGCAGGTTGGAGGCTGCAAAGCAAGAGGCTAAAATGAGCTTGGACACAGTTTGAGTCTCTCTTGGTAGTGGAGATTTTGCTGTAAATTTTGTATTACTGAACAGTTTCAGTTTGTCAGAGCCTGTCTCTAAATCTTACAGTTTAGCAAATCCAAATTCCAGTTTTTGATTTACAGCAGAGTTAAAACTTATACAAAGAAGTCCCAGATTAATAAAATAAAAAAGGCTGCATGTTCTGGGTAGCAGGAGTGCTATAGATCAGCTTGGCCAGACAGAACTTGAGATAGTAACTTTTTTTTTCAGTGTTAATATTTTAAAGCTGACAGTTTTTGTTTTATTTTTAAAGGGGTCAGGAAACTTGTGTTAATTGGCAGCTGTTCATAAAGTTCTTATTCCCAGAAATGATGTGCATTCCCTTAAATGATCCATATTTAACTGTACCTGAATAAAAAGTGATATGACAAAGTGTATTTTACATTGTTTTGTTTTTATGGGCTGCATTCTGTTAAGAGTTCTCTTCATGGAGCCAGTAATTTGAAGTTTTGACTATGTTGCAGTTTGTGTTCAGAATGCTAATTATGAGCTGTTGACCTATCAGAACTATGCTCAGAGTTCTGTGTGCAAACTGTGACATAGTTGAAACTCCAAATTACTGGCTCCATGAAGAGAACTGTAACAGGAGGCTGCCCATAAAAACAAAACAATGCAAAATGCAGTTGTTGGTATCACGTTTTATAAAGGTACAGTTAATCCTTGCTGTGCCGCAGACTGATATATCAGTGTGGAATTCTTATATGTTCTAAATTTGGCGACAGCCTATGGGTTAATTCATACCACTCAACTGTTCCACATTACGAGGAACAGTTCCTCATTTTACTTCACAAAACTCCCTGTTCCACATTTGGAGGGCTTGTCCCACATTCACTGTTAACATTTTAAAGCAAAAATCTATAGTACATTATGCAAAAAATATATTATTCAATTAATATCAGACTTTCTGAACATAAATCCAAAGATTTTAAAAGTGTTCTGAGCTTCTTAGGTAAAGATTTGATTAAGTGTTCTACATTTTGCCCATTTGTTCCACATTTTGAGATGCAATGTTCCACATTTGGGGGACAGAAGGTTGAGAGGTATGGGTTAATTATGTTTTTTTAGGAGGATACATATCATTTCTGACAATAAGAACTTTATAAACAACTGCCAATTAAAATGATTTCCTGTCCGCTTTAAACAAGAAATGTATATTTTTGCCCATTTTAATCCATTCACAAGCTGGGACTCTGCCCCATGACTTAGACTCACACTAGTAACAATAATTAACATTAATTATGTTTGCTATTGCTCTGGAAGTCACCCCCTGAAACCATTTTAATAGGTAGCTTTGATTTTCTCTACCTTATTTCTATTTTTCGTATTGAGTAAACTTTATTAGTTTACTCCAAAGAAGAATACAGTAACACAGTTTGTGAGAGTACAACAGAGATATTGAATCAAAGCTACAAAATGTCCTTATTCCTATGCAACCCTTCCCAACCCTTTCTTTTATTATGCTAGTAACTGTTGCACAGGAACATTTTAAAACAATGAAAAAAGTTTGGGAGTAATACCATTTGGCTACAATACAAGGGTGGACAGCCAAGTTTTCAAAGGGCTCCACCGTTGTAGATAGGTTTGAAAAGAATTTCAAAACCTCATTTTTGGCAGACCAGGTTGTTGAAAGCTGACATGTAATGTGAAAGCAATGTACCCATTTTGCTGTCTTGCATACCTTCCATTGATAGGTTGGGTTTGCTCATGTCTCCAGACTACTTGTGCCTGGCATGATGACCTGTTCTATCCTTATGGCTCTCATCTTGACACAGGTGTACTCTATGCAAATGAATGCATTTTATAAGTCACAATTGAGTGCCCTTGGATTGCATATCAATGATTCTCCTTAAGGTCACTCCTTCGGTACTGTGGCAGACAAATAGCTTAACAGAGTTTTACCAACACTTAGCACTGTGAACAATCTTAGTTTATGTTCATATTGTGTTAGCCAGAGACATTCCCATACTCTGCAGTGCACAACTAATGTTCTTAAAGTAAGCTCCATCTTTCAATAGCCAAAGTAATAATATTGTATTAAGTGTCTAGCATGTTTATTATGTTGATAGTCCTAGAACAGGTAATTTTTGAATTTAAGAATTACTGTAGTATTACAATGTAGGTTGTTTGAGAGGATTGTCTTCTGTGTGATCTCTGAGAAAGTTCAACACATGCTGATTTTCTTTTTAAAGAAACAGTTAATTATTTCTTTTTTTTTTATACTTAAATTTTATTCATTATTCTTGCTTATACATTAACATTTTGTCGATCAAACTAACAGTTTACAGGTGACATCTTAATTGACCATGTTGATTTTTCGGTTATACTGTTATTTTCTTCAATTAAACATAAAAGAAAAAAAGTTAAACAAAAGCTTAAGAAGAAGATAGAATCATTACACTATCAAAATATTAAAAACCAGAGAGACAAGTTCATAAACCAAATGAAACAAGTGTTGTCAATTGAAATTAATTCTTGCTACGGCCATCATAAACAATTCATCCAGGGAGGGGTACTACAGTATTTGGGGAAAAACATACATTCCTCTCATTCATTCCTAGATAGAAAAAAAACCTGAAACGTTTTAGGAAAGGTATTAAATTTTAAGGGACAGTGATTACCAATAGGGAGAAAAAGGAAAGGGGGTGAGAGGGGAGGAAAGGAAGAAGGAGAGAAGGAAATGTGGGGAGGAGAGGAGGGAGGGGGAAGGGGTGAGGGGAGAGGGTAAGGGGTAAGGGAGAAAAGATAGGAGAAGAGGTATGGGAGGGGAAAATGCAGGACCTATAAATCTAGCTTCGAGTCATTTCATCCATATATAACTCCCATCTATTCCATCTGACATCATAGGCATTCCCACTATGGTTTATACTATATGTTATTCTTTCCATTTGTCGGACTTGGTTAACTATTCCTAGCCAATCCTGCACAGTAGGAGGCAATTTCTGTAGCCATCTTTTAGTTATGGATTTCAAGGCAGAGATTAACAAAATGGACCAGAGGTATTGAGCATCTTTATCCTGGCTTCATCTAGACAGAGACCCAGCAGACAGTGCTCAGGGCCTACTATCTTTGTCAAGCCAAACAGGGCAGCCAAGTGTTTAGTTACACTGGACCAGAAGTCACAAATTTCTGGACAATACCAGAACACATGGGCTTGATCAGCTGTTGTCTCCTCACACCCCCGCCAGCAAGTTGCCTGTGATTGTGCTCTCATTTTACTGAGCTTTTCCAGTGTATAGAAATATCTGATCCTCACCTTCCAGGCATATTCCCTCCACCCTGGTGATGATGTTGTTTTCCAGGTATTCTGGAATACTATACCCCATGTTTTAGAGCTTAATACTATCCCCAATTCTTCTTCCCATTTCCCCTGTGTCCTATTTATATTGCATGCTAAATCTGCAATCCTGTTGCCGTATAGCATAGTAATTGCACCCTTTCCATGATCCCCCTCCCATACATGCTCAAATACACTCGGGTATGGTCGCTCATCCAACCATGACATGGTATGTCTCAATTTTTTAGCTAAGTAGTCCCGTAACTGAAGATAGAAGAAGTGATCCCCTGGTGACCAGCTATACTTAGCCTGTAAGGTTTCAAAGGACATAATATCTGACCCCCTAAGGAACTGCCAGGCTGCGACAACCCCCCTTCCCATTTGCTCCTTGTACCAACTATGTAAGGCCGCTGGAGTGTATTCTGTATCATAATACCACCATCTATCTTTCCATAAACATTTGGCTGTACAACCTTGCCTGGTGCCCTGAATCCATCCCTGTAGGGTAACTTGTACTGTGTAGCTTCTGAAAGAGGATATATCAATTTGTGCAGGCAGATAAAATAAGATAGCTGGTAAGGGAGGGGAGTTTGCTATAGAGAGTTCCACTTGTTGCCAGTGCACCCTATATGAGGGATGAGACCACAGCAAGGCATTGTTCATTTGCACTGCCACCCAATATTTGTATAGATCCAGGCAGGCCCTCCCTCCACTCTGCTTAGGCAGCGTTAGTATTTTTTTTGGATATCCTGGGATGGGACTTGGCCCAGAGGAACGACATCATTTTTTTTTGCCAGACCCCAGCCACCTTCTGTGGGATAGAACATGGAACAGCCTGGAATAGGTAGAGAAATCTGGGTATTATATTAGTCTTAATTGTTTGAAGTCTGGAGTAAAAGGGGAGCGGCAAAAGCGACCACCTCTCTATATCAGCCCACAGTCTTTTCACTAAGGGAGGGAAATTATCTTCAAAGAGATTTTTGGGAAAGGGGCCAATCTGGACCCCCAAATATTTAATAGTGTGGCAGTCCCATTTCATTGGATATTTAAGTTTTAATCCCTGGGGTAACTCCACGTTAATGGCTAGACCCTCCGTCTTTGCCCAATTGAGTCCGTAACCCAACAAGTTAGAGTAAATTTCAATTTGCCGAAATACTTTTGGAAGTGATTCTTCAGGCTGGGTGAGGTAAAGTAAGATATCATCCGCATAAGGTGCGATTTTATGTATCGTGTTGCCCCACTTAAACCGCTCTATTCCTCCATTCACCCTGATACTTTGAGCAAGTGGTTCTATATAGAGGGTGAAGAGGAGTGGCGATAACGGGCAGCCCTGGCGTATGCCTCTAGTAAGATCAAACGGCCTCAAGACGTAACCATTAACTCTCACATAAGTAAACTGAAATGTATGCATCTTGATTATTATATTATGAGAGTCTTCAGAACCCGAAGCTGGCCAGGGAGACCCACAAGAATTCCCATGATACTTGATCAAAGGCTTTCTCGGCATACAAACTCATAATAATAGCTGATTTTTTTGTATTCTGCATTTTTTCTATTATGTTAATTGTTCTACGGACATTGCCCAAGGTCTGTCGGCCCGGGACAAAGCCTGCCTGGTCCATATAAATCATGTTTGGTAGAACCCCTTCTATTCTTTTGGCTAATATTCCTGTCATTATCTTGTAGTCTACATTCAGTATTGATATTGGGCGATAAGACCCACAAATAGTTATGTCCCTGGCTGGCTTCGGGATCACCGAGATAATCGCCCTTGTCCATGAGGGGGGCATTGAACCGATATTTCTGGAAAGATAATTGTATGCCCTGCATAACAAAGGGGAAACCTGGTCCTTAAATCGCTTATAGAACTCACTTGGGAGCCCATCCGTACCAGGACATTTACTGGTTTTGATCCTCCCTATCTCAGCTTTAATCTCAGCCTCCGAGAAAGGACGACTCAAGTCCTCCCCTTGTGTATGGGTTAATTTGGGCAAGCCCAATGGGGACAAAAAGGGGGTAATCTCCTGTTCTGTTGGCTAAGGACCCCCATTATACAGCTTTGCATAGTATTTTGTAAATGCCTCAACTATGTTTTCGGTCTTGTACTGTAAACTTTGAGTCACCGGATCTTTAATTTTGGAGATCGTCGCTCTGCTCCTAAACTGGAGCAGCCGACTGGTTAGTAATTTCTGTGCCCGGGGGCCTTCCTCGTAGTACCTCTGTCTCAAGTAAATGAGATGCTGTTCTATCTGATAATCAAGCATCCTAATGTATTCCTCCTTTAATTTTTGTAAAAGTTCACCTCTTTCTCTATTAAGGTTCTGATATTGCAATTGCTCCAGACTATGGATTTGTTCCTGTATCTCAATACGCCTTTTCTCCCTATTTCTCTTCATTCTGGAATAGATTTCCACCAACATCCCTCTGACTATGGCCTTAATTGTGTCCCAAAGAATACCTGGGGATATATCGGGGTGTTGATTCATTTGAATGGCCTGCTCAATAGATTGAGTTATCTTTTCTTGCACTTCTTTCACCTGAAGGAGAGAGGTGTTCAGCCTCCAGAATTTAGAGCTTTTGGGGGGTCCTATTTTCAGTTTCATATATACAGGACTATGGTCTGAAAGCAGGGACACCCCAATCTCTGAGGATTTACATATTTCAAGAGTTTCCCTGGTTGTAATGAAATAGTCCAATCTGGAAAACATTTGGTGAGGCGGTGAAAAAAAAGTGCACTGTTTACACCTGTTATTCAAGGGCCTGCCAAACATCCACTAAGCCAACCTCTACTAGAAATCTGGCAACTTCAGGCCACCTCCTTTTCCTTTCTCAGAAGCTGAATCGAGGAGTCCAGTTTAGGTTTAATCTCAAATTGAGGTCTCCCCACCACCACCGGCCCTCCGCCCACTCCATGATTTTGATAAAGAAATCCCGGTAAAAAGTGAAATCTGAGCTCGGGCGGGCATACGATGATAACCAGAGTTATCTTTTCTCCCCCATCAATCCTGCCTTTAGCAGCTACATACCTGCCCTGCATGTCTACCATCTTGTCCAATAGCACAAACTGCATGGCATTAGGAATAAGTATCGCAGCCCCCCTTCTATGGCCACTGGAATATTCGGCTGCTACCACCTCTTTATATCCATGCTCGGTTTTATTCATGAGAGTTTCCTGGAGCAGTATAACATGCACTCTGGTTTTCTTTAAAAAGGACATGACTCGGGAACGTTTGATAGGGTGTCCTAGCCCATTAACATTGTATGTTAGGATTGTTAGATCTGAGTTAGCCATGTTTATAGTTTGTGTTAAAACCTAGTTTAAATATCGACATGGTACATATCGACCCCCCCCCACCATTTCATTTGTCTTGACAGCCCGTAGATCTCGCTTGTACAACAGAAACATAACAAGCTTCTCAACAACAACATTATTCCATAACTTTAGAACTTTGTACAAGTTAACTTCCACAGTGGAGGTCATCCTTGCTCCAGGAGACCTCTGTGTGTTCAGCTTTTCCACCCTGAGAAGGTGGAGATAGCTGAACAGGGGAGATGGAGCAAACAGTACTCCTCAATGCTGAATAGCAGTTCTCCCAAAGAGCCTACATTGGAATACTCAGAAAAAGGCTTCTCTTTAGCTGTAGTCTGCCCAACTGTGGTGCAGAGCGCTGTAAGGATGTCAAGTTGCCTTTATCAAGCCCCTACAGAAACCCTCTTTGCAGTAATTGTATTAGTAACTGCTTTGGTAATCCCCCCCCCCCCGAGGCAACCCATTCACATTTTTAAGAAACCCCAGCAACCATCCTGCAATTGTAAACAAGTTGAAACAAAACAATATATTCTTCTTTTCCTTAGCAGGCATAAGTCCTAAGGACTACTCGAGGATTTTTGCTATGATCATAATCGTGAAGCAGGAATGTTATCAAAGCAGTCCATTTCCCTCGTGTTGTTACTTAAAAGGTACCGTAAACAGCTGCGAGGTGCAGGGTAACATTAGGCAATTACACTACTCCAGGCCCACATCCTATCTCTGGACCTAGGATCTCACAGTATGTCCAGAATAGTTCGTGTATCAGTCCTGAGCATGCTTTGAGTTGTTACTGCCCTGTGATCTCCATTGGATCTCCTTGAATCCCGGGGCACGCAAAACATTCGCGATGGATCCTCTTCCCCTTCTCCGTTTGTTCTGTGCCATAAGCCATTCCATGGGTGCCTTCCACGAAGTAAGCTGCCTCTGCTCAACCATCCCCTCCGGCACTGCTTCCATCCAGCCCCTCTGCACTAAAGCTTTCCCCGCTTCCTCCGCCGAATCATATGCTTTCATGCCATCAGACCAAAAGACACGGATCCTAGCAGGGTAGGGCATGTTGAATCTGATATTTTTTTCTCTTAGGATTTTTAAAATGGGGCCATATTTTAGTCTTTGCCTCTGAACTTCCACTGGGTAATCATGGTCAAAAAATAAGCGGCTGGACAGGTATTTGATCTCTCTCTGCTGCCAATCTCTCCGGAGGATATCCTCTTTTATTTTAAAGCTGTTGAATTTAAGCACCACTGACCTGGGCCTGGCTTCTGGTGGGGGTTTCATCTGGAGGGCTCTGTGTGCTCTTTCTATGCCTAATTGAAATCCCGCGGGCTGCTGCAGCACATCTGTTATGAGGTCTGTAATAAAGTCAGTCATCATCTGGCCTGATTCAGCGCCTTCTGGGAGACCATGTATCCGTATGTTCTCTCTTCTCGAACGGCCTTCAAGGTCTATACACTTGTTCTGGAGCTGTTCAGTGTGTTCCACCAGGGCTTGCAATATTAGGCCCATTTTGGTGGTATCATCCTCCGAGTTGCTTATCCGACTCTTGGCTTCCTCCAGCCTCATCTCCAAACCTTTGAGCTGCTGGTTCAGCTGCTTAAATTCAGCCCTGTTCTCCACCCTCATTGCTTTAATCTCCGTGAAGAGCTTCTCAAACCGAGATCTGGATAATTGATCAGTTCCTACGTCTGTGTCTGGTATACTCTCGGGGGAAGGGCTTCTGCTTTCGTCCCCACGAGTCAACTTGAATCCTGCAGCATCAGGACATTTATTCACATCCTTCAATTTAGATCTACCTCTGGTGTCCTTGGCTTGTTTAGTACTTGCCATTTCTGCTAATATTAAGCTGGTTTCTGAGATTTAGGTAACTTTTTTGGCCTCTGAAAGGGAGAGCTCTCTCTAACTGGCTGCTATCAGCTCCGTGACATCACCGGAAGTCCAAAGAAACAGTTAATTATTTCACCATCAAAATATGACAAGTATGGAATTTGACTTTGGAAAGATTCTGAAGGGAATATTTACTGGTTGTCATTTGGATTTACCAAGATCATAATATGAATACAAACAGATAAACCACATTGTGAAATTATTGTTTTTATTAATCATTTAATATATTGATATTTAAGTATCTCTCTTGGACCTGCAGTAAAGGCATCTTCCACTTAAGAAGCATAGAATTAAAGGTTCAGCTACCAGATGGTTAAGCAGTGATCTCCTCATCACCATCAGATGCAGGGATAATTCCTGGACCAAGGCTAAACAGTCCAAGGTCTCCTGCCAACTGGGATGAATATAAACGACTTAAGAACCTATGTAAAAAATCCATTTGTTCTGCAAAGAGTAACTACTGTAGACAGCTTTTTCAGGTATCAATGAGGGACTCCCATGGTTCTGGAGTCACTTTAAATCCATTAAGGGGGTGGGGTACAAGAACTCCCATAATGGAGATGACTTTGGATGGAATAAACTGCAACAACATTTCAACTGTTATGAATGCCCTAAACATGTGCTTCTCAGATCTCTCTTGGTATATTAATCTGCCTATCCTTGACACCACTCATACACTTGCAACTAATAACTCATCCAACCTTCCATTTAATCTTATGCCAGTTACCACATCGGAGGTGTCGTGTCTCCTAAATACCATAGCTGCAAATGGGTAAGCTGAAGCTGATGGGTTACTTCCCAGATCCTAAAAACCATCGCTCCTCAAATAGAAGCTCCCATTACAAGGCTGTTTAGCTTATCAACATCCACTGGCCATGCTCCTTCTACATGGAAGGTAGCTCAGGTAATTCCCATCTACAAAAAAGGGGATGCTAAGAATATGGACAATTACTACCCCATAGCTTTTCTATCAGTGGGCTTTTTTTGCTATACTGTTTGCCCCCTGTCCTGGTTGGCCCTTACTCACTGCCATCATCCTTGCCCCATTCCCGGAACTTCAGACCCCCTTCCGTATTCTCCCATGGCTTACTCTCCATGGCAGGGTGACGGGGAGCCCCCAACTCGATCTGCCAACTCTGGATCCAGCGTTGGGGAGGTGTTTTCTTGGTGGTGGTGCCTGCAGAGGATGGTCGTTCATGCCACCCAAATGGGACCAGAGTTCCTCTTTTCCTGGCAAAGAGGAGCATGCAGTGCTGACATTGGCTGAGCTGCATGCGTATCCACACACAGCATGCCAGTCAACTGCTCCTCCTCCATCACCCATTGTACAGGACCCAGTGTGCCAGCACCTAGCTTCTGCTAGGCATCGGGCAGGTGTTCCCCACTCTCCCAGGGAGCGGAGAGCTGTTGTCTAAATGCTTGTTCCTCTCCCTCCCCAGCCAAACCCCAAAGACCTGCTTGTACCATGAACATGGATCGCCGTCATGGCAGCAGGTAAGGTATCACTGCCTCAGCCCTCCACACCACTAGGCCAGCCTACACTATCAGTGTTTTTTGTTTTTTTTTTGCAGTTAGTTTATTTATGCTCCCAGATCAGGTGGCTGTACATCTCACCAGATCCCCCAGTCCCATCCCCCACTCGCAACTTACCTTTCAGCTTCTCCATGGCTTGCCCCCCATGGTGGGGCGATGGGGATCCCTCAACCCACCGAACACATGGATCTGGTGCTGGAGGTTACTACCATTTGTGGGGGTGGTATCTGCAGGGATTGGTTTCATTCTGCTGTGCCCAGCCACTTTTTCTCCTCCATTATTTTCTCCCTGAGATATGGCATGCAATGATGCCACAGGGAGAAAGTGTGCATACGACTGCATGCATTTCTCTGAGTGACTGCCTTGTCTTCACCTTCGGAAGTGTCAAAGCACCAGCCCCTAGCCTCTGCTAGGGGCCAGTCATGCACTGACTGCTGGTATCCCCCCTCCCTGGAGAAGGAGAGCAGTACGTCAGACGGTCAATCCTTCCCTCCCCTGCCAACCCCCAGTGGCCCGTGCTCATTCCTGAACACTGGTTGCTGACATAGCATGAAGTAAGGTGACAAGTGCCGCAGCCCTCAGCACCACTGGGTCGGCTTATACTATCAATGTTAAGTAAATTACTGGAAAAAAACAGTGGCCACGCAAGTAGTGGACCACCTTCAAAAACACAACCTACTTTCCCCAGCACATCATGGTTTCAGAGTGGGGCAAATTACACTCGCTGCCTTCATTCAGGTAACTAATGACATCTGGTCAACTGTGGACAAACACATGCTCACAGGAGCTGTCTTCATTGACCTGTTGAAGGCTTTTGACCTTGTGGCCCACTCCTTACTGTCTTCCAAACTGTCCATTCTGGGCTTCACCCCTGACACCACTGCCTGGTTCTCTAGCTGCCTGTCTGAGAGGCAGCAGTTTGTACAGATTAACAGTGCCAAGTCTGCACTTGCCCACACCGTTGTTGGTGTTTCACAGCAATCCATCATGGGTCCTCTCCTGTTCTTTCTTTTTACAAATGATCTATCCTTGATGAATGGTACAAACTCTATGCTATTATATGCTGATGACATGGTGCTCTATTCCAGCTGTGCTGACCTGCCCACTATTAACCATAATCTGAGCAAGGACTTTGATATCCTCCAATATTGTCTGAAGCAAAACAAGCTCATCTTAAACACCAAAAAGACAGTTTCCATGCTCTTTGGTTCAAAACCTAAGATCGGAACCTGCTCCACACAACTAACCATTCATATCCAGGATGGTTCATGTTTAAACGGGGTTGTATACTTTAAATATCTTGGAGTCATTCATGACCCTTCCTTGGATCTCGCATTACATTTGTCAAACATCACCAAAGCAGTTAATTCAAAATTTGAGCTTGCCTACAAGATCAAGCGTAATCTCCCCACAGCTGCCAGAATGGTAATTGCCCAAGGAGTCCTCCATCCAAGCCTTCCTCAGGAGCTAGTAGCATGTCAGAACACAAAGGATTAATGAACAAATGGAACATCTGTTACAATAACATCTGTAAATTTGCTTCATCTGTGCCTAGATTACATAGAAACACAGAAACATAGACTTTGACGGCAGATAAGGACCACTTTGGCCCACCCGGTCTGCCCATTTCCCTACCTACTGGATAAGCTGCAGATTCTAGTTAACCAACTGCCTACTTTCTGCAACCCCCCACTATAATTGCCTTGTGTCTGTCCCATGCATGTTTGAATTCCCCCACTGTTTTAGACCCAACTACCTCCTCAGGAAGGCTTTTCCATGTATCCACCACTCTCTCCGTGAAAAAAACATTTCCTCACATTACCCCTGAGCCATCCCCCCTCTATCTTTAAATTGCACCCCCTTGTTCTTACACATCTCTTTTTCTGAAAAATGCTACCCTCCTGGACTTTATTGATTCCCTTGAGGTACTTGAACATTTCTATCATGTCCCCCCATCCCTCCTTTCATCAAGAGTATACATATTAAGCTCTCTCGGTCTCTCTTCATATGGTTTCTGTTGCAGACCCTGCACCATTTAGTTACCCTCCTCTGGACTGCTTCCATCCTGTCTATGTCCTTGCATAGATGAGGTCTCTAAAACTGCACACAGTACTCCAGATGGGGTCTCACCAATTGTCTGTACAGAGGGATAACCACTTCCCTTTTTCTACTTGTGATGCCCCTTCCTATGCATCCCAGTATCCCCCTAGCTCTCTGCATCACTGCTCACTTTACTCCAGTCTTGCATGGCTCTTCTCCTCATCATTTTAGAGGTACACCACATGCTGCCTGATTTATAAGATCTCAAACTCTGGTACACCAGCGACTTTGGCCAGTATGTTTAAACCAGCTACTTCTGCCTACTCCTGAAATTAAACAACAAGACCTTCTTGGTTGTGCATCAAAAATGGGAGGAAGTGCTTTCTCAACGTTTGCTCCCAAACTTTGGAACTCTCTCACTCTTGAGCTAAGGCTCTCTCTGTTGCACATAGTTTTCAAGAAGGATCTCCATATGTTCCTTATGTGCAATGATAAATGCTCATACTGCTGATTCTGCCCTGCCCCTATGAAACCCACTCTTACCTCCCACCACATGACAAAAAGATGCAAACGTGTACTACTGCTATGCACTTTATTGCAACTGTTGTCTGCCTGCTCTGGGCTAGTTGTATCCTTCCTATGTATCCTTCTTGTCCTGGAGTTTTCTCTGGGCTCTGATTGTAATATCTTGTTTTGACCCTAATACCTGTCTGTACTGCTGTGCCACAGTGAATTGCTCTGTTCTGTAATGTATTGCTATAGTACTGCTGTACCATAGCTAAATGCTCTGTCTTGTAATGTATTTTGAGGTCATGTACAGTATTGCAATATTAACTTCATATGCCTGGCTCTGAAATGTATTGTCGCCTTGAGACTTCTGTCACCATGTCTGTAACCCTCCCGGGTCATGGCCGAAAATAGGCTATTTTATTGTCTAGCGCACCTACCGAATAAACAAAAATTAAACAAATAAATAAATAAACAATATCCACAAGTTCATTTTTGTGGATGAATTGTTTGTCCTCTAGGGTTTTTCTCATTACAATTAATGTGCAAGACGTGGGCATCATCAACTTTAGTTCCTCTTTTAATTGAGGTCCATAATTTCAGTTCGGCTTCAAGATTTTGGCTGACCTTCATTGGTTCTCAATGCTGTAATAGGTGTGGGATAAAGTATACTACAAATAGGGTTGTAAAAAGTGCCTTGAGGCCAGCGATGAATAGGACTGACTGTGGCTTGTGCAGTTGGCATGGACTTGCTGTAGATTACTGTTTATGATGCTTTGATAGATTCTGCAAAACCCACAAAAACCACCACAGCCCACTGTGAGCAACAATAATAGGTACTAATCATTTACTGCAAGGCAAAAACTCTTGTAGTCTAATTTTAGCTCTGTGCAAGTTACAGTATTCTTTCTGAAGTCTAGCCTAATTGAATTTCAAATTATAAAATAACTACAGAGAAAACTTTCACAGCACTGGTGAAGTTGGTACAAAGTGTGGAATTTAGCATTATGTGTTATGGGCTGAAGTTTCCCTGACTTCACTACAACTTTGTGTAGGCCCATAAATAGATCGGGGGGGGGCAGTGTACACGGCTTACTTAGATTTCAGGAAGGCCTCTGACATTGTACCACATAGGAGGCTTATAAGAAGACTGGGCATTTGAGGGGTGGGACCTAAAGTGGTAAACTGGGTAAGGAACGTGATGATGTATATGAGACAGAGAGAGGTGGTAAATGTCACACACTCTAATGATGGGAAAGTAAACAGCAGCGTACCCAGGGCTCAGTGATGGGACTAGTCCTATTCAATTTCTTCATAAGCAACATTGCAGAAGTGCTAGAAGGGGAGTTATGCATCTTTGATGATGTCACCAACATCTGCAATAGGGTAGATAATCTAAAAAGGGTTAAGAGAATTAGAAGAGTCCTGGTAGTTAAAGGTATGGTGATTGAGTTTCAATGCAGGAAAGTGCAGAATCATACACTTAAGGCATAGAAACCTAGGGGTGGTGTATACAATGAGGGGGGGTATTGACAGTCATAAAGGAGAAAAGAGACCTTGTTGTTATCATATCTGATAAGCTAAAAAAGCAACTTTATATTATAAAAATAAAAAGCTTAAAAACACTAGACTTACACAAATTATGATTTAACTTTATTATTTTCTAGTTCTTTGTTAATTTTTTACTTTCCCTTCTTGTTAATCTAATGAAACTTGTAGCCAATGCTGCAATTATTTCACTGAGTCTTTCAAAATGAGTTTGACTCTCCCCTGTTTACCACACGGTTGCTGTTTGTGACATCCCAGGCTGTTGTCATGGTAAGTGCTATGATGTCATACACAAATGCACTGTGAGGTTTACAGGGGAGAGGCAAATGTTTTCAAATGCTTTCTATACAGACATTTAGTGGACTTCCAAAATATGCTGTAAATCTTGGAGAGGAACATTGAAAATTAAAAACAAATATTCTCTAGTAAACTGTAACAGTTGCAACATCTGATTTCTGAAAACCCCTGCTGAAGTGCAGAGTCACTGTTTAAGGTAGTGGGGAAGTGTGACAGGGAAGTGGGCAGGGCAACTGAGATACTATGGTGCATAGGGTGGGAAATCAGCAGCAGAAGGAGAGTGGTGGTGTTGCCACTGTATTTACTGTTGGTGAAACTCCACCTAGATTACTGTGTCCTGTTCTGGAAACCACATCCCAGGAAGGACATAGACAGGGTAGAGGCTGTCCAGAGGAGGGCAACTAAAATGGTGCAGGGGTTGCATCAAAATCCCTATGAGCAGAGAATGAGGGATCTCAGTAGATCCACCCTGGTAGAGAAGAGGGGGAGGTGGACATGATAGAGACCTACTGAATAAGTATCTCACAAAGGTGAACAGGATACAGATGGGGAGTATTTTTCAGAGGAGAAGGTGCACCAGGATACAAGGGCATGCAATGCAGCTGGAATGCAAAGATATTTAGGAGAGATGTGCGAAAGTACTTCTTCACTGAAAGAGTGGTGGATGCCCAGAACAATCAACCAGCAGAGGTGATGTAGCAAAAACAATGGTGAGCTTCAAACATGCATGGGATAGGCACAAAAGAATCTTAGTAGCAAAGAGGGAGAGGAGGGAGCAGCCAGAGATCAGGCAAGGTCTGTGGTGACAGTGCAGACTGGGACAAAGTGGGCAGACTAGGTGAACCAAGCATCCCTTATCTGGTGACAAATTCTGTTTCTGTGTGACAATGTTCATTTAAAATAATGTATCTTAATTGTGTAACCCACCTTCCCCAGCCACTGTGGCATACTGTGCCCACCCCCTCCCATCAACTTGACCATTTTGAACTAATTGGCCTTACCCTCACCCTCTGACCTGAGGCTCAGAGAGTCATTTGTTATTACAGGTAAAGACATCATTCATTCATTCATTCATTCATTCATTCATTCATTCATTCATCAGATACTTACCAAACGGAAAGGATGTCTCTACAATGCAGAATGGTTTTCTTTTTTTCAGGTGGAAAACATATTTTTTTAGGGATGCATGGACTAAGAGGGTGGTGGGAGCCAGAGCCAGGTTTAGAAGGGGGAATTCTGATACTAATGGATGCCTGACTGGGTTTCTGGAAGACAGGGTAGTTGAGATTGATATATGGGTGGGGAAAGGGGTTTTTCAATAGAATAACAGCTGACCAGGTTTTGGTTAAGTTTTCTGGGGAGGGAGAGGTGAGAGGGTTTTTGCACACCACAGGTTGAGTTGGATTAAGGGCATTATTTAAAAGACTGTGGGTGGTGGTATGGGATGGTACTAGGAACCTCTTTGAGTGGTGGTGGGAATTAAAAAAGAACATTTAAAAACATCACCATATAAAGCTGATGGAAGGAAACTTCACAAAGTACAATGTTGCCAATTTTGCATTGACTTTGCATGCAAAGCTTAAATTTGCTGGATCTCTAACAGCAAGAAGGATGAAACCTCTCTCAGGGTCTGTGAGGTAAATGAGCAATACATCTAACAGTGTATTGCACAGCTGCTAGCAATTAGTGGGTAGTCAGTGGATGGAGATCCAGAGGGAAAAATCATAAAAATGTTGGGAGGTGATCTGAGTTGGCACCCTAACAGCGATTGTTCTTCAGAAATTTGGGTCAGTACAGAGTACACAATACAAAGTCCAGTATGACTGAGCTAAAGGAGCTGGGAGAGTGTGATATTTAGAGGGACTACAGCTGTCAGGTCCTCACACAGCCTAATACAGTATGTCTGAAGGTGCACTCTGCAGAAATGTTGCTTATTAAAAAGCTGAATGTGCCTTCAGAGAAGCATGAACCAGAGGCATTTTCCAGTAGAACTGTCTTATTTTTTGCTGTTTCCCAATGTCAAGATTTATGAATCCAGTACGATAGCAGATCCTGAGGCCCTTACCTGATACAGCTACCCAGTCGGATACACCCCTGAAGTGTGCTTTTTCCCCCTTTGTTTTACCAGGAGAGACACACTAAGTTGAAAGCTTGTTTACAGGTGCAACCTGAGAGCACAAGGAAGTTAAATGACTTGCTCAGGGTCACACAGTATTCAAGGGGGGCTGTGGGATTCAAACTCAGGTCTTCAGGTTTGCAGCTTAGAGCCTTAAACCACTGCACTATACTGGATTCTGTGCTATAGCCTAATTGTTCACTTCTGCTGTGCTCTTTATCTGGGTAAACCCAACTGTTGCCTCATAGGGGTGATCACTGACATAGAGGTGAAGCACTGTCATGCCACAAGGCCAGAAGTTTGAGTCACTAACCACAGTCTGAGAGACTGAGACGGAGAGAGAGAGAGAAAGAGAGATAGAGAAAGAGAACATGAGTAGCCTTAGTTGCATGTCGGCAAACACCTTAAGTGCCCTGAGAGAAACTGCAGATTTAGCCAGACTGCCTGCTGCTAAAGTAACCCCTGCTGAGCACTGCTCTTTTTGCACTGCATACTTCTACAAGACCAACAAAACTATGTGTCCCTTAGAGTTCAGGCTCTGAGACAATTTCTTCAACATTGAAAGTGCAAACAACGCCCCAGTAAAACCCATTAAAGCCATCATACCATTGCTGACAGGTACAATTTGTATACCGCTGGGTCCCAGTACTGCTCATCACTGACCCCAGCTTGGTGTGGTTTCCACTGCAACTAAGGGTAGAGCTTTTCCCTCAAGCCTTCGGTAAAAAATCAGGTTAATTTACCATGGCGGATCTTGGAAAGGGGGTGGTGGCTTATGGAATTGATAATTACAGGGTAGCTTTAGTGCTACCCATTGCTTCCAGTTTTCAGCTGTGTCCCCTTGTTGTTTCCTTCAAATCCCTTCTGAATAATTTATTAAGTTAATTTTTTTCGGTGCCCTGATCTAGAGCTACACCCTGCCAGTGAAAACCGAAAACAGACCTTTACAGTGACAGTCGCTGTAATGGTCTGATTTCACTGATGCTTTTCTCCCAGAGTTCTGTCCCCTCCCAGGAACAACTCCGACCTGGAGTTGATTATATTGAAATGCGGGGTGGTGCGGGGGGCATAGCCCCCAAAAAAAACATTTCCTTTTGTGATGGCACAATACCGGTATCAGTATTGTTCCTTCACTGTGCGGAAGGTCAGCAAATTTACTGTCGACCACAAGTGGTGCTTCCCATTTTATTTTGGCTGTGTTAGCAGTTTGTTTTACAGTTTCACAGTTATTGTTTGTAGGGCATACTTTTATGTGAAAGGGACATCTAATTATTTCCTGGGGGAAGATTCCTGAGTACTGTATATCTATTAGGTACCACAGAAATTAGGAAAGACAGGATATCTCTTAGATCCTCCCAGTTCCTACACCAGGTGGAGGTACCAAGCTATTCATTTCATCCATTCCTGTGTTGTGTACAACCTGGGAAATGCAGGTTGCCCTTCAGAGAGGCACAGGTAAACGGGACTTGTGATCCTCTAGGGCCTGGAGGACTACATTGGGCAATGCCTGGATTTTCTTAGCACTACACGGGTGTGCTCCAGAGCTGTGACTTTTTCTAGAAAAAAAAGTGTGTCCCCTCCTCAAAGCTTGAGAGTTGCCATGACCATCCAGCAGGTGAACAGCTGGTTCCTGGGAGATCTGGTCTGGATGCCAGCAAGATGTTTCTGGTTCAAGGAATTCCTGAAAGTGCTAACTGTGAGCATATAATGAGTGTGCTAATTAAAACCATGGTGCATATCTCATACATTTGTGGGAATTTTGGCACCACATTTTTAACATGGTGTTTTTGGGAAGCCTCCTCATGAATTCAGCCACTGTCATGGCTTTATTCAGTCTCGAAAGGTGATTTTGCGGTCACTGTGTGGAATCACCTTTTGGGACCGATTAACGAAATGACAGTGCCAGTGTTCATGAGATGGGCTCTCAAGAAGCCTATGTTGCAAATTTGGTGGGAAAAAATCCCCAAAATGACTGTTTTATGAACGTGCATTGCGTAGTTGCTATGCACACTCATAACTTCACAAATGTACAATATTTTCACTCCAGATTTTCAACACTGGCGTTTTTCTGAACTTCCTTATGAACAGTATAACTGTCATTTTTCACATCCTGGCCAAAATGTGTTTTTGCACTTGCGGCACAGAATAGCACAGTCGCTGTGAGAAATCAGTGTTTGAGACATATTAAGAACATCACAGTGACACTGTTCATGAGCAGAGGTCCTAAAATGCCAATGTTGAGAATTTTGTGATGAAAGTCTATAAAATGACTGTGTTATGAGCATGCGTTGCGCAGTTTCCATGCACCCTTGTAACTTTGCAAATTAGTTATATTTTCCCACCAGATTTTCAGCACTCGCATTTTTTCACACCTCCATGTGAACAGTGCAGCTGTCATTTTTCACATCCTGGTCAAAATAAGTTTTTGCACTACCAGCACAGAATAGTCCTGTCGCTTTGGGAAATCAGTGTTTGGGACAGATTAAGATCGAGTGAGGGGGGGGGGAGTGACTGAGCTCAACTGAGCTCTGTCGAGACTGCTGTGGATTTCATTGTGGCAGAAAAAGGCATCAATGGAGGCAGTGGCCCAGTAAAAAAGGGCACCCTGCAGTGGCGGGAGAAACAGAACGAGTGAGTGAGAGAGGGGGGAGTGAGTGAGCTCAATGGAGATCTATCGGGACTGTTGCAAATTTCTTTGTGGCCAGAAAAGGGCACCAATACAGGCCACAGCCCAGTACAAAAGGGCAGCCTGCAGTGCCAGGAGAAATGGAATGAGCGAGTGAGAGAGGGGGAATGAGTGACCACAGCGGAGCTCTGTCAGGACTGCTGCAGATTTCTTTGTGGGCAGAAAAAGGTGCCAACACAGGCTGGAGCCCAGTAGAAAAGGGCAGTCTGCAGCACCGGGAGAATTGGAACGAGCAACTGAGAGAGGGGGATTGAGCGAGCTCAATGGAGCTCTGTCGGGACAGCTGTGAACATCTTTGTGGGCAGCAAAAGGCACCGACACAAGCAGGAGCCCAGTACAAAAGGGCAGCCTGCAGTGCCAGGAGAAACAAAATGACTGGGTGACAGGAGTGGGAGTGAGCGAGCTCAATGGAGCTCTGTCGGGACTGCTGCAGATTTCTTTGTGGGCAGATAAAGATGCCAATGCAAGCAGGAGCCCAGTACAAAAGAGCAGCCTGCAGCATCGGGAGAAATAGAATGAGTGAGTGAGACAGGGGGCATGAGCGAGCACAATGGAGTTCTGCTGGGACTTTAGAGTTGCACACCCTCCTGCCCAGGGTCCTCTGTGGTCCTATATTACAGCAGGGTCTCTGGAGTGGACACAAATCAATGACTGGATACTTTTACTGTAGGATTGCTGTAATAATACAGATTTAGTTGTTCTGTTTATTTCTCTAACTGAGCTAAGTACTGAGCTATGCTGTTATGCTTGCTATAAAAATACAATGGGGGCTGGATATTCAAACTGCGCCATTCATAGGCGCAAGCCCTTGAGCTGCGCAAAATAGTTGCGCAGGGTGTGTCCTGGGCGATATTCAAAGGAGTTGTGCTATAGAGCAACTCCTTTGAATATCACCCCCCAGCCACAGCCACTGTGCATGGCGCAGTGGAACTTGTGCCACTGCAAGTTGACAGAGTGGAGCATTCAACTTGCGGTAGCGGAGGTACCATTGCGCCATGCGCAAAATCATGATATTCAAAAGGTGACATGCAAATGGGGCTATAATTCATGCAAGACGTAGGGGGGCCATTTGCATGTGATTATGTCCCCATTTGCATGCCATTAGCATGTAGGTGCGCCGATCCCCGAGGACTTGCGCCTGGCGCCCTGCCAGGCAGCAGCCGTCGGGGACTGACACCCCCTGCAGCCCGATCGTAGGCATAGTGTATCCCCCCCCCACCAGCCCAATCGGTGGGCAGCAATGTGCGCTCCCCTCCCGCCCACATATCCCTGGTGGTCAGTGGACCGGGAAATGCCTGATGCGGCGGTATGTGTAATAAACCCCCGAACATAGGCTGGTGGCTAGTGTCCCCACCCCACCCACGAAGCCCCACCACCCGCTCCCCCAGCAGCCGGTGGGTGGTAGCATCCCACCCACCTGCTGCCCGCCGCTCGCCGACTGACTGCCGGTAGGGCTGCACTCCCGATGGTGCAGAGCAAGAGCCAATGGGCGTGCAGCCCTTACCGTAGATGACAGTCCAGATTTGTGAATGCGCCACGCCGGGGAGGTGTGGTGGGGCTTCGTGGTGGTGGGTGGTGGACACTAGCCACCCGGGCTATGTTCGGGGGGGTGGTTTTTATTACACATACCACCCGCGATCGGGCATTTCAGTCCACTGGACCACCAGGGATATGTATGGGAGGGGGGTGGTATTTATTACACATACTGCCCGCGATCGGGCATATCAGTCCACTGGACCACCAGGGATATGTACGGGAGGAGGGGGGGAACCACATTGCTGCCCGTGATTGGGCTGGTGTGGGTACACTATGCCCGCGATCGGCTTGCAGGGGGCACAGGGATGATAGCCAGCCAGGTGGCAGCTGCTGTGTTGCACCCTGCACACAGCAGCTCACCGGGGTGGCCCCTCGATTTCTTAAGCCTTTTTGGCTCAAAGTCCTGCAGGCGCAGGTTGGGGTTGTGCCTGCACAACTCTGCACAGCGTGGCTGAATATCGGGCTGTGCAGTTTATACATGGTTCCTCCCCCTCCAGTTCAGCATGCATTCATTTGCATTGCACTGATGCTCAGCATGTTTTCTGTGGTGCAACTGCCTCCTGCTGAATATCGCAGAATGGAGCAAGTTTGGACTTGCGCAGGCGCAACCCAATTGCACATGGCGCAACCCTTTTGAATATGTGGCCCTGGATATCTGGGGGGGGGGGTTCTTAGTTCTTAGGCATGGTACGTTCATTTCCAAATACCTAAACTGCACATATAAGCAAGCAACATTTGACATTGACAAATGCTTGTTTGTAACATATGGTTTATATTTGAGACTAATTGAGATCTTTTTAGTCACATCTCTCTTCAGAAAGGTCAGCCCTACTGTTTCCAAAATTACATATTGCCCAGTCAGCTAATTCAACTTTTTACAGCCAGTTTCTTCCCAAACACACTTTTTCTGTTGCTTGCACATGTGTGCAAGAAACACATTGCTTTCAGAAGTTAGGGAGAATGCCTAAATGCGTCAGGAAATTTGGGCCACCTCACCATGCAATCAGCTGTTTTGGTGCATTACAAGCTACCAAAACAGCTGATTGGTGTCCCCATGGTGACGGCTTCTCCGTTGGCCTCTCACAGTCCCCAGGAAGCTTACAGAAAGCTGCCACCCACCATTCAGTGTGCCTTCCTGGTGAAACATTTCAATAAAAAAAAAAAGCAGATGGGGTGCCAATCCCCCTGTCAGCATGCCCCCTTCCAGTTCAATTTGCCGACGGGGGAGCCCAATCTCTGTTGCCATAATGTCCCCCCTCCCAAATCTGTTGTGTGTCGAGGGGTGCCCATTCCCCCTTGGCTCTTGCCACCCCCTATACTTATATGTGCCAACAGGGGTGCCAATCCCCCTGTCGGCATGCCCCCTTCCTGGTAATTTTGCCGACGGGGGAGCCTACTCCCCTTCACCATAATGTTTCCCCCCAATTTCTTGTGTGCTGAGGTAGGTTCCCAATCCCCATTGGCTACAGACCCCTCCAAAACACTCAGGTGGCACGCTGGGAGCCCACCCCAGTGTGCAAAAATTAAATGTCCCTGCAAAAAAGGAAACCCTCCTGCAAGGTTTTTTTTTTTTTAAATAAACTTGTAAACTTGAAAACGGTCCCTCATTGATTCCAGTGGTCCCTCCTCAAGCCTGTGCCCACCCTCTGTATACCCCACCTCCCCACAGCCCCCCACCCCAAACTTACCTCCAGGGCCCGGCACGACGATCTTCAGTGAACCAGGAACACGTCTGCACTCTTCAAAGCCGACCACGAACTGAAGAAATGCCAGTAAGCTGTATAATGGCATAAATGTTTTTTTTCAACATTGATGAATAACATGGCCATTTTTGGGAATTTTTTCACCAAATTTTCAACATGGGGTTCATGGGACCCCACCTCATGAACTCAGTCACTGTCATTTTGTTATTCAGTCCCTAAAGGTGATTTTGTGGTCACTGCGCAGAACCACCTTTTGGGACTGATTAACAAAACAATAGTGTCACAGTTCATGAGGTAGGCCGGCAAAAACCTTATGTTGAAAATTTTATGAAAAAATTCCCAAAAATGACTATTGTACGAGCATGCGTTTCTCAGTTTCTATGCACGCTTGCAACTTGGAGCATTTTTAAAATTTTCACTCCAGATTTTCAGCATTGTCATTTTACCACACCTCCTTATGAACAGTATTGCTGTCATTTCTCACATCTCACGTGAAATGTGTTTTTTCACATGTAGGGCACAATGGCGCAGTCGGTGTGTGAAATTAATGTTCAGGACAGAAATAGAATATCACAGTGACACTGTTCATGAGGTAGGCCCCAAAAACCCTATGTTGAAAATTTGGTGAAAAAATTCCCCCAAATTACTGTTTTACGAGCATGTGTTGTGCAGTTCCTACGCACATTCGTAACTTTGACTATTTTTAATATTTTCACTCCGGATTTTCAGCATTGTCATTTTACCACACCTCCTAATGAACAGTGCAACTGACATTTTTCACATCTCAACCGAAATGTGTTTTCGCACATGTAGAGCACAGCGGCGTGGTCAGTGTGTGAAATAAATCTTAGGGACAGATTAAGAAAATCACAGTGACATTGTTCATGAGCAGAGGTCCTAATCTGGCTATGTTGAAAATTTGGTGTCAAAAGTCCATAAAATGACTGTGTTACAAGCATGCATTGTGCAATTTCCATGCACCCTCATGAGTTCACAAATTCGTAATCTTTTCAGTCCAGATTTTCAACATTGGCATTTTTCCGCACCTCCTTATAAACAGTACAGCTGTCATTTTTCACACCCTGGCCAAAATGTGTTTTCGCACCTCTGGTGCAGAATAACACGGTCACTGTGGGAAATCAGTGTTGGGATAGATTAAGAAAATCACTGTGACACTGTTCGTGAGTGGAGGTCCCAAAATGCCTATGTTGAAAATCTGCTATAAAAAATCCCCAAACTATTTACATTACGGGTGTGCATTGCGCATTTTCTATGCACGCTCATGACTTTACCAGTTTTTTATATTTTCACTCCAGATTTTCAACATTGCAATACTTAACACCTCCTCATGAACAGTACTGCTGTCATTTTTCACATCCTGTTCAAAATGTATTTTCACACCATTGGTGCCAAATGGCGCAGTCGCTGTGCAAAATCACCTTTCAGCTAATGAATTGATAGTATCACTGTTCACGTGGTGGGATCACAAAACTCTCATGTTGAAAACTTGGAGTAAAAATACAAAGAAACCCACAGGGTGTTAGGGTTTTTGAACATACCGCCCTACCCTGTAGGGACTGACAGGCATAGGGGTGTGACTTGGGATTGTTGGCAGTAATGCGCATGCCATTCCACCCCCACCCTACAGCCAGTGGCAGGCATTGAGTTGAGCCTTGGACCCTTTGGCAGCAGAGTTCACCCCATTCTCCTATACTGCACCCATTTCAGTGCATTTCGTTATGGAATGAGGTGAGTGTAAAGCCCAAACACTTCAAAGCACACCTTGACACTTGTAAGTGTCTGCAGGGAAGGGTGAGGTTAAATGTCATGACCATTATGGGCGATGACCCAAAGGCACACCCCAATGCCTGTCCATCTTTGCAGGGTTGGGGTGGAGTCGGTGTGAGTTCAATACTTCACTGCCATTCCTATATTGCATCTGTCTAACTCCTGCTCTTCCACAGCTAATGACAGCAAGCAACATTAGGCATTGACAAATGCTTGTTTTTTAGTGCAAGTGCTTGCAATCTATTGTGATCTAGTGTTAACAACTTCACTCAGTATTTCACTAACCTAGAATGGGCATATGCAAGTAGGCTAACTAAACCTACTTCGAGCTTTACTAAGGCAGCAGGAACAGAATTACGTAGGCCAAGAGATGATCTCAGTAATGTATTGAGAGGGACTTCTACTGCTTGATGATTTATCAATCCCCACATTTCAGAATGATATAGAGCTTGTGCATAGTACTTTTATTTAACTGCTGTGATCAGTGGTTTAACAAAGATTCCCCCATATTTATAATTGAAAGATTTAAGGAAGTTGGTGGTTTGTTTGCTTAGGAAGAAGTGTAACAACATGCTTAGCCCATTTCCCTTCATTTGAGAAATGCAGACCTAGATAAACACACAATTTTACAATACTGAGTCTTTTCCCTCCTAGCCTCCATAATTTAGTTACTTTATTTGAACCCATTATCATAATCTGTCTTTTGTTCTTATTAACAGTCAGGTTATGTCTGTTAGCATAGTCATCTAAAAGATCAAGTTTCCCCTGTAGCCCCCTTTGTGACGGTGATACTCGAACTAGATCAGCAGCGTATGCCAACAATGGGCACAATTTTCCTATGATTTTAGGCAAATCAGTCAGGGAATTACCCAAGAAGATTAACAGATTATTTATATAAATGCAGAACAAGGTGGGAGCCAAAACACAACCTTGCCTAACCCCACGGTTCATTGAAAAAGTAGAAGAAAATTGTCCAGATGTCCCTAATTTAACCTGGGCTCAGGCGTTATGATGCAATTCTCTTATTATAGCAACAATTTCCACATCAATGCTCCAATCCTTCATTATTGTCCATATGGTACAACACAAAACAGAGTCAAAGGCAGAACTGAAACCTATAAATGCCAAATACACTTTCTGTCTGTGTAATTTAGCATATTTTTCATAGAGATGCAACAAAATAAAGCAGTTATCCACGGTACTATGTCCGGCTCGAAAGCCTGCTTGAAACTCTGGCAAACCCCTCCAAGGATTTTATTTCTTCCTGTAATGTAGCTAGTACAATTTTAGAAAAGATTTTATAACAGTTATCTAAGAGATAGGACGATACATCTTAGGGTCAGACCTGTCCTCTTTTTATGTTGAATGCGCTCATGTGCAAGAAACATATTACGGCGGCTTTCTCCAGAAGCAGGTTGCGGATGCACAGCACCATTGTGGCCAGTGTCCCCACAGCCTTTAAAGGCTTGGCCCACTTCTCCTAATGCCGTGGCATGCTGCTGCTGCCACAAGTTCAGCCAGCGTGCCACAACCTTGTAAAAATGTAGCCGAATGTAGCCGAGTGTCAGCGAATGGCTGACACTGCAATGACGAGGTGGCCCCTGCAATCAGGGGCCTTTTCATTGCATGTGTCAGCTATTCGCCGTAATGAGGAAGTGACCTGTCATTGCAGGGTGGAACCTTGAAATTTCTGATTTTGTTTAGGAACATGGTGGCATCTTGCCACCATGTTCCTAAACAATATTAACCCCCACTAAGGGGTGCCCAATCCCCTCGCAGCATGTCCCACCTGTTTGTTTGCCAACGGGGCCCCAATCTCGCCGGCTTCAGTGGCCCAAGGTTTATGTTGCTGATGGTGGAGGCCACTCCCGCTCGCATTGTGTAACCCCCCACTTTTGTTGTCTGCCGACAGGTGCCCAATCCCGTCGGCGCATAATGTCACCCCTCCTTTGTTGTGTGCTGATGGGGTGCCCAATCCCGTTGGCATAATGTAACCCCCTTTGTTTTGTGTGCTGATGTTGGTGCCCAATCCCCCATTGGCTACAGATTCCCCCAAAAAAGACTCTGTTAGCGCGCAGAAGCCCACCCCAGTATGCCATGCCCCTGTAAAATCAAAACGGTCCCAATGTCTTTTCTTTTAACCTGTCAAAAGGAAACAGTCCTCAGCAGTCTCCCTGACCCTCCCACAACCCGCGCCCACCCACTCACGCACTCCCTCCCCACCCCCCTCATACTTACCTCCAGAGTCCATCACGATGATCTTCGTGGACCAGGAACACTTCTGCACTCTTCAAAGTCGACTGCAAACTGAGGAAATGCCGGTAAGCTGTATAATGGAATAAACAGGGTTTTTTCAACTTTGATGCATATCTCAGTCACTGTTTGGAATTTTGGCACTAGACTTTCAACATGGGGGTTTTGGGACCCTCCTCATGAATTCTGGCACTGTCATGGCGTTATTCAGCCCCGAAAGAATATTTTCGCTGTTACGGCGCGGTATCCCCTTTTGGGACTGATTAAAGAAACGATAGTGCCAGTGTTCATGAGGTGGGCTCTCAAAAATCCTATGTTGCAAATTTGGTGGAAAAATAAAAAAAATTACTTTTATGAGTGTGCGTATGCAGTTGCTACTCACGCTTGTAACTTTGTGAATTTGCAATATTTTCACACCAGGATTTTCAAAATTGGCATTTTTCCATACCTCCTTGTGAACAGTACAGATGTCATTTTTCATATCCTAGCCAAAACGTGTGTTCGCACTTCCGGCGCAGAATAGCACAGTAGCTGTGGGAAATCAGTGTTTGGGACAGATTATGAAAATGACAGTGACACTGTTCATGAGCAGAGGTCCTAAAATGCCTATGTTGAAAATGTGGTGCCGATACTCCATAAAATGACTGTCACGAGCGTGCGTTGCGCAGTTTGTACGCACGCTTGTAAGTACATGAATTTATAATATTTCCACTCCAGATTTTCAACATTGCATTGCTCTGCACCTTCTTATGAACAGTACAGCTGTCATTTTCCAGATCCTGGCCGAAATGTGTTTTCGTACTTCCAGCACAGAATAGCACGGTCCCTGTGGGAAATCCATGTTCAGGACACATTAAGAAAATGACAGTGACACCATTCATTAGCAGAGGTCCTAAAATGCCTATGTTGAAAACTTGGTGACAAAAGTCCATAAAATGAGTGTGCTACGAGCGCGCGTTGCGCAGTTTCCACGCACGCTCTTACCTTCGCAACTTTGCAATATTTTGACTCCAGATTTTCAACATTGCCATTTTTCCACACCTCCTTATGAACAGTGCAGCTGTCATTTTTCACATCCTGGCCGAAATGTGTTTTTGCTCTTCCAGTGCACAACAGCGCAGTTGTTGAGGAAAATCACTGTTGGGACACATTAAGAAAATTATACTGACACTGTTCATGAGCAGAGGTCCTAAAATGCCTATGTTGAAAATATTGTGATGAAAGTCCATAAAATGACTGTGTTACGAGTGTGCATTGTGCAGTTTCCACGCACCCTTGTAACTTTGCAAATTAGTAATATTTTCATGCCACATTTTTAACACTGGCATTTTTCTACACCTCCTTATGAACAGTACAGGTGTCAATTTTCACATCCTGGCCAAAATGTGTTTTCGCACTTCTGGCACAGAATACTGCAGTCACTTTCGGAGATCAGTGTTTGGGACATATTAGGATCAAGCAAATGAGAAAGGGGGAGTGAGCAAGGTCAAAGAAGCTCTGTTGGGACTACTGCAGATTTCTTTGTGGGCAGAAAAAGGCAGCAATGCATGCAGGGGCCCAGTACAAAAGGGCAGCCTGCAGCAGTGGGAGAAACAGAACAAGCAAGTGAGAGAGGGGGAGTGAGCAAGCTCAACAGAGCTCTATCATGACTGCTGCACATTTCTTTGTGGGCAGAAGAAGGCAGCAATGCAAGCAGGATCCCAGTACAAAAGGGCAGCCTGGACTGGCGACAGAAACGGGACGAGCGAGTGAGAGCGGGGAATGAGCATGCTTAACGTAGCTCTGTCAGGACTGCTGCAGATTTCTTTGTGGGCAGAAAAAGGTGCCAACAGAGGCGGGAGCCCATTACAAAAGGGCAGCCTGCAGCACCAGGAGAAACAGAATGAGCGAGTGGGGGGGGAGGTGGCGAGTTCAACTGAGCTCCATTGGGACTGCTGCAGATTGCTCTGTGGCCAGAAAGAAGTGCCAACAGAGGCAGGAGCCCAGTACAAAAGGCCAGCCTGCAGCACCGGCAGACATGGAATGAGCAATTGAGAGAGGGGGAGTAAGCGAGCTCAACAAAGCTGTGTCAGAACTGCTGCAGATTTCTTTGTGGGCAGAATAAGCCACCAATACAGGCAGGAGCCCAGTACAAAAGGACAGCCTGCACCAGCAGGAGACACAGAATGAGTGAGTGAGAGAGGGAGGGGGAGTGAGTGCATGAGCTCAACGGAGCTCTGTTGGGATTGCAGTGGATTTCTTTGTGGGCAGAAAAAGGCAACAATGCACCCAGGGGCCCAGTACAAAAGGCAGCCTGCATCGGCAGGAGAAACAGAATGAGCGAGTGAGAGAGAAGGAGTGACTGAGCTCAACGGAGCTCTATTGTGACTGCTTTGGATTTCCTTGTGGGCAGAAGAAGGTGGCAATGCAGGCAGAAGCCCAGTACAAAAGGCCAGCCTGCAGCCCCGGCAGACACAGAATGATTGAGTGACAGAGGGGGAGTGAGCAACCTCAATGGACCTGTGTTGGAACTACTGCAGATTTCTTTTTGGGCAGAAAAAGCCGCCAACAGAGGCAGCAGCCCAATACAAATGGGCAGCCTGCAGCGCCAGCAGAAACAGAATGAGCAAGTGAGAGAGGGGGAGTGACCCACCTCAACAGTGCTCTGTCAGGACAGCTGCGGATTTCTTTGTGGGCAGAAAAATGTGCCAACGCAGGCAGGAGCCCAGTACAAAATTGTAGCCTGCAGCACAGGGAGAAACAGAAAGAGTGAGTGACATGGGGCAGCGAGCAAGCTCAACAGACCAGCACAATCAACATTCAGCATTGGCAAATGCTTGTTTATTAATTGCAATTATAATAGCCCTTTTCCATGAATTGGGAAAGTTTAATTGAATAACAAAGTGACTGAAAAGTAACATTAGAATAGGGGCCCAACATATAGGGGAATCCAGAAAAGCCTCTGCAAGGATCTGATCTGGACCAGGAACTTTGTGTTTTCTCCTAGATGTAATAGCAGCATACACATCAAATTGCCTGTAGAACACAACATGAGACATATCAATTCTTAATTAAACAAGTCATCATCCTGATTTGGGTCATAGAAAATGTCTTCATAGTACTTTTGCCAAGTATCAAAAGAAAGATATGAATCTATTCCAAATGTGCAATTATTTGTTCCATGAGCAACCATCTGCCAATAGGCACGGTGGTCATTACAGTTAATTGCCCTCAGCATCTTATCCCACTATGAGTGCTGAAACTCGAGCTGTTTTTCTTTGATTAGCTTTTTATATGTAGCTCTGGCTTGATTTAATAGTTTGAATTGCCCTATCTGTTTGCTAGCTCTTACTTTCCTAATGAGCTGGTTTAACTTTTTTAGCAAGGCAACACTCCTTATAAAACCAGTTGTGCCCCCAGTCCCCATGTCTATTAGTAGTTACAAGGAACAATTCCCTTATTGCTTCAAAACTCAACTCCAGCTGGTTAGCCCATCTGGAGGCACCTATGAAGCATACTCCAGTTCAGGAAAAAAACTGCCCAGAAGAGGACCAATCTCAAGACTACTAAAGTAATTCCCTTTGATTCTTACATTATTCCTTATTTCCAGATTCTCATAACATGTAGCCAAAGGTTCGTTAGCTGGAAGTTTAAATTGCAACATCAAAGGGAAATTATCACTAATAATAATAATAATGTCATTTATTAAGTGCAGTTCAACTAATATCAAAGCGCTGTACAAAACACATCAAACTTTAAAATATTATATAACAAATAAAAATATAAAACTTGATAAAATACTCATACAGTATGCCCAATCAAATAAAATTAGAAATCAGGAAAGGCACACAAAAAAGATGGGTTTTTAAAACAGTTTTGAAACTCTCCACTGTCTGGCACTCTCATATCTGATGAGGTAGAGAATTCCACAGGGTGGGGGCAGCAAAAGCAAAAGCCTGAGCTCCTGAGGTTTTCAAACACACCCTGGGAATCTCTGGCAATCCCTCATCGGTTGAGCGGAATGGTCAGAGGGGGCGGTAAGGATTCAGAAGCTCTTGTAGGTATCTTGGACCCAAAGCATGTAGGACTCTGAAAGTCAATAAATCAACTTTAAAGGTGATCCACCAATGAACTGGCAGCAAGTGCAGAAAGTGCAGCACAGGAGAAATATGGCTGGATCGAGTTGATCCAGACAATAACCTGGCTGCAGCATTCTGCACTAGCTGCAAGCTTTGGATATCAACCCCAGGAAGCCCCAGGTACAGTGAGTTACAGTAGTCAATGAGCAAGGTCACAAAAGCATGGACCAGGGTTGAAAGATTGCCAACCGGAACAAAGTGTTTAGTCCGGGTGATGTTCCCCAGATGGTAAAATGAGGACTTGACCACAACTGACACCTGTGAATGAAGTGTCAGCCTGTCATCAAGTATCATTTCCAGACTCCGCACCCATTCAGAGGTCAACAGCTGGGAGTCCCCAAGCCAAAGCCAGGCAGTCCACCCAGCAGCCAACCCCTCTATCTAGTGAACTGGTTCCACTACTAACACCTCCATTTTGTCAGAATTTAACTTTAGTCAACTGGAGTTCATCCAGTCGTGGATTTCAGTGGGAAAGCGCACTATCCTGGTCAGGCACAAAAGTCAGATAATAATAATAATAATAATATTCTTTATTTATAATGTGCTTTTCAAAAAATCAAAGCGCAGTACAAGTTATGAAATCACAGCACAATAAACATTAATATAAAAATACAATAAATAATTAGTACATTACAACAAACTTCATAAAACAATAATAAAATTGAACCCAAAAACAGCTTGAGTATCATCTGCATAATAGTGAAAACTAAGCCTATACCATCTTACAATGTCTCCTAATGGTAGCTTGTACATTGCAAACAACATGGGGGACAACACTGAACCCTGCGGGGACCCTACATGACAGGGAAAATGAATCAGAGAAAAAAATTCCCGATACTATCCTCTGCGACCTGCCAGTGAGAAAAGAATGGAACCATTTGAGGACTGTACCAGACAGGCCACAGTTGACCCACAAGTGGTCAAGAAGCACCCCATGGTCCATGGTGTCAAAAGCTGAAGAGAGATCCAGGAGGACCAAGATGGAACGATGCGTCTGGTCTCTGTCCATCAGAAGATCACTGAATACCCAAACCAGAGCAGCCTCAGTACTATGTCTCTTATGAAAACCAGACTGGACAGGATCGTAGATAGCATGAATGGTAAAATAGTTCTCCAACTGTTGTGCAACAACTTTCTCAATAACCTTCCCTATAAAGGGAAGGTTAGAGATCGGTCTGTAGTTTGCAGGAGAATCTGGGTCAAGAGATGGCTTCTTGAGAAGGGGATTACCACAGCCTCCTTCAGAAAGCTGGGGAACTCACCCAACTCCAATGAACACCAGATTAACTGTGCTAGAACTGGGCCAATCACATCTTCACACCCAATTAATAGGTGAGTAGGGCCTGGGTCTAAACTACAGCTAGTTGGCTGCATACCCTGGAGAAGCCACATGATATCCTCGATCTCCATTCGGTCAAACTCCACCCAACAAAACAGAGGAGTCGCAACCCAGATCTAACCACCAGTAACCTCCATAGGGATTGCTAAATGAATCTCTGACCTGATGTCAGCAACCTTATCAGCAAAGAAGTGATCAAACTTGTCACACTCCACTTGTGAAAAGGCTTTCTGAATGCATAGGCAGGCTGGATTGCAGTCTGTCTACCATTCGGAAAAGCTGAGCAGGTCAGTTCTATGCTGCAGCAATCTCCCTGGACAGGAACTCTGCTTTCTTATGAGAGATTGTTGACTGATAGTCTCTATAATGTTCCATCAGTCTAAGTCTGATGGCATCCAAGCTGGACCTACGCCAAGCATGCTTTAACCTTTGACCTGCCTGCTTCAGCTCCCTCAATGTCCCATCAAACCACGGGGACCGAGGGCAAAAATTAAGTGGATGAACATGGAAAGGAGCAAGGGTATCCAGAGCTTCCACCACTGCTTGATTAAAAGCCTGAAGTAGGTTCTCCAGCCCCTGGCTTGCAGCCGGCATTCCCGATAGATCCAACACTGCCAGGAGGCCACTGGGGTCAGGCCCCATAATGGGTGGTATCTGACCATCTCCACAGGGGCGGGCCTATAAGGGGGAGCCAGAAAATTGAACCTTATGATGAGATGGTTGGACCATCCAGCTGGTTCCACCCCCAAGTTGGAGGCCTCCAACCCCAGGAGAAAGACCAGGTCCAATGGGTGGCCATGATTATGTATTGCAGAGGAAACTACCTGTGTGAAGCCCGAAGAACACATAAGTCAGAGGAAGTCTTGTCCAAACTCTGAAAGTTCATCATCGATCCAGGTGTTGAAATCCCCTAGCACCATCAACCTGGGGGATTCCAACACCGTATCGATGATGAAGTCCGTGACTTCCTGCAGAAACTGATTCTTGCCTCCTGGTGGATCATAGACGAGAATGATTTTGCACCCCACACCTGTGGCTATGGTACACTCAAAGGATCTGATGACCTTGACTGGCACATCAACAAAACCCAATTCAGATTTAAAACAAATTGCTACATCCCCATCCCTGCAACCCAGCTTCACACGGTGTATCACCGAGAAATCAACTGTAATTGCCGACTCCAAAATGGGACCAGCATTTTCATCCAGCCAGGTCTTGGTGATGCAGGCCAGATCAGATGACCCAACAAGATCAGCTATAATAGCTGACCTGTTTTTAATAGATCTGGCATTGCACAACACCACGCTGGTTGGGTGAAAACCCAGAGCAGTTCAAGGTACCAACCCACTAATCGTGGAATCCTTTGATATGGGCACTAGACAAGGAGAACCTTGTTCAGTGTTCCATTTCACCCCAGGGCATCTTCTGGTTCCCACTACCCCAATCAGGCCACTTGGCTCACCCCCCCTCCCCAGTCCCCCACCCCTCCTCCTCCTTCCCACTATTCCAACAGCCCTGCAGCTGCCATAAACTGCTGCAGGTGGAGGGGGCAGATAAAAGGGCAGAGTTCCCGGAACACAGAGGGGGAGTAGCACCTGCCAGGTAGATCCTCCTTCAAACACATCCTGATAATCAATGTGGCACTAGCTAAGCCAACTAGCTAGCTCTAAAAACAACAATCTGCCCTAGTTGTAACCACATATGTATCCCAAACATTCATACTATCGTTCCAGAATACAAAATCAATAACTGAAGGCCCCATCTTGTTATACTGTGTAAAATTGTCTGCAGCATCTCCCTTAAGTCTTCCATTAAGTGGTACTAAATTATAAGGAGTTAGAATTTCTAAGATCTTATGCCCTCTGGCATTAACTCTTAGGTCAAGTGAAGATCTATGGAATTTAAAGGCATTTTCATAACGCCAGTTTTGTATTTCATTATCAGCAAACCCATCATAGTTACCTAGACTAGCATTGAAGTCACCACACAACAAAATCTACTTACATGCTGTGGTTGCCCATGTCCTAGGTTAAAGGTCATCTAATTCCACACACATGCTATTATTAAAGGGTTTTGAGTTACAGGGGGGTACATTAACATTGATTAAACAAAATTCCAAAGAGTCCAACTTAACAAAAAAGGGCTGTGTAAAGGGGCTAGAAAATATTAAATCAGCTGATAGATCTTCCCTAACTTTGAACCATGTGACTAGACCACCTGAAGGTCTACGAAGTCTAGCCTGCTTAATACTCAGAATTTGATAAGTAGTGTAACCATTTAGTGTAACATCATTAGTTACCTGATACCAGGTTTCCTGTAAGCATAAGATTTGAGCTTGTTTCAAAAAATGTATACACTCATAATCTGCAAATTTAATTAATAAGCCAGCTACATTCCAGAAGATGAGCATTAAGTTCTTATTTAGCTCTGTATCATCAGTCTCAAGTTTAAAGGGAAGTGGCTGTAGTCAATCATTTTGTTCCTCAAGCAGCTCAAACCGATCAGAAACCGAAATACTATGAACAGTTTCTATTACCTCTTGATCTTGGGACATTTTGTTCTGCTTATTAATTAGAGTGTATTCAAAGTTCTGATTTATTACAAAGGAAATGGGCACATTAGTAACAATGTACAGCCACATCGCATCGATATGGAAATATTTTGCAAAATGTTATCATACAGACTGATCTATTTCACCTGTATTAGTATTTGATCTGTTTCTGGGTCATTACCCAGTCTCTGGACTATTAAAGCAGTATGGTCAGTAATGGCAATGTTCAGAAGTTGTTATAGTATATCAGTTACAGTTAATTTAAGTTTCCTATCAGTCTCACTTTTCATTTGACATGAGCCATAGAGGAACAACTTCCTTGGAGAGAGGGGGCTCACTGTGTTTCTACTGCTTCAATTTAGTTTCCTGACACATTGAACTTAAAACTTTACTATCAATAATATGCACCCCTACTGGATCCAATAATGGAGCCCTGTGCAAAATCATGTCCAGAGCCCCCTACCTGATACTACAGCATCAGCCTGTCCTGAACCAGTCTGTCCCTTGTGCCTATATATTTTAGATATTTTAAAATCTGATACTGGTATTTTAAGGGCATGTATGAACAGATTATAAACAGTAGTTTTCAGCCTACCTGAATTTTCATTTGGAATAGGCTTTAGACCAAAAATGCTGATATTGCATGTAACAATCTCAATTTGAGATTGATTGAACAATTTTCCTGTTAATGAAATCCATTGAAAAATCTTGAGACTGCAAGCTCCTATTATTAAGTCATATATGATTAGCAATTTTAGCACTGGAACAGAAAAGAAACATGCACCTCAAACCATCATAATCTTTGTCATCCCACACTTGGACTATGTCATTGTCAACAATATCCACACCAGTGGCTGCCCTTAGCAGGTGCACAATCTGTTTTTTTTTTGTTTTGTTCATATGAAATTGCATTGTTCCTATGATAGCCATAAAGACTTAGAAATGCACAGTCTGATACATCGGCCAGCTCTTTTTCAGCTGCTGGGTATGCACCATGAGAAGTTGGTCTGCTGCACCCTATTGCTTTGTCTAGGCTCTCTGTAATTTGATGGTCTACAGAGATCCCAGTGTGCCACTCCTTCCTAAACTTTCCTAGATCTTCCCTCAGGAAATTCATTTGCTGATTAATTGCCTGAATAGACCACAGTATCTCTTTACTGAATGCCCAATCATTTTTTTTACCTTTGTTTTGCCAGGAGAGGATGCAGAATCATCATGGGTATCATCCTTTTTGTTGGGTATTATGCAGTTTTCAGACTACTGAGCTCCATAAATTTCTGTAAGACAGATACTGTTACTTCACAATGAGTTTTACTAGGGCAGAGGAACTTTTTCAGGTGAAGCCAGGATAATTCATAGTGATGTTGCAACTTTGCTGTTGAACTTGCATGACTTCATTTAAAATAATGCTTCTTTGCCTGCTGAAAACTTTGTAAAGTCAGCATTTCACACTTCACTAATTTGGCAAACTTGTGAATTAATTTGTGAAGTGAAGTTTGCCAACTTTGCACATCTCTACTCAAGGCTCTGATTCTTAGCCATCTTCAATGATGGCCTAGGTGGCAAACATGAAGATGTTGTTAGCTGCAGATGTTGTTAACTACTGAAGGGAGAACTGTGCAGGACCTCCAATAACTGATCCCCCGAAGGGTTCAGGCACTTCAGCTCAGGGCCCAGTGGGAGCCTCAGAGTTTGAATGAAATTTGAGCTGCTTTGAGCATGGAAGGGAAGACTGGTTAGGATGTGACTGATCTGATAAAAGGAGATATTCCAGCACCACCTGTTGCTCCAACCAGATGCATAACAGGAGAACAAAGATGGGTGCCAATTCTGGTGAATCTCTAGACCTCCACTTATTACAGAAAAATTGGGTGTTTTCAGGTGCCCCTCTCACCCTGAAGAAAGAGGAAGGTGGTGACAGGTAGATGAGTCAAGTTACATAGATGATCAAGGAATGGATGTACAGTACTCACCTGATGAAAAGTGAAACAGAGTAGTGAAGATCCTATGAGGCAAGGCCCTGAACATCGACTGATTCTTGCACACTAATCGCCCAATTGCATACTGATTAATTACCTGGCAATGCTAAAGAGCAGGTTTTGACCCAACAGACTGTAGAAATTACCTGCTTCTCCATTTAAGGTCAACACCCAGTAAGAGTGAGAAAAGTTACCAGAGAATTCAACCTGCCTGGAGACTGTAATACACCAAACTATTGAAGTGGGGGAAATCAACCCAGGCCAGGCTGTCAAAACCAGATAGTACAATGGCAAAACGGAGACATACTTTTGAAGTTGTGGGTCTACTGACTTCAATTGAATGACCAAAAAGACAATTCCCCCACCATCAAAGCTTCAGGAGGAGGTGTGTAAAGAAAACCACATTGCATGGAGAGAGTCTTTAAAAATCTCCAAGGAAACAATGACCCCACTGAAAAAAAAGCAAACTTGAGTGACATCCTAGGGGACACAACTAACCTAACAGCACAAATAAAAGAACATTTGGAACAAATAAAAGTTTTAGCAGTCATTCATGAGCAATGGGTAAGACCAGACATTTTCTCCCGGCCCTCAATCTGGGCACAGACCTTCACCCAGGCCCTGGGATAATATATTCTACAACAGAGGGCAGAATGGATGCATACTCAAGGATGTCCCTTTCCTGTCAATCCACAGCTGGTCTAACAAGAAAAAATGCTTAGCAACAAGGACTATTGAGAAATAATAGCAGAGTACAATGAAGGCGAGAACTGGGACTCTGGCAGTGATGGACCACATCAAATGGAGTAACCCAATCATGTCACTTTGAAGCAAGGTGAACCAGGGCTGATGGGCCAGACAGCTGACATTTCAGTTATCATAAAGTGATACCCATGCAAAGATTTTTTAGATATTGGCTCTCAGGTTACAAGTATCTATCACTCCTTTTGTCTGACATTTCTGCAGCACTTATCACTTATGCCTTTTGAGAGGTTTGCTGTGTGGTGCTTGATCAATGTCTATTACCCCTGGAAAGATTATTTCATGGTACAGAGTAAATTATCTGGAACTTTAGTGGGAGAACCACAGAAGATTCAGACAATTGCCTTAATTTTCCCAGATAGTCATACTGTGTATAAGATACACTTCATGACTGGTAGCAATGCAGTATGTTTGGAAGACTGGGATGGCTGTTTCATGAGAGTGAAGGAAAAAAAATAACTGCAGAATTCTTCTATATTTATGCTTTGGAGAAAAAGGTATTTATGTGACTGGATACCCCACAGACAGCTGTGCAGGAGGAACCTGTAGGAGTGGTAAGATGAGTTAAAGTTTTGCTGCACATTGCTGAATGTTCCATGATGGGGTAGCAGTATGCATATAGCCAGTAAAAGATTTGGCACTAACCATCAATTGCAGACTGATGATGGGTGGCCTTGTGGACTTTAAGTCCAGCAAGGAGTATTACAAGCCCCTAAGACTGCTAATGACAAGAGAGTAGTGGCAAAAACAATGACCAAGTCAGAGAAAAGAGTAACAGTATGGAAAGGACAGACATTGGCTTGTATTTTCCGAACAGATACTATGCACAGTGTGGCCCAGAAAATGCCACCTCATCTCTGAATGACCCCAATGTCTTTGATTTCAGAGGCTTCCCTATACCAGACCATTACTGGGGAAAATGGAGTCAAACACAGGCAAAACAGATCATGATCTTCCTGGTATAGTAAGTGAAATGTCAGATCTATTTGAGAAGAGGTGCATTGCATCTGTCTCATTGACAACTATTCAGCGAAAGATCTAGATATTCAGTCCCAGGTAATGTGAAAGATGTCAGATGACACTTGCAGGAACTTCTGGCAGCTGGTATAATAACAGAGTCCAGGAGTCCATTATTCTTACATGGTTGCAGTGATCTGAAAGAACAGAAATGTGAGAATGTGTATCGACTACAGCACTCTGAAAAAAAATCATGCCAGGAGGACAGGATGCCCTCATAAACCTTACTGGCAGTATATGGCTCTGAGTCATAAACCAATAGAGTGGATAATACCAAAAACAGCTGTTGTCTGCCCATCATATACTTCAGTGTGAACAGATACCACAGGTCACATCAGGGGATCCAGCAACATTCACATGACTGAAGAAGGTTGAGGGTGACATGGTGCTGCTCTAGGTATTGCTTAAGTTGGATGATCTCATTATTTTCAAAATTATGTTAAAAAAGCATGAAAACAGACCAATTATGGTCCTTGAAAGACTTGAAACGTACGGGCTGAAAGTGCCTATCGAAAAGTGCCAGTTTTGCCAAGCATCGGCAAAATATGTGGGGCACAGTGATTCTTCAGAGGGACTTCATACTGACCCAGCAGATTGAGGCACTTACCCCCATCTTCAACACCACAAGATAAAGACACTACAGTCATTCCACTGCTGTTACCACCTGCTGAGTACTCATTAAAGGAAATTTAGGACATGCAATCCTCTGTCTTCCAGCTCTGCATTCACCACCAAGTTAAGGAAGCTCCCTTTGCTGAGCTACTGTAGTATGAACACAAACTTACTTTAGCCTCCTTGCACATATTATCTTCCCCTTCTAAGATCACCCACATCATGGTGCAATAGCTTGAAAGGTTAAGATGCTGAATTTCATAGTGAAGAAAACATGTGCTACAGCATACACTAATTATCACTGACACTCACTCTAGAGATAATGTAGGTGTTGACATTTGTAGGAATGATGGATTATTATTCTCATTAAAAATAATAGGGACAATTCAGTGCTTGGTACTGATGTATTATAGTTCACATTAATGGAATCAGGGATGCTGCACTGTGAAGTGCTCACACATTATACAGTGGAGCTTATCAAGATGCAACACAAGATCACAGATTCCTGCATGGCAAATAGGATTCCCTGCCATTGAAATTGCTTTGTTTCCTGCAGTAACTTTACTGCAGAATTTTCTGCAGTATTATGTTGCATTCTGGTGTCTCTACTATAGTTCTCATAAAAGAAAATAGGTGGTCTGCAATGTGCAGTACTGATTTTTATAAAATTCTCATTAAAGACAATAGAGGTGTTGCAGTACTGATGGATTGTAGTTCTGATTAACAACAAGAGGGCTGCTACAGTGTGTAGTACTGATGCATTATACAGTACAGTGTAGCCTGCCAGGACACAATACAGTGTCTCAAGCCATTGTGTCACAAATTGGATTAAATGTAATTTAAATTGTTGGAGATTTTTTCCCTGAAGTAACTGTGTTGCAGAACTGCAGTACAGCATTTCATCCTGACAGACTCCACTGTAGTTCTTTTAAAGATAATAGGGATGCTGCAGTGTGCAGTACTAATGCATTAGAATGCTAAAGTGTGCAGTATTGATTCACAACAGTTCTTGTTAAATGCATTAGGAGTGCTTCATAGTTCAGTATAAGGGCATGATCATTATCATTAAAGTTACTAGCGATGTTGTATAGTGCAGTACTGATGCATTGCAGTAATTAAAAATAATAAGCATTCAGCAGTGCGCAGTACTAATGCATTATCACAGAAACAGAGAACATATAAGCTGTCAGCAGATGTCAGCAGATAAGGACCTCTTGGCCCACTTAGTCTGCTCTAGTTACTCTATCCACTCCTTATCTAATATCATGTTCAATAAGTAGTAAATATAATAGGAATGCTGCAGGGTGCATTATTAGTGCATTTTAGGCTTCTTGAAGCTAATAGGAATGTCATGGTGTGCACTACTGATGCATTATATATATCATTAAAGATAATAGGAATGCCACAGTGTACAGTACTGATGCATTATAATTCTCATTAAGATAATATGTACGCAGCAGTATCCAGTAGTGATGCATTATAGTCCATATTGAGGAAAATAGGGATACTGGTTTGTGCAGTGCTGATGGATGTGCATTGGTGCTACTCAGGATGCAAGGTAATACTGCAGCATATTGAGGCAGACTTATTGCAGTAGACAAGAAACAGAGACACATAATTTGTTGGCAGAAAATGATTGTATGGCTCACCCAGTCTGCTCAGATGTTCCCTGCCAATTCTACCCCCACAGACCCTCTGGCAACCCTCCCAGCTTATTAGTTCTTTTCTAATACGCTCTATGTAATTTCCACAAATACAAAATCATGACAGCAGAATCAGAAAATACATAATGGTGAACTCAAAAACAGGCAAGTCACTTCACAACTCCTAAACAAAACAGCGAACCTGGTGCTGAACAGCAGTAAGGCATCTCATGTGTGCTAAATTATTTTGTGGGGGCCTTTGCCTTACACCCCCATCTGTGGGGGGCACTGCCCCCCTTTCCACCCTGAAATATACATAGTACACAACACTGGGATGGGGGAAACTTGGGGACAGGGAGAAACATGGGATGAGCCAGATGGCAACTGTGGGAGGGATACATTTAAAATATGAGATGCTGGAGGATAGAGGGAGAGAAATAGGCTGCAACAGTTAACCCCCCCCCAAAAAAAAACACACCATAAAAATAATCAGAAAAAAACCCTACTCATGCCAGGAACCAAACCAGGGTCTCTTCAGTAGTGCAGCATACAGGGATGCTGATCCAAGCTCCTACACCACATTGCCAGCACAATCAGTACCCCACCAAAACACCTCTCATAATCCTCAGCACTGCTTACTGCTCCCCCCACTGGCAACTTGTAATCTCGCTAACATTTACTGGTGATCTTAAGACACAGTTGCGAAAATTGCCCTCGCTCATTTGTAGTCGCTCTTTTTAACTCGCTGAAATTAATTTACTGAAATTATGGGACACCTTTCTAATATATATCCCTATGTTTATCTCATGCGTAAGCAATAAGACACGATGGAGTGTGTGTGTTGAACAGAATATTTCCACACACCAAGGTTCATAGTGAGGCATGAGACTGCAGGCTGAGTGCCTTCAGCCCCTGGAAGTGTGGTAATATCGATTCAACAATGGAGCGTCTTATTGCACTTATAAAATGGGCATCTTTTTTAAAAGAATGTTTGCTGATACAAAATAGTACATTTATAAACAGAAAAAGGCAATTTTTATCAGAATTTCTGATAAAACAGTCCTTCAGCCAGCAAAAAAATAACATCATGGTTTTGGCAGGCAGGAACCCTCCCCCCCCAACACACACACTTAGGTTTGGGGAGAAACTGGTATATTTTTTTGTAAGTGTGCTGGAGTGTGAAGTGGTTTTCTTTTTGTTTAAATGATGCAGGACTGAGCAGCGTCTCTCCAGTGTGCTGTTGCTGAGCAAGCCTGAAGTGCTTGTTTTTCGACTGAGTCTTTTTGATTCATGTTGAGCTTCATGGTGTTAAATAATAATAATAAAAAAAAAACACAAAAGAGCAGATTTTTTTAGGGACGAGGTGTTGGAGTGTAAAAGTGATGTTTTCTCTATTTTTGTTGTTTTAAATCATACAGGACTGAAGGACCGAGGGGCCTCTGCTTCCCGTGATACAGTGAGCACTGTTGCTGAATGAACAGGTTGAAACTGTGTGTGTCACGTCTGTCTGTCGCTGCTAGAGTGCATCAGTAACTGCTTCTAGTTTACATAGTTGAATGGTACACTGATTATTTCACTTGCTTGACAAAGTAAAAAAACATGGCTGCAATTAAAATTCAGTGTTCCCTCAGAGGTTGAAAACCAAGATGGCTAACTGTATTTTTCTAAACATTCTATGTTGGGCTATGAACATTCTATTTGGGGCAGTGATTTGCCATCATTGGGCTAGGTACTGTTTGCCTGTGCTTTTTTTCTATTCTGTGTAAAACATATTTGACACTCCATTTTCTACCAAACAAAATGCTTTATTTGCCCTACCCATTGTATAAATGCTTACAATCTCTCAAATTATCTTGGGTAATTATCAAAGAGCCCATCAGAATATCCAGTATAGCCGAAACAGCCAATTTAATATATTGAATCCTCGTACGCAGCACTGATGAAATCACATCAGCTGGTGTTCTCCCTGATTCTATCACCGATCACTCTCCTGTTTACTGCAGTTGGTGGATTGCTCTTGAACATGTGCCTCCCTGAATTATACACTTCTGGAACTATCTAACCCTCAATCCAGCCAACTATAAATCCGACCTGGTGCTCACTGACTGGCCCCATTTTGGACTACTGCTGACATGGAGCAAGCATTGCACTACTTCAGCACAACCCTGCTCAGACCTCATGGCTAACATGCTCCGCTCTCATCCAGGAGAGTCAGGGGCCACAAAACTAAGTGATAAACCCACCCCTTACTGGCTGTCCTAAAAGAATGGGACAACTGTTGGGCCACTTATAAAGCATTCAACTCCCAGAATGATTTGACCCTATACAGACACCTCAGAAATAAGTGTAAGACAGCCATTAGACAAAGTAAGAATAAATATTACAGAGAGAAGCTTGCAGCCTCATGCAAAACAGCTTGTAGATACTGGAAAAACCTCAAAGAATCCTTAGAATATTCTAATCCCAGCACCCCTCCTAATTGTGAAATTAATGGAACCAACTGCCATAGCCCTACTACAATATCCAGTGATTTAATAATAAATTCTCTGACCTCTCAGCAGGCACAGATGCCCTAAACTCTCTCCCTAGCCATGATGTCCATGTGTCTGATCCACCCCCCTCATATCACCCCTTCCACTTTTGAACAGTCATCAATGAAGAGGCCCACAAACTCCTCCTCCTCTCAATACCTGAGTCCAGGTCCACGGGCCCTGATGGCCTCAATGCCAAACTCCTGAAACTGGCAGCATGGGAGCTCACACCTCCTGTTACCAGAATCTTTAACCTTTTTCTCACCACAGGTGTGGTACCAGTAGGCTTGAAAAATGCAAATGTCATCCCCATACTTAAAAAAGGAAACCCCAAACTATTATCTAACTACTGTCCAATTGCCATTCTCCCTGTGCACAGTAAACTGCTAGAAAAAATTGTAGCCACCCAATTTACAACATATGTAGAAAAGTATAATCTCCTATGCCCAGCACAACATGGCTATCATAAGAACTACAGCACCACTACGGTGCTGCTTACCCTAATGAATGCAAATTACATGGTGACTGATCAAGGCAACCTGACAGGTGATGTCTTTGTAGATCTAATAAAGGATTTTGATACAATAAATCACCTCATACTACTCAATAAACGTATGCCCATAGTAGTATCAGACCACGCCATACCCTGGTTCTCCAGCTACCTCTCCAATAGGCATCAGTGAGTCAGGATTGATTCCACCCACTCAGACTACCTTCTCACCTCACTGGGAGTCCCACAGAGATGTATCCTCAACCCCCTGCTGTTCTCATTACACCTTAACTCCATCAGCCACTTTCTTAAATATGCAACTCCTATCCTTTATGTAGATGATCTGGTGTTCTTTTGCCACTCCCGTAACTTAACCAACATTAACCATGATCTCACATCAAACCTAAACTCCATTCAGTCCTGGCTCAGAGTCAACAAACTCCTCGTGAACTACTCTATGTCCCAAGCCATGCTTTTTTTAACCCCTCACAAACTAAAAAAATGTTCCCACTCCACCTAACAGTCATGACTGAGAATGGCACCACCCTTGATACTGTCACCATGTTCAAATATCTTGGAATCTCACTCAACCTCACCCTTGATTTCTCAACCCACATTCTTGCCATGTGTAAGAGCATCAACATCAGCCTAGGCATTACTTTCTGGGGATCCATGTCAATTCACTCCCGACATTTTGCTCCACAATAACTGGCTCCCAACAACTAGCTCTGGCGATAGTTGGTGCCTATGATGACCCATCTCCTGACAATTTACTCCCTGGAAGAGTTATTAAAATTAAGGCAGTTGTCACAGAGCAAAATGAATCCAGGAGCTCGAAGCAGCTATGATTTTCTTTATTATTTTTATTATAGTGCATGCAACTTGCATTTGTTACTTTCTTGTTCCTGTATTCTCTCCTAGTAACCACTCCTCTTGGAAAGGAGCTGCTGCTCAATGTGTCTTTTCAGATTAATTACTTACTGTGGCCATTAGCGTATGCATGTCTCCTACTGTGATGTGATTATGGAACTCCTTTCTGATCTGGTGTGCTACTGTTGCCTATGCGTGCACTCATGCCTACCACACAGAAGGTGCACACCGGAACCACTGAATGCACCTCTTGGGGCAAAAGGAAGCCCCAGCATTACCAGCACTCACAACTAGGAGATGGACTGAGCAAGCGGAACAGGTGGTAAGCCTAGAAATAATGAGAAAGTTCCAGTTCTGCCCCTATTTTGCAGTCTGCATGAATTTCATTGAGAGGTAAACATGTTAGCACTGTTTTGTACTGAGCAGCTAGCTGGATTCATTTTGCTCTGTGACAACTGCCTTAATTTAATTAACTCCTCCAGGGAACAAATTGTTGGGGAGCGAGTTGTCATGGGAGCCAGTTATTGCTGGAGTAAGTTGTCAGGAGCCAGTAGTCACAGAGTAAAATGTCATGCTCCCGCTTTCCAAGCCAGAAACAATCTCTCTCCCTCCTCTGCATGTTTCACAGTAGCTCACTGCCTACTTCTTCCTAAACTATCATATGGGCTGACCATGTTTGCCCACTCCTCCACTATCCTGTGTCACAAATGCACAGTATGCTACAAAATATTTGTACATTTGCTTTGTCCTGCAATTGTCTCACCCATCACTGCTCCCTGTACAGTAAACTTGAATGGCCCTCCCTCACAGCACTACTCAAATCCTCTCTAGGTAAGCTGGTATATAACACTGTTGCCACACAAATGTAACTCCCCCATCTCCTTGCCCTCTCTTCTGGTATGTTGGCTGCACTGTTATGCCCTCAGATCCTCTGAAACTGAGCAACTAGCAATCCCAAGATCACTCACCAAATATGGTTCAATGGCCTTTTCCTCTGCTGCTCCTGCACAGTGGAATAGTTTTCCAGTCTCCTTGTGCACCTGCCAAGACCTTAGCACTTTCAAAAAACAGCTCCACTCCCTCTTGATGGAACGCTCTGTATGTGCCTGTCCCTAGCCAGACGTCCCTGGCCCGTCTCTTTCCCCTCACACCCCACTCCCCTTTTTCTTCCCTCTATCATGCACACCTCTCTTCCTACTCTGGTCTTGCACTTATGTCTTGCTTTACTCTGACCCTTATATGTCTTATACTGTCTTGAGTACAGTGTAAAACTCTATTTATTCGACAGTCATCTGTATAATCAATGTATTCATTGCTTTTTTTGTACTGCCTTACATTACCATTGTATTGTTGTATGTTTTTTATTGTCCTAATATCTCTGTATCATACTCATTGTATATGATGTTTTGTATCTCTCCCAGGTCATATTGGAAAATAGGCAAATGTTTGCCTAGTGTGCCTCTCCCGGTAAACAAAAGCAAATAAATAAATAAGTCCCACCCGCTCTTCTTGCCTCCACCACTGTTGCTGGCAGTCTGTTCCAGACATCTACTATCTTTTCAGGGAAGAAATATTTTCTCACATCTCTCTTTAACTTCTGCCCTTCAGCTTCATTACATGTCCCCTGGTCCTTGTGCTCATTCTTATTTGAAAGAGACTCCCCACCTGTACACTGTTCACCCTTGTGAGGTACTTGAGGTCTTGATCATGTTACCTCTCTCCTCTCTTCCAGGATGTTCATGCTGAGCTCCTTCAGTCTCTCCTCTTAGATCTTCTTGTGCAAGCCATGCACCATTTTAGTTCCCTCCTCTGGATCTCCTCCATTCTGCCTATGTCCCTTCTAAGGTGTGGTCCTGAAAACTGGCCACAGTATTCAAGATGAGGTTGCATAAGTGAATGATAAAGCAACAACATCATCTCCCTCATCCTGCTGGAGATAATCCTACCTATGCACCTGAGTATTCCACTAGCCATGTGCACTGCTTTATCATACTGCACTGTCACCATGATGTCCTCAGATATGACAACCCAAGGTCCTTTTCCTGCCTAGTGACTGTCAGGACCTCTCCTCTATTCTATACACAGTGCCAGGGTTCCTATGCCCAAGGTGCATGGTTTTGCACTGTTTGCCATTGAACCCAAACTGACATGTTTTCGACCACTTTTCAAGTTCCCCAAGATCCCTAAGAATTTCTCACACCCCTTCCTGAGTATCCACGCTATTGCAGATTTTGGTGTTATCTGCAAAAAGGCATATCTTCCCTTCCAGTTCTAATGCAATGTCCCTTATGAAGACATTGAAGTGGAATGTCCCCGTAACAAGCCCTGTTGTATCCAACTGGTCATTCTCCCATGCTAAGAGTGAATGTCATTAACCATCACCCTCTGTCTGCTGTCCATTAGCCAGTTCCCAAATAAATTAATCACATTGTATCCCACTCCTAGGCTGGTCAACCATATACGCCATGACCACTGCCCTACTTTGCTCTATTTCCCTATTCACTCAGCCAAAGAAATCTATCAGATTAGTTTAGTATGATCATCCCCCTGTGAATCCATGCTGCCTATCACCTTGCAGCCCATTAGATTCAAGATGGTCTCCAAGGCAATTTCAATGGTAGTTAATTAACCCTTTTGTCGTGCAGTAACTCAAGACACTGCATTGCATCCTGGCTGGACCACTGTATTATCAATTTTATTAAAGAAAATAGGGGTGCTGCAGTATGCAGTACCTATGCATTATTATTCTCATTTAAAATAGTGTGGGTGCAACCATATGCAGTACTGATGATTTATAGATCTCATTGCATACAATAGGGATGCTGCAGTATGCATTACATATAGGATAAAGTATGGGGTGGTGTGTATAACAAGAATTTTACACCCCCCCCCGAGGTGCTGGTTGCCACATAAACCCTGAGAGCAAAGCTAGAGGGGCTTATCTCTGCATCCAACACTGAGGGTGTGTGTAAAATTCGAGTTTACACACCACCCCATATTTTATTTTACATAAATTGCTGGGTTTTGTTTTTTTCACCACAGCAATTATATAAAATAAGTAGAAGACATTTCCTTGCAGCCGCGGTTCAACCAGGTTTCAGGAAGTTCAGTGTTCGGACATGGCTGCTGCAAAGAAAGGCTTGTTTTTTTTTCGGGGAGGGTCAGTCATTATGAGAGAGTATAGTAAAATACTAGGGGAAAGAAAGTGTTTTAGAGCAGCTGTTTGTTGTTTTAAAAAGATTACTTACCACCGACTTGGGTCTGTGGCAATGCAGAAGAGCAGCGTCTGGCATGGTCGCATGTGCAGAAGAAAGGAAACCCAGTGCATGTTTGCTGTAATTAACACTCCTTTATTATGTCAAATTATGTAATGGGTTTTCTATGTAAAAAAAAACAAAACAAAAACAGTAATTATAGATGCTTTTCAGTCTCGTTAAAGATAACAGGAATGCTGAAGTGAGCAATACTGGAGCATTACTGTTCTCATTAAAGATACTAGGGATGCTACTGTACGTACTGTAGTGCAGTACTGACACATTGTAGTACTTACTGAAGATACTAGGGATAGCTCTTTAGTGTGCAGTACTGGTGCATTACAGTTATCAGTAAAAGTAATAGAGATGGAGCAGTGTGCAGTACTAATGGAGTATACTTTTTTTTTCAAATTGAATAAACTTTATTAAATCCAAAGACCTCAATATAACATACAAATAGAATAACCAAGTTTGACCCTATTTGATGATACAGAGGTCAAAAAAACAAAGATAATTTAAACAAGGAACAATTATTTTAGGCTTATCCAAAAAGAAACCCTCCTCTCCCCTCCCCCTCCTCCGTCACCCCCCAAACCCTGCCACAGGAAGTAACAAGAAAACATGCATCTGATTACTGGACATAGCTTACACTAAATGATTTAAAAGGATCACAGAGAATATTAATTATCTAATTAACTGTTTAAAAAAGTAAAAAAAGGTTCCCAGATGCGGTTATATTTAGACAATATATTAGACATGCTCACTGTAAGGCACTTGGCTTCAAGTGCAAACATTATTTCTTTATAACATTCTAAGTAACATAGAGTGCTCTGATCCTGCCAGTGCCAAAGGATAACTTTCTTCGCACAGGCCAAAATCAAGACTGTATGTGACCTTTGGTTGCCAATCACGCTGTATGTGTAGTCTCCCACGATACATACGTCAGGAGTGAATGCCTCAGACAGACCTAACAAGGGGTCAAGACAGGTTTGAATTGAAGCCCAGAAAGGGATCACTGTCTCACAAGACCACAAGATATGCAACAAGGTCCCAGGCTCTTTGCCACATCTATAATGGACACAAGTCCCTTTACACGAACGAGAAAGGGTCCTGAAGGAACTGGAAGTAATAAGAGTTGATAAAGCAATGGGGCCAGATGGGGTGTACCCCAGGGTCCTTAAAGAACAAGTATCTTACAGGGAGGAACAGGGTGCAGGAAAACACTATTTTTAAGTGAAAAAGATGTTCCAGGACTAGAGGGCATGGGATGAAGTTGGAGGGAGGACGATTCAGAGGAAACATGAGAAAGAATTTCTTCACAGAACGGGTGGTGGACAAGTGGAACACCCTGCCAGAGGAAGTGGTGGGGGCTGAAACAATCACGGGATTTAAGAATGCATGGGATAGACATAAAGGAATTCTGGAGGTCAGGGGTAAGGGGCAACAGACTTCTAGGAAAACAAACTGAACTTACAAGCTCAAATGGGCAGACTGGGTGGGCCATAGGCCCTTATCTGCTGACACTGTCTATGTATCTATGTATAATATATATTTATGGGAAAGGATGATACTAGTAAGATGTAAAATTCAGTTAATACCCTCTATGATAGATATTTTGGATAGCTTAACTTACTACGCCTCTTTGGAAAGGATATCATATTTGATACAAGGTCGACTCAATGAGTTTTATTTATGTTGGCAAGATTACATAAACTTTCTTCAGAAATAACGTTTTTTTTTTTTTCTCTCTCATTTTATCTCTTCCTTATGATAATACTTTATAATTATTGTATGATATATCTATCCTTCCGTGCAGCTCCTTTAAATAGTTATACCAATATATGGTTAATTATATATGTATTTTAAATTACCCAGTACATATTATCTCTTTCTTCTATATAAACAGTACAATGTATTTTGTCTTATTAGTGTATTATTTTATACACATATGTATCTATGCAACTTTCAGCTATTTAGCACTTGATATTAACTATTGCATAAAGTGCCAGTATACATTTATGTGTATATAATTACAGTATCTCATCATTGTACTGTAACTGATTAATGGGAAATAACTCAATAAATAAATTAACTGCAAAAACATATATATATTTATGGGTAATCAGCCCATTCTATGCAATTTGGCTGGAGTGTAATAAAGGTTATAAATGATCTGAAATTGCAAAAAACGGTACTGGTCCCATTCTATCTGGATGTATTTAAGTGTTTCCAGATGGTTGACCAGTTTCTAGAAGGGGAAGAAGCTGGAAGAGCCTGGTCCCACCAATAATACCGTGGACCCTCTTTGGCAACCAAGTAAGATTGTAGGGATAGATAATAGTAAGAAATTAAGTGGGTATCTGGTGCTGAACTGAAAAAGGGGAGGACTGAAATACTGAAGGGATTGTGCCATAGTCTGTTACTGAAAAATTTTAACAGCATGTGATCCAGAAGCAAATGATTTGATACCTTTTAATGGACCAACATAGATGTAACAACAAGAACAAAGTGCTGCAGCTTTCAGACCAACCAGTCCTTCTTCAGAAGCTCATGGCAACTGCCGCGGAGCTTCTGAGAACTAATTGATCAACTAACTATTATTCTTATTTTATTTAGTTGTTTAACCAGGTATCGCACACTAAGCTGAAAGCTTTTACAGGAGTGACCTGGGAGCACAAGGAGGTTAAGTGACTTGCTCAGGGTCACACAGTATGCAAGTGGAAGCTGTGGGATTCAAACCCACGTCTGGTCTGCTGGATGTTACCAGATTTGCAACTCAGAGCCTTAGACCACTGAGCTATACTGCTTCTATACTGTTACATCTATGTTGGTCCATTAAAAGGTATCAAATCATTTGCTTCTGGATCTATTCTTGCAAGGACCAATACGGCAATCACTAAATCTAGATTTTAACAGCATGTGAGAAATTTGAAAAAAATCGGAAGACAGAGGTAGTGGGCCAACAATACAAAGTGCTCGCTTCCTGGAAGGACATCGGTTTCTGGTGGGATACAAGGTTTCCAACTATGTCGACTCCCAAATCAGGACTGAATTTTTTAGAGAGCATCCATCTAGATATCAAGAGAGTAAGGTTCCCAAATAGCGGCTGAGAAATTTCTTGGTTTGGACAAATCTTAACTAAGGAACTGAGTTGTGAGTGAATCTGAAGGGATGCTCCCAAAGGTGCATCATGCAATTGTTGGGGAAGTTTCTTCTTGGGAAGGTAAGGGAGTGACCTGCTATCGATCCCACTTGTACAGCACAAGGAACATTCTATTTCTACTTAAAGGGGAGTATATAGACTAGAAGGATTGTCCCCAGATGGTTTCAACCAGTGGGAAAGCCTTGTTAAATGTAATGCCAGATAGTACAGAAAAACGTTAGGAGCCTGTAACTTCCCCATCTTGTTTATGACACATTAATTTGGAAAAAGCCTGTTGGGCTTTCTTGCCTTGCCATAGAAAAGAGGTATGGGTCCTATGAATTTGAGCAAACCATGAAACCATGACTGGGGATGGGCCCAGTTATGCATCTGAAGGGGGTATAGTAATCGGGGTAGAACATTCATTTTTTTAATTGCACCTCCCATTCTCCCTGGCTGCCCACTCCTTTGGGTCTCTTAATACGCCTCCTTACTGCCTGCCACAACTCCCATACCAGCTATCACCTCATATGGCAGTCCCCCTGGGTAACCCGGCGTAACCCTTCGCTGGGCAGGTCCCCCTCCTCCGAGGGGGAAGGCACCGGTGGGGCATTCAGTACACTTTTTTCCATTGGTCCGGAGTACTGCAGAGGTGTGCCAGTCATGGGATCAGCAGCAGCAGCGGAGGACAGAGAGACCATCATCTGGCCAGCCAGGAAGCATTTTCCCTGGTTTTCTGTGGGGAGTGACATCCTGATATCAAGGCATATGCCAATGTCTGTCACTCCCCTTGAGCTTCGGATCAGGTGTCACTTCTGAGCTCCCAGCCTCCACCAGGAGTCAGCATGCACCAGTGCACATCCCCACCTTCCCCCCAGAGAAGGAGAGCTGTCCCCGGATGCTCCATCCTTCTCCCCCCTGCCAGCCCTCCGGTGACCCGAGTCCGTTCTCAAACTTGGGTTGCCGGCTTCATAAAGGGAAATCCAACTGCTGCGCCGATGAGCCAGCTACATTCATTTTAATGATGTTCAATCGGCCTCAGAGGGAAAGGGGAAACAAGGATCAACGGTTCAGATCCACTTTAAGACAGGATACCATAAAGTCAAGATTAAATTGTTTCATCTTGTGGGGGGGTACTAAGATAGATTCCCAAATATTTAAATTTATCTTTCCTCCATTATAAACCAAGATGTTCAACGTTGGCCCTGAAGGTGGCATTGTTAAGGGGCATAAGTTTGGTTTTATTAAGGCTTAGTTTGTAGTTGGAGATAACTCCAAATTGTTAGATAATCTGAAGGGCTGCAGGCAGGGATGTACCTGGAGAGGAGACATGTAACAATATATCATCTGCTTATACTGATAATTTATAGTCTGTCACCAATCGAGATACCAGAAATATGAGAAGAAGAGTTGAGTTTATGGAGTAGAGGTTCTAAAAATAGATTAAACAAATATGGTGAGAGGGAACATCCCTACCTGATGCCCTGACGAAGGGGAAATGATGAGGATAACATACCATTGCAAAGTACACATGCTGATGGAAGAGAATAGAGCACCTTGACCCAATGTATAAATTCTGCGGGATGTGATATCTGGGTAAAAGGGAAAATAAGTATTCCCATGAGACCCTATCAAAAGCCTTTTTAGTGTCCAGAGATACCAATACCACTGAGGTAGAGGGCTCCCTGGACAATGAAAAAAAACAGGACAGTTTCCTGAGATGGTCTGCAGAAAGTCTGCCTCTTACGAAACCTACCTGTTCAGTGCTGATCAGTGAGTCCCATATCAGGCCCAATCTATAGGCCAATACCTTGGGTAACATTTTAAGATCTACATTAATAAGTGATATAGGCCTGTAATTGGAAACCATCAAGGGATCTCTACCCAGTTTAGGGAGCACTACAATAGTGGCCCAAGTCATAGAAGGATCAGATAAACCCTCCTTAAAGATGTAGTTGTAGGTATTCAAAAGGATGGGAGCCACTTGATCCTTAAATGCTTTATAACAGCTGGTGTAAACCTGTTCAGTGCTGATCAGTGAGTCCCATATCAGGCCCAATCTATAGGCCAATACCTTGGGTAACATTTTAAGATCTACATTAATAAGTGATATAGGCCTGTAATTGGAAACCATCAAGGGATCTCTACCCAGTTTAGGGAGCACTACAATAGTGGCCGAAGTCATAGAAAGATCAGATAAACCCTCCTTAAAGATGTAGTTGTAAGTATTCAAAAGGATGGGAGCCACTTGATCCTTAAATGCTTTATAACAGCTGGTGGAATACCCATCTGGATAAGGAGATTTATCCGGAGACAAAGAGTCAATGGCTTGGGAGATTTCAAAGAGGGTCAATGGGGCTTTGAAAATAGCTACCTGCCCTTACCAAATATGACACAATGGCAACACCATGGCACCACAATGGCAACACAGTGGTGAGCTACAGAATTTGCAATGGTACTACCCAGTGGTACCATGGTTGTACTATGGTAGTTTACATTTTGATTATTTTTGGTGCAGTGATAGGACAGTGGTACAATGGTATCACAGTGGAATTGAAACAAACCACTGTGATACCATGAAAATCTTAATAGTAGTACAGTGGTAATCACAGTGCTATTGCAATGGTAAACTAATGGTATTACAGTAGTATTCTGAAGAACTTTTTGTAAGGGTGAGGGTCAGTTAATTGTGGGAGCACTCAAACTGAAGCGGACAAAAGAGAAGAGAAGAGGGAGCATATAGTTGTTGGTAAAAAATGTTAAGTGTTTCCACAATATCCCAGAATGAGGTGAGGAGCTGACCAGAGTCTGAATAGATTGAGGGGACAATCCTGTCCAATGCTTGGGAACATAAATGAAGGACCAGCAACTTTCCTGCTCTTTCCCCCTTGATCAAGATAGTTCCCTTTTGAAAGCAAAATAAGATGCTCAGCCTTCTCTCCAAGTAGCCTGTTATATTGAGATCTGAGAGATTCTAACTGCTCCCACTCTGCTGGAGGGGAAGCTAGGGAGATATGTTCCTCAGTATTTTTTATACAGGCTAACAAGGAGGAGAGAACAGCAGACACTTGTTTCTTATGCTTAGTGGCCAAATGGGTTAGTTCCCCTCAAAGTGCGCATTTCAAAGCTCCCCACAGAACATTCAATTTGGGCATGGAAGGGGAGTTTAGTTTCATGAAGGTGTTAATAAAAGACTGGAGCTGCTGCAACAACTCATCTGACTTAAGTAACTGATTATTAAAGCACCAGACTTTATCTCTGTTTAACCATGGCGAGAAATGATGTTGAATAAAAGCAGGGTGGTGGTCTGATATAACTTTAGCAGAATAATGGCATAAACCAATCCCAGAGAGATAATTCACTCAGAACAGGAAAAGGAGTGATGTGGTAGGAAGTGAAAGGAGCATTCCCGACGGTCTAGGTTCAGTGTCCTCCAAGGGTCTATTACACCCAGATAGTGCATAAGATCCCAGATGGCCAGTTGTCTGGGTGTTAAACCCTGTTGGATCTGACCAGTCCTATCCAGGCCATTATACAGGACCAAATTCCAGTCCACTCCAAGAATGATGGAAATGAACTCCATGGGGCTAAAAGTGACATCAAGGTGGTAAAAAATGAGGGGTCATAGTTGTTAGGTCCATAAATAGAATCCAAGACAACCTCTAAGTGACCAAGCAGACACATAGAATAATATAGTGGCCCTGAGGGTCAACTATTTCCTGAAGGAGATGGAATGGTCGTCTATGGGCTATAACAATAACCACATCCCTTTTGCAGGAATTGGAGCCAACACCGAAGGCCTGTCCAACCCAGGATCACCTTAACAGGAGTACCTGGGAGGAAGGCAGGTGAGTCTCTTGGAGGAAAGTGATGTCAATTTGTAACTTCTGTAAATGGAGTAAAATTTTGGATCTTTTGCTAGGAGATTATAAGCCCTTTATATTCCGTGTGCAAAAATTAAAAGTAGCCATAGTGACCTGTTATAAAAGAACTAATAAATAATGTAGGACACTTGAGACCAGGCATACCTTGGATACAAAAATGTAATTCTAGAAGTCCCCCTCCGGTGGCATCTACCCACAACCCCACAACCCTCCCACCATACCCCACTACTCATCCCCCCATAATATTAAAGACAAACCATCCCAATAATACCCCTGAACCCCTTGCAACTGTTAAGAACATTAGTCCCATTGAACAAAAATTCACAAGATCCCCTTTTTGACAAGCAAAGGGTTCCCCTTCCCAAAACCAGTGCGTGACTGCTATCCTTAGGTAGCCGCCACTCATCATCCCCCCTTCCGCTCCCAAGACAACACAGTGTGGTAAATGGGTTGTACCAGTGGCTAAGTATAAGGCTAAACTACAAGACATGTAAGTAATGTCCATTTATGAAATATAAATGGAGGCAGTGATATTCAAGTCTAAAGACTATATAGTCTGTACTCTTCTGCTGCTAGCAGTATATATGGGCCCCGACCTTCTAGCTCCTTAAATGAAATATGCTAGATAGATGCACAACAACTAAAACAAAGAGGTAATTAAGTAATGAGATAGTCTGTACTTAGATGAACATACCTCATACACTGTTCTGTTTGGTTAACACTCTCAGCAACACAAAATCAACACTTTCTGGCAGTTTCGAGGAGAGTAAACAGCATAAGCCATGACCTATTCAGCAAGACCTAGAGCAAAAACAATGGCAACATTTTGCTGCAGGAGTCTGGAAGGCCCACCACAATAGGAGAACCTGGTGGAGCCATGTAGAGAAACAGACCTGAGGAGGAGCTGCATGTTTTCCACTAGATACTGCAACTTACTTTGGATTTAGGCCCCCAGAAAAGGAAAAAGAAAAAACATTTAACATGGAGAGATGTTCTGATCCTCAGTATTTTAGTGTGAAGTTTTCAAACATTAAAATAAGGCTGAATTAACATATCTGATAAGTCAGGATGTAAAGGTGATGCAGGATGGTCTGCTAGATCCTCTTCTAAAAATGGAAATTAACCCTTGCTGTGCCGCAGACTGATACATCAGTCCAGAATTACTATGCGTTCTAATTCTCTCAGCAGCCTAAGGGTTAAAGATATCCACCAGTCCATCTTGTCCACAAATGACCCTCTGTTCGATCATGCTCACATTTGAGCTGTCAATACACACTAGATTCTCGGTGTGCACATTTGGTAAGGAGAGTGCAGTGAAACTTGTATATCAGCATGCCGGCATCAGCTGCAGCCTTGTGCCAGGGACCCCAATAATTCTCCAAGTGTCTTCAGCGATCTTTGAATAGGTCTGGGAGTAGTCTCTGTGGCTCCGGGGAGGCTTGCTCAGCATTATCAAAGGTTTTACATGAGTCCTGATGGAAGACAGCGAGTACAAACAAATGTATTGCTCCACTGCTCTTAACTGTATTTTGTTACTGCTCCCCCCCCCCGCCCCCGAGTGCTTCCTTTGTTCTACATAGATTGTTTGGGGGTTTGGCAGCCCAGGGACAACACTTGCAGTAAGTGTCTGGATGTGCTGTATGTTTGTGGTCTATCATCCTGTCCCTCACCACTTGGGGCCAGCGGTGCAGATGCTTTGCTGGGGCTGGACCAAGCATGTTTGCAAGATTGCTAAAGACATGATGGATCAGGTCATTAGTGGTTACTGTATAAAACACAAACTATTACTATGTAGTACCTGTGTGTGTGAAGCTTTACTTCGTGCTTGTGGAACTACAGTAATACGCCAACCTTACCAGTTATATTGCACCACAAAAAAGTAGCAGCAAAGGAAAACACTGCTACTAAGAAGGGAGAAGAAAAGGGCAACCTGTTTAGTCAAACATGGAACCGAGCAAGGAACAGACAGATGACATACAGTCAACTCAGTGAGATGAGCCTGCCTATCTAAGTGCAATGGTTTAATTAACAAAACAACAACAAACAAACAAAAAAAATGCATGTTCACAGCTGTACACAGACAAGGCACAGTCTCACGGAGAGGATATATTTCACAAGCACAGGTTAATTGTGTGCAGTGGGCTGTAGAAGTGTGGGGGGGGGAAGAGTCATCCAACACACTCCTCATGTGTACAGGGATCTATTCCCGGAACCAGAGGACTAACAATAATAACTCAGTGAGTCAAGCCTCACTGGCTTAGAACTGAAGAAGTTTATTTCAAAATCTGTATGCACACAACTGTGCATGCGTGTGACCCTGCCTCATGAAAAAATATATTAAGCACACACATGCAGGGTGAGGCCTCACAAAATCAAATATTATGCAAATATACAGCAAATCATAAGAAGTGACCTGCAGGAGGGGGAGTTAGCAGACACCCTCATCAGTCATGCAGGGAACCAAGCCTGGAACCCAACAACAGCAAAAAAAACCCCCACAAAAATAAAATGTGCTTCACCCAAAAAAATCACACTGGAGCTATGTCAGAGAGCTGAAGTGAAGGGGTGTTAGCAGACAGCCCTCCTAGTCCCTGCAACTGAATACAGCAATAAGGACAAAATACCTGTCAGAAAGCCAAACATAGCTTTTCTGACACTGATCAAAAAAACTATACTGACCCAAAAAAGCCTGTGAAGCAAAAATCTATTTCTTTTTTAGCAAGTTTAAGGTCTCATAAGTACTGCAGAGCAGCTCTCAGAAACCACTGTCTCCTGTCAGCTCAGAGTGAGGAAGTCACATGGTGTGCTCACCTTTGAGCTCAAGAAACACTTTTTGATTGGCCAACAATGCTCTGTGAGACTTGGAAATCTCACTGAATAGTTGTTCCTGAATAGTGGCCTAATAGTGAACTATTCGGAAAATGCATCCGAATATTCGGGAAGCCTACTATTCGTGGTATTCGGAAAATACTATTCGGCCATTGCACAGCCCTACTCAGGAACCGTATAACGTAGAAAAAAAATTAAAATGTCATATTTTTATTTTTATTTATCTATTAAATTCTAGGATTACAAATACCTTTGAGTAAATTACTGCTCATTTACAAAGGTTCCATGTTAAAGGATGCAGGGGAACATACATTCAGAGGTAGATCATGGTTACAGGATTAACACAGTGAAGGCAAGGCTATACGCTAATGGTACATAATGGAGAGACATAATGAGCCAGTTAATGAAAAAAGATGTTTCATAGCAGACAGTACATTGTATAGAACAGATAGTGAATATAGGATAGCAGGGTTAAAGAGAGGGTAGGCAGGCTGAGGGGCCATTGTCAGAAGGTGATGGACAGGTAGCTTGAGTGCAGAGTAGGTAGGGTTGGAGGACCCAAGATCTGCAAGTGCCTACAAGAGGGGAGGTGAATGGTAGGACAGGGCATAGGTGTGGAAGGATAGGGGTAGGAGGAGGAAGCAGGTGACAGGGGAGAAGGTGGGGGGGTAAACAGTCCACCTTAGACTGAGGTGAGGTAGTAGGCTGCCCCTAGGGGGGAGCAGTCACAGTGCGTGGTTGATGCTAAGTATAGATGGAGCTGCCTTTAAAAGGGTCCAAGTGTTGCAGGAGTAAGTACTTCATTGTTAAGGGCATTGTGCCATTGGAGAGCTCTGTAGGTAAATGACCTTTGACCCAGTGGGGTCCTGCATCTGGGGACCTGGAAGGTTTGATGTTGAGCACTACATGTGTGCTGGGTACTGTTGTATGTCGTGAGGAGCCTTTGAACACCAGGCGGCATAAGCCAAAGGAGAATCTTCTTGGTGATCAATCATGTCTGATATTGAATTCTGCTATGAAGTGGAAGCCAACTGGCCTGCGTGTACAGGTCACAGGTGTGAGTTCGGTGTGCAGCGCCAGTTAGGAGCCTGCAGGCCTTGTTGAGTGTCACAGATATCCTGCAGAGTGCAGTAGGAGAAGCAGAGCCATAGATAGCTAGACCATAGTCAGTGATGGAGGCGACAGAGCTATAGATAGCCAGTCTAAGGGCAAACACAGTCATGCAGTGCTTGTGCCTGTGGAGCAGACCGATTCGTATGTTGGGGGCCTTTGCTACATTGTCGATGTGCTGTACATAGGTGAGGGAGCTGTCTAGTGTGATGCCAAGATATTTAAACTCGGGCACATGTTCAAGTGAAGACCCAGACTGGTTCTTAATGGTGAGGGACTCAGATTTGTACTTGTTCTGTACATTGCAGAAGGTCATGACCTTGGTTTTGGTATAACTTAAGACAAGCTTGTGATGCTTGAACCACTCTTCTACATACCTAAAGTCACACTGCAGCTGACACTCCAAGTGTTTGATGTCATGATGACTAGTAAATAGGACTGCATCGTCTGCATAGAGTAGTATTTTCTGGTGGAAAACCCTGGGGAGGTTGTTCAGGAAAAGAGAGATGAGTAGAAAGCCAAGTATGGACCCCTGCGGTACACCTGAAAGGACTGGTTTTCCATCAGAGGTGACACCGGCAATCCTAACAAGCTGGACCCTTCCCCTGAGATAGCTAGCGAACCAGGGCAGTGCATCATTAGAGAGCCCAATGGTTGACAGTTGCCTAAGTAGAAGTGGGTGGTGAACGGTATCAAAGGCCTTAGTAAGGTCAATGAATATTGCCCCTCCACAGTTACCTTGGTTGAGGGTGGCATTTATGAGCCCTGTAAATTCTAGCAGTGCAGTGGTGGTGCTATGTCCTTTTCTGAAGCCGTGCTCTTCCGGGCATTGGATATCATACTTGTCCAGGTACTTGATAAGCTGGTCTGACACTATACGTTTGAGTGCTTTGGATAAGGGGGGATGATGGAGATAGGCCTGTAGTTGGTGTGCAGTGACTTGTTGCCACTTTTGTGGACTGGTATAATGGATGCCTGTTTCCAGAGTGTTGGGAATTGGCCTAACCTTAGTGAGAGGTTGCCGCTTTGCCTCTTCATCCCCTAGGTTCGAACACCACTGCAAACTCTACTCAGACCTAAAATGGCTGTCACCTACTGCACTGAGACTCTACTCAGTTGGTGCCCTAGTGGATAATGTTATTTGGGCACAATCTCCTGATAGTTTTGCAAGGCTACTGTCTTCTCAACCACCCTCCTATGGGCTATGCTCGGCTGACAAGTCCCTACTGCAAGTGCCAAGGTGTAAAACCTCAAAAGGCTCCCAAGCTTTCTCCCACTGTGCCCCACTGCAATGGAACACCCTACCATTAACACTTCACCAGGCACCATCCCATGCACTCTTTAAAAGAGAGCCCCTCGCCAGTTGATTTGCTTCAAACTCATGCACCTGTTTTCAACCCCCATGATATCTCTCTCTCTGCCTACCTCCAAACTGCCTAACTGTGTTCTTACTGACTAACCTGTCTCTTTTGTCTTCCTCCTCCCCCCAATAGGAATGGTTGCTTTTTATGGCCCTACCCGCACCACTCCCTATTGCTCCATCCAGTGTAAATGCCTTATCCTTTCTTCTCACAGGACGGCGGCATTCCACCACAAACTGCCTCATAAGAAAGATTGCTTTTTCCTGCCTCATTTTAATGTAAAAACTGTATTTGTTTAAACTTTGCACTTACTATGTACTTACTAGGTTACTGTATAATGTGTTGCCTAGCTCTTCCTATATGTTAGATAGCTGGTGTTATGGTTTTATATGCTTACTCTGCCCTACCTGTACTCTTGTCTTCACCATGTATACATTCTCAGCCAATTTGTAATTTGCTTTCCATTTATTTCTCCAATCTTGTCTATACAGTACTTGTAATGTTGCTGTGTTTTCTTTCTCATGTTGTAATCCTCCAGGGTTGTGACTGAAAATAGTCATTCTATGGCTAGCTCACCTACCTGGGAAACAAAAAACCAAGATCTTTGTCAGAGGTTCAAGGATATCATCTAGGACTAGCACCATCAGCTTCAAGTTGAGAGCATCGCCACTGTGCCCAGCTTTGCAGATGGCCTTGAGAATATAGGATCTGGCTATATGCACAGGGACCTCTTTGAAAAAAACTGTGGAACTGTGTGTACATGGGATGTCATGCCACAGTGGGGTGCTAGAGGAAGGTGAGTTGAAGAAGTCAGGTGGGAGGACACTGCCGAGGATTGAGAATGCATTATTAAAGGTGTTGGCGATGATGCCCAGGTCTTGCGTAGGTGTTCCATCAATGTTGAGCATAGTGAAAGGATTTTTAGGATCCTTGCCTGTGAGGTCTTTCATATTCTTCCAGAATATTTTCCCGTCACCCCAGGAGTTTGTCAGTGACTCCCTGAAATATTTGCTTTTGCCATTCCGCATTGCTCGAGTGCAGTTATTTCTTGCAGTTCTGTATCTTTGTAGGTCCCCTTGTGTGGATGAGGCTTGAGCACAGTGCCAGAGGTGGTCCCATTGTTTGAGCTGTGTTATGAGTTCCAAGGTGATCCATGGGTTGGGTCTGCCTTTGAATTTCATCTGTTTGAGTGTAGCATATATATCACAAGCAGCAGTAAAGTGGTTGACGAAGAGATCCAAGGCTTTGTCAATGTCATTAAATGTATCAATAATGGCCCAGTCCAACCTGTTAAGGTGGCATTTTAGCAGTTGGAGGTATCCCTGTTTTAGAACCCTGGTGTGGATTACCTTAGGTGGGGCCTTGGTGAATTTGTTAGCCCAGGAGCAGATGATAGGTGAGTGATCACTTACAGTGTCCAGGAGTACTAAGACCTTTGAGATATGTTCAGTGCGGTTAGACAGTACCCAGTCTAGCAGGGTGTAGATCCCAGTCCTGTAGTTGAACCTGGTGGGGGTAGTGACCAGCTGTGTGAGGTGCTGTGCTGAGATAGTGTCTTTGTTGGTGCAGACCTCAGGCGAAAGCCAATTTATGTTAAAATCGCCCAGAATTATAGTCTCTGAGTTATGGTGTAGGCCCTGTAAATAATCCATGATGCTACTGAAGCCCCTAGTCTGATCCTTAGGGGGGGAGGTACACTGAGGCTATATTACAATGCCTATTATGGGCTCCGAGAACAACTTTGAAGGTGAGGACCTGGGAAAGGATGTCCGGGCTAGAGTATGGAATAACATGACCCATGAGATTATCCCTCAGATAAATGGCACAACTCCTTCCTTGCTTTGCAATTCTGTCCTGCTTTAAAATAGAATAACAGGGGATTGCGACCACAGTGTCAGGTATCTTAGGGTTTAGTCATGTTTCAACCACAGAGCGGATGTCAGGGTTGTGATGCTGAACCCAGGTTTGGAGGTTATCAAGTTTGCTGAGGAGGCTACAGACATTGATTGATGCGAGTAAGAGAGACATCTCCCTCCTGTTGGTGGGAGGTATGGTTTGCCTGGCTGGCCCTGGGTTTGGGTGTATATTACCAGAGATTAGAAGAAACATTAGGAGAATTCTCAGGAGCGAGGTTTTAAGCATTTTGTTGACTTGTTTGTTTGTTAGGCGCTTGCTCCTCTTGGCGCTGTAGTATTGTTGGTGCCCTGCTACATTGTAACGTATTGTCAATGGTTCAAAGTTCTCTGGGGAGCTAAGCCCTTGTAGTTTCTGCAGGTAAACAATGTGCCAGATTGGGGCATAGTGGTCAGTGAAAATAAGGTTATCGATTGCTGTGACATACCTTGCACATAGTGCGTGGCCTGTGGTGTTCTGTGCTGCAGGAAAGTCTAATATGAGGTACCCTCAAGGGTTAAGGGGTAGCAAAGTAGCATGAGCACCACTAGTAGCATCTTAGTGTGCAGGTTTAGGCTAGATAGCATTAAGCTACTGAGAGAGATGCCTGGTAGGCACCGGGCAGCCACTGAAAGGAGGTTTGCCTATCAGTTGGTAAAGAGCACTGTGTAAGCAAGAAGAGGTGGTTTATGGCTGAGATTGCAGAGCCAATGGGGAGAGATCCCTAAGGTGGGCATTGCAGTGGTGTATTTAAAGGAGGTCTGGGAGGGGGTGGTGGGTGGGAAGAAAAACCTGCCTAACTGGAAGACAAAATAAAGCAGGGAAAAACAATCCAGTGAGCGGTCCAAAGGCGCACCATTGGCTGGAGAGCTGAAAGCCTTTCAGACCAATCAAGGTCCACTAGCAGCAGTGGTGCACCAATCAGGTTGCAGCCATAGAGTATGGGACTCCAGTTTGGATTACACGGTCGTACCTCTGCGGGATCCACGGCTGGGAACCAGCAGTGCGGACTGATCTTTCCGATGGAGTCGGCGCCACGGCTGGGTTGTAGCCATGGAGCGCCGTGTAAGTGGAATCCCTCTGTGGGGCCAGCAGATCAAAAAGCACGTTACTTATGCATATGGGAAGCAAAGAAAGAGGGACGGAGGGGCTAGCGGCTGACCGTCAGCGGGGTGTGGGGGTGCTGTAAAACAGTACTATGCAGCAGGCTGAGTGGTTTGGGTGGGGAAGAGAATGGGACAAAGGGATAAGGATAGATGCAGTTAAAATGTGAAGGCAAGAGTTAAAGGATTGGGGGGGTGAGAATGGGTGAACTGAGAGAGCTGGAACTAGACAGAGTGAGCGGGAAAGACTTACAGAATAACTCAAGGGGTTGCTAGCGTGGGGGAGGAAATAGGGCAAGCAGCCGTTCAAGGCAGAAAAAACTGGGACCATGGAGAATATAGTTTGTAAGCAGGGTGAAACAGTGAGGGAGAGGGAGGGTCAATGAGGGAGAGAGAGAGATTAGCAGAAAGCGATAACACACAGAGAGAATTCTCAACACACTTCACTTCAAACTGACTGTAGCTGTACTAAAATTCAAGCAAATTACATACAGGCTAGTACTATATTTCATTTACATGACACGAGTAGGTTTTGTTAAGAGAAATAAAAACATAGGAGTGCACAATTCATAAACCTGTCTAACTGGAAGGCAAAATAAAGCAGGGAAACGCAGTCCAGAGAGCTGTCCAAAGGCACACCAATGGCCGGAGAGCCAAAAATCCTTTCAGACCAATCACGGTCCACTAGCAGCAGTGGTGCACCAATCAGGTTGCAGCCATAGAGTATGGGACTCCTGTCTGGATTACACGGTCATACCTTTGTGGAATCCGCAGCTGGGAACCAGGAGGGCGGGCTGATCTTTCTGATGGAGTCGTCGCGGCGGCTGAGTTGCAGACATGAAGCGCCGTGCAGGCATAATCCCTCTGTGGGGCCAGCAGAGAAAAAAACACGTTACTTATGCGTATGGGAAGCAAAGAAAGAGCAACGGAGGGGCTGGTGACTGACCGTCAGTGGGGGACGGGGTGCTGTAAAACATTAATATGCAGCAGGCTGAGTGGTTTGGGTGATTTATAACTTTTCTAGCTAGTTTTGCACTTAGCCCCCTAGCGAGGGGCTAAACATTTTTCAGACAAAAAGTCCGTATCTCGAAATGCTTTCGATATATGGGCCCTGAAAGGTGCGGTGGACGCTGTAGTGTTAGCCTATGGGAAAAATAGTCAATTCAGAGTGCCGTAACTTTGCAGCCCTGTAATATTTTGTCACCAAACTACCAGAAGGCACATCTGTGGCATGTTGGCTTTCTTTCCACCAAATGTCAGCAGAAAAGACCAAACCGTTCTTTTGCAGCAGGATGGCAAAGACTCCCTACTGTTTTGGGCATAGTGTCGCAAAGTAGCATCACAAATCATGATACTTTCACAAAAAAAATCACGAAAGTGTCGCAAGTGTGACACTACTTTGTGACACTACAGTTTACAAAAAAATTGAAAAACATATTTCTGGGGTGTTTAACCCCCCCAAAAAAAGACATGGCTAGCATCCTCAGGACTCAACTAGATGAACACAAAAAGAATTGTCCCTAGAGGGTCCCACATTTAAATGTTAAGCATTCTTGTGACCAGTAACTGAAAAAAAAATGTCTGACTCACAACACTACGGGGGTAATTTGCAACGCTAAAAACTGCATTTGCGACAATGTCGAATAGTTTTACTTTTCCCATTGACTATAATGGGAAACTTTGTTTTTGAATAACTTTTGAACCATTTAATATTTCTTCATGAAATCTTCAAAAGGCACACCGGGGACCCCGGGTGCATGTTCCCTGAAGGTTTCGGACTGGTCACGCAAACTGTGCAACCTGTAGGCATGAGCAAAGATTGCACAAAAAAGCATAAATATGACTTTCTATTGTGCTTTTTAGCTCAGCAACCGTATACCCCACCAATACGAAACTTGGCAGATCCAGTGATCTATGGTATTGCTCCATATCTGCCAACTTTCAGAAAAATCTGTTATATGGTGGCAATGTTATTAAGCTGCAAAATTTCACACTTTAACCTTAAATGGGGTACTCAATCCTAACTATAGTGGCACTACCATGCCATTATAATATATATATATATATATATATATATATGGTTCATGCCTTTATAGCCTCATGCCTTGATTATTGTAATGCCCTTTACCTAGGGCTTCCGGGGATTGATATCTGCCACTTGCAGCTGGTGCAGAATGCAGCAGCTAGGCTGCTGACTGGGCTGCCTCGTAGTTGCCATGTCACGCTGGTGCTGTGCGATTTGCACTGGCTGCCTATTCAGTGGCGGATCACCTTTAAGATTAGTTTACTGACCTACAAAGCCCTACATGGACTGGGACAGAGTTATCTGTATGATAATTTTCATCCCTACTGCCCCTCCTGGCCACTTCGTTCCACCGAGGGATTGCTAGAGAGTCCCAGTGTCCCTTTAAAGTCATCCGCGGCCTGAGCATTTGAATTTGTGGCCCCATCCCTGTGGAATTCTCTACCTCGTCGGATATGACAGTGCCTGACAGTGGACAGCTTCAAATCCATCTTGAAAACTTATTTATTTACTTTGGCATTTTCTGATTTTATATAAGCTGTTGCATTTGTTTTATATGTGAATTTGTTTTTCTGCTTATGTACTAGCGCTATGGTCCTTTGGGAATAGCGTTATTTTATAAATAAAGTTTTGATTGATCGATTGATAAATATATATATATATATATATAAAGGGATATGCAGCGGTTCAGTGTGTGATAATGCATTTATCTTGTACAGTTTCCAGTGACCTCGTAACCCCACGAGTGCCGAAGGCACGAGTGGTACGAGAGGTCACTGAAACTGTACAAAATAAATGCATTATCACACACTGAACCACTGCATATTCCATTTATGCAACAGGTTTAGATGTTGTGTGAACATTTTGATTTTGGTAGGTGTAAATAATTTGTCAAAAAAGGGAAAAGAAAATTGAATTTTATGCTGTTTTTTGCTAATTATAAAAAAACAAAATGGTATCTATATATGAAACACCACTCATTTTGTAGATATTTTTGAGCTGAACATTTTTCGTGCTCACAGTACCATGCTATCATTTTTTGTTTTAAAGTTATTTATATTTGTTTGTCAAAAAAGTAAACAAAAAATTACATTTTCTTCTGTTTTCTTGCTAACCATATACAATATACAGGGTTTATATAAATGAAACAGTATTCATTTTGTAGATAATTTTGTGCTGAACAATTTTCGTGCTCACAGTACCATGTTATCTTTTTCATTTTAAGTTATTGACATTTAAATATGGTTGGTACTGGTTCTGAGGCGAACATTCTAAATGAATTCTGAAGAGAACTGTGTAGATAAATGAGCTAGTGATGTAGTTACTGTGTGGATAAATGGGTGATGATGTAGTTACTATGTGGATAAATAAATTTATTACCATAGTAGCGAAGATAAATGGTTTTATTCTACAGTTTTTATCCTGACCCCTGTTGCATAAATATTTTTTTTTTTTATTTCCATGAAATTGTATCCTCATTCATACAGGTCCCTTTTGAAATGGAATAAACAGAAAAGAAGAGATATTGCAAAACTCATTTTTCATGCCGACCCGCTTCCCCTGCACACTACGTAATACCATCAGGCCATGACATGCATGTGAACTGATTGTGAGATAAAGCTCTCCAGCCCATCACACTGTGTCCCCCGTGTGACAGAACATTACACCATACCTTCCTAGGCTCAGAGCAGTGATGTGTTCCCCCAATCCTTGTGTTGCCGAGCCAGCTCCCAGAGCTTGTCTCTGAACCTGAGTTGCCGGCATGGAAACACAACAAGCTACCCTCTGGCCCAACAGCTGGCACTACACACAATATTTCTCCATAACGTTTAGATGAGTCTATCTATCACCCAATGGCAGGAGGTGAAATTTAAGACAGGCTGAAAGTGTAGGGGTATTTTATTACTGTTTTTAGATTGTTTAGCTAGACTTAGAATCTAGGGTTAGGTTGTGGGCTTGGGATATGTGCCAGTTTGTTACCCCCTCCGGTTGTGCGCTATTCAGCCTCCGCTCTCCATGCCCTCCACCCTTTTTGCCCACTTCCTTGTTTTTTTCCATCTATCAACATTGTCGGGCCTTGGGTATTGCTGGTAGGGGGGGAAGGGATGGGGACCATGAACAGTGGAGGCTGGAAGAGCAGGACACTCGCATTAGGGTGGTTAAGCACAGAAGACTCCCTAGAGAGAAGTGGAAGTTAGAGCGCAGGCCACCTTGCTTGGTCCCCATACCCAAGGGCACCATCGTTGGTGATGGGCAGGTAGTCGGGGAAGCCCAGGAGTTTTGTATAACCCAGGCATTGTTGTGCAATGCCAGATCTGTCCGCAGCAAGATGGCAGTGATTTCCAATCTTGTTGGGTCAACAGATCTGGCTTGTATCACCAAAACCTGGCTGGATGATAATGTGGGTCCAATACTTGAGGCTGCAATTCCAGCTGGGTATAAGGTGATACACCGCCCGAGGTTGGACCGCGGGGGGGAGGGATTGCAGTGTGTTTCAAGACCGAATTGGCACTCATTAGTGTTCCAGTTGAGGAGGCCAGTTCATTTGAATGTGCTGTAGTAGTAGGTGTGGGCTATTGAATAGCTCTCATCTACCGTCCACCCGGAGATAGGAAGCAATTCCTTAAGGAAGTGACGGACTTTGTGGTCAGTATGGTATTTGAGTTGCCCAGGCTGATGGTCGTGAGTGACTTTAATGCCTGGATTGATGACAAACTCTCACAATTTGGACAACACTTCCTCCAGTTGATGAATTCACTGGGCCTGACACAGGTGGTTACCACTGCGACTCATAAGTGTGGCCATTCTCTTGATCTGGTCTTCCTCCTGGGGAGTCGAGGCCTCTGACGTGAGGGTGGAACCAGTCAGTTGGTCTGATCACTACACTGTGACATTCAATTCTGGCACCCCCTCCCTTTTAGACTGACCCCTGTGGCAATGGTCAAGTACTGACCTTTACGGAATTTAACTTCCGATGGCCTTGGTGCAGTGTTCGACCTATCACAATTTCCTGTGCATTGCAGGGATCCAGACTCTTTGGTTTTGGCCTATAATAATGCCATTACCTCTGCCCTGGATTCTATTGCTCCAGTATGTGTGCATCCTCTCTCCCTTTGACCTCGGGCTCCTTGGTTTGATGGAGCCTTGAGGGAGTTGCGGTGACTGGGACGCAGGTTAGAATGTTGTCGGCCGAAATCCGGCTTATATGCTGACCATCTTAGACTGTTAGGACATTATCAGTTCTATCAGTCAGAAATCTCCTGTAAGAAGGCAGAGTTCCTGTCCGGGGAAATTGCTGCTGCTCAGAATCAACCAGCTTAGCTTTTCAGAACTGTGGACAGGTTGTGCAACCCAGCCTGTCTACAGCTCTGAAGAACCTTTTCACAATTTCAGTGTGATGAGCTTGCTCGGTTCTTTGCTGATAATGTGTCTGACATTAGGTCGGAGATCCACTTGACACATTCTATGCGAGTTGCTAGAGATCAGGGCTTGGTCACTATCCCTCTGTTTTCCTGGAGTATCTTTGACCACCCGGAAATCGTGGATGTTTTGCAGCTTGTCCAGGGGATGCACTCTACATGCTGTAGTTTAGATCCGAGCCCTACATCCCTGATTATGGGTTGTGGTGGATCTATCGGCCCGGTTCTGGTACAGATAGTCTGGTGCTCCCTCAACTCTGGTGAATATCCCTGTTCCTTGAAGGAGGCGGTGGTGACACCCTTGTTAAAGAAAGCTTCTCTGAAGCCAGACTCTCTTGCAAACTACAGGCCTATCTCGAATCTCTGCTTTGTGGGGAAGCTGATCGAGAAAGTAGTGGCGGCCCAACTGGAGAACCATTTGACCATCCATAGCATCTACAAACCTCTCCAATCAGGTTTTTGAAAGAGACATAGTACCGAGACTGCACTGGTTTGGGTGCTCAATGATCACCTGATGGTGAGAAACCAGAGAAAATGGTCCATCTTGGTACTTTTAGATCTGTCATCAACTTTTGACACTGTTGACCATGGGGTCCTGCTTGAGGCCTGAGATGTATCTGTGGTGTTTGCGGTTTAGTCCTTAGATGGTTTACCTCTTACCTCACCAGAAGAACTCAGAGGGTAGTTTCAGGTTTTTTTTCCTCTAATCCTATCTCTCTGTCTTGTGGGGTTCCTCAGGGCTCAGTATTGTCCCCCATGTTGTTTGTGGTGTACATGCTTCCCCTTGGAGACATTGTGAGATGGTATGGGCTGAGGTTTCATTGCTATGCCGATGATACCCAGCTATACCTGTCTTTTGCCCCCGACCAGGAAGGAGCAGTCTCGGTATTTAATAACTGCCTCAAGGAAATCCAGGATCGGATGAGGTCCAGTTGGTTGAAGTTGAATTCTGGGAAGACCGAGGTGAAGGTTTTGGATTCTGATCGTCGGATAGGGGGAATTGTGGCAGGATCCCCTTTAGGATTGTTTCTTGGGGGCACTGAGCTCCAGGTCTCCAAACAGGTGCGAGACCTAGGGGTGAAGTTGGATGCAGGGTTGACACTTTGGACCCAGGTATCAGCTGTTGTTAAGTCATCCTTTTACCACCTGAGAAACATCGCTAGGATTAAGCACCTTGTTTCATCTGGTGATCTGCCTACATTAATCCATGCCTTTGTGACCTTGTGTTTGGATTACTGCAACTCACTTTACTTTGGGCTTCTAGGGGTTGATATCCGCCGCTTGCAGCTGGTGCAGAGTTCTGCAGCCCGGTTGCTGATGGGGATTCCTATATCTCCCCATATCACACCGGTGCTGCAGGAACTGCACTGGCTGCCAGTACAGTGGCAGATCACCTTCAAAGTCAGATTACTGACTTATAAAGCCCTACACGAAGTGGGCCCTGACTACCTGAAAGAGATCCTGATTTCTTACCACCCTGTGAGGCCACTCCACTCAGCTGACGAGGGGTTGCTAGAGATTCCGAGGGTGACTTTAAAATCTGCTGGGGCCTGTGCTTTTATGTTCGCAGCCCCAACCCTCTGAAATTCTCTACCCCATCGGATTAGGGAATGCACGACCGTCGGGAGCTTTAAACAGGCCCTAAAATCTTATTTCTGGGTTAAAGCATATGGTAGCGATGATTGCTGATTTGTATCGTATATTTTATGATGATGTTTTTGTTTTTATTGTGTTTTATTGTTTTATTGTACTGCGCCTCGATACATGAAAGGCGCATAATAAATAAAGCATTATTATTATTATTAATAAAAACCCTGGCAAAAATGTGTATAGCGCAAATGTTCATTTAACTGGTCTGTTCTTTCAGCAGATCTACATAGTGTTATATTCCACTTTTCTGGGCATAATTACTTAATTTTTCTTACAAATGACAGGCTAATTCATTTTACCAGTTATTCATTTCAGCTAGCCTCCCTATACCTTAAAGGCACAAATAAGCTTGTACAAAGTAAGGTGTGGACTTAACAGGTCTATGCTATTGTCAATGTTTTGTTTAAGTTGGCCTTAGTACAATAACACAAGACTGAAAATTGTATTAGGCTGTAGTGAAGGTTGAACAACAAACATCATCATGCCTGATGTGCTGTGAGACTGCCTCTGGCAGTGAGAGCTATGGTAGATAAGTGACTATTCATTTCTGTGGCCGAATGCAGCTATTTCTTTAGCTAATGTATGATGTTCAAGCACTGATAACATTCCATTCTGAGCATAGAGGGGTTTGGAATATAAAAAGAGGGGACGAGAACCAAGTTCTATGGATAAACGGAAATATTAATAAAGAATCACCAAGGACTGAATTCCGCGGCACTGCAGAAGTTCTGCGGTAGGTTGCAAGTTCTGCACAAAATTCTGCGGCTGCAGAATTCTAGGGGCCTTGATTATAGATCTCTTTAAAGATAATAGGGATGCAGCAGTGAGCAGTACCGATGCATTATAAATACCTTTAAAAGTATAAGGTATGCTGTAGTGTGCTGTATCGATGCATTATAATTCTCATTAAAGGGACACTGTCAACCTGTTTTTCATCATACTATTTCTAGTTGAAACCCTACATTTTATGATTGCTCACCCTCTCTAAAATTCATTGATATTGCTGTTTGTTTTGTCTGTCTCCTTGTTTAGTAGAACTGAAATGCACGGCAATGTGTATCTATAAACAACTTTGTTTTGTTTACAATCCTGGATCTGTTCATACTTCCTGAGCATTAGATACACACCCAAACAGTACAGTCACTCAAAAGACAGTAGCCTTTTAAACTCCCACTGCATCATGAGGAGTTAGACTGTGTTGTGGGTGCTCCTAAATCCAGGAAAGATGCATTTGAAGTTGATCAAGGGATGTAAACAAACCTGCTGTAGTATATGGTTATGGCTTATTTTGTGTGGAAAATGGTGGTTCAAAGGTCAAAAAAGTTGTTGTACTATCGTTCTGACATCATAGCAATAGTACAAAAACTTTTTGGCCTTGAGCTGTTACCCGATTGGTTAAAACAGCAGTGATTAAAAAAATTTACTTGAAAATGGCAGCGTAGCTTAGCGAGCGGTCGGGTGAGCAGGTTATTAGGATAGTTTGGACATGGACTGCCATAGTGGGCTCTGTGTGTCCAAACTATCAATTTGCCAGTTTTCCTTCTTTCTTTTTTTTTAATCAGTGGGGAAGTTACGGGTCAGAGCAGTGTGGGATAGCGGCGAGCAGGAACGGCATATTCGGGGATGGCACTGGAACCGAGCGTTAATGTGGTGACAACAGGTCTGGGAGCATTCAGGAGCAAGCAGGAGTAAGGACACAAGGTGTGAATCTTGTGAAATTAAATTTTGTGCATTTTGGGGAACCATATACTATACAAAATAGTGAATGGGGTGACCATCCACAACAAGGCTGGTAAACCATCTCGGGAGTTGATGACATCACAGTGACCTCTCGAGCTTCGCTCTCGAGGTCTCAATGATGTCATCAACTCCCTCGATGGAAACACAGCCTTGTTGTGGATGGTCACCCATCCACTATTCTATATTTGATGTGGTAACACCAGTATGTTGAACAGTCTATGTTTCACTTTTAAAAAAAAGATAAAGAGTCAGAATCAAGCTACCAGCTACATCAGCAATCTTTACAGAATTTTGGAAATCATATAATGTGTTTTTTCAGCTAGGGATACTTTGAGAGCTAGGGGTATTGACAGTGTCTCTTTAAAGATAAAAGGGATGCAGCAGTGTGAAGTACTGATGTATTATAAATATTTTTAAAGATAAGAGGAATGCAGCAATGTGCAGTACTTATGCATTATAAATACCTTTAAGGTAATAGGTATGCTGTAGTGTGCAGTATTGGTGCATTATTGATTTCTTTAAAGATAATAGGGATGCAGCAGTGTGCAGTGCTGATGCATTATAGATCTCTTTAAAGATAATAGGGCTGCAGCCATGTGAAGTACTGATGCATTATAGATACTTTTAAAGATAACAGGGCTGTAGCAGTGTGAAGTACTGATGCATTATAGATCTCTTTAAAAATAATAGGGCTTCAGCAGTGTGCAGTACTGATTATATATTTGGTTAGGTCCCTGTTGTATAGTGCTGCATTAACTTAGCATATACTCCTGTTCATAAGACCTGATACATGTGCATTAATTGAGAGTACAACCTGTCAGGGTCAAAAATTTCAATATGCTAATTACATATCCTCAGGGTCTAGTAGGTCACAATGCAAATCTAACAACATTTCAACATCAAAAAGAAATTATGCAAATAAAAAAAGTAAAAAAAAAAGGAAATATGACCCCCCCAAGCAGCAACACTGCTCAAGAGTCACAAACTGTAAAGGAAATCCATCCAACAACTTTCAAGAAAGCATGTAGTTCTTTCTACTCTCAAATCCAACTCCCAAAACTCTCAATGCTGATCACAGAAGTAAAACATTTTAAACACCTAATAAAAATACAAAACATATTTCAAAACTATGATTCTACACAACAACAGAAACATGCATACGGTATATACATCACTAAACCAGCAGCAACATTTCTATAAACATTGCTCTAAAAACTTATAAAATATCTACACACCGGGCAACAAAGGACAGGTCGGCTCGAGTGGAGTGTTTGAGTGAACAGTATGGCACACAGGAAATAGAATGCCTGGCGGGAATACCGTGATGGGTGGTAATCCCGTCAGTGCATGGTTTATGGGATGGTCCGTCCATGTCACCTTGGGAATTATAGGAGGGCCACAGTGTGAATCAGCTGAGCTGCTCTGATGGCCTAGCTAGGAGAGTAAGGAGTTGAAAGTGTGCATAGCACATCAGACATCATGGGTCTGAATCTTATTACCTTCCCCTGTATATTTTTTATGTTGGTGTGCTTGTGCAGCCAACATGTTGTGCTAGTAGCAGATTTGGAGGTGTGTTCATTGTTGGGTGAATGCAGGGCACGCATCAGTAGGTGTTTCCCTCATTCCCCAATCAGCCTGCGTGCTGGCGCCACACTGTGCATACTAATGTAGCGATGAGATCAAACGAATGGTCCGCTGCAAAGCTAGCTAAGCTCGTCATACACAGCAGATCTCCCGACGTGCTATCCCTGGTGGTGAAAAACAAAATGAACATGGTGGCACACTGCCTGCCATACTGCCGACTTCAGGGGTGCCCAATCCCCCTCTCGGCATGCCCTGTCCCAATGTATGCACCAACGGGGGAGCCCACTCCCCGCCGGCATAATGCATCCCCCCCATTTGTTATGTGCTGAGGGAAGGTGCCCAATCCCCCCTCAGCTCTTGCCCCCCGCTTTCATTGTGTGCGATCAGGTGCCTAATACCCCACCGCTACAGCATCCCCTCAAAAAATACTTAGGTGGCACGCTGGGAGCCCACCCCAGTGTGCCAAAGCCCCTGCAAGAAAAAAAAGTCCCCTGATGTTATTTTTTTTTTACCTGTAAAAAAAGAAAATGGTCACTCGCGGTCTCCCTGCCCCCTCAACCCATGCTCACCCAATGCGCACCCTGCCTCCCCACACAACCCCTCACCCCATACTTACCTTTGGAGCCCAGTGCAATGATCTTCGGTGGACCGGGAACACATCTGCACTCTTCAAAGCCGACTGCAAACTGAGGAAATGCCGGTATGCTGTATAATGGAATAAATAGGGTTTTTTCAACTTTGATGCATATCTCTGGCATTTTTTGGAATTCTGGCACCTAATTTTCAACATGGGGTTTTTGGGACTCCTCCTCATGAATTCTGACACTGTCATGGTGTTAATCAGCCCCAAACAGTGATTTCACATTTACTGCATGGAATCACCTTTCGGGACCAACTAACAAAATAACAGTGCCACTGTTCATGAGGGGGGCTCTAAAAAAGCCTAAGTTACAAATTTGGTGGGAAAAATCTCAAAAATGGCTATTTTATGAGCTTGTGTTGCTCATAACTTCGTGAATTTGTAATATTTTCACTTCAGATTTTCAAAATTGGCATTTTTCTACATCTCCTGATGTATAGTACAGCTGTCATTTTACATATCCTGGCCGAAATATTTTTTCGTTGTCTGTTGCAGATTAGCGCAGTCGCTGTGCAAAATCAGTTTTTGGGACAGTTTGAGGAAATGATGGTTACATTGTTGATGATCAGAGGTCCTAAAATGCCTATGTTGAAAATTTGGTGCCAAAAGTCCATAAAATGATTGTGTTACAAGCGTGCATTGTGCAGTTTCCGCGTACCCTTGTAACTCCGCAAATTTGCAATATTTCCATGCCATATTTTCAACACTTGCATTTTTTCACACCTCCTTATGAATAGTACAGCTATCATTTTTCACATCCTGCCCAAAATGTGTTTCCGCACCTGCGTACAATGGCGTGGTCGCTGTGGGAAGTCAACTTTTGGGACAAATTAACAAAATCACAGTGCCACTGTTCATGAGGGGTGGTCCCAAAATGCATATGTTAAAAATGTGGCTAACAAACTCCCCAAAATAATTGGGTTAGGGACATGTTGCACAATTTCTATGCATGCTCATGACTACACTAATTTTTCATAGTTTCTCACCAGATTTTCAACGTTGCCTTTTTTTACACCGCCTCATGATCAATACAGTTGTCATTTTCCACATCCTGCTTAAAATGTGTTTTCATCCCTGTGTCGCCAAATGGCATAGCTGCTGTGCAAAACCACCTTTCAGCAAACAAACTGATTGTGCTGCTTTTCATGAAGTGGGTTCACAAAAAGCCCATCTTGAAAATTTGGAGTGAAAATACCAACACACGCCTACAGTGTCAGGATTTCCAACTGTAGCACCCCACCCTGTAGAGACTGACAGGCGTCAGGGGTGTGACTTGGGATCATCGGCTGTAGTGCTCACGTCATTCCACCCCCACCCCCACCCTGCAGCCAGTGACAGGCATCATGGTGTGCCTTGCACTGTTTGGCCACAAAGTTCACCCCATTCTCCTATACTGCACCCACCTCAGTGTATTTCCTTCTGGAATGGGGCACATACAAAGCAAAAAGACCCCAAAGCACACCACAACACTTGTCAGTGTCTATAGGGTAGGGTGAGGTACAATGCCATGAGTGATATAGTTGACGACCCAAAGGCACACCCCAATGCCTGTCGGTCTCTACAGGGTTGGGGTGGCATCACTTCAGTACTTCACTGCCATTCCTATTATGCGTCTCTAACTCCTGCACTACCAATGCCAATGCCAGTGTGACAACGTTCGGCATTGACGAATGCTTGTTTAATTTTTACTAGGACTGGTGCTGGTTATATAATTTTTGAGGGGGTGCAGGATGGCAAGCCCCCCCCACAAAAAAAATCATCCAGTGTTAGGATTTTGATTTTATGCTTGGCACTGATGGGATTATCTTCCGTCATGGTACCATAGGGCCTAATCTACTGGCTTCTTAGTATGTTAGTATTCACGTTCACCATACTACTTCCTGGTCACTCAAGAACTCCAATAATTAATTTCCGGCAGGTCAAACTCGCTGCTTGAATCTCAGTTGCTCAGTAGAGTACCTGAATGGGGTCACATGACATCAAAACAGTATCCTAGACTACTAGATATAACTCAGATCACATGGAAAGAACAGAAAGCACAGCCCAAACTTCTGCCTTAGCCACACAGATCACATGATAAGTACAGGAAGTTAAAAGTCAGAAATACCTATTTAAATCAACAAAATGACCCACTCCTTTGCAGTACAGCCTCACTCAACTAGTGCAGCTCATCAGATGAAACCAAACCACTGAGGAATATCTAATTATGCTAATACTCCGAAGGCAGCCATTTAAAGATACAGCACAAAATGGCGATGCTACTACACAGCTAAAAATGACTAACAATAGAAACATAGAAGTTGATGCAGATAAGGACCGCAAGGCCCAGCCAATCTGCTCATTTTTTCTACCTTATGAATGTGACATAGGCCCATACTCGACCAATAGCCTATCTATTCATACTCATGTTTGTTGCTCCCTTATGCCTATCCCATGCCCATTTGAAGCCCTGCACTGTATTCATATCCACCACTTCCTGAGGTAGGCCTTTCCATGCATCCACCACCCTTTCTGTGAAAAATAATTTCCTCACATTCCCGCTTAATAGGTCTCCCTCTAATCTTATGCTGTGTCCTCTTGTCCTGCTATTTTTCTTATATTGAAATATGCTAGACTCTTTCACCTTGTTAATGCCATTGAGATGTTTGAATGTTTCGATAATATCACCTCTCTCCCTCCTTTGCTGTAGGGTAAACATATTGAGCTCCATTAATCTGTCCTATGTTTTCTGATGCAGTTCCTGCACCATTTTGGTTGCCCTTCTCTGGACTGCCTCCATTTTGTTAATGCCCTTGTGCAGGTGTGGCCTCCAGTACTGCATGCAGTAATCCAGATGTGGCCTAACCAGTGCCTTCTAAAGAGGGATTATTACCTCCCTCTTACGACTTGCAATACCCCTACTAATACACCTCAACATCCCTCTAGCCTTACCTACTGCTTTAGTGATCTGCTTGGATGATTTCAGTTCATTTGTCGTGATGATGCCCAAGTCTCTTTCTTCCCTTGTGATTGCCTGCAACTCCCCTCTCAGCCTATAGGTGGCTTCAGGGTTACTCTTCTCTAGTGCATGACCTTGCACTTCTTTGTATTAAAACCTATTTGCCACTCTTCCGATCCTTTTGCCAGTTTATCCAGATCTCTTCTCATTCTGCCTACCCCATCTGGATCATCTAGTCTGTTCCAGATCTTGGTGTCATCTACAAATGGACAAACCTTACCCTTCAGTCCATCTGCAATGTCACTGATGAAGATATTGTAGAGGACTGGCCCCAGGCCTGATCCCTGAGGAACCCCACTTCTGACTTGCATCTCTTCTGACTGTATACCGTTTACCACCACTCTCTGTTTTCTGCCCAACAACCAGTTTGCCACCCAGCTGACCAACTTCTGACCTACCCCAAGCCTACCCAGCTTATTAATCGATCTTCTATGTGGAACAGTATCAGAAGCTTTACTGAAATCAAGGTAGGTGACATCAGCTGCTCTCCCTTGGTCCACCACTCTGGTTACCCAGTCAAATAAATCTATGAGATTAGTTTGACAGGACCTTCCTTTTGTAAACCGATGCTGTCTTGAATCCAGTGCTCCTATGGATTCCAGGTATTGTATAATCCTTTCCTTAAGGAGTGCCTTCATAATCTTGCCCACTACTGAGGTAAGACTGACTGATCTGTAGTTCACTGCCTCCTCCCTGCTACCACTCTTGTGGCGCGGGATCACATGAGCCCTTCTCCAGTCTTCTGGGACCTCTCCTGTGCTCAGAGAATCACTAAACAGTTCTGATAATGACTCTGCTAGTTCCACCCTTAGCTCTTTAGTACCCTGGGATGTATGCCATCCGGTCCCATTGCCTTGGCCACCCTGAGCTTAGTGAGCTCTTGTAAGACCATTTATTTTGTGAAGGGACTATGCACATCTCCCTCCTCTCTGTGTCCATGATTCTGAGCTGTGGGCCCTACCCTACCTTCTCCTTAGTAAATACTGAGCTGAAGTATCTATTTAGGATAGATGCTTTTTCTTGGTCCTCCTCCTCACACTCCTCCTTATCCCCTCTAATCTTAGCAATACCCCTCTGGACTTTCTCCTGTCAGTAATGTAGCTATAGAAAGTCTTGACACCTTCTTTTACTGTTTGTGCTAGTATTTCCTTGGTTTGGGCTTTTGCCTGCCTTACTGCTTTCCTTAGGAAAGTTTGGTATGCCTTTCTATCTTCATCCGGCTTCATTCCCCTATATTTCCTGAAGGCCAACCTTTTGGCTCTGACCTTTTCTGCTACTGTTCTTGAAAACCAAAGTAGATTCCTTCTTCTGTTCTCTTGTTTTCCTTTCTAACACAATGGAATGTTGCTTCAAATATTGCATCCTTAATGCTTGCCCACTTTGCCTGTACCCCCTCACCTGTATTTCTTCTTGCCAGGGCTAGCTTAATTCTGTTGGCCATCTCATCAAAGTCAGCTCCTCTGATGTCCCATATTGTTGGCTTGGAATGGGTTGATTTAGTAGTAGTGGCCAGATTGAACCATACCATGTGATCGTCACTTGCCCCCAGGTGACCTACCTGGAGATCTGTGATCCTTTCCTCGTTAGTCAGTACTAGATCTAGGATAGCCCTGTCTCTTGTGGGTTGTTTTACCAGTTGTTTGAGGCCCTCCCCCTGCTGGGAATCCACTATGTCAATAGTTCTGGCAGATGTTCCTGCTGGTATTGACCAATCTGTATCTGGCATGTTGAAGTCTCCCATTATTAGAGCCTACCCGTTAGCTGTCATGTTTTGGATATCTTCTAACAGTAATGTGTCTATGTTATCCCCGTGGTCTGGAGGCCTGTACACAAACCCCAGTTCTTATGGCTATCCCATTTCCTGTTTCCAGGGTGACCCACAGTTCTTCTGGCTCCGTATGTGTATTCTGAATTTCTGTAGCTTTGATATTTTCATTGACGTAAAAGACCACTCCACACCCCCTTTTTGCATCTCAGTCTCTTCTGAACAGTACATAGCTAGGTATTGAAATCTCCCAAGTGTGATTACTGGTGAACCATGTCTCGTTACTGGCTACTATGACCGGTTTAGCCTCTGTCATTAGTGCAGGACTGGGGTTTTGTTTCCTAGACTGCGAGCATTTGTGTACATGATTTTCCACTGGCCAGATTTCAGTGTGTTAGTTGTTGAGTGAGGTTTGGCATTTCGCCTGTGCGTCATATGGGAAGCTGGACCTTTTTCCTTACCTGGTGATGCAAATGAGCTACAAACATGATCACTAGCTGAGGGGGGAAGGGTGTTCTTCCCATTCAATATATCAGGTGCTGCACCCTTCTCCCCATTTGCTAGTTTACATTTTCTGCAAAGACGTCAAACTTCTGCCCCAATGCACTGACTCCCTCCTTAGTCAGATGCAGTACATTGAATTTAAAGAACTTTCACTCTCAAAAATGTTGCCAGCTGCCTACATATTTGTGTCCTTTTCCTGGCACCAGTCCTGGAGCCACATGTTTAGCTCCCTTTCTCCCCTTCTCTGACCTTCTGTTCATTTTTTTCCCTCTCCAAGACTAGCAGGATCTCAGAGAAGGAGATGCCAGAATAAATAAATGACAGTTTGTCACTCAACCTGGTCAGGCATTCCTTGGTCTCCACAACTGACCAGCTGGCGAGATCATTAGTCCCTATGTGTACCAGAAAGTCGATGTTTTCTCCTGCTTCCTGCATGATTTTAGCAATGCGGTCAGTGTCTCTCCACGATGATGTACCTGGGAGACATCCGAACATTACCCCCTGCTGGAGGTAGGTATCAACTCCTCAAATCATGGCGTCTCCTATGATCAGAAGTGTTTTGGATTTCTTTTTGCTTTTTTTGTTTTGGTCCCGGTTTTGGGTGAGTTTTGTTGTGCTGCAGTGTCCTGCTCTGCAGTGTCCTCTGCCCGTTTGTTTGATTTCAGAGATAGAGGCAGATACTGTACCTGCTTGTAGTTTTTATATGGTTTGTGGAGGTGATACGTTGGAGAGCACTGAGTGATGGGGCACCCGATTTGGCCCTCTTAACCACCTGCCAACCTCCCAGATGAACTACCCTCTGCTGTCGAGGTGCTTCCGTTGGATGTTGGGGAAATGGCAGGCAATTCTTATAATATATTTCCTCCTGAATATGTGATTTGAGGTGTGCAATCTCTGCCCATGCTGCCTGGAGCTGAGCCCTTAGGTCTCCAATATTCCAGCATGTAGGACAGTGTCCTAAATCCTGTTAAACTGCCCTTTTGAAAAGTGTCCCACAGTACCTGCAGTTAATAATATCCATTTCAGATAAGTTGCTGTGTTTATAACTTGGTCAGAGCAATTAGAAGGACGAAAATGAAAGCAAAAGTTTGATTTTGTGTTTTGTTTGTTTGTATTTGTATAACTTGTTATAACAAGTTAAATTACTTGCGCCTCTGTAAATGATGTCACTGTGTGGATACCCCTCTGATCCTCCCCTTCCTGCTTTGCTACAGGAAATGTCACGACTGTGCTACCCTATAAAAGGAGTATAGCATGGGGTGGTTAGGGATGGGGGTGGGTGGCTGGGCCCTTCCCATGCCAAAAAAGAAGAACCAGGGATGAAAGAAACAAGGATGTAAGAGCAGAAACACTCAACCAACAACAAATGCAGCAGCTGTGAAAGCTGAGTCTGATAGATAAAACTATAAAACCTGTAAAGCACCACCACCTGTAATAATTTCACAGAAGATATACCCTGTAAAAGACACTTTGCTACAGAGAAAAATAAAACAGTAACGGAAGATATACCTTGCAAAATAATTTGAATCAGAGAAGATTACAGCAATAATCTGTAAGCACAAGCCTCTATGCACACCCTGTAGTAATAAAGCAGAAAGTATACCCTGCAACAACAATTTGAATCAGAGAAAAATAAAGCAGTAAAATGTTAGCAATAAACAGTAACAACCCCTGTGAGTACAAAAGAAAATAATAACACACAGTAAATCTGCCTATCCAAAAGAAGCCTTAATCTTTTTTCTTGCTCTGATATGGTTCATTGCTCTGTCCTTACAAGCTAGGTGCCTTTGCCAGCAAACCTAGTCTTCCACATTTTATAAGTGGAATGTGTCAATTCCTTTGGTAGGATTATTCTTCATTAATGTAGTGGATATTGTTAGAAGTCCCTTGCCTTTTGGACTTAGGACTCTAGCCCAACACACAGTACATTAACATAGCATAATCCCCCCTCTGTCATACGAACATACAACATACCAATGTGACAGCAGAAACAGACCACCCGGTCTATCTTAGTCTGCTCAAGTGAGCAGTTAGCACCCCTAGTTTGTAGCTGCCACACCCCCCCACCCGTTTGCCATCCCAATGCTGCCCCCCACTTCCACCACCCTCACTCTCCCCTGTTTCCTGTCCCATGCCCTTTTGAAGCTGTTCACAGATTTATATGAAACCACGCATTCTGGTGGTGTATTCCACTTTGCTACCACCCTCTCTATGAAATAGTGTCTCCTCAAATGCCTCCTAAATCTTCCCCCCTCTATTCTTAGCCCATGCCCCCTGGTGTCCCTCCCCCTCCTTAATTTAAAGACCTCATCCTTATTTATTCCCTTCAGATACTTTAATGTCTCTATCATGTCCCCCCTGTCTCTTCTGTCCTCCAGGGTGTATATATTCAGGTCTCCTAGCCTGCTGTCATAGTATCTCCCACACATTCCACATATCATCTTTGTTGCTCTCCTCTTCACCTCCTCCAGTAACCTGACATCATGTTTCAGGTATGGCCTCCAAAACTGCACACAATACTCCAAGTGTGGCCTTACTAGCGAACCTGTAGAGGGGCAAGATCACCTTTCTTCGCCTGGATGAAAACCCACTCTCTATGCACCCCAACATTTTGTTTGCTTTTGCAGCCACTCTTCTGCACTGGGCAGTGTTATTCATGGTCCCTGTTACCATTACCCCAGGTCCTTCTCCTTCTCAATGATCCCCAGCTTAACTCTTCCCAGACAGTATTCTCTTCTTGAGTTCTTTGCCCCTAAGTGCATAACCTTACACTTCTTTGCATTGAACTCCAGCTGCCACCTTTCTGACCACTCCTCTATCTTGCTTAGGTCCCCCTGTAGCTGCTTCCATCCCTCCAGTCCATCCACCACTGCTTCCATTATGGTGTCGTCTGTGAACAGATGTACCTTGCTCACCACCCCATGCACAATGTCTGATATGAAGGGCCCAAATAATACAAGTCCTAACACAGGGCCCTGTGGTACCCCACTCATCACCAGCCTTGGAGTTGAGAGCTCCCCTCCCACTACCCCCCGTTGTAGCCTCCCACTAAACCAGCTTGTAATCCAGCTCATCATTTTTTTCCCTATCCCTACACCAGTTAGCTTCCCCCCCAAGTCTCACATGAGGCACCGAATCAAAGGCCTCGCCGAAGTTCAAGTAAAGAACATCCACCTCATGACCCTTATCCAGCTCACCTGTCACCCAGACATAATATTGTATCAGGTTGGTTTGACAAGACTTCCCTGAAATGAACCCATGCTGGCTCACATCCTGGAGGCCATTGTCCTCCAGGAGTGACACCAGTCTTTCCTTTAGTATCATTTCCACGAGTTTGCACACTATGGAGGTGAGACATACTGGGCCTATAATTACCCGGTTCATCCCTTGGTCTGCTCTTGTGTAATGACACTACATGTGCCATCCTCCAGTCCAGTAGCACACATACTGACTCCAGTGAGGTGCTGTACAGATCCACCAGTGGCTCCGCCAACACCTCCACCATCTCTCTCAGCACCCTGGGGTGGATACCATCTGACCCTGGAGCCTTGTCTGCCCTCAGTGCCCTCAGTCCATCTAGGACTGTACCTCCCTCAATTCTTTCATCTGTTGCCTCCTCTCCCTCTGTCTCTTCCCTCCCAGCCCATGGTGGTAGTGGCTTCCCCTTTTCTTCTGTGAACATTGAGCAAAAGTATTCATTCAGTGCTTCCACCTGTTCCTAACCCTTTTCCGTCCACTCCTGACCCTTTTTTATCCTCACTATTGTCTCCTTGCACTTCCTTTTCTCCCTGATGAATCTGAAAAAGTCTTTCTCCCCCTGTTAATTCCCTGCGCTAATCTTAGCTCCCTCTGAGCCTTGGCTTTTCTCACTTTTCTGGTCACCTCCCTAGACCATCTTGCATACTCCTCCCTGTCCCCTTCTTTTCCCATTCTCCTATACCTCTGGTGCATGTATCGTTTTGCCCTCACCACCTCTACTACCTCGCTGTTCAACCAGCATGGTTTCCTTGCTCTGCTCCTCTTACTCTGTGTCTTGGTACAGGCTACCATTGCCTTTGTAATCCCACGTTTAATAATGTCCCATTTCTGCTCCATGTCCTTCTCTTGCCTTATGCCCTCCAGTTTCCCCTTCAGTACTTCCCGTATCCTCTCAAAGTCCTCCTCCCTGAAGTTTACCACCTGGATTAGTGATTTCTCTGGCTCCCCACACATGGTGATATTAAACCACACCGTCTGGTAATCGCTGTTGGATACTGGGTCCTCCACCCTTATTTCCCTTACTGCTTCTCCATTTGACAATATCAGATCTAAAGTGTTCTTTAGCCTAGTAGGTACACTGACCAACTGTATCAGGAGAGCCTCCTGGATTGCGTCCAGAAGCACTTGCTCCCTAGCACTGTAGGTGATCGGAATGCTCAAGTCAACCCCTGGCAAGTTCAAATCCCCCACGATGACCACCTTCCCTTTTCTACATACGTATCTGATTTCTCTTGCTAATTCCCTATGAAGTTCCTCAGACTGGGATGGCAGCCTGTACATCACCTCAATCATCAGTTTCCTACCCCTTGAGTCTAGAAGTTGCAGCCAGATAGTCTCTGTTCTCCTTTCTTCCCCCTTGTCCTTTGTGCGTTTGATCCCATCCCTCACATAGACTGCTACTCCACCCTCCCTTCCCTCCTTATGGCCCTTCCTGTATAGTTTGTATCCTGGGATTGCCCAATCCCAGTCCTGATGCTCAGTTGCCCACGTTTCCATGACAGCAGCAATATCTGTCCTCCCCACTGCCAATAGTGCCTGTAGCTCAGCTGATTTGTTGCCTAAGCTTCTAGCATTCAGTGAGACCATTCTCCATCCTACTCCCTTCCCTTCATCACCCTCCATCTCCTCCCTTCACCTCCCTCCTTTTCAGCCCTTCCGAGTTCTTTCCTGCTAACCTGGGAGGGAGGCTGTGACTCCACTCTATCGGATCCCTGCCTACCTGCTGTCCAATTGCCACCCCCCAACTAGTTTAGATCCACTTTTGTTGCAATATACCTCCCCAGTCTTTGCTTTAATACCTTCTTCCCCATCCCACTCAGGTGCAGCCTATCCCTTGCAAACATGTTGTTATTATCCTAGGTACTGCCCCAGTCACCCACAGCTCCATACCCTTTAGTTTGACACCATTTAACCAACCATGTGTTCAACTCCCTAATCCTCTCTTTTCTCACTGTGCTTGCACAGGGTACCGGGATCACCTCTGAGAAGGCCACAGACTCCCCAGTCTCCTCACACAACCTTCCCACTTCCTCAAACCTCTCTGTCGTTTCCTCCACCATTTCCCCTGCTAGGTCATTTGTCCCCACATGTACCAAAATGTGCAGTTTCCTCTTACCCCTCCTTGCACACCTAAGGATTACCTGTTCTGCCTTGTCTGCCTTTAATCCCAGTATGGACTCCACCCATATCTGACTGTGCCTTTCCCCCTTGCTGCGGCATCTGATCCCCTTGAGTATGGAGTCCCCAACACCAGTACACTCCCCTCCTCTTTCCTAGTGCCAAACACCACCATCCAACCCAGGTTCTCATTCCCGGAGCCACTCAAAATGGTGCTTTTACCATCTGCCCCTGTGTTTTCCCCCTGCCTCTCTCAATTGAGACCCTTCCTCTGCCACACCATGCTCAACCTCTCCACTAGTAATGCCCCTCACTCCCTCTTCTTCTTGAATACTATCCCTTGTGCAGTCTCCTCCTGTATCCTCTTCCCCCCGTGCCACTGGTACAGCAAACATGTTCCCTACCCTCTTTGCCTTACAATGTGCTTTCTTCTCCCTCCTGCCTATTGCTGCTCTTCTTTTGCTAGGCCCTACCAGCTTCCACCCTTCCTCAGCTAGCTTCCTGTCTAGTTTGCCCCCTCCCCGTGACCCAATGTTCCTTCTCTGTGGTGTCCCCCTGATACTCTCAGATGTCAGCTCTTCTACCAATGAAACCCTCCCTTCACCCCTCAACCTCCCCAGCTCAAGCCCTACCCTCACCCCTCAACCTGCCCAGCTCCATGCCAAGCCATTGAACCTCTTCCTTGAGTCTCCTTAGCCTGTGGCATATTGTGCACCCTCCCAGCCTCCACAGTATGTTCATCCACACTGCTGCCTCACAACCATTGCATGCCACAGTCCTACCCATGATTTACACTACCTATATAGGACAGTGGAATACAGTCTCTCTGTACTGACTGCCTTATTCCTTACATATTGGATCTCTTTAAAGATAACAGGGGTGCAGCAGTATGCAGCACTAATGCATTATAACTCTCTTTAAAGACAATATAGTTGCAGCACTGTGCAGTACTGATGCATTATTATTCTAATTAAATATAATATGCAGACTTTGCAAAGTTGCAGATATGTCTTAGGAAGGTCCTAGCAGGGATGGAGGACTGGAGAGGGGTTGATAAACAGTGGGCACATCTTAAAGGAGCCATAGTGGAGGCAACAAAGCTTTGCTTTAGGCAAATAAACAAAGGTAATCGAAAAAAAGAACCACCGTGGTTCTCCAGGGAAGTGGCCGGGAAGGTAAGAGCCAAAAAGTTGGCTTTTAGGAAGTACACAGAAACACAGAAGGAGGAGGACAGGGTAGTGTATCTGGAAAAGCAGAGGGAGGCAGGGGAGGGCAGTCAGGAGCGAAAAGGTGCAAACGGAGGAAAAAATAACCAGACAGTAAAGACAGGTGACAAGACATTTTATAGGTACAGTACATTAGTAAAAGGAGGAAGACAAAGGGTGGGATTGTAAGGCGTAAGGGGAAAACAGGTAGTGGAAGGGGGCTTGGAAAAAGCATCAGTACTGAACAAATATTTTTGTTCAGTGTTCACAGAAGAGGGGGAAGGTGAGAGACCACAATTTTGTGGCAGGAGCAATAAGGGCAGGGAAGTGGTCACCAGTCTGTTTACGGAGGAGTTAGTGCTAAAGGAACTCACAAAACTGATAGTGGACAAAGCAATGAGACCAGATGGGATACCGCCTAGAATCTTAAAGGAGCTTATGGAGGAGCTGGCAGCACCACTGGCAACCTTGTTTGGACTGCACAATCATTAAGGTATTGCACTCCCAAACTGGTGACTTGAATTAAAGAGAGAAAGTGGGAGCCAACTGGCTGGACTGGGGTGTTGGGAGGAACTGCTGTTTTGCATCACTCCCAGCTAGAGAAGGAAGGCACTAGGTTTTTCTGCATGTGACCCCTGCGGTGGGGCCAGTGTGCTTGATTCATCTGCAGGGGGAATGCTGCATGCTGACATGGCCTGACAAGGCAGTGCCTGACACCATGTGGATAGTGAGCGGGGGGGTCCAAGGTTGAAACCAGAAAAACCCTATGCACACCACCCACTAAGTAGGTTAGCATGGCATTGTTGAGTCTCACCCCATGTGGATAAATGCTGGCTTGATAATACGGGGAGTGGCAGATACAACTGGGAGTCAGAGAAATGCATGACAGAAGATGGAGGCAGTGGACGAGGTGAAAAAAAGCTTGATGAAAAAAGTTAATAGGGATGCTGCAGTATACTATAGTGAGTGTTCCCCTAGAGTTCTCATTAAAATATTAAAGGTACTTTAGAATGCCATACAGATACATTTCAACTCTCAGTGAAAGGAAATGTGTGTGCAGCAACATTTTGTACTGATGCAACAGAGTTCCTGCTGAAGATACTAAAACATGTGACTCTGCAGCATACAATGTTGTTGCACTAGGTACCGCAGACACTGATCAAGATAATGCAGCACTGACACAATACAATATCCAGTGAAGAAATAGAGACAAAGACATTCTAAGAATGTGGAGAAACTCAGCATGCTGCTGAAGGCTCAGCTAAAAAAAAGTCAATATTCCACAAATAATCCTTTCCCTAACAGAATAGCAGGAAACCCAAATATCCAGTCCAGTAGCACTCAAAAAATTGTATTTTTTAAGCTGGCCTGGTGATGTAGAGGGTTGAGGCACTTGCACCTTACCTTGACCCAAGCCGGTGACCCGGGTTCGGGAATGGACTCGGGGCACAGGGGGTTGGCAGGGGATGGAGAGGATTGAACATCCAGAGAACTGCTCTCCTCTCCAGGGGTGGGATCAGGGAATGCATCATTCAGCAGCGGCCCCCAGTGGAGACTGGAGGCACTGCCTGAGCATGCACTAATGGGGACACAGAAAACCAGGGAAAAATGGTGCCTGAAGAGAGCGGCATGATGGCTATCCAAAGTTTCGCCATGGCATCAGCCTGGATCCATGTTCCATGGAGAGTTGGGGGCTCCCTGTGGCCCTACTGCAGGGGAAGCCACAGAAGTCTGGGTGCCCACGGTAGAGACAGTCAGCGGCTGGATGTCCCCAAGCTGGTTGTGAGGATGCGGTAAGGGGAGCAGGTCAGGCGGCCAAGAAGCGAAAAATAGATATAAAAAAAAAATTATATCTTTATATGCTTAAATATTTTATTTCACTAATTAAAAATCGTGATTAATTAAGAGTTCTTCTAGAGGTATTTTTTTTTTGGGGGGGGCAGCACCTGTTCTTCATGCAGGGAATGGATTAATCATGAGATATTTTATTTTTTCAGCTGAGATTTGTATAGCATGCTTACTTTTTTCACAGTCTCAAAACGTATTTGCCACAGTACTTAACTTACAGATAAATTCACTTTGATAGCAGATCTCTGTCTTGGGCAGGGCTATATTTGATAGTGACAGTACCGGACTCCTAGATAAATAGGTAATACACTTTTGTTTTAACTCTTCATTCAGAGACAGCATACATTTTGCCATGGAAATCAACTTAAATGTATACACATTATATCCCCCCCCAAGAGGATGTCGTACAGCTGTCTTCCAGAAAGTGCTCTGGGGGACTGGATGTTGCCTGATTTGCAGGAGGTAGGAGTTCCTAGGGAAGGAATTGAACCTCCTTAATGCTAAGCTCATCAGACTGAGGGGTCCTCCCATCCACTGGGGCCTAAGGCAAGTACACCTCTTTCCCAATGTTCCCAAACAGCTTCTTAGACAAGCTAGAGTCCAGTATGGAAGGAGTGAAGGTGAGTTGAAAAGGTGTAGATCCTGGTGCTAGTCCTCAGAGTGGCAACAAGGAACTGTTATCAACTCCTGAAGTCACAGAGTGATTAACCCTGCAAGGGTTCCTGAACTATAACACAAGTCAGCCACCATCTCCTGGAAATAAGGTCTAAATTGTATGGAAGGAACCTAGTGATGTGGCGAGCCCCATCAGGGAGCCCTGGAAGAAGGGGAAGAAAGATGTAAGAAACAAGAAACGTTTTGGTGCTAGAGGAGTTGATAGAGAGATGGAGACACTGGCTGACAGCCTGGAACCTAGCAGAAGAAAGGTGGTATGCCTCCCAAGTATGTTTGCAGAGAAGATCCTACCCAGGCTCCAGACATTGGCCAAAAGGGAAGGTAGGAAGCCAAATGGGGTAATCAAGTGGGAAACCAATATTTTGGAAGGATGCATAGTGGAAGTTGTCAAGGAGTGATTTAGGTTTCTAGGGGTGAAGCTTTGAGAAACTGCAGACACAGTAACCTTTGCAGAAGTGCTATAGGTGCAATATGTAGTCAGGCTAGAAAGGCAAGGTTTTTAAATTTTAATGTATGGCTAATGGTGTGATGTGTAAGCAAGAGTTCAAGTACTATGTGTAGGCAACTAGAACAGGTGGGCGAAAGTTGCGAATTCTGCTTTTGTGGAGCTTTCGTGAAAATTCAGAATTTTCCAAACTTTCGCCATTGGCGAGACTGGAATCTTCCAAATGTGTTTGGCAGATTTTCTCCCTTTTCTGTGGAATATTTTGACTGAACTGCAGAATAATGCACATGAACTGCGGAATAACAGTTCTGAGGAATTTTTTTTCCCCAGTTTAATGAATTATTCCACAGTACATGAAATTATTCCACAGTTCAGTTATCAGTTCTGCAGACTTTTTTTCTCCACAGATTAATAGAATAAACTTCAATTTATATGGAATATACAATGGTGAGCTGTCAGATAAATGATTTATCTACACAAGTACTGTTTGACCTTGGGTAACCTCATGAGCTGTGTATGCCACAAGTGAGGTGTCTGAGGTCAAACAGTACAAGTGTAGATAAATCACTTATCTGACAGCTCACTATTGTATATTTAATTTATGCAGTAGGGATGCTTTCTGTCAGTGCAGGGACATTTGCTTTTGATTGCTTATCTTTTTTTGCACGTTTGTCAAAAAATTGAACAAAAACTGCATTTTCTGCTCTTTTTTTGCTAATTATAAAAACAATCTATAAGGTATCTATAAATGAAACACCACTCATTTAGCAGATAATTTTGTGCTGAACAACTTTCATGCTCACACTACCATGCTATCTTTTTTCATTTAAAGTTATTCACATTTAAATAAGGTTAGTACTGCTACTGAAGCCGAACATTCTAAATGAGTTCCGGAGTGATTGTGACATAGCTACTATGGGTGGGATATTTAGAAATGCCCACGCTTGCATGCAACCCTTGCGCAGCACAACTGGGATGCACCAGGGCATGGCTTGGGAGATATTCAACAGTGCTGCGCCATGGCTCAGCACCGTTGGATATGGCACTGGGGCAGCCTGCACTGCTCACGGTGCAGTGGCACTGTGCCAGTGCAAGTAGCAAGTGAGGAGCAGGGGGATGTGGCAGCACAAGCGCAGCTGCGCTAGGTGCAGCAAGAGCAATATTCAGATGTGTGCATGCAAATGAGGCCATTATGAATCCAAGACACATATGGGGCCATTTGTATGTCATTATGGCCTCATTTGCATGCAGGTGCACCAATCCCCAGTGACTTGCACCTGTGCCCTGCCAGGTTGCAGCCATCGAGGAATGATGCCCCCTGCCCGTTGGTGAGTAACACACTCCAATGCCCGATCGCGGGCTGTCGTTAAATAGTAAGTCCCTGGTGGTCCACTGGACCCTACCCCATCACCCAATTGTGGGCTGTTGCATAATATACATTCCCTGGTGGTCCAGTGGACTCTACCCCATCGCCCGATCATGGGCTGTTGAATAATATACCTTCCCTGGTTGTCCAGTGGACCCAATCCCTAGCCCGATCATGGGCATATGAAGAAATTAATGTCCCTGGTGGTTCAGTGGACCTGATCCCCAGTCCAATCGCAAGCTTCAGTTGTGAATAAATACCTAGGTGGGCCATCGGTACCCCCCCTCACCGCCCTCTCAGACCCACCACCCCACTCCCCTGGTCAGTGGCAGGCAGTGCTCTCCACCCACAAGCTGCCCAGACACCCACTGACTGACAGCATACAGTACGGCTATGCCCAGTGGTCCACTGTGTGGGCCAATGGGTGTGCAGACCATACTGTACTACACAGTCTTGAAATGTGAATGGTTCATTCACATTTTGGGACTGTGTGGTAATAGTATTGTCTGCATGCCCATTGGCCCATCCATTGACCAATGGCATACAGCTGTAATTGTATGCTGTCAGTCAGCGGGTGGTTGGGCTGCGTGGTGAAGCGCCAGCCGCCCGGCCTGCTGACCAGGGGGGGGTGGTGGGTCCAAGTGGGTGGATGGGGAAGGGGTTACCGATGTCCCACCTGGGCATTTATTTACAACTGAAGCCTGTGATTGGGCTAGGGATTGGGTCCACTGGACCACCAGGGAGGTTCAGTTAAGCTAAGGCCCGTGATCAGGCAGGGGAGCAGGTCCACTGGACCACCAGGGATATTTATCATATCAAAAGCCAATGCTCAGGCAAGGGAGTGGGTCCACTGGGGCCACCAGGGATAATTTAATTATATGTCCATGATCGGGAAAGGAGGGGCAACGACGCCCGGACTGTGTCCCTGGAGGGGGGGTCGCCACCCACAGCTGGTGGCTGCCGTGTTGCACCCTGCAATATGGCAGCTCACCTGTGGGTGGCCAAACCTTACTCCTGCTTTTTATGGGCAGATCATTGCACCCCCCTGTGCTGCACAAGGTGAGGTTGAGCCTGCATATGTGCCACACATCCTGGGCTGAATATTGGGATGTGCCAGATATGCATGGGCACACCCCTCGCACTTGTGTCACATACATTACTGGTGCACCCCGGTGCAGTGGGAAGTGTGCAGTGGAACACCCCCTTTTGAATATTGCACCGGGGCGCATCAGTGGGTTGCACATGGTGCAACACTGTTGCGCCATGTGCAACCCCTTTGAATATCCCACCCAAAATGGATAAATTTTATTTATTCATAGGCTGTGAAGATAAATGGATTTATTCAATGAGTTTTGAGCCCACTCCTATTGCATAAAGAAGGGGTAATGCAATGAAAGCAAGTGTAATAAATGATTTTACTACACAAAAGCAGTTTGACCTTGGGTAACCTCACAAGTGGCGTAAGACACGAGTGAGGTGACAAAGGTCAAACTGCTCGAATGCAGATAAATCATTTATTACATGAGTTTTCCATTGCATATTCCATTTATGCAATTCTTTTGTTTTTGCTTTTGTAGGGGGCATGTGTTAGTCAAAAAAGTGAATAAAAATGGAATTTTCTGCCATTTCTTGCCGATTATAGAAAATCTAAAAGGAATCTAGAAATGAAACACCTCTCATTTTGTAGATATTTTTATGCTGAACAACTTTTGTGCTCAAAGTACCATACTATCATTTTTTGTTTTTAAGTTATTTGGATTTGTTTGATGAAAAAGTGCACAAAAATTGAATTTTCTGCAGTTGTTCACTAATTCTGAAAAAAGTAAAAAGTATCTATAAATGAAACGCTACTCATTTTGTAGATATTTCTGTGCTGCATAAACTTTGTGCTCACAGAACCATGCTATCATTTTTCATGTTAAAGTTATTTACATTTGTTTGCGGACAAAATGAAATTAATATGAATTTTCTACTGTGTTTTTGCTAATTATCAAAATATCTAAAAGGTATCAATAAATAAAACACCACTCATTTTGTAGATATTTCTATGCTGAACAACTTCCTTGCTCACAATACCATGCTATCATTTATACTGCTGCTGAGGCTGAACATTCTAAATGACATAAGCACTGTATAGATAAATGGCTGAAGACATACGCACTGTGTAGATAAACGACTGATGACATAAGCACTGTATATATAAATGAAATTTATGTACACAGTTACTCAGATAAATGGATTTATCGCACTGTTTATCTCCAACTTTGCTGCATAAATACATTTATTCCACTGTTCTAAGTCAGAATTTCAGCTAAAGTTGCTAATTTAATTTCTTCACTTTCATGGAAGTGAAGTTCTGACTTTTGTGGAAATTCCACCGGCGAAAGTTTTTTTGGCACATTTCTAGCTACTGGTGAACCCTCTGGAATGACAAGGCTTTGTAAGCATCAGAACATCTGCATCTCAACTTATGGGGCAGGGTATATGGAGGGAAACTGAAATAATGTATTCACCAAAATGCAGACTAAATAGGGGGAGGGCTTCACCAGTCTAAAGCTTTATCGTGGTGGGAGCCACGGGGCCCCCAGGGTGGTACATTTGGGATATATAGGGAGAAGAATATCCAGACTAGTTACTCTGCAATACTTTTTGTTGCTCTGTAGCTGATGCTCCTTTTCATGCCCACCAATGATCTTCATACGCTGCCTTTCAATTCTTTATCTAGCCTCCTGCTACTTTAGTCATTAAGTGTGGTTCATAGCTCAGTGCTTATGTAAGATAAATATTGCAATGAAGTAGATGGTTGTTGGATACAGAGGCCAGCACTAAGAGGACAGTATTTATTAGGTGGTAGTAGTATAGAATGTTTGTGCTTAGGTACTTGGACACTTGAATTGAGTCGTTGATAATATTTGATGGTTTTGGCCTTTCTCTGTATCCCACCTGTAGGAAGGAAGCTCGGTTTAGAATTATGAAAGCCCCCCAGTGGGATAAGAGTGCCGCAGAAGGAGGAGGTATTGGGGAAGATGGTGGGTGAGTGTCACTCGCTCTAAGCAGAGCGGGAGTCAGCTGCATTAGTTAAATAAGCTGTGGGGGAGAAGCTCTTCCCCCACATAATCCCGGCTACTCCCTGCAATTATGTGTGGTTCATAGCTCAGTGCTTATGTAACATAAATATTGGAATGAAGTAGATGGTTGTTGGATACAGAGGCCAGCATTAAGAGGACAATGTTTATTAGGTAGTAGTATAGCATGTTTGTGCTTATGTACTTGGATGCTTGAATTGAGTTGTTGATAATATTTGATGGTTTTGGACTTTCTCTGTATCCCACCTGTAGGAAGGAAGCTTGATTTAGAGTTATGAAAACCCCACCAAAAAATAATATATCGACAATTGTTCTTTAACTGAATGCTGAAGAAGTCATGCATGACAACACCTACTAACGATAGGAATAGACAATCACCTTCTCCAGCTCCAGAGAGTGTGACTAGTAGCACTCAGGAGAGGAAAACCCCCCCTTGGGGGGAAACCTCTGAGGACCCATGGCTACTGACCTGCCCAGCCTTCTGGGTATACTAAAGGAGAGAGATCCTAATTAAACAAAATTTATCAGCTAATATCTGAATTCTAATTTGTAGAATTCAATCTAGATAAACAGAGCTTATGAAAAACTGAATTGTAAATGTCCAGTGAAGTAATTTCTTCCTAATAAATTCTGAGTCCAAGAATCCATGTACAGTTCGAAATGATGGAGAGTGGATATGAAGAACCTTCTTCCGGATTTCTGTTGATATACGGCATAATCCAGGAAATGTATGATAGTGGAGATGAAGTTGATGACTGGTGAATTTAATACAGGAGACCAGACGCAGATAGTTGCATCTAAACTGGACGTCAATGAGACAGGATGAATAGAAATAGTATGACTTCCTGACTTAATAGAGGGCTTGTAAAGTATGTGTAATGAGAGAAGGCTTGAAGCCAGGCTACCGACTGATGAATCCAGTTCTGAAAAATGAAGTATAGTCTTAGGAATTGATATGAATGCAACGGCTGTAGAGCTGGGTTGGAATAATGGCAAGCTGTAGAGGATAATCGGAGACACTGGTGCAAGGTATGAAGCATCCAAGTAGTAGAATATGGTGAGCCCAAAGTAAGCAAGCAGTTGAACTGCTAATCTGAGGTGAGAGGTAGTAGGAGCAGGACATGGCAATCAGCCCTTGAAGAAAGCGCAGCTGAACCGATAGCTGGTGAGGTAGGAGAGAGAGAGGCAGCTGATTCCAGGTATGGAAACACAGTCAGACCCAGGGAAGTCCGCTGGTAGAATAGAGTGTGGCAGTTAGTCCCTTGATGAGAAGTGCAGCTTTTCTAGCAGCTGGAGAGGTAAGGAGAGAGGCAACTAGCTCCAGACAACAGGAAATGCAGCCAGACCTAGGAAGTCAGCCAGTAGGAACAGTGTGTGGTATACAGCCTCCAGGAGATGTATCTTGAGTCAGTTTAGAGCAGAGTAGTACTGCATTTGGAAGGAAGACGTAGAGAATGGAATGGTGCTGAGGACTGACGTATCCAGTAGATCAAGGATGACAGGATCGCATTGACAAGACTGTGGCATAGATGCAACTTGACAAGGAATAGCATTCGAAACTGTAGGTATGCAATGTTTGAGGCAGCAATAAAATGGCAAGACCCTACTAGTCAAGCATAAGAGTCCTGGACAGAGATAACTGAAGAGGCTGAGTCGAATGGAGTAGCGTTGTCACAGGGTCCAGAAGCGGTAGAGCACAAGCAGGATAAGGTCTTCAGGAAAGGCGCAACTAAGTGTCCTGGAAAGGGTGAAGCAGCAGCAATTCCACATGGCTGAAGCAGCAGGGCAAAGCATCCAAGAATAGAGGAGGAAAGGAGGAAACAGCCAGATGCGAATCCATAATAAAGGAGCTTCCTGCTTTCCGACACGGCAACAATTAGGTGTATAGTAGAATGTGGGAATCTCCATGCCCTGAGCAGGGCAAAGCAGAGCAGAAGGAAGAAACCCCCCAGCCTGATGGGCGAAGGCAGGCTGTAGAAGCAGACAAGTAGGAAAACCTCCCAGCCTGATGGGCGAAGGCAGGTCATAGAAGCAGGTGATCATGGAACATGTAGGAACAGAGGACCTCCAGTCTGTATGGCAAAGGCCTGATGAAATACGATAGCGGAATTTCGACCTGTATGCAATGCAAAGAGTCATGTCCTGGTAGATGGTATCGTAGCAATTAAAGAAACTTAGGTTAGATGCATGCCAGCTTGGGAGGAGAGCAGTAGATTATAATGGCAGGTTAGACGTGAGGACCTCCAAGTCCTGGGAGGGTGAAGCAGGTAATATGAGAGAGCAAGGTAAAGAAGTGAACCTGGACAGAAGTTGGAGTAGCAAGCATGCTGCATGATGCAGATGTAGTAGAAGGGAAGCTGGGCAAAGTGTCCAAAGAGTGTGGTGGTTTGAAGATCAGGAGTAAGTCCATGGTCATGCTGAACATTGAAATGAGCAGTGATTACTGAGGCCGTGCAAGGCCATTGCAAAACGAGTGCAGCAGAATCCCAGAGGCCAAAGCTGTGGGATGGCAGTAGGCATAAAGCGATGGTCTGCACAGGCGAGAAGCAACGGTTGCGTAAGTAAGTGTAGACAGCATGCAGGTCAGCAAGCAGTAGGAAATTGTGGACTTGCACGGAGGCCAATAGAATGATGGATGGCATAAGCATGAGCGGATGAAGGCAGGAACAAGTAATCAGGGACTAAGTAATTTGCAAAGCATGAAAGCAGCTATGGCACAGATGATTGCAGGGCGATATTGGAAAGCGCTAACTGCCAGTTGGCGGCTGTAAAAGACAACACAGAAGTACCCAGTTCTATCCTAAAGAAAACAGATCCAGTACCGACTGCTAGTAACAGTTGGAAGGATTCCAATGAGGTATAATCTCAGTAGTAGTACAATAAGTGCCATAATGCAGATGACCACTCGGTGGTTGAGAATGGTATTGCAACCGAACAGTGCTCCATGCCTAAAAGCAAACTCGGTAGCACAAGTGACTTAATAGAAAAACAATAGTAATATCTAAATGTTACGTCTGCATTAATGCTAATAAACGAAAGCTGCATAAGCGTTGGCAATTGATGAGCCATTCTGTTGTACCAGTTACCGCTGTTCTATGCGGACAAGCCAAATGGCAGATGCCAGAATCAGCTACCGCTGGAAATAGGAATAGCTTGCTTAGCTGAGCTAAGGCATATGGTCTTAATGCTACAAAGTATCGGTAGATCTCCAGCACTCGAGGAGTACACTCTGTCGCAGTAAGCTGCCCTTATATTGCCGATGTCCTAGGGCCGCACTAATAAGGTAGGCAGGGGGGCAGTGTGTCAAACGGGCAGCAAACAGACATAGTCAATGATATTGCTAATGATCCGTGGAAGCGGTAGTGACATCCAAAATGCATGGCAGGTCACCTAGGTCCGAATTCAAACAAGGTAGGTATGCTCTAAAAGCATCAGGCAATGAAGGCGATTCAATGACTAGCAGACGGTGGATCCGCAGTGATGCTGCGAACGCTAACAAATGGCAGGGCAGGGAGCCAGCTCAGTGCATTCCTCAGGTATGAGAAATGTCCAGAATGGATAGAACTGTAGCTCCTCGCATCAAGAAGAAGAGGCATGGCATCCTAGCATGGTCTGTGGCAAGCGGTATGCAGCTTGAAAGGAGAGGCAGCTAGGAGAATCGAATGATTGTGTTATCTCCTAAGCGATACTTCAAGCGGCTACCAGTATTGGACATTTATGGAGAGCGAAGATACCAAAGCTGAGATCCGAGCCATGTCCCCGTCTGGTGTGAGCTATGTAAAACTGGAATGCGAAGACTGCATCCATGGCAATGGTCACTGAAGTGGCCAAGACATCTTGAAGCAGGCAGTAAGTTAGGGAGAATGCAGCGCTGATGACTGCAGTGGAGGAGATAAAAGCCCAGTGCGGAGGGCGGCATATGGACGTGAGGAGCGGAGCAGGGTCAGAAAGGCAGTGCTGATGTTGTAGGAAGGAGCAAGGCAGGCAGACCCAGGCTGACAGTACGAGTCCCCAATGAGCAATGAAGGGTGTCTGTGGTGAAGCAAAGGAGCAGAACTCCTAGATGAGAGGCAGCGTCCACCTGTAGTGGAAGGAAGCAGCGCAGGTGAAAATGGATGTCCGAAGCTCCGAGGTAAGAGAGCAGAATGGCTGAAAACGGTGGAAGCACAGGCAATGACTGCTAAAGAAAGAGAGGTATGAAGAATGAGCAGGGCAGTTAGGAGTGAGGCACAGGACAGCTAGAAAACAGCAGGCAAGGAAGAATCCCCAAGAACAGGGCAGGAAGAAACAACAGCAACAGGGGAGGAGCGGGGGAAGGGGGGAGACAAGCAACGCAACGGACACAAAAATGAACAAGGAGACTGGGGAATGGGGGGGAGGGAGCACAGGAGGAATGGATGAAATAGCAGCTGAGCACCGGCTGGGCCACTAGCGAGTGTGACTCGCTGTAAACAGAGCGGGAGTCAGCTGCATTAGTTAAATAGGCTGTGGGGAGGAGCTCTTCCCCCACATAATCCCGGCTACTCCCTGCAATTGTGCTGCTCTCTTTTCTATTGTAAATACAGGTTCTCATCTTTCTGTCTTCAACTTCCTTTTCTCATCCCTACCAACCCCTCCTCTTCATGTGCATTTCACTCCAGGTACTTCTGTACTATATTCATCATTTTACTCCAAATCTGCTTCTGGGCAATTTGCTTTTTCCTTTCATTTTCCCTTCTTTGGAACTCTTTAACTCTTCATGTTGCCTTTCTCCCTCTTATCTCCCTTTGTCTAAAACATCAACTCAAACTTCTCTTTGCCCCTTCTTGCTCTTCCACTGACCTTGCTTAGTCTGCCTCTGATTGGTTATCATAAATTTTTCTTAAGCAGTGCAACGGAATTGGGCTAAAAAATTGACCCTACCCTTTTTTTGCTATAAAAGATTCCAGGCAACATCCAGTTTTATTTGGTGGTAACATTTTCTAATTTGACCAAAATTTGAATGTTTTATAAATGTTTTATTTTTTTCTCAAGAAAAAAATATGGTAACATTTTCCATAGAAATAACATTGTAGACCTGGAAAGGGCTAGGTTTGAAAAAATAAAGACTCATGCTGTGCAGCATGGGGGGCACTGAGGCAAGTACATTTGACCAGGTTGCTAATATTTTTCTTAAACATAGCTGAAACTCGATTTTTTGGAAAAATATTTTTCGTTGCACTGCTGCTTTAATCTTGTCTTCTTCCCTGTCCTCCCATTGCTTGGATTATTTATATTTGTTTCTGCTTTCCTGTTTTGTTTTCTTTTTTTGCCACAGTCTGTTAACATTATATTGAAAATCTTGATTTTACTGCTACTCTGTCTCTGCACAGTGTAAATATTGCTTATTAATGTAAAATCTTGAGTGACTCATATATTCCCTTATTTAAGCCTGTATATTGGTGTTTTGTAAAATTGGTAGTTCTCATATTCCTGCATACTTTAAAATAAAATAAATACATCAATCAGTCAGGGATATAACAAGTAACAAGAGCATGTCAGTCACAGAACATGCAGATTCACCAAAAGGTAATGACAGTAATCCAAGTCAGAAAAAGTATCAGATATTAAAGAAAAGTCAAGAAGACATGGGCTCAGGCATTAGTAGGAAGGGGTATCAGGCCACCGTGAACTCATTATGTGCTAATTCCAGGTGCATTGGTAATAAAATGTGGATTCCTTAGCATTGGTTGTAGAGGCCCATATGTTTTTTTGGCCATAACAGAAACCTAGGCAATATCGCACCATGACTGGAACCTTCCAATCTCAGGGTACTCAAAGTTTAGAAAGAATAAACTATGGGCAAGAGGGAGGGTTGGTCCACCAACTGATGGAGGGCATCAAGGGAACCAGGGATAAGGTATAGAGCATTATTGTGAAAGCAGAGTTGCTGAGGGTCAGAATGGCAATGTGAGAATGGGAAGTCTTGGACTTAATGCTAACAAACAGCAACCATGTCAAGGACATAAAGGTGGGGGAATCATTAGGTACCAGTGACCATATATCAGCATGGTTTGCTATCAAGCTAGGGAAAATAATACATCTACAAAACTAGAGACATAGAAACATAGAAACATAGAATTTGATGGCAGATAAGGACCACTTGGCCCACCTAGTCTGCCCATTTCCCTATTAGATAAGCTGCAGACCCTAGTTAACAAACAGCCTACTTCCTCCTACCCCCAGTTAGAATTGCCTTATGTCTGTCCCATGCATTCTTGAATTCCCCCACTGTTTTTGAGTCCACAACCTCCTCAGGAAGGCTGTTCCAGGTATCCACAACCCTCTCTGTGAAAAAACACTTCCTCACATTACCTTTGAGCCGTCCCTCCTCTATCTTCAAATTGTGCCCTCTTGTTCTTGCACGTCTCTTTTTCTGAAAGATATAACCCTCTTGGACTTTGTTGATTCCCTTGAGGCACTTGAAAGTTTTTATCATGTACCCCTCTCCCTCCTCTCCGTGAGGGTATACATATTAAGCTCCTTTAATCTCTCTTCGTATGTCTTCTGGTGTAGACCCTGCACCATTTTAGTTGCCCTCCTCTGGACCACCTCCACCCTGTCTATATCCTTGTGGAGATGGGGTCTTTAGAACTGCACGCAGTACTCCAAATGGGGTCTCACCAACTGTGTTTACAGAGGGATAACAACTTCCTGTTTTCTACTGGTGATGCCTCTCCCTGTGTATCCCGGTATCCCACCAGCCCTCCTTAATGCCTTCTCAAATTGCTTGCCCACCTTAAGGTCATCTGATATGACTACCCCCAGGTCCCTTTCCATTTTTGTAGTTGTTAGTATCTCACCCCCCACTGTGTACTCTTCCCTTGGATTTTTGTTTCCCAGGTGCATTACTTTGCACTTCTTTGAGATGACTCTAAGCTGCCATACATTTGACCATTCCTCCAGCCTTGCCAAGTCCCTTTGCATCCTTTCCACCCCACCTTCTGAATCGACCCTGTTGTAGATCTTTGTGTCACCTGCAAAGAGACATACTTTTCCTTCCAATCGGTCTGCAATGTCACTTATAAAGACATTAAAGAGGAACGGTCCTAGTACCAAACACTGCAGTACCCAGCTAGTAATTCTCCTTTCTTCAGAGTGGACTCCATTTACTAATACCCTCTGCGTTCTGTTGTCCAGCCAATTCTTTACCCAGGCTACCACCTTGGGACCCACTCCAAGCCTGGTTAACTAGAATATTAATCTTCTGTGTGAGATTGTGTCAAATGCCTTGCTAAAGTCCAGGTCGGCCATGTCCACAGCCCCTCCCTGGTCTACTACTTTGGTCACCCAGTCAAAGAATCTATTAGATTCATCTGACATGACCTTCCTGTTGTGACTCCATGCTGCCTTGGGTCCTGTGCCTCACTGGCCTCTAGAAACTCAACAGTTCTTTCCTTCAGAAGTGATTCCATCATTTTCCCTACCACTGAGGTCAAACTAATAGGTCTGTAGTTTCCTGCCTCTGTCTTGCTCCCACTTTTGTGAAGGGGAATCACATCCACCCTCCTCCTGTCCTCAGGTACCACACCATCCTCCCATGATTTGCTAAAAAGGGTAGCTAGTGGTGTCACTAGTTCTACCCTTAGTTCTTTTAGAATTCTTGGGTTAACCCCATCAGGCCCATGGCTTTGTCCACCTTCAGTTTTAAGAGTTCTTTTAGAACCCTTTCTTCTGTCAATGGACTGGTATCAACCTTCCTTTCCAGACTGCTTCTATTCTTTGATTTAGGTACCTCCACCTCCTCTTCTTTTGTGAATACTGAGCAGAAGTATTCATTCAGTATCCATGCTTTTTCACTGTCACCCTCTACCCACCTTCTCTTCCCTTTATTAAGCCTTATTATCCCTCTCTTGGTCTTTCTTCACTCACTAATGAACCTATAAAAGGTTTTATCCCCCTTCTTAACTGAGTTGGCTGTCTTTTCCTCAGTTTTGGACTTTGCTATTCTGACTGCCTTCCCTGCTTCCTTCTGCTTCAACTGGTACAGTTCTGTGTTCTGCTCCTTCTGTGTTTCCGTATACTTCCTAAATGCTACCTTTTTGTCCTTAACCTTTCTCACCACCTCTTTTGAAAACCATAATGTTTTTTTTCCTTTATTTTCTTTTGTTGATTTGCTTCACACAAAGGCTTGTTGCCTCTGTGATGGCAGTTTTGATTTTTTCCCATTGTTCCTCCACTCCTCCTTCTTGCCCGTTTGCTAGTTCTTTTCTGAGGCATGCTCCAATTTTCCCAAAGTCAGCCCTCCTAAAGTCCAACACTCTTGCTTTTTTATGGCTTGACTCTATGGCTGTGTTTATTGTAAACCACAGTTTAGTGGTCGCTTGTCCCCAGATGGCTATTCACTTCTAAATCCGAGATCATTCTCCATCCCTATTTGACAGTACCGGGTCTAAGATTGCTCCCTCCTGAGTGGGTTCCACCACTAGCTGTCTGAGGCATGCCCCCCCCTACCATAGGGCACCGAGAATAACCCTGCTCTTGGATGTGGCTGCATCAAAGGTGCTCCAGTTAACATCTGGCATATTCAGGTCCCCCATTAACAATATCTCCCATTTTTCTGCCATTCTAAGGATGCCTTCTATCATTCCCTTGTCCACTGCCTCCCCCTGAGATGGGGATCTGTATACAACCTCTATGCAGATTGTGGTGCCATTTCCAGTCTCCAGGGTGACCCACAGTGCCTCCTCTATGCCCTCTTTATCCTTTAATTCCATTGCTTTGATCTCTTCCCTTACTTAGAGGGCTACTCCTCCTCCTCTTTTTCCCTCCCTGTCCCTCCTATAGCTTGTGTACCCTGGTATGTTGACATCCCAGTCATGGTTTTTTGTGTACCATGTTTCTGTGACTGCCACAATATTCAGGTGTCCCTTTTCCATCAACACCACTAATTCAGGGGGCTTGTTGCACAGCCTATGGGCATTGGTACTCATCACCCTACATTTCTTGATGGTCTTACCCCTTTTAGCCCCATCCCTGTCCTTACTGCTTTTTTCTGCATTTACCCCAGTCCTGCTCCCTATTGACTTCTCTACCTTGGTGTTTACCTAACTACTGTGTTTTGTGGGGAGAGGCTGTGTTTTCCTCTCCTCCTTTTCAGTGCCTCCCTCCTTGGCTAGTTTAAATGCTTATCAATGAAGCATTTAAACCTATCACTTAGGATCCTGGTTCCCCTCTCGGACAAATGCAGACCATCACACCTGTATAGGCCTGTATCCCTCTAGGTGAACCCCCAGTCCCGAATGAAGCCAAAGCCCTGAGCTCTGCACCAGTTTTTCAACCATTCATTGAATCCCATGGTGCAGAGTATCCTAGCATCACCCTTGCCATAGACAGGCAGTACTTCCAAGAAGTTTACTATACATGCTACTTGTCTAAGGCCCCTCCCCAACTCTTTAAACTCCTCTTGCACTGCTCTGATCCCATTCCCAGCCAGGTCATTTGTCCCTAGGTGGACAATGACATCCAGCTCCTTCCCTTGTGCAGCTGCTCCCACGATCCTGAGGATTCGCTTCCTGTCCCTCCAAGCCATGGTGCCAGGCAAGCACCTTACATCCCTCTCCCCTTCCTCCCCCAGTTCTACCCCCCTAACGATTAAGTCCCTCACCAGGAGTTGTTCCCTTCCCTTGTGGGGTCCCATGCCACCCTCCTGTGAGTCTCCTTTGTGGATGTTCCCAGCATCCTCCTTGGTCTCCACTGTAGGTGCCTCCATACAGGAACCACTCTCCACCAGAACAGTGTATGAATTGTGGAGAAGTACAACTGGAGGGATGTGCCTCTGTTCCACCACTCTCATATTCCCTGAGCTCTTCTTGGTCCAACCATTCCTCTTTCTTGGCAACCTCTGAGGTAGCGACAGTGGCCCTGGTGTTCCCTGGGTGGGAGAGGAGGTCCTCTGAATCCTGGACAACTCAGCCTGGACATAAGCAACCTCCTCCCTCAGCCCAGAGAGGTGTCTGCAGATGGGACAACACCGCATCCACCAGAACGTCTCCCGGAAGACTGCTGCTCCACAGCCACTGCACTGCAACACTCCCATCATATCTTATTTGTGGCCCCTTAACTGTTGTTTTGTATACTTACTCTTTCCTCTCTCTATTTATTCATTTATTAATTGTTAATTTTGTAATTATTTTTCTCCCTACTTTCCTACTGCCTCAGTGCTTATGGTAGAGTATTGGATTTAGAAGGACACATTTTGGGGAAATGAAGAAGAAGCTTAAAAGCAGGTTTGTGGATTTAGAGGGGGCAGGGAGTGTTAAGTGGAAATGGTTTATCATTAAGAACAGCATGCATGATGTCCTGGCTCCTGTACCCGAAAATAATTATGTTTACAAGGGAGGAGGTGGTGATTGTAGAAAGGGATGAAAGGGTGGCATTCAGGAAATACAAAACAGCATTAAGTTGAGAGGAACAGGGAATCATATCTAGAAATACTGGGGAAGGACAACAGGATGTTGAGGAAATATAAAGGGACACAAGTGGAGGGGACAGGGAATCATACCTAGAAATACTGAGGAAGGAAACAGGGTGTTAAAAAGGGTTAATGGAGAAGAATAACAGAGAGAGTTAGAGAGGGTGATAAGGCCTTATTTCACATTAAGAAAACAAGACAGATGAGGGAAGGCATAATCAAGCTGAGACAGGGTGAGGATTGGGTGGCAAAAAGCAAGGGTAAGGTTGAAATGAAAAAAAATTCAGTCCAGAACACAGCACAGAAAACAATTTCCACAAGATCAGGAAGCACCAGGAGTTGGAAAATCAGTCAAGGAGCAGAAACTGCCATACCGTGCCTAGCTCCTCCACTGGGCATCCAGTCAAAACAGTTGCAGTCAAAACCATGAGTTTTGGAGGTCCGGTACATACCTGAATCAGTCCAGGGGTCAGTCAGGCAGTCTGTTAGCTGTGGCCAGCTCGGAGAGTGCCAGGGCCACAGCAGCAGCTTGGGAAGCCTGCAGATGGGCTGTCTGAATCTGTCTGGGGGTCAGTCTGGTGGCTTGTTAGCTGCAGCTGGCTCAGAGAGTGCTGGGGCTGCAGCAGCAGCTTGGTAAGCAGGCAGAGGGGCTGTCTGAATCTGTCCGGGGGTCCGTCAGGTGGTCCGTTAACTGCAGTCAGCTCGGAGAGTGCCTGGGCCACAGCAGCAGCTTGGAAAGTCCACAGATGGGCTGTCACTCTATGGAATCCTTCCCCTACCTTGGGCTCCCCATGTCTGTACAGGAAATATGTGGCCCTCCAAGTTAGGCTCTTCCCTGTCTACCAGCATGGCCTGCTGCCTGCTGATGCCCTGCAGATGCTACTCAAGATGCTGCACTCCTGCTTCATGGCACTCGAGCTTCGGGGTCACTTGGTCCCCTTTGAAATATAATTGGATCCCAGCCCTGCTATTGGCTGGTCCAAGTCACGTGACCACCCCTCCACCTCCTGTGTAATTCCCAGCCTCTTCTTCCCTCAGTTAAATGCCCCCCCTCCTCCCAGCCAAGACAAAATCATTTGGTTTGCAGTTACACTGTTTAAATAACACAGCACACATTGTTCCATCTCATGAAATGCTACCTCAAGCCTAAAAGAAAAACAAACAGCTCCAGCTGCCTGCCTCCCTCCCTCTGCTGAGTTTCAACTCCAATCCAAAAGTACCACAGCACGCCCCCAGAGCATAGTATATTTAAACTTTCCACTGCCAAAATTGGCTATATTTACTTTTAGGTCTATCTGAGGAGTGGGTTCTCTTAGTTTTAGACTGGAATTCCAATTTGAGTAAGCTAAATCACCGGTGTCAAAGTGGGACCCTTGATTTAGCCCCTAATTTTCCAATGCCTCAATGGCCAATGTGTCTAATTGGCTCCTTTTATACACTGTGCTCCCATCAAGGATTTTACACAGGTGTTCAATGGGAGCATGATAAAAAGGAGCACCACAGACTCCTAACTCAAACAAATCCAAAACAGCATACTCAAACTTTTCAAGTTGCTTCACACACTAGAATTCACATTTCTTCTAAGGGGTTCTGCTGGATAGTGGCAAACAACGAACAATCCAAAAGTACCAGCACGCGCACCCCCCCACACACACGTACACAACGTAGCATATTTAAAATTTCCACTGCCAAAATTGGCTATATTTATTTTCAGCTCCATGTGAGGAGTGGGTCCTCTTAGTTTCAGACTGGAATTCCAATGTGAGTAAGTTAAATCACCAACGTCAAAGTAGGACCCTTGATTTAGTCCCTAACTTTCCAATGCCTCAATGGCTAATTTATCTAAGAGGACCCACTCCTCACATAGAGCTAAAAGTAAATATATCCAATTTGGCAGTGGAAAGTTTAAATATGCTATGTTGTGAGTGTGTGTGTGTGGGGGGGTTGCGCTGGTACTTTTGGAGTGTTTGTTGTTTGCCACTATCCATCAGCACCCCTTAGAAGAAATATGAATTCTAGTGTGTGAAGCAACTTGAAAGGTTTGAGCATGCTATTTTGGGTTGGTTTCAACTCCAATCCAAAAGTACCAGAGCACGCCCCCCAGATCATAGCATCTTTAAACTGTACAGACATGTGGAGTCCAAGGTGGGGGAAGGGTTCCATGGGGTGGCAATTGGGCAAGAGACATGCAGAGACCACAGGTTGGGAAATCATATGAGCTTACCCCCCATAACAGTGACAAAGGACAAATGGCAAGTACTATTGGTGATGCTAGTAAAGGAGGACAGGATGGGAAGGGGGGGAGGGTGGAAGGTGATTCCCCTTAATGCTAGGAGCCTTGGGAGGAAAACTGAAGAGTTACAGGTGCTCATGGCAGAGGGAGAGGTGGACATTGCAGCCATCACAGAAACATGGGCCACCCAATGCAATGACTGGGACCTGTCTGTACCAGGGAACAGGTTATTTCATAGGGACAGGGTGATTGGGAAAGGAGGGGGTGTGGCACTATTTGTGAATGAAGGACTGAAGTGTGTAAGGGAGGAAGGGGAGGAGGGTAGTACCAAGTCACTTTGGATGCAAATCCAGGATTCCAAGAATAGTATTCTCAGAATGGGAGTGGTGTACAGGCTGCCATCTCAGATGGAGGAATTATACAGGGAACTAGCAGGACAGATCAGGAGGACCTGCGAGAAGGGTAGTGTGATGATTGTGGGGGACTTCAACATGCCAGGAGTGGACTGGAGTACCCCAACAACCAGGAACAGAAGGGAGCAGGTACTGCTGGATGCCTTCCAGGACAGCTTCCTGCTGCAAATGATCAGTGAACCAACCAGGTTAGGGAATACCCTTGACCTTGTGCTGGCAAATGGGGACTTTGTGAGAGAACTTACAGTGGAGGAACTGCTGTCAGGGAGTGACCTCCACTCAGTATGGCTCACATTGAATATGGGCAAGGAAGGAGTGGAATCTGGCACAAGAGTGCTGAACTTCAGGAGGGCTGACTTTGGGAAGATGGGGGAAGTGGTAAAAGGGTACCTGGCCAGAATTCAATCTAGTATGGACACTAACCTGAGGTGGGAGCTCATAAAGCTGGGAATAGTGGAGGCAACCAAAACCTGCTACAAGGCCCACAGCAAGAAGGCTATGGCTAAGAAACCGAGCTAGTTGAGCAAGGAGGTCATGGAAAAGGTACGGAGGAAAAGAGTTGCCTTTAGGGAGATAGAAGAAAACAGGGAAGAGGAGGACAGGGAGGAGTACTTGACGGAATCGAAGGAGGTGACATGGGCAGTAAGGGGAGCCAAGGCATCTACGGAACTCTGGCTGGCATAAGGCATTAAGAAGGGGGAGAAGGACTTCTTTATGTACATCAGGGAGAAAAGGAGCTGTAAGGACCACACAGTAAGGATTAGGAAGGAGGGGTTGGGAGGAAGCAGGGTGCAACATGGCAGAAGCACTAAATGATTACTTCTGCTCGGTATTTACTAAGGAGAGGGGGGTGACACCCAAGGGGGGAGGAATGGCAGAAATAGGGGGGAGGGGGTGATAGATGGGGAAATTATGGTGGGTAGAGTTTGGGAGGGTTTGAAGGCACTGAGGGTGGACAAGGCGCCAGGCCCAGATGGCATCCACCCCTAGGTACTGAAGGAACTGGCAGAGGTCCTTGCAGGACCTTTTGGCAGAACTATTTAATGCCTCACTACATTTGGGGTGTGTACCTCAAGACTGGAGGATAGCTCATGTGGTGCCCTTCCACAAGAGTGGCCCCAAGGATGATCCGGAAAACTACAGAACAGTGAGCCTCACATCCATCATGGGTAAGCTAATGGAGACTATCCTGCAGGAGAGGCTGTGGCCCTTCTAGAGGCCAAAGGACTACAGGACAGCAGGCAGCATGGCTTCATATGTGGCAGATCCTGCCAAACCAACCTGGTTGAGTTCTATGACTGGGTAACTAGGCAACTGGACAGGGGCCATGCAGTGGATGTCCTGTATCTGGACTTCAGTAAGGCATTCGACTCAGTGCCGCATGGAAGGCTGGGAAGTAAGTTAGAAGGCACAGGGGCAGGTGCAAAGCTGGTGAGATGGGTATGGAACTGGCTTCAGGGAAGGCAACAGAGGGTGGTGGTGGGTGGGGAGTTCTCACACCCAAGGCTAGTGATGAGCGATGTTCCACAGGGCTCGGTTTTGGGACCAGTGTTGTTTGGGATATTCATTGCAGACATATCATTGGACATCAAGAGCAAGATCAGTCTGTTTGCTGATGATACCAAGGTAGGAGCGGTGGTGGATGACCTAGGGAGATGGCAGGGGTTGTAGGATGATCTGGCAAAGCTTGAAACCTGGTCAGACACCTGGCAACTGGGATTTAATGCCAAAAAGTGTAAGGTACTGCATTTTGGGATGAAGAACCCAAGGAGGAGTTACCAGCTGGGGGGAGTGCAGCTAGCCCAGACAGAGGAGGAGGAGAAGGATCTGGGGGTGCTCATTACAGGATCAATGAACAACTTGGCACAATGTAGGAAGGCAGCTGCAAAGGCCAACAAAATGCTGGGTTGTATTGCAAGGGGTATATCCTCGAAGAGGGTGGAGGTGATTCTGCCACTGTATAAGTCATTAGTTAGTCACACCTGGAGTACTGTGTGCAGTATTGGCTCCCTTATCTGAAGAGGGACATTAAGTTACTGGAAGGGGTGCAGTGTAGGACAACAAATATGATCAAGGGGCTGGGGGACTTATCATACGAGAGGAGGCTGAGGGAGTTGAACATGTACTCGCTGGAGGAGAGAAGGGTCGGGGGGACATGATTGAAACCTTTAAGTACATGAAAAGAATAAAGAAGACAGGTACAGAGGGGCTGTCTAAAGTAAGGGAGGGGAGGGACACCAGGGGCCATGATATGAGACTGGAGGGAGGAAGGTTCAGGAGGGAAATGAGGAGACACTTTTTTACAGAGAGGGTGGTGGCTGGGTGGAATGCGTTACCTGCAGAAGTGGTATCAAGTAGAACAGTGGACTGCTTCAAACGGGGATGGGACAGGATAAGGTGAAGGGCCAATGAAGAGGAACGGTGGAAGGGAGGGTTAGCTGCAGAATAAGGTGTGCTAGCTGCACATTCAAGCAGACTTGATAGACCTCTAGGCCTTTATCTGCTGGCAAATTTCGTATGTTTGTATGTTCGTATGTTTGAGTTTCAACTCCAACTGAAAGCAAAGAAGTTAAATTGCTCTTTAACAATAAATCAATCCCAGCCCCACTATTAGCTGGTCCGAGTCACGTGACCACCCTTCCCCCACCTGTGTATGTCTCAACCTCTCCCTTCCTCCATTAGATGCCCCCATCCTCCCAGCCAAGATGAAATCATTTGGTTTGCAGTCACACTGTTTGAATCAAACAGCTCACAATGCAACCTCATGAAATGCTACCTCAATCCTAAAAGAAAACAAACAGCAGAGAAAAAGTACTTATCTTCTAGCTCCAACTGCCTGCCTCCTTCTGCTGAGTTTCAACTTCAACTGCCCCCCAGTATAGTTTATTTTTATTTTTTTATTTAGTTTTTGTTGACTTGGTAAGTGCACTAGACAAATCCTGCCTATTTTCAGGCACGACCCGGGGGAGGGGGATACAGATAAATGCCAACTGACCTTGAACCTTGAGTACTGTTTGTAATGTTTGAACACCTACTAATCAAAGGGACATAAACAAGCTGGAGAATGTGAAAAGGAGGATGACCAAGACAATACATGGTCAGCAAATGAGGACATATGAGCACAGCCTGAAGAGTTCAACATGTACACTTGGGAGATGAGAAGTGGAAATAGGATCACAATGTTTAAATACATGATTGTAGGGTATAAACAACATGGATACAAGTACGCTGTTCACAGAGAGTAGTGACATTAATACTGCGAGATAACAGCAAACTAGCAAGGGCTAGTTTTAAAATGGACATTAGGAAGCACTTTGTCACAGAGTGTGTGGTGGATGGGTGTCGGTAGAAAAATTGGAAATTAATTCAAGAGGGTGTGGAGCTGACAAAAAGGGCTGATGAAGGAAGCTGCAGAAGTCAGGTGGGGAGTACTAGATGACATGTACCACCTCAGAAGGCAAACTGTATAGACTTTCAGGACACCATCTGCCATCTATTTAATATGTTTCTACATTTTCTTATTTGTAAAAAAAAATAGAGTGAAATAAAAAAAGTGTCATTTTATATTGTCAAGAGAAACAAATTTACTTTGGGGTATGCATTTATTTTAAAGTTTTTTTTCTGTAACTGATAAAAAAATTAAGTTTTGGGGCTGGTATTATAGTTTGGAGGTTACAAAAATTAATTATGAATGTGAAAAAAGGAGCCTAGTACCTCTAGGGGCTGCCACAGGAAGTGAACAATCCAATCCAATAGGTTGCCTCCTCGATGCTCATATCGGTGCTTGCAATGTTGGGGGGAAGGGCACCAAGTAAGCTTCCATGCTAAAAATAATTTCTCCTGTGAAGTTTTAATTCATGTAACCTGCCCTTCAGTGTTTCACACAGCCATGGATGGCTTTCTCCAGGAGTGTGTTTTTTTCCATTTCTTTATGCATATAAAACAACATTTTAGACAAACCATCCATGTGGTTCCACATTTTAAAATGCATTCTGTGAGTGCCTGGAAAGGTACATGATACTCTCTGTCCAGAAGCTGTTCTCTTTTACCTCATACTAGGTCAGTTTCCCAAAATCTTGGAAAAGGGCCCTGGTTACCCCAGTGCATAAAAATAGTGACAGGGCCCTCCACTCGAATCTATAGACCCAGCTCTGTCCTTTCTCCCTGTCTAAAGCCCTTGAAAGAGTTGTGTCATATCAACTGACCAAGTACCTAAACAGTTACAATGTACAATGCCCCTAGCTACATGGTGTCCACAAAGCACACAGTGCCTCAACTGCACTCATTGACTTCACACACTTCATCCACTTAGCCCTTCGCAGCAGCAAACAGGTGGGGTCTATCTATTTATTTATTTGTTTTTGATAACCGGATAAGGTGTGCTAAACATTGAAATGCCTATTTCCAGACATGACCTGGGAGGTTACAACAAGGTGAAATACATGACAAGATAGCAGATGAACAGTAACACCAAATTGCTATAATAGAAAAAAACAGTGCAAAATAATCATTAATCAATAGACATAGAGGTTCTTATTTACTGAAGTTGCCTGACAGGATACAACAAGGTGGAATACATGACAAGATAGCAGATATAAAGTACAACACTTGGTTAAGAACAGAAAATAGTACAAACAATTAATGGTCAGTACAAGTATTATTAACAACAGAGGCAAAAAGGCATCCAAAATATTACATAGCATACGTTTATAATATAATCTGCATAGACCAGACCAAAGCTTTTGACCTAGTGAATCGCCACTCTCTCCTGAAGAAACTACTAGACCTATGTCTATCCCCCGAAGCAATCATGTGATTCTGCAGCTACCTCACAGGTAGAACCCAACAGGTAAATATTAACGGAACCTTATCCAGAATCAGAGAAGCGTCACTCAGGACGTGCAGGACTTGAAGGGAGACCCAGCTAGGGCATGGAAGATGGGGGTGGAAGAGATCTGAGAAAGTCTCTGCCTAGTACCGAAGGTAATTGAGACACTTTTTTTTTTATTGAGAAAGAGCTGATTTGAACAAAACCAGCACTGACCCTCACTGAAGTCCAGCTGGGAGCCTGGATGTCACATCAGCATGCGTGGTGCCGGAGGTATACAGGACTATGTCGTCCACATACATGTGAATGAATGCCCAAGGACAGGCTGTTTGCAGGTCATTGAGGAAGATAGAGAACAGGAGTGGGCCAAGGACCAAGCCTTGGGGGACACCTGTATTGACAGGGAGGGGAGAAGAGGTGGAGTTGACAATTCTAACACATTGTGACCTGCCTATCAAATAGGAGGGGAACAATGTGGTGGACTAGGTAGTCTGGCATGCGTAAGTTTGGAAAGAAGGAGGGAGTGGGAAACAGTGTTGAATGCTTTAGTCAGGTCGACAAAGATGGCTGAAGTGACATGACCTCTATTCATACTGGTGAGTATGGTGTCTGTAAGATGCAGGAGGGAGGTGGTAGTGAAGTGGGACTTCCTAAAACCAGACTGATAAGGTGTGAAGAAAGAAGTAGAGTTGAGGAAGGAAGAGAGCTGTGAACAAACTAATTTGTTTGGATTTTGGCCAAGATAGGCAGTAGGGAGATGGGATGACAGTTGCCAGGGGCAGAGGGGTCACCACTTTTGGGGAGAGGTATAACTGTGGTGTGCTTCCACCTAGATGGGATGGATGCCATCTCGAAGGAGCAGTTGTAAAGTGATGCTAAAAGGGTGGTGATGGCTGTTGCTAATAGGTACAGCATTTTGTAATCAAGGTCATGTAGGCATTTGTCCTTGGAAGGGTTAAGGGCTGGCAGGGCCTTGAGGACTTTGGCAGAGAATACCTGAAAGAAGGTGAAGGTAGTGGCAGAGGGGGGAGGTGGGCTTGAATAAGGGAGGGCGGGTAGGCGTGTTGAGCTGGGGGAGGGTGGACAGAAGCATCAAAGCAGCATTGCAGAAAAAAGTGTTAAATTCAGAGGCCACTTCTTTTGGGGCCGCGACAATACAGCCGTTTATATTCAAGAATGGGCTGAGGGGTTATGAGGGTGGGTTAACTAGTGCTTGAATCACTTTACAGAATTTGGCCAGGTTGCTAAGTTGTTGTGGAAGGTGCCTTTGAAATAGTGTGATTTTGCTCTGCGGTTTTGTCTAGTGCGGGTACTGCACAGAGTACAATATATTTGATGGTCTGCAGTTGAGTTGAGGCCTTGAAGGCCTTCCAAGCCTGGCATCTGACTCTAAGGAGATCCATGACGTTGACTATGATCCAATGCAGGTGGTCACCTCGTACCCTAGCTCATCTGAGTGGGGCATAGTGGTTTCAGACTGTGAGGAACTTAATTTTGAAGAGCTCAAGGGCAGAGTCAATAGAGGTGGCCTGAGGGATGAAAGACCAGTCTATGTTTCCAGGTTATTTAGAAGGGACGCAAGGTCCAGTGATTTATAGACTCTTGACAGGAGGATTCGGGGGGGGGGGCTTAGGTCTAAAGATTTTCCTTATTGTATATGTCATGTGGTGGTCACTTAAGGAACAGGTAGTAGGCCTGAGGTGAGTACCTGGAGTGGGTGGGACATGAGGGACCTGTCTAGAAGAGTGTGGTTCGGGGATTTGTGGTTGGTGCGTGTAGGCTTTGTTATCTGTTGAGACAGATTCAGTGTAGCCACCTGGCTACAATGCTTAAAGGTAGCACTGGAGAGCCAGTTCAGATTGAAATCTCCTAGGATATGGAGTTCAATTCCAGAAGCCAGAGCAGTTAAGGTATGCAGGTGCTCTAGGATATCGACTGCTGAGGAATCGGATGCACTTTAGGAGCCTGCTATAAATAGGGGTTTTGTGTGCAAAAGGGTAAGTTAACTACTAGTGGATCAATGAATTGTGAGTGTAGTGGTAGCATGACCTCTGAGCAACTTACTCAAGAAGTAATATGTGACTGCTTTAGTTAGCCCTTTGCCAGCCAGACCTCCCATTCCCCGTTCACTGTTTACCTTTAACCCCCCATTACATGCTGCACTGATACACCTAGAATATCTAGACTTTCCTATATTTTCAGCTCCTTCTTATGACAAGGCTGTGTGCTGCATTCAATTTTATTTTGTTAGATAGTTTAATCTCAATCAGTTTGTTCACTTCTCTCACTGTATATAACTGTGTAACCTTTCTGCATAATTGTGCAATTGTGTATGTATATCCTGTACCAACGTGGCACCTTTGTAAAATAAATATTCCAGCTTAAAGGTATTGAATCTGAATGTATAAATAAATAAAAAAAATACCAAATGTATTAAATGCCAGTTAATTGCTAGATAACATAATAAAGACAGCACATTTTGATTGTCAGTTCATGTTTTCTATAAAGGAAGAGCTTTCACTGTGCACTGTGCCTTTAAAATCATTCACTTTGCACCACAGGCGTCTGTGTGTATTTTAATTGGAGGCAAGTTCCTAAGATATTTTAACCACCTTCTGAGTTCAGTGAAGGATTTTCATATCTGATTGGATTCTTGCCTTTAAATATTATGTTTCTTCCATATAGTAATGGACATAATATTCTGCAAATGCAAACATAATTCCTCTTTGAGTACCGGTAAGTTAATACATCCATTCAGCCATCTGTTTAAAAATGTTTAGATAAATAGCTGTTTATTTCACATGCAGCTGACAAAGGTAAAAGAGGTCCTGGCCATCCTAAAAACCCTGAAAACAAGAGGTTCAGGAGGCCTGGATGGAATCAAAGCTAGATTGCTTAAAGACAGTGCCTAGGCACTCGCACGGCCACTCACCTGGCTGATCAACAGGTCCTCACTAGAAGGATCTGTCCCAGAGCTGTGGAAGCAGGAACATGTGGTCCCAATTCACAAGGGCGGGCCTGTGAAACCAATTGAGAACTATAGGCCTATCTCCCTGTGGTGTACCTTGGCAAAAATACAGGAGAAACTCATCTATGCCCAACTTAGGGAATACCTGGAGACACACATGCTGTTGTCCCCTTGCAACATGGCTTTAGAGCCAAACACTGGACTGATACTGCCTTAACTAAACTCTCTACAGATATACTTAGAGAACTTGACTCTGAATCCAACACAGGCGTGGTTTTCATAGACCTTTCCAAGGCCTTCGACCTGATGGATCATAGACTACTATTCCATAAACTCCTCCACATAGGCCTCGACACCCATGCCCTTAAATGGATGGAAAGCTACCTCTCTGGTCGCACACAGAGGGTTAGGTGGCAGGATAAACTCTCCAAACCACAGTCCCTAAAGGAGGGAGTATCCCCCAAGGGTCGATACTTGGGCTCCTGTTGTTCTCACTGTTCATGAATGAACTGCACAACCACTGTGGGAGCAGCAATGGTATCCAATATGCAGATGATGCTGTTATTTATAAAACCTCAGACAACTTGGATGATCTAGGCACATCCCTCCAAAAGGATATCCACATCACAGAGGAATGGCTTATCAAGAACAAAATGGTTCTTAATACTAATAAAACCAAAGCCATGTTGTTCGGACCTAGAGCCCTTGGACAAGACAGATCACAACTACTCTAACTTACATCCCTGGAGGGCAACAGACTGGAAGTAGTCTCCTTGACAAAATACCTTGGCCTTACCCTCGACCAAGGTCTCACTTTCAAACAACATGTAGACCAAGTCACAAAAGTAATCCATAAAAAACTTGGATTACTGTATTGGCTCAAGGAACAGCTGACCCCTGAAGCTAGGACTGCAATTGCATCTAGTGTCCTACTCCCAACACTAATATATGCTGCCCCAGTCCTTCAGGGTATCGCAAAGCTGGAGTACAGTAAATTACAGACTTTATACAACAAGGTGGTTCGCTTTGCCTCCTTATCCCACTCTAGGAGCCACCACTGCGAGGCATTAGTGAGGCTCAACTGGCCATCTTTTGAAGCTCACCTCAGGTACCCTGTACTCTGCCTGGCAAAAAAGTTATTTAACCCCACACCTCCCCCGAGTCTCGATGGACTCCTAACAGAAAAAAGAAACCTGAGCAACCTCAGCTTCTCGGGCCTAATGCTACTAGAGGTCCCTAAGGTCAGGACTAAGGCAGGCTACAAATCCTTCTCACATGCTGCCCCTTCCCTGTGAAACAACCTCCCTTTGGAGGTGAATGAAACCCCATCGGTACCGTGCTTCCGCACAACACTTAAGACCCATCTGCTGTCAACGAGCAAATGCCAATGCTACAGTACCTGACACTACAACAATGACCCTGGGTCAGCACACTTACCTAACTAAAATCTCCAACCCCTGAACAGGTAGCACTAACTCCTTCCTCCCCCTCACAGAACCTATCCTATGGCTCTTAGAAATATGTTACCTAAGGAATCTATAGAACTGTCTCTCTCCTTTGCATGACTGATGCAGGAACAAATGAATAACATCTTATTAACTAGATATACGAAACCCATTGAAAAGACTGTTATGTGTAAACTGGCGAATACTGTATAACCATGACCTATATATATATCACTGTCTATTATTTCATGTACTGTTATTCCTGGGTCACCCCTGAAAAAGGTACCTCCGGGGCCCAGTGGGCCTACCTGGTCATCAAAATTCAATAAATAATTAAATAAATAATATTTGCAGTGACCTCATGATATTTACTAGTTAAAAGTTCTTCATTCAGTAGTTCTGCCATTTAAACAGTACTTTTTTGTTAGCTTATGTTGTAACTAAGGTGATCATCTCATGGCATATACTAGTTCAAACATTTTCAACTTACTCCTGCTGTTTGTCCACTATTGTTTTATTAGCTAGTATTGTAATAGTAGCAGTTGCTTCATGGCATTCATGGGTAAAAAAGCCTTAACCTATGGGCTTACGGACATAGTAGTTGCCCTGCTCATCTTTGGGGCCGCTCTTGTGGAGGGGCACCACATGTGCCATCCTCCAGTCCTGTGGAACATTTCCCAACTCCAGGAATACATTAAACAGGTCTGCTAGGGGTTTAGCCAGGACTTCTGCTAGCTCTCTTAGCACCCTGGGGTGTGTGCCATCCGGCCCTGGTGCGTTGTCCACCTTCAGTGCTCCCAAGACCTCCAGTACCCTGAACACTGGGATTTCCGTATCACCTCCTCACCTCCAATGCCCACCCCCCAACCCCCTTGGATGTTGTTCCTCCTTTCTCTTTCATAAACTGAGCAGAAGTACTTGTTTAATGCTTCCACCTTTCCTGCCCCTTTATCCACCCACCCCCATCCCTTTTTATCCTTACTAGTTGGTCCTTGCAGCACCATTTCTCCCTGATGTACCTAGAAAAGTCCTTCTCTCCATATTTAATGCTCTGTGCTAGCCTGAGTTCCCTAGATGCCTTGGCTGTCCTGATTGCCCTTGTTGCCTCCCTTGACTCCTTCAGGTAATCCTCTCTGTCTTCCCCTCTCCCTGTTCTTTTATACTGTCTAAAGGTGGCGCTTTTCTTTGTTACTTTCTCCATGACTCCCATACTCACCCAGCTAGGCTTCTTGACCCTAGCCATCTTATTCTAGGCCCTTCAACATGTTGTAGTTGTCACCTCAATACCCTGTTTAATCACCTCCCACCTCTGATTATTGTCCATGTCTGAATTGATCCTGGCCAGATACCCCTATTCTATTTCCCTCATCCTCCCAAAGTTGACCCTTCTGAAGTCTAACACCCTTGTTTCAGATCCTACTCCCTCCTGCCCCATATTTAACCTGAACCACGCTGAGTGGTGGTCACTCCCTGATAGTCAGCCCTCTCACAAATTCCTCATTTGCCAGTACTAGATCAAGGGTGTTCCTTAACCAGGTTGGCTTGTTGACTGTATGCAAAAGGAAGCTGTCCTGAAAGGCATCCAGAAGTACCTGCTGCCTCCTATTTGTGGTGGCTGGGGTCCTCCAATCTACTCTTGGCAGGTTGAAGTCCCCCACAATCACCATGCTGCCCCTTCTGCAGGTCCTTCTGATTTGCTCTGCTAGTTCTCTGTCTAACTCCTCAGTCTAAGATGGTGGCCTGTACAGCATTCCCATCCTCAGGGTCCTATTTTTTGGAGGCCTGGAGCTGCACCAATGACTCTGTGTTGCCTTTCTCCCCTTCCTCCCTGACGCATTTCAGACCTTCCCTCACATACAGTGTCACCTCCTCCATTCCCTTTTACCCTGTCCCTCCAAAATATCCTATACCCTGGTACTGCCAGGTCCCAGTCATGGTAATGCTTGTCCCATGTCTCGGTTATGCCCACCATATCCACTTCCCCATCTGCCATGAGAGCCAGTAGCTCTGCTGATTTGCTCCCTAGACTGCTAGCGTTCAAGTTTACCACCCTCCACCCCAATTCCTTTGCCCCTCTCTCTACTTGCTCTCCCTTTTTTTTCACACCCTCCTGACCTCTCCCTAAGTCTCCTACTGCTAGCATAGGGGGTTAGTTTGTTAGGCTTCCCTGCCTGAGGATCCTGTCAGACTCCTGCCCACTTGCCACCCCCCACTACCAGTTTAACATCTCATTGTTTGTTAAGTATTCCTTAAATTTCTGTTTCAAGACTTTCTTTTCCTCCCCACTTAAGTGAAGCCTCTCCTTGGTGTAGAGATCCTTGTCCTCCAATGTCCTCTTGGGACCCAGCCTCCCACCAGTCCACACTCTTTGGATGGACACCACTCCCTTAGCCATGTGTTAAATTCCTCTGTCCTCAGCTTCCTCACTGTGCTCACCCTGGGTAAACACCACCGAGAAGGTTACTGATCTTCCTGCCTCTCACAAATCATCCCCAGCTCCTCAAACCTCTGTTGGACTACATCTACCATATGACCCACCAGGTCATTGGTTCCCAAATGCAAAACTATGTGAGGTTTCTCCCTACCGCTCCTGGCATGCTTGCTAGATCCGGCAGAACTGGGTTTGATTCCCACAGCTGATAAAAAAATAAGTTTGGGGCTAGCAGTATGTCTTAGAGGTTTGAGTAACAAGCTGTGAATGAGCTTAGTACTTCCAGCAGACGTAGGTTTAATTCCCACAACTTCCAGTTGCATACTGTGTGACTCTGAGCAAGTTACTTAACCTCCCTAGTGCTCCTGGGTCCCCCTTAAAACAAACACTTGTGCCTAGTGGACTTACTCAGTTGCCAAAGGATAAAAACAATCATATTTTATAGATTCATAGCCAGATACTGTTTTCAGACTAAAATACAGATTTGGAATTTGTGTTTGTTCTCATATCAGTTGTAAGATTTTCTGACTGTCAAGTTTTTTTGTTTTTTTTTTACTCATCCCAAAGTGGCTTGTAATATTTACTTTTTGGTGTGTGTTTTTTAACTGGAGCTTCCCATTTCTCACTTTCTGTATGGTCACACACACAGAAAGTCACTTGAAATTGGACCTACAGCATCATGAAGCACATTGCTGATTACCCCACTCTGGAATTGTTTTTCTTATGAGACTGCATTTTACTTTAAACACTGAAAAAAATTATATCTAGGGAGATGACATTTCCTTTATCCAGAACTGAAAGTTTGGATTTGAAACTCTAAAATGTTCTGTACTACTTATTTATTATTCAAAAAATATACAGTACACTACATATTTTGTGTTAATAACCTCATCTTACTAAATATAAATATTATATTATAGCTTTTTTGCACCATCCTGTTTTTAGACCAAAACACTAGTTTTTGAAGATTTAGAGTTGTTTCTGTTACCAGTTTAAAGAGTTGATGAGTGATGGCAATCCATTTTACACTTTTCCAAGTAGCAGTCTTTTCCTTTTGTTTGTGGTGTTACGAATTCAGCTGATTCTTACCATTATTCACTTTCAGAGTGACCAAACTTACGCCTCACACTGCATCATGTTGTATTTGATGAGGTTATTGTTATTGTCATGCACCCTCTGCCTCCCCACAACAGTCTAAACCACAGCATCAGGAGGCATGTGCAGCTGAGGGCAACCCAAATTTTGCAATTTTTGCTTGTGAATTTAACATGCAAACAATATGTTCCTTACACTTTAACTATCATAATTGCACACTGTATGGTCATTCATGTTCTGTATGCTGCAGTACTGTATGCTCTGGGTGGTTATGCACTTGGCTTTTCTTCGTTCCTTAAACCAGCCTATCTTGGTAATTTGGCATATAACTAGATCATGAATTTAGCAACATCTTTCACTACGGAAAGACAGAAAGATCCCTTATGGGGCGATTTTCAAAAGTCATAAAATGAATGCAACTCCTATGTAGTTACATGAGGATTTTCTGAAGTCATAATGGAGACACAACACCTAAATACATTTATTTGTTTTTGGTAACCAGGTAAGTACACTAGACATAGGAATGCCTGTTTTCAGGCATGACCCATGAGAGTAGAAGGCACAATATATAGTACATACAATAATCAACAGAAAGAAATTGGACAAGGAACATGATATGTAGCAAGATATAAGAGCCAAAAAAAACATTAACAATAGGCAGTGAGATTAGGAAAGAATGGTGGCAAGCTATAGTAGCAATTGTGCAATTAGACAAATGTACAGCAGTGGAACTAGAGAGTTATAATAGCATTCTAAATCATGCCAGACAACAGCAGTACATAGTAAGAGCATAACACTGGTCCTTACAGAAAGTGTGTTACAATGGTAGATCACATGAAAGGATTAGATAGTCATACTATTATCATAGCAAGGAAGGAGGATGTAGAAGAATTGCTAAGGGAGAGGGATGAGAGGAATTAGGGAGAAGTAAATATGAATACATCATCAGAAGTGCGAGAAGGGACAGCTGAAGGGTTAGGGTATTACCAGTAAGGTGACAGGGGTTCCTCAGGAATGTTCAGGGGAGACAAAAACAGGCACAGGTGTAAATTAATTGGTGGTGTCTCCTAAGTTGGTGCTTAAAGCTAGAGTGTGTAGGGGAGAGGTGAATAGGAGCAGGTAAAGAGTTGCAGAATTGGGGGAGAGGACCAAGGTGAGAGAATGCATGCGCTCCCAGTGCTGTTTTATATTTGGAGATTTGGAAAGATGGCTGGTCACTGGAGCGAAGAGTGTAGAGTGGGTTGGGAATAACCAGTAACTGGGCTACTGCCAGGAGTGTACCAGAGTGTAATACACTGTCAGTTAAGGTGGTATGGTAGTAGAGATGGTTATCAGTGGGGGAGAGCCAGCGAAGGTTTTCATAAAGGTGGTAGTGATGGGTCAGGCAGTGGGAGGCCAGGGCAAAGAGACAAATACTGCTATATGTTGTGTCCCATTTGTAGAGGCTAGCTTTGGTTGCCCCAGCATAAGAGACTGAACCATAGATAAGTGCTGGGAGAAGTATGCTCTGAGCAACAGCAACCCTTGTGGTGGGCATGGCTGGTTCAGTATGCCATGCCAGTTTTGACGTTTACAGCTTTACAGGTACTGATAATGTGAAGGTCAAAATAAAGAGAGGTGTCAAGGCTTATGCCAAGATAATTGAAGGAGTTTACACAGCTAAGGATGCTGCCATCAAGGCTGGAGACAGATAGTTTCTCTTTGAATTTCCTTAGTTTAGGAGCTGAGCCAAACAGTATAGACTATGTTTTAGTGGAGTTGGACATTGGTTTGGGATTTTTAAAAAGCCATGAAATGGATACAGCTCCTGGTTAAATCAGTGTCAGAAACTGCCCTGATATGTCTAGAACATGTCAATAACAGACTAGTTTATACTTGGTTTGAAAACTGTGTCAGAGTTTTTGAAAATTGGGCATAGAGACAAATGTAACTTGTCCCTCAGATCCCCACCAGTAACAACACAGACAAGTATGTGTGGGTGCTCAGATTTGGCAATTAATTCGCTTAATTTCTTTGATTTCAAGTATCCATTCTCATCCATAAATCTATAGATATACATATACATCCGACATATTTCCATATACATCATACATTTCAAATCCACTTTATTATACATACATCATGGGGGGCTGACTTTCTTCCTCCTCCTCAATTCAAAGGGGTACGGGCAGACACCCATGCCCCTTCTTCCTGCTGTGTTGTCTTATGTCCAATTTATTATTTATCCTCCCTTATTCCCCCATCCTATCCTCCTTCCTCTCCAATTTTCCACTAGTCCACCTCCCGTTTGCGATAGACGGTGGGCTTTCCCCCTGCTTTTGCCCATTCTATCCTGCATCCAGAGTTCAATTGCTTCAGCAATTTTGGAATTAAACATTGCCAGGCCTAGCCCAAAGAGGTGTACCCCATCACCCCTATAATACTTGTCATTCTGCTCCTCCTCCACCCTGTGTATGACTTTGCCCCCTATTTCCTCAAACAGCCTGCCCACCCTGGCATTCATGAGCTTTCTAGCCCTGTCCAAGGCTTTATGACATTGTGCATGCCTCCAAACCCATTGTGGAATAACATCCGACCAAACTAGAGTAACCTCTGACCACCTTTCCTTTATTTTATGAATGTCTTCCTTTATCTGATAAAATATATCTAGCCATGGTCTGGTTCCCAGATCATTCCCTTCTATGTGGATGATTATTAAATCTGGGTGCCAGTGATCCCATCTCATTTCCCTCAGCACCAGAAGCAGCTGTGCCCATTTCATGCCATGCATGCCTCTCCAGGTCAGCTTGATCAAATTGAGGTCCAGATACAGCTGCCTCCGCCCGAACTTCTTGGATGCCCATTTTTCTGCCCAGTGGACAAAGGAGTGGCTGCATATCCAGGATTCCAGCCTCCTTGCTCATCCTGAATAAACCCTAACAGAGACAAAATTAGTTCCCATACAGCAACCCAACCCTGCTTGTTACCCTTTATCTATCTAAATTTTCCTTGTAGGCAAATTCCCCCAACCCTCATTACTTTTATCTAACTGTTCAGACCTGCTTATGAGGGAAGAAAGAAAAACACCTTTAGTAAGGATGCATCATATTGTGAACATATCTTTTATAACAATTAGAAGACCACCGTCTCTTCTGTTTTATGTCACCTGGCATTCTGCCTTGTGTTGCCAATTAAGAGACAGCCCCAATGCGAAATGAATGAGATGAGTACCCATCCAGGTTTTCCACCAAGAAGGCTTTCTTTAGTACTGTCCCTACGTGCGACCCCATCACCGGGGACCAAACTCCATGAAAAAATATCACAGGGTGTTTTTCCCATGGGTGCCCTGTCACGTACATGTGCAAGGCCCCTATTGGACATATGGTGAAATTCCTGTGTGGTTTTAGTAAAACCCTGTTACCTTTTCCAGCCTGCTTGGTCTTTGACCATCTGACTAGCCTCAAAATCCCTTCTCCTGTCCACTCTATGTTCTCCCACTGTAGTCCTGCTGAATTGCCCCTTTTTCCGTGACCTACCACTTTGCTGATCCTAAAGGCCCTGCTGCACACGGTGGCATACACAACACTAAATAAAGCTGCTTCACTACTGGACATGCACACATGGTGCAAAATCCCTAACAAGCTCTCCAGTAGCACTTCTGTCTGCAGCCTCCTCTTGCCCTGCACCTTGTTGGCTCCCCTCATCCAACCCTGCATCATGCACCTTATTAGGTTACTTTTTGTCGGGTTCTCCCACCCTTTCAGGGTACACATCTGACCTATTGCCACTAAATGAATCCTCATGGTCGAATGTGTTATATTATTCCTCCAACTGTACACTATAAATTGTGCTACCTGATCCCCCATTACCACCCCACTTACCCGGCAGCCATTTTGAGCTCAAAACATCTGAAAAGCCCTCCATATTGCTTTCAGAGTCCTGGGGGACCAGTAGTTGTGAAACAATGTTCAGTTCCCCTTATCCAATCCTCCAGACATAGTCTGGAACAGTGGTTGGTCTGTGCTCTGCTCCAGGGCTGATGGCACGAAACTTGTCCATCTGCAGGTGGGAGAGGCAGTCAGCTATCATGTTGTCCATAACATCTGTGCACTTAGCCCTAAATGACATGTTCATTGTCTGTCCCCTTAATACTAACTGCCTCAAGACACTCATAACCCTCTCTGACATCACCTCCCTCTTGTTTAGGACATCCATTACTGCTCTATTTTCGCTCCAAATGTGATCTTCTGATTCCTAAGAGCCTCCCCCATACTTACAATGCTACCCAGATGGGAAAGATTTCCAGGAAGGTGATATCCCTTGTCACACCAGTCTGAAACCAGGTGCTGGGCTAGGCCACAGCAAACCATTTACCCCCAAAGTATGCTCCCATACCTATATCCCCAGCCACATTGGTGTATAGCTGCAGGTCTGGGTTGAAAACCCAATCTTCCTGCTAGAATATCCTACCATTGTAGCAGTTTAAAATCATCCCCCAACCCTCTTGATCCTTCTTGGTTCCCCTAGCTATATCCACCCAGTAATGCAGCTTGGAAGTGCTTTGTGTTGCTCTGGTCAGATGCCGAGTAAACATGTGACCTGGTGCTACATGCAAAATTCAAATGCCCCATTAATTGCTGCACCCTGCACCTAGCTTTGACTGCCCTTCACAGTGCTTTCAGTTTCTGCACTTTGGAATCTGGAAGTCTAAATAATTCCCTCACAGTATCTATCTCAATACCCAAGAATTCAATTTGCTGGCTAAGGACTTCTATTTTGTCTGAGGACGGGGTACACCTAAGTCCCTGCACAAAGTCTCAAAATCCCACAGCATCTTATCTGTCTGCTGTCAATCTTCCATAATTAGAAGAAGATTGTCCAGATAATGAATCACTGCCATGTACCCATATCTTGACTGGAAAGTCCATTGCAGCCAAGTGTTGAACATCTCAAATGTAGCACAGGTGACGAGCAGCCAGTGTGCAGGGCGTTATCAAAATAATAGTCATTCCCCACCTGGAAACCCAACAGGTCCCAATCTTCAGGCCGAACAGGCAGCAAGTGGAAGGCTACTTTAATGTCTGTTTTTGCCAGCCATGCCCCCTGCAAGGCCCTAATCGGCCTGACTGCTTCCTCCAACTTAGTGTAGGTCACCCTGCTGTCCTCTTCACTGATGTGATCATTGATGGAATCCCCATCCTGATATGACAAGTAGTGTATCACCTGATATTCTCCCGGCTGCTTCTTTGGGACCAAACCCAAAGGGGATATCCTCAGGTCTGGCAGCGGTGGCTGCCCAAATGGCCCTTCACCCTGCCAGCCATTACTTCCTTCTGAATCTTCTGTGCTAACAATGTCTCTTTACCCCTTACCAACTTCAGTTTTTTTGCCTTGGTCCTTTTCCTGATTTCTCGAAAGTGCAGACTGAAATCCTCCTGAAAACCAATCAATAGTGTGTGAGCTGCCTCCCTATCCGGGGGAAAACCTCAACCAGTCTTCCAAAACATCAGCCTTTATGGATGTGTCTGCCCAACTAAAGGGCCTGTTTTCCCCACATTTAACTATCCTGATGTTGGTTGTAGTAGGGTAAATCTCTGCCATCACCAGCCCCCCTACTTGTGCCCCCCTTCCCCTACTGCTGTCCCCTATTGCCTAACTGATTATCCTGAAAGGACTACTTATAAGCATTGTCATGATTGTCAGTTCCTTTCTCCAAGTTATACTGACAGTTAGACGCCAGGTGGCTGCCCCTGCATTTTGAACAGGCAGGCCAGAAACTGCAGTTCAACCATGAACAAAAAGCCCAGTTATATTCCCAACAGTACTTTGGGGCTGCACCCCCTTTTTTGTCCCCCTCACTATCTTTGCTTGTCGTCTACATACAGATCTCCAACCATAGATCAATCTTTCTTGCATCCCATTTTACATCCCCAAAATGCACCATCCTCTTCCCGAACTTCTCATTGTACTTCAGCCAACTACATCCCCCTTTTTTTTATCTGTGTTCTCCATAATTAGGGAATAAGTAAGCAAAGGAGTGCCCAGCTCCGGCTTCTTCTCTGTAACTATAGCTGTATAGTATGTAAAACCTGTGGACCAATTGTCCCAGTTCTTCCCTTTCATCATTTTCTCTTCCTTCCCTTTTCCAAATAGCACCACCACTGCTGCCACATCTTTCTTTTCAAAACTTTCTTTCTTTTCGTACTCATCCATGTTGTCCACATTAGCTAAAGCAAATATGTCGACATAGTCACCCTTCCATATTTTCTCCTTCATGGCAAGCAGCACATGGTCCACTATGCGGACCCCCGACACCCCTGTCTCTGCTCTTACCCCTGCGTCTATGTTGGTTCCCCTGCCTGCCCCAACCGGGTCACCCTTGTCCTTATTCCTGATTTCCCCCAGGGCTTTTTCTAGTTGCAAAGTCCAGTATCTTGCATAGTCTTAATCATCTGCTCTACATATTCCTTCACACTACCTTCAAGTGTGATAGCCTTATTACCAGGCTGGGGATTTGGTTGTGGGCGGGCCCTGCTGGCAGGAGCTGCTGGTTGCTGTCAGGTGCAGGTACCAAAACCAGGGCTGCTACCAGGGCAGTAGGTACAAGCCCTAAGGGGACTGGTGGTTCTGGTAAAGGTAAGGGGATGGGCACAAGGCACCAGAGCAGGCAGAGGTACTGGGTTAGCCAGCACTGGATCAACTGGGCTAGGATCCAAGGGCCTAGGCATAGGCGGAGCCGGCATTGCCTTTTTGATGTCTTTCCCTCCCTGCTTCTTGACCCTTTTCCGCTTCTTGTCCTTATCTGTGCTGGACAGATCCGCCGCCTCTGGCAACTGGTTTGCTTTGTTCACAAGCTCCATCACTGCCTGGTAGCATTCCTCTTTGCTTGATTTATTCTTCCTAGGAGCCATAATACAAAATTTGCAGGAACCTGCAGTGACACAAACACACAGTTAATATATTATACCGTTGTTGGTTCCTTCTCATTGCTACCCTTCTTAGCTTTTCCATGCAGGCAGCCATTGAGTCCTAACATACACCTAGCAATTGGATCCTGCTCACTATGGTCTCATTATATGAACCAACCCCCCCCCTCCATTGTGCTATATAATTCCTAAATTAAGATGTCTTCATTTTTTTTGTTTGAAATGAATCCCTGCCTAATCAGGGATAACTCTAGCTGCCAGGTGTTCCCAGCAGCTGACACTCATCACACTTCATGGTCCTGCCTCCCCATTGACCTCCCCTTTACTGGCACCAGCCACTACTCTGGGCCGTGCCTTTAAAAAAAACTTTTTTTTTTTAACTCACTGGGTGCCTACAGTCCCACCTATATGCTATCCTGCTGTGGGGAGTATAAACGGCATTGCCACTGTAGCCATTCTTATGCAGCCCTTCAATTCTCCCTAGTGCCCCCTCCCAAAACAGTCTGCCCTGGGTGCCCACATGTTGATTACATCAGACACCATCACCGCACGGCCTTTGCTGGCCTACATCATTGACTTGGCCCTCACAATCTGAAAAAAAAACCTCCATTTCTGAGGCGCAACCCACCTCAGACTTTCATTTTTATATTTAAACACCCTTTGTTTGTTTCCCATTTGTTGCTCCTGTGAGTTGTGGCCCAAGGAAAGAAAAATCCCCCCCTAAGGCAAACACCACGGCCACCCTCCCAGCAGCTGATGATCAGCTTCGAGTCAACTGGCCATGTGGTGATGATGTCAGACACCATCACCATGTGGCCTGATTCTGGGCCAAGATTAGTCGGCCAGGCCTCTCCTCGCCACAGCCTTTTGCAGCCCAGATATTCCCCAGGTCTGGCACAATTCCAGACTATGTCTCAGCAAGCTGGATTCTTGCTCCCTGGAACCTCGGGCCCACCACGTCAGCTTTTTAAATAGGGGGCAGTCCAAGATCTGCTCAAAACAGCCCAAAACAAAAGCCACTCTGCACTGTGGACATAGTGGGGGAACAAACATCATATTCAGCACTTTCTTCTGTTTTTAATTATAAATATTTTATATATTTTTTTAAACACTTACCTTGCTCTTCTGCAATTCAGGAATACTCACTAGTTAAGATCCTCCACAAAGGTCGATGGAATCAGCTTTCTCATCACTTACAAATGACCCTTAAATATAGTAACACTAAAGCTCATCAAATTAACAATTTACTGATTGCAACTTTATAATAAACTCAAAATTGCCAGCACTAAAAATAGCCAACTGGCCAAAATAGCTCTGTCATAGCGTGTGGGAATAAACTTCAGGCGAGGCAAATTTACAGGTTTAGAACACACCTAGGAGTGATATTTATTTTTCAAAAGTTTGAAAAATAGTAAATGAAAACAAAAACAATGCAAAGAAAATCACTACTTAATGTCAGTAGTTTCTCCCATAATACAGTCCTGGATCTTAGAGCTCCGAAGACCCTTCTCATCTGCATTCAACAGCTTGTCTACAGTAGCAGTAGAACCTCTCTCCTTTCTCTTGCAGGGCTGAGCCGCACTGGGCTGAACTGAAGTAAACTCTGTGCAAAGGTTTTTATATCTTTTTGGTAGGGTCACCTGACTGAGCCCTTACATGTCTGGACATGTTTCAAAACCAAGGGGGAAGGGGTTGTGTCAGGGGATTTCTAGTTCAGTTAAAGGTACAGTGTATGTATCCACAGATATTGACTTTCTATATCTCTGATCCACAGTGACTAAGCTCTTTTATACGCAGAACCTTATATAGTAACAGGTTTATAGTGTGAATTTATGAAAATACCATAAGGATTTATTATAACTGTATTAATCATGAAATTATCATTGTTTTATATGACTTCTGAATCTTTTTTCTTTAAAAAGGCTTTACCAACTGTATTCATTCCTAATTAAAATAGCCTTCATGCTTTTTGTACACAAAATGCACTTATGCATTTTACACAAAACCCCTCCAGGTGTTTGGCATCATTCCAGGGACTGGATGGATGGAAATGGAAAAAGAATGAAAAGAGAGAACTAGTAGGAAGTTTAGTAGGGGCAGTAAAGAGCTATGTTAGGTTGCCAACCTAGGATATTTATTTATTTATTTATTTATTTATTTACTTACTTATTTATCAGGTCTAGGATTACAGTTCCTTGAGCCAGGGTTCTTTTACAAAGGTTCCACGTCAGGTTACAATTCAAAACATAATACATGTAAGTCAGATTACAAATTGAATACAAAGGACAAAGTTACAAAAGTGTAAGCTAAACAGAGTTAGAAAGCATCTGAGAAGCAAAACAAGTTTTGGAGGCTAGGTTACAAGGAGATAGTGGATGAGGTGCAGAGAGGATAGAGGACAAGAGAGAGGAAGAGTAGAGGGAGCAGACAGCTATAGAGGAGGAGTGCAGCCATAGGCATTGTCATAGACATAACATGGGGAAGTACATGCTAAAGAGTGACGAAGTGCTAATAGGAGAGAGAACTGCATAAGGCTAGGGGAAGTTAGGGATAGAGGGGAAAAAAAGAATAGCAAAGAGAAAAGCATTAACTATTGCTAGAAGATAGAAAAGTGGTTAATCAGTCACAGCTGAGAGCATAGCCTAACTCCGCCACAGGCTCAAATACCAAGTATTGCTCAGAAAATTGCCAAAACTGACATGCTTCTCAGAGAAATTCTCTTTGAAGCAAAATTATGAGTGCTCTGAGCCTGTGCTCATCCTTAAGTACCCCTGTTGCTCACCCCTCTCTCTCATGTTTCCTAGCCAGTCCCTGTCTCCCACCTCACCACTATACTGACCTCCTAGCCCCTCCCCCTTGTGACCTAATTTTTCCTCCCCTAACCCCACCCCCTCCCTTCCTAACTCTTCCTCTGCCAGTCCAACCTTTTTGGCCCCATACAACTTGGTGTGGGCCTGTGGACAATTGGGTCTGCCTCTTTAATTGGGTAACTCTCTTTACATTCAAAGTTATACAGTAGAAAATCATAATATAGACATAGGCTTTGAAAATACCAACTGAATCTTAAATGAAAGGGGAAAGATCAAGTTCCTCATTGAAACTTCCATTCTCCGCACCTTGGATTCTAAAAATCTAATGAGATTCACATTGCTGTAGATGTTTAAGTCTGTCTTCCCCACTAGAAGAAGGTTTCATTTGTTCAAGTCCTACAAAGAAGATTCTTCTTGGATTGTTACCATGAACTAATGATAAATGAGTCCCCAGTAGTGAACTAGTGTTTCCTTTTACTGTAGCTCTGATCTGTTCCTGAATTCTGACCTTTAATGTTCGTATTGTCCAGCCTATGTAAATTTTATTACATGGACATGCAAGACAATGTACAATGACATTTGAGGTAGAAGTGATAAATTCCTATTGAAAAAGTTCTGCCAGTTGCTCCTCACTGGGATCCAAAACAATGTAGACTGTTAGCTATTGAATTTATATTAGACATTGAATAATATATAGGGTACTGTGTATAATGAGAATTTTGCATACACCCAAGGTGTTGCATGCTAGATAAACCCAGATAGCAAAGCTCAAGGGGTTTGTGCAAGCATCCAACACTGAGGGTATGGGTAAAATTTGAGTTTTTACACACTACTCCATACAGTATGTTGTTTTTTATATATAATTGTTGCAGGGCATTTTTTTTACCACAGCAACTATAGAAATGGAAGAAATCAATCTCTGTGGCAGTAGCCATGATTGGTATTAAGAAGCCAATGTGCCCAAGGAAGGAGAGAACACATGTGTGGAGTAAAGGAAACCAAGTACATGCTTGCTATTATAACCAGCCATTTATAACAGCAAATTATAGCTGGGTTTCCCTGTAGGGAAAAAGTGCTCCCTGTGATGTAGACAGCCAGCTCTGAGTGCTCAAGTGCTGTATTAATTTTTGTTATTACACATAAAATATGTGAAGGGAAAGTCAGTTCAGGGAAAAGGCTGTCTTACTAGAACTGACACATCAAGACCCTCCAGGGATAAGTTAAAAGGACAGGAGGTATTTTAAACTGCAGAGATCTGGGGTGTAACTACCTTGTCAATTTGCTTTCATCCCAGGAAATAAGATTAGCCATTCATAATGCCCTCAGGGAGATCCTTTGACTTGCATGGTTGCCAGGAATGACCTGTGGGGAGGGGCATTGGAGAGAGGCCAGAATGGACATTGAAGAGGTTTGATGTCTGAGCCAGGGAGGACCCAGATGGATTTGGAAGATCCCAAAATACATTTCCTGGGGAACCCTTGAATTACATCAGAAAGACCTGAGGTGTAGATTCCAAGGTCCAGATGGGATTAAAGAGGCCAATACAATTTTGCTTTGAATACAGTGACTTAGATCAAAGAAACTTTTGAGATGTATGTGTAGCAGAGCACAGACCAGTTCAGACCAGTTAACCTGTGGAGAGGAAAGTCAGTGAGGTCATTGCATATGTTTTTTTTCAATATTTTATTTGGAGACCCTGTATTGTAAAATATAGAGTTTGATACACCAAGGCGGAGTTAGTGACCTCATGAGAAGGCCGGCTCAGAAGTGTGTTTAACTGCTGAGAGAACATGACAGAGACACACAAGAAAATATTTCTGACTGAGAGAAGAGAGACCCTAAAAGCACTGAAGAAAGTAAGCATTAGATTATACCAGTCTGAAGTTATAAATTGTAGGAACTGTACTTTTTTACCTGTTTGTTTTAAGGCTGTATGTGTTGGGATATATATTTGTTCTGTCATTATTGTTCTGTTTTGATATTTTTAAAGTAAAGATATTTTTTTACAAACAAAACTGCTGGAGTACCTGGACATTTCTTTTTATTTTAAGTGGAGCTTTTAAAGGTTACAGTAACACTGTGTATGGGCTTATTGTATACTAAACTGGGAAATGGATAGTGTTTTCTAAAGTCTTGCATAGAGTTCTAAGGGTTCATTTGAAAGACCTGGTTGGGTGCCCGTAGGCAAAGATATCTGGCCCCCCCAAAGACAGAATTATCTGAGCCTGATAATTGGGTACGCTAACAAGAAGTTATCAGTTTGAATCCTTCCAAGGCTTGAGATTAAGGTGACTTGAACCCACAAAACAGACAAGAGGGTTACCTTGTCTGTTCACTGTACACAAATCATACGCTCAGAGGTTGGCACTTTGGGAGCAGAGGGTTGACCGGATGAGTGAGATTGTGACACTCCCCAGGAATTATATTACACTAAACTATGATTCACAGATTGTGGAAAAGTTCAAGAACCCTCCCATGTAATAATTTTAGTTGCTCCCAAAATGTACTCTTTCTCCAAGTAATTTTGTCAGCTCAGTTTCTGACAAAAATGTGTTGGCTGAAAAAGAGAGCCAACAGGCTTCTTTAACTTCAACTAGTTTAAGCTATGTGTATTTTCTGCAAATAGCAAAACCTTCATGCACCCTAACTGAAAGTGTCAGGAATTTAGGAATTTATTACTAGGACTATGACATATCAGACATGCCTAGGCTATAATAAAGGATGAAGTTTTTTTTATTTTATGTTAAAAATCCAATGGGCACACTGTGTAATTTAATAACCAACTTCACATTGTTCACAGTATTGTATTTTATTTCCTGACATAAACAGTAAACAGTTAAAATCTTAAAACAAGAAAATAATACTTAAAACAAAAAAAAAACTTTTTTAAAAAAACTTTTTGTACCACAAAAATGCTATTTAATTTGCATATTAAAGTACACACGTAGTATTTTAACTTAGTAAATAATCACAAAATTGATAACTATTACAAATTCAGCTGGAAGCACATCATTTGCTGAAGATAAGTAAATGCATACACAAATATATGACATGTAAACTCACACTTAGCTAAAAGAATTTTCTTATGAGGTGATAACAATCTGAAATTTCATTTTAACTGACATAAAGATATAATAATGAGAAGCATATCCTGAGTTTGGTAAGTAATACTAAGATGACTACAAATATGGAATCAACTGCAGATGAAACACTTTCATAAACATAATATGAAATTCTTTCTACAATATGCCCATGTCATAAAAAATGACATTTGTTTTATGAATGGGATGTTACAATTAGACATTACCTTTATTATTGTGAAATATGATGTAGTATTTTGAAATAAGGGGCCAGATTCACAGAACATTGCCTGGGTGCAAACCTAGCTTGCCCAGGGCAAACTGAGTTTTGCCTAGAGTTGGTATTCACAAAGCCCAGGTTGCCCCCACAAACTAGGTTTGCACCCAGGCAAAGTAGTGAGGGGGACTGCAATGCAAATGAAAGGTAGGGGACCTGCGTATCCTCACAATCTCATTCACTAAGGTTTTTGCTCCACTCAAGGACCTTTGCAAAGGTCCTTGCATAGAGCAAAGTGCCTCTGATAAAATCGTGGTGGTAATCCGTGAAACCCTAGTAGTTGGCAGAGGTACTGCAGCTCCCACCCCCCTCTAGTCCCTGATCACCAACCTGATGATAAAAATAAATGTTTCCATAGTCTAAGGTCCCTCACCAGTCCCAATCTCCCACCCAACAATATTTTTTTTTTTCCATAGGTCAATCACATAAAAGGAGCTATACTGTGTAGAGTACACACTCCAAGAGAGCTCAGTCAGTGGCCAGCCACGGTGGTGAGAGGAGGGCTGTGCTGGTCACCAATCAAAGATTGGGATGGGGCGAGCGGGGTGGTGGGTCACACTGGACAGGGTGGGGGGAGGGACCCTTGACTACAAGGGAATAGGATTTGCTCATATGGGGATGGGATTGGTGACAAGGGAGGGGGGCCACTACACTATGGAAAATCTGATTTAAAATTATCAGGTGGGAGATCAGGAAATGGAGAGGGGCCCTACACTATGGAAAATGTTTTTTTTATTATTAGGTGGGAGATCAGGACTGGGGAGGGACCCTTCACCATGGAAATATTTATTTTTATTATTGTGTAGCCCAGGTGCCATGTGCCACTGGGCTACTACCCCTGCCTGTTGGCTCTCTAATAGGTTAAGTGGCCCTGGGTCCTGTTACAGTGGTGTTCGGGGGTTCTGTCCCAAAGACAATAAAAATAGCATGGTTCCTTCACCCAAAGAGAATTAGAAGTGGGTCAAGTGACTGGCTGGCACAGCCCCCTGGGATGCTGCACCTACCCACCTCCCCTATCAACCACCCTACACACTGGATACCCAACAGTTCAGTAACACCCTAAACCATGAACAGTAATGATTTGATTGACTCTAAGAATTCCTGCACACACAATTTCAAATGGTAAACCACAGCTTTATTTGGGGTAAGGACTAGGTAAGGGATACTGGGACAAAGGATGGCTGTGGATAGAAAAATGGTTAATAAGAGCAAATAACAATAACCATTTGGACCCATCAGTCAAGTCCACCCCCAGAGGCAGACCCCCACTGGTATCAGTTTCTAATCTGATAGTCCTTAGGAATGCCCACAAGGTGTAGGCCTGTTCAATGCCATGGGTTGGCCAGCTGTTGGGGCCCTGATAAAGGAGAAACTGATTTGAGGAATCAACTAAATCCCTTTCACACTCCCTTGCTTAGTTTCTGGGAATCAGGTCCTGGGTACTCATGGTTTTGCAGAAACAAACACTCCTGGGATGAATGCCTCCAGCTGTCCTGGATTGCGGAGCTCTGTGCAGCAAAGGGCAGATAGAATCTTGCTCGAGGATCTTGCAGCTTGTCCCCTTGATTGCAAGTCTGGCCTCTTGTCACCTTCAGCTGCTTCTGGCCCGTTGCAGAGCTCAGCGACAGGACCACACCAGCTACAGAAGGCCCAGACCTGGAAGTGGCTCCACAGTCCTGCTTCCCACAATGGATCACAGATGCCCTAGTACCCCAGCAAGCGCCAGTGACCTCCTGAGCTGGTGAGCCCCACTTGGAAGGGGTTAAGCTGATTCTCTCCCTGGCTCTGGGTGAGTACTCCCAAATGGCGGGGGTCCTCCTGCAGTCCCTGCACTGAATTCAAAAGCCGCAGAAATCACAGGCAGTAGTCCAAGAAAAGTCCAGTGCAGTTTGCAGTGGGTGCTAGCTCTAGATTGAATGAAGCACAGGTGCAACCCCCAAGGGGATCCAAACATAAAAAAAAAAACTGCTCACCAGTCCGCACTTTCCAATCAGACACTGTTCACAATCCTTTCTTCAGCTGCAGCTGGGATACAGCTCTCAGCCACTTTAAGCAGTTCACTCAAGAAAAGTACAGCACCCAGCTAGCACCCAGAGTCCAGAGACACTTTGTCTCTTCCAAAATCACACTTGCAGTCTCAAACAGGTGACACAGGCTTTCAGCAGCAACTGTGGCACTCAAATAATCAGACCAGTCTTTTTAGCACAATTCAGTCCACCAGTGCAGGGTTTCTGCAGCACTTAGCTTCTCCAATATTCTCAAACAGCTCACAGTAACTGCTGGAGAATCAAGGTATCAGTTCTGTCATTCACTCTCTTTCCCCTGTTGATCCTTTCCTGAACACAGTAATAGATCTGAGAAAGGCCTCTCCAGTCCAGATTCTCTCTCACAGGAGATCTCTAATTTTTACAGAGCCTGGGAAAAGACTGAAAAATCCCAGAAAGTCCACTGAGTTTCACTCGAGAATCCACGATTCTGATTTGCTGATTGAGCCTATCAAGTGTCCATAACCATAGATATCAATATTTACTGAGGGATTATCAGGGAATGGTTTAGACCCCTGAGTTAGCCCGCTCCTTCTCCCAGGAGTCCTTTGGCATAGTCTTTGGGTGCCTAAAGAGCTGATTGGCTGCTGCTTGGGGTCAAAACATCAAAAATATGTCAGTTCCCATTCGGTTCTATGCAGTCCAACTTAGTTGTTCACTTCCCAATGTCTGGTGCAGCCAAGGCAAATACCGTTGTTTTACAATAGTCCCACGGTATTATAGTCTCAACTGCCCCCTTTCAAATGAGCTCACAAGTATATATATGTGAGAGTTTTCCAGTCGATATCACTGCAATGCAGCCCCCTAGGCAGCAGGCAGCACCCTCATTAATGTGTATGAGGGCTCATTAACATTCACGAACCCTCAAACACAGCCCCTGAGAAAAACTCTTCATTTTTATTGCTGTTCTTTAAAAAGGCCTCTCCTCAGCCTGGTCTGAGGTCTCTGGTCCCCATTTTGTTCTGGAGGGGCACCGGCACCGGGACCACAGAGTAATTCCCTGGCTTTTTTTTTCCCAATTAAAGTTTATTAAGTTTTTAAAACAAAACAAGACAAACAGAAAACATACAATAAAATGAGAAAGAATCCAACAGAACATTGTAAGTGTCACAAGAGTAAGAGTGCATTAAACAGGAGCCATTCTCATATGCTCCCTCCTCCCCCCAACATACCCCAAACAGAAAACAAAAACAAAAACAAAAATTCCCCCTTCTCCCTTACAACACAGCTCAGCCATACAGTTAAATAATTCCAGTGAATCTGAAAAGAACAAGCCAGGACTATACAGAATAGATATATTAGAGTGAAAACAATGTATGCAGCGATTCCCATTTTTTCTTGTATCTCTCATGTTTATTATTAAGACTGGCGATAGTTTTCTCTGTCCTCAAATTAGCAAGTAATTCGTTAAGCCATTCAGAATAGGCAATGTCATCACTATCTTTCCAATGCAGTAAGATTGCTTTCTGAGCAGTCATAGACATGAGGGCCATATGATATCATCTGATGGGTAAAGTAATTTTACTATAGTTGCATAATACACAAATTTCAGGGGTAAATAAATCATTCAGACGAAACAAAGGGTCCGTATGTTGTTGAATATTGGCCCACAAAACTGTAGCTTTGAGGCAAGTTCAGAAAATATGATATATACAGCCTTCTTCTTTATAGCACCGGGTACAAGTAGGGACAGCTAAGAGGCCAAATTTAAATAATTTTTGTGGGGTATAATATAGATTATGCAGTATATGAAATTGAGTAAGACGTAATCTATCTTGGGAAACATGTTTATGGCAGTTCTTCCATAAAGTTTCCCATTGTAGCTCTTGTGTGGGGAAAAAGGAAGTCAAGTAATCTGAGGGAGCAAAGCATTTCGGATAAGTCCAGTTGTATAACATTTTATAACATTTAGAGACCATTTGTTGAGAGCCAATTAGAAAGCCCAGTTCACTTCTAAAAGCTATTGAGTTTATTTGAGGGGGAGATATGCCAAATACCTTTACAATAAGATGTCTTAATTGATCAATTTTAAAGATACACTTTATGGGTAACTTCAGATTAAATAATATCTCGGTGGAAGAGAACCAAGTATGTTCCTTTGAAATTAAGGAAGCAGGAAATAAATCATTAATAGGTGCAAGCCAATTGGTAGAGAGTAAGTTATTATTTATTTTCAAATTGAGATTGCCCCCAATCGTTTGCATTAAATCCCGTTTATGATTATATTTAAGAAAGTTACATAACTGCGAGTGAACTTTAATGGAGGTTGCTATAGGCGTGACTTTTAACTGAGCTGGCAATGAGCTAGCCTTAATACGAAAAAGTGCTGCAGGAGTTAAACCATGGGCAGCAATAAGGGATAGTTTGATTTTAAGCCAAAGAGGAGAAGATGAAGACGAAAAGACTTCCTCCCTTGGTGAAAGCCAGCGCAGATATTTGGAGATGTGCCCGGCCCAATGATAGAAAATAAGATGAAGAAAACGTAGACCTCCTTTGTCTTTAGGAGCGGCCAGCTTGAAATAGGCCAATCTAGGCTGTTTATTAACCCATATAAATTTGGTAATAATTTCATGGACTTTGCGGAACCAAGAGAGAGGTAGCCAGATATTAAGTAAATTAAGGGGGTAGAAAAGCCTTGGGAAAATATTCATCTTAATTAAGTTAATTCTGCCCCATAGAGAAATAGGGAGTTTAGACCATCTATCAAGGTCCGTATCAATAATTCTAATTAAGGAATCCAGGTTCAGCTTCTGTAGAAGAACCAGATTTCTAGAAATAGTAATACCTAAGTATTTTAAAGTTTATTGTGCCCAGGATAAACCGAAAACCATAACCAAACTTTTGAGAACTTTATGATTGAGGGGAAATATAACAGTCTTATCTACATTTAATTTATAATTGGATAAGTGATTATATTCTTCAATAAGAGTAAGCATGGGAGGGATCGACCTCTCTGGGTGGGATAGTTGTAAAAGAAGGTCTTGATTTCTTGATCGTGAACCGGGATGCCTTTAATCTGTGAACACCTCATTAAACGGCGAATCAAAGGTTCCAAATATAGGTTAAAAAGCAGGGGAGATAGGTGGCACCCCTGTCTGGTCCCAGATTCTAGTGGAAACAGGATTGACATCACTCCATTAGCAGTAATTCGTGCAGAGGGAGCATGGTATAAAGTCCTTATCCAGTGCTGAAATGTAAGAGGGAAATTATAAGCCTTAAGAGTACAAAACAGGAAATTCCAATTAACCCTATCAAAAGCTTTCTCTGTGTCCAGAAAGATAAGAGCTGCCGGGAAGTGAGTGTCCCTTGAGATGGATAAAACATGCGAAAGCGTTCGAAGATGATCCACAGAAGAGCGTCCTTTCATGAAACCTACTTGCTCCGGTCCAATAAGAGACGGCAATACCATATTGAGACGTGTAGCAATTAATTTAGTCAAGATTTTTATGTCCTGGTTTAACAAAGAAATAGGACGATAACTGGTAGTTAATTCCGGGTTGCGACTGGTTTTAAGTAATACGACAATCAAGGCCTCGAACAGTGTAGGATCTACCTCGGCACCCGTTAGAATGTATTGAAATAATGTTAACAATGAAGGGATTAACTGTTTCTGAAATTGTTTGTAAAAATTAGCAGAAAACCCATCTGGGCCTGGTGATTTGTCAGAGGGTAAACTGTCAATTGTCCTAACTATCTCTTCAGAGGAGATAGGAACTATAAGTAGCTGTTGTTGTATATTGGAGAGGGTTGGTAAATTAGAAGATGTTAGGTAAGAATCCACTTCTTGGGAAGAGGGTGGATTCAACATTGAGGTATATAAATTGGAATAATAGGTCTTACATTCTGAAACTATATTAGACGGAGATGTTTTCAGCATGCCATCTTTCAGAGATAGAATAGAGGGAATATATTTAGCAGATTCCTGTTGTTTAATTCTGAGTGCTAGAAGATGCCCTGCTTTTTCCCCTTGATCTATGTAAGAAGCTTTGGTCTTCAGTATAGCAAATTCTGCCTTTTCTCTTAGGATTTCTAAGTAACTGCATTTTAATTTAGATAATTTTAGTCTTACTTCCTCCGAAGAGGAAGGAGTCAATTGTGCTTCCAAAAGACGTATTTATGAAAGCAGGGTAGCTGAATCCTGCTCCTTTTTCTTTTTCCTTTGAGAGGAAAAACTAATCAATACCCCTCTAATATAAGCTTTAAATGCACACCATAACAAGTCAGACCTAGTTATGGATCCAATACTGAATTCAATAAACTGCTCAATATGTTTGGTAATAGTGCTGACCATTGCATTATCTTTCAACAGCTGATTATTAAAATTCCATTGTGTCATTCTACCAGGGGTAGAAGCTATGGAAAAGTGGCAAGTTACCAATGAATGATCAGAAGGAGGGCCTGGCTGAATAGATGTCTCTAAAACTCAGATCAAGACAGTTTTATAAATAAATATATAATCTATTCGAGAAGATGTCTTGTGAACAGGAGAAGTAAAGGTATAGCCCCTGTTGACGGGATTAAGGACTCGCCATACATCACATAGGCCTAAATTATCAATGAATTCTCGGAAGGCCCTTTGTGCTGGTGAGAGTCCTCTATGATGTCCCAAAGTACGATCCATCATGTGGTCAAACACTATATTCATATCACCACCCAGAATCGTGGGTAATGATAGGAATGGAGTTAAAACATAAACCAGTTGCATAAAAAAACCTGGGGAATCACTATTGGGTCCGTACATACTTCCTAACATTAGTTCAATAGAGTATAAACGACAATGAATGAAAACATATCTACCCTGTGGATCATTAAGTTCTTGAATAAGTGTAGAGGAAATCCTTCTGGATATCAATATTAGGACTCCACAACTTTGGGTTGTACCTCCAGAGGAAAAAACATGATTTATTTGTTGTCTCCGCATACGGAGAGCCTCAGAGTCCATTAGATGAGATTCTTGGATAAATACAATTTCAGAGGATAATAGTGCCAAATGTTTAAGGACTTTATAGTGTTTCAATTGTTGCCTAAGTCCTTTCACATTCCAAGAGGCAAACTTGATTGAACCCATCATGGTGATTCAAACTGAGCAGAAATAAAAGAAATGTATGGGGATATCTTAAGGATCCACTGTTTGTTTTAACATAGCAAATAACATCCATATCACCGTGTTGCAAGTACCCCCAATTTTCCCACCCCCTTACCCACTTCGTCCTTACAATGCCATTAACACCTAAAAAGAAACATATACTTGTAACCCGAATTTTCTATGATCCCAGCCTCCCACCCTCCCTTGCTATTATGGCCCCAGCCAACAGCTAACTAAACAGCAACTATCCCACCCAACCAATCTGACCAACCAACCATAATTAAAACCTTAATTTAGACACCCATATTATGGTATAATGTTATTAGAAATCAAGACTTAACCAGAATCATGGTGTCTCCACATATATTGTACATTAGAAATTAAAAACAAACAGGCCCCGAAAGTATGCTAATATTCTGATAGCCTGTTACTAGAACCCCCCTCGAAAATAAGTTAATTGAGAGTTAAAACTTCCAGACTATTATAACGATAAGCACTCCAATATGTAGGCTCTCAGAATAGTAAAAACCAAAAAGGAATAGATACAGTGTGAAGTAGAGAGGGGAAAATGAAACGGGTAAAGATAGAAGTTTAATGCAATTGAACCTGGGTTCCCAGTTACCACCTTGATTGTACAGCTGTAACCCCAAAATGAGCTACCCTATTTAAAGTAACTTGGGAGACCGTAAAATGACCTACTGCATCTCATATGAGTGAAACACAACAACCTGCAGTTGTAAAATCTAGTTCGAAAGGCAATTTGTACATGCAGAGCAGCGATAGTCAATGGGAATGCCCATAAACCAGTCTGTGGTTCCCTCTAGTGGCCAAAAGCAGGAATCGCGCATAGCGCTCTCTTTTTTGTTTTTCCCAAACAGAAAGGCAAATTCCTTTGTTCTATAACTTCTTGGTAAGGGCGTCGGCCACGAGAACTTCAAAGGCCTCAATAACAGATATTTAGATAGGAAATACAGCAATCTTTCTAGCCAGTAGCTAGACTGAACATTCTTTCCAGACACATGGACCTTCAGGACCAGCAAAGAAACGTCTCCTTCTGAGCATGAAAAAAGTATTTGCTACAATTTCTCAATGAAATAAAGATTAACAAATAACTCAGATGAGTCCTTAACTTTCCCACAACATTTACAACCCATTCCTCCAGGATATTAACAGAAATTGTCAGCGATCATGGAATAACTCTGGAAATGAGATTTTTAAGTTGGTTGCAGCAGAATCCGCATCTTCAAAAGTGGTCCAGCTACCAGCTATGAGGACCTGGAATCTCGCTGGATAGCCCATCCAAAACTTAATTCCGGCAGCAATTAATTTAATCACCGGTTAGTGAAATGAGGCTCTTCTTTGTCTCTCTGAAAGCGGCAAATCCTGGGCAACTTGGACCTTCGTATCTGCCCATCTGATTTCTTGAAGCCCTTTCACTTTGACAATAAAATGCTGACATTCCTGGTAGTTGAGGAAATGGAAAATAAATGTACGGGGAAGGGACCCCAGAGGTGGAGGTGGGTGAAGGGCTCGGTGGGCACGCTCAATGATATATTTATCTCCAAAAGGAGATGGTCCAGCTACAGATTCAGTAAACCTTTGAGCAAAGCCGATGGCATCAGGACCTTCCGCCTTCTCCGGCAACCCAATTAAAACAGCATTATTACGCCGACTTCGGCCCTCCAAGTCTTCTACTTTGTTTTCCAAACTTCTAATTCGTTGTTGGGTAGAGGTTAATTCCGTTTCCATTTTCTGTTGTTTTCGTTCATTTGACAACAACCGGGCTTCATTATGAGAGGTACGAGAAGCCGTGTCTTCCAGAGCCTGAGACATCGATTTTATTTCTTCTGAGATCAGCTGGAGCTCCAATCGAAAAGGTTTACATTCTTCCAGAAATCGGGATAAAGTGAGTGGTTCCATTTCAAGATCAACAGGCATAGCACTTGCTGAGCTGGCCATTCCGGTGGCCCTTGACTTCTTGGAAGGCTTTTCTGGGGTGGATGGCGGCGTATGTTTAAGCACTGATTTCTTAATTTCTTCTTCCATCCAGTGAGATTTCGTGTGGTATCCAGGAGGAGAGAATATTCAGCTATATAAAAATGCTCAATTCTCTTAAATAAACTCAATTTTTTTTTTTTTTTTAGCTGAAATAGGTGGTCAGATGGCTGGAGCAAACTCGAGAGGCTGCAACTCAGAAAGCTGCATCACGTGGTCTCCCATAATTCCCTGGCTTTTGACCACAACAGCACTCGGCACCACCCATAGCACTGCTTGCACATGCATGATATCCCACAAGCCCCAGTGAGCAGCACAAATGCTGGCAATTGCAGTTCCAATTTTAAAGCCTGAGATGGGCTAAAAGCAAAAGTGGGGACCACTTGGGAACCCCGGGACAATAAAAGAGACTTGGGCTGTGGTGCTGACCCTGGGAAAAGGTTGGGGATGCCAAAAAATGAAACCGGAGATGAGGGAAACTATGCAATTTAAGGTAAGACCCCGGGAAGATTACAACTGGGTGGGAGATTGGGACTGGGGAAGGACCCTACACTATGACAATATTTATTTGTGATATCAGGTGGGAGATCGAGGAGGGGGGAAGGACCACTACACTATGGAAAGGTTTTTTTACTTTTGAGGTTGGTGATCAGAGGATGGGGGGTGTGGCACTACACTAGGGGACTGTGGCTGCATGAAGCATGGGTTGGTGGGGGACCACACAACACCAAACCAATGCCATGTAAGGGAGACCACAATGGGAATGCTAATGTTGACTATCGCCTTGCATGCCCAATGGGCTTATTTTATTTTATTTATTTATTTAGTTTTTGTTGACCGGGTAAGTGCACTAGACTAATCCTGCCTATGTTCAGGCACGACCCAGGGGAGGGGGGATACAGATGAATGCCAACTGACCTTGAACCAGATTAAGCTGTTGGTGGTATTTTTAGTGAATGAGGGAAATTTGGCCAGGACACCAGGGAAATTCCCCATCTCTTTTCAATAAGTGCCATGGGATCTTTAACATCCACCTGAACTACCACCAATCCAGGCAAATGGGACCTCGGTTTAACGTCTCATCCGAAAGAAGGCACCTCAGAAGTGAAGCACCCCTCTCATGCTGCACTACAATGTCAGTACTGGGATATTAACCCAAGTGCCAGATGTGGGAGCTGAATCCACTGCCCTCTGATCTCCCAGCCTCAGAGGCAAGTGTTCTCCCTACTGAGCCACTGACACTGAATGGCTGTTTTGAAAATAGCACTTTAGCTCATGAGCGTTATTGGCTACGGGGTAATTTTCCTAGTGGTCTATGGGGTCAATGCTACTGGGTATCACAGTGCTTTTCCTGGGTTAGCGCTGCCCCCACCAGTCCCTTTTCACAGTCAGATAGCGCACTGTGCTATCCTATTGTGAATAGCACAATTGCCCTTCAGCGCAACCGCAATGCGACATGCAAACTTTTGTGCAGAACTTTGTGTTTTTTTTGTGAATCCTACCCAAGATTTACTATCCTGGTAATATCTCAGACTTTTCTTATGCTGAACTTTATTGACTTGTTATATAAGATTCTCTAATTATGACAAGAAGAAGTATTTTTCTAATTAAATAAAATCTTTATTAAGATAATTTTCTTTCCCCTTTGGCAAATGAATAGGCCTATTTCACAGATAATATGTAAAGTTTTTCAATATTTTCTACATTGTAAGAGGGTAATTTTTCTTGGTGAGGTATAACTTTGTGTAACATCTACTATAAATATTTGTATTCATCTGAATACTTCCCCACCACAGAGGAAGTGGATGAATTAATACTGGCTGAATGAATACGGGATGGCAGTATAGCCTACAGGTTAGTGTAACAAGTGGTGAACGAACTTGGTACATCTAGCAGATTAGAGTTGATTCTCACAACCTCCACTTACATACTGTGTGACTCTGAGCAAGTCAGTTAACCACCCAGTGCTCCCAGGTCACCCCTGAAAGCAGGCACTTGTGCCTAGTGGGCCTTACCCAGTTACCAACGACTAAAATGAAAAAAAAATCTTGGGCTAAGCTGTATTTTAGAGGAAGAGCCCAAGGCAATAGATTCCCAACTCACTTTGGAAGAGGTCACAAATACCACTTTCTATGTGTCATCTTAATTTACGCATGTTACCCTGGAAGGATGGATCCCCCCCCCCCCGAATTTCACAAACAATATGCTGTTAATGACTCATCATCTTTCCTTTGGATGGACACCTTCAAGCAAGCAATAGATCCTCCCCACCACCATGCACTATGTGTTTATCATTCTCCTTTCTATGAAAATGAAAATCCAGTATGGCATAGGATCTTCTATTCCCTGTCCTTAATTAACACTAATACTAAAATAATTTTGAAAGTCATTACACAATGTCTATGAATCCATAGTCCCCACCCTAGTGTGCCTCAAGTTAGGTAATCTTCATACAGGGCACAAGATCCAAAGACAACCTACTTCTGCATTTTCTATGGCAGCAGCACAATGCAAAATCCTGTTACAGCACCACTGATAGATGCCGAGGAGGCATTTGACAAGGTGAAGTGGTTTTACTCTACTTACATCTGTCACTGGAGAGATTTGCTTTGGAAGCATTTTCCTGTCCTACAAATTATTGCTATACTTAGACTTTGTAGTGTTAGCATATTAACGTACTAATTGCCAGCAGATTAGGCATACGGTCTATCGAGTCTGCTCGAACCTCAGATCCCTAATTGGGTACTGAGCCCCCCCTCCTTGTGTTCCGGAAACCCCTATCATCCATCCCCACCCCCCTGGACCAGGCCGTCATCTGATAAGTCCACTTTCTGTGTCTGTCCCACCCTCTCTTGAAGCCCTCCACTGTGGATCTCAGAACCAGCTCACCAGGCAGAGTGTTCCAAGAATTTACCACCCTCCCAGTGAAAAATCTCCTCTTCCTCTTCCCCCCTCACTCTTCCACTTTCCAGCTTCAAACCATGCCCTCTGGTGATACCTCCTTGCTTTAGTCTAAAGATCCTCTCCGTATTTACCCTATTTATTCCCTTGAAGTACTTGCAGACCTCAATCATGTCCCCCCATCTCTCCTCTCCTACAATGAAAACAGGCTGAGCTCCTCAAATCTGTCCTCACACATCAAATCTCCTAGTCCTCGTATCATCTTAGTTGCCCTCCTCTGTACCCTCTCCAGGAGCTGTATGTCCCTCTTCAAGTGAGGTCTCCAGTACTGTATACAGTATTCAAGGTGTACTCTTACCAGTCCATTGTACAGCAGCAGAATCATTTCCGTGCTCCTAGAGGTGATCCCCCTTATGATGCATTCCAACATCCTGTTTGCTTTGCTAGCCGCTCTCCTGCACTGCTTGGAGTTATTCATACATGCATCCACCATGACCCCTAGGTCTTTTTCCCAGTGTTCATAATGTGTGATGGCTAAGAGGGACAATACATCTCATTTAGAAGAGCCTCCTGGCAGTGATGTCCCCACTTATTTTTACTTTATTGTCCTGATCCTTGAATCACTGGCAGGGCAACCAGATGTGATACTGCACATGTACTCAAGGCATCACTCAAGGCCCAACACACTTGCTCAACTGAAGCAGTCAGTACAAAAGCTATTCTCCCTTATTGCTAAGTTCTTTACTATTTTTGGCTAATGTGCAAAGTGAACTGGAGTAAGACCGAAGCCCTCCTGATTTCACACTAAGTCCAAAGGCAATATTAAGCCTATGGAACATACACTGACTAGAAGGATAGCTACAATATTTAAGTACACTATGAATGTTAATAATGCAATACAAGACATGATCTGCATGAACATGAATGCTATAATGGGAATTTAAATAGCTGTTATTAATATGCCCTCTTCTGATCATCTCTTTTCTGTTCAGGAACATTGACAAAGTAATGATCAACTTCCTATTGGTGCAGATAAGAACAAGGATGGTATTGTAAAACTGCCAGCCTCCCCACCCAAAAAAAAAACAAATTTGAGGTCTTCAACTTTCCAGACCTCAGCTATGTGCTATGGTAAACATAATGAGCCAGATGAATGTCCTAGATGTTTATTTTACATGAGAATGCACATTTGTGGGTTCTCTTATAATAATGTATGGTGAGCCCTTATTACGCTAAAAACTGGCAAAATTATTTCTTGATAATCCCATTGCTATGACGTAAGTGGTTATAAACCTGTCTTGAGTACGTCATAGTGAAGGGATTACAAACAGAGCCCATCAGCACATGCATTTACCTTTTATTTCGTGCACCGACGGCCTTCCCGAACATAGCGCGGTGGCGTAATGTATGGTCCCTCTATCGAAAACTGGTCTATGTAACATCTCCAGGTTGCCATGGTGACGTAAACCTCTCGAGCTTCGCTTTTGAGGTTTACGTGGTCACCCTGGCAACCTCTCAATGGTTAACAAACCTGTTAACAATAGAGGACAATACATTATCCTATATGTTTCCTATTGTAACTTGAATCTGACTTTACGAACATATGAAATTTACCAGCAGATAAAGGCCTAGAGGTCTATCAAGTCTGCTCGAATGTGCAGCTAGCACCCCTTATTCTGCAGCTGCACTTTGGAGTCAACTGACATCTCCTTCAGTGCTGCTTGCCCTGCCCATGGAAAACCATGAGGACTGGTACTGTCTTTCTGCTTTGCTTACTACTAACTCTGGCCCTTGAAACAGTAAGCTGAAACTTTTCCTTCACAGGTTGGAACTCAGAGGAGGGCCAGGCATCCAAACACATACTTCATGGAACCAAACATGAGACCACTGGGAGGAGCCTGCACTGAGGAGGTGGGCGGAACAGCCCAGGTTGCCATGGTTGGAAGAGAGAACTTAACCAGTCCCAGTCTTGCTCCTTGTTCTATGCCCTGTAGCCCCAATTCATATCCCTTCCATCGGATGGGGGTGCTCCTGAGGACAAACCTGCATTACACCAGTCAGAACTGTTAGAAAGGAAGATGAGTTCCATCCATCCTTCAGAATCTCCCTGCTGGCTCCACTCTGTGACTGTCAAACCTGTGCATCACATGCCATTAAGCAAGTGTGTGTGAATGTAAGGTCATGCCTTAAGGGACCACTACATTCTTTCCAGCTTGAAAGTCTCTCCCTCTTGGTTACTAGGGGGTGATTGCATGGCAGAAGGAAGTGTCCTCTCTTCCTGTGGTAGCAGGCATTCAAAACTGATGACAGAACTCGTATTGCTGGTTGGCACAAGTTGAGCTAGCGTTAGACCCTGAGCAAGGTTATCTGGATAGCAAGCAGTAACACTATGGCTGGGCTAGCCAGGCAGCTCCAACAATGTGTAATCATGAGGAAATCTTCTTTTCAACTCTGAACCTCTGTCTTACACCTAGAGTATAAGTATCCCACCAGAGAGAAATAACCCCATATCTTTCAAAACAATAGGAGCATGTATCACCCAATGTTTCCAGCCAATGTTTTCCTTCCCAACCTGGCATTCAGAATGCTTCCCCCATCTGGCACAATCCAAAACACAAAATTGTGGGACAGTTGGCATTTAACAAAATATGGTGGGACACAGGAATACACTCATGGGAGAATCTGTCTGCTTAGAGAATGGTAGAACCTTGTTTCAGACAAATGCATTCATGTAGCTGACCCAGGATACAGCAGTTAGATTTCCAAATAAGACATGGCTTTCAGCCTGCACTTGGCTCTGTATATCATACTCCCACCCTCCAAAGCTGATGAGACATTATGCACACAGGTAAGGAGAAAACATACATAGTAATCAACAAATTTTACAATTATCTACTGGATGACACTTTGGCTTAATTACGTGCACTGGAGCAGGTTTCGGATTATGACCTGTAAGTGTCAATTTCTGAAAAATGGAGGGTCATGATGATTGACATCTTGATGTAGATAGAGATGCCAGAAAGTGAATAATACATTATAACATGCAAAACAGACATATTAGGCTCCTTATGGGCAATATACTGTAGAAAATGTATCTGGTGCTGGAGATCTGACCAGCCCAGGGCAGGTTAGTTGCACAAACATTGGGCCCTATGCATGAAGGTGAGTGATTTGCACTGAAAGGAGATGAAACGGTGGTGCGCCCATATACATCACGCAGGAAGGCACCAAATGCCCACATTCGCAACCAGGGGCATACATGCAGCCAAGGTAGGGGGCGGCACCTGCAGATGAATGCAGAGTCATGCTAGTTGGAGTGCTTGAACGTGGCCACACCCCATGACCCTACCATATATGGACAACTGCACTGCTGTGTGTACCCAAGGAAATAAATACCGAAATGTAGGGTGAATCCAACAGCACACCCCTGGGAGGTATGCCAGCCACAGAACACCTGTCCACCATGCAGGACCCATATGTGGAGGGGCATGGCAGCAGGGACACAGAAGCACACAGTCCATCAATGTTCACCGCATGGTAGAGGTCATCCAAATTCAGTGGCCTACAGGTGGCCGCCCTTGTCACAGACATCCAGGTGCACTACACTGCATTATATGGGGCCAATGTGCTGAATGTGCCTGTCAAAATGAAGGCACAGTTGTGGCTGGATATACATGCATCAGTGAACACTGTAGGGCTGGAGGCCCATACACTGAGTGCCATTAAGCACAAGTGGGGCCACCTCTGGTCCACAGTGAAGCGCATGCAGTTGGCCACCAGCCACATGCAATCATCAACTGGGGGTTGACCACCCACCAAGGAACCCATCCTGAGCCCCATAGAGAGAGTAGTTGCAGAGATCATCTCTGAAGTGATTTGGCACAGCAAGGACACAGGCATCAACACCCTAGCAGGCATGTGGGGCACTTATGTACGTGATGGGGGAGAGTGCGGCCACCATCACAACAGGAACCTCCCTGTGTTACACCCACAGACACAACCCAACATACTGCAGGAGCCGCAGAATACAGCACACTGTTGGAGCAACTGAGGGAGCAGGCACCTACTTGCAGCAGTTAGCACAAATGGTGCACCACAGGATGACTGTAACCCACCACTTTTGCAATGCCGATACTAACCACCAACTTCGTCACACACAGGTCGACAGCTGGAACAGGCTATGATGCCAGTGGAGGACAGTATAGCACACCAGGATGATTATGTGAGGGCAGTGGATACCCCAGGGAGAGCAGCAGACAGTACCTGCCAGGGGACCTGTGCCACCACAACTCTGTACATAAGGCACCCCTACCTCACCCCAGGACCTGCTTGTGTGCACAGTCGAATAAATGGCACTGAACACTACAGTCCATGTCCTGCCACCCCAGGATGATGTCCTGGCCATGCCACCCAGAGGGACAGGAACCAGGAAGCATACTACAAATAAACAAGGATCCCCTGCCATGGCTGAGAGTTCAATGACGAAGGGGCAGCCCCACAGCTGCCAGGGCGCGGCAGGCAGAACCCACCTGTGGGTGTGTTGCAGGCATATTAGCATGACCTGTAGCAGTTTGAACAGGACCACCTGGCATCAGAGCATGACACTGTGGAGGCACTCTGCGACCTCACTAGGGAGGTGCGGGGCATGCACAGGGGCATGGACAGGATAGGTGAGATTCTAGACAGGCTGGAGGAGCACATGCCAACAGTGTGTGCAACATTGGTGGACACACAAGGCACCTAAACAGGTGTGGAGGGGGATAGCACCATGCAGGGCATGGTGAGCACACGTGGCAAATGGAGGGACCCCAGACAGGGAGCTGAACCTTTGGGATGAAGACCATCATGGGGCACCAGAGGTGCACAAGGCACGGAACCTGAAAATGTGACCATGCCACTGTGATGGGGGACTGCCCTTGTAGAGAAGATGGCGCTAGGGTGGCACACTGCACACCACATGTAGCACACTTTAGGACACATCTGCCATGCACAACACAACACAGACATGCACAGCATATGTACACCAAGCACCACACAGGGGCCCACACACCCCCACACAGAACCACGCAGTCACCACAATAGAGCACAGATATCCCACACATGCCCCACAGGCACATGTGTTCCTAGCCAGCCATCATGAGACACCCCACAGCACACAGCACCGCATAAACGCCACATATGCCCCCCAACTGTGCACAGCACCCAATGGATGGCCACCCCACACCACACCTGCATGCACACATGTGATGCACATGTGTCCCCCCCACCACAGGCAAGGTGGCAGTGGCATGACACATGGGCCCCACACGTGCCATGCACACAGGGGCATCATACCTGGCACAGGTGCACTCAGAGGGATAAATCATCATGGTGCCATGAGGCCCACACAGCTACTAGCTTGAATGCACCATGTGCCTCTGGCGTGCCGTACTACACATCATGACAGTGTATCATCACCCACCCTACATGCGTGGTCATCATCATCGCAGGGTGGCATGTCATCGGGTGCATCACCTTGCATGGGCAGTCATCATTTACAGATGCTGTGCAACACTGCACAGAATGTAAACACTCTGCGCGCCTTCCCTGGGGCAAGCATTGTAATGCCACTTGTGAGATCCAGACACCGGAACTGCATCTTCAGCCTGCCAACATGCATTCCACCACCAGCTGTGTCCTTCTGTGCACCATGTTGTATGTCTCCTCCACCTGCCCCTGTTGCTCCAGGTAAGGTGTCAGAAGGTACAGTCACAGCAGGTAACCACTGTCACCTAGAAGGGGAGAGACAGTATTAGTATGTTGGTGTGCCAGTCATGCATCACCTGCCCATTTCCCATTGCCCATCAAGCAACCAGCCATCCACACCACCATGGCCGTCAAGGAAAGTGTCCAGTCCAAAACGTTAGAGGATAAATGTGTCTTTGCACATGCCTGGGTATTTTGCAGACACATTCGTGATGATGCCTTGCACATTGCATATGACCTGGCAGTTGATGTTGTGGAAACCCTTGCAATTACGGTATGTCTCCTTCTCAACTGTGGGTGACACGATCATTACATAGGTGCAGTCTATGGTGTCTATTATGTTTGGCATGCTGTGCATGCCATAGAATCCCCTTTGTGTTCTGCAGGTCTTCCTGGGTTGTTGGAAAGGTGATGTGGGCCTGCACATGGTGTAGCAGGGCATCCGTGACCTGGTGCAGGGCACAGCACTCATATGATTGGCTCACACCTGTCACATCGCCTGACACCCTCTGGAAGGAGCCTGTGGCATAGTATGTCAGTGCACACTGCAGCTTTGTTTCCATGGTCATCACCTTGGACTGTCCAGTGTGGGGTGCAATGTGTGGCCGTACCATGTCACACAGATGTGCAGTTGAGGCATGGTCCAGTCAGAACCACTGTATGCAGTGTGTGTGTCCCTGAGGACCTCCATGAGTAGTCTGCATCAAAACACTCTTGGCCAGGGGCATGCTCATTGCCACCATAACCGTGCCAGCTCCTCGTCCAGCGGAGGATGTTCATCAGTACTCCTGGGTACATGGTGACCCAGTAGGTGCTGACACAACTGTACTGCTGTGGTAATGTACAATACAGAGTGGCAGGGTATGGCTCTCCTATTGTCTGTCTTCACCTGTACGTGCCATGGCACTTTACTGTATGTGGCCCTTCCTGTGTATGCCGATGTGTGGCATGCCATGATTGGGCATCTGTTGTGTAGTGATGTCCATTTTGGAGTCCAGCTTGGTGGAGGCTGCATTGCAGACCACTGCAAGTGTGGAGTTCATGGGGAAATACCTCTGCAAACTATGGAGTCAGGCTGCCCTTACGTACCAGGACAACAAGGAGGGGGCAATATTTGGGAGGTGACAGAGCATGTGGGGATGAGTAGTTGGCTTCATCAAGGCAGTGTGGTGGTGGCCTTGTGGCAGTGTGCTAGTGGCTTATGGGCTGTCTTCATTTGTGTCATCACAGGACTTCAGCAGGGAAACCGCTGGAGGTGACACTTGAGAGGCAGGAGTTGGGCCTGGGGAAGAAAGGGAGAGTCGTGGTGAGAAGGAGGAGGTGACCCCAGGTGATATCTTACATGCTGTCCCTCACTGTCTGCTCAAGGGATGTGTACTACAAGGATGACATTGGAGAGCTGTGCAGTAGCCCTCGAAGGTAAGTGTGACTAGTATGTGTGTATTTGATGGGTGACTATGGGACGTCATGGGCTGGTTGCTCACACCCCTCTTTTCCTGTCTGTTTCGGTCATTGCAGAGGTACACCATCCCACTCCACTGACTTGTGCTGGCCCTCTGTCCACCAACCAGGAGCACTCCCCCCTGCATCCTCAGGTGACTCATCGGAGGGTGATGTTTGAATGTTTGATTCAGGTGTAGAGATGTATCTTCTACATGTGGCAGACTAAAGTTTTTTTGCATTACTTACCCTGTGTCTGTGCCATTCTTTCAGCTGGCACCAGCTGGTGTATGGCTGGGGGGGAAGGGGCTCTGTAGAGTGCATGCACAGCTGCCTCTTGTCACCTTCGTGTGGTTCCTGGCATGTTGCATGTGAGGTTGATGGCCATGATCAGGGGCACATCCTGCTACTGCTGTTGGTCTGCACTGTATCTGGTGGTTTCTGGGTTTGTTATGGGCTGTCTATTGTGTGGCACAGACTGGTCCATTGCCATCCTGTGTAGCTGGCATGGGTGCTTCCTTACCCCACTTTGCATTCACATGCAGACTGGTATGTCTCAGGGCTTGGTCAAGGGTTACCCTGCCTACTGGGTCAGTCCAGAGGTGTGCCAGCCACTGGTCAATGGGTCTGCCACATTCTGCTGTGCAGAGCCCTGTGTATTTCAAAAAGGTACCTATTAAAATGGCAGGATCCCTTCCAAAATTTGAAGAATATTGCAGTCAGTTCCTATCACTTTAGCTACATCTTCCTCGTACCTTGTTTTTAAATAAGTAAAAGAAACCCCACCCCCCTGTCTGTGTTATGAAAAATAACAACTAGTTGGGATACATTCTTAGCAGTGTTGCTCCATTGCTCAACAGCATACAATGTGCAACCTAGTGTTTTCACACTCACACTTTTTATGTTTTCTAATAAAAACTGTCATAATAAAAAAAATAACAATCACACAATCAATCAAACTTTATTTAACCAGGCAGTTACATCATTGAGCGAGCTCATTTGCAAGATGGTCCTGGACACACAGAACAATTTTCAATTACAGTTTACAACAACATGACAGGACATGTCATACAAGAAAACAGTATGATTATAAATAACATTACAAGATAAGATAATAGCCGGAATAAATCTTAGATAGCAAAGGCTGTATACATACACAGATACTTCATCATAAAATGTTTGGGGACAGTAAAGAAGCGAGGCAGGAGAGGATGGCAGTGGCACATAGGATACAGTGAGAAGAGGGATAGAAAAACACAAAAGGGGAGGGAGGGGTAACATTGCTATGTTAGAGTCCCCCATGGGGGTTGCCACAGGGAGGGAAGAAGGGAGGCAGCTAGGGGAGGGGTACTTACCTTAAGGGACTGCCAGCCTACAGGGGGAATAGGAAGTCCAGGAGGATACATAAGCTAAGGGTATATTCAGAGTGTGTGTCAAAGATTGCCTGAAACATTCACACGCAGTTTTCAGGCATCTAAAAAGCAGTTGTTTTTAATACATAAGGGCTAGGCAGGCGGGAGAGTTTAAGAACCTTTTGTGAGTTATTCCAAAGGGGTTGGTAGGAAGGAGCTGATGGCAGCTGCGCCATGGTGAGTCCTTGCTCATGGTACCTTGAAGAGGACAAGGGAGGAATCCGTAGGCCATATACGCATGTTCACCATTCGAACAGATTACAGATATAGGGTGGGAGTTTGTTGGATAGCACCCTGAGGATCCACATGAGGGTGTTTATTTGCCTCCTCAAAAGGAAGGATGGCCAACCAATTGTCTGGTACAGCAGGCAATGATGAGTCCGGAGTGGCATATTGAGTACAAATCTCATGGCTCAATGGTAGAGTGCATCAAGCTTCTGAAGTGCATACTGGGGACAGCGACTGTATAGAAAATCTGCGTAATCAAGCAGAGGTAGAAAGGTTGTTTGAACCAGCTGCTTCTTGTCTTCAATAGTGAGAAGATGTCTTATGCAGAAGAATACGCCAAGGCGCTGTCTTCATTTTTTTTGTTAGCTCACACAGATGTGTGCTGAAACAGAGTTTGTTATCCACCCAGACTCCCAGATATTTGAATTTATCCACTATTCCCAAGGGTTCATCAAGGAGGGTGGTAATCTGGCAGAGGCCAGATGTCCCCATATGGTGAGGGTGGTTAATGGAGAAAATCATGGCTTTTGTTTTTTTTGCGTTGAGCAAAAGCTTAAGATTCAACCGGTTATATTGGAGGGTGATAAAGTCTTGCTGTAGCTCCTTTTGAGCAGTATCTAATGGGGATGGTTGTATAAAGGACTGTATCATCTTCAAAAAGGTGAACATTTCCTGTAAGGATAGCGGGATGAAGATAGGGAGGCATACCAAACTGCCCTAAGGGAAGCAGGTAAGGCAGGAAGGCAGGCAAAGTCCCAAACTGAGGAAACACTAGCACGAACAGTAAAAGAAGGTGACAAGACTTTCTATAGATACATTAGTGAAAGGAGAAAGTCCAGAGGGGGTATTGCTAAGCTTAATGGAGAAAAGGGAGCATGTGAGGAGGAGGACCCTGTAAAGGCATCTATCCTAAATAGATACTTTTGCTCAGTATTTACTGAAGAGAAGGTAGGGCAGGGCCCACAGCTCAGCATCATGGACACAGGGGAGGGAGGTGAGCACTACTCCTTCACAAAAGAAAGGGTCCTACAAGAGCTTGCTAAGCTCAGGGTGGATAAGGCAATGGGACCTGATGGCATACATCCCAGGGTACTTAAGGAGCTAAAGGAGGAACTAGCAGAGCCATTAGCAGAATTGTTTAGTGAGTCTCTGAGCACAGGAGAGGTCCCAGAAGACTGTGGAAGGGTTCATGTGATCCCACTCCACAAGAGTGGTAGCAGGGAGGAGAGGGAACTACAGACCGTCAGTCTTACCTCAGTAGTGGGCAAGATTATGGAGGCACTCCTTAAGGAAAGGATAGTGCAACACCTGGAACCATAGGGCACAGGATCCAAGACAGCATGGGTTTACAAAGAAGGTCCTGTCAAACTAATCTCATAGATTTCTTTGACTGGGTAACCAGAGTGGTGGACCAAGGGGAGCAGTTGATGTCGCCTACCTTGACTTCAGCAAAGCTTTGACACTGTTCCACATAGAAGATTGATAAATAAGCTAGGTAGGCTCGGGGTGGGTCAGAAGTTGGTCAACTGGGTGGCAAACTGGTTGACTGGCAGAAAACAGAGAGTGGTGGTAAATGGTATACAGTCAGAAGAGATGCAAGTCACAAGTGGGTAACTTGGGATCAGTCCTGGGGCCAGTCCTATTCAACATCTTCATTAGTGACCCGCAGATGGACTAGAGGGTAAGGCTTGTCTGTTTGCAGATGACACCAAGATCTGCAACAGAGTAGATGATCCAGATGGGGTGGGCAGAATGAGAAGAGATCTGGATAAACTAGCAGAATGGTCAGAAGAGTGGCAACTGGGATTTAATGCAAAGAAGTGCAAAATCATGCACATAGGGAAGAGAAACCCTGAAGCCACTTATAGGCTGGGAGGGGAGTTTCTAGCAGTCACAAAGGAAGAAAGAGACTTGGGCATCATCATCACTGATGACCTAAAATCATCCAAGCAGACCTCTAAAGCAGTAGGTAAGGCTAGGGGTGTTAGGGTGTATTAGTAGGGTATCACAAGTCGTAAGAGGGGGTAATAATCCCTCTGTACAAGACATTGGTTAGGCCCCATCTGGAGTACTCGTGCAGTATTGGAGGCCACACCTTCACAAGGACATTAACCAAATTGAGGCAGTCCAGAGAAGGGCAACCAAAATGGTGCAGGGACTGCATCAGAAGACATATGAGGACAGATTAATGGAGCTCAATATGTATACCCTTGAGCAAAGGAGGGAGAGAGGTGATATGATCGAGACATTTAAACACCTTAAGGGCATAAACAAGGTGAAAGAGTCTAACATGTTTAAATATAAGAAAAATAGCAGGACAAGAGGACACAGCATGAGATTAGAGGAGGCCGATTAAGGGGAATGTGAGGAAATTCTTTTCACAGAAAGGGTGGTAGATGCATGGAATGGCTTACCACAAGAAGTGGTGGCTATGAATACAGTGCAGGGCTTCAAACAGGCATGGATAGGCATAAGGGAGCAATACAAATGACTATGAATAGATAGGTCACTGACAGAGCAAAGGCCGATGGCACATTTATAAGGTAGAAAAAGAAATGGGCAGACTGGATGGGCCTTGAGGTCCTTATCTGCCGTCAACTTCTATGTTTCTATGTTTCTATAGCAGAGTCAATGTGGTTAATGTAGCGTGAGAAGAGGATAGGCCCCAAGATGGAGCCTTGTGGCATGCCTCGGGGCAGAACTTTAAGTGGGGACAATTCCCCTTGTGTTTTAATTTGTTGTCTTTTATTTGTGAGGTAACAATGGAACCACTTCAATGTGGCTGGGGTTAGGCCAATGTTACCCAGAGTATCAAACAGGATGGAGTGATCAACCTTGTCAAATGCTTTGCTGAGATCAAGAAAGAGAGCATAGGTGTGCTGGTTGCTGTTCAGGGCTTTTAACCAATCATAAGACACTTTGGCTAGAGTCAATACAGAGCTATGCTTTGGTCTAAACCCTGATTGGTCTGGGTTGAGGATGTTTTCACAATCCAAGTACTCCCTCAGTTGTGAATTGACGATTTTTTCTAATAGCTTGGAAAGTATAGGAAGAATCGAGATTGGCCTGTAGTTGTTCAAGTCTGTGGGGTCTCCCGATTTGAACAAGGGGACAACATGTGCAATTCTCCAGCTGAGTGGAAGCTCCACTTGCATAAATGAGCTATTAAATAGGTGAGTGATTGGAGCTGTTAGATAATAGAATCCTGCTTTCAGAAAAAAAGGTTCTAACGAATCTGCACCAGCACTCTTTTTGGTATCCAAGAAGAGGAGAGGAGAAGGTCCTCCACCTGCTTAAAGGATACTGGCTGGAAGTTGACGAGAGGGCAGCAAGTACAGGGGACAAGGGCAGGGCTAGTACCTACACTTGTGGTGCTTGGGATACACAGTCTGCTGACAGAAGAGGCATTGAATGCAAGGCCTGCAGTAGCAAAATGGTTATTGAGTTGATCGAGGATCTCAGACCTGTCTGTATAGGAGTTATTGTGCACAACAATTTTGGCTGGAATTGGGGTGGCAGGGGAGTGTCCTTCAACCTCTCTCAGGATATGCCAGAACTTGGCGGAGCAGTTTTTGTTTTCCTATTGGGCAGACTGAAAGAACCATGATTTTTTGTCCCTGACCAGTTTAGTGCAAGTGTTCCTGGCTACCCAAAAGGAGAGCCAGTCTGCATCAGACTGTGACTTCCTTCCCCTTTTCCATAGAGTGACTGCAAAGCCCTTTTCAGGGATGGGCTGAACCAGTCAGGTGCCCATTTTCTGGATCTGACCTTTCTGAAGGGAACATGTTTGTTTATTACCCTTGTTAACAGATCCTGAAAGATGCAGAAGGCTTCAGTCACAGAAGGTAGATAGAAGTCCTGCCACATGATATTCCTAAGATCTGTCAGAAAGGCTGGGAGGCAGAAGTGTTTTAGACTGCACTTTAGTTTGAAGGTAGAGGTGGAAGGGAGGTGTGGGGAGCACCAGCGCAGTTGTCACTCAGATCATTATGGAAAACCCTTGTGTGGGAGACGTTATGTGGCTTATTGACGAGCATAAGGTCCAGTAAGGAACTATGGCCAGGTTTTAGGTCGGGTGACTTCAGGGGTGATCTGAGTTAACCCGTGCTCATCACAGAAATCCTTAAACCTATTGGCGCAGGCGTCATTCCAGTTGAGATTTAGGTCCGCCATTATGACGCATTCAGTATTAACATTTTCCATGAGGGAATGAAGGAGCGGCAGTAGACTCAGACCAGTAGCAGGTGGTCTATAGCAAGTAGCTACCGATAGAGCCACTCCATATGATAGGGTTATCTTGATGGCAAGACACTCAAATTCTTTGGGCATTGATGTGCGGACAATGACGGTAGTTAGGAATTTTTCCTTAACATATATGGCAACACCACTGCCTCTAGTCAACCTGTCACACCTGTGTAGGTTGGAGCCAGGGATGTTGATTGTTTCGTCAGATACGTGATTTTTAAGCCATGTTTCTGAGAACATTGCTACATCAGTCATATCGTGTAACACCCAGGCCTGGACCTGGTCAGTTTTGTTGGCTAATCTGCATATATTCATATGCAGGAAGCTCAACCCTTTTAGTTGTGGGAGCTCCCCTGGAGCAGCTAGCAGATGGGGGGGGGGGCAGGTTTAATTCCACACTACCTGCACAGAGTAACAGCAGGATTAGCAATTTCCTAAGCCATTTTGCAAGAAAGCTAAGGAAGGCTTTACTAGGTTGCTTAAAGTGGGCACTGCCCAGGGCAGTAGAATAAGCATTGGAGGGGCAATGAAGGGTGGTCATAGCAAATATTGCTACCCTAGCAGACAGGAAGACTGGTATCTGCTTGAGGGGTGTTGGGCAGTAAGGGATGTGAAATATTCTGCTAGCATGGAAATTACTGCCTCTAGAAGGCAATAGATGAAAAGCTAATGCTGCCAGAATTGGTTTCTTGACAAGTAGTGGAGTTCTGGCAGATTGTAATTTTCGGTGGGACCATGTTAGGCTCCAAAGATAGGTGGAGGACACAGCCAAAGAGGAGAAGGTAGGCTAGGGACTCCATCTTGAGAGTACTGCATAGCTGAGGGAAGGCAGCACCTTAACAGTGTTCTTAGATGGCTGTCAGCATGACTAGGCTTGTGGCCGTCCAGGGGCTATAGAGCCAAGGATAGAAGGAATGTTTTGGCGAGGAGAGTTGAAAGTGCAAGTGCAACAAGCAGTATTTGTGCCTGAGAAAGTTGTACACCAGGGGCACAATGTAATGTGGTAAAAGAAGTGGGGAAGAAAACAGTTATATACCAATGAACACAGTGCAGTGTAGGAGAGGAAAATGCACAGCGCACCAGAATGATAAAAGAATAGGATATTTTAGCTAAGACAAGGGGTTGCCAAGAAACTTTGTGAGATGTAAATGCACAGCACACAAGATTGAAAAAAGAATAGTATGTTTTAGCTAAAGACCAGGGGTTAAAAAAGGATCAAAGCAGAATGTTGCAAATTACAGACCCAATAGCTTAACATCTGTTCTGAGTAAGATCCTCGAGGGCATAGTAAAAAGTCACATAGGGAACATTATGCAACCAGACACTGCACAACATGGTTTTGTAAAATCTAGATCATGTATGACAAACCTATTACATTTTTATGGTGGTGTCAGTGAGGCATCAGACAAAGGTGAAGCTGTGGATGTTATTCTTCTTGATTTTTCTAAGGCCTTTGACAAGGTACCACATGGCGAATTAATAGATGCAACTATAAAAATGGGTTTAGAATGGAATATTACCAAATGGATTGAATCTTGGTTGACTGGGAGAACTCAACGGGTCCGTATAAAGGGCTTTTATTCTGATTGCGAACAAGTGACCAGTGGGGTCCCTCAGGGATCTGTTCTGGGCCCCTGTCTCTTTAATATTTATATTTCTTCATTAGCTTCTTCAACGGATGTCTGATTAACCAAATTTGCTGATGACACCCGTATTGGCTACACAGTTAACAAATCTGAAGATGTAATTACCTTACAATATGCCTTAAGTGAATTAGAAAGTTGGGCAAAGATAAAGAAACTCATGTTTAATATAGACAAATGTACTGTGATGCATTTTGGAAAGAATAATCCAAAAGCAAATTATACAATGGGTGGTAGATTGCTTGAAGTAGTTGAAGATGGACGTGATTTGGGAATCAGAGTAAAAAATGATTTCAATTTTGGACTACATTGCCAACAAGTTATCAAAAAGGCTGGGAGCATTCTTCATAGTATTAATAAATACATCAAAAGTAATAGCAGTAAGGTCCTGCTTCCCTTGTATTCCTCACTCGTTAGGCCGCACCTGGAGTACTGTGCCCAGTTTTGGGCACCAGGAGATAAGGGAGCTATAAATGCCCTAGAGCGAGTCCAGAGAAGGGCAACTAAAAAAATGAATGAAGTACCAGGATTAAAATATGATGATAGACTCCTAAGACTTGGACTTTATAGTCTAGAATATCACAGATTGAGGGGAGAACTATGTTTGGTGTATCGTGCCTTACAAGATGATAGTTTATGGGATACCATGGGATTGGTCTTTAGAGAGGTGGTTTATGAAACCAGGGCTCATCCGTTACGATTAATGGTAGAATGCTGTAGAACAAAACAGAGAAGTTCATGGTTCTCAGTTAGAGTGTCTAGAATATGGAATGGCTTGCCACTTCTAGTGGTGGCCAGTGAAAGTATGCATTTATTCAAAAAACGATTGGATGCTTTCTTGTGCACAAACTTAATTAAAGGGTATAATTAATAAATTAGCCAGCAATATGGACCACGGTCTTTAGGCTCTGTTTTACCTATGAAACCTATGAACTTTGTAAAAATGGGACTATATAGGGGAGCAATGTTTTGATTAATAGGACTATATAGGGGAGGAGGGGAGGAAGTTCAGATGGAGAGAAATGGAGTACACTAAACAGGCAAGTAAAGAGCAATGTAGAATGAGCACAGATGGTGAAAACAGAGGTGATGTCTTTAAGAGGAGACTTGAATAGTAAATGCCAAAGAAGTGGCTTATAGTGCGGCTCTGAGGTGGGGAAGGAGGGCTATTTAATAGTGGCCTGGGTTGGGGTGGGTGGGCAGGGCAAATTACACTCTTGGTAGAGATTATACTCTCAGGAGCTGAGCGTCTTCCTTATACTTCGGCTTGAAAAAGCACCTCAGGCAGTGTTCCGAGAATGGGCCAATCACAGAAATGCAGCGAGATGGCCCAGTCAATGAGGTGCCCCGCTCAGGATGAATAGCAGCAATAGCGGGCAAGTACGATGATGTTGCACTCTCCAGTGCTGATCCATTAGAGCTCCTACTAAAGATAATATTTTGCATCTGTGAGGCCAAACTTAGTTTACTAAAAATAGAATAAAGTAAGAGGTGGTTTGTGTAGCGAGAAGTTTACACACACACACACACACACGAGGGGTTAGATGCTAAATAAACCCCCGAGAGCGAAACTCAGGGGTTTATGCAAGCTTCTAACCCCAGGGGTGTGTATAAACTTCAAGTTTAAACACACTATCCCATATTTTAGTTTATATAATTGCTGGATTTCCCTTTTTTTGCCACAGCAATTATATCAAATATAGCCATTCTGGTGCGGCTGCGGTCTGACTTGGTTTATGTCTGGTCCCCACATTACCAAGCAGCAATGTTTTAAAATGCTTTAAAATGTGGGTTTTTAATTTTTAGAATGGTTCTCAAGTTTGTTCTGTTCAACTTGTCTAAAAAAATAACTTACAGCCAAGGTCATCTCGCGGTGCAGTTTCAGGTGAGATACAAATGGCGAGCAGTCAGGAGCGGACAAGCTGCAGCATGCTCATGCGCAGAGTGTGGGAAACCATGTACGTGTTTGCTGTAATAAACACTCAAGTATTACAGCAAATTACGCCACCGTTTCCCTATGGAAAAAAGGGGAAACCCATTAATTATTGCACAATTTAGAACACCAGCTTATAAGCAGGATAATGCAGAACTGTAAATATTATTCAGTTATTTAGTGGGATGAATCTGGTGAAGTGTTGAAAATGACTGCGATTAAATAAAAAAGGGTGCAGGCTATTCTTAAACTAGAGGCATAACAGAAAATGGTGGTGTTCTCTTTATATGAAAGAGAGACATTGTACAGGACAAGTGAGGCATCAGGCAGAGTGGACAACAATGCCACAGAAGCGATGTGGGTGAAGGCAGGGTAACAGAGTCACTTCTGTGTGTACTAGAGACCCCCAAACTGTTCAGTGGAGCATCAATGCCAAGCAGGTTGTGGAAAATATAATATAAACCAAATCAGGAGCAGAGGGACAGCTAAGGGACTTCAATCTGCCAAGCACAAGCTTTACAGGGCTGAATTAATGTTCACTTTCAAGGATTTCTTGCTAGAACAGCTTGTCAAAGAACAAATTAGGTTTGAAGCCTTGTTCTCAGTAGTGGGGATGAGATCATCTCAGTGTGAACATCAAAGAAGCTGCATGTAATATCAAAGCCTTCTTCCGGTACATAAATGGAAAGAGTATGGTAAAGGAGGGATTTGTCCCTGTTAAACAAGTGAAAGAGGGAGGAATCTGTGCATAAGCTAGGGGTAATTGCTGATATTCTCAATGAATACAAATTGTCAGGAATACAGCTTAGGTCCACTAGGGTACTCAGTTCCATGGAGCTGTGCTGGTGCTCAGGTAGTCTGACAGTTCAATAAACTGGAAGAGTAGCATTGCACGAAACAGTTCAGTTTTCACCTCACGGAATAAGCAAATCAAGACTTACCTTCTCTGAGTGCAGAACGTGGGTCTGATTTTCAAATGATCAGAAATGAAGCACGATGCTTGAGCCAGCAAGGGATGGTGCAAGGGGCAGCTGGCACCACACCATGTGCCATTCTTGATTTCCAGACACCAGCTGCACCAAGTAGGGGCTGCCTGCACCAGCCAAGCTTGCAGCATCCTTATGAAGGACACACCAGTGCACCAGTGCTGAGGGGGGCTTGCACCAGGGCAGTGCTGTAGCATCTCTCTAAGTGGGATTCTGTAACTCCCCCCCAGTAGGCACATGGGCCACCAGAGTTTGATCAGGCAGGGGATGGTCTAATGGCCTCTGCACCGTACCAAGTGCCATGTCTCGGTGGGAGGTTTAGTGGATTCCAGTTACCATACCACACCGGGACACCTGTCAAGGCACCAGTGGAACCAAAGTTAGTGCTAGAGTTGGGCGAAGTGGTCTCAATTCACTCCATGGAGTGATTCATGGAGTATAGATGAATTCGTGGAGTGGTCTGCAACATGAAGGGGAGTACTTCCCGTTATAATGGATAATGTGAAGTCCATTGAAGACAATGACTTTGCGTTACTTCTCCTTCCCAAACCACTACTTCACCAAATTTTAAGGCAAAGTACATTGAAAACAATGCACTTCACCTAACTTTGCCTTGTTTTAAGTTCGAAAGGCAAATTTTGCAGTGATTCATGGGATTTTGGGTCAGATGGGCTCCAGATTGTTCTGCACAGCCTCAGTTTGGGGTAGTGTGTGTAGGAAGCTATAGGAGACAGTCTGCTCTGAGAGCTCTCTGTGATTCAAACCTTCTAAAAGCTATTAAAAAAGCCTTTTTGAGTCATTTTTAATTTTTGCTGAATCTTTAGTTCATCGATTGTAGGAAACTCTCCCTAGCTCATCTCATTGAGCGTTTATTGTTTGTGCGTGGATTTTGAATGTTAATGTACAACATTCAGTCTGTGTACTGAGAGACAGTGGAAGTGTGCTTTGGGGGAGTGACGTATCTGGTGTAGGTAGATTTAAGTTGGATAAATAGTGGGTTCTTTGTTTTTTCGTTATATTTTTCTTATATAACTAACTGTGTTAATGTACACATGGTAATATTTTCAGTAATTGTTGAAATTTTTTGGCTGATTGTGTGTTGTGGACTGGACCTGATGTAGCAGTGAGGTTGTTTAAAATACGCTGTATATTACTGAAGTTTCAAATTCGCTATGCATTACTTGTAGGCAAATTCTGTGTGTTTGTGAGTGTGTGTGCAGTGTGTGATGTGACATCAAATAGTACACCTTTTATTGTGCCACAGTGTAATTGCAGGCTCAGCAGTGTGAACCTGCTATCCACTGCAGCTGCATGATTCTGTACTGCCATTGTAGTATCGTTTCTTGGTTTTGCACTGTCGTAATCTGCAGTCAGTGCTCCCCCCCACACACAGTGGCAAAAGTTATTCTTTTTGCCAGATTGGATTGTTTGTGACTCGAGAACACCACTGGTTAGTTAAGGTGTTGTTGAACTTGTTGTGACTTTGCATCTGTATCTGTTGTTGAAGCCACAGTTGTTTTTTTGGCTTCACATCCAGCATCACTCCCCCCTCCCAGCCCCCACCCAGAGTGAACATTCCAAAATCTAAATTTGTTTAGAATATTCCTGTTGATCCCCCAAAATGCCCACAAAGAGACATGCAAGTAAAGCTATTTCTCGCCATGGCACTGCTGCCAGTGGTAAGATTATCTGTGGGTGTGTTAGTAGTACGCAGTCGCAGAAGTGCATTGTTGATGAGAGGAAAGGTATTTCTCTTTTAATGTTTTTTTACAGCGCAATCAGTAGCTTCACTCATGGTTCGAGGAGATGATGTTGTCCCAGCTGGTGCTGTTAGTGCAGTTGCTGGGGGTGATATGCATATTGCTTCCTCAAGTTCCACTTCTGACCAGTTTACTGTGTCCAAAAATATAGTGGAGTGTGAAGCAGTGCCAGTGAGTGACAGTATATAGATGATATCATACTCCCTAGCAACATCCCAGTAACTGAACATGAGGATTCTGATCATCATGTCAACAACAGCACACAAAGTAACATTTCTTCCACCGCGGTTCAGGTCATGCATTTGCCATGCAATGATTCACAGTGTAGTGAAAATATTTTGGGTGATGGTATTGCTGATGATGATGATGTTGCTGTGGTTGCAACATGCAGTCCATATGCCAGCATCATAGCAGAAGATGTGGATGATGCTGATGAAAATGATGACGATGATGCCAGTAACCTCTGTTGGGAACTAGAGAAAAAGAAACTCAAGGTGGCTGTGTCTGGGTCTGTTTGCATCCCCCCCCCAATAAAAAGTTGTGATTTACCAGTTTCCATTGATGATGATGACCCAGTAATAATGATAGGTAGGCATGGTGGTCAGTTGCAGTCCAAGTATGTCCTGCCTGAAAAATCATGTAGCACACCCCCCACTTCATGGCTTAAAAAAATGGAGTCCAATAAACAGCATTGGGGGAACATGTTAAAACTAGAGCATCAAAATCCCTTGTTTGTGGAAGATGCAAATGATGAGTCAGTGGCAATCTGCCAGGTTTGCCAGGTGTATGTGAGATGAGGTAAAAAGAGGAGCCATCTGGGCAAGGTGGACAGTATACACATCTTAAGAATTGGCGCATGGCACTGTGGACTCAGCACAAGGCGGCAGCTAATCCCTGTACCACAGTGGGGCATTCACCCTCTTCATTAACCATAACGAGCATGTTATCCCCTTCCATGACTGTAGCATCAAGTAGAACATTAAATGCATGCAGAAGGGATTAAATAACAACAGAGGATTACTACAGGCATGATGAGGTGGAAGAGCAGAATGATTTTGAAGTCTTGTCCAGTGATGGTGAGAGTAGCAGTTTTGGTGGTGGTGTTGGTCAATGCAGTATGTCTAGTGCAAGTGGTACATCAACCCCTGTTGGTAAATCTGGGAAAATAACCGCATTTCTGGGTTTGTCATCACCGGTGCAACCGTCTTCATCACACTTCCACACTTCACAACAACCTGCAAATCGCAGAGCAGAACCATTTGTCATCACACCCCATGTAAAACGTTTGCCAGCCCACGTTACAGAGTGTTTTTGCACATAAGCTGAAGTACCCACCCAATCATACAGTGTCACGTGAACTTAATGTTGATGCAGCTGAAATGCTGGCAATTGATCTTTTGCCCTTCTCCTTTGTGGAGATTTCTGGGTTCCTGCTGTTTGCTGCACGTGCCTGTCCAAAATGGAAAGTCCCATTCAGGACATACTTTTCAACCCGTGCTGCCCCCGAGTTGTACCGTACTGTGTCCGACTCAGTAAGACATGCCCTTCAACATTCCTCCTCTCCATTCATCCATTTAGGTATGGATATGTGGACAGGTGGCAAAACAGCGGGGAGTTCATATTTGTGTATAACTGCACACTGGGCGCAGGCGCTCGGTGTTGTTTGTGCTGTTGGTAGTGTGAATAATCAGTGTAGTAAGGTGGACTGTCATGGTAGCGATCTTCCAGGAATTTAACAGCATGAAATGATTGCTGTGCACAATGTGACCTGTTCACACACTGGTGAAAATATGTTGGACTTGGTACTGACTGAAATTGACAAGTGGCTGAACCCCTGTCCCTGAGAGCGGGGCTCATAGCAAGTGACAATGGGTCAAATGTGGTGATATGCATCACGAATGGTGGCTTTTTACGTGTTCCATGCATGGCCCACTGTTTAAATCTTGTGGTGCAGGAGTTTCTGCAGCACTCTGATATAAAGGAAATGTTGACAGTTGCACGCTGTATCTGTTCTCACTTTTCACGCTCTGCAAAGACCCGTGACCAACTTCAGCAGTTGCAGATCTGAAACAGCCTCCCGCAACACTGCTTGAAGTTGGAAGTTGTCACCCAGTGGAACTTCACTTTATACATGGCAGAGAGGTTGTATGAACAGCACAAAGCCATCTCAGAATATCTTGTCATGCACACTAGCCGTGAAAGTTCCGGGGCCTCCATGTCTATGATGACTGAACAGTGGCAACTCATGGACTCTGTAATAACAATCTTGAGGCCTTTTGAACATGCCACACAGGCAGTGAGTGGTGAGCCTGCCTCCATTAGCCAATCAATTTCACTGTTGCAGGTGCTGAGGCAGACACTGGTGAATTTACAGCATAGCCTCGATGTTGCAGGAGACAGTGGTAGCAGTGTGTTGCTGAAACACTTGCTGACAGTATTCGACCGGAATCATCACATCTTGAGCATTCAGCATAGTGACAACTTTGCAATAGTAACAGTGCTGAACCCATGATACAAATGTAGAATTGCCTCATTACTGGAGGGTGGGCCTGAACAGGTAAAAACAGTCAGTGGGCAACTGTTGTGCTGTTCATGGGGCACAGAAGTCATGTGGCAAGGTCCTGAAACCTGAGCAGCATAATTAGGCAGAATGTGAACCTGGAGGAGTGGTATCCAGCATATCCTCTAAGGGAAAGGGGGACTGCAGTTCCAAGTGGTCTTTCATCAAAAGCAGCTGACGTTAACCCACTTTGGGAGGCTTTGTCCCAAGTGGGGATTTGTGACATAAATGATTCCAGAGAAGCGGATGATGCATCAATCACTGGACTTAGAGCAGCACACCGAATAGTTGAGTCATATGTGTCTGAAAACAGGCATTTGTCAATCACTGATGATCCCCTTTTATACTGGAGCGGAAAGGTCAGTGAATGGCCAGAGCTGACTGCTGTGGCACTGAAGTAGCTGACATGCCCACCCTCTAGTGTGAGTGTTGAGAGGGTATTCAGCTCAGAAGGTGCAATAGCTTGGGCTCATCATACAAACCTCTCTCCTGCAAATGTCAGTTTGCTGACATTTGTAAAAATGAATGAGAGGCACATACCAGCTCAGACCGCAATCTCAGTATTCGTACCCCGGCATACTCATGGTTTTGCTGATGTTGAAGAAAGGGACCATCCTGGTGGCAGTGACACCATGAAGCGGCCTACCACTGATGTAGATGATAACACAATGGAGAAAGAATTTCCCTGTGGTCAGAATTCAGACATAGAAAACTGCGAGGGCCGCTTTCTTTCTGAGGATGTTGATGAATGATGATGAGGTTATTGTTGGCAGGTTTTAACTTAAGTGGTTAAAAGGCTCTCACATGTCTTGTATGGTACATGTTTTCTTTTTCTTAAAGTTAAATCACTGTCCCACTCACAGTGACTCAAATTCCAGATGTCATGTAATATTTATAACAAAGCACAGTATATCCTGGCCCCCAGACTACCACCACCATAAAACCATTGTTTGCCACTGCCACCATAGGGAATGTGACCGTTTGTCCCACCAGACTACCATCACCATAAGACCGCTGTTCGACACTGCCGCCACCACCAGATGCAGGAAGGTGTGAGAGGGAATGTCATCATGTGCCGCAGCTATGACCACCACCACCCACCACCAGTGCCATTGTGACAATGTTTTTCCATTACATTGACCATGCCAAGGCAGTGGGAGTCGAACAGGAGACCACATCCATCAGCCACAGTCACATGGCTTCCTACTATTAAAACTATAAAGTGAGTATGTGTACTAATGTTTTTCATGCTATTTAACTTTCTTTAGCTGTGTGTTTTGTTTTCTGTTGCTTTTCTGAGCTGCAGTGGTCAAACACATATGATCAACGTATTTTGTTTTTTTACAGATTAACAACAAATGACTGTCCTTCTCGGAAGGTCTGTATCAATGGTACAACAGCAGTACTGTCTACAGGAACCTATGAGATATCCATTTCCAATCCATACTGGTAAGTATATCAATTTTATTTAATTTGTTCCTTTTTTTTTATAAGAGTGCAAATCTGACTGATGATTCATAAACTAGGTGACATGTACGTCACAAAAAATATTTCAGCAACATGTCATGCACTGTATTCCAAATTTGCAGCTGTGCAGCCATGACAGTGTTGAAAAAGTTGGACCCAGGTTGTGTTACTTGACAAGATGTGGTTTTAAAATGTAACTTGAGATGTGGGGACACTGACACAGTGTATTTGTTACACAGCCTGGGACTAAATTAAATTATGATCTGATGATTACAGTGGGACAGCTTGTTATCTGTGTTAATCCAGATACCTTCGGTGGAACAGCCGCGGCTTAAACATAATGTCTTACCGCTGCAATCAAGTTGTAATAATTCCTTCATTTCTTTTTTCAGGAAACTTCTGGATGCTTTGTTGTGTCATAGTTGCCTTATCTAAAGAACTTCTTCAACATCATGCCCCCCCCCCAGGCTGGGGCAAATATGCAAAAAGCCGAAGTAATTTCAATTGATGAACATGATCATCATTACCAGACTGGAGAAGGATGCAGATGAAATCTGTGAAGACATAACCAAATAATAAACCATTAATGAGACCTTCTTGCAAATATGCCTCCCCCACCAAAAAAAATTAAAAATACTTACTTTCATTGGCTTGACAGTATTCCATTTCCAATTTCAATGCCAAAATTTCTCATCAAGCACTGGAAAGTGCACACCAACAGTATGTGACCTGTTATACAAAACAATTACAATGAGTACATGTATATATATGTCAACCCCCCACCTAGAATATATATATATATATATATATATATATATATATAAAACAACTCACCAAAGCTACTATTAGTGTACATACAAAGGGCACCCTTCTATCTGGTTGAGGTGATTGCATCGCATTTGAAGGAATTACAGCACACTTTGGACCAGCAACAGTTCTCTCACGGTCATCATTACTGACGGAACACCGAATAGAGTCATGTCATGTTATCCCTCCTTTACACGGTTGGCAAGACACTATGCATCATGACATCATCACAGAGTATGCAAATTTTCTGGAAACAAGACAGTTCAATTTTGGGATGCAGAAAAATTCTGGGGACTATGTGTGACCACTGCACACATGAGTGGCTGCACAATACATTCTGGGGGACTTTGCATGTGGTGCAACACTCCCATTTCACTTTGTCAGTCAGCACTTGGGAATTTTCTGTACACAAGACAGTTGCATTTTGTGTGTTGTGATTGTGCGCATACAATGTCATACTTAAATTATAAATTAAAGCAGCAGTGCAACAATCTGGTGAAAATTTTGACCTATACTTGTTTATACTATTTTAGATTGCAAGCCACTAGTTACCTTCTGACTTGTATGATATCCTTCTTTTCACAATTTGTGTCTGCTTTACTACTTTTTCTCATGTCTGAAAAAATAAAAGGAGCACACATTTTAATATGGCTCTAACCAGGTTTTCATCACAATTTGCAGCTGTCTTTGAACAAATATTGTTCTCTGAGGTCATAAAACACTGCCTGCTGCATCATTGTTAATTTTACAATAGAAGTTATATATAAACAACTGATGGAGAAAAAAAGCGGAAAATACTGACGAAGACCTGGTCCACACAGTATTAAAAGGAGTCCTCCTTTTATTATTTCAGACATGAAAAAAAGTACTAAAGCAGACTCAAATACTGGAAAGAATGATATCATACAAGTCAGGAGGTAAGTAAAGTGGCAAAGTGAAAGAGCATAAAGAAGTATAGGTCAAAATTTTCACCAGATTGTTGCACTGCTGCTTTAATGTCTATTTCAAAAAATAAATACTTCTGGAGTCTCAGTAATGTTTACTTTGTGTTGGGACTCGTGAAGTGTTTTGCAAAAAGCAGTACTGAGCAGTACAAGTATGTTGTGCTAAATTGTATGTGTGCCATCAGTGTTCTTTCCTGTGTGTGCAGACATTGTCCAGCTTCATGCAAACATACATATGGCGTGACTTGTTGCAGTATGTAAAGAATAAAGATAATAAAGAATATATGATGTATATTTTATTTGCACCATCAGCCCCAGTGGAGTAAGTGATACGATATTTTGTCAGAGGTATCAGGTCACTGTGCAGCTCAGTCACTCACAGTGCACACATGACTTTGCGGAGATCATAGCACAAAAAACACATTCTCTCCTAAGGGTCATGTGTGCAGTATGTGACTAAGGTGCATTCTGTCCAGACACCTCTGAAAAAATACCATATCACTTAGTCCACTGATGTTGATGGTGACAATAAAACATACGTTATTCTTATCTCTGTTCTTTAAACCATAAATACTGCAACAAGTTAGCATATATATGTTTGCAAGAAGCTGGACAATGTCTGACACAGGAAACAACACTGACTGCACACGTGCAATTTAGAAACATAGAAACATAGAATTTGACGGCAGATAAGGACCACTTGGCCCACCCAGTCTGCCCATTTCCCTACCTACTGGATAAGCTGCAGATCCTAGTTAACCAGCAGCCTACTTCTTCCTACTCCCACCCCCCAGAACTGCCTTATGACTATCCCATGCATGCTTGAATTCCACCACTGATTTTGACTCCACAACCTCCTCTGGAAGGCCGTTCCATGCATCCACAACCCTCTCTGTGAAAAAATACTTCCTTAAATTACCTCTGAGCCGTCCCCTCTATCTTCAAATTGTGCCCTCTTGTTCTTGCACACCTCTTTTTTTGAAAGATGCTACCCTCTTGGACTTTGTTGATTCCCTTGAGGTACTTGAAAGTTTCTATCATGTCCCCCTCTCCCTCCTTTCCTCGAGGCTATACATATTAAGCTCCTTAAGTCTCTCTTCATATGTCTTCTGGTGCAGACCCTGCACCATTTTAGTTGCCCTCCTCTGGACAGCTTCCATCCTGTCTATGTCTTTGCGGAGATTGGGTCTCCAGAACTGCACACAGTACTCCAGATGGGGTCTCACCAGCTGTCTGTACAGAGGGATAATAACTTCCTGTTTTCTACTGGTGATGCCTCTCCCTATGCATCCCAGTATCCCCCCAGCCCTTCTTGCTGCTCTCTCACATTGCTTGCCCATCTTTAGGTCATCTGATATGACTATCCCCAGGTCTCTTTCCATTTTTGTTGTTGTTAGTATCTCACCCCCCATTGTGTACTCTTCCCCTGGGTTTTTGTTTCCCAGGTGCATTCCCTTGCACTTCTTAGCATTGAATCTAAGCTGCCATACATTTGACCATTCCTCTAACCTTGCCAAGTCCCTTCTCATCCTTTCCACCCCCTGTGTATCAACTCTGTTGCAGATCTTAGTGTCATCTGCAAAAGACATACTTTTCCTTCCAGTCCTTCTGCAATGTCACTTATAAAGACATTGGAGGGACCAGTCCTAATACTGAACCTGCGGTACCCCACTAGTAACCCTCCTTTCTTCTGAGTGGATTCCATTTACTATTACTCTCTGTGTCCTATTCTCCAGCCAATTCTTTACCCAGGCTGTCATCTTGGGACCCACTCCCAGGCTGGCTAACTTGTATATTAATCTTTTGTGTGGGACTGTGTCAAATGCCTTGCTAAAGTCTAGGTAGGCCATGTCTACTATTTAGCACATCATACTTGCACTGCTCACACCTGCTTTTCCACAACCACTCCACAACAGAAAGTAAACATTAGTGAGGCACTGTATTACAATAACAGGGCAATAAGGAACATTTATGTCTGTATGTGTATGTATATATTTAAAGGGAAGCAGTCAGCAACAGGAACTCCTGCCCCCTGCAAGGCTTACCCTCTGGTTAAGCCTTTTAAGTATTTTGCGGCATTTTTCAAGTCCCACAACATACTTTATTTTAATAAAGAAAAGTCAGTGACCTGGAAGTATAGCAGTTGCTATGGGGGCTCCATTATGGGTAATGATGCAGCAGTGACACACCATGTGCTTCAATACTTTTTGAATTTAAGTGCATGGTGCATCGGCGTTGCATCTTTACACATAATGGAGCCCCCATAGAATCTGCCATACTTCCAGGTCACTGACTTTGCTTTATTAAAATAAAGTATGTTGTGGCACTAGAAAAATGCCACAACATACTTAAAAGGCTTAACTGGAGGGTAAGCATTGCAGTGGGTGGGACCTCCTGTTGCTGACTGCTTCTCTTTAAACTAATACTGTGGCATTCCCTCTGTCTGTTATTAAACATAAACAAAAAACAAAACACTACAGCAGTGGGGGGGGTGCTGAAAAAAATGCTAATGGGGATCCCCTGATGTTCCAGCATCAGATGGAGCATTGACACAATCTGTAACTGGTGTTGCTCTATCTGCTTCACCTGCTGCTGGACAGCACCCACCCTCTCGTTATTTTCTTCCTCCACGGCCCACAAAAGTGCTATGTCTGCCTGAGTTGCAGGCATTGTGGGGTCTACTGGTGGGGGGGAACCAAGTAGTGGTGGTGATGGTGAGGGTGTTGCTGGTGGCAGTGGTGGAGGTGGTGGTGGAGCAGCTGCTGCCGTGGCCCTCATCCTGCTGTGGTGTCACACAACAGCAGCACCCTCTGCCACTGCCAGAGAAGGGCTAGAAGGTGGAGGCCTGGCCGGTTTGATGGCAGCCTGCCAGGTCCAACATATGTGTGCACTTGCCCCCAGTCCCCAGATATGTCCCCCAGGGGCCACGGTGCACCTGCACACCACAAAGCAGAAACACCCTAAGTCTGCTGTCCCCTCCCAATGTAGTTGAAAAACTGCCAAACTGGGGAGCTGTGGGGGAAGGGACCAGGCACAGGAGGGGCAGATGCAATGCTGGCAGCATGGTCACACACCTGGGGCTCCACCTGCTGCTGTGGATGTAGTGTTGCTGGAGCTCCTGTAGCTGCTACTGGTGGTGGTGGACTTGGTAGATGTGGTGGTGGCAGTGGTGGTGCTACTGCTTCTGGAGGACAGGAGGCAGGACCAAAGAGTCTGGAGCGGTCCAACGCCTCCCGGCTATGACTCCCATGCGTGCACAGTCCCCTCCGGCCATGGGCTACATACTGTCCCTGGTCCGTCACACAAAAAAACACTCCTTCCCTCTCCGACCCGATTAGTGACTACACACACACTCACACAACAAAGGCACACACACAGTCACACACACACACACAAAACAAAATTTATAAAACAAAGAAATTAGTCACCAAAAAGAACTGACAAAACAGTACAAAAAGAAAAAAAAGAATTAGCTTTTAAAAAAGCTTTTGGGTTTTTGGAATTTGCTCAAGAAAGAAACTTGTTAACATGAACTCTCCTCTTCTACACAAAATGCTTCCGCTCTCTACCTCTGCAAAGGAGAAAGTAAAAGTATATGCTTGTATGAATCACTTCCTTCCTGCCTGGCTAAAGCATGTGACTTACGGTACTGTAAGCCATGTGATGTATGGGCGGGCTGCCTATATTGTAATTCCACCTTACTTTGTATTAAGGTAGAATAACAACACAAAGTCATAATAACAAAGTGAAGTGAGCACTTTCCAATGGCCACTTCACACAGCATTTTGATAACGCAAAGTGGTCACTTCGCGTTCACTTCGCCGGTGGAATTTAATTTCACTGCATCTCTAGTTGGTGCCTTCCGAGGACCCCCCCCTTGCCAGTCATCTGACTGCCACCATGGTGCAGTCCCTGGTAGTTTGGAAGTCATGCCCTGGCTCCATCTGGGTCTATCACCACCCATACCTCCCAGCCCCACCCATCCTTCCCTATACAGGCCCTGCAAGCCTTATGGATGAATGGCTGGTGGGTCCCTGCCACAGCAGCACTGAAGGCCAGGTGTCCCACAGCTCGCGGCATTCCCTTCCTGTGTACCATATTTTCAGTGCACAGCACAACTTGTGTCAAGCTTGATGAGTTTGGCAGTGGGACTCCATTTCTTATCAAATCTGGCACAGGGTCCCAGGCACACCTGAGTTTGCTGCAGTTGGTGGTTTGGTGCACATTGTGTAACTTTAAGGGGCTTACAAAATCAGGCCCCTTGTGTTTATTCATAACCCAATCCATAAAAGCAGCATACCATACATAATAGGCCCTTGCAGCAGACTACCCAGCAAAAAACAAGCCTGGTATATCCCAAGTGGTGGATGGGATACCACCCAGGGTCATGGTGGCTTTAAAAGAATAATTGGTGGGGCCAGTAGCAATAATCTTTTATGAGTCTGTCTATACAGACATGGTGCCAGTGGACTGCAAATAGACTCATGTTGTCCACATCTTGAAGAAGGGGGCAAGTTCAGAACAGGTAACTCTAGGCCTTTATACTGACACCATTGTTGGGCAAAGTCCTGGAGTACATTATTATGGGCAGACTAATGTATTACTTGATTAAAGCCAAGTTTGTATGATGGGTAAATTGAGCGAAACTTATATGATCATATTCTTTGAAGGGTAACCAGGGAGGTGCACTAGGACAAGGCCACAGACAGAGTCTATGTGGACTTCAGAAAGACCTCTGATACTGTGTTGCATTATACATTTCTGGTCACAGTATACCCATGCAGTCTGCATGAGGCATACACAAGGTGTCTTGCTACCTGGCATATGGCAGGTAGCAGAAGGTTTTTGTTGGTAGTCACTACTCTGAATGGAGAGGAGCACTCAGTGGTGTCCTTCAGGAAGCAATATTGAGGCAACTGCTTTTCAACTTTTTCAGCAATTATCTAGAAGGTGGGGTATCCAGATGGCTGTTTAATTTTGCTGATTACATTAAGTTGACTAAGGTGGTGGGACTCTCCTGAGGATGGGAACAAACTTCAGGAGGACCAAAACAAGCTGGATGACTGGACTGACTCCTGATGTTTCAGATTCAGTGGAGCCAGATTCCAGGTGTTACAGCTGAGAAGGAGAACAATGCTAGGACCTACACTATGTGTGGGGTACTGCTTGCTGCAGTGGTGGAGGAGGAACAGGACTTGGATGTCATACTAAATAATGGAATAAAGCATGACAAGCAGTGTATGGTGTCTATCAAAAAGGCTGGAAGAAAGATGGGAGTGCAACAGCAGGGGTGGAGTGACCAGCAGAAATCAGGAAGTAATCTTACCACTTTACAAGGCCATGGTAAGGCATCACCTTGAGTACTTTATGCACTTCTGGGTTTGCCAATATAAAAAGGTCACTGAGGCAGGACAGAGGGTGCAGTGTATGGCCACTAAGATTGTTATGGAGAAAAACTGCTATGATAAGTGAATGGAGGTCCATTACATGGCCATTTTAGAGAAAAGGAGGTGGAGGAAAGAACATGATCTATACACTAAAGGGTATTGCAAAGTAGAGTAGAAGGAAATGTTGGAGCCTGTGTGTTCCAGCAGGACATGCTGACACAGAATGAAGCTCATTGGTGGTAAATTCAAGAACACATTAGGAGACATGACTTCTCCAAGAGGATGGCAAACCTACACAAGAGCCTACCTCTGATGACAGTGGACATGAAGACAGTAGAGGCTTTCAAGGTAAGTCAAACCAAGGTAAGGACAGCATTCTGCATACTATGAGAATTACAGTGTACTCTGAGTAGTGCCTGCATGTGTGTGTGTGTGCTTGAAATTCTTATACATTAGTACAGGTTGGAGTAGAATATTGGTTGATCCCTGCTTTTGAAGTGGATGGGGAGGGGAAGTGAATTTGATGGACCTAGAGTCCCTTGAAACACTTAATTACTATGTAACTATACCGATATTCTAGAGAAACGTAGTATAGGAAAACACCTTTCTTATTACTTGTCATTACATAAAGACAAAGAAAAATCCAACTTTTATTTGAACTCCCACCCCCACTACTACCAATACTTCCACAGTTGAAAAACACATATATTTCACCTCTTACCATTTCTTTTTGTTTTGGTTTAAACACTTACATGTAATCCACCCCTCCAGCTTCAGCTAAGATTTTAGTCTCCTAACATAAGCAGTGTTCTCTCCCTTTCTCTTCATAAACTGCACCTCCCACTTTCCCTTCCAATGCAGTCATACCCTTGTTCCAGCTGAATGACATGAAGGCCATAGCGTGCTTTGTTTATTATGTATGTTTTTGTTAAAGTGCCTGCATACAGGTACCATGTGCTATTATTTGTTGTATCACTGCTCCTCCCATTGTAACTGTTTGCCCTGAAAAAGGGACATTCCGTCTTGGTGGGCCTACCCGTTTACCAAAATTCAAATAAATAAATAAATAAATAACTTCTAAGCCAACACTTTTCTTCCAAAAAAATGTAATTGACTAATACACAAAAAATTCAGACTGTATGGAGGGAGCTTGAACCTTCACAACAATTATTGGCTTTTCTTTAGGTTGGTTGCTTGAAAAGAAAGGGGAGTTGTATTTTAAATCATGTTCATTCCTACAAACAAACTCAAAACTTTACCAATAGAAGACCCCATGCCTTATCAAGCTCCTCTTTAGCATAGCATTAAATTTAAAAGAGTGGCATCAGCATTCTATCATAAATCTGTTCAAGTGCCATCTTATTTTACTGCATTTAAACAAATTATAACAAGAAAAATCAGGCAGAGAGATGAGATTCAATTTGTAAATCAGGACTGATATCTTAAAAAGTATACCACAATAACCCGTCAACATTGATACGTCACAGGGATAACTTACCCAAAGGAATCCTAAAACTGTACAATGCTTGGGACAAGATAGCCCAAAAGTCTCTGAAAAAAAGACACATTCCTGCCATTCTATGCCTTAGCATCCTGGTACTCAGTAAGTTTCAGAACTGATCAATATGATAGCATGGTGAACATCCAGGGAAGCATTAACATTAACAGTGATAAATTCCCATGCAGTCATAGACTAACGCGGGTGATGGAACCAGTTGCTAGCTATAAGTGCTATATGTACATGGTTACTACAATTTCAATTAAAAAACATATTCTGTAAGCTCAGTAAGACCCTCAGTGGTAGGACATGCATTTCAGGCCAGCGGGGGTGGGTGCGGTGGGTTGGGGGAAGGGCAGAGTAGACCAAATTACCACTACGCCATCTGCACCATTTTGATCATGCAGCCTAACAAAGACCTTCATTCATTTTAAATCTCAATAGACAATGTCTGCATCAATTGGACTGACACTCTCCACCCACCATAATGTGTGTATTCCTGTAACATCTGAGAAAAGTTTACATTACGTCTGTTACATGAATAAAACAATCTTGCAAATATTTAAACGCTTAATAGACAAAGAGGGCCACAGAGCCTTATTACTAGAATGTGACTGCATGGTATACCCAAAATTGCAGCCTATATCAAAATTAAAATGATACAAAGCATTTTTTCAAGCTTCAGTTGGGGGTCAAAAGCACACAGTAATCACAAGTGTTTAGCAACCTATGGCATGTTAGCAACCTCTATTGGCTGTTCAGCTTTAGAGGAACTGTTTAACCTGTTTTATTACACAATATCATTGATCTTGTTATTGCAAAATTGTAAGATTGTTTTTCTTATTTTTGTTATTTCAACACTCTTGTTATCCCTAGAGCTAGGACCTCTCACGGCCAAAGAGCCTTCAGCTTTAGGGCCCCCTCCTGGTTCAACACACTGCCCCCCCTCCATCTCCGAAGCTCCAACTATATCGTGCTTCAAAACTTCCTTACGTAACCACCTTATTAACACCTGATGCTATAACTGCCGCTAGTCAAAGCCGTACTCAATACTTATGACAAAGCTTATTACTAAGCTGCTAAGGACAACATAACTCTGGTATTGTTTGCATCCATCCTACCTGTACCAGCTTGTTTGTATCTATGTCTTAATTTACTGTTATACTTATGTGTTGTACTGCTATACTGTGTATTTTGGTTTGTCTTACTGTGACAAGGTACCTTTGTAAATGAGCCTATGGCTCAAAGGTTTTCCAAACTGCTGATTAAATAAAATAAATAAAATAAACAAAAAAAAAACATTTCATAAACACAATAAAACTCTGGATGACATTGGTTATAATAGATTAAATGCACTTCCAGTGGTTGAAGGAACTCAGCAGAAGTGCCTTGTGCCAACCAAATCACTTGGTTGTGCATTTAACCCAGTGTGATAGACCTCTCGCTAAGTTAAATGATGCTAATGAAGGACGTATATACCTTTAAGAATGGACAATAGTAAATCTGTCCATCAAGGCAACGTTCCTCTGCTCATTTGATCCACACAACTAATGAGAGCTATATTACCTGAGGTGCAAACATGGTTCTGAAGGCTGAGACAACTGTCCAGCACTGTGTCTAATATATTACATTAAACAACACGTGGCTCGTGATCTTCACTACATATCTATTGTTGTAGTATCAATTCATTACCATGAGAAATGTTTACAGCATAACTATTAAAAAAAAAAACACTTGCCATTTCTTATACTAACAAAATGGTCATTTAAACAATCTGTTTATCAGGAGAATTTACTTTGCACTTTTTAGATCTCCATCCTCCACAACAGGAACACAGCAAGGACCTATTTTCACTTATAATGTACTATGCCAATGAGGTGAATACTGTCTAAAGCTCCAGTAGCAGTAGTTCAGAATCTATCTTCTGTCTCCATAGTTAAAACCATATAAAAAATGTTCTGATATCACTGGACTATTCACTGTTGCATTCATCCTGTGCACACTGCAGAATCATGGCTTTACTAAATGTAGATAAACGTAAGGCACACTGCCACTGAGCATTTATATTCTAACACTTCCTTTTCAAGAAATATCTATTTTCACTCTTTTACAAACTGAGGTGCTAAGCTCTTTGAAGAAATCCAATTTTGTTTAACCCCATGGTCAAGCCAATATAAGCAATCTTTTCTTACAGAGATCCTAACAGTAGAAAGTTTCATTCACCCTTGATTGGCCATAAAAGGATAGAATGAGCCTTAGGAATTGCAGCTAAATAAAGTGGAGACAAATTGTTGTGCCCTCCTCCAAGCTGGGCTGCTTCGGGTAATGAGAAACAATACATCAGCCCTTTTCATAAAATACTGCGTTACACCATTATGTGAACAAAGTGGTTTTTTTTCAAGGAGTATATATACTTGTTCTTATCAACCACATTTATGAAAGGGACATTCTGTGTTGGTGCCACCAAGAGATGGCCACAAACCTTTTGAGCCCCTCTGCTGCTACTCCAGGGTTACCTTAAAGAAGTTCAGCTACCCTTGAGTGTAGCTGCAAATGAAGTTATGGTAAGAATGGGGGACAGAAATTAAGTTTTTATTTTGAAGTCGTGATTGGTAAAATGTTGCTATATCATCTTTACAGAGCAATTCTTAAATGAAATACATGCATTGAAAAAGTGCCTGTTACCCAACAAGAATAAATAAGCATTGCACTGAGGTTTCTGAAACTGCTATCTTATGGAATATGATAAGAAACATTAATTCTTGTCTGCAGTCATGTGCTCATGTATTACCATCCAGAATATCTTCCTTGATTTATTTGAACAGTTATAAATGAGTGTAATTTGTGAAATACAGCAGTAATTTCCTCCCACTGGCATCTTTCTGGTTGGATGACTTCTATATAAATCTATATAAAATAAAAAAAATTAAAATAAACTTTTAATCCTAATTCTAGAAGAATCATCTAAAATGTGCTCAGTAAAGATATTGTGGTCTGTGATTGGAAACCCCCAACAGCTGCTGAAGGGATTATGGAAAGCTAAAGAAAAAAAAACTTTCTTTCTGAAACTTCTGGAAATCCCGGGGTTTCCTGACTGTAGTCTATGGATGATGAAACTATTGTTCAATGCCTGTAAAAGATCTTAGAGTGTCTCATATCACTTTCTGTAACTAGACTGAGACTTCCCAAATTTAGGGAAGGGCACAATAGCCCTGATTAGATCATATTTAGTTTGTTTTAGCAATGCCACAAGGTTCTTTCAGATACCTCCTGTGTCTAAGTTAAAGCCATATTGGTCTGGAAATGGTCAGGAGAATGTGACTAGGAGTAATTTACCTGTCTTTCTGAAGTATCCTCCACTGAAGAATGCATGGGACAGACATAAGGCAATTCTTGTGGGGGGCAGGAAGATATAGGGTGTTGGTTAACTAGGATCTGCGGCCTATCCTGTAGGTAGGGAAATGGGCAGACTAGATGGGCCTAGCGGTCCTTATCTGCCGACAAAGTCTATGTCTATGTTTCTATGTAGAGATACTGACTTCCCATGAGTTAAGACCCTTTTAAAGACAAGATCACTGGCCTTGATGGCTAGATGAAAGGATAATCTCACTTCTTAATGTTATTCTAAAAAGGACAGGAAAAATATGGTGATTTGAGTAGAATAGTCTAATAGGTCAGGCAATTCACAATAGGCAAAAATGTATAGGACTCAGCTTGTCCCTGCTGACTAAAAAAGTTCATTTTTTCAGCATGTAGTAGGCTGTATTCAGGAATTGATACTGGTGATATTTTCAGCCAGATGCATCCCTTTGCCAGTGGCCAGATTTCCTTGATGCAGGTAAGCGGTATCAGTTATAAGTCCTGGGCTGAACACTGACAAACACAGTGTCACTCGCAATAGAAGCCAGAGCATACACTGGGACTGCTGGTCTCATCTGCATGCTGTCTGCACTAGAGTGCTGCATACAGGAACTGTAGTCACGTAGCTTGGGGCACAGAACCTCACAATGACTTAACTGCCAGTGAGCACATGTACTCCCCATAATACACCTCAAAGCTGGTGGAGCAGTGGGTAATGTGTCCGCTTGTGGTGCTGGTGACCAATGTTTGGGAGCAAGCATGGGTGCCAGAAGGTTAGCTGGGGGGTTAGATGAGCAATCGACTAACTGCTCTCCTCCTCTGGGGGGGGGGGGGTTGTGGTTATCCGGCTATAAGCGACACCCAGCGGAGGCAGGGTGTGCAAAAATTGGGGCCACTTCAGGAAAGGGGAGGAGGTGATAGCAGACATCTGTGGGTTGGGTACTGGAGCACACCCATCCCGTGCTGGACAGCATTACACATCGTCTCCTCTGAGGGGCACAAGAAAAAGCAGAAACAGCACGTTGGCTGGGAGAAAGATGTTGTTCCTGCCCCCATGTCCACCACCGGTTCCTGCCCTCCTGGGTCCTGACACCATCCGTCCTCCACCTCTGCCTGCAGGGCATTGGATTGAAAGGTAAGCACTGTGGAGTTGAAGCTGGTGCTGCCCCAGAGGGTAATTACCGTGGGTTCCCCGCAGGTGAGTCAGAGGTTTGTTGTGGTTCTGGACCACAGGCTGGGAGGGTCTCTGGATGGACAGAACAAGGCAGGATGACCAAAAGGGCCCCATCCAGCAATGACCAGAGGGAACAATAGTTAACAAAAATAAAATAATACCCCTCAAAACACATATAGATGGCTCAGCAGCGACAGTACACAGGGATTTCCTACATCAGGAAGCAATGAAAAGTAAATATTTATATTACCTTTCCATTGACATCCATGTATTGGTGACAGTAGCACTGCTGCATCAGTTCACAACACACCCCATTTCCCCAGCACTCTGTGGTGCCATAACAAGGAACATCATCAAATGGGCACTCGCACAGCTAGCAGATAGGCTTATGAATATTCATGAGCCTATAAGCTGTCCTATTCCCAGTCAGGCTAGCACTGCCTCTACCATCAGGATGTAGGGTAATGTGTACCACAGTAGGCAGGTGGCACCAGTTCTTCCCTAGCTACAGTCATTAGGCCAGGATCTTTGAATCCAGACTAATATACTGCCCCTTGTAGTGGTAGAGGAGATTAGATTTTCAGTTTTGAATCAATTGCCATTGAGATATCAGATATGATGAGTTGGCACAGAGTGAGAATAATGGACATAATGTTTTAACACAGTCCAAGGTGGCAGTCAAGTCTCAATATTTGATAACAGAGCTGCTAATATAACCTATGGTGCTTTAGTACAACGTATGGTATTTTCAGGAAAATCAGTGTCTATGGTTCTTACCTCCCCTGGATCTCAGTCAAAGTAATGGCCTGCTTCCATACATGTGATCTGGCCTGGAAGACTCACAAGTCCTCTGACTTCACTGCCAACCTTATCAGGTACAGAGCCCTTCAAAATGCCTACACCAGAGCCACCACTTTTGCCAAGGTTGAGTACTTCTCCTCCTCCTCCTCCTTCCAGAACAACCTTAGCCACCCCTCCAAGTTCTGAAAAGTGATCCAAGCCCTCTTCTCCACCCCAACTTAATCCTACCCCCCAGTCCTCAAGGTGGGAGACACCCTAATTTCTGACCCTGTTTTCATTGCCTCCAAGTTCAACTCCTTCACCTTCTGTGCCTCCGCCCTTCCCTCATTCCTCCCCTCTACGCCCCACCCCCACTCCATTCTCACTCCTACATCACACTCCTCCCCTCCTCTCTCCTGTCACTCTTGCTGTTTCTCTCAAAGCCCTCTTCACCTTCAACACTATAAAAGGTAGGAGCCCTAATGGGCTTGACCTTAAACTCCTAAATGTCTCTGCCCCCGCCATTGCCTTCCCTAGCTCCTCTCTTCTCAACCTCTCCTTCTCTCTTGCTTCTGTCCCTAACTCCTGGAAGCACATCACTGTTAATCCCCTTCTTAAGGGAAGTGACTCCCACACCCCCCAGCAACTTCTGCCCTATTTCTCTGCTCCCTACTTTAGCTAAACTTCAGGAACACATAGTGGTGTCTCAACTCTCCCCCTTTGATTCCTCCTTTTTTCACCCCCCTCCAGTCTGGCTTTCATAAACACCACTTTACCACATCCTCCTTCCTCTGGCTTACTGACTCCTTTCTCACAGGCATAGACCAGGGCCTTTTCACCTCCACCATTTTTGTCGACTTAGCCAAAGCCTTAAAAACTGTTCCCCACCCCTCCTCCTTGACAAGCTTAAGACAGCAGTAATCTCAGACTCTGCAACAAACTGATTTTGCTCAAACCTAGTGGGTAGATCTGTCAATTAGAATTGATGAGTCCTTATCCCCCACTTCCTATCAGCACTGGTGTCATCCCAAGGTTCCATCCTTGGCTGGTTACTTTTCTTGATATTCTTAAATGACCTTCCCTGTGCCTGCTCATCTGGGTCCATCCATATGTATGCAGACAACACTGTCCTATTTGTCTCTGGTTCCTCCCCTTCTGAGCTGATGGCCAGGCTTCAACATGATTTCAACAATGTTCAGAGCTTGTTCTGGACAAGTCAGCTATCCTTAAGTGCCAATAAAATGGTCTTCATGACCTTTGCCACTATGCAGAGGCTCTCCAGACTCCCCTCCCTCCCCTCTTTTTGCACCCTAGATAGGCCTACATTTGATGATATGCCCTCATTTAAGTACCTTGGGGTCTGGTTAGACCAGTACCTTGACTTTTCGCAGCACTTGGATACTATTCATAAAAAAAACTCTACCTTAAATTTGGTGAGATTCATAGGAACAAAAGCTGTATTAATAGATATATAGATACATAGACAATGTTGGCAGATAACGGCCTATGGCACACCCAGTCTGCCCATTTGAGCTTGTAAATTCCCTTTGCATTTTTCTAGACGTCTGTTGCCCCTTACACCAACCTTCTCCTTCCTGCTCTCTGAAATATCATCACGAAAATGATTCTCCCCATTTTTGATTATGGTGACATTGTCTACAGTGCTACATCAGAGTCCATCCTTGCCAGACTTGACCCCCTCTTTCACTCCTTCTGCCACTTTGCCTTGGGCTAACCACCTTGCACTCACCGTTGTTCCTTATTCTCTGCCTTCTCCCTCCCCTCCCTGGAAGCTTATTGCCTATCCCACTGCAGGTCCTTTACCATGAAATTCTGGCTGGCCTCCCTCCACTCTTACATCATCTCTCTCCTTTTCCCTCCACCACCCTCCTCATATATCCTTTGTAACTCTTCCTATCATTCCTTCACCCTCTCCTCTAGGAAGTCCCCCGCTGGCCAGGCTGCCTTCTCCTATAACTTTCCTTAATTCTGGAACACTCTCCACCTAACCATTCACTCCTCCTTCTCCAAATGCTCTTTCTCCTCTCTTCTCCTTGGCTCCACCACTCGCTGTAGCACTTGTCTTTGAGATTTGGCCATACCACACCACTCACTTACCCTCTTCCCCCATTTCCCTTGCTCCTCCCCTCTAGTGCCATCTTCCCTTTCTCCCCCCTTCCCCCCTTCTTCATACTCCTCCTTCTCCCCCTGTCACCAGGCATGGGTAGGATAACACAATTTCAGGCAGACCACAAGTCAGGTGCATAAAAAGTGCATGGTTGCATTTATCATTTTATTTTCATTAAGTAAAATATACAGAAAGCAAAATGGTAAGTCAGACACATGCTTTGATTCAGCAGTTTCCAAGGCTTTTCTTCAGCCTAACATGAATTAAACAGTATGAAAGCACACACTACCAAGAGGTCTTCAACCTTCCTCAGTCAGTATCCAACTGACCACCCTATCTATCCTCTCTCAGCACTGAGGTAGGGCTTTTAATAAGCTCACTAGAAGCCTGAAAAATTTCCTACTGCCTTTTGATTAACAGCAGACATAACATAAAACTAGCCACTAGGGGCCACTGTTGCTCCAAAGAGAACAGTTATTTCACCTCCACCTGGAGCACAAAAGAACTAGTTTACAACATTGGAAAGGTCAGAGCCAAGGTCAGAACATTCTGTGCTCTCCTAAACTCTCCTGCAGGTTCAAATTACCTCATGCTGTCTGCTGCAAAATATATCTTAGAAGGGAGCTGCTAACATCTAGAAAAAGCAGACACCAGTTTTTGTTATTCTTATGTAACCCCCCAGCCATTGCAAGGAGCTTACTAAATATGCCCTGTAAGGCATTGAGAGCGTGCACATGCATGCACGCATTAGGATTTCACACCTATCAGGTGCAAGAGAAGTTGTCAGTTGAGGGAGAGAGTTTGAGAGGGAGAAACTGTGCAGCGGTTATGTGGTGATGGTTGGCCCAGCATGTGAAGGCCAGTTAGACCTTTGGTAGAGGGGGTTGTCAGCCCCTCTGCTCAAAATAAGGCAGCAGGAGCATCTTATCACCCATCAGTGGGGCAGGAAAATAGGGAAGAGGCAGAGGAAAGAAGTTTTTGAGGAGGCAGGACATCTTCTCAGCCAGTCCGGAGAAGATGGTTGCATAGAGGCCCAGGCATTCAGGTGGCAGCTGGATCGACTGGAGGGGTACAAAGTGGTAGTCCCTATCCCTTGTGTTTCCTCTGTCCACTGGGTAAAGGCTGCTTTAATCGTTGGTATCTCCTGCTATGTGCTTTGAAAGGTAGGCCCCCTCCGTGAGCCTTCCTGTCTTGGTCCGGGTGCAGGGATGCCTAGTAGTAAGGGGTTAAATTAAGAACTGGGTCCAGCCTTTTCCCTGTTTAAGAAATGAGCCACTGGGACAGTACAGAAAATGTAACACACCCCCACCAGCCGGAAAAGCAGTGGAGGGTCTCAGGGAAAGTAAAGTGTGAGGTAACTTTCTTCAAGCTTTACCTAGAATGAGGAAAACAGTGTTTAAAGAGTGTCAGCATGTTTATTTGGGACAGTTGGAAAGGAAAACAAGCCAGGACCCCAACTGGGTTGAAATATACTGTCATAGAGGAGCTCCATGGCTAGGAACTGATTTGTATGCTGGAGGTTCAAATCCCCAAGTCTCCTGAAGTATAGTGCCACAGCTGAGAGCCACAGAATGGGAGGAAGAAAGTCAATAAAGTGCACTAAACTGTAAATATGTTACCTCAGGGGAAAATATGGTTTGAGCCTTTCAAAATAAAATGATTGCTGGTTGCATCAACAAAGTTGTCTTGATCTTGGATGTTTAAAATAGTATTGCATGCACTTTGGTGTCTCCTAACATACTGCTTTCCAGGACTGAATTCATCTTTAGGACCCGATCTACCTGACGGCTGGGAAGGATGCATAGATTGTGTCGGTGGTCTCCAGCCACCTAGAAATTGAACCCTGGTTGCTAAAGTTCAGTAACCACCTTAACTGTATCATCTAGAAGCAGTTTGACCCATGAGTTCGGATCCCCTCCCTCCTTCTCTGAGACATTATTTCATCAAACTCCTAGACATGAGTGGTGTGGGTGGGGGTCAGCCCAGTGCCATCTTGTAGGTCAAATTCTTGTGACTAATTTGTCTGCCTTTAAAATTGCCAATGTGCAGGCAGGAATTATAATCTAAAGAGCCTGCGTATAGCCCTTACATGCATGCCAGTGCAGGAGTAGAGAATATAAGGGTTACAAATATGGGGGCTGTCATCAGGGATGCGATAAAAAGCATGGAAAAAAAGCAAGTTTAAAGCAATGAGGTACCTCAGAGATGTTTGGGAAGGCCAAAGCATTTTTAGCAGTTTGGAGTCACCAGTCATCAAGTAAGGCCTTGTGAGGAGACAAAATGGTGGACAGGCTCATGTGAGAAAATGTGGTGCATGCATAATGAATTACCATAGGAGGAAGCTGATTGGAGGAATGGCTAATGAGTTTCAAACAGTAGAAAAGGAGGTCAGGTGGCTTCTGAGTAGAGTGCAGAAGATTTTTGAGTGTGGAAGTACTATTGGAACATGAGAGAATTTGTTGGTTTGCTACACATAATAGTATGGAAACAAGTTGACGATTACTGTAGAAAATGCAAATAAAGTAGTTTGCTGTTGACAGAGGTCAAGTTTAGTAGAAGAATCATCAAATTTGCTGGAGTTCATTATGGTTATTAAGTACAGCATGTTGGTGGAGAGACATGGCATTTGCAGGTGGATTTGTATGCAAAACCGTTACTATTCCTGAAGGACTGCTTAATTGGAGCATGGTAGAAAATAGTGGCTCAGGTGAGGTCTGTCTATTTTGTAAGCGCAGGGGGAGTGGAGTAATTAGACCACCAATCTGCATTACATGTCCTTGTGGAAATACTGTAAGAGGACCTTCTTATTTGCAAAAGTAGGAAGAGGATCAGTTGACCCCTGTGCCAGCATCTCAAGAGTAGAGGCAATGGCCAGCAACTGTATCACATGTTTCCCCCACACCAAGTGTATTGGCAACTATAGAGCAGTTGGAAATGTGGGAGAATGTGGAAAGCATTGTTTTGGAGGAACATACCAAGATGGTGTCTGGGCCTAGCCATCTGCCCAGCCTGACATCGTCACCGAGTGTTCAAGAACCTTCCATTGGCAGAGGGAGGGGCCCAGGGTTGACTGCTGGTTTGCGGAGTACTGCTGCAGTGTAAGTGAGGGACAGACCTGGGCAGTCAGAGTCACCCAAGATGGAGACACGAAGCTCTTCAGGTGCAGGAAAATTTCCAGTGAAAGCCACCTCCCAGAGCAGAGTGTAGTACCTAAACAGCAATCGAGAAAGTCTGAAAATGCAAAATCTTTAAGACCTCTACATGCCACCCCACGGATTAGCCTGCTCCCAGACCAAAGAAGAGCCTGATGTGATTATTGAAGCTGTAGAGCCTGAATTTGCCTCAGACAGGGAGAGTAGAGGTGATCATAGGGAGGTGCTGTCCATCCATGAACAACCTATGGAAGGAATCATTGAAGATGTGGTAATAGAGACAGATATTCCTAAACCATATGTTATGCCTATTTTAGGTGTACTGGAGAGTACACCCCTGCTTCCAGACGCTTGTAAGCAGTTGCTAGTGGACATGGACTCACGCCACCATTTGGATTTGAATGTGCTACACTATAGAGATGTAGTGTGGTTACCAAAAGGACTGGCTCCCAAACCTGCAGTTAGATCCCTGCCAGAGTGGAGTCATGCTAAACGCTGGTGCGGAAGGTATTTTCAAATTGAATTTCCAGGAATGAACTACCCTTATGTAAGTGAAAGAACTTGGGACTTAATTGAATGACGTAAATCCAATTGGATTTTCTCAGTGCCAGTGGAAAAGGTGCACATGAAGAACTGCATTGATATCCATGATGCAGCCTACGACAGAGAAAAGGTGAAGTCCCTTGTGAGAGGGATGCTAGTAGCCACTGCCTGGGAAGGAATCACATTGTTCAAGACCTTTGCCCTAGTACAGGACAGAGTGGGACATCAGATCAAATATTATGTGGTCCACCATGGCAGAGGTATGGAATGCACCAAGCCTGACCCAAGTTTTTATTTTGCCCCCAGGGATCCCGTGGCAAAATATAAAACTAACCCACATACTGTAACCCCTTAAACACCCTTGCACCCCCTGGTGCAGAACACGGGTACCACAGAAACTGACACTGCTTTGAAATGTTCTTGTTGTTTGAGAAAAAAAAAGAGACGTTTCTATGTTGTGGACCACTCTGTAGCATGGACAGTAGCCTGAGCAGCTCATGTTAAACTAATGGACATTGCCAATGAGAAAAAAAAAGATAGATACTATTTTTGAATTTTTTTCCAGTTTTACCCCAAATTGTAACTTTTTATGTTTGCTTGCGCACATGCACAAGAAACATATTGTGGAAGCTTGCTGTAGTAGTGAGTTGTGGAGGTGTGACAGTGTTACGGCCAGTGTCAGCAGTCCATTTTGGGACTGGTCTCTGTGGCACCAATAGAGGAGCACGCTGACGATGACAGCATTTTTGTAGCATGCCACCAACTTGAAAGAAACTCACCGCTGCAATCATGGAGTGCCCCTTAATTGAAGAATCAGCTGTTTTTGCTGCTGGTGTGGTACCTGATTACAGCAGTGAATCGCAGCTTGCCTTGTCTGGTGTCACATTTCAATTAACATGGTGGCAGCTGTCCCTCTCCGCCTCTCACAGTCCCCATGAAAGCTGAGGGGGTGCCCAATCCCCCGTCAGTATGGTCCCTTCCCAGTTCATTTGCCGATGGGGGAGCCCAATCCCCATCGGTATAATGTCCACCTCATTTGTTTTGAATAAACATGGCAGCGGCTGTCACTCTCCACCTCTCACAGTCCCCATGAAAGCTGATGGGGGTGCCCAGTCCCTCTGTCAGCATGCCCCCTGCCAAGTTCATTTGCCAATGGGGGAGACCAATCCTCGTCGGCATAATGCCCCCCTCATTCATTGTGTGCCGAGGGGGGTGCCCAATCCCCCTCAGTTCATGTGCCCCCAAACACTTTGTATGTGCTGATGGGGTGTCCAATCCCTGTCAGCTACAGCCCCCCCAATCAGACACCCAGGTGGCTCACTGGGAGCCTACCACAGCGTGCCCATTGTCCCTGTAATAGAAAAACCATCCTGCGAGGTCGTTTTTTTTTAAAACCCTGTGAAAAGGGAACCATCCCTCATTGTGTCCGTTGCCCCTCCCCCAACCCACACCCACCCTCTAGCACCCCCTCACCCCACACTTACCTTCAGAGCCCAGCGCGACGATCTTCTGTGGAGCAGGAACACGTCTGCACTCTTCAAAGCTGACCGCGAACTGAAGAAATGCAGAAAACCTGTATAATGGCATAAATGATTTTTTTTTCAATTTAGGTGGATAACTCAGCCATTTTGGTTAATTTTTGCACCACATTTTCAATATGGGGTCTTGGGACCCCATCTCATGAATTCAGTCACTGTCATCTGGTTATTCGGTCCTGAAAGGTGATTTTACAGTCACTGCATGGAATCACCTTTTGGGACAAATTAATGAAACAACAGTGTCACTATTCATGAGGTAGGCTCCCAAGAATCCTATGTTGCAAATTTGGTAAAAAAATTCCAAAAAATCACTGTGGTATGAGCGTGTGTTGCATAGTTTCCACGCACCCTCATAACTTCGCGAATTTGTAATATTTTCAATCCAGATTTTCAACACTGCCATTTTTCACACCTCCTTATGAACAGTACAGCTCTCATTTTTCTCATGCACATTCAAAAAGATGGGCTAATCACTACTTAACTGACAAAGGAAGACACTTAAACTTGTAAATAAAGTGCTAACTGCTATATTTTATTGCAGTTTCAGCATAATGTAATTAGTTTTCACCAAGAAATACAACAAAAACATGCCAGTCCCTGTGCTTTGGCTCATAGCCTTCCTTAGGGGGCCCTCATTTTACACATCCTGACCGAAATGTGTTCTTGCACTTTCAGTACACAATGGTGTGGTCGCTGTGAGAAATCAGTATTCAGGACAGACTAATAAAAATCACAGTGACACTGTTCATGAGCAGAGTTCCCAAAATGTCTGTAATGATAATGTGGTGACAAAAGTCCATAAAATGACTATGTTATGAGCGTGCATTGCGCAGTTTCCATGCACACTTGTAACTTTGAGAATTTGTAATATTTTCACTCCAGATTTTCAACACTGACAATTTTGCACACCTCCTTATGAACAGTATAGCTGTCATTTTTCACATCCTGCCCAAAATGTGTTTTCACACATTTGGTGCACAATGTGGCAGCTGCTGTGGGAAATCAACGTTCGGGACAGATTAAGAAAATCATAGTGACATTGTTCATGAGCAGAGATCACAAAATGTCTATGCTGAAAATCTGGAGAAATAATTCCACTAAATGACTGTGTTATGAGCGTGTGTTGTGAAGTTTCCATGTACACTCATAAATTCGAGCATTTTTAATATTTTCACTCCAGATTTTCAACATTGCCATCTCTTCACACCTCCCTATTAATGGTACAGCTGTCATTTTTCCCATCCTGCCTGAACTGTGTTTTCGTACATCTGGAGAAGATTGGCATGGTTGCTGTGGGAAATCAGTGTTCGGGACAGATAAACAAAATCACAGTGCTGCTGTTCATGAGTAGAGGTCCCAAATGCTTTCATGAGGTGGGGGGTCACAAAAAGGTCATGTTGAAAATTTGTAGTGCAAATATCAACAAACACCTGGGGTATTAGGGTTTCTAACCATGACGTCCCACCCTGTACAGGCTGACAGGCGTCAGGGGTGTGCCTTTGGATTGCTGGCTGTAATGCTCACGCCATTCCACCTCCACCCACACTCTGAAGCCAGTGACAGGCATCGAGGTGTGCCTTGGACTCTCCAGCCACAGAGTTCACCCCATTCTCTTATACTGCACCCATTTCAGTGTATGTCCTTATGGAATGGGGTGACTGTAAAGCCGAACACCTTAAGGCACACCTCAACACTTGCCGGTGTCTGCAGGATAGGGTCAGGTGAAATGCAGTGAGTATCATGAGCAAAGACCCAAAGGCACACCCCAATGCCTGCCCATTTCTGCAGGGGGGAGGTGGGGTTGGTGTGAGTTTAATACTTCACTGCCATTCCTATTGTGCATCTGTCTAACTCTGGCACGTCCAATGCTAATATCAACAAGCTAACATTTGCCATTGACAAATGCTTGTTTTACTCTGATATAACCCTTTTATTTGTGATTTCCATAAAATGTTAGATAGCATAGAAATGTGGTAGGGGTACTGCTATTTCAATTCTGTGATATAGAAATGTTAAGTAGAGACCCCATAGAAATTAATGCAGTCATCCTCCACTCAGTGCTACAAGTTGGGACTGCAGAACTTTAATTAGAGACATTTCCGGGAACCCTCAGCAAAATGTTTATTCCCTGGACTATAAGGGATGTGGAGGTAAGAGTGCCTCCCTGATAGCATTTCGCTTTATGTTAAGTAGTGTAGGGAAAAAAGGTCATAGTGTGTTTTAACCAAAGCAGTAGTTAAGCATTTCTGTGGAGGAAACAGCATGTTTAAATGTGTATTGGAATTTACTGTTAGAATATCTGTACCGATAGTGCCAGGATAGCAGAAATGTGTACCAATTTAGCAGGTTTAGAAGGTGCTAGTTAAGTCATCACCCTCCAGAGATGTTAGATTAGTTACTGTAGAGTTAGATAAATAGTTAAGAATATTGTTTATTGCCTTTGTACAATGTGTTGTTTGGGGTTCCAAATAGGCCAGGATGGGTACTGCTGAAAGGTCCATTCTAGGAAAGTTTTGGAGCCAGAAATTGGTAGCGTAGTCCCTAAGGGAGTGAGATGGGTGGGACATTGGCCTGGTGGACCTACAGCCAGTGTGGAACATCAGGTCAGGTGGCCATGCCCCTTAGTGGGTCTCAGGTTAGTTTCTACAGGTGGGTGAACATCCCCCTAGGGTAGTTAGGTTGCTCCTTAGCAACCAGACTGGTGGACCCATGGTGGTGGTGGTTCCTGGGAGAGCACGCATCATCTTGGGAAATACAGCTTCCTGGATAGCCAGTGAAGGGCTTCCCCAGGAGGGAAAGCATTTCTGTGGGGGAAAAGTGTAACCCCCCCCACTATTGCAGGGAGCTTACCAATGATGTCCTTTTAAAGCATCAAGAGTGTGCACATGCCCACCAGGGGTATGCATGCATGCATTAGGATTTCACGACTATCAGGCACAAGGGGAGTTGTCAGTTGAGGGAGCTGAGAGAGAGTTTGAGAGGAAGAAGCTGCGCGGCAGTTGTGTGGTGATGGGTGGCCTAGCATGTGAAGGCTGGTGAGTTCTGTGGTAGAAGGGGCTGTCAGCCCCTCTGCTCGAAGTAAGTCAGCAGGAATGTTGTACCATCCACCAGTGGGGCAGGAAAATTAGGGAGCAGCAGTGAAAAGAAGTTTTCGAAGAGGCAGGGCATCTCCTCATCCAGTCTGAAGAAGATGGTGGTTGCCATAGGGGCCAAGGCATTCAGGTGGCAGCTTGATTGACTGGAGGGGTATGAAGAGGCAGTTTCTATCCTTTGTGTTTCCTGTGTCCACCAGGTAAAGGCTGCTTTAATCGTTGGTATCTCCTGCTATGTGCTTTGGAAGTTAGGCCCCCTCTCCGAGTCCTCCTGTTTTGGTCCAAGTGCATGGATGCCTAGTAGTAAGGACATGCTTGGGGTTAAATTAAGAACTGGGTCCAGCATTTCCCCCGTTTTAAGAAATGAGCCACTGGGACAGTATAAAAAATGTATCTTGCCCCCACCAGCAGGAAAAGCAGCGAAGGCTCTCAGGGAAAGTAAAGTGTGAGGTAATTTTTCTCAAGCTCTACTAGCAAAGGGAAAACAGTGTTTAAAGAGTGTCAGCATGTTTATTTGGGAAAGTTGGAAAGGAAAACAAGCCAGGATCCCAATTGGGTCGAAGTATACTGTCATAGCAGAGCTCCATGGCTAGGAAGTGATTTGCACGCTGGAGGTTCAAATCTCCCAGTCTCCTGAAGTGTTGTGCCATGGTTGAAAGCCATAGAATTGGTGTAAGAAAGCCAGTAAAGTGCACTAAACTGTAAATATGTTACCTCAAAGGAAAATATCGCTTGAGCCTTTCAAAATAAAATTATTGCTGGTTGCATCAACAAAGTTGTCTTCATCTTGGATGTTTAAAATAGTATTGCATGCACTGTGGTGTCTCCTAACATACTGTTTTCCAGGACTGAATTCATCTTTAGGACCCAATCTAACTGAGGGCTGGGAAGGATGCTTAGACCATGTTGGTGGTCTCCAGCCACCTAGAAATTGAACCCCAGTTGCTAAAGGTTAGTAACCACCTTAACTGTATCATCTAGAAACAGTTTGACCCATGAGGTAGGATCCTCTCCCTCCTCCTCTGAGACATTATTCCATCAAACCCCTAGATGTGTGGGATGTGGGTGGGGGTCAGCCCAGTGCCATCTTGTAGATTAAATGCTTATTACTAATTTGTCTGCCTTTAAAACTTCCAATATGCAGTCAAGAATTATAATCTAAAGAGCCTGTTTATAGCACTTCCATGCATGCCAGTGCAGGATAAGAAAATATAAGGGTTACACTTATAAAAGACAGTCCTCTCATTTTGTAACTGTACTCTTAGTTTTGTTTTCAGGTTAATATGCACAGAACATTTTATAAGCACTTCAGCACTTAATTTGTAACCAGACAACCAGCATGCTGGGCATTATACAAAACATATAAACTGCTTGGGGAAGGGGTTTCAATTTATCCCAGAGGTGTCCAATGTGGCAGGGGTCACTCTGTCACTCCCCTCAATCTGTTTACTTATTTCCCCTTCCTTTTATGTTGTTTTCCCTCTCCTTCCAATAGCAACCTACCCTTTTGTGCCTGCACCCTGTAATGTATTCTCATGAACCCAAGGGACAGTTTCCCTGCCTGTCCTTGTATTATTTTTCTGTTTGGTGAAGCAGGATAATGTACTGTATAATTTATTGCTCTGTTTTAGAATTTTATTGTTTAAACTACATGTTTTATTCTCCTCTTCTTCGTCCCCTGAGGACACATCTGGAAACAAACTATTTCAGCTTGGTATGTCTTTCTTGGTGAAACTTTTGAAATTAATAAATAAATAAATAAGGATACCCTTCCCATATATATCGAGATTTTGCCCAGTGTGGTTAACTTAAATAGCGCAGTTAACGTTGCAGTATTTTTCCAGATAAATTTCCAAGAGTGATTACTTAATATCTGGAAAATATGTGATCCTACAAAATAGCATATGGTAGATAAAAAACTACAGTATATGTCTGGATGGTCTGAATCCTTCTCCTCCACAAAGAAAAACTGATATCTTTTCACTCTTATTCCACAAACTGAACACAAAACCATATCCACAGAGTTTGAAGCCTACCCTATTCTCCCAGGCCCAATCAATCACTCAGAAGGCCATTGCTAGATTATTAGCTCTTCTTCTAGAAAGGCCAAATGTGGTCTAACCCTAACATTTTGCTTATCTTCATCATGTCACTGTCATGACTCCTTGGGGTCATCATTTCTTGGTAGGTGATGCTCAAAAAACTGCAGTGAGAAATAGCCATGGTCCAGGCCAGCACAAAGCACTAAGTAACCTGATGTGCTGAGTGCTGTTTATCAAAACTGCCAAATGTAGGAGTGGGGGTGTGGTTTGCTAAAGAGCATCTGCTCAGTATGCTACTGTAGCTTGTTAAGTGCTATACATCTGTACTCCAGACCAGACTGCTACCATCTCCATTGCTCACTGCAGTACTTGGAATAACAGCACGAAAAAAGATCTCAGCTCTTTGATAAATTGATTGCTGCAGTACTCAGAGCCTTATGAAATTCCTCAATGCAATGAAGATGGGGCTTCTCTGCCAGGCCAGGCCAGGCAGCAAGGCAGCACTGCACTCTGAGGCCATCAGATGACCCCAAATGAAAGTGCAGGGATTCAAACCTGGATCTTCATGTTAACAGTCTCCTAGGATAAGGTTGGGTGTGATCAGAATGATACAGAAGGGGAAAATAGTGATGCCAGTGAGTCATACTGTCTTTTTCTGTGTAGAACATCCAGACCTGCTATGCAGCTTAAGTATGTCTTTGTTTAATTGGGTGTTTAGTATGCAGTAACATCATCCTTCAGTCTCGATATATATATATATATATATATATATATATATATATATATATATATATATACATATATAGTACTACTTTTAGAAGTCAAAAGAACTATGCACAGAGAACTTCATCTCTAAACAAAGCTGCTTCTCAAATGAATAACACAGACATTGCCATTTCTGAGCTTCTGTTACTGTCTGACTTTCTTCTACACAGGCCAGAGGTGGTGAGCCTCATGATCAGGGGAGGAGGAGACCAAGATGGAGTGTCTCATTATTCAGGCAAATATCAAGCAATGAAAGACTGATTGCTTGTTTTGTGTTGGTGTGGTGTATTGAGGAGAATGTGTGAAATTCACGTTGCAGAGAGAAAATGAGTTGTAGGGCATGCTGCAAAATCATAATAATAATCACAATAATATTTAATCATAATAATTATTGTCATATGTTTATTAAAGAAGATGATACACCCATTGAGCTGAGGTTCATTTTCAATGCTGTTCAGAAATTACACCTGTGTAATAATTATAATCAGAATGATATTAATAATAATAATTATTATTATATGTTTATTATCAGGGAAGGCAATACTCTCTTTGAGCTGAGATTCATTTTCAATAGTATCCTGAAATTACACTAATGTTAGCATCTAGACTTTTCTTCTCACTTCTGCAGTTTGCAGTTGAGAGCAGGCATGTGGTTGTACCAACTATTTGTGTTGCATCCTTGTCCTTCATATCCCTGTCTAAAAGGGCACAGTGATGGGTCAACCCAGCAGGTAGGTCAGCACTCAAATAATGCTGAGGCTGAGTGCTGTGAAGGAAGTGTGTATGACTAATGCTGACTTTCTACCACAGTGATGCCTAGCTATGTTGTGCTGCTAAAATGATGAGAGAGAGACTCACAGAGAGAGACAGAAAGAGAGAGACAGAGAGACAGCGAGATGACACTGAGGAAAGAGGATGAGCAACGGGAAGGCAAAGAAAAAACAGACAGGTTATGGATCAGAGACCAGTGATATACTGCAGTTAAGTGAATAGTAATGCTAAGAGACATAAGTGCAGACACAAGGAATATAATCACTCTTTATAACTATATCCACCAGGTAAAGAGCAAAATCCAAGAAATGGGGGAGTATTTGGAGTCCTTCACAAATTAGCCAAAAAGTTAAAAAAAGACAACCTAATAGCTAATGGTGGTAAAGGTGGCAGTGCAGACCCCCAGACTTTTCATTAGCATTCCTGAATAAAAAGGTCTGAGGGTGCCCATGTCACAAACATTTTGCACCGCTACTGTAGACAGCCACATCCTCAACATTTCAGAATCACACTGCAGACAGACTTTGGCATACCCTTTGGCAGTTTGGGCTATGTTCACTCCACAAGCAGTGCCGGCATCGAGGCATTAGGGAAATTACTATCTATTACATGTGCCTGCAAAAAGAGTATTTTCAAAAGGAAAAGACATCAAGAGCTTGGAGTTCCTCTCTGCTGCAAGTATGTGTGTTTTCTCTGTATGGGGCGATGACTGTGATTGTATAAGCCCATGCAGGCCTGCACCTTTCTATGTACTAAGTTGGACTGTTATGATTGTGCGTGATTAATTTATCTACTGTGTATTTTAAAATCAACTCTTTTGCTTACATTAATGGGGATGGTCTGTGCATGACAGTATTACTTTTAGGGCAGTATGAATGAAAAACTTTTTTTTTTTAACTTTATTTCTTTATCTTCACCTTCCCTACTCTCGTAGCCCTCTCCTTCCTTCATCTCATCCTCCATTCCACCTCGGGGGGGATCTGCCCCTAGAGTGCCTCCTTCTCTCCCCTGTACAGTGGAGTCTGTCCCTCTTCTGGTGGTCCGGATGGTTCCGAGAGGCTATCATCTAGGGCTTGCCGAGAGGTGTTTTCCCTTTTTCTCCCTGGTTTCCCCCTGCCCTCTGGGACGTCGAGCACTAGGATGTATGTCCTGAGTGGTGGTGTGTGTCACCTCTCATGCACCGTCGACATCCCCCCTCCCCAGCTCTGACGAACGGAGCCGCCTCCATCCCCCTCAACCATCGGTGCTTCCACCAGCTGCGAAGGGATGTAGAGCCGGTCGTTCTTGGTTCCACCCTGAGGAGGAGAGCATCTGTTGGGATGCTCGATCCTCCCTTCCCTGCCGACCCTCGGCCACCCGAGTTCATTCCGAACTCGGTCGCTGGCGTGCGTGTGTGGTGTCCAGCGCCTCAACCCTCAGCACCACCGGGCAGACGAAAAACCTTTTTTAATCAAAAAAATTTTGGAGAATCCTTCACTCTAATTGATAAATTAATATGACATGACACACTATTTTAAGAGCACAACCCACAGTAAGGGACATTTTGGCAGCTAAGGAACCATTTCTTTTATTCCTTTACTTTTTTTTAATTTAAAGAGCTTGTAGTTCCAAAAGTAGCATGCAGAGCATTTGATTAATTTTTAAATGTAGTCTCTTATTACTTTTTATTTCTGAAGTGCTTTTCTTTTTTTACGTATAGCTTGTGCTTATTAGATGGTTTTGTACCTTATAGTATTGGCTGTGATGTGAAAAGCAGTGCTTTACCTAGAAGCTGACATATCTAGTTCTGTTCATTCCACTACACCATCAGCATGTGATCTAACTCATTGTTACATTGCATGCCCTACTGTCTGATTGGTCACATGTTGACACAAGTTACCAATCAAGTAGCATGAGATTTGTTCTTCTTGGTTCCCAGGTTGTACCTGAAAGTAGGAATTGAATTGTCTAGTGTGCTTACCTGATCAATAAAAAAGTAACTAACTAACTGGTTATTTAATGCAGCTGTGCAACAAAAAAAGTTATTCCAAAAAGCCAATTTTCTGCTATAGATATAAACAATATTGGAAGAACGTTGATTTGGGTTTTTTGCATGTTTCCTATGCTGTGTACTGTACATCTGCATTTTTGTTTGGACTCTCATCCTCCTCGGGTCCTCAGTATTATTTCTATGGGAAAATGAGGCGGCCATCTTTTTTTCTTGAGAAATGATTACTTTAAAACATTCATAAAATTCTTAAATGATAATGAAAACTGAAAATTTCACCACCAAAATAAACTGGAAGACATCTGGCATCAATTAGGAAGAAAAAAAGGTGGGGTCAAATTTTAACCCATTTTCATTGCACTGCTGCTTTAACAGTCAGTAAGATCATCATGATGTTGATGTATTGGGAGGAATAAAACTATTTCAGCCTCCAGATACAGTTCTGTTCAACTCATATCTAGTACTGTCATGTACAATCTTTTTTTTAATTAGCACAACAGAAGAGAAAAACATACTTAATTTACAAGTTGTGATTCCTGACTAATTCTGAAAGTTGCTACTGGTTCCAGGCAGTAAACTACCTCTTAAACAAATCCTAATATACCAACTGTATAAGTGCAATAACAAACAAGGGTTTGTTATGTATGTTCTCTTTTATGACAGATATCTATTTTCAGCCAATCAGAACATAGGAAAACTGTAATTTAACCCTTGCATGGTCAAGGACTGATATATTTGGCCTGACTTCCTATACATTCTAATTATGCTGGCAGTCTAAGGGTTAATAACCCACAGACTAGTACACTCACATTTTAGACATGCCTACAGTAGGCTGTCCACATTGTAGAGATACCCACAGTTGTTTATTCACATTCAGACATATCCACAGTAAGTTATCCATTTAATCAACAGGACAAAAAGGCACGTTCCACTTTAACTACCATAAACATTTAGAATCCTGGATTCAAAACTCCTAGTCATATAATAGAGATAACATTCAGTTAGCTGGGCTATGCTTAAAATAACTGGCTTCTGTGGTTGATTAAATGCTTTGGCATTTGGACTGGGCATTTAATCACCCACATTAGCTGGTTATTCCTTCAAGGGAGAGTTGTTGGTGGTGGGAGACTTCAACCTACCAGACATGGATTGGAGACTCCCAGCAGCAGCAACTTCCAGGAGAAGGGACATCCTAGACTCCTTGCAGGGGACATTCCTCAGGCAACTGGTTAAGGAACCCACTCATGCGGAGCATTACTGGACCTAGTGCTGACAATTGGGGACAGTGTTGCAGACATCACATTGGCAAACCACCCGGGGAACAATGATTATCGGACAATATGGTTTGGTATAAAACTGGGTTTGCACTGAACAGCATAAGGACGAGAGTCATGGACTTCACAAAGGCCAATTTCAAGACAATGGGAGAATGCCTCAGGGATGCTCTGGCAGAGAAAGGGATGCTAGGAGGAGTCAAGGAGTAGTGGGCAAAAATAAAAGAGGGCATTGATAGAGGTACACATCTCTGTATCAGGCAGGTCTGCAAGAGGAAAAGGAGACCACTATGGTTTTCTAGAGAGCTAGCAGAAACAGTTAAGGTAAAAAAAAAACTAGCATTTAGGAGGTACAAAAGTACACATAAGGATGAAGAGAATAGGCTAAATTACCAGGAGAAACAAAACATGGCAGTGAGGAGAGTGAACGCACTAATGGAGAATATTGCCCAGTCAATAAAAAGGGAATAAGACCTTCTTCAGATAAATTAGGGAGTCGAGGAAGAGGGGGAAACAAGGAAAAAAGCGACGAGTGGAGGGCTATGAAGAAGGGAATCAAGGGAAGTCAGACATATTGAACAGATACTTTTATTCAGCATTTATAATAGAAGGGGAAGGTGAAGGGCCAAAGATAAAGAACAGGGCCAAAATTGGTAGGGAGGTGGACACTACTCATTTTACAGAGGAGGAAGTACTCCAGGTACTAGTAAAATCAAAAGCTGATGAGGCAATTTGATTGGATGGGTTGCACCCTAGGATACTGAAGGAACTCAAGGAGGTGCTGGTTGCACCCCTGACAACTTTGTTCAACTTATCGCTAGAAACAAGGGTGGTTCTGAGGGACTGGAGATGAGCGGATGTGGTCCCACTTCACAAAAGTGAGATTAGGGAGGCGGCAGGAAATTATAGACCTGTCTGCCTGATTTCAGTAGTTGGCAAGGTTATGGAATCACTATTAAAGGAAAGCATAGTGGAATACCTGGAAATCAGTGTATTGCAGGATCAAAGGCAAGATGGTTTTACAGGGAGGAGGTCTTGCCAGACAAACCTAATCAAATTCTTCAACTGGGTAACTAGGGAAGTGGATCAGAGTTGAGTGGTAGATGTGGGATACCTGGATTTCAGGAAGGCCTTCTACACCGTTCCACATTGAAGACAGGTAAACAAGCTGGCCTGTCTAGGGATAGGACAGAAAGTATTAAACTGGGTAAGGAGTTTGTTGATGGACAGGAGTCAGACAGTGGTGGTAAATGGAGTCACTCAGGGGAAGGCAGGGTGACCAGTGGGGTGCCTCAGGGGTCAGTACTAGACCCACTCCTCTTCAATGTCTTTATTAATGACATTGCAGAAGGGCTAGAGGGGACGGTCTGCCTGTTTGCAGATAACACAAAAATCTGAAACAATGTAGACACACTGGGGGTTGGGAAAAATGAGGAATGATTTGCGGAAGTTAGAAAAATGGTCACGTGACTGGCAGCTGGGATTCAATGCTGAAAAGTGCAAAATCATGCTCTTGGGGCACATAAACCTGGGGGCTATGTACCAATTGACAGGGGAGGTACTGACACCACCAAACTGGAAAGAGGCCTGGAGATAATAATTTCTGATGACCTGAAGGTAGCCAAGTATAGTGAAAAGGCAGTGGGAAAGGCTAATAGAATGCTGGGGTGCATAGAAAGGGGTATCACCACTAGGACTAAGGAGGTAATATTACCACTGTACAGGTAACTGGTAAGACCACACCTTGAGCACTGTGTCCAGTACTGGAGGCCCCATCTCTGGAGGGATGTAGATGGGATGGAGGTGGTGCAGAGCAGGGTAACCAGGATGGTGGAGGGACTGCAGCAGAAGCCCTATGAGGAGAGAACTGAATATGTGCTCACTGGCATGAAAGAAGGGAATGGGGAGATATGATACAAACATTGAAGTACATAACAGTTATTAATAAGGTACTGGAAGGTAGCATTTTCTGCAGAAAGCTGGACTCAAGGACAAGGGGTCATGCTATGAAACTGGATGGGGAAGGCTCAGAAAGAATGTGAGGAAGTATTTCTTTACAGAGAGGATAAAGGAGGCCTGGAACAGCTTCCCAGAAGAGGTGGTGGGTGCCAAAATGGTCGTAGGATTCAAGCATGCATGGGACAGATACCAAGGGGTCCTTGGAAGTAACTCAAGGGATGGAGACACCACAGATCATGTAGGGGCTGCAGTGTAGCATAGCAGGCGGGGAAATTGGGCAGACTTGATTGGCCAAATGGGTCTTTATCTGTCGACAACTTCTATATTTCTGTTTCTATGTGCTCTAGATAACTGAATGCTATCACTTGACTAACCCATTCATTGACTAAGTTATTAGATCACAACACACACCCTCTCCAATATCATTGCTTCTGGGCTGTCCTTTAGAATAAGAAAGAATATCATTTTATATTAATTATTTTGGTGAAGGCTGGAAAGACAGGTAAATCCAAATAATACTTCTTTCCTTCTGTTGCTAGAACTCTCCCAATACACCCAACATCCTGTTTGCCTTATAGGAGGCCTTGATACACTGACTAGATTGTTTAAAGGAGTCACTTATGATGACTCCTAGTTCCCTTTCCTCAGAAGGGGTGTCCAGCTTAACACCTCCCATTCAGTACTGTATTCTGGGGTTCTTATTCTCCATGTACATCACCTTGCTCTCCTTAATGTTAAATTTCAGCTGCCACACCATGGGCCACCTCTCCAAGCTATGCAAGTCCATCTGCAAGTCCTTTACCCACTTTTTGCTGTCTACGTGGCACAGAGCTTAGTGTCATCTGTAAACAGACACATTTCACCCTGTATTCCTTCTTTTATGTTGCTGATAAACATATTAAAAAGGACTGGACCCAGGAATCCACTGATGACCTCCTTCTCAAAAGATCTGACTCTATTTATGACTACTATCTACTATGTCCATTCCAACCAGCTTCCCACCAATCTGTGTGCTTTGCTGCATATAGATCCTCCAGCTTCTTCACCATCCTTCTGTGTGGCACCAAATAGAATGCCTTGCTCAAGTCAAAGTAGAGTAATGCCACTGCATGGCCTTTATCTACTGTCCTAGTTACCCAGTGAAAAGAATATTATCAGGTTGGTCTGAAAAGATCTTTCTGCCATGAATCCACACTGTTTACTATATTGAAGCCTGTTTTCCTCCAGGTAGTCCACTAGGTCCTCTTTGGCTACTGTCTCCCCCATTAGTTCACACACAGTTGATGTATGACTGTCAGGTCTGTTTTTACCCAGCAACTCTTTGTCCCCAAATCTGTGTAGCAGAACTATGTCTGCTACCCTGCAGTCTTTCTGAACCAGACCTGTCTGAATAGAGCTATTGAATAACCCTACCAGGGGTTTGATTAATTCTAATGCCAGTTCCCTGAGTACCCTTGGGTGTATCCTGCCTGGCTCCATGGCCTTATGTAACTTGATGTCTGGTAGCTCTTTTCTTTCACGAGTAAATACCTGGTGTCTTATTTCTGGACCCCCCCCCCTTTTGAGCAGCCTGTATGCTGCTGTCCAGCTAAGGTCTGCTGTCCTTCCCAGTGAATACCGAGCAGAAGTAGTTTTTCAGAATACTGTTCATCTTCCTTTGTAACATGGTAATTAATTCAAGGAGAAATAACACCGACTGGAAGAAAGACAACATGTGACTTTCAAATAATGGGGATTAATTCCCTTGTAATGCCCGCTACTGTACTACTGTTCAAGTCCCGAAGTGTACGTGGAGCATATAATATCGCCCGCTACTGCAGTATCATGTAAATCTACATTAATTTTCTTCATCACATAGTATATAATAAGCACACTCTGCTTTTCCCCACCCACCAACACAGTTGAACTCTGAATTCGTACAGTATGTTTCACTGTGTCTCCCATAAAATGAACTCAATGGAGAAATGCATTCCTTTTGACTGGCATGTGTCACTATATGCCCCCTTCCAACAGATATTTTGCAACATGCTGAAGTTACTCGTGCTTCATTTCCTTCTGCCACAGACTTCTCTGCTTCATCAGTGTACCCTTTCTGTAGTGTTGTTCTGCATTTGCATAAGTCCCAAAATGACCCTGCCATTAGAAACGTTATGCAGAAAGTCGGGGCTTTGCTTTTGTTGATCTGTCTCAAAAAGGAACCTCAGCAATTTATTTCCATCATTTATCTGCAAAGTGCAAACCACATATTACCCTGTCCTATTTTATTTTTTCAACTTACTTTTTTTATATAATTTGTAACCAGACCTGCATTTTCTGAGCTTCTTGTAGGACTGGATCACAGGTTGGATTGTTTTGCTTGATATGTTGACTAATTCATGTTTGAAAGGGAAATGGCAAAAAATTAGTACGGAAGAAAAGATAAATGCTATCCCAGAATGCATAGCAAACCATATAACATGCATTTGTTTAATAAAAACAGTGTTTCTGCACATATTTAACAGTTTGAAATATTTTCCTATACAATTAAGACAGTTGTCTAAAAGTAGACCACATTGTTCTAGTGTAACAAAAGTACACACCACTATATAAATAAATATGGTTTACATGAAAACATTTATTTCTTCAGTTTACCTGAGTATATCTCTCTTCTATTATTATACTACAGAGAACAGTGATAGTGTGTTGTGTTAATAGAACATTTGACAACACTTGCCACGATACAAGCACATTAAACCACTTGAAAGGAGGCTGCTACTAAGGAATTAATGCATGGTTGGGTGGTTGCATTAATTTCCTAGTAGAAGCCTGCTTTCTCATGGCTTAATGCTTACTTATTGTCCTGCCTTTCTCTGTTAGTCTAACAATTCCCCTACTCATGTGTCTTTTTTTCCTGTATATTCCTAAGAAAAGTACAGTTATGTAAGAACTTACCATAACAGTAGATCTTCGAGAAAGGCTCTTGCAGTAGGTAATAACCATTAGGACTTAGCAACCAGGAACTAGTACCACATGGAAAATTTAGCTAGCAGTGTCTGGTGGGGGACTGCCTACTCGACATCAGCGTGATGCTATATAGTGAGTGGTTCCCAAGCCTGCCCTCCAGTTCTCCCACCGGAGACCTAGAAAGGTGCGACAGGAGAGAGAAGTGGGCTCCTGGAGCTATATAGAAGCTATATAAGGAGAAGTAGCAGAAGAAACACAGGGGGAAGGAGGGAGGGAAAGCAATAATCATTGCAAGATCCTCTCTCGAAGATCTACTGCTATGGTAAGTTCTTATGTAACTGTACTACCTTACTTCGAGAGGGTTCTTGCAATAGGTAATAACCATTAGGACTGAATCCGAAGCAGTCAAATTCAGACAAGTCCTAAACGTGGGAGGCAGGAAAAGGTCTGCAGTAGGCAGGGATCTTACGATAGTAGCCCCAGAAGGATGGCTAGGCCAAAACCTGTCCTGCGCCTAGAAGCAATGTTCAGACTGTAATGCTTAGTGAAGGTATAGTGAAGGTGTGGACAGAACTCCAAGCAGCTGCCACATTGATATCGGCGGCAAAGACATTCCTGGATCCAGCAGGAGAAGCAGCCATGCCTCTGGCTAAATGCCCTTTGACTTCCCCCGGATGTGGTTTGTTATACTTCTGGTAAAAAAGAATGCAGTTTGCCAACCATTTGGACAAACACTGTTTAGAAAAAGTTGAATCCTGACTCGGTCAGATGGACCGATGGTCGTGAGGGCCTGGTGCAGGCGCCCCCGAGAAGCTGAACTGCCTGCAGCCATCCAGTCAAATCCTGACTCCTAGTCAGATAGACCGACGGTCGCGAGGACCTGGTGCAGATGCCCTCCCCCCCAAGAGAAGCCGAACTACTGCAGCCATCCAGTCAAATCCTGACTCCTGGTCAGATAGACTGACGGTCGTGAGGGCCTGGTGCATACGCCCCCTCCCCGAGAAGCCGAACTGCTGCAGCCATCCAGTCGAATCCTGACTCCCAGTCAGATAGACCGACGGTCGCTAGGACCTGGTGCAGATACCTCCCCAGAGAAGCAAACTACTGCAGCCATCAGTCAAATCCTGACTCTGGTCAGATAGACTGACAATCGCGAGGGCCTGGTGCAGATGCCCCCCCCCGAGAAGCTGAACTGCTGCAGCCATCCAGTCGAATCCTGACTCCCGGTCAGATGGACCGATGGTCGCAAGGGCCTGGTGCAGACAGCCCCCCCCCTGAGAAGCCAAACTGCTGCAGCCATCCAGTCAAATCCTGACTCCCAGTCAGATGGACTGACGGTCGCGAGGGCCTGGTGCAGACATCCCCCTGAGAAGCCGAACTGCTGCAGCCATCCAGTCGAATCCTGACTCCGGTCAGACCGACTGATGGTCGAGGGCCTGCATACGCCCCTCCCCGGTCAACTGCGTGGCCATCCAGTCAATCCTGACTCCCAGTCAGATGGACCGATGGTCGCAGGGCCTGGTGCAGACGCTCCCCCGAGAAGCTGAATTGCTGCAACCATCCAGTTGAATCCTGACTCCAGGTCAGACGGACTGACGGTCGCGAGGGCCTGGTGCAGACGCCCCCCCGAGAAGCCAAACTTCTGCATGTACGAAACCGCGGACACATCTTGCAGCTTCAGAACGGTGGCGCAGTTCAAACCAGTGTGCTTTGGAGCCTTTTTCTCGCAGTACTTTCCTGTCGGCATAGTAGTGGAAATAGTTTTTATTTTCAACCAACACTCCATTTACAGTTACTCATTAGGTGTTTACTTGTGCCTTAAAGTGCCCAGGAACTGCATATAAGCCTAATTTAATATTAAGCCTTAAAGGAACTGTAGAACAGTGATTACTGCATGTACTGTGACAAAGAAAAATAACTTAACCTTAGCTACTACTGGTAGACAAATTAACTCAGAATCAGCCTTAAAGGAACTGCAGAACTGTGATTACTGCATGTACTGTGACCAAAAAAAAAATAACTTAACCTTAGCTACTACTGGCAGACAGATTAACTCAGGAGCAGCCATCTGTTAGCACTTTAGCCATCTGTTTAATAGCCTTAACAAAGCTCACAGCCATGTCCCGATAGTAGGGTTGTGTTTCAAGTCTCCACCCCATTTCTCTCTACAGTATTAATAAGTGTTACCTGCTTCCTCTCCACAGCCATCCAGTTAAATCCTGACTCCAGGTCAGATGGACCGATGGTCGCGAGGGCCTGGTGCAGATGCCCCCCCGAGAAGCCGAACTGCTGCAGGTACGAAACCGCGGACACAGCTTGCAGCTTCAGAACAGTGACGCAGTTCAAACCAATGTGCTGCCCCACTGACATTACGCGTTGGCACCCCACCACCCCCACCACCACCCTTGGTCGACACTCAACTTTATAGAGTGAGTTAGCCAATAGGGATTCGGCGCAGTTTTAACCAATCAGCCCACTTCTCCACCTGCAGATTATATTTGTTGACCACTAGAGGGATCCTGCCTGCCAACACTTGTCTCTCTTCCTTCATCCCATACACCAGTATGTCCCTTGTAGTGGTCTGTATACTCACTTTACTCCTCATGGCGCTGCCCCTTCCCACTATCCCTACAATGAATCTCTCCAGCTCTATTGTAGGCACACATCTGTCAGAATCTCAGCCTCCTCACGCAAATCCCCCCACTGCTCCTAGTCTTCTCATCTGTTTTCCACTCACCACTAATGCACTTTGCACTCTGGACCACCCCATCGCCCCACCACACCCACCACCGACATCCACCTCCTGCCCCCTGTACACAGTGGAAGGTGGGCCCTCTCTGTCCTAGCCATACCTGCCCTCAACTCCCTACCCATCCCCTGCACTGCCCCCCCAGATCCTTGCACCTGCCCAAGCACCTCTACCACAACTGCCGTAGTCCTCTTCTCTGTCTCATTACCTTACTCCTCATGCTCTCTGGGAATGTCCACCTTAACCTTGGACCAGGACCCTTTACCCCCCCCCTGTTATCCCCTACTGGACATGGCCTCCATATTGCCTCTATGAATATCTGCAGTCTCCCAAGGAAGACTGCTGCACTCCAGTGTTGGGTCTCCCAACACACGCCCGACATTCTTGCCATAGTGGAGACCTGGCTCTCTAAATCAGCTTCCGACTCTGCTGTCTCCCTCTCCAGCTTCACCCTTTTTAGAGAAGATCATGTAGATAAGCATGGTGGCGGATGTGCAGTCTACCTGCATGACTCCCTCCTGAGTCACGCACTACGTACCCCCAAGCTCGACCATGGTGCCCATGCCATCACCCTAAAAATTACCTCGACCCGGGCCATGGCCCTCTTTACCTTACAACCACTTACATATCCCAATGGGCACAAAGTCTAGCAATTCACTCTCTCACTGACTATCTCTCTACCCTGCCACACAAAGCCAAACAGCTGGTCCTAGGTGACCTCAACATCAACTGCCTTGGCTCCACTACAACATACATTAAGATCAACTTCACAGCCCTTGACCTATCTCAATTAGTCACTCATCCCACCAGATTTAACCAATCTAGGGGGTCCAGCTCCCTCCTTGATATAGTACTCTCCAACCGCCCCCACAAAATCAAGTGTATTAACATCCTAGCCAACTCCCTTAGCAACCACTCACCAATTCTCTGTTTCTGGTACTCCCCCACACTCAATCCCATGTACAAAGCCATCTCCTGCCACCTCATTCGCCCCGGTGGTCTTAATAAACTAAAGCAGTACCTAGCCCAGCTCAACTGATCTCCGATCTCCCTCACAATCGATATAGATACTGCTCTAGCCTTTCTCACCAGAGCCTTCTGCAAGGCCTGTGACATCTTTGCCCCTGTCAGCAGCACTCGCTCCAAGAGACACAATGCTGCCTAGATTTCCCCCTTCCTGATCCAGCTACTGAAGCAGTGGGATAACGTGTGGCATATTGCAGTTGAGTCCAGCAGGACAGCTGACAGACAGGCCTATATTGCCGCTTGCAACCAATGCACCTGGGTCATAAGGCAAGCCAAGGCCAGATACTATCAAACCACCTTTGCCTAATCCTGGGGCTCTGCTTGAGCTTTCTGGGATAACATTAAGAAGCTTAATGGGAAAACCCACTCTCCCCCCTTCTCAGATGGTTATTAATGGTGCAATTAATACTGACCTACCACGTGTTGCTGACTGCCTCAACACAACCTTTTCTGACCTAAGTGCAGTCCTTCCTGCCCACTTCTTCGATCCTATCTGTGCATCCAACCTCCATGCTATTTCTTGACCCCCATTTCTCTTCAGGACCATCTCTCCCCGTGACTCCAAGCCACTCCTCCTAAAAGTCCTCTCCTCCCGCAACCCTAGTTGTGACCCCCTTGATTCCAGGATTCTCCGCCTAACACTTGATGTCATATTAGCCCCCCTTACTGACCTTCTTAACCAATCTCTATGCCTCAGCCAATTCCTGAACGCATGGAAATTGGCTGAAATTACCCCATCCATAAAAATCGAGACCGCACATTACCAAACAACTACTGACCAATCTCCATCCTCCCCCCTCTCTAAAGCCCTGGAGAAAATAGTATCCACCCAACTCATGGATTATCTATACAAGCACAACATACTATGCCCAGAGCAGCATGGCTTCTGCCCTGGGCACAGCATCACTACAGTCCTATTGGAGTTCTCCCACCAAATATACTCTGGACTTGATGCTGGGGAAATCACTGGTTCAGTGTTCATTGACCTATCTAAGGCCTTTGACACTGTGAGTCACCCACTATTGCTTGACTCCCTCTGTCAGCTTGGTTTCTCATCGGGCCTTCTGGCCTGGTTGTCCAGCTATCTCTGCGACAGATCCCAACGGGTCAAAATAAATGGTATCCTATCAACTGCCCTACCTGTATGCTCTGGGGTCCCTCAAGGCTCCATGCTGGGCCCCACATTGTTCAGTCTCTTTCTAAACACCCTCCCCAGCTCCTGCTCGGGCAAAATGCTTCTATACGCTGACGACGCAGTCCTCGTTGTCTCACACCCCTGCCCACTCACACTCCAGAGCTCCTTGCAACTCACCTTCAGCCAAGCTGAAAAGTGGTTTCTCGACCATCGTCTGGTTCTGAACCACAAGAAGACGAAATCTATGATTTTTGCACACCACCAAAGTAACTCCAGAAATGCTCCCCTTCGCATCATCCCCAGAACCCTACACCAGGTATCAACATACAAATATCTGGGCATTACCTTCGACTCGGCTTTCTCCTTCCATGCCCATCTTAACTCTCTGTCCTCTGCCATGAATGCCCGGATTGGATTCCTCTACCACCACAAAGACTGCATCCCTGAGTTTGCCCTATGGCTGGCTATCACTTCCTCCATCCTGTCTTTGGTTGATTATGGACTCCCTACCTATGCAGCTGCTGACCCCACTGACCTCACCAAAGTCCAGACCTCTATCAGCAAAGCCTGCAGGCTCCTGACCGGTGCCCCCAACAGAACTCACACATGCCAGCTCTACTCCACCTTGAATCTACTCACTTTTGAAAAGTGCCTGCCATACCACACCTGTATACTGGCAAAAAAGACTCTACTTGGACTCTCCCCCTCAGGAGTCACCACATCCCTTCAAAGGGCCTCCAATTTGGTCATAACCCGACATACAACCAAAGCCACCTTCCAGGTGCCGAGAGTTATTACCTCACTCACCCAAAGGTCTTTCCCCTAAAGAGCACCTTCCTGGTATAACTCCCTCCCCACGCACATTACTAATATCTCCAAAATCGGCCCCTTCAAAATTGCCCTACACAAACACCTCACTGACACTTGGAGCTGTAAATGCCCATTATAGGGCCTTACCGAGAGCTCCATTCTGAACCAATCTGCAAACATAGACCCCCCCCAGGTAACCACCACCTAGTACTCCTAGTCTCTTATAGTATTACGTATGTACTAGTTTACTTAGAATAGCTTCTTGTAGTCTGTACACCACACACTGTAACCTGCGTACTCCACTGTGTCACTGAAATTGCTTAGTTTTGTATGCTTTTCTGTATCTCACCTATATTGCTCACTGAAATACCTTGCTTTGCATGCTCTTTTGTATCTCACCTGTATTGTTCTCCACTGTCTTGCTCCACCAATATGTTGTATCCCCTTCCTGTGACGAGGTGCCTTTGTAAATGAGTCTTTGACTCAAAGGTCGTAAATCCGAATTGTGAATAAATAAATAAATAAATAAATAGATAAATAAGAGAAACAGCAGCGCCCTCTCTTTTGGGCACAAAGGAAGTGAGTAACTGATCAGATTTGTGGACTGACTTCATCCAGTTAGTGTAATAACGTAGAATTCTATGTACATCAAGCGTATGTAGAGTTGCTTCCCCCTGATTTGTAAGTACAGGGTAGTACACTGGCAAGTGAATGGTCTGGTTTAAGGTAAACTCAGAAACCACCTTAGGTAAGAACTTAAGGTCTGTACGCAGAGCCACCTGTGTGAAAAATCAAATAAGGCTCCTTACACAATAGGGCTTATAGCTTGGAAATCCTCCAAGCAGAAGTAATGGCAAATAAAAAGTGTGCTTTCCATGAAAGATAGCACTTGTCACAACTTGCAGCTGATTCAAAGGGAGACAGAGTGAGTTTTCTTTTTTTTTTTATACTTTTTTTTTATTTATCTTATATCATCATACAGACAATATTGCCATATTCAGGACATACCAATAACACTGATACAAATCATAGAGAGAGAACTACCTCTCTCATTAATCTTAGGATTAGTGGTTCCCAAATATTTTGATACCACATAGGAGGGAATACTAAACATTTAACTAACAAGTACAGTAGTATGTTAAAGCTGTCTTTACAAACCCATGAGCAGTGTGACTATTTCGTTCACTATAAGCTAATATTGTAATGTCCATCAAATAAAGCGTCCCTGAACTGCGACTGTTGGTGTCACACTATATAACTACAAGTCCTGCTAAAATAAAATGATAAAGGCAGCATTTACCCCAGCCTAGCCTGATCTTTTAAATGATATACCCCTTACATCAGGTGGAAATATGCACTATTACGAACAGTATTGATTATACTGTATTAAGTAATTATAACAGCTCTATAGTACAAGAATAGGCTATATAAAATGAAATGAGTCACCCAATCAAGTATAATTATTATTAAAGCAATTGAGAAACTTGCAAGACTAATGCTCAGTTCTATGGCTTCAACAAGATGGGCCATTAGGAGGATTATTTATTTAGAATGTCATATAAATTGAGAATGTCTTATAAAATAAATTTGATTTCTGGCCTCTCTGCATTTTCCTCAGCAGTCTTCATGGTCTTCTGACTTGCTACTTTCCTCTCCACGATCTCGTTGTCGATTCCGACTAGATTCAGCAAAGTGTGAGGCCCACTTGCCTGCCTCGATAGGGTCTGAAAACACCCACACTTTCCCGCTGTGTACTATTCTTAGCCAAGCTGGAAATACCATCGAATGGGTAATATTCGCTTTCTTAAGCTGTTTTCTAATTCCATCGAACCTTTTCTGTCTGATGCGGGTGGCATAACTGATGTCGGGGAATAAACAGACAGTTCGCTCATCCTGTAAGATGGGACCTGCTTGGCGAGCATAACGGAGGATCTCAGATTGAGTTTTCTGAGAATGAAGTTCAGGTCCCAGGGATAAGCAGGATTTCTGACTGAGTGTTTTAAATGGAGGATCCCTTTTAGGAATGTTTTGACTATCTCTAACTGAGCCAAGATTTTACTATCCACTGGGATGTGGTAGGCAGAAATGGCAGACAAGTGGATCTTCAGAGTCGAGTAACTAAGTCCAAGGTCAGAGAGGTGCAGTAGGTACTCTAGGACCTGTGGGACAGGGCAAGAGAATAGGTCCCTACCCTTAGACATGGCCCAGATGGAAAATCTCTTCCATTTCATAGCATAAGTGACTGTCATGTATGTTTTTCTGGCCTTCACTAGTATATGAACTACTCCTGAGGACACTCCAAAGTGAAAACAGCTATGTTAGTAGGCGCCACGCATGCAGGTGAAGGTGCCTGAGGCCTGGATGGACTAGAGTGCCCTGTTCCTGAGTCAAGAGATCTTGGCAGACAGGCAGGGGAATTGGGGGTTCCACCATCAGTTGCTGAAGCAGAGAGAATCAAATTTGATGAGGTCAGTAGGTAACGATCAGGATGATGTGTGCTTCTTCCACCTGTAGCTTCAGTGGAACTCTCTGTAGCAATGGCAATGGAGGGAAGGCATACAAGAACCTCCCTGTCCAGCATAGAGACAGCACGTCTCACCAGAAAGCACTACACCCTGGATCGAGTGAGCTAGCAAAGAGTGGGTAGATTTGCATTGGATGGGGATGTGAACAGATCGAGATGTGGTCGACCAGAACAAGCGAATATTTATTCTACCACTGACTGTCTCAGTTCCCACTCATGAGTTCTGGCTTGAGTACAGATGAGGCTGTCCGCTAGGATGTTTTAAACACCAAGGACATGCACTGCCATGAGGTGAAGACTGTTGGATTTCCGAGGACCATACACGCATCGCTTCCTGACATAGGGGATACAAGTCTGTGCTTCCCTGTTTGTACAGATACCAGATGACATATATGTTGTCTGTCTGAACTAGGAGGGCTCATTGTTTGATGAGGTGCTGGAAGGCCTTAAGGGCATACAGCACTGCTCTCATCTCCAGCACATTGATATGAAGTGGAAGTTCCCTCTGCGACCAAGTTCCCTGTGTCATGTGAACTCCAAAATGAGGTCCCAACCCTAGTCGCGAGGCACCTGTTAGGGTCTGGGTGGGGAGAGGAGGCTGGAAAGGGACACCTCCATGGAGGTTGTCCAGGTTCTGCCACAATAGTAGATCTCAAGCCATTGGGTTGGAGACTAGGATCATGTGATCCAGGTCGTCCGATCTCTGATTCCACTGTACTCTGAGAGTCCATTGCATGACCTGCATATGGAGTCTGGCCAGGTGTACTGTCAGGTTGGCTGCTGCCATAAGACCTAGCAGACGTAGGACAGATCTTGCTGTAGTCCATCTCTGAGAAGCTACAAGGTGTGCTTGTCTTTGTAGAGTCTCTGCTCTGTCTGGCATGAGGAAGACACTGCCCTGGACAGTATCCAGCACTGCCCCCAATGAATTGCAGGTGTTGTGATGGGATAAGGAGGGATTTGGGAAGACTGACTGTAGTGCCCACCTGGTGAAAAAGGTCAAGGGTAGTGGACAGGGATGCTATTAGACCATCCCTCAGTGGTGTCGAAAGGAGCCAGTCATTGAGGTACAGGAACACATGGATGCCCTGACTATGTAACACTGAAGCTACAATGGCTAGGCACTTCGTGATACTCTGGGTGCCATTGAAAGGTGAAAACGGAGATCTTTGAACTGAAAATATTCTCCTTAAAAAGAGAATAGGAGGAAGTGGTAGTAGGTAGGAAAAATGGGGGTATGGAGGTATGCATCCTGCAAATCCAGAGCACAAAGCCAGTGTCCTTGATGTACCTAGGGAAGGAGACCTGGGAAGGTTAGCATGGGGATCCTATTGTACTCTACGAAGTGGTTCAGAATGCTGAGGTCCAAGATCAGTCTGAGATCTCCTGTCTTTTTGGGGACTAGGCAGAAGTGGGAATAGTATACCTGCCCATCTGGTTCTGAGGAATGGGTTCTATGGCTGCCTTTTTGCAGCAGACACTCGATTTCCACTCTGACCAAGTGAATGTGTCCCAGAGGTTAATAAGAGTGATCTGCAGGATTTTCTGGTTGTCTCTCTAAACACTCGATTGTGTGCCCTTGGGCTATGAGCGGAAGCATCCATGAGTCTGATGTGATTGCCACCCAACCTGGTAGATGGTTTGCAAATCTGCCCTCTACTCAATCCCCCTGATCTGGTTTTGGGGGCATGAGGGACTGACATGATTCAGGAGGCAGAAGGGAGGATGTTGGGCATTGCTCCCAAGGCTGTGTGAGACTTGGCCAGGGGACCCATACCTGCTGATGAGGCCTACATTTTTTTCTGACATCAGGGCTGCTGTGTTTTTTTGTTGCCGCCGTTGTTGCTGATGAAATGACTGCTTAGGCTTGTAAGGGGGTTTGTACATGAATTGGACAGAGTGTAATGCTTTGCCTCAGTCTTGTAGGTCAGTGATAATGTCCTTGATATCACCGCCAAACAGGACAGCACAGGACCCTGGAAGGGGGCATCCTGAATGACCAATTGGACCTCTGTTTCCAGGCCAGAGATGCTTACTCATGAGTGTCTTCTTAAGCTCATGGCAGTCACCGTACCCCATATGGAGGCATCTACTGCATCATAGGTAGCTCTTACAGTGTGATGGCTGGCAGATCTAGCTGATCTGACTATACTGGTCATGTCTTCCTTAAGCTCAGAGTCAGGTAGTTTCTCCAGTTTGCACTCTAGCTGCCCCAGAATGAATTTCTGATAGACCACCATGGGAGCAACATAGTTAAGTGCTCAAATGGCTAAAGTGGAGGATGAATAAAATTTCCTCCCAAATTGGTCAAACATTTTTGACTCCTTGTCAGAAGGTGATGTGCTGAAGTGTTTTTGTTTGGCAGAATGGTCATGAGCATAGTTGATGACTACAGAATATGCCTTAGGAAGGGCGCTAAGGTGATCCTTACCCTCCGGTGTCTGGTACAGCCTGTCAGCTTTTCTGGCTACAGGGGCCAGAGAAGAAGACTGCTTCTATATCATGGTGGCCAAATCTTCATGAGGGCCTATCCACCACAGTGGAATGAGAGTTGGAGCCTAGTCTGATTGTTCCAGATGCTCTGCAAGCCTATGACATTAAGGAACTTGCTCCTCTGTCTTCCAATCATAAACCACCTGAATCTTCCTGAGGAGTTCCGTAAGGGAAGGATCATTGGGAGGAGATTTGGGTGATTCCCTCGGTTTTGGGTCATCTGGGATAGTGGATTTGTAATCTGATCCTGAATGAGAAGAGTCAGACTCAGACTCTGACACTAGGCTGTCGGCAGGAGTTCTGAGCTTAGGGAATGGTATTTCCATGGTCCTCGAGAGGTCACTGATCTGCTCTGATTGAGGTAAGGTTTCCATAGATCCACCTGATGTCGATGGTTTGGAGTCTATCAGTGGCAGGGATCTGTGTATCAGCTCTGTGTTGATGGACATGAGGATAACCACTAGCTGGCATTTGTCCAGTTCAGAGGTAAACTGTGTCTTGGCTTCTTCCCACCCAGAGTGTAGTATCACCTGCCAGTCCACCTGAGGCTGGGAAGGTGGAGGTGGAGGTGGGGGTGGTGGAGGTTGATGAAACACCTGTTCATTCTCTGTCAGCAGGTAAACCAGCACCGTGTAGTAAAGTGTTACGTATCCTGATGAGGGACAGCCCTGTGAATGATAACGAGAATAACCCGGCATAATGCACCCAGGCATTGGGTAACTAGGAGCCAGGAAGACTGGTGATGGATACCATGAAAGGTAGTGCTGTGCTGGGTAGCCAGGCATTGGGTAGCTTGGTGGAGGACCTGAGGGGCCTGTCAGAGACTCTGATGGAGGGGCTGCTGGACCTATCTGAGAGCCTGACAGTGGGGCTGGTGGGGTTGGTGGAGGGCCCAACAGCGGGGCCAATGGACCTGAAGATAGTCCCGATGGCACCTTGGGAGGACCTGAAGGGAGGTCCAGCATCAGACCAGTAGGCAGCAGACCCAAATGGGGATGTGAAGGACCCTACAGGATGTCAATAGGCAGCATTGGGCCTGTAAGCAGGTCAGGCTTTGGATGATCCAACGTCAGCAGGGAGACGGTGCCTAGAGGAGGTTGTTCACCCACCTCTGGATCTCTGTGTTCAGGGGAAGCTGGAGGGACCACCTCAAGAGGTGAAAGGGGAGAATCCTGAGGGAGGAAACCCCTACGGAAGGCTGTGGTGCAGGCAGCAGCTGGACTGGATTCTTGACATCAGGCCTGTTGTCATGGCCTGCCAGAGGATCCAGGGCTGGGTGCATGCCGCAGGGGCTGACATGTGACTTATCAACTGCAGCCGTGCGATTGTTGGAGTGGCCAACGATCGACTTATCAGTCTTGCTGCTTGCTATAGACCCTGTGATTTTGATGGGTCTAAGGGTAGCAGGTGTCTCCAATTTCCCAGATACTCCCGACAGAACCAAAACCTGCTCCTGCAAGTGTGCCAATGGCTGCTCCATGGTGGCAGAAACAGTCTTGAGCAGAGGGGCACTCCTCCGGGGGGGCTGCCTGTGTCCGTGGTTCCAGGAAGGATCCATGGGTGGGAAGGAAGCTGATCCCAGTCCCGATGTCTCTCCTTAACCTTCTTCTTCTTGTGATGGCCCTCTGATGAAGGGGAAAAACTTCTGAGTTTTTGTAGCTCCTTCTCCATGGAACTCATCTTCTGCTTCAGAATATGGGCTTAAAGGGTCTATTGACTACATTTCCATGTGGCCATTTTGAAACTCTGGCAGGCCTCACGGTTCTCGGCCTTGTGCTGTGGGCCAAGGCAGAAGAGGCAGAGGAAATGTCTGTCTTTGTGAGGAAGCTGGAAACCACAGGAGTTGCACTTGCTTTTATGTGAAGCAGGAGACGTCGAGGATGACATACACGAGGTGTTGAAAAAACCGACAGTCTAAGAAATAATGAAAAAAATGAGTGGAAATACTCATCCAAAATGGTGGTCGACAGAAGCAACATTCTCCTCGAGGCAGAACATGTGCAGGTCAACGGCAGGAAAGAATTGGAGGGTGGGCATGGGGACCACTCACTATATAGCATCACGCTGACTTTGGTCACATGACATTGGGTAGGCAGTCCCCCACCAGACGCTGCTAGCTTGTGGTCCTAGCACCTGTCGGCTTAGTCCTAATGGTTATTAACTACTGCAAGAGCTCTCTTGAAGTAAGATCTGTTTTTCCCCACTCTTGAACCCTTGTGCAATACATAGTTTTGTATCTGATTTTGCATCCCTGACTGTCGTCTTAGCCTCCCTAGCTCTTACTTGGTAATCACACCATTCATCATCCCCTTCATTCTTTTAATACCTGATGAAGTCCTTCTTTCTGGCCCTCACTTCCTTACTAACCTTTTTATGGGAGAATATTGTGTCATGTACCTGTTTCTCTTGGTAAAGTTCTTTTGCACATCTTTGTCATTTTGAGAATGACCCTTTTTATTTCTTCCCATATTTTTGCCAGACTCAATATTTTCCATTCCAAATCATATGTCCCAGATGAATTCCCTTATTTGGTTGAGGTCTGCCCTTCTGAAATCCAGAACATCAGCCTTGTGAGAGGGCTTACTGGTACTAAGGATAATCTCAAACCATATGGTCATATGGTCACTGGACTCCAGTGGTTCTCCAGCCTGCATTCCACCTACCCTTTCTGAGCAGGTGAAAACCACATTGAGAACAGCAGCCTAAATGTATTAAGAATAGGCTGGATTCTGGTGCTCCTATATGCTGGAATGTCCCAGTCAATGTCCTTTAGAGATGCAGCTAATTTAAATTCCGCCGGCGCAGTGAACGTGAAATGGGCACTTCGCGTTGCCACTCCACTAAGCGGAGTGGGCAATGCAAAGTGCTCACTCTGCCCTTGTCATTACCACTTCGTGTTAAGGCGGAATGTCAACGTGAAGTAAGGTGAAGTCATTGTTTTTAATGGACTTTGCGTTCCTCATTATGATTCTAAGTGACCCACTTGGTGTTTCAGATTTGGCAACCCCCCCCCCCCCCCCCCACAGAGATCACATGGCTTACAGTACTGTAAGTCACATGCTCTTTAGCTAGGCAGGAAGAAAGTGAGTCATACAAGCAGACACTTTTACTTACTCCTGTGTAGACGGAGAGAGAGAAGTGTGTTTTGTGACTGCCGATACTTTGAGATCAGAGAGGAGGAGATTTAAACTTTGATTTAGACCCAACAGCTTTTTAAAAGCTACATCTTTTTGTCTTTTCTGTACTCTTTTTTCACTTAATTTGCTCTTTCTGTAAATTTTATTTTTCTTACAGGCTTTAAATACATCCAAATAACTATTAAAAGAAAATTAATGTTGTGATTCATGACGTGATCATAAATCGTGATTTGTGACTGCATTTGTGAGCATGATGATGACAAAATGCGAATGCCTACAGCTGTACTTCCCTGGGCCCCCCCCCCCCGATGAGGTGTGACACAAAACTCCCCGACTTAAAAACACTCATTAATGAATACAGTGGTGGGGTGGTGAAGCATGGAGAGAGACTACAAAGCAGGCTTAAAATACATCCAAGTAACTATTAAAAATGAAAATTAATGTTGTGTTTCATGACGTGATCGTAAATCGTGATTTGTGACTGCATTTGTTACCATGATGATGATGAAACATGAATGCCTACTTACTTCCCTGGGCCCCGATGAGGTGTGACACAACACTCCCTGACTTAAAAACACTCATTAATGAGTACAATGGTGGAGTGGTGAAGCATGGAGAGATACTACAAAACAGGCTTACAATACATCCAAGTAACTATTAAAAAAGATTAATGTTGTGATTCATGACGTGATCGTAAATCATGATCTGTGACTGCATTTGTGACATCTATGATGAAGAAGAACGTGATTTGTACACGAATGACTCATGATAATGGTCCCGACTTAAAAGAGCATATTAATGAGTACAATGTTCATGCAGAATTATGCACCACACCTGTTCAGTACTCTGAAGGGAAGCCAAAGAAACAACTGTGACTTAAGTTAAAGATGGAGATTGGGTCCTAAAGAGATGCAAATGCACAGACAGATTTTGATTGTGCTGCACACTGAAGAGATGCAGATGCAAAGGCACAACACCTAACCAGTGCTCACCATCAGAAATTCAAAAATCTGGAAAGAATTCCTTTTCTGGTTGGGGCAGGCCATGGGAGGGCAGTGTACTGCACTGCTGCAGTAACATTTAGTTTTATTTTATTGAAATCTAGGATTACAAATACCTTTCAGCAGGAACTGCTCGTTTACAAAGGTTACACGTCAACTAGTACTAGTAAAGATACCACAAAGAAGTACAAAAATTACACAGCTGCAGTGGATAGCATAGCAGGTTCACATTGCTGAAATTATGTGGCACAATAAAAGGTGTCTGATTTGATGACACGCGTCACACGCATACTCAAACACACACTAAGTAATGCGTAGCAAATTGAAAACTTCAGTAATATAACCACATATTTTAAACAAACTAAAATTATGCACTGCTGCACCACAATAATCAGCAAAAAATTGCAAGAATTATTGAAAATATTACTGTGTGTACATTAACACAGTTATACAAGAAAAATATCACCAAAACAGAAAGCTCTGTCTTTTTCTTCAAGTTAATCTACCTACACTACAGATACACCCCTCCCCCCCAAAGCACACTTCCACTGTCTCTCAGTACACAGACTGATATTGTACGTTAACATTCAAAATCCACACACAAACAATAAACGCTCAATGATATAAGCAAAGGAGGGTTTCCTATAATCGATGAACTAAAGTTTCAGCAAAACAAATGACCCCAAAAGGCTTTTTTAACAGCTTTTAGAAGGTTTGAATCACAGAGCTCTCAGAGCAGATTCTCTCCTACAGCTTCATACACACACTACCCCAAACTGAGGCTGTGCAGAACAATCTAGAGCCCATGTGACCTGAAATCCCATGAATCACTGCAAAATTCACCTTTGGAGCTTAAAAACAAGGTGAAGTGGGGGAGTACATTGTTTATAATGTACTTCGCCTTAAGAATTGGTGGAGTAGTGGTTTGGGAAGGCGGAGTAACGCAAAGTCATTGTTTTCAATGGACTTCGCATTACCCATAATAACGCGAAGTACTCATCTTCACGTTGCTGAGCACTCTGCAAATCCACCTTCACTCTGCAGATCACTTCGCGGAGTGAATTGGGGCCACTTCGCCCACCACTATTGTCCTTAGCTGGCCCAGTGGCACTGAGGGTTGAGGTGCTGGATGCCACACCTTGTGCCACATGACAACCAGGGTTCGGGAGTGAACTCAGGTGCTGGGGGTTGGTAGGGAAGGGAGAGGACTGAGCATCCGATGGACTGCTCTCCTCTCCCAGAGAGGAGAGTATCAGGGCTGCCCGTCTTCCCAGTGACCCCTGTTGGAGAGCAGGGGTGCTGCAGGATATGAACTGGATTTGCTGGCGAGCATGGTGATGCCGGCAGGGCTGCCATGTGTGATGGCGCCATTGTACAATGCCATGTTTGGCGGGAGGGAGCTCGGAGGAACAACTACAAGGGGAAAAGCCCCTCTGGCTCGGGTAGGTGATGGTTCCAGTGTCCATCCACCTCACGCCCAGTGCTGGACCTCTACCTCTGCCTCTTTGATCTCCTGGTGGGGCTTGAGACCCAGGGCTCTGCGGGAGAAAGAAGTATCTCTGAGGTAGGTGGGGGTCACAGTGGATGAAAGAGCAGGGGATGTGTTTGGAGTCTGAGAGAGTTCTGGTGTTCTGGAGGTGATAAAAAGAGTTGTAAAAAAAATGTCTTGCTGGTTGAGATCCCCCACTACTACCTCCCCCTTTGCTTCCCCTTTTTCTACTTCTGTCCCTAGTTCTCTGTCCCTCTTGCCCCTATGCCATGGTGATCTGTAGATCTCTGATGTTGAATGGTTTAAGTACTACGTCCAATGCAGGTTGCAATCCGTCAAAAATTGGGATGACAATATCAGCAACAAGAGAGGTTTTGCTGGCAGTCCCCTAAGGGTCTATTCTGGGACCCTTACTGTTTAGCCTTTCCCTAAATGGCCTACCGTCAGCCTGCCCCAGTAAGATCAATCTTTACGCTAACAATGCTGTTATCCTGAACTGCAACTCCCAACCAGAACAAACTCACTAAAGATCTACAGTCAACCTTCAACCAGGTAAAGGATTGGTTCAGCAAGCAGAAACTACTGTTCAACTATAAAAAATTGAAGACCATGCTATTCGCCAGGCACCAACATAAGAAAAAACCTTCAACTAACTATCACAAACAATAAGATGGAGCCACTAGAGCAAGTCCAAGACTTCAAATACTTGGGAGTCTTAAATGACCCTATCATACATGAACCACATTGACTATGTGGTTAAATCAGTCAACACCAGGCTAGGGGTCCAGTATAGGCACATTAATTATCTCAAGCCAGCAGCACTTTGACTTTCATTAACCAGCTCTAAACTTTCAGTCATTGATAATGGTCTGGTGGTGTACAGTGCAGCAACTTATATGACTTTCAAAAGAGTATCCACCACCCTCAATAAGGCTCACAGACTGATCCTAAGCACAGACAAGCTCAGGCATACTTGTAAACTCTTTGAACAAGTCAGGTGGCTCAATCTGACTGCAAGGAAGAAATTCCAGTACTGCCTACTGGGTAAAAAAGCTCTATTGGGTCTCTCCCCACCACGTATCCTCCATATCTTTAACCCACTCCCTTCTCAGCGTTATATCAGAGGCATCACCCGTGGCTCTCTGTGTGTCCCATTCAGGAGAACTTCATTAGGACAAAGATTATTTGCCTTTAGGACCCTGCTTTGGATTAATGAACTCCAGCTTCCATAACCCACACTATGACCCTACCAGCCTTCAAGCATAAGCTTAGACAGCACCTAACAGATGACAGTACCTGTGAGTGCCACCGTGCAATATAGTCACCCTCATTTCCCAGCCCCCTTCCCTAATCAGTGTCCACAAAAGCCTATCTGATTTGAATACCTTACCCAGAAATTTACTTGCCCCAACCAAGCACTTTCCTCTCTACAACTGAAAGTCCACCTCTTATCCCCCTATCCTTAACATTGGCAATGACAGCCCTCCATATCCTATTTTTGACACCACACCCCCATCTCCCCCGATCCAACCCCACTACACCTCTACCCCCCTTTTTTACCCTTATCCATACTCTCCTCACATACCCCCTCTCCCCTTTCTTCCCGCCTCCTCTACATCCACAACCTTCCCTGCTCACTCCTATTGCTGCAACATAAGTGACAAAACTGTCTTCCGGCTGCTCCTGATGCACGTTATTGACTCTATCACCTATTCTACTCTCTGTGTGATTGCCTGGTAACCTTGAATTGCTTGACTGTTTAATGCTAACTTAATTGGACTTGTTTACCTGCACTGTGTACTTTGTTTTCGTGTTTTGTTCTCCTGTCTTTGTACTGTGTTTGACGTGGAACCTTTGTAAATGAGCTATCAGCTCAAAGGTACTTTCCGAAGTTACCAAATAAAATAAATGGACCAACCCGAGTGAAATTTCTTACCTGATGCCTTTGTGAGCTGAACTGTCTATGATTCTATTACCCTATTCCACAACCCAATGATCCATCCTCCACAGCCTCTATTTCTTCCCTGACATAGAGGGCTACCCTTCCTTATCTCCTTAAGTTAAGTTCTTAAGTTATGCTGCTAACTCCTTAAGTGGTGTGCATCAGAAAAATATGGAATTTCATAGACATCAAACCTGATAGAGAATCATTACTACCTGAAAATGATAAGAGTTTAGACATTAATGTTTCATTTTATCTTGGGACTTTCATTTATAAGCACTTGTGTTTTGATTTGCCTTTTGTATGATACTGTATCATATTTAAAGTTTCCCTTTCTAGGAATGTTTTAATATCTCTTATAAAATGGGCAAATAAAATCAAGGATCTTCATTGGCTGAAAGACATTTTCAGCTGTGTCCTTATCAGCAGATATCCTGCCAACCGGCACTAACTGTACCAAGGAAAATGCAGCACAGGAGAAATCAATCCATGCCACTGCTCTCACCATGCAGCTTGTTAGCCAGCATGCCATGGAATGACAGTCGCTGCATCGAGAGAACAGTGCCAGCAACAAACAGCAGCAAATATTTCCAGAAACCCCCCACACCATAAAAATGTTTTCATACTTTTATGTGGTAATCTTCCAATCACTGCTCATCTGTGTGCACCATTTCATTATTTGAAGTTGGGTCCAGGAGCAAGTAACCATTACAAAAATGGCGAGCCACTGGTCCATTTCAAAGAAACATATCACCCGTTCTCTAGCCCACCCACCTACCTCTCTCAGTCAGCCCATAACAACATGAAAAGTAAGCTAAGCATCCCCTTCCACTAATGGCAGCACACAACACAGGTACGTGAGTTTAAAAAAATAATACTGAAAGTACACAGTACGGCGGCCGGAAAGGGACACGCTTGCTCAGTCACACACAAGTGGGCTACTGTAGAAAAGAAATCTCAAACAAAACTAAAGTACATAAAAAAATGTAAATGTTCCTCCAAAGTGTGACCCCTCCTGCAGTTATAGATGATGGCAACAAAATGAGCAAAGCACAAGCTGCGTGTTTAAAAGTTGTGGCACAGATCCAGCTACGTCCTCCGTTTCCGATCCACAACATGCTCGTTCCCTAAAAAGCCGGGTGGCATGCATGTAAGGACATGTATTGCTCTCAGTCTTCCAAAAACCACACAATACAGTATGAATTAAAGAAAAAAGAAACTTAGGAAATAAAATAACCAGCCTCTGCCATTGCTTGTTGGGGGGGGGGGGCTGAAACACAAATGAATCAAGAAACGGGGAAATGGGACTATTTTTTCATCATTTCACCCATTAAAACCTTTTTTCAGATATATATATATTTTAGAAATTTTTTTCCCTCAAAATAATTACTTGGGGGACCCATTTTATGAGCACAATAACACACTCTGAGGTGTGGTTTATCACCTGATAAGAGCATGCCCAGTGACATAAGGCACTCGGCACAAGCACCTCATGCCTTAGTGCACCCCTGGGCATGCTCTTATTAGGCAACAAACCACACCTCATTGTGTGTTATTGCTTGCTTGTACAAGAGAAGAATGAAATTCAATGAAATTGCAAACTTGAAGATTACATGTAGGAGAAAGGTAAGCACTCACAAGCTTGGTGTGGAGGAATAATTTTACCAGATGATTCTGTACTGTATGTAATTTATCCTTATTCCATTAAGGTACTCTGGCCCAGATATTCAAACTGCACTCAAAATGAGCGCAACAGCAGGAGCAAGCACAAACCAGTTGCGCAAATGTGCAACAGGTGCGATATTCAAACATGGAGCAGAACAAATTGCGCAAGCAATCAATGTCTGAATATCGCACATACTGCGCCATAGCGCAACCAGGAAGGAGAAGCTGAGCCGAAATGTTGCGCTATGGCGCAACCAGGGCAGCCCAGCTGAGCATTCCAGAGGTGCCATAGCACAAGCAGAGCCCCCCCCAGAGCAATGGAACTGCACATCCAGGGAGGCAGGCTGGGGCCCACCGCCAGCCATGCCACACATGGACACAGGAACACACTGCAGAATCCACACCACACCTGCACACCCCAAGCACAGCATCAGTGGGGGTGGGACGGATGATCTACTTGCCCATGGGAACAAGCCAACAAAGCATAGCAGAGCCATGACACCCCAGCACAACCACTGGCAGGCTGAGAGTGCCACACACAGGGGGTTGACAACCACAGTGCACATCAGTCCCCCATACGCACAGCACACCCTGCACTGTGACCCCAAGACACTACCTATGTGCAGTGACTGGCACTGCAGGAAACCATGCATCCCCCCCAGCACACGTCAACCCCGTGCAGCACAGAAGCCTACAAGCCAGACACACCTGTGCACCCAGCAGTGGGTGGCAGCAGGCAGCAAGACCAACTGAAAGTCACTGCCATGCTGAGATCCCTCCCCATGCACACACACACACACACACACATACCCAGGACCATACCAGCCCAGATGGCATGTACACCCCTGCAACTGAGCACCCATAGGCAGCTGCAAATCAGAGAGCAACACATTATTCGTATAAAAATATAAAAATGTATTTCACAACAACAAACATTATCAAAACAAGTACAACTATTTACAAGGGGGGGACGGGTACAAGGTAGGGTAGGTCAAGGGGTAGGGATGACAAACTTGGAGAGGGAAGGCAGGGTGGTAGGGATGGGAGAAGTGGGAAGGGTAGAGATGCCATGAGCCAGCTGGCCGCCCATCCTCCTGCCGGTGTCCTGCAGGTCTCTGACACCTCCTCCACACACCATGGCGGTGAATGTATTGCAGGATGTAGCTATTATGGCCCACAAGCCGTCGGATGGCCCTGACATCCCTCGCCATCCTCTGGAGAACCTCGAGGCCTAGGAAAATGGGAACACAGTCAATGGCTGTGACTGACCACAACCCTGAACACAACCCAACCTGCAAGCCATATAGCCCAATGTCCCGCACCTGTGATGGCATGCACCCACCCACAGTGAACATGCACATGGCCATCACAAACAGGCAGCACCAGCTATGCGCACCACTGCACACACACACCGGCCCATGTCCATCACAGCACAAACAAGGCTGGCAAGTGACGCGTTAACGTGAGGCGATGCCAGTTACACAGCTATGTGCCCAGTGCATGCATGGACCACCAGTGATGCATACACAGACGTGCTGTGAAACTGGACAGTGATGCATGTCACCTGTGTCATGCCTACAGACATAGATACATAGCCAGTGTCGGCAGATAAGGGCCTATGGCCCACACAGTCTGTCCATTTCAGCCTGTAAGTTACTTTGTTTACCTAGAAGTCTGTTGCCCCTTACCCCTGACCTCAAGAATTCCGTTATGTCTATCCCGTGCAGTCTGAAATCCCATGACTGTGTCAGCCCCCACCACTCCCTCTGGCAGGGTGTCCCACTTGTACACCACCCGTGCTGTGAAGAAAGTCTTGCTCATGTTTCCTCTGAATCGTCCTCCCTCCAACTGCATCCCATGCCCTGTAGTCCTGGAACATCTTTTGCACTTCAAAATAGTGTTTCCCTGCACCCTGTTCCACCCTGTAAGATACTTGTATGTCTCAATCATATCCCCTCTCTCCCTCCTCTCCTCCAGGGAGTACAGGTTCAGTTCCTTCAACCTGTCTCCCTAGGAGTTGTGATGCAAGCCATGCACCATCCTTGTTGCCCTCCTCTGAACCTTTCTGCCCACTCTATGTCCTTACGTAGGTATGGTCTCCAGAAATGTACACTGTACTGCAGGTGGGGCCTCACTAGTGTCTTGTATAGTGGAATTATGACCTCCTCTTTTCTGCATGTTTGTATTGTGCATGGCTACTGGCCCCCCCCAGCATGCAATAGCATCCATGAAGTCATGATACTCACACTGCTCAAGCAGCTCTGATTGGCGCTGTTGCTGGTGCTGCTGCTGCTGGTGGGCTCCAACCCCTGCTGGCACCGGGTCCCTGGCACGGCCCTCATCACTGTTGCCCGCATCCTCACATCCCGGCCTGTGGGAGACATATGTTGAGACAAACATCAGTGTGACTAAAAGCAGACTGCCCCTGTCCCAGTGACAGTGCCTGCCCACACAGCCATACCCAGTCATCTCACAGCTGCACACACTGACACAGGCAACCGTGGCCGAGCCATCACCTATGCACAGCCACCAAAACACACACACACCCCTACAGATAATACAGGTGCATAGATGGCACACACACCTGGCCTAGGCACCACGCCCCACCTGGCACGTGAACGCAGCTGCGTTAAAAGCTCTGGCTCCCTCCGGCAGAGGTCACTGTACCGGTGCCGGCACTGCTCAGCAGACCAGCACTGTCCAGTGACCCCCACCAGGTCAGTGGCCACTTGCTGCCACACCTCAGTCCTTGCACTGGTGAGGGGCACCTCACCATAAAGGCCATCATAGTGGGGCACAACTAGGGCCACCAGGTTGGTCACTTCCAGCTGGCTCCAGGACACCGCCCTCCTCCTAGCCATGGCACCAACTTTACAGCAGGCAATATGGCACCCAGCTGCGCCGTAACCCCACATGGAGATGTTGTGCAATAGACCACCACAGGCTTCAATCGCGCTGTTCGAACAGCGCCGTCACTTCACATAGCGCTGTCACCAGACAGCGCAATAGGGACGTACACATGGCAGGCGAACAGTGCCAGGGGGCAAAGGTCATACACAAGGTCATGGGCAATGACGCAAGGCTACGCACAGAGCCATCTGACGTATAGGCATCCTGCGTGACCGACCAGCTGCGTACCAGTGCCACAGTGGAGTATTGCGCAGTAGTGCCACAGCGCCATATAGTGCCCATTGCTGTAGTGCCACTGGCACAATGGTGGCCATGGCCTGATTTGCCGATCACGCTCAGCACGTCAGCAGCGTGACAGATGCCTGCATAAGCTATCTGGGCATGCGCAATGCAGTGTACCACACAGGCACAGATCTGTGCCATTGGCTCAGCCGACTCTTACGTATTGGGCAAAGCGCAGATTCGCGATATTCAGCTGACACATGCAAATCATCTGATCAGCCATTCAAGGGCGCAGTGGCGTGATTTGCATGTCATTATAGTTGCTCCACTCCTAATTTGCATGTATTGCGCTATAAATGTGCGACATTGGGCTGCGTTGGCCATATTCAGTTACTGCAGGTGAGAGGTGAGTTGCATGCTGTGTGATGTTCAGGACGATGGTCATGGGAAAGTGCTGTAGACTGCACAGTGACAGGTGTCCACTTCCCCCATACAGATCGCCATGACCGAGCAGAGTCATTGTGAGGGTGAGGACGGTGGGCGTAGGAGGAGGCCCAACTTTACAGCAGCAGAGACGGAGGCTTCTTCCAGGCCTACCTGGATGAGGAGCCAGTGCTGAGTGGACGGAGGCACTCTTCAGTCCCGCGGCTGCATGGGAGGGGTGGCTCGGCCATTAACCTGCACTGAAGCCACCAGCGCCTGCGAGGAATGCAAGAAAAAGATGGGGACAGACTGCAGGAGGTTGAAGGAGAAGGTGGCAGCCTTCAGGGTGGCACGTGCTGGCACTGGCGGGGGCCCACCAGTGGTGTTGCAGCTGACCCCAACTGAGGAGACACTGGTTGCAGCCATGCAGCTGAGCGCCATTGAGGGCGTACCAGGCGGAGGAGTCCAGACAGGTGGAAGCCCATCACTGCAAGGTATGACATGGTGGTGGTGTTTGGGGGGGCGGTTGTTCACATGCACTCACATGTACTCTCTTTCTGTTACATATCCTGTTCATCTTCAGGAGATGGTGGTGGTGGGTCCAGACAGTGATGTTGACCTGCTGGACATGGAGGAGGGTCCATCCACCTCCACCACCAGCCAGCAGGCACTGCAGCAGCATGCACGCTGGGCCGCAAACTCTGGTGTCAGTGATATGGGTGCGGGGGGTGCACAGCCTGTGTCTCAGCAGTCTGGCATGCAAGCATGCCAGCACGCCAGAACATGGCAGTAGCACGCACTCGCACCATTGATGATAGAAGCCTGCAATGGGCAGTGATGGTTGTGTGTCCCATGACGGAACACGGCAGCCGCACGTGCCCTGGGCCTGTCTGGTTCCAACTTGTGTACCAGCATGCTGGCACGGTCCCAGGCTGTGCCTGTCAGCACCCGTGGGGCAGCACCGGTGGCTGTGCAGGTGTCTGGCACTGTTGCCAGCACGGTGGTGGAACGAGTGGACCCGGGGGCACAGCGGTTGGAAGGGCAGCAGCAGCAGTCACCCACCAGGTCTGGGGGTACAGTGTCAAGCAGTGGCACATGTCCGCCGCCCTTTGATCCACCCATTCCTGGTCCTGGTGAACAGCGCCCACCCTCAAGGGGTGTTGTGCATCAGGACCGTCCACACCCTGGGGGTCAGGATGCCGTTGGGGCACAGTACCCATTGGACAAGCACACCCGATAGCTGCAGGAATCAGTACAGCTGCAGAGGCGGGTTGCAAGGTCCATAGAGGCACTGTCTGTGTCCGTGGAGCGGTACAGCAGGGAGTGTGCTCTGGACCGAGCCGAGCTGGTCTGTATGTGGACGGATGTGACCGCCGCCATTGACAGGCTGACCCAGGCAGTGGTCTCTGTCATTGACTCATTGGGCACACAGTCAGGTGCCCCTGTACCTCACACCCCACACAGTGCACTCTCCACTCCCCGTTCCCGGCGTCGTGCGACACCAGGCCTGTCGATGCCAGGTTCTGCTGTGGGCATCCCGAGCACCCCTGGTGCAGGTTTGTTTGGCATGCTGCAGACCCCTGTGCGGGCAAGGTCGTGTTCACGCAGTGGGACCCCTGGTGGTGCAACAGTGCCACCCCATGTGGCCCCTCTTAGCCTGCCCATGCTGTTGGGTCACGGTGGGGGCCCCACGCATCCGCTGTGGCAGTGGGACAGTGCTACATGACTGAGCTGTCTCCCCAGTCGGGCCCTGTCTGGTGCTGCCATGTGTGCAATGTGTGTCATGGTGGGCAGTGCACTGCTGGGTGCTCTGCTCACCATGCCGACATCGGACCACCTGCACACCCTCCCAACTGCTGTCCACAGGTGTGTGTGCATGATGATGCCTGCATTGCACTGTACACCAAGGTGCAAGGGTGCCCAGGTTCTGACACATGCTTGGACAGTACTGGTGGTGGGGGTGGTCGGTGGTGCTGTGTGTTAGCAATGTCGGTTCTGCAGTGCTGTGCATCTGCCCATGTACGCTCTGTGCCTGGTGTGTGTGTGTGTCCATATGAGTGCTCACCCTTCCCTGATGGTGTGTTTGTATGCCTGGACCGTTCCACTCCCCTGACCGTCATGCACCCCTGGTGTGTTCCCCTGTGTGCCTGTGGTTTGCGCATGGACAGTGTTGGTTGCATGTCCCCTGACTTACCCTGTGTTGTGCATAGTGCTCCTCCGTGATGGTGTCCCGGTGCAGCTGGGCCTGCCGGATCAGTCGGGGGTCCCTCCATCCTAGGGGGGGCTGCTCATCACCATCATCACCGGCGCCACTGGTGTCCCCATCGCTGTCCCCCTGTTCGACCTGTATGGCTATCCCATGGTCTTTGGCCATGTTGTGCAGGATGCAACAGGCCAGGAATATCCTACAGGCCTTTTGGGGGCTGTACTGTAGGGCACCGCCGGAGGTGTCTAGGCATCAGAAGCATGCCTTGAGCATCCCAAACACCCGCTCTATGATGTTGCGTGTTGCGGCATGTGCCTCATTATAGCATAGCTGCGCTGGGGTCATGGGGCGCCGGTACAGTGTGAGCAGCCAGGGACGGAGTGGGTATCCGCAGTCACCTGTGTGGAGATAGTGGAGATCAGTGTCATGTTCAGGTCCATATTGGCCATCTCCCTGTGTGCCACTACCATGGCACCTGTGGCATTCCCACCCTTGCCCAGAGTTTGCATTCCATACATGTGTACTCACCCACTAGATGTCCTGTGGGGTTGTCCCCACTCTTGAATCGATGGCACAGTGCAGACTGATACCATATGAAGGCATCATGTGCTCTGCCAGGGTGTGTGGCACAGACATTGATTATGTGCCCAGTGGCATCACACACCACCTGGCAGTTGACACTAGGGAATCCCTTTCTGTTCCGATATGCGTGGCCATCGGGGCCAGGTGGCATGCAGATGGCCACATGGGTGCAGTCTATGGCCCCTAGCATGCCAGGCATACATGCTACCCTGTGGAACTCCTGCATGTTTGCTGTATGCTCTGCCGCGGTGCTAGGGAAATGGATGTAGTCCACAGCATGTGGCAGCAGTGCACTGAGGAATTGGGTGAGGATGCGTGATGTGGCTGACTGTGTGATGCCTGTGGTGTCCCCTGTCGGCCTCTGGAAGGTGCCCATGGAGAGCAGGCACATGCAGGCTGTCACCTTGGTCTCCACCGACAGAGCGTGACTCCGTCGTGAGGGTGCCTGCATCACATCACTGCACAGCTCACAGAGCCGTCTCAGTATTGCCCTGTTCAGGTGGTACCGCCCACGATCTCTACATCTGTGTACAGCTCAAAGCTGATGCGGGCACAGTACCGCCTGTCGGGGTCATACCGCCGTCGGGCCCTTCCACGGCCACATCCCCCTGCAGCATGCATTCTCACCCCCTTCATTACAGCTTCCATGTGGAAACTGGCACTGTCCATCTCCCTGGCTTCTGACCCCCATGGCTGGTGTTGCTGTGTTACCCCCACTGTCCTGACTGCTACTTCCACTGCACCGGGCACCCCCCGCTGGCCTCTACAGACTATGGGACACACTTTCCTTGCCTGCCCTTTGTTGTCTATCTGTCTGTCTCTGTCTCTGTCTCTCTCTCTCTCTCCCCCACTTGGCAGCCTGGTAGCGTTCTTGCGTCACTTCCTTGAGCCTTTTTATTTTGGCTCATTTCCGCTAGTGCTCAATTTCCGGCTGTGCCACTATTGTGCATCGCGCAAGTCTTTGAATATCGCATTGCGGTCTTTATGCATGGATCCGCCCCCTTCGGTTGCGCATGCCTTCATTTTCATTGCGCTGTTGCTCAGCATGTTTTCCGGGGCGCAACTGCCTCCTTCTGAATATTACAAAATGGCGCAGTTTTGGACTTGCGCATGCGCAACCCTGTTGCGCCTGGCGCAACCCTTTTGAATATCTGGGCCTCTGTGCTCAGGTAAATGATACAGAAGGATTAGCATGTGGCAATTCTATGTTTTGCCAACACTCAGAATAGCTTTGTCAAAAGTGTCATCCCCTCTGGTGGTGGCTATTTATACTTTCCCTACTTAAATAGGTACTACATCATATTATATAATACATCCTCAAATGTTTAATGTCACTGGGGGGCTAGAAAAGTGCTAATTCATAGGATCTTAAATATGGTAAAACATTGCTCTTGTGAACAAAATGTAAAAACAAATCAGCACATTCTTAGATGAATGTTGGTTCTATAAAGAAGATGTTAAAATCTTTCTCACAGAACTAGAAATATTGCAAAATTATATTTGGCAGGTGAAATTCCCACAAAATGTTTAATTTTGCTGTGCGAAATATTTAGCAAAATTCGGCCGTTATGTGAAATATTTTGTGGAGTGCAACATGCAGAATTTCACCTGTGAAATGTGAAATTTTCCTGGAAAAGAGGTGAAATTTTGCTGACGAAAGGTGAATTTTGCCATTTCATGGTCAAATTTTCACCTTCTGCGGGCAAAATTGTGCATTCCACGAGTGAAATTTCAAATTTTGCTTCTGCAAAAAATTTCTCAAAACGGGTGAATTTCATGAAATATTTTGAGTAACAAAATTTGCCAATTTTGCATAAAGGGTTTCATTTAATTCTAAAAATTGGTTGGCGTTTTGCACATAAAGGTTCTAAAACATTGTGACCATCTTGGAGCCTTTGTAATAGCTCCTATTATATAATTTTTCTCTGTGTACAATTACTGTCATGGTTCATGATGTCTGTAATACATGCCTGCCACACTTTGTACTGACATGGCACCTTTGAAAAAGAGTCTTTGACTCAAAGGGTTGTAATTCCCTAGACTTCAATAAATAAATAAAGTGCGAGCTTATATCAGGAGGATGGCTTGTGTCTGTCCGGAAAGGGGACCTCAGTCAAACTGGCCAAGGGGGGAGAGCCAGGAGAGACTGGTGGCATAGGAACACCCCCCCTGCAGGAATATGCAGAAGTACAAGTTGACAACAGGAACAACGGAAGCGAGCAGTGAGGGCAGGCAGCTGAAACGTGTACAAGGGGGGATAAACATAGAAACAGAATTTGATGGTAATTAAGGACTGCTTGGCCCACCTAGTCTGCCCATTTCACTACCTAATGGATAAGCTACAGATCCTAGTTAACCAACAGCCTACTTCCTCCTATCCCCCACTAGAATTGCCTTATGTCTGTCCCATGCATTATTGAATTCCCCCCCACTGTTTTTGACTCCACAACTTCCTCAGGAAAGCTGTTCCATGCATCCACAACCCTCTCTATGAAAAAATATTTCCTCAATTACCTCTCAGCCATCCCCATTATCTTCAAATTGTGCCCCTTGTTCTTGCACATCTATTTTTCTGAAAGATGCTACCCTCTTAGACTTTGTTGATTCCCTTGAGGTACTTGAAAGTTTCTATCCTGTCCCTCCTCTCCCTCCTTTTCTCTAGGATATATATATATTAAGCTCCTTTAGTCTCTCTTCATATGGCTTCTTGTGCAGACCCTGCACCATTTTAATTGCCCTCCTCTGAGCAGCCTCCATCCTGTCTATGTCCTTGAGGAGATGGGGTCTCCATTACTGCACATAGCACTCCAGATGGGGTCTAATCAACTGTCTGTACAAAGGGATAGAGGGATAATAACCTCCTGTTTTCTACTGGTAATGTCTCTCCCTATGCATCCCAGTATCTCCCCAGCCCACCTTACTGCCTTCTCATATTGCTTGCCCACCTTTAGGTCATCTGATATAACTACTCCCAGATCCCTTCCCATTTTTGTCGTTGTCAGTATCTCACTCCCCATTGTGTACTCTTACCCTGGGTTTTTGTTTCCCAGGTGCATTACTTTGCACTTCTTTATGTTGAATCTAAGCTGCCATACATTTGATCATTCCTCCAACCTTGCCAAGTCCCTTCTCCTCCTTCCCATCCCACCTTGTGTATCAACCCTGTTGCAGATCTAAAGGGGGGGCAAGAACAAATGAGCATGAATACTGTGGTGGGTGTTAGAGGCAAAGTAGAGAAAACAGGAACTGGGGGGGGCAGAGTGTAAAACAAGGAAGGTCATGTTCACAAATGCCCGCAGTCTGGGAAATAAGGTTCCAGACCAGGAAGCCTTGATGACGGATGCAGACCTTGACATAGTAGCAATAACAAAGACATGGTATTTTGCTAATCACAGCTGGGACATCAATGTACCAGGCTATACACTGTTCAGAAGGGACAGGGAAGGTAAAAAGGGAGGGGGGGGTGGCCCAGTACGTCAGAGAAGGCGTAAAGGCTACAGAACTACAGGGAAGGCAGTTGGAGGTTGAGGCAATGTGGGTCACCCTTGAACCAGGAACTGGCACAGCAATACACACAGGGATGATCTACAGACCTCCAGCACAAAGGGAGGAAGTGGACAGGTTACTAGTGGAGGAAATTCACAATATGGCAGCTAAAGGTGAAATCCTGTCAATGGGAGATTTCAATATGCCGGACGTGGATTTGACCACCCAGGCAGCTGCTTCAGCCAGAAGCAAGGCCATCCTGGAATCCCTGCAGGGGGTTGGACTCAGATAGCTGGTATATGAGCCAACCAGGGACAAATCAGTTCTAGACTTGGTATTGACCAATGGGAACAGAGTCGAAGGAACTGAGGTGGAAGGGCAGCTGGGATCCAGCAACCACCACATGGTATGGTTTGGCATGGAGACAGGGACTCAAGCCATAGAAGGACAAAATATTAGATTTCAGGATGGTGGATTTCAATGAAATATGTAGATATTTAAGAGGAGCCCTGGAGAAGGTAGAGGTAATGGAGTGGGTGGAGAAACAGCAGGGGAGACTAAAAGGAGCCATTATGGAGGAAACTAACCAGTGCATTAGGATAGTGGCCAAAGGGAAAAGAAGAAAGAAACCACTATGGTTCTCTAAAGAGGTGGGAGACAAAGTAAGGGCTAAAAGAGAAAGTTTCAGGAAGTATAAGGGGACCCAAAGGAAGGAGGGCAGGGAGGTGGACCATGAATGTCTAAGACAAGCAGAGAAGGCTGTTGGGAAAGCCAAGGCACAGACAGTGGAGGGTTTAGCACAGGCTGTAAAAAAAGAGGACAAGACATTCTATAGGTACATCAGTGATAGAAAAAATGGGGAGGGGATTGTGAGACTCAAAGGGGAGGAGGGAGAGTTGAAGGAGGGGGGATCTAGACAAGGCAGAAATACTGAATAAATACTTCTGTTCAGTATTCACTGAGGAGGGAAAGGGTCAAGGATCACAGCTGGGGAGCAAAGGCAATTGGGGAAGGGAGTGGACACCAGTCCATTCACAGTGGAGAGAGTTCTAGAGGAATTCACAAAGCTAAAAGTGGATAAAGCCATGAGGCCAGATGACATACACCCGAGGATATAAAGGGAGCTGTGGAGGGAACTAGCAGCCCTTTGGCCACCCAGTTCACAGAGTCACCAACACAGGCATGGTTTCAGAGGACTGGAGGGGCGATGTAGTCCCATTGCGTACAAAATTGGCAGTTGGGTAGAAAGGAAATTACAGGCCAGTCAGCCTCATCTCAGTGGTGGGAAGATCATGGGAGACACTGCTGAAAGAAATGATAGTGGTACATCTGAATCCATTGTGCCCAGGATCTGAGGGCACCATGGATTCACATCAGGGAAGGTCTTGTCAAATGAATCTGATAGATCTTTTTGTTTGGGTGACTAGGGAAGTGAATCAGGAAGAACCGTAAATGTTGCCTACCTAGATTTTAGCAAAGCCTTCAATATCATCCCACACAGAAGGCTGCTTAACAAGATGAGTAGTCTAGGCATGGGGCATAAGGTGATACATTGGGTTAGAAACTGACTGATAGAAAGAAGGCAGAGGGTAGTGGTAAATGGGATCCAATCTGGGGAGAGAGGGATGACCAGTGGAGTGCCACAAGGATCAGACTGGGACCAGTCCTGTTCAAAGTCTCCATTAGTAACATTACAGAGGGGCTGGAAGGAAAGGTCTGCCTATTTGCCGATGACACCAAGATCTGCAACAGGTTGGATACTACATTAGAGGTGCAGAGAATGAAGAGGGACCTGGAAAAGCTTGAAAGATGGTCGGAGGTATGGCAACTGAGGTTCAATGCAAAAAAGTGCAAGATAATGCACCTGGGTAGGGAGAACCCTGGGGAGAGCTAGAGGATGGGGGGCTGCTGACTGTCACCAAAGAGAGAGGATCTGGGGTTATCATATCCGAGACCTTAAGTTATCAAAGCAGTGTGCAAGTGCTGCAGGGAGGAACCAGTGGCATGCTGGGGTACATAGGCAGAGGTATTACTAGTAGGGGGTGGCAGGTGGTGATGTCATTGTATAAAACACTGGTAAGGTCTCACCCAGAGTACTGTGTGCAGTACTGGAGACCACACATGCGTAAGGACATAAAAAAGGTGGAGGCTATCTAGAGAAGGGCAACAAAGATGGTGCATGGTTTTCACCACAAAACATATGAGTAGAGACTGAGAGACCTCAATATGTACTCACTGGAGGAGAGAAAGGGGAGACATAATAGAAACTTTTAAGTACCTCAAGTGCATAAACAAGGTGCAGGTGGGGGATCTTTTCCAAAGTAGAAAAGATACCAGAATGAGGGGGTATGATATGAAATTTGAGGGGGTAGATTTAGATGTAACATGAAGAATTTTTTCTATACAGAAAGGGTGGTGAATGCTTGGAATAGTCTGTCACAAGAGGTGGTAGGGGCAAGCACAGCGGAGGGGTTTAAACATGCTTGGGATCAGCACAAAGGAACCTTGAGTGGGAAGGGAGAGAAGCAAAGCCATTGACCACTTAGGATGAGTGGACGCATACATGTATAGGGCCTATGGGCAGACTGGATGGGCCTAGCGGTCCATTTCTGCTGACAATTTCTATGTTTCTATGTTTCTAAGGGTACTTTAGGAATTCGCCCTCTGGTGAGTTCTGAGAATACCATTTATGGAGCTTTGACGCTTGCATCTGCTGCAAGCCTCTAGCACATGCCACAGCCCATTTAGTGGCTCTGGGCAGCACAAGCCTGTTTGGTGCAGACATAGCTTGGTAGATGCAGGCTGCCTTTGTGAATCACTCCGAACCTCGTTTTCATCCATGAACATGGCGACTGTGATTGAGTGGCTGCAAAAGGGCTACACAATCACGGCGCCTGTGTTCTGGGCTACCTGGCAGGGTAGTGATGGGATATGGGGTAGGCAACTACAGCAACAGGATGTCACTGTATATACATGTGTGGTGGGGAGGGACCACACCATGCAACGGGCTGAAGGAGAGGGAGGATATGTGAGATGTAGTGCAGCAGTTGGCTGCCGAGTTGGCCATGTTGTGTGGTGGGTAGGGTGGCAGGCTAAGGTTTTGAGGGTGCAGTTTTCAGTTCTGGGGTGGGGGTCTTTTTTGCATTGGCTGGTAATATATATTTTTTTAAAGTTTTACACACAACCATGACACGCACCCAGCTGGAATTGAGAAACCTTGAGTAGGGGGTGTGGAGGGTTCAGCCCCTCCGCATATCTAGAAATCCTGTCACTGGTTTTGTGGTTGCCTGCAATTGTATATCATTGAATTGCTTTTCAGCGATGTATACTCACCATAATAATGATCGCCGTAGTGCATTCACTATTATGACATAGAACCAGCATCGTTTTTGATGCAAGGGGCACTTTGAGCCACATATTGGGATGCAAGTCCCTTGCGCTGCTCCTGGTGCTTTGAGAATAGGGCCCTTAACCTCCCAGTGCTCCATTCCAGCATCCATAGCCAATCAGGTTTTACTATAGTAAATACATTACCATTTATTCATGCCATTATGAAATTTGGGTAATAATTTTCTTATTTTTCAGGTAACAAAAAATGTATTTTTTCAGGGTGCTCAAGAGTAAAGAGGGAAGATGTTTGTGTAAACTGAGTTTCATTCACTCATTATCAGGGTCTGGTTGGATGTGGGAGGCAGAGAGGTGTTTTGGTTGCCCGGTCAGAGGATGTGATTAATCAGTAATTCATTCTCTATAGATGATACAGTCAGTGGCAAACAATCACTGGGAAGGTGAGGAGGAGGATTTTTCTGCGCCAAGGTTGTCAGGGTGTATTATGATATAGGAAAGGCAAGGGTGAGTACTTATTGATGGCACAGTGGATGGTGGGACCATCAATGTTTTTTAAAAGGTTTACAAAGTTGATGTGGCCATCAGGAACTTTACAAAGCTTGCAAAGTGCAAAATTCCCAGTGTTACACCAACTTCACTGGTTAATTAAAACTTTGCAACACCAGTACTTGTAGACTGGGAGCGAGTGAGGTGGCATAAACTAATCTGACAGTCTGGTGAAGAGTGGTTAAGACAGTGACAGAGCTGAATGTTCACATTGCCTGCAGTTTTTTGAGCAGTAACATCTGAGGAACATGAGAAAGCACAGCCGAGAGGCAGCAGTAGTCTTGATTGGCAGCAACAGTGTCAGTAGCACAGTAGCAAAGAAACTTGTTAACCAGCTTTATGAATTTGTTCACTTTTAATGTATATGGCAGATCACCGGGTAAAATATTCTTGCTTGTGGTAGTGGGGAGGGAAGACATTGTGATGGTCTGCCTATTCTGTAAAAATAAAAACAAATTACATTATTTTTATTAAGGCAAGGAAAAGATTTATGTACCTTTCTATTGAATTTTTTAGTGCTGGCTGTTAAAAAAAATAATCCGTTGATTACATTATTTGCATAAGATAGTGAAGAGCTATTTCTGGAAGTCCTGCTGCTTGATTTATCTCAGTGACAGTTTTATTGGTGCCCTTCTTAGCTAGTTAAGTGCTCCTTTGACCTGCTGCCCCTGCCTGCTGCTCAATTAATTCTATTCTGTTACATATTACTATACACATAATTTGTTTTCTCTTAGGAAGCTGCACCCTGTATTTGTAAAAACAAGAAAAAGAAAATCACAGCATTCATTTTACAACACAGATTTTTCTGCAGCTACAACACAACAATTAGAATGAGTTAAACACATCTCAGTAGAACAGTTAAACAGGGTCAGTCAATTATGGGAATTCATTTTCCTTTCTAGATACTGATCTGTTTTATGGAGTGGCGACAGTCTATCTCAGTGCTGTAGGTAATCTGTAGGGGTGCTGTGGTGATCCTTAAGGGTGACTGGGAGAAAGGATGGAGACTATAATGTCTTCAAAGTGGGAATCTTGGGACCTACCGGCTGGACTGCTCAGGTGTGCCTGAATGCAGAATGCCAGATTCTGTCTGGAAAAGGGAGTGGGGAAGACAGAGGAAGCGGTCAGAGGGTTGGCTGAGGGAGGGTTGAGAGATGCCAGTAAAATCACCATTGGAGGTGGGATAGCCGCATGACTGCAGCCCACCAACAGGGCGGCTGCAGTTTTTAACAAAGAAATTGGGTAGTTCAGAACTCAAGTGCATGCTGAACGTTCACCCTGTTTAAGCAATGTCACCCGTGGGAGCATCAGAATAGCTATGCAGATCAACACTGGTGCTTATTTCTACTGCAAAGCAGCTTGTGTTGTAATGCTTTCCTGATTCTGTGTGAGGAAGGGAACGAGAGAGGGAGAGGTAAGAGGGTGGGCTGAGTGAGGATAAAGAGATGCCAGTAGATGCGCCATTGGAGGTGGGAGAACCTTGTGACTGCATCCCATGAATAGGACAGCTATAATTTTTGACAAAGAAATCAGGTAGTTCATAAACCAAGTGCATGCCAAACCCCAGTCCTGTTTTATCAAGTGTGCAAGTAGGAGCCTCAGAACTGCTAACTTTCAAGTACCTCAAGGGAATCAACAAAGTCCAAGAGGGTAGCATCTTTCAAAAAAGAGGTGTGCAAGAACAAGGGGGCACAATTTGAAGATGGGGGGTGGCTCAGAGGTAATTTAAGGAAGTATTTTTTCACAGAGAGGGTTGTGGATGCATGGAACGGCCTTCCAGAGGAGGTTGTGGAGTCAAAAACAGTGGTGGAATTCAAGCATGCATGGGACAGTCATAAGGCAATTCTAGGGGTGGGGGTAGGAAGAAGTAGGCTGCTGGTTAACTAGGATCTGCAGCTTATCCATTAGGTAGGGAAATGGGCAGACTGGGTGGGCCAAGCGGTCCTTATCTGCCATCAAATTCTATGTTTCTATGTGTGCATGTCTAGTGCTGTTGCTTGATTTAATTGTAAAGTAGCTTGTGTTTTGATACTTTCCTGTTTTGGTGTGGGCAATGGAGGGGGGAAAGAGGGAGGAAGGGATTACAGTGCGGGCTGAGGGAGGGTCAAGAGATGCTAGGAGAGGCACCATTGGAGGTGTGGGAGCCTTGTGACAGCAGCCTGCTGTAAAATTCCCAGAAGGCCAAGTGCACGCCTTGCATTATCAACCCCAAAGCCTGAGTGCCATGAAGTAGGAGTGTGGCATTCAACCAAGTGGCATCCTGGTGAGTCAGCAGGGAGGACAGTAGGCAGCAGGCCACATTGCTTTGCAAAGGGCTGACAAGGTACAGAGGAAGGACTGGAAGAGTGTAGTACTATAGGGAGCTTTTCAGGTCAAGGATAGTTGAGTAGGTGTTGCTGCCTATCTAGGGTAGACCTACATGGTAGTGCACAGGAGAAACTACACTCTATCTAGGGTAGGTCTACAGAGGATTTCAGCAGACTATAGCATATCCTATCAGGACAAAACAGTAGTTCACTGGCCTATGCAGCCAGTATAGTGTTATTCTTGTGCAACTGTGTTAGTTTGGTTTTGGCCATTTGTACTCTCTAATCCAGAGGAGTTACCACCTGTAGGGGTTTGAAGGCAAGGAACCTCAGAGAGGGTTCCATCCCTAGAGGTGCATGGGATGGTTCCTGCGGCTAAAGATACCTTAAGAACCCCCTAAGGAGAGAGTGCTGCCACTGGAGGAGGAGGGAGGATGGTGGGGCAAAGAAAAAATGCTTCACAGTGAGGCTTGGAGGAACTGCTTATATAGCTCAGGCAGTGGGAGTGGCTGGCTGCTTGGCCAGCGAACTACAGGCAAGCCTTTCATTTCACTGGCCTATGCAGCCAATATAGTGCTATGCTTGTGCAACTATGTTAGTTTGGTTTTGCCAGTTCGCACACTCTATTCCAGAGGAATTACCACCCTGTAGGGGTACTAAGGCAAGGAACCCTCAGAGAGGGTTCCACCCTAGAGGTGCAATGATGGTTCCCATTACAGTATGCACGAATCCGCCCCAAAATGTAGTATCATCCCCAAAAGGAGGCAAACATGAAGCATATGAGCAAGCAGTAACAGAGATATAGGAGTAGTAACTGTAACGTAGTAGTAGAGAAGTATAGGCAGTTTAATAATGCAATGAGATGCTCAGTTGTCGTAATGACTGCCCAGGTCTGCGTAGCATGACACTGATGGCTTGCTTTGAGAGTAGGGGATCCCCTAAGGAGAGAGAGGGAATGGCAGGACATCCTCCACCTCCATCCAATAACGGAACCTACCTAAAGAAACTAGGGGAAATAACTAAGCTAACTAAGTGTTATGACCTGAGGCAATGGAGGAGAGAAAAAAAAAACTATGAGGAGGAAATCTCTGGGGATCCAAAGCCTAGGTCACCTTCCCTCGAGGCTTGGGATAGTTTATTTAGTGATGGCTCTGCAGCTGCAATTAGGAAAACCCAATTAAAGGGAGGTGGAAAATATTCCAATTTGGAGGAAGGCTCTCACTCAAACCCTGTAGCGGAAATGCCGTGGAAGGTTGCAAGAAAACACTGCAGCAATACATGCATCCAAGGCACAGGAGGAGAGCAACAACTGATAAGGCAGTCACCTGGCCTACCCACCCTAAATCAAACCAGGTGAACTAGAGATAGTTGTAGGGAGGATGTGGTGAAGGTGCCTTGCTAGGGAAACACTATGTAGTGGAACACTAGAGCCAAAGGTCATCGTCGTAACCACCCTTCACCGCTAGTCTTAAATTCTACACCAGGAGCTGCTGTCATGTAGCAGGCAGCTAAAGCCAAGCCAGGGGTGAGGACATTCCCAGCTCTGGGCCAGGTGAGAAGGATTCCGACCCAAGTTGAATACACTTGACGTGTGGACAAAATGCAGAGAGAGACCATCAGCTGCAGGAACTCTGTGCCAGAATAAAATGGCTGGCATGCCCCAGAAATTGATTGAGAGCTTAAAATCTGGTGAGCTGAATGAGCATGGCATGCTGAGATCGTAATGAGCATTGAGTGCTGAGACCTTGCAAGGTCAAATGTAGATTGAGTGCAGCAGAATCCCAGTCTGAAGCCGAGGGGATGGCAATAGGCATGAAGCAATGGTTTGCGTAAGCAAGGAGCAACAGTTGGGTAAGCAAGTGTGGACCTGATAGGTCAGTAAACAGAAGTAGTAATAGGTGGACCTGCATAGCAATAAACAGCACTGAATTAGGGGCAAGCCAGCCAGACAGTTCAAAACCAAATTAAGGTGACAAACTCTGAAGATTTTTGGTGGTGAAGACAGGATTTAGAACAGAATTAATTAGCCACAGAGGTCACAACCCCCCCACCACCTTCCAGTCCCCACTGTAGGACAAACAAGGAAGTGATGGAAGGGCCGAGAACCACATGCAGATATAAAGCTAATATAATAGCCTCAGCAGGAGCGTCAGCTAACCTCAGAGTAACGCAACATACAAAGGAATGGGAGTAAACAAGCAGTAGCAGGAAGCAATTAGGCCTGTGCAGCAGCAATGAAAACAAATGAGTACACTGAGTTGTAACTGCAATAAATAAAAGGAGGCATAATGCTCTTAAAGCACTGTCACCAGGCAGTGCAATGAGACTGCTTCAATGAGGTAATTAGAACAAGCATGAGTAAGCTGTAGAGCTAGGTTGTAAAACTGAGTCAGATGAAAGTAACAGAGTATGCCTTGGAATGGCTAGTTGAGCTGAAACACACAAATCAGGGTTGCAGTTGCAGTGCCAGTAATTTGAAAGTTGTGAGTAACTGAAAGCAAGCAGTATGAGCTGAAATAGCAGCAAGCTGAAGCTTAGAAAAGCTCCCCCCCCAAAAAGAAGGAAGCACACACAGCCAAAGGCAAAATACAAACACAAGCAGGAAAATAAACACAGAAGCCCTGCAGAGACAAGCAGGACAAGCAGGGGAGGGGGAGAGGAGTCAGGCCCCAGCCAGGGAGGCCCAACCAGCTCAGAGGACAAACCAGCAGAGCCTTCGGCTTCAAAGAAAAAATGCTTCAGAGTGAGGCTTGGAGGAACTGCTTATATAGCTCAGGAAGTGGGAGTGGCTGGCTGCTTGGCAGTGAACTACAGGCAAGCCTTCATTTAATGGAGGAATTGCAGCTAAACACTATCTAGGGTAAGCCAACAAAGGACTCATTGGGGTTGTAGCTACACCCTATATGGGCAAGGTCCACAAAAGTGTGGTAGGAGGGGTTTGTTGGATGCAGAGGGGGAAGAGATTACCATCTCTGTACATAGATATGAATAGGACTGTAATAGGTAATGTGGAGGGGATGGAGCCTGTGCAACATGCAGGAGAACAGGGGAAGGGTGATGTGTTATGTGGGGAATGTGGCTGTTGTGCTGTGTGTTGTGGGAGGTAGGAGATTGCCATGTGTGCAGGAACCTAAACCACTTGGTGGCAGAGGTGAGGCAGCTTAAATGTTAGTTAGGAATTCTTGTAAGAAGTGGGAAAGGGAGAAGGAGCAGGGAGGATGGGGGTGACAGCCCATGTAAGACAGGCAGGTAGGCAGCGGAGGTCTGAGGAATGGCAGATCCAGATACCTTGGGCCTCTTACCTCTGAGGGAGGAGAAGAAATCCTGGGATGGAGTGAAAAGTGGGAGGCTGGAGGAAGATCACAAGGGAGGGGACTGGAGTGGGTGACTAGTGTGATGCCACTGTGGAATAGGTTATTTCCAATGGATTGGGTCAGGGAGGGAAGGGCTGGTAGTAGGCAGGGGGGACTGGTTTAGGCAAGGAGGATCAGGGAGGTTAGCCAAGTGGATGGGGTGGAAGCAGGCATGGCAGTAGCAGAGAAAGGGGATTAAGGGGGGGAATTGTTTAACCAGGAAAGGCACATTAAGCCAGAGTTTGTTTCCAGATGTAACCTAGGAGCACAAGGAAGTTAAGTGACTTGCTTAGAGTCACACAGTATGTAAGTGGGGACTGATGGGATTCAAAGCCAAGTCTTATGGTTTTCAGCTCAGTTCCCTTAACCACTATGCTATACTGCCTCCTTATTATTATTATTATTGGCCAAGGATGGTAAAACAGCTACAGGAAAAAGGGGTGTAACCAAGGTTGGGGGAGGACTGATGCAGGGAGAACTGGGGGTGCAACAGGGCAAGACAGAACAGAGGAAAAAAAGGCAAGAGGGTTGATTGGGTTTGACAGTTGGGGGGACAGTCAGACTAAGGGGGAGGTTTGGTGAGCAAGGCTGGGGGAACCTGACAGGAAGGGGAGAATCTCGAGTGACAGGCAGTGTGGTGGTGTGGGGTAGGGAAATAGATGATGGAAGGGGAGGCAGAGTTGTAATCTTGGGCGCTCAATAGAAAAGGGTATATGCTCGGGATGCATAGGAATGTACACATGGGATGGATGCTGGGGATTTCAGTGGAGTGAGTGCCCAATGAATGCTCAGCTGGAGTAGGGGGTTGAGAGAAAACCTCATCTTATTATCCATTTAGGTACAAACAACACAGCTGAAGAAGAACTGGAGGTAGTGCAGGTGAGTTTTTGAGCAGCGGGGAGTTGCTGTGGTGGGGAGGGGGTGTAGCCAGATTGATAGCCATCTTTGAGGCACTACCAGTACCTAGAACCAATACAGCCACGAAGAGGAGAATAGAGGATTTTAATGTCTGGCTTCAGGGATGGTGTGCAGAAGAGGGTTATGGTTGCATTGGAGGTTGGGAGGAGACCTCGAGTGACAAAATCCTAGGCTATATATAGGCTATACCTCAGCAGAGGAGATTCCAGGGTCCTTAGGGATGGGGGGGGGGATTCATAACTAGAGGTCTTAATTTAAACTGATGGGGGAGGCAGAATGGATCTTAAAGCCCAGAGTGTCCAGGAGGAGGAGGAGGCCATCAAGGCTCCCCTCAATCCGGGCAGGTAGATTTGGGAGTATGGTTTGGGAGTGAGGGGGTAGGTAGAAACTGACTGGAAGGGAGTGGAGTCTACAGGGGGAATGAGCCTGGTTACAAGATATAGAAGCACGCGGAGGAAAGGCTATCAGGAAAACTATGTGAAAAAAGGGGGGGCACAAAAGGCAGGAGGAGGGAGCAGATAAGGGAAAGTAAGCAGGGAGCAGTCTGGCCTGGGGGGGAGGCTCAGATTCACGGTGGAGGGTGGTGTCCCTAAACACACAAAACCTTGGTAACAAGATGGGTGACCTGCAGGATATGTTGTCAGAGAGGAGAGTGGACATTGCAGTGGTCAAAGAAACTTGGGCTACTCCCAACCATGATTGGTATCTCTTGATTCCTGGGTATAAGCAATACAAAAGAAACAGGGGAGTAGGGGAAAGGAGGGGAAGCAGTTTATATAAGGGAATGAATAACATGTACAAGGGAGGAGACAGAAGAGGGAATGGTAGAGTTGCCATGGGTGTAGTTGTAATCCACTACTGGTAGGAAGACAAGATTGGGGGTGATTTACAGACCACCTAACCAGGAGAAGAAAAGGGACAGGGAACTGGGGTCCATAACTGGGGTGCCTGCAGGGAAGGGGGAGGTGGTTATTATGGGGGAATTTAACCTACCTAAGGTGGAGAGGAAAATCCCTGCCACAACCTGTGCCAAGAGTCAGGTAATCCTGGATGTGGTGTAGAGTGGATTCCTAAGGTGTGGTGGTATCCACTAGGGAGTGGGCAATCCTTGATTTGGTACTGAGAAATGGGAACCATATTAAGGATATCCAGGTAGAAAAGCCCTTGGGTGGGAGAGACCACTGCATGGTGTGATTCAGGTTGAACATGGGGATGAAGAAGGTACTCAAAAAGACCAAAGTCCTAGACATCAGAAGGGCAGGCTTCAGAAAGATGGGGGAGCTGCTAAGAGGTCCCCTGGATGGCATCAGCACAAGGATGGGGTGGATCAGAAATGGTCCCTCATTAAGGAGGGATTAGTGGCATGTATTAGGCTAAAGGGGAAAAACTCAAGGACCAAAGTACCCAGCTGGTTTAGCTGTGAGGTAATCCAGGCAGTCAGGGACAAGAGGACCACCTACAGGAATTTCTGGAGGACACAGAGGGAGGAGGACAGAGAGGAGTAGCAGAGAAATGTGAGAGACAAAGAAAGCAGTCTAGCTAGCAAAAGGCAAGGCAAATTTTATTTTTATGGAACCCAATCCCGGAGGTTCTGGGCACCTAACAAAATATTACTGATAAAACAACTAGTTAAAATCCATAAATAGCAGATAAATAAAATTGAGTTCAAATAATAGAATTCTCTGTATAGTACTGATTATTCTGTGAAAGCCAGACTGAAGAGGTAGGCCTTTAGCCTCTGCTTGAAAACACCAATCGAAGGGGCCTCCAGGACTGCAACTGGGAATGTGTTCCACAGGGTCGGCCCAGAGACACAGAAAGCTTGATCACCAGATTTCTTAAGCCGAACCCTGGGAACATCCAGGAGGCCCTTCAAAGAGGAGTGGAGGGTGCGAGCAGAGGTCGGAGGTGTCAGGAGCTCCAAAAGGTAACCAGGACCCAGCCCATATGGGGCCTTATAGGTGAGCGAGCCCACCTTAAAAAGGACCCTCCACCTGACTGGCAGCCAGTGCAGAGCATGCAGGACCAGGGGTCACTTGACAGGACCTGGACAGACTCATCAGCAATCAGGCACTGCATTCTGCACCAGCTGTAGCTCATGGAGGGTCCCTCTGTGACCCCAAAGTAAAGAGCAATACAGTAGTCAAGCCTAGAGTAACAGAGACATGTACCAGAGTCAGCAGATCCTTGGGTAGAATGAGGGGCTTGATCCTGGCGATGTTCCGCAAGTGGTAAAATGACTTAACCACAGATGACACCTGATCTTCAAAGGTTAGCCTGCTATCCAGGATCACACCTAGATTTTGCACCCTTGGGAAGCAACCAATGGAGCAGACTCCAGGAAAGACCTATGTCGCTCCAAATTGCAACCCATCATGCCCATGTCCTGGCTCGATCACTAGCACCTCTGTCTTATCCTGGTTTAGTCTCAGCCATCTGGAAGCCATCTGGTCATTGATTTTAGATGTTAAGCATGTTGACAGCATCAGATGTGTCAGGTGCAAAATAACAAATACAGATGGGTGTCATCTGCATAGCAGTGAAATGCCATGCTGTATTGTTGAATGATCTCACCCAGGGGCAACATGAACACCGCGAACAGCATCAGTGACAAGATCAAGACCTGTGGAACTCCACATGACAGAGACATTGGGGAGAAGAAGAAATTCCCCATCACTACCCGCTGCACCCTATCAGAGAGATAAGACTCAAATCATCTGATGACAACCCTGGCGAGTCCACAAAACTCACAGAGCTGATCAAGAAGCATGACATGGTCCATGGTGTCAAATGCTGATGAGAGATCAAGGAGCACAAGAACTGACCTGTCTCCTCTGTCTCTAGCCCTGAGCAGATCATTATGTACTCTAACTAGAGCTGTTGCTGTACTGTGTCTGGCCCAAAAACCTGACTGAAATGGCTCATAGATGTCAAAGGACGCAAGGTGATCCTTGAGCTGTCGTGACACTAATTTCTACACAACCTTGCTCAAAAATGGCAGTTTGGAGAGTGGACTGCATTTTGCCGGGATGTCTGGGTCAAGGAAGATTTCTTAAGAAGGAGTCTCAGCAGTACTTCTTTCAAAGTCGCTGGAATACTCCCTCCACCATCAAGCACATCATGATCCTGGTGAACAATGGGTCAACATCCTCAGCACATCCCATTAAGAAACATGTCAGGGCTGGGTCCAGTTCGAAAATGTGTGCTTCAGCCTAAGATCACCTCAGTCACCCCAGACATCTCCCCAGCCTAAATTCCTCCCAGACAGGCAGAGTACCTCTGCCCCTACTAGTCTGACCACTGTGAGGCAAAGGCTTCTCTAACAGAATTCCCAACTGGATAGACGACACTCTGTCAGAGAAGAACAGAGCAAACTCTTCACACAAGGTGGATGAAAAAGTCTTCTTTGGCTATAGACAGGCAGGATGGAGAAGCTTATCCAGAGTCTGAAAAAGCTGAGAATGTCTGTTCCTTCCTGCTGCAATCTCCCTGGACAGGAATTCTCCCTACTTATGGGAGATTGCTTCCTGGTACACACCATAGTAAACATGCAGGACAAGTCTGTCAGCCTCCAGCTGGGTCTTCTGCTAGTTACACTCCAACTTCCGACCCTTGATCGTCATCACTTTGAGATCCCCATCAATCCAGGGGAATCTCAAGTGAGAAGATCTGGGTAACATTTGGACCAGTACAGTGGCATCCAGTGCCTCGGCCACCACCTTATTATAGGTGGCCACCGCCTCAGGAAGGAACTGCAACTAGTTGAAGGATTAAAAAGGAGAAAAAAAACTTTGTAGGTACAGTATATTAGTGAAAAAAGAGACACAAAGGATGGCATAGTATAGCTAAAGAGTGGAAAGGGGTGGATGGAAGAAATGAGGGAAAGGCAGAGGTGATGAATGAGTACTTCTGTTCAGTCTTCTCTAAAGAGAGGGATGACCCACTACTCAAGGATGAGAGGAGGGAGAGGGCAGACAGATGAAATAATAGGCGAGGGCAGGATGAGGAAGTTATTGTTGTCCTTGTGGGTCAACAAATCCCCAGGCCCAGATGGCATCTATCCAAGAGTGTTAAAGGCACTAGCAGAGAAACTTACACATTCCATGGCTGACCTGTTTAGCGGTTTGCTTGATTCGGGGGTTGTACCACAAGACTACAGAACAGTGTATGTGGTGCCGTTCCACAAAAGTGGACCCAAGGATGGCCCAGTCAACCACAGGCCTATCAGCCTGACCTCAATCATGTTTAAGCTCATGGATGCCATACTTAAGGAAAGACTGCAGGGTTACCTGAAAGAAAATGGTCTCCAGGGCAAGCGACATCACAGGTTCATGACTGGGAGATCCTGCCAAACAAACTTTGTCAATTTCTTAAACTGGGTCACTAAACTGTAGACAGTGATGAAGTGGTTGATATCCTGTACTTGGACTTCTGCATGGTCCTTAACTCTGTGCCCCACAGGAGAATGATCAGAATGCTGGAGGATCTGGGGGCAGAAGAGAAATTCACAGGACTGTTAGCTAGCTGGCTGAATGATACAACACATGGGACAACGGTGGGTGAGGGATGTTAACACTGGGGTCCTACAGGGCTTATGCCATGGCCAGTGTCTTTAATGTCTTCATTGATGACATTGGAGAAGACATAAAAGGAAATATTTTCTTGCTTGTGGACATCACCAAGCTCTGTGGGAGGGTGGATGCAACTGAAGGGATACAGACATAAAGGAAGATATGGCCAAACTTGAGAAATGGTCCAGAATATGGCAGATTGGCTTTAATGCAAACAAGTGCAAGGGCATGCATGTTAGAGACAAAAACCCAAGGATGGAGTGTGACAGGGAGATCCTGACACTTTTGAGGACCAACCTTTTCTTAAATCTGTTGCAACAGTTCTTCTATTTCTTAGCCTGATCTATCATTTACAATTTCTAGTCCATAAGGTTGGCCACCTGTGGGCACCCCCTCACTTTCTTGACTATGCTATAGGGTCCTCTTTAATTTCTCTTTAGCTTGTTTTTGGAGTATTTCTGTTTTTTGAGCTCCCCATCACCCAAACACACAAGACAAACATAGGGATTGAAACATTTTCACAAAGAGATAGATCAGTAGATCAGCGTGTCAGTAGGTGCTGAATAAGTGCAGAGGATGGATTTGCATAGTCTGTTGCTGCAAACTGATGTATTGAAGAAGGGATATACCATTTCTTAAGGTTATCCCTGTGTTTTAAATAACCATCACACATAGGTTTTGTGTTGAGCCTGACATTTTGTGTCTGATCCATCTGTTATCCCACAACCCCACATGGAGTACAACCTGGGAGGGGTCCTGGTAATCCACATCTGAAGAATAGATTGATTGGGGGTGTTCATCACTAGTGACCTTAAACTACTACTCACAATGCACAAAAACATTGGCAAGAGCCAACAGAATGTTGAACTTTATTACCAGGAGGATCAGTAGTAGGTGGGAGGAAGTAATACTGCCACTATATAGATCATTGCTGAGGCTGCACCTGGAATATAGTGTGCTGTGCTGGTGTCCCTAACAGAATAAGGACACCAACCTGCTGGGTATGGTCCAGAGGAGGGCTACAAAGATGATTAATGATCAGCAGAGTAGGGAGTGTGGGGCATGATCAAGATCTTAAAGTATCTGAAGGGCATTAACAAGGTGAACAAGGATAGCCTCTTCAGGCTCGGTGGAAGAAAAAAAAAACACTAAGGGACATTCCCTCAAGTTGGGAGAGGGGGAGAGTTCAGAAGAGTGTCCAGGAGGCATTTTGTCATGCAGAAGGTGGTTGCAGGGTGGAACACACTCCCTGAAGAGGTGGTATCACTAGGGACAGTGGAGGGATTCAAACTGTGATGGGACAGGGTAAAGGGTAATATCAGGAGATGCAAGAGGATGAGTAAGAATCAAGGGAACTGCCTCCTCTTGAAGATGCTCCACCTGAAGACGTACCAGAGTTGTTGAAATGGATCTGCATAAAACAGGTGCAGATGAAAAGAGATAGAGACATTGACTGAATAGATAGAGACATTAAGCGGCGAGATAGAGACATTGAATGGAGAAGTCAAGATGTGAGATGGGTGGATACCATGAGGGCCTTGCATGCCGTCAATGCAGGGTAAACAAAAAGAGCCAGTAGCCCAAAAGTCATTAAACTGTCTATACTTTCAGACAGTGATGACTTTGAAGCCTACCTCACAATGTTTGAGAGGATTACTCAAACATGTGCATGGCCAAGGGAACAGTGGGTTGTTCAACTGGCATGGCACCTGACAGGCAGTGCCCAGTTGTTTTATAGCCACATGGACTCCTGAGAGACAGAGGACTATGACCATGTGAAGCAGAAGATCCTCAGGCACTATGACATAAACACTGAAACCTATCACCAGAGTTTTTAAAATGCAGTCACTGGATACCCCCTTCCCCAAGAGTTTTATGCCCACCTCAAGGAGCTCTGCTACAAAGTGTTGCTGCGAAATAACAAGAGCAAGGACCAACTTCTGGAGATGGTGGTTACTGAACAGTTTATTAAAGTTTTACCCAGGATGTACAGCTTTGATTTGGAAGCATAAGCCTGATTCCACTGATAAAACCATTACATTGGCAGAAGACTTCCTGGCAGTCCGACCATCCAGACCCAGAGGTTCCAAGGGACAGCAGAAGCTGCAACCACCAGCAATCTGGTAAGGAGGCCTTTTACTTATAAACTGTCAAATCCAGCCCTAATGAAACAAGATTGGAGAGCAAAGAGAGGGGGGAGAATTCCAGTAGCAGAGATTGCATGTCACAGTGTGGTAGTGTGGGTCCCAATAAACAGATCATACAACCAGATAGGATGCATAAAAAAATGCATATGTCTGCATTTATCATTTTATTCAAAAAGAAGAAAAAAATAAAATACAAATTTAATATATACAGAAAGGAAAAATAAATGGTGTTAATCCATCACACTCTTCAAACATCAGGAGATAATTCTTGCAAAATAAAACAATTACAGAATTCCTGAGTTCTTTCCCTTCTCTCAAACAATGTGGAAACTTGCACAATTTCTTCTTAGAACATCTCTCTCCTTGGCCAGAACCTTACTGACCACCTATATCTCTTGGTTCTCCTAGAGAAACCTTTTATAATGCCACAGGGTGACCTCATCAATCATGTGATATCTTAATTAAGATGAACAATGGCATTTTCAAGCTTATATATATATATATATATATATATATTAAACCAACTAGTATCACTCTAGCACTTCGAGGTTTACCCCAAAAACATTTATTTCCTCACAAGGTCCTAAAACAAAAATATAGACTTAATTATAGAACTATGATGTCAGGCATTAGCTTAGCTCCTCCTCTTCTGACATCACTCCTCCTTGAGACCATATAAGCTGCCATTTCATGAGTTGCCTGCTCTATAGAAGGACCTCTGCAACTAACATGGGCACTCAGGTAACAGTTTATTTTAGTACAATACCTTTATTTGTTCCAGTTTCCCTTAGTTTTACAGCCACTGCTTCTTAACTTACTAGCTGAAGTTGCAGCAGACACTTGCTTCTCAACTCAGCCCTCTGCTGTTTAGAGGCTCTTTTGTTTACAAATGAAACAGCTCCTTCTTAACATTTGTTTTGGGACACTGAGCTTGTTGGACTGCTTCTTCCAGTAGCCACTGAAGGTTTGCTGAGCATAGCTTTTTCAGTATATATACATATATTATTTTTTAACAAGATGCAATTAAGTATTGACAGAAAGAAAAAAAAAAGGACAGTAAAGGATAGATAGAAGATTGTCAGGTTGGCCACCCTGACAAAAAAGTATAGGATAGATATTGAAATATAATAGAGGATAGGATAGAGTGAAAAGAAATAATGGGGGGCTTATTGCATCTTTAAGTGATTGGTTATACATCACAACAGGACCCCTGTTCACACAGGTGCTAAAGAAGGGACATTGTGTAAGAAACTGCCTAATATAAAGAAAGAGGCAGCTCACTTAGTCTAAGTGAACTGGGGTCACTTTATGGATACTGTTCAGAATGGATCACAGCAGATGATGGAACTGATTGATTCAGTGAGCCACCAGACTCTTGTAGAAGCAGGTCTCTTGACTGGGAATAATAAAGGACCGGATACAGCAGTCATCTGTGTGCATGGAGATACCCATTGCTACTCTACAGCCACCATACAAATGACTGTTCATGAAAAGATACATGAGGTAGAAGTAGGGTTGGTACCTCACCTACCAGTGCCAGTTGTTATCGGGCATAACCACCCAGACTTTCTTCATTTATACATTGTCATGCCAACCAGGGACTCTGCTGTAGTTGCTGTAACCACCAGAGCTCATGTGAAGCAGGGACATTTACCATCTGTGTTCCCATTTGATGATGATGTTTTGAGGATCCTGGTAATCACACTAAAACAAAGGTGGAGAAGAGGAAGCAAAAGAGGGACCAGATTGATACTCATGCTGGTGTACAGCCAGACATGGGACACACTTTCAAGTGTGGTATGCAGTATGAGCAAAATGTAGACCCTTACTTAACCCTTTTTTTTCAGAGGTGGGGAATGGAGTGGAAAAAGGTGCCCCTCAGTTTGTTGTAAAACAGGGAATATTGTACAGAGAATGCACTACTCCCAAAACTAAAGAGGTAGTAGACCAACTAATGGTTCCAGAAAATTATTCTCCCAAATCATGTATCTGGTGCATGACATCCCTTTAGCAGACCATGCAGGCAGCGATAGCACCCTGAATAAGATATTGCCCAGATTGTATTGGTGCTCTATCTATGAGAACATAGCTGAGTATTATAAAGCATTGCTGAATGTCAAAAGGTAGCTCAGGCAGGAAAAAGGGATATAGTGTCACTACATCCCATCCACATTGTGACTAACTGCTTTGACAGGATAACCATGGATGTAGTGGCCCCCTGGAAAAGAGCTCCAAGAGTAACAGATTTGTACTGGTCATATGTTATTATGCTACCCACTACCCAGAAGCTATCCCCATGAGAACTGTCACTGCCCTGTGGATAGCAGAGGAGCTAGTAAAGGTGTTTAGCTGCATGAGATTCCCCCAGGAACTACTTACTGATCAGGGGAGTAATTTTAATGCACACCTGCTAAAAGAATTGTACCATCTGCTGGGTGGTGTAGCAGTGTGTACTTCCCCATACCACCCACAAACTGATAGCCTCGTAGAGAGGTTTAATCAGACATTAAAGAGAATGTTGAGGAAGTATGTAGAAGAAGAGGGTAGAAATTGGGATAGGTACCTCCCCTATTTACTTTTTTACTGACAGAGAAATCCCTCAAGCATTCACTGGTTTCACTCCTATTTCATTATTGTATGGGAGGAACCCAAAAGGGCCACTGGATGGGGTTAAAAAACACTGGGAAGAAGGAAAGGAGGTGGGACATCTTAATGTCATATAGTTAGGGCTGTGTAAAATTTAAATTCCGCTTGCGGAATTCTTGTGGAATCTTGAATTCGCTTCTGTGAAATTCTGCAAAAAACTGAGGAAAATTTTGTGAAATTCCACCTTAAACTGTGGAACTTTGCCATGTAATGTGGAATAATGTGGTGAGCTACGTAAAATATTTCAGTGGAGCTGATTGCCTTTCTTTTAGTAAATAAAAAAAACTGGTGTAACTGGGACCCTGGACCAAAACTGGGAAGTGGAGATGTTGGTGTAAATGGGAGGAGAAACTGGATAACTGGGAGGTGACACTGCTTCAACTGATACTTTATTTTTTATTTATTGAATGCTCAGAATTACAAATCTTTGAGTCAGAGACTCCTTTACAAAGGTTCCATGTCAGACAATAAATGGTCACAGACAGGTTGAGATACAACAAATTAGCTAGATCTCAATACATATTAACAGACCATAATAACATAAATTGAGTAAAACGCAGTTTGTAAATTACAAGCATGTTCACCAGGTACTATAGCAGGCAAGAGAAATTATTCAGTAGGAAGGAGTTTAGAGAGCCATCAGAGATAGACTTTGTCAAATCCAAGGGGGGGGTACTGGTGGGACTTGAAGTAGAAACTTTTTTCTCATGTACTCCTACTTTTTTTTTTCCTCTCCCCAGCCTACCCCCTTCCCAAGGGCCTGTGCCATCTGCGATGGTGCAGCATTAGCGTTGCATGTCTAAGTTCATCAGAGCAGTTACCCCCCAGATGTGATGGAAAAACCAGGACCAGGAAGGAGCACTGCAATGGAGAGCTTGTCATGTGACCACAAAGTCTGTGCACTGAGAATTGTGCTGACTCAGTCATGCAGCTGGTGTCATATGATGTGCTTTCACTAGGCATCAGATCACAATCTAGAGTGGAAGCACTGATTGGCTGCTGCTGGCAACTGATCCTTCCCCCAAGAAGTGTTGCTGGTGAGCACTATTCAGCCCATCAGAACATGCTGTGGTGGGGAGTTGAACTGGCTGTCAGAGCATCAGGAAAAACGTCTCTCTAAGGACTTTAAATCAGTACTCACAAATCATCCTTTTAAAGGCAAGCTGTCCAACCGTCTTAATTTTAACACCACATTATCCCAGCATCCTGATTTGCATAATGTTTATCTCTTTCTGTAATTAGACTAACCTTTCAGTTGTTTTCCACTGTAGGTCTCAGTCGTGAAGTCCGTTGTAGTTCAGTACTGTGATATGTCATTTTTCAGCAGCGGCTGCATAGAAAGATCTGCATTGCTCGTGCATCACATAACTTCCTGTCATCGCACAGTGTGTGTGGGCATGCCGCTGATATTTTTGCCCTGCTACCCTGTATAGGCGTGTAGTCAGTGCAGCAGCTGTCAAATCTCCACTTTCTGTGCATAGCACAGGTCATAATAGCAATTCATAAGCACAGTTACTGTCAGTTGTAGCAGCGATCATTTGTCCGTCTTAATTTCTCTTTACAACTGGTCTTTTTTGTTAACTATTAGTGAGTTTTTACTTCTTTTCACAGCAAAGTCTACAAGTATGGTTACAGGGTGTGCCAACACATCTGGTAAGACAAAGGCTGGCCACCTTGTAAACTTTCACCGTGGCCCATTGACCCATATTTAAAAAGGCAATGGCTACTACCTTTACAGTGTAAAGATTTAGACCTGGAAAATTTAGAGCCCAAAAAACATAATGTTGTTTGTTCAGAGCACTTTACTATTTCAGAGTACTTCAATAAAGGTAATTGTCATTATGTACTGCTCTCAACAAAAGTCTGTGTCAGCATGAGCATATCTTTGTTAGCTATTAGCCAGTGTTTCTATCATTTTTTGCCAGCAATGTCTACATGTATGGTCACAGGGTTTGCCAACATGTCTGGTAAGACTAATGCTGGCCACCCTGTACACTTTCACAGTGTGCCCATTGAGCCATATTTAAAAAGGCAATGGCTACTACCCTTACATCATAAAGATACTGATGTGTACAAGTTTAAGTCCCAAACACATAATGTAGTACAGTATATCCGAGGCTGGAAGAATCGGGGGGGGGTGGGGTGGTAGGGAGAATGAGTCGGGTGCAAGGAGCACTAGACGTTGACCTGTACAAGTTTGAGCCCCAAGCACATAATGTTGTTTTTTCTGATCACCTATCACCTGTATTGAGCATACAGGGCATTATTCTCATGTATTCTCACTATTCACATTATTCTAACTGCAATATGTGTGCCTTTCTGTATTATTCATGGGTTCCATTATACAGGCTCCATTCTGTGGTAATCATGTCATTATGTACTGCTCTCAACAAAAGTCTGTGTCACTATGACCTCATCTTATGTTTTTGACACTGACTGCAATAATTCTGAGGCTGGAGGAATCAGGTGGGGTGATTGGAAGGATGAGGGGTGTGCAGGTAGCAGGGAGAACTACATATTGACCTGCACAAGTCTGAGCGCCAGACACATAATGTTGTTTGTTCGGATCACCTATCACCTATATTGTGCATATAGGGCACTATTCTCACTTAGTCTCACTAGTCACATTATTGCCATTGCAATATGTGTGCCTTATTGTTATTCATTGGTCCCATTATACAGGCTCCATTCAGTGGTAATTCTGTCATTATGTACTGCTCTCAAAAAAGTCTGTGTCAGCATGAGCTCATCTTATGTTTTTGACATTGACTGTAACATATTGAGGCTGTAGGAATCATGGGAGGGGTAGAGTGGATGAGGGATGTGCAGGGTGCACTAGGGCACAAGGGTTTGATAGTGAAGAACCTAAGTGGGGGAGGGAGGTAAGAAGTGAAGCAGTCAAAGGAGGCCTGGGTCAAGGGGCTGATGGCACCATTTCAACCGGGGAGATCAGAGAAGAGTTAAGGGGGACAACTTGTGATACCCAAGCTGTGAGGGGTGCGAGGAGCAAGCTAGGTGAGGTAGAAGAGGGAGCCTGTAAGGGCACACACAGACTAGTGATGCCCGTGATGTGGTGGAGGCAAGGACCAAGCTGAGGGCCGTACACAGGAGAAGGGGTCTGGAAGGGCACACACAGATGTTTGACACCTGGGTTGCATGGGGTGAGAGGAGCAAGCTGGGGGCCATAGACAGAAGAATGAGCCTGTAAGGGCACACACACATTACTGAAACCAAGGCTGTGGGTGGTGTGAGGAGCAAGCTGGGGTCGTAGACAGAAGAAGGAGCCTGGAAAGGCACAAGAGGGCTGGTAACTTGGGTGGTAATGTGAAGGTGCTCCTGCTGGGTGACTCCATGACTGGGATATCATAGCATACAGTGACCATGTAAGGGGCCTAGAGGTGAACAGTCCCATGGCAGTTAGTGGCCACGCCATGGTCTGGTTTCTTCTGGAGAGGATAATCACACTAACACAGTAGTAATAGATTTCTATACCAGCTATACCTGGTTAAAAAACAACTAAATAAAAAAAAATTAAAAAAAATAGATAAATAAATTTCAGGGGTGCAGACTTTGAGTGCATGGGAAGGATTCTTACTGGGTGCTTGGAGGAGATAAGGCCAGACATGGATGCTGGTAGCTTGTGGGAGAATATTAAGAAAGGGGTGCAGGAGGCTACTGGGTCCTGCGTAAAGGTAAAGGCACCAAGCAATGTAGGGCCAGTAAGCCATGTTCTGGTGGACCCAGGAGGTGCAGAAGGCAGCGAGTGGAAAAAAGCTGTCTACATGCACTTAAAGCTATCAAGGGGGAAGGGGCGGGAAGAGTTTGAGCTACTGGCTAGGAGGGTAACCTGGGTGGTAACGGTGGCCAAGGCTGGGACGGATCAAAACCTGGCCATGGATATCCAGAGCAGGGAAAGGGTTCTAGAGATACATAGGGGAGAAAAGAAAAGAGCGCGGATCAGCAGGATTAGGATTGGGGAGGGATGGGTTCAGGAAGCAGGAAACAAGCAGAGGTACTAAATGAGTACTTTGCATTGGTCTTTACCGAGGAGGTGGGAGTTCCTTCCATTCTGATGTGAGTGAAGGATAGCCCACAGATTCGGGAGGTGAGTTAGAGCCTGAAGGACTGTAAGAGGCTAGGGCAGGGGATGGGCCGAATGTACAGGTTGAGGGACAGTAGCATGAGGAGGTGGTCTGGAAGGGTGACATCATAGTGGATATCTTGACAGAGGCCCTACTGTTGCTAAAGGCTGATAAGGCGCCAGTGTCAGATGGGCTGCATCATTTGGGTAGTGAAAGAACTGGCAGATGTGCTGGCAGCTGAACTGGCTGCAAAGTTCAACATATCTCTGAAGACAGGATGGGTGCCTCAAGATTGGACGGTGGCCCATATGGTGTCTATCCACAAAGGGGGGTCTAGAGGGCAGATGGGGAATTACAGGTCTGTTAACCAAACATCTGTGGTAGGTAAGGTGATGGAGGGCATTATCAAGGAGAGGCTTTGTGGTCAGCTGTAAAGGTTGGTGCACCTGGATGACAGGCACTATGGTTTTGTTCCATGGAGGTCATGCCAAACCAACCTTGTGGAGTTTATGACTGGGTGATGGGTGCACTGGACTGACATAGGCCAGTGGATGTCCTGTATCTGGATTTCAGAAAGGTATTCCATTACCTAAGGGTGTGGTCAATGAAGTGGGGATTGAAGTACAGTTCAGGAAATGTAAGGTGATGCATCTGGTGGTAAGAAACCAGGGCCATGCATACACCCTGGGGAGATCATAATACAAGCCACAATGAGAAGAGGGACCTAGGGGTGGTGGTGGACAGTGATCCTCCCTCTGTATAATGCTCTGGTCAGGCCGCATCTTGAGCACAGTGTGCAGTTCTGGATACCTCACCTTAAGAAAGACATAGCACTGCTGGAGAGTGTCCACAGTAGTGCGACCAGGATGATACAGGGCATGGAGGGTAGGCCCTATGAGGAGAGACTGGAGGAGCTCAAGCTATATTCATTCAAAGAAAGGATGGGCGGGGAGGGACATGATAGAAGTGTTGAAGTATGTAAAGGGGATAAATAAGGGGTAGCCAAGGATGTCTTCATGCTTAGAAGGAGGTATTTACCAGGGGCATGAGTGGAAGTGGGGGGAGTACAGGGGAATGCGGAGACACTACTTCACAGAGAGGGTGGTGGAACCATTGAGCAGCACTGCCAAGGGTGTGTTGTAAGTGAACACAGTGGAGGGATTCAGGAAGGGTTGGGACAGGTACAGGGGATAGTGAAGCCAGAGAATGCCACCTCTGTGTTTGGGAATGGTTGAGGAGTGAGGCTCCCAGTAGGAGCTAGCTACCGAGACAGACACGATACACCATGAGGCCTATTCTGCTTGCTTTTACTTAATTACTATGTTACTATACTGAATTGAAGGACATTATTATTCAGTTTGCCATGTACATTCAGAACCATGCTCTCCTTTTCTGGCAATTAGTGACTGTTGATCAGTTTGTGCTGCTAGTACTGTATTACATGATTGATTGCGTTACTAGAAATAAACATCGGTTCTTGTGAAGTTTCATCACCTCCTCAACTACAGTGCTATTAATAGCAAGCTGCCATTGCATTCTTAACACATAAATGTGTATTTTTATGACAGATAAGTACCATTTGCCATACCTAGTCTTCCCAATTCCATAGGGCCTAATCTACTGCCTTCATAGTATGTTACTATGACCCCAACTGCCAATTTTCTGACCACTTGTTGTGGTTAGCTATATTTCCATTATCATCTGCCACCCTGCTATGTTGACCCACACTGTCTCCATGTTTGTATCTTCGGCAAATATACCAATCTTGCTCAGAATGTCATGTGACGTATGTACTACAAAAAGTATAACCTGTGCCTGCTTGGTTGCGCAAAGGGCTGAGGCACTGGCACCTTATCTGGAACCACGGCGGCGACCAGGGCTTCAAAATGGACTCTGGACGCCAAGGGGTGGAAGAGGAAGGAGACAATTTAGCATCTGTAGGACTGCACTCCTATCATGGGGTGTGTAGCGGGACAGTGTCACTCTGCAGCGGCCTGTGGTGGACACCGGAAGCACTGCAGACACAATACTATGAGGGAACAACACCAGAAAAAGTTGAAAACGCTCCACGTTAAGCCAGATGATGTCTGCCTGGGTCTTTGATGCCATCAATGCCCCTGGATCCAGATCTGCATCAGCATCACCCAGTGGCCAAGTGTTGCGCTGGCGACATCACCCTCAGAGGAGAGGGAGCCACCTGGCAAAGGGTAACTCCAGGTTACCCTGGGGATGGCTGCCATATGCAAACTGATGATACGGTGACAGATGGGTCTGAGGGGGCTTTGACAAGCCTGAAGCAGTGGCTGAAGTGGTAGCATGTAGGTGGAAAAGAAATAATACCAAAATAAAAGCATATCTTGCCACTGTGACAAAAATCCAGTTTGAACCAAAACATGTATTCACAATTACTCAGTATAACATTGACATGTCACATACAGTATACACGTCTCCATATCTCCATTCGTATTGCTGCATAAGTGAATAATGTGCGTGTAGTAACATACACAATTCATTTCATACATTTGATTGTAAACGTCCGAATATATCACCTCTTCATGCAATTGAATGTCGTGTGTATACAGTTTCACCTGTTCTACAACTTTCTCTTGGCGTCACTACAAAAGGCAAAGTAAACTACAGAACACTGTGTTTTCAGCATGTGACAGCACAGTATAGCACAGTATGTTGACTACTACCAGCACTATGTGATGCCACTTTGTCTTTGGAAAAACATGACAGACAATGATGTGAAAAGCACAGGACACTTCATCCATGGGAAAGAAAAAAGCTTTGAAATATTATCTGGATACACAGTGCAGGTACAGACATACTTTCTCCACATTACGCTGGGTCAAGACAGTGCGTGTATTGCATGCATTTACTTGTGTGTGTGTGTGTGTATATGTATATATATATATATATACTGTGTGTATATATATATATATATATATATATATATATATATATATATATATATATATATATATATATATATATATATATATATATTATGGTATACGATAGTGCTACCATAATTGAGAGTTGAGGAGCCATTTCTATGTTAAACACATAAAATTTGGCATCTTAATAACTTTGCAACCGTTTGTGGTTGGCTGAAATTTAGAACACTTGATAAAGATCCATAGGCCTTGGGATCTTCCAAGTTTTGTAGTGGTTGGATACACGGTTGCAGAGTTATTGAGCGTGATCTGCGCACGTGTTTACGCTTTTTCTGGAATTCTATGGTCGCATGTACAGGTCGCACGGTTTGCACAACTGGCCTGAAATCTTCAGGGAACGTGCGGCCAGGGTCCCTGATGTGCCTTTCAAAGATTTGGTGAAAAAATATTAAACGGTTCAAAAGTTATTCAAAAAACAATTTCCCATTATAAGTCAATGGGAAAAGTTAACAAAAAGTTCGACAGTGTCGCAAATGCAGTTTTACTTTCGCAAATGGCCCTGTTACTGTTGCAAATCCACCATTTTGTTTTCAGTTGGTGATCAGAACAATAGTTGGCATTTAAATTTGGGACCCTCTAGCAACCTAATTCTTTTTGTATTCACCTAGTCGAACCCTGAGGATGCTAGCCATGTCTTTATTTTGGGGTAAAACACCCCAGAAATACATTTTTCAAATTTATGGAAAAAGTACTTTGCCAAAATTACTTTGTGCTCACAAAGTGTCGAACTTTTTTACAGCTTTCCTGAAGTGCGACAAGTAGTTTTCTAGTCTGTGGAAAGTGACAGCAATTCTTTGGCACTGCGCTGCAAAAGAGCGGTTGGGAGTTTTAGGCTGCAATTTAGATGGAATGCAGCTGACATCTCACAGATGTGTCTTTCAGTATTTTGGTGAAAAATATTACATAGCGGCAAAATTCTGACCCTCCAAAGTTGACATTTTTCCCATAGGATAACATTACGGCGCTGGCGCATTACAGGAATCACTGGCACCCTGCTGCAAAATAACGGTTTGGTCTTTTTCGCAAATTTGGGAAGACAGCCAACACTCCACAGATGTGCCTTTCAGTGGTTTGGTGAACAAATATTACAGGAGGCAAAGTTATAGCACTCTGAACTTTCTTTTTCCCATAGGATAACATTGGCGTTGCCGTGCCTTTCAGAGCCTGTATCTCGGAAGCGGTACGAGATCTGGACTTTCGTCAGGAAAATACTTATCCCTTTTTAGCCAGGACAGTCGTAAATCATATTACTTTTAAATTTTTTTTCTACGTCGTACAGTTCCTGAGATATAACCTATTTAGTATTCCAAGTCCTCATTTTCTGCTCCGATACCCATTATTATGCATACATTCTTTGTACTCACTGTCTTTCTTTATGCAGCTTTTGGGAAATACCAGCCTGTGCCCTTACATTACTGTTACCATTGCCCTTTCCGCTTGCGGTTCCGTATCCGTTTCACTTACTGTTGATGTCACGCCACCATGTCATTATCCTTGCGTTTCATTGCGCTTGTGTTTCTGTTATTTTTTGCCATTTATGTCTACAGTACTGTTTCTCTTTCTGTTTCACTTTGCATCACCATGCCCATTGACATTTCCATTTGCAGGAACCATGTTACTATGTGACAACAAATCACGTGGCAGACCGTTCCCGTCTACGCCACCGTGTGCGTTACCCTTTCTGTTCTCATTCGTGCTTGCATTACCATGTGCACCATTGTTAGTGCTTCTGTATGCATTGCAGTTCCTGTTACTATGCCACAGATATCCCATGTGGAGCCCAAAGGCCCGATGCTCGCCGTCCCATTACTATTTCTAGTTATCATTCTCAAAAGAAGGAAATTAGAGGCAAAAACTCTGTTTAATGCATTAGTTAGGGTTGTTCCACAGCAACAAAGTGAAAGTCGGTGTTAGGGTTGAAAACCCCTTGGATCCTCAGCCCACCCCTCAACCCGGCATTGGGTGCGCGCGGGGTCATTGGTCTAACTCTCACCCCATTCTCCTATACTTCTGCTGCTTTACACATGTCATGGGGTGAGAGTTAGGTGGCTGAGACCGACAATGCGCCTCAATGCTGGTTGAAGTGAGCGGGGTTTCAGCTAATCGCTGTTAATGGGATTTTTACTCTGAGTTTGCCTCTAACCTCTTATATTATATATATATATATATATATATATATATACACATATACACCATAGTTAGGGTTGAGTAGCCCTTTTACGGTTAAATGGTGAAAATTTGTACCTAATAACTTTGCCACCGTTCCACGAATTTGTCTGAAATTTGGCAGGCATGGGGCGTAATCATAGATCTTGGCATCTGGTAGCCTTCGTATGAGTTGTATATACCGCTGTGGAGTTATTAAATGACATCCATGCATGCAATTACATTTTTTTGTGCATTCTTTGCTCGCTCCTACAGGTCGCACGGCTTGCACGACCAATCTGAAAATGTCAGGGAACGTGCGGCCAGGGTCCCCAATGTACCCTTTGAAGATTTCATGAAAAAATATTGAACGGTTCAAAAGTTATTCAAAAACAAGTTCCCATTGTAAGTCAATGGGAAAAGTTAACAAAAAGTTTGACACTTTCGTAAATGCACTTTTTAGTGTCGCAAATGACCCTAGTGTCGCAAATCTGCCATTTTGTTTTCAGTTACTGATCAGAAAAATGTTTGGCGTTTAAAATTGGGACCCTCTAGGAACACAATTCTTTTTGTGTTAACCTAGCCGAACACTCAAGATGCTAGCCATGTCTTTATTTTGGGGTTAAACACCCCAGAAATATGTTTTCCAAATTTTTGGAAAAAGTAGTGTCACAAAGTAGTGTTGCACTTGCAACACTTTTACAAATTTCTGCAAAAGCTTTCGCAAATCATGACACTACTTTTTCAAACTATAGCCAAAATGACAGGAATTCTTTGCCACCCTGCTGCAAAAGAATGGTTTGGTTTTGGGCTGAAATTTGGAGGGAAGACAGACAACATCTCACAGATGTGCCTTTTGGTGATTTGGTGACAAAATATTGCACGGATGCCAAGTTACAGTACTCCGAAGTTCACGTTTTTTCCCATAGGATAACATGGTGGCATATGCTGCTCCTTTTGGGGCTCGTATCTCGGAAACAGTGAAAGATACGGAATTTTTGTCATGACAATGCATTGCCCTATGGGCTACACATTTGGTGGAAACCTAGCCAGGAAACTCATGAATGATGTGAAATTTTAATTTTTTTTCTACGTTGTACGGTTCCTGAGATATAAGCAATTTAGTATTACAACATGTCATTTTCTACTCTGAGGCCTATTATTATGCATACATTCTTTGTACACACTGTGTTTCTCTTTGCAGCTGTTGGGCAAAATGAGGGTGTGGCTGCCGTTACTGTTACAGTTAGGGTTTCCACTTGCGTTTCCGTACCCGTTTCTGTTACCGTTCCCGTGTATGCCACCGTGTGCATTACCCTTTGAGTTCTTGTTTGTGTACATGCTTGTGTTCCGTTTCTGTTTCCTTAAGCGTTATTTATGCTGTTAACATTATCATTTGCATTTCCAATTGCTGTTCCGTAACTGTGCATGTCACGGTTTGCATTTCCTACTGTGGTTGCATCTCCTTTAGCGTCACTGTTCCTTTGGCATCACTTTGCACTTGCATTTCCTAATGTTTGCTTTACTATTTACATTTCTGTCACCATCTGTGCAACCGTTACCGGTTGCATTTCCTCACTTACCGTTACTATGTCACATTCCATTCACTATTTCTACTGCAGATTCTCACAAGAAGGGACATTCATGGCAAAAACTCAGTTTAATGCATCAGTTAGGGTTGTTCCACAGTGACAAAAGTAAGGAAATTTGATGTTAGGGTCAGCAACAGAGACTGATGAGCCTATCAGTTTCTGTATTTCAGCAGTAATGGGCTCTATAAGGAAATACTTTCCTGTACCAGCTTGTAGTCAAGGCAGTCACATTTCTTTTCTTCATGTAGAATACCATGCCAGACAGCATCAGTGACGTCAGAGTGCACGGACGTTGCTGCCAGGCAATGTCCCCTTCCACCACACATGAGGTACTCTATTGTGAGTGCATACTCTCAGGAAGAAAAGGTTATGGATATTCATGTTACACCTTCATGATTAAATAACACACAAGTTTCAACACTTAGTTGTATGCCATCAGCTAGGCAATGCCCCCCCCAATTAGGTTGTACAGCCTGAGTGTAGAGTGACAGGGAAGAAAGTCTATGTGCATCTATAGTGTGCATCCCTGGTTGTAAGAACCCACAAGTTAGGACAGTTAGGAGTTGCACGGCATCAGCCAGCCAATCCCCCTCCACCCCTTCAAAGCAGATATTGTATGCTGAGTGGAGACCCATGGTAAAAGTGAGGGCATGAAGATAAACAGTGTAACACTTTGATTGCAAGGACAGACAAGTTTTGTGGTTGCAGGGACACACAAGCTTGGAGAGTTAGGAGTTGCATGGTGTCAGCCAGGCATTGCCCCCCAGATCGAGTATTGCATCCTGAGTGGAGAGCCACAGGGAAGAAAGGTTATGGATGTTAACATAACAGCTACATGATTGTAGTAATACACTACTTGGGACAGTTAGTGGTGTACGGAGTCAGCTAGACAATGACCCCTCCTCCCGAGCACATACTGTATCCTGAGTGGAGAGTAACAGGAAAACAAGGCCCATAGACATTAATGATGCACCTTTGTGGTTGCAGGGACACACAAGTTAGGAAAGTGTGGAGTTGTTTGGACTTGCATGGCATCACCCAAGGAATGCCCCACACCCCACACCAACATATACACACAGCAGTAACTGTATCTCGAGTGGATATCCACAGGAAATAAAGGATATGAACATTAACGGTATACATCCGTGTTTGTAGAAGGGCACAAGTTATGACAGTTAGGAGTTGCATGGCATCAGCCAGGCAATGCTTCCCCTCCACCATCCCTGCACAGGAGATATTGCATCGTGAGTGCATACTCACAGAGTAAACAAAAGTTATGGATTGTAATGGTACAACTAATGATTCCAATAACACAGATTTTGGAAGAATTAGTAGTTGCATGGCATCAGCCAGGCATTGCCCCCCGTCAGAGCAGGGTTGTATCCTGCGTAGAGTGATAGGGAAAGAAAGTCTATGGACATCAATGGTGTGCCTGGCTAGTTGTAAGAACACACAAGTTAGTACAGTTAGAATTTGCGTCATCAACCAGGCAGTCCTCCTCCACCACCCCTTTCAAATGTGACATTGTGTGCTGAGTATAGAGTCATGGTAAAAGTGAGTGATAAAAATAAACATACGCACTTTGACTGCAGGAACAAACAAGTTAGAAGACTTTGGGGTGCGGTGTTAGCCAGCCAATTTCTCACTCATGTGGTTGGGTCCTGTCGCTGGAGTGGACAGACACTGTTAATGTAAGGGCATGGCTATCAGTGTTATACTTTCCTTTTGCAGCAAGAGGAAAGTTAGTATATATAGCAGTGACATGGTGCTACTCAGGTAATGACACCGTGCCCCCTCCCCCACACACACACACACATCAGGTACTATATCCTGACTTAAGACTTTGAGATGAAAAATGGTTCCATGTTAAAATAGCGAAAATAAAATTGCGACTGCAATATTAGTGACTTTTTCCAGCGACTGAAATAATAGCTAGCATCAACTACAGCGCTACAGATATATAGCTACCATGTAAAAATAGTGCTTTGTCCCAAATCCATATGGTCATTGCTAAGCAACATCAGGAACACACTTAGTGTGGGGGATTGGGGCAAACAATCCCCCAATTAAACGTGCTGTCCTTCTGCCCTCAAATCCACCAGTCTAAACATTAGACAGCAAGGTAAAGCACTTCCCCTCAGTTGTTGGCAAGCAGCATCATACAGTGGGGCTGGACAGTACCACCTTGAGTGGGTGGGAATCTGGTAGTTCTCTAACAGTACTGGTGTCACTATGTCCCAGTTACCCTATGCATCATCCAGCAGTTGAGCTAATAGATTTTGGGACCCTTGAAGGCTATGAGTGTGAGCAGACACTCCATCAGTGAATACTGAACCCTCTCATGAGGTATTAGATCAGGAGGGTCCTCCTTCCAGGCCGACATGCTCCAGCACTAGCAAAAGTCTATTATTTATGTTACATATGAGAGCACTGGAACATGAAACCATTGGGAATTGGTGAGTATATTTTAAAACTGGTGGGCAGGCAGGCAAGGGGCAAGGAGAAGCAGTACTGGAACAAATGAAGGCTTTCTGTTAGGAATGCTCTTCTGTTAGGAAATAGTCAGCTATTTTTACAGTGAAAACCTAGAGCATTAGTTATAATGAAGATTACTGAAATATGCTGGGTGCTCTTTTACAGCCGCTGAAATGAAGTTGCGACTATGTAGTCGTAATTATATAATCGCCATTTTAATGAGGTAACCATAGAAAATATTCATGTTAATGATTTCCTATGTCATACTAACAAAGTCAGCATGGCAATACCTGTGCTAACTACTTATCTGTTGAGAATAGTCCAAGAAAAACTCTGTTTTGTAACAAAATAGTTATTTATTGTCTACATAATAATTGAATTGAATACAAAAAATACAAATTAAATATTATGCTTTCTCAATGTTGTTATATAAAAAAATATAGATTTTTTAAAATAAAAAAAATTGCTTTTTCTATGAAAATAAATGCTTATTATTAAAAGTTTTAAAATACCTTTTTATCTAGGAAGATATAATACTACTGAAAAATAAAATAATATTCATAAAAACAATACTTGTTCAAAAAATGAGAATATTTTTCTCTTATTAAAATAAAATAATTTAATGTATTTACAAAATAGACAATTTTTGAGGGAGGTATGCTGTTGCTTGATTGAGGCAGCCCGGGCAGGAAGCTGGATTGATGTGGAGGTGCATAGGGAAGTGGAAACTGTTGCACCAGGGTAAGGGGAGGTACCAGCAGATGACTGTGGAGGACGTCCATCACTGGTCAGGGAGTCTGGATACGTTTGCAGGTGAAGCAGTGCTGCTGTCTGCACTGGCACCTGCAGCTGTGCTCACAGGCTTGAGCACAAGGTTGCCTGTCGCTTGATCCACTGTTAATAAGTCTAATATTGTTTTGTGCTCATTTTGAAATTCTTTAATTTCAGATGTCAGACAGTTAACCTTGTGCTTGAGCCTATGCACACAGCGACAGTGCACAGTGTGCCGCTTTTTATGTGGTTGATCTGTGAAGAGAAAAAAAAACTATTACCATGTGACAGTGACAAATATACTTTACTGTTCTTTTTTTTTATCTAATGATATCTGGGTTCTGGGCCTGATATTTTCAATGGTTGTATATATGTTTTTTTGGGTAACATAGAGATAAATCATGGTGATGAGTAGTTTTTTTGTAACCAGTCAGATAATGTCTCAGTTTTGTTGTCTTCTACCATGTGGAGAGGTTTTCCATCTTGGGAATATAGTAACAGTTAAATTGGGTACATGTAGATTAATGGCACAGCTCATTGATTGGCGGTGCACATATAATTAGAACAGTTAGGAGTTGTGCGTCGTCAGTAGTGCAATGTAAATACTCATCTACAGATGAGGTACTGCATCCTGACTGTTGAGGTACAGCAAACCTGGGGCCATGGATATCAATGCTATAGCTCCGTGATTGGAGCTGCATAGAAATTAGGAGAGTTAGCACATTCACGACCTGAGTCAGGCAATGCCAGTGCACAATTGATTAGGTTCCATGTACTGAGTGGAGAGTCAGAGCAAATAAAAGGTTATGGATATTAACAGTAGAGGTCCATGATTGCAGTGACACACTAGTTTGAACAGTTTGGAATTGCACGCGGTATTAGGTAGGCAATGCCCCAGCCAGGAGAGGTCGGCATTCTGAGTAGACAGTCACAGGAAAAGAAAGTACATAGACATGAATGGTGGATGTCTGTGGTTGGAAGGATACAGAAGTTAGGACAGTTAGCAATTGCATGGTGTTTAGTACACAATGCACCCCCCTTCCAGCAGGTACTGCATCCTGAGTGGATATTCACAGTAAACAAAAGGCTATGAATATAAATGGTACAGCTATGTCATTACAATAACACACTACTTGGGACAGTTACAAATTATGCATACATCAGAGGCTATGTCCACCCATCCCCCTCACAACAGCTACTGCATTTTCACTGCACACTCACTGGAAAATTAAGGCTATGTATACATAAGACACATCTCCATGACTGCAGTAACATAGTAGTGGAACAGTTAGGAGTTGTACTGTGTTAGGTGATTTACCCCCAGCCCTCAAGACAGGTAGTGTATCCTGAGTGGGAAGTTGCTCTAAAGGTAGTAGATAGAAGTAAATGTTCTTCCTCTGTGTTTGCAGGTACACATACATTAGGATAGTTAGGGTTATGCAGTGTCGCTAGCCAATGCCTTACACCCCAGAGCAGGTACTGCATGCTGGGTGGAAATTCTAAGGAAAAAAGGCTATGGATATAAATTGAACAGGTCCATCATTACAGTAACATGCTAGTTAGGACAGTCAGAGCAATGCCCCCCACCTCCACAGTAGGTACTACATGCTGAGTCCAGAGTCATAAGAAAAAAGGTTATGGATATAAACGGTACAGCTTCATGACTGCAGTAACATAGTAGTGGGGACAGTTAGGAGTTGCACAATCTCAGCAATACAATGCTCCCCCCCAGAAAAAAATAACAGGTACTGCATCATTAGTGGAGAGTCACAGAAAAGAAAGCGTATGAAAACAAATGCTACAGGTATATGATTGTAGTAGCATACTACTTAGAGAAAGTCAAGTTGTAGATTGTCAGGTAGGCAGTGCCCCCACTGCCACAGATGACATACTGTATTGTGAGTGTAGAGCTGCAGCAAAGAATTTCATATACACCTGTTTTGTGACTCTGTATTTGCAGTTATATAAGAGTTAGAAATGTTTGTAGTTTATGTTGTCAGTCACAGAATTGCTTCAAGCTCAATATATCAACTACAGCATACACTGGAAAGTCACAGGTAATGTCAAGCTATGTACATCAGTGATATAGTTCTGTGATTGCAGGTGTACACTAGTTGGCATAGCTATGGCTTTTACGTACTCAGCCAAAAAATTTCACTCCCAGAGCAGGTACTGCTTCCTGGGTGGTTAGGCACAGGAAGGCAAAGCCTGTGGGCATAAATGGTACAGCTATTTGATTGGAGTAAGAGAAAAGTTAGCTTAGGCCTTGTCCACACTATGCCTCCATACCATTACAGAGGGAGCAAACCGTTATTGCAACTGTTTGTGTTTACGCCTGTAACATAACAGAAGGTGTTTTCATAACCGTTGCTGTCACTGAGGAGGGAAAGGGTCAAGGATCACAGCTGGGGAGCAAAGGCAATTGGGGAGGGGAGTGGACACCAGTCCATTCACAGTGGAGAGAGTTCTAGAGGAATTCACAAAGCTAAAAGTGGATAAAGCCATGAGGCCAGATGACATACACCCGAGGATATAAAGGGAGCTGTGGAGGGAACTAGCAGCCCCTTTGGCCACCCAGTTCACAGAGTCACTCAACACAGGCATGGTTTCAGAGGACTGGAGGTGGGCGTATGTAGTCCTATTGCACAAAATTGGCAGTTGGGTAGAAAAAGGAAATTACAGGCCAGTCAGCCTCATCTCAGTGGTGGGGAAGATCATGGAGACACTGCTGAAAGAAATGATAGTGGCACATCTGGAATCCATTGGTGCCCAGGATCTGAGGCACCATGGATTCACATCAGGAAGGTCTTGTCAAATGAATCTGATAGATCTTTTTGTTTGGGTGACTAGGGAAGTGAATCAGGGAGGAACCGTAAATGTTGCCTACCTAGATTTTAGCAAAGCCTTCAATATCATCCCACACAGAAGGCTGCTTAACAAGATGAGTAGTCTAGGCATGGGGCATAAGGTGATACATTGGGTTAGAAACTGACTGATAGAAAGAAGGCAGAGGGTAGTGGTAAATGGGATCCAATCTGGGGAGAGAGGGATGACCAGTGGAGTGCCACAAGGATCAGACTGGGACCAGTCCTGTTCAAAGTCTCCATTAGTAACATTACAGAGGGGCTGGAAGGAAAGGTCTGCCTATTTGCCGATGACACCAAGATCTGCAACAGGTTGGATACTACATTAGAGGTGCAGAGAATGAAGAGGGACCTGGAAAAGCTTGAAAGATGGTCGGAGGTATGGCAACTGAGGTTCAATGCAAAAAAGTGCAAGATAATGCACCTGGGTAGGGAGAACCCTGGGGAGAGCTAGAGGATGGGGGGGGCTGCTGACTGTCACCAAAGAGGAGAGTGATCTAGGGGTTATCATATCCGATGACCTTAAGTTATCAAAGCAGTGTGCAAGTGCTGCAGGGAGAACCAGTGGCATGCTGGGGTACATAGGCAGAGGTATTACTAGTAGGGGGTGGCAGGTGGTGATGTCATTGTATAAAACACTGGTAAGGTCTCACCCAGAGTACTGTGTGCAGTACTGGGAGACCACACATGTAAGGACATAAAAAAGGTGGAGGCTATCTAGAGAAGGGCAACAAAGATGGTGCATGGTTTTCACCACAAAACATATGAGTAGAGACTGAGAGACCTCATGTACTCACTGAGGAGAGAAAGGGAGACATAATAGAAACTTTTAAGACCTCAAGTGCATAAACAAGGTGTAGGTGGGGATCTTTCCAAAGTAGAAAAGATACCAGAATGAGGGGGTATGATATGAAATTTGAGGGGGTAGATTTAGATGTAACATGAAGAATTTTTTCTATACAGAAAGGGTGGTGAATGCTTGGAATAGTCTGTCACAAGAGGTGGTAGGGGCAAGCACAGCGGAGGGGTTTAAACATGCTTGGGATCAGCACAAAGGAACCTTGAGTGGGAAGGGAGAGAAGCAAAGCCATTGACCACTTAGGATGAGTGGACGCATACATGTATAGGGCCTATGGGCAGACTGGATGGGCCTAGCGGTCCTTATCTGCTGACAATTTCTATGTTTCTATGTTTCTAAGGGTACTTAGGAATTCGCCCTCTGGGTGAGTTCTGAGAATACCATTTATGGAGCTTTGGCAGCTTGCATCTGCTGCAAGCCTCTAGCACCTTGCCACAGCCCATTTAGTGGCTCACAGGCAGCACAAGCCCTGTTTGGTGCAGACAGCCTTTGGTAGATGCAGGCTGCCTTTGTGAATCACTCCGGAACCTCGTTTTCATCCATGAACATGGCGACTGTGATTGAGTGGCTGCAAAAAGGGCTACACAATCACGGCGCCTGTGTTCTGGGCTACCTGGCAGGGTAGTGATGGGATATGGGGTAGGCAACTACAGCAACAGGATGTCACTGTATATACATGTGTGGTGGGGAGGGACCACACCATGCAACGGGCTGAAGGAGAGGGAGATATGTGAGATGTAGTGCAGCAGTTGGCTGCCGAGTTGGCCATGTTGTGTGGTGGGTAGGTGGCAGGCTAAGGTTTTGAGGGTGCAGTTTTCAGTTCTGGGGTGGGGTCTTTTGCATTGGCTGGTAATATATATTTTTTTAAAGTTTTACACACAACCATGACACGCACCCAGCTGGAATTGAGAAACCTTGAGTAGGGGGTGTGGAGGGTTCAGCCCCTCCGCATATCTAGAAATCCTGTCACTGGTTTTGTGGTTGCCTGCAATTGTATATCATTGAATTGCTTTTCAGCGATGTATACTCACCATAATAATGATCGCCGTAGTGCATTCACTATTATGACATAGAACCAGCATCGTTTTTGATGCAAGGGGCACTTTGCGCCATATATTGGGATGCAAGTCCCTTGCGCTGCTCCTGGTGCTTTGAGAATAGGGCCCTTAACCTCCCAGTGCTCCATTCCAGCATCCATAGCCAATCAGGTTTTACTATAGTAAATACATTACCATTTATTCATGCCATTATGGAAATTAAACTGGGTAATAATTTTCTTATTTTTCAGGTAACAAAAAATGTATTTTTTCAGGGTGCTCAAGGTAAAGAGGAAGATGTTTGTGTAAACTGAGTTTCATTCACTCATTATCAGGGTCTGGTTGGATGTGGGGAGGCAGAGGAGTGTTTTTGGTTGCCCGGGTCAGAGGATGTGATTAATCAGTAATTCATTCTCTATAGATGATACAGTCAGTGGCAAACAATCACTGGGAAGGGTGAGGAGGAGGATTTTTCTGCGCCAAGGTTGTCAGGGTGTATTATGATATAGGAAAGGCAAGGGGTGAGTACTTATTGATGGCACAGTGGATGGTGGGACCATCAATGTTTTTTAAAAGGTTTCACAAAGTTGATGTGGCCATCAGGAACTTCACAAAGCTTTGCAAAGTGCAAAATTCCCAGTGTTACACCAACTTCACTGGTTAATTAAAACTTTGCAACACCAGTACTTGCGAGACTGGGAGCGAGTGAGGTGGCATAAACTAATCTGACAGTCTGGTGTGAAGAGTGGTTAAGACAGTGACAGAGCTGAATGTTCACACATTGCCTGCAGTTTTTTGAGCAGTAACATCTGAGGAACATGAGAAAGCACAGCCGAGAGGCAGCAGTAGTCTTGATTGGCAGCAACAGTGTCAGTAGCACAGTAGCAAAGAAACTTGTTAACCAGCTTTATGAATTTGTTCACTTTTAATGTATATGGCAGATCACCGGTAAAATATTCTTGCTTGTGGTAGTGGGGGAGACATTGTGATGGTCTGCCTATTCTGTAAAAATAAAACAAATTACATTATTTTTATTAAGGCAAGGAAAAGATTTATGTACCTTTCTATTGAATTTTTTAGTGCTGGCTGTTAAAAAAAATAATCCGTTGATTACATTATTTGCATAAGATAGTGAAGAGCTATTTCTGGAAGTCCTGCTGCTTGATTTATCTCAGTGACAGTTTTATTGGTGCCCTTCTTAGCTAGTTAAGTGCTCCTTTGACCTGCTGCCCCTGCCTGCTGCTCAATTAATTCTATTCTGTTACATATTACTATACACATAATTTGTTTTCTCTTAGGAAGCTGCACCTGTATTTGTAAAAACAAGAAAAAGAAAATCACAGCATTCATTTTACAACACAGATTTTTCTGCAGCTACAACACAACAATTAGAATGAGTTAAACACATCTCAGTAGAACAGTTAAACAGGGTCAGTCAATTATGGGAATTCATTTTCCTTTCTAGATACTGATCTGTTTTATGGAGTGGCGACAGTCTATCTCAGTGCTGTAGGTAATCTGTAAGGGTGCTGTGGTGATCCTTAAGGGTGACTGGGAGAAAGGATGGAGACTATAATGTCTTCAAAGTGGGAATCTTGGGACCTACCGGCTGGACTGCTCAGGTGTGCCTGAATGCAGAATGCCAGATTCTGTCTGGAAAAGGGAGTGGGGAAGACAGAGGAAGCGGTCAGAGGGTTGGCTGAGGGAGGGTTGAGAGATGCCAGTAAAATCACCATTGGAGGTGGGATAGCCGCATGACTGCAGCCCACCAACAGGGCGGCTGCAGTTTTTAACAAAGAAATTGGGTAGTTCGTAACTCAAGTGCATGCTGAACGTTCACCCTGTTTAAGCAATGTCACCCGTGGGAGCATCAGAACAGCTAAGTGTGCATCTCCAACACTGGTGCTTATTTCTAATGCAAAGCAGCTTGTGTTGTAATGCTTTCCTGATTCTGTGTGAGGAAGGGAACGAGAGAGGGAGAGGTAAGAGGGTGGGCTGAGTGAGGATAAAGAGATGCCAGTAGATGCGCCATTGGAGGTGGGAGAACCTTGTGACTGCATCCCATGAATAGGACAGCTATAATTTTTGACAAAGAAATCAGGTAGTTCATAAACCAAGTGCATGCCAAACCCCAGTCCTGTTTTATCAAGTGTGCAAGTAGGAGCCTCAGAACTGCTAACTTTCAAGTACCTCAAGGGAATCAACAAAGTCCAAGAGGGTAGCATCTTTCAAAAAAGAGGTGTGCAAGAACAAGGGGGCACAATTTGAAGATGGGGGGTGGCTCAGAGGTAATTTAAGGAAGTATTTTTTCACAGAGAGGGTTGTGGATGCATGGAACGGCCTTCCAGAGGAGGTTGTGGAGTCAAAAACAGTGGTGGAATTCAAAGCATGCATGGCGTAGTCATAAGGGCAATTTAGGGTGGGGGGTAGGAAGAAGTAGGCTGCTGGTTAACTAGGATCTGCAGCTTATCCATTAGGTAGGGAAATGGGCAGACTGGGGGCCAAGCGGTCCTTATCTGCCATCAAATTCTATGTTTCTATGTGTGTATGTCTAGTGCTGTTGCTTGATTTAATTGTAAAGTAGCTTGTGTTTTGATACTTTCCTGTTTTGTGTGGCAATGGAGGGGGAAAGAGGGAGGAAGGGATTACAAAAAGGGCTGAGGGAGGGTCAAGAGATGCTAGAGAGGCACCATTGGAGGTGTGGAGCCTTGTGACAGCAGCCTGCTGTAAAATTCCCAGAAGGCCAAGTGCACGCTTGCATTATCAACCCCAAAGCCTGAGTGCCATGGAAGTAGGAGTGGCATTCAACCAAGTGGCATCCTGGTGAGTCAGCAGGGAGGACAGTAGGCAGCAGGCCACATTGCTTTGCAAAGGGCTGACAAGGTACAGAGGAAGGACTGGAAGAGTGTAGTACTATAGGGAGCTTTTCAGGTCAAGGATAGTTGAGTAGGTGTTGCTGCCTATCTAGGGTAGACCTACATGGTAAGTACACACAGGAGTAAAACTACACTCTATCTAGGGTAGGTCTACAGAGGGATTTCAGCAGACTATAGCATATCCTATCAGGACAAAACAAGTAGTTCACTGGCCTATGCAGCCAGTATAGTGTTATTCTTGTGCAACTGTGTTAGTTTGGTTTTGGCCATTTGTACTCTCTAATCCAGAGGAGTTACCACCCTGTAGGGGTTTGAAGGCAAGGAACCCTCAGAGAGGGTTCCATCCCTAGAGGTGCAATGGGATGGTTCCCGTGGCTAAAGATACCTTAAGAACCCCCCTAAGGAGAGAGTGCTGCCACTGGAGGAGGAGGGGAGGATGGTGGGGCAAAGAAAAAATGCTTCACAGTGAGGCTTGGAGGAACTGCTTATATAGCTCAGGCAGTGGGAGTGGCTGGCTGCTTGGCCAGCGAACTACAGGCAAGCCTTTCATTTCACTGGCCTATGCAGCCAATATAGTGCTATGCTTGTGCAACTATGTTAGTTTGGTTTTGCCAGTTCGCACACTCTATTCCAGAGGAATTACCACCCTGTAGGGGTACGAAGGCAAGGAACCCTCAGAGAGGGTTCCACCCCTAGAGGTGCAATGGGATGGTTCCCATTGCTAAAGGTACTTTAGGAATCCGCCCCAAAAATGTAGTATCATCCCCAAAAAGGAGGCAACATGAAGCATATGAGCAAGCAGTAACAGAGATATAGGAGTAGTAACTGTAACGTAGTAGTAGAGAAGTATAGGCAGTTTAATAATGCAATGAGATGCTCAGTTGTCGTAATGACTGCCCAGGTTCGCGTGCATGACACTGATGGCTTGCTTTGAGAGTAGGGATCCCCAGGAGAGAGGGAATGGCAGGACATCCTCCACCTCCATCCAATAACGGAACCTACCTAAAGAAACTAGGGAAATAACTAAGCTAACTAAGTGTTATGACCTGAGGCAATGGAGGAGAAAAAAAACTATGAGGAGGAAATCTCTGGGGATCCAAAGCCTAGGTCACCTTCCCTCGAGGCTTGGGATAGTTTATTTAGTGATGGCTCTGCAGCTGCAATTAGGAAAACCCAATTAAAGGGAGGTGGAAAATATTCCAATTTGGAGGAAGGCTCTCACTCAAACCCTGTAGCGGAAATGCCGTGGAAGGTTGCAAGAAAACACTGCAGCAATACATGCATCCAAGGCACAGGAGGAGAGCAACAACTGCTAAGGCAGTCACCTGGCCTACCCACCCTAAATCAAACCAGGTGAACTAGAGATAGTTGTAGGGAGGATGTGGTGAAGGTGCCTTGCTAGGGAAACACTATGTAGTGGAACACTAGAGCCAAAGGTCATCGTCGTAACCACCCTTCACCGCTAGTCTTAAATTCTACACCAGGAGCTGCTGTCATGTAGCAGGCAGCAAAGCCAAGCCAGGGGTGAGGACATTCCCAGCTCTGGGCCAGGTGAGAAGGATTCACCATGTTGAATACACTTGACGGTGGACAAAATGCAGAGAGAGACCATCAGCTGCAGGAACTCTGTGCCAGAATAAAATGGCTGGCATGCCCCAGAAATTGATTGAGAGCTTAAAATCTGGTGAGCTGAATGAGCATGGCATGCTGAGATCGTAATGAGCATTGAGTGCTGAGACCTTGCAAGGTCAAATGTAGATTGAGTGCAGCAGAATCCCAGTCTGAAGCCGAGGGATGGCAATAGGCATGAAGCAATGGTTTCATGAGCAAGGAGCAACAGTTGGGCAAGGTGGGACCTGATAGGTCAGTAAACAGAAGTAGTAATAGGTGGACCTGCATAGCAATAAACAGCACTGGAATTAGGGCAAGCCAGCCAGACAGTTCAAAACCAAATTAAGGTGACAAACTCTGAAGATTTTTGGTGGTGAAGACAGGATTTAGAACAGAATTAATTAGCCACAGAGGTCACAACCCCCACCACCTTCCAGTCCCCACTGTAGGACAAACAAGGAAGTGATGGAAGGCCGAGAACCACATGCAGATATAAAGCTAATATAATAGCCTCAGCAGGAGCGTCAGCTAACCTCAGAGTAACGCAACATACAAAGGAATGGGAGTAAACAAGCAGTAGCAGGAAGCAATTAGCCTGTGCAGCAGCAATGAAAACAAATGAGTACACTGAGTTGTAACTGCAATAAATAAAAGGAGGCATAATGCTCTTAAAGCACTGTCACCAGCAGTGCAATGAGACTGTTTCAATGAGGTAATTAGAACAAGCATGAGTAAGCTGTAGAGCTAGGTTGTAAAACTGAGTCAGATGAAAGTAACAGAGTATGCCTTGGAATGGCTAGTTGAGCTGAAACACACAAATCAGGGTTGCAGTTGCAGTGCCAGTAATTTGAAAGTTGTGAGTAACTGAAAGCAAGCAGTATGAGCTGAAATAGCAGCAAGCTGAAGCTTAGAAAAGCTGCCCCCAAAAAAAGAAGGAAGACACACAGCCAAAGGCAAAATACAAACACAAGCAGGAAAAATAAACAGAAGCCTGCAGAGACAAGCAGGACAAGCAGGGGAGGGGGAAAGGAGTCAGGCCCCAGCCAGGGAGGCCCAACCAGCTCAGAGGACAAACCAGCAGAGCCTTCGGCTGCAAAGAAAAAATGCTTCAGAGTGAGGCTTGGAGGAACTGCTTATATAGCTCAGGAAGTGGGAGTGGCTGGCTGCTTGGCCAGTGAACTACAGGCAAGCCTTTCATTTAATGGAGGAATTGCAGCTAAACACTATCTAGGGTAAGCCAACAAAGGACTCATTGGGGTTGTAGCTACACCCTATATGGGCAAGGTCCACAAAAGTGTGGTAGGAGGGGTTTGTTGGATGCAGAGGGGGAAGAGATTACCATCTCTGTACATAGATATGAATAGGACTGTAATAGGTAATGTGAGGGATGGAGCCTGTGCAACATGCAGGAGAACAGGGAAGGGTGATGTGTTAGTGGGGAATGTGGCTGTTGTGCTGTGTGTTGTGGGAGGTAGGAGATTGCCATGTGTGCAGGAACCCAAACCACTTGGTGGCAGAGGTGAGGCAGCTTAAATGTTAGTTAGGAATTCTTGTAAGAAGGGAAAGGGAGAAGGAGCAGGAGGATGGGGGTGACAGCCCATGTAAGACAGGCAGGTAGCAGCGGAGGTCTGAGGAATGGCAGATCCAGATACCTTGGGCCTCTACCTCTGAGGGAGGAGAAGAAATCCTGGGATGGAGGAAAAGTGGGAGGCTGGAGGAAGATCACAAGGGAGGGACTGGAGTGGGTGACTAGTGTGATGCCACTGTGGAATAGGTTATTTCCAATGGATTGGGTCAGGGAGGAAGGGCTGGTAGTAGGCGGACTGGTTTAGGCAAGGAGGATCAGGAGGTTAGCCAAGTGGATGGGGTGGAAGCAGGCATGGCAGTAGCAGAAAGGGATTAAGGGGGAATTGTTTAACCAGGAAAGGCAATATTAAGCCAGAGTTTGTTTCAGATGTAACCTAGGAGCACAAGGAAGTTAAGGACTTGCTTAGAGTCACACAGTATGTAAGTGGGGGACTGATGGGATTCAAAGCCAAGTCTTATGGTTTTCAGCTCAGTTCTCTTTAACCACTATGCTATACTGCCTCCTTATTATTATTATTATTGGCCAAGGATGGTAAAACAGCTACAGGAAAAAGGGGTAACCAAGGTTGGGGGAGGACTGATGCAGGGAGAACTGGGGTGCAACAGGGCAAGACAGAACAGAGGAAAAAGGCAAGAGGGTTGATTGGGTTTGACAGTTGGGGGACAGTCAGACTAAGGGGAGGTTTGTGAGCAAGGCTGGGGGAACCTGACAGGAAGGGAGAATCTCGAGTGACAGGCAGTGTGGTGGTGTGGGGTAGGGAAATAGATGATGGAAGGGGAGGCAGAGTTGTAATCTTGGGCGCTCAATAGAAAAGGGTATATGCTCGGGATGCATAGGAATGTACACATGGGATGGATGCTGGGGATTTCAGTGGAGTGAGTGCCCAATGAATGCTCAGCTGGAGTAGGGGGTTGAGAGAAAACCTCATCTTATTATCCATTTAGGTACAAACAACACAGCTGAAGAAGAACTGGAGGTAGTGCAGGTGAGTTTTTGAGCAGCGGGGAGTTGCTGTGGTGGGAGGGGTGTAGCCAGATTGATAGCCATCTTTGAGGCACTACCAGTACCTAGAACCAATACAGCCAATGAAGAGGAGAATAGAGGATTTTAATGTCTGGCTTCAGGGATGGTGTGCAGAAGAGGGTTATGGTTGCATTGGAGGTTGGGAGGAGACCTCGAGTGACAAAATCCTAGGCTATATATAGGCTATACCTCAGCAGAGGAGATTCCAGGGTCCTTAGGGATGGGGGGGGGGATTCATAACTAGAGGTCTTAATTTAAACTGATGGGGGAGGCAGAATGGATCTTAAAGCCCAGAGTGTCCAGGAGGAGGAGGAGGCCATCAAGGCTCCCCTCAATCCGGGCAGGTAGATTTGGGAGTATGGTTTGGGAGTGAGGGGGTAGGTAGAAACTGACTGGAAGGGAGTGGAGTCTACAGGGGGAATGAGCCTGGTTACAAGATATAGAAGCACGCGGAGGAAAGGCTATCAGGAAAACTATGTGAAAAAAGGGGGGGCACAAAAGGCAGGAGGAGGGAGCAGATAAGGGAAAGTAAGCAGGGAGCAGTCTGGCCTGGGGGGGAGGCTCAGATTCACGGTGGAGGGTGGTGTCCCTAAACACACAAAACCTTGGTAACAAGATGGGTGACCTGCAGGATATGTTGTCAGAGAGAGGAGAGTGGACATTGCAGTGGTCAAAGAAACTTGGGCTACTCCCAACCATGATTGGTATCTCTTGATTCCTGGGTATAAGCAATACAAAAGAAACAGGGAGTAGGAAAGGAGGAAGCAGTTTATATAAGGGAATGAATAACATGTACAAGGGAGGAGACAGAAGAGGGAATGGTAGAGTTGCCATGGGTGTAGTTGTAATCCACTACTGGTAGGAAGACAAGATTGGGGTGATTTACAGACCACCTAACCAGGAGAAGAAAAGGGACAGGGAACTGGGGTCCATAACTGGGGTGCCTGCAGGGAAGGGGGAGGTGGTTATTATGGGGGAATTTAACCTACCTAAGGTGGAGAGGAAAATCCCTGCCACAACCTGTGCCAAGAGTCAGGTAATCCTGGATGTGGTGTAGAGTGGATTCCTAAGGTGTGGTGGTATCCACTAGGGAGTGGGCAATCCTTGATTTGGTACTGAGAAATGGGAACCATATTAAGGATATCCAGGTAGAAAAGCCCTTGGGTGGGAGAGACCACTGGTGTGATTCAGGTTGAACATGGGGATGAAGAAGGTACTCAAAAAGACCAAAGTCCTAGACATCAGAAGGGCAGGCTTCAGAAAGATGGGGGAGCTGCTAAGAGGTCCCCTGATGGCATCAGCACAAGGATGGGTGGATCAGAAATGGTCCTCATTAAGGAGGGATTAGTGGCATGTATTAGGCTAAAGGGGAAAAAACTCAAGGACCAAAGTACCCAGCTGGTTTAGCTGTGAGGTAATCCAGGCAGTCAGGGACAAGAGGACCACCTACAGGAATTTCTGGAGGACACAGAGGGAGGAGGACAGAGAGGAGTAGCAGAGAAATGTGAGAGACAAAGAAAGCAGTCTAGCTAGCAAAAGGCAAGGCAAATTTTATTTTTATGGAACCCAATCCCGGAGGTTCTGGGCACCTAACAAAATATTACTGATAAAACAACTAGTTAAAATCCATAAATAGCAGATAAATAAAATTGAGTTCAAATAATAGAATTCTCTGTATAGTACTGATTATTCTGTGAAAGCCAGACTGAAGAGGTAGGCCTTTAGCCTCTGCTTGAAAACACCAATCGAAGGGGCCTCCAGGACTGCAACTGGGAATGTGTTCCACAGGGTCGGCCCAGAGACACAGAAAGCTTGGATCACCAGATTTTTAAGCCGAACCCTGGGAACATCCAGGAGGCCCTTCAAAGAGGAGTGGAGGGTGCGAGCAGAGGTCGGAGGTGTCAGGAGCTCCAAAGCAACCAGGACCCAGCCCATAGGGGCCTTATAGGTGAGCGAGCCCACCTTAAAAAGGACCCTCCACCTGACTGGCAGCCAGTGCAGAGCATGCAGGACCAGGGGTCACTTGACAGGACCTGGACAGACTCATCAGCAATCAGGCACTGCATTCTGCACCAGCTGTAGCCTGCGGAGGGTCCCTCCTGTGACCCCAAAGTAAAGAGCAATACAGTAGTCAAGCCTAGAGGTAACAGAGACATGTACCAGAGTCAGCAGATCCTTGGGTAGAATGAGGGGCTTGATCCTGGCGATGTTCCGCAAGTGGTAAAAATGACTTAACCACAGATGACACCTGATCTTCAAAGGTTAGCCTGCTATCCAGGATCACACCTAGATTTTGCACCCTTGGGGAAGCAACCAATGGAGCAGACTCCAGGAAAAGACCTATGTCCGCTCCAAATTGCAACCCATCATGCCCATGTCCTGGCTCGATCACTAGCACCTCTGTCTTATCCTGGTTTAGTCTCAGCCATCTGGAAGCCATCTGGTCATTGATTTTAGATGTTAAGCATGTTGACAGCATCAGATGTGTCAGGTGCAAATAACAAATACAGATGGGTGTCATCTGCATAGCAGTGAAATGCCATGCTGTATTGTTGAATGATCTCACCCAGGGGCAACATGAACACCGCGAACAGCATCAGTGACAAGATCAAGACCTGTGGAACTCCACATGACAGAGACATTGGGGAGAAGAAGAAATTCCCCATCACTACCCGCTGCACCCTATCAGAGAGATAAGACTCAAATCATCTGATGACAACCCTGGCGAGTCCACAAAACTCACAGAGCTGATCAAGAAGCATGACATGGTCCATGGTGTCAAATGCTGATGAGAGATCAAGGAGCACAAGAACTGATTCCGGTTCTCTGTCTCTAGCCCTGAGCAGATCATTATGTACTCTAACTAGAGCTGTTGCTGTACTGTGTCTGGCCCAAAAACCTGACTGAAATGGCTCATAGATGTCAAAGGACGCAAGGTGATCCTTGAGCTGTCGTGCCACTAATTTCTACACAACCTTGCTCAAAAATGGCAGTTTGGAGAGTGGACGGTATTTTGCCGGGATGTCTGGGTCAAGGGAAGATTTCTTAAGAAGGAGTCTCAGCAGTACTTCTTTCAAAGTCGCTGGGAATACTCCCTCCACCATCAAGCACATCATGATCCTGGTGAACAATGGGTCAACATCCTCAGCACATCCCATTAAGAAACATGTCAGGGCTGGGTCCAGTTCGAAAAATGTGTGCTTCAGCTCTAAGATCACCTCAGTCACCTCAGACATCTCCCCCAGCCTAAATTCCTCCCAGACAGGCAGAGTACCTCTGCCCCTACTAGTCTGACCACTGTGAGGCAAAGGCTTCTCTAACAGAATTCCCAACTGGATAGACGACACTCTGTCAGAGAAGAACAGAGCAAACTCTTCACACAAGGTGGATGAAAAAGTCGTCTTTGGCTATAGACAGGCAGGATGGAGAAGCTTATCCAGAGTCTGAAAAGCTGAGAATGTCTGTTCCTTCCTGCTGCAATCTCCTGGACAGGAATTCTCCCTACTTATGGAGATTGCTTCTGGTACACACCATAGTAAACATGCAGGACAAGTCTGTCAGCCTCCAGCTGGGTCTTCTGCTAGTTACACTCCAACTTCCGACCCTTGATCGTCATCACTTTGAGATCCCCATCAATCCAGGGGAATCTCAAGTGAGAAGATCTGGGTAACATTTGGACCAGTACAGTGGCATCCAGTGCCTCGGCCACCACCTTATTATAGGTGGCCACCGCCTCAGGAAGGAACTGCAACTAGTTGAAGGATTAAAAAGGAGAAAAAAAACTTTGTAGGTACAGTATATTAGTGAAAAAGAGACAAAAAGGATGGTATAGTATAGCTAAAGAGTGGAAAGGGGTGGATGGAAGAAATGAGGGAAAGGCAGAGGTGATGAATGAGTACTTCTGTTCAGTCTTCTAAAGAGAGGATGACCCACTACTCAAGGATGAGAGGAGGAGAGGGCAGACAGATGAAATAATAAGCGAGGGCAGGATGAGGAAGTTATTGTTGTCCTTGTGGGTCAACAAATCCCCAGGCCCAGATGGCATCTATCCAAGAGTGTTAAAGGCACTAGCAGAGAAACTTACACATTCCATGGCTGACCTGTTTAGCGGTTTGCTTGATTCGGGGGTTGTACCACAAGACTACAGAACAGTGTATGTGGTGCCGTTCCACAAAAGTGGACCCAAGGATGGCCCAGTCAACCACAGGCCTATCAGCCTGACCTCAATCATAGTTGCTCATGGATGCCATACTTAAGGAAAGACTGCAGGGTTACCTGAAAGAAAATGGTCTCCAGGGCAAGCGACATCACAGGTTCATGACTGGGAGATCCTGCCAAACAAACTTTGTCAATTTCTTAAACTGGGTCACTAAACTGTAGACAGTGATGAAGTGGTTGATATCCTGTACTTGGACTTCTGCATGGTCCTTAACTCTGTCCCTACAGGAGAATGATCAGAATGCTGGAGGATCTGGGGGCAGAAGAGAAATTCACAGGACTGTTAGCTAGCTGGCTGAATGATACAACACATGGGACAACGGTGGGTGAGGGATGTTAACACTGGGGTCCTACAGGGCTTATGCCATGGCCAGTGTCTTTAATGTCTTCATTGATGACATTGGAGAAGACATAAAAGGAAATATTTTCTTGCTTGTGGACATCACCAAGCTCTGTGGGAGGGTGGATGCAACTGAAGGGATACAGACATAAAGGAAGATATGGCCAAACTTGAGAAATGGTCCAGAATATGGCAGATTGGCTTTAATGCAAACAAGTGCAAGGGCATGCATGTTAGAGACAAAAACCCAAGGATGGAGTGTGACAGGGAGATCCTGACACTTTTGAGGACCAACCTTTTCTTAAATCTGTTGCAACAGTTCTTCTATTTCTTAGCCTGATCTATCATTTACAATTTCTAGTCCATAAGGTTGGCCACCTGTGGGCACCCCCTCACTTTCTTGACTATGCTATAGGGTCCTCTTTAATTTCTCTTTAGCTTGTTTTTGGAGTATTTCTGTTTTTTGAGCTCCCCATCACCCAAACACACAAGACAAACATAGGGATTGAAACATTTTCACAAAAGAGATAGATCAGTAGATCAGCGTGTCAGTAGGTGCTGAATAAGTGCAGAGGATGGATTTGCATAGTCTGTTGCTGCAAACTGATGTATTGAAGAAGGGATATACCATTTCTTAAGGTTATCCCCTGTGTTTTAAATAACCATCACACATAGGTTTTGTGTTGAGCCTGACATTTTGTGTCTGATCCATCTGTTATCCCACAACCCCTCCACATGGAGTACAACCTGGGAGGGGTCCTGGTAACCACATCTGAAGAATAGATTGATTGGGGGTGTTCATCACTAGTGACCTTAAACTACTACTCACAATGCACAAAAACATTGGCAAGAGCCAACAGAATGTTGAACTTTATTACCAGGAGGATCAGTAGTAGGTGGGAGGAAGTAATACTGCCACTATATAGATCATTGCTGAGGCTGCACCTGGAATATAGTGTGCTGTGCTGGTGTCCCTAACAGAATAAGGACACCAACCTGCTGGGTATGGTCCAGAGGAGGGCTACAAAGATGATTAATGATCAGCAGAGTAGGGAGTGTGGGGCATGATCAAGATCTTAAAGTATCTGAAGGGCATTAACAAGGTGAACAAGGATAGCCTCTTCAGGCTCGGTGGAAGAAAAAAACACTAAGGGACATTCCCTCAAGTTGGGAGAGGGGAGAGTTCAGAAGAGTGTCCAGGAGGCATTTTGTCATGCAGAAGGTGGTTGCAGGGTGGAACACACTCCCTGAAGAGGTGGTATCACTAGGGACAGTGGAGGGATTCAAACTGTGATGGACAGGGTAAAGGGTAATATCAGGAGATGCAAGAGGATGAGTAAGAATCAAGGAACTGCTCTCTTGAAGATGCTCCACCTGAAGACGTACCAGAGTTGTTGAAATGGATCTGCATAAAACAGGTGCAGATGAAAAGAGATAGAGACATTGACTGAATAGATAGAGACATTAAGCGGCGAGATAGAGACATTGAATGGAGAAGTCAAGATGTGAGATGGGTGGATACCATGAGGGCCTTGCATGCCGTCAATGCAGGGTAAACAAAAGAGCCAGTAGCCCAAAAGTCATTAAACTGTCTATACTTTCAGACAGTGATGACTTTGAAGTCTACCTCACAATGTTTGAGAGGATTACTCAAACATGTGCATGGCCAAGGAACAGTGGGTTGTTCAACTGGCATGGCACCTGACAGGCAGTGCCCAGTTGTTTTATAGCCACATGGACTCCTGAGAGACAGAGGACTATGACCATGTGAAGCAGAAGATCCTCAGGCACTATGACATAAACACTGAAACCTATCACCAGAGTTTTTAAAATGCAGTCACTGGATACCCCCTTCCCCAAGAGTTTTATGCCCACCTCAAGGAGCTCTGCTACAAAGTGTTGCTGCGAAATAACAAGAGCAAGGACCAACTTCTGGAGATGGTGGTTACTGAACAGTTTATTAAAGTTTTACCCCAGGATGTACAGCTTTGATTTGGAAGCATAAGCCTGATTCCACTGATAAAACCATTACATTGGCAGAAGACTTCCTGGCAGTCCGACCATCCAGACCCAGAGGTTCCAAGGGACAGCAGAAGCTGCAACCACCAGCAATCTGGTAAGGAGGCCTTTTACTTATAAACTGTCAAATCCAGCCCTAATGAAACAAGATTGGAGAGCAAAGAGAGGGGGGAGAATTCCAGTAGCAGAGATTGCATGTCACAGTGTGGTAGTGTGGGTCCCAATAAACAGATCATACAACCAGATAGGATGCATAAAAAATGCATATGTCTGCATTTATCATTTTATTCAAAAAGAAGAAAAAAAAAAATAAAATACAAAATTTAATATATACAGAAAGGAAAAATAAATGGTGTTAATCCATCACACCTCTTCAAACATCAGGAGATAATTCTTGCAAAATAAAACAATTACAGAATTCCTGAGTTCTTTCCCTTCTCTCAAACAATGTGGAAACTTGCACAATTTCTTCTTAGAACATTCTCTCTCCTTGGCCAGAACCTTACTGACCACCTATATCTCTTGGTTCTCCTAGAGAAACCTTTTATAATGCCACAGGGTGACCTCATCAATCATGTGATATCTTAATTAAGATGAACAATGGCATTTTCAAGCTTATATATATATATATATATATATATATTAAACCAACTAGTATCACTCTAGCACTTCGAGGGTTTACCCCCACAAAAAACATTTATTTCCTCACAAGGTCCTAAAACAAAAATATAGACTTAATTATAGAACTATGATGTCAGAGCATTAGCTTAGCTCCTCCTCTTCTGACATCACTCCTCCTTGAGACCATATAAGCTGCCATTTCATGAGTTGCCTGCTCTATAGAAGGACCTCTGCAACTAACATGGGCACTAGGTAACAGTTTATTTTAGTACAATACCTTTATTTGTTCCAGTTTCCTTAGTTTTACAGCCACTGCTTCTTAACTTACTAGCTGAAGTTGCAGCAGACACTTGCTTCTCAACTCAGCCCTCTGCTGTTTAGAGGCTCTTTTGTTTACAAATGAAACAGCTCCTTCTTAACATTTGTTTTGGGACACTGAGCTTGTTGGACTGCTTCTTCCAGTAGCCACTGAAGGTTTGCTGAGCATAGCTTTTTCAGTATATATACATATATTATTTTTTAACAAGATGCAATTAAGTATTGACAGAAAAGAAAAAAAAGGACAGTAAAGGATAGATAGAAGATTGTCAGGTTGGCCACCCTGACAAAAAGTATAGGATAGATATTGAAATATAATAGAGGATAGGATAGAGTGAAAAGAAATAATGGGGGGGGGGCTTATTGCATCTTTAAGTGATTGGTTATACATCACAACAGGACCCCCTGTTACACACAGGTGCTAAAAGAAGGGACATTGTGTAAGAAACTGCCCTAATATAAAGAAAGAGGCAGCTCACTTAGTCTAAGTGAACTGGGGTCACTTTATGGATACTGTTCAGAATGGATCACAGCAGATGATGGAACTGATTGATTCAGTGAGCCACCAGACTCTTGTAGAAGCAGGTCTCTTGACTGGGAATAATAAAGGACCGGATACAGCAGTCATCTGTGTGCATGGAGATACCCATTGCTACTCTACAGCCACCATACAAATGACTGTTCATGAAAAGATACATGAGGTAGAAGTAGGGTTGGTACCTCACCTACCAGTGCCAGTTGTTATCGGGCATAACCACCCAGACTTTGCTTCATTTATACATTGTCATGCCAACCAGGACTCTGCTGTAGTTGCTGTAACCACCAGAGCTCATGTGAAGCAGGGACATTTACCATCTGTGTTCCCATTTGATGATGATGTTTTTGAGGATCCTGGTAATCACACTAAAACAAAGGTGGAGAAGAGGAAGCTAAAGAGGGACCAGATTGATACTCATGCTGGTGTACAGCCAGACATGGGACACACTTTCAAGTGTGGTATGCAGTATGAGCAAAATGTAGACCCTTCACTTAACCCTTTTTTTTCAGAGGTGGGGAATGGAGTGGAAAAAGGTGCCCCTCAGTTTGTTGTAAAACAGGGAATATTGTACAGAGAATGCACTACTCCCAAAACTAAAGAGGTAGTAGACCAACTAATGGTTCCAGAAAAATTATTCTCCCAAATCATGTATCTGGTGCATGACATCCCTTTAGCAGACCATGCAGGCAGCGATAGCACCCTGAATAAGATATTGCCCAGATTGTATTGGTGCTCTATCTATGAGAACATAGCTGAGTATTATAAAGCATTGCTGAATGTCAAAAGGTAGCTCAGGCAGGAAAAGGGATATAGTGTCACTACATCCCATCCACATTGTGACTAACTGCTTTGACAGGATAACCATGGATGTAGTGGCCCCCTGGAAAAGAGCTCCAAGAGTAACAGATTTGTACTGGTCATATGTTATTATGCTACCCACTACCCAGAAGCTATCCCCATGAGAACTGTCACTGCCCTGTGGATAGCAGAGGAGCTAGTAAAGGTGTTTAGCTGCATGAGATTCCCCCAGGAACTACTTACTGATCAGGGGAGTAATTTTAATGCACACCTGCTAAAAGAATTGTACCATCTGCTGGGTGGTGTAGCAGTGTGTACTTCCCCATACCACCCACAAACTGATAGCCTCGTAGAGAGGTTTAATCAGACATTAAAGAGAATGTTGAGGAAGTATGTAGAAGAAGAGGGTAGAAATTGGGATAGGTACCTCCCCTATTTACTTTTTTACTGACAGAGAAATCCTCAAGCATTCACTGGTTTCACTCTATTTCATTGTGTATGGGAGGAACCCAAAAGGGCCACTGGATGGGGTTAAAAAACACTGGGAAGAAGGAAAGGAGGTGGGACATCTTAATGTCATATAGTTAGGGCTGTGTAAAATTTAAATTCCGCTTGCGGAATTCTTGTGGAATGCGGAATTCGCTTCTGTGAAATTCTGCAAAAAACTGAGGAAAATTTTGTGAAATTCCACCTTAAACTGTGGAACTTTGCCATGTAATGTGGAATAATGTGGTGAGCTACGTAAAATATTTCAGTGGAGCTGATTGCCTTTCTTTTAGTAAATAAAAAAAACTGGTGTAACTGGGACCCTGGACCAAAACTGGGAAGTGGAGATGTTGGTGTAAATGGGAGGAGAAACTGGATAACTGGGAGGTGACACTGCTTCAACTGATACTTTATTTTTTATTTATTGAATGCTCAGAATTACAAATCTTTGAGTCAGAGACTCCTTTACAAAGGTTCCATGTCAGACAATAAATGGTCACAGACAGGTTGAGATACAACAAATTAGCTAGATCTCAATACATATTAACAGACCATAATAACATAAATTGAGTAAAAAACGCAGTTTGTAAATTACAAGCATGTTCACCAGGTACTATAGCAGGCAAAGAGAAATTATTCAGTAGCGAAGGAGTTTAGAGAGCCATCAGAGATAGACTTTGTCAAATCAGCAAGGGGGGGGTACTGGTGGGACTTGAAGTAGAAACTTTTTTCTCATGTACTCCTACTTTTTTTTTTCCTCTCCCCAGCCTACCCCTCCTAAGGGCCTGCAAGCATCCGCGATGGTGCAGCATTAGCGCTGCATGTCTAGTTCATCAGAGCAGTACCCCCCAGATGTGATGGAAAACCAGGACCAGGAAGGAGCACTGCAATGGAGAGCTTGTCATGTGACCACAAAGTCTGTGCACTGAGAATTGTGCTGACTCAGTCATGCAGCTGGTGTCATATGATGTGCTTTCACTAGGCATCAGATCACAATCTAGAGTGGAAGCACTGATTGGCTGCTGCTGGCAACTGATCCTTCCCCCAAGAAGTGTTGCTGGTGAGCACTATTCAGCCCATCAGAACATGCTGTGGTGGGGAGTTGAACTGGCTGTCAGAGCATCAGGAAAAACGTCTCTCTAAGGACTTTAAATCAGTACTCACAAATCATCCTTTTAAAGGCAAGCTGTCCAACCGTCTTAATTTTAACACCACATTATCCCAGCATCCTGATTTGCATAATGTTTATCTCTTTTCTGTAATTAGACTAACCTTTCAGTTGTTTTCCACTGTAGGTCTCAGTCGTGAAGTCCGTTGTAGTTCAGTACTGTGATATGTCATTTTTCAGCAGCGGCTGCATCAGAAAGATCTGCATTGCTCGTGCATCACATAACTTCCTGTCATCGCACAGTGTGTGTGGGCATGCACGCTGATGTTTGTGCCCTGCTACCCTGTATTGGGCGTGTAGTCAGTGCAGCAGCTGTCAAATCTCCCACTTTCTGTGCATAGCACAGGTCATATTAGCAATTCATAGCACAGTTACTGTCAGTTGTAGCAGCGATCATTTGTCCGTCTTAATTTCTCTTTACAACTGGTCTTTTTTGTTAACTATTAGTGAGTTTTTACTTCTTTTCACAGCAAAGTCTACAAGTATGGTTACAGGGTGTGCCAACACATCTGGTAAGACAAAGGCTGGCCACCTTGTAAACTTTCACCGTGGCCCATTGACCCATATTTAAAAAGGCAATGGCTACTACCTTTACAGTGTAAAGATTTAGACCTGGAAAATTTAGAGCCCAAAAAACATAATGTTGTTTGTTCAGAGCACTTTACTATTTCAGAGTACTTCAATAAAGGTAATTGTCATTATGTACTGCTCTCAACAAAAGTCTGTGTCAGCATGAGCATATCTTTGTTAGCTATTAGCCAGTGTTTCTATCATTTTTTGCCAGCAATGTCTACATGTATGGTCACAGGGTTTGCCAACATGTCTGGTAAGACTAATGCTGGCCACCCTGTACACTTTCACAGTGTGCCCATTGAGCCATATTTAAAAAGGCAATGGCTACTACCCTTACATCATAAAGATACTGATGTGTACAAGTTTAAGTCCCAAACACATAATGTAGTACAGTATATCCGAGGCTGGAAGAATCGGGGGTGGGGTGGTAGGAGAATGAGTCGGGTGCAAGGGCACTAGACGTTGACCTGTACAAGTTTGAGCCCCAAGCACATAATGTTGTTTTTCTGATCACCTATCACCTGTATTGAGCATACAGGGCATTATTCTCATGTATTCTCACTATTCACATTATTCTAACTGCAATATGTGTGCCTTTCTGTATTATTCATGGTTCCATTATACAGGCTCCATTCTGTGGTAATCATGGTCATTAAGGTACTGCTCTCAACAAAAGTCTGTGTCACCATGACCTCATCTTATGTTTTGACACTGACTGCAATAATTTGAGGCTGGAGGAATCAGGTGGGGTGATTGGAAGGATGAGGGGTGTGCAGGTAGCAGGGAGAACTACATATTGACCTGCACAAGTCTGAGCGCCAGACACATAATGTTGTTTGTTCGGATCACCTATCACCTATATTGTGCATATAGGGCACTATTCTCACTTAGTCTCACTAGTCACATTATTGCCATTGCAATATGTGTGCCTTTCTGTGTTATTCATTGGTCCCATTATACAGGCTCCATTCAGTGGTAATTCTGTCATTATGTACTGCTCTCAAAAAAAGTCTGTGTCAGCATGAGCTCATCTTATGTTTTTGACATTGACTGTAACATATTCGAGGCTGTAGGAATCATGGGAGGGGTAGAGTGGATGAGGGATGTGCAGGGTGCACTAGGGCACAAGGGTTTGATAGTGAAGAACCTAAGTGGGGGAGGGAGGTAAGAAGTGAAGCAGTCAAAGGAGGCCTGGGTCAAGGGGCTGATGGCACCATTTCAACCGGGGAGATCAGAGAAGAGTTAAGGGGGACAACTTGTGATACCCAAGCTGTGAGGGGTGCGAGGAGCAAGCTAGGTGAGGTAGAAGAGGGACTGTGAGGCACCACACAGACTAGTGATGCCCGTGATGTGGTGGAGGCAAGGACCAGAAGCTGAGGGCCGTACAGGAGAGGTCTGGAAGGGCACACACAGATGTTTGACACCTGGGTTGCATGGGGTGAGAGGAGCAAGCTGGGGGCCATAGACAGAAGAATGAGCCTGTAAGGGCACACACACATTACTGAAACCAAGGCTGTGGGTGGTGTGAGGAGCAAGCTGGGGTCGTAGACAGAAGAAGGAGCCTGGAAAGGCACAAGAGGGCTGGTAACTTGGGTGGTAATGTGAAGGTGCTCCTGCTGGGTGACTCCATGACTGGGATATCATAGCATACAGTGACCATGTAAGGGGCCTAGAGGTGAACAGTCCCATGGCAGTTAGTGGCCACGCCATGGTCTGGTTTCTTCTGGAGAGGATAATCACACTAACACAGTAGTAATAGATTTCTATACCAGCTATACCTGGTTAAAAACAACTAAATAAAAAAATAAAAAAAATAGAATAAATTTCAGGGTGCAGACTTTGAGTGCATGGGAAGGATTCTTACTGGGTGCTTGGAGGAGATAAGGCCAGACATGGATGCTGGTAGCTTGTGGGAGAATATTAAGAAAGGGGTGCAGGAGGCTACTAGGTCCTGCGTAGAGGTAAGGCGCAAGCAATGTAGGGCCAGTAAGCCATGTTCTGGTGGACCCAGGAGGTGCAGAAGGCAGCGAGTGGAAAAAAGGCTGTCTACATGCACTTAAAGCTATCAAGGGGGGAAGGGAGCGGGAAGAGTTTGAGCTACTGGCTAGGAGGGTAACCTGGGTGGTAACGGTGGCCAAGGCTGGGACGGATCAAAACCTGGCCATGGATATCCAGAGCAGGGGAAAGGGGTTCTAGAGATACATAGGGGAGAAAAGAAAAGAGAGCGCACGGATCAGCAGGATTAGGATTGGGGAGGGATGGGTTCAGGAAGCAGGGAAACAAGCAGAGGTACTAAATGAGTACTTTGCATTGGTCTTTACCGAGGGAGGTGGGAGTTCCTTCCATTCTGATGTGAGTGAAGGATAGCCCACAGATTCGGGAGGTGAGTTAGAGCCTGAAGGACTGTAAGAGGCTAGGGCAGGGGATGGGCCGAATGTACAGGTTGAGGGACAGTAGCATGAGGGAGGTGGTCTGGAAGGGTGACATCATAGTGGATATCTTGACAGAGGCCCTACTGTTGCTAAAGGCTGATAAGGCGCCAGTGTCAGATGGGCTGCATCATTTGGGTAGTGAAAGAACTGGCAGATGTGCTGGCAGCTGAACTGGCTGCAAAGTTCAACATATCTCTGAAGACAGGATGGGTGCCTCAAGATTGGACGGTGGCCCATATGGTGTCTATCCACAAAGGGGGGTCTAGAGGGCAGATGGGGAATTACAGGTCTGTTAACCAAACATCTGTGGTAGGTAAGGTGATGGAGGGCATTATCAAGGAGAGGCTTTGTGGTCAGCTGTAAAGGTTGGTGCACCTGGATGACAGGCACTATGGTTTTGTTCCATGGAGGTCATGCCAAACCAACCTTGTGGAGTTTTATGACTGGGTGATGGGTGCACTGGACTGACATAGGCCAGTGGATGTCCTGTATCTGGATTTCAGAAAGGTATTCCATTACCTAAGGGTGTGGTCAATGAAGTGGGGATTGAAGTACAGTTCAGGGAAATGTAAGGTGATGCATCTGGTGGTAAGAAACCAGGGCCATGCATACACCCTGGGGGGAGATCATAATACAAGCCACAATGAGAAAGAGGGACCTAGGGGTGGTGGTGGACAGTGATCCTCCCTCTGTATAATGCTCTGGTCAGGCCGCATCTTGAGCACAGTGTGCAGTTCTGGATACCTCACCTTAAGAAAGACATAGCACTGCTGGAGAGTGTCCACAGTAGTGCGACCAGGATGATACAGGGCATGGAGGGTAGGCCCTATGAGGAGAGACTGGAGGAGCTCAAGCTATATTCATTCAAAGAAAGGATGGGCGGGGAGGGACATGATAGAAGTGTTGAAGTATGTAAAGGGGATAAATAAGGGGGTAGCCAAGGATGTCTTCATGCTTAAGAAGGGAGGTATTTACCAGGGGCATGAGTGGAAGTGGGGGGAGTACAGGGGTGCAGGAGACACTACTTCACAGAGAGGGTGGTGGAACCATTGAACGCACTGCCAAGGAGTGTGTTGTAAGTGAACACAGTGGAGGGATTCAGGAAGGGTTGGGACAGGTACAGGGGGATAGTGAAGCCAGAGAATGCCACCTCTGTGTTTGGGAATGGTTGAGGAGTGAGCTCCCAGTAGGGGGCTAGCTACCGAGCAGACACGATACACCATGAGGCCTATTCTGCTTGCTTTTACTTAATTACTATGTTACTATACTGAATTGAAGGACATTATTATTCAGTTTGCCATGTACATTCAGAACCATGCTCTCCTTTTTCTGGCAATTAGTGACTGTTGATCAGTTTGTGCTGCTGAGTACTGTATTACATGATTGATTGCGTTACTAGAAATAAACATCGGTTCTTGTGAAGTTTCATCACCTCCTCAACTACAGTGCTATTAATAGCAAGCTGCCATTGCATTCTTAACACATAAATGTGTATTTTTATGACAGATAAGTACCATTTGCCATACCTAGTCTTCCCAATTCCATAGGGCCTAATCTACTGCCTTCATAGTATGTTACTATGACCCCAACTGCCAATTTTCTGACCACTTGTTGTGGTTAGCTATGTTTCCCATTATCATCTGCCACCCTGCTATGTTGACCCACACTGTCTCCATGTTTGTATCTTCGGCAAATATACCAATCTTGCTCAGAATGTCATGTGACGTATGTACTACAAAAAGTATAACCTGGCCTGCTTGGTTGCGCAAAGGGCTGAGGCACTGGCACCTTATCTGGAACCCGGCGACCAGGGCTTCAAAATGGACTCTGGGCGCAGAGGTGGAAGAGGAAGAGAACAATTTAGCATCTGTGGGACTGCACTCCTATCATGGGGTGTGTAGCGGGACAGTGTCACTCTGCAGCGGCCTGTGTGGACACCGGAAGCACTGCAGACACAATACTATGAGGGAACAACACCAGAAAAAGTTGAAAACGCTCCACGTTAAGCCAGATGATGTCTGCCTGGGTCTTTGATGCCATCAATGCCCCTGGATCCAGATCTGCATCAGCATCACCCAGTGGCCAAGTGTTGCGCTGGCGACATCACCCTCAGAGGAGAGGGAGCCACCTGGCAAAGGGTAACTCCAGGTTACCCTGGGGATGGCTGCCATATGCAAACTGATGATACGGTGACAGATGGGTCTGAGGGGGCTTTGACAAGCCTGAAGCAGTGGCTGAAGTGGTAGCATGTAGGTGGAAAAGAAATAATACCAAAATAAAAGCATATCTTGCCACTGTGACAAAAATCCAGTTTGAACCAAAACATGTATTCACAATTACTCAGTATAACATTGACATGTCACATACAGTATACACGTCTCCATATCTCCATTCGTATTGCTGCATAAGTGAATAATGTGCGTGTAGTAACATACACAATTCATTTCATACATTTGATTGTAAGACATCCGAATATATCACCTCTTCATGCAATTGAATGTCGTGTCGCATACAGTTTCACCTGTTCACAACTTTCTCTTCGCGTCACTACAAAAGGCAAAGTAAACTACAGAACACTGTGTTTTCAGCATGTGACAGCACAGTATAGCACAGTATGTTGACTACTACCAGCACTATGTGATGCCACTTTGTCTTTGGAAAAACATGACAGACAATGATGTGAAAAGCACAGGACACTTCATCCATGGGAAAGAAAAAAGCTTTGAAATATTATCTGGATACACAGTGCAGGTACAGACATACTTTCTCCACATTACGCTGGGTCAAGACAGTCGTGTATTGCATGCATTTACTTGTGTGTGTGTGTGTATGTATATATATATATATATGTGTGTATATATATATATATATATATATATATATACATATATATATATATATATATATATATATACATATATATATATATATATTATGGTAGCACGATAGTGCTACCATAGTTAGGGTTGAGGAGCCATTTCTATGTTAAACCGCAAAATTTGGCACCTTAATAACTTTGCAACCGTTTGACGGATTTGGCTGAAATTTAGAACACTTGATAAAGATCCATAGGCCTTGGGATCTTCCAAGTTTTGTAGTGGTTGGATACACGGTTGCAGAGTTATTGAGCGTGATCTGCGCACGTGTTTACGCTTTTTCTGGAATTCTATGGTCGCATGTACAGGTCGCACAGTTTGCACAACTGGCCTGAAATCTTCAGGGAACGTGCGGCCAGGGTCCCTGATGTGCCTTTCAAAGATTTGGTGAAAAAATATTAAACGGTTCAAAAGTTATTCAAAAAACAATTTCCCATTATAAGTCAATGGGAAAAGTTAACAAAAAGTTCGACAGTGTCGCAAATGCAGTTTTACTTTCGCAAATGGCCCTGTTACTGTTGCAAATCCACCATTTTGTTTTCAGTTGGTGATCAGAACAATAGTTGGCATTTAAATTTGGGACCCTCTAGCAACCTAATTCTTTTTGTATTCACCTAGTCGAACCCTGAGGATGCTAGCCATGTCTTTATTTTGGGGTAAAACACCCCAAATCGTTTTCAAATTTATGGAAAAAGTACTTTTGTAAAATTACTTTAGTGCTCACAAAGTGTCAGAACTTTTTACAGCTTTCCTGAAGTGCGAAGTAGTTTTCTAGTCTGTGGAAAGTGACAGCAATTCTTTGGCACTGCGCTGCAAAAGAACGGTTGGGAGTTTTGGGCTGCAATTTAGATGGAATGCAGCTGACATCTCACAGATGTGTCTTTCAGTATTTTGGTGAAAAAATATTACATAGCGGCAAAGTTACGGCCCTCCAAAGTTGACATTTTTTCCCATAGGATAACATTACGGCGCCTGACGCATTACAGGAATCCTTTGGCACCCTGCTGCAAAATAACGGTTTGGTCTTTTTTCCTGAAATTTAGAGGGAAGACAGCCAACACTCCACAGATGTGCCTTTCAGTGGTTTGGTGAACAAATATTACAGGGAGGCAAAGTTATGGCACTCTGAACTTTTCTTTTTTTCCCATAGGATAACATTACGGCGTTCGCCGTGCCTTTCAGGGCCTGTATCTCGGAAACGGTGCGAGATACGGACTTTTCGTCAGAAAAATACTTATCCCTTTTTAGCCAGGACAGTCGTAAATCATATTACTTTTAAATTTTTTTTCTACGTCGTACAGTTCCTGAGATATAACCTATTTAGTATTCCAAGTCCTCATTTTCTGCTCCGATACCCATTATTATGCATACATTCTTTGTACTCACTGTCTTTCTTTATGCAGCTTTTGGGAAATACCAGCCTGTGCCCTTACATTACTGTTACCATTGCCCTTTCCGCTTGCGGTTCCGTATCCGTTTCACTTACTGTTGATGTCTACGCCACCATGTGCATTATCCTTTGCGTTTTCATTTGCGCTTGTGTTTCTGTTATTTTTTGCCATTTATGTCTACAGTACTGTTTCTCTTTCTGTTTCACTTTGCATCACCATGCCCATTGACATTTCCATTTGCAGGAACCATGTTACTGTCTTGACAACAAATCCGCGTGGCAGACCCGTTCCGTCTCATACCCGTGATAACGTTATCCCTTTCTGTTCTCATTACGTTCTTGCATTACCATGTGCACCATTGTTAGTGCTTCTGTATGCATTGCAGTTCCTGTTACTATGCCACAAGATATCACGCGGCGGGAGCGCGGAGCCCAAAGGGCCCCGTGCTCCCGCCGCTGCATTACATTCACTATTTCTCGTTATCATTCTCAAAAAGAAGGGAAATTAGAGGCAAAAAACTCTGTTTAATGCATTAGTTAGGGTTGTTCCACAGCAACAAAAGTGAGGAAATTCGGTGTTAGGGTTGAAAACCCTTGATCCTCAGCCCACCCTCAACCGGCATTGGGGTGCGCATCGGGTCATTGGTCCTAACTCTCACCCCATTCTCCTATACTTCTGCTGCTTTACACATGTCATGGGGTGAGAGTTAGCTGCCGACCCCAACGCACTCAATGCTGGTTGGGGGGTGATGGGGTCCAAGGGGGTTTTCAACCCTAACACCAAATTTTCTACTTTTGTCGCTGTGGAACAACCCTAACTAATGCATTAAATGGAGTTTTTTTGCTCTAATATATATATATATATATATATATATATATATATATATATATATACATATACACCATAGTTAGGGTTGAGTAGCCCTTTTACGGTTAAATGGTGAAAATTTGTACCTTAATAACTTTGCCACCGTTCCACGAATTTGTCTGAAATTTGGCAGGCATGGGGCGTAATCATAGATCTTGGCATCTGGTAGCCTTCGTATGAGTTGTATATACCGCTGTGGAGTTATTAAATGACATCCATGCATGCAATTACATTTTTTTGTGCATTCTTTGCTCGCTCCTACAGGTCGCACGGCTTGCACGACCAATCTGAAAATGTCAGGGAACGTGGCGCCAGGTCCCCAATGTACCCTTTGAAGATTTATGAAAAATATTGAACGGTTCAAAAGTTATTCAAAAACAAGTTCCCATTGTAAGTCAATGGGAAAAGTTAACAAAAGTTTGACACTTTCGTAAATGCACTTTTTAGTGTCGCAAATGACCCTAGTGTCGCAAATCTGCCATTTTGTTTTCAGTTACTGATCAGAAAAATGTTTGGCGTTTAAAATTGGGACCCTCTAGGAACACAATTCTTTTTGTGTTAACCTAGCCGAACACTCAAGATGCTAGCCATGTCTTTATTTTGGGGTTAAACACCCCAGAAATATGTTTTCAAATTTTGGAAAAAGTAGTGTCATAAAGTAGTGTTGCACTTGCAACACTTTTACAAATTTCTGCAAAGCTGCAAATCATGACACTACTTTTTCAAACTATAGCCAAATGACAGGAATTCTTTGCCACCCTGCTGCAAAAGAATGGTTTGGTTTTGGGCTGAAATTTGGAGGAAGACAGACAACATCTCACAGATGTGCCTTTTGGTGATTTGGTGACAAAATATTGCAACGGATGCCAAGTTACAGTACTCGAAGTTCACGTTTTTCCCATAGGATAACATGGTGGCATATGCTGCTCCTTTTGGGGCTCGTATCTGAAAACAGTGAAGATACGGAATTTTGTCATGACAATGCATTGCCCTATGGGCTACACATTTGGTGGAAACCTAGCCAGGAAACTCATGAATGATGTGAAATTTTAATTTTTTTCTCGTTGTACGGTTCCTGAGATATAAGCAATTTAGTATTACAACATGTCATTTTCTACTCTGAGGCCTATTATTATGCATACATTCTTTGTACACACTGTGTTTCTCTTTGCAGCTGTTGGGCAAAATGAGGGTGTGGCTGCCGTTACTGTTACAGTTAGGGTTTCCACTTGCGTTTCCGTACCCGTTTCTGTTACCGTTCCCGTGTATGCCACCGTGTGCATTACCCTTTGAGTTCTTGTTTGTGTACATGCTTGTGTTCACGTTTCTGTTTCCTTTAGCGTTATTTATGCTGTTAACATTATCATTTGCATTTCCAATTGCTGTTCCGTAACTGTGCATGTCACGGTTTGCATTTCCTTACGCGGTTGCATCTCCTTTAGCGTCACTGTTCCCTTTGGCATCACTTTGCACTTGCATTTCCATTAATGTTTGCTTTACTATTTACATTTCTGTCACCATCTGTGCAACCGTTACCGGTTGCATTTCCCTTGCACTTACCGTTACTATGTCACATTCCATTCACTATTTCTACTGCAGATTCTCACAAAGAAGGGACATTCATGGCAAAAAACTCAGTTTAATGCATCAGTTAGGGTTGTTCCACAGTGACAAAAGTAAGGAAATTTGATGTTAGGGTCAGCAACAGAGACTGATGAGCCTATCAGTTTCTGTATTTCAGCAGTAATGGGCTCTATAAGGAAATACTTTCCTGTACCAGCTTGTAGTCAAGGCAGTCACATTTCTTTTCTTCATGTAGAATACCATGCCAGACAGCATCAGTGACGTCAGAGTGCACGGACGTTGCTGCCAGGCAATGTCCCCTCCCACCACACATGAGGTACTCTATTGTGAGTGCATACTCTCAGGAAGAAAAGGTTATGGATATTCATGTTACACCTTCATGATTAAATAACACACAAGTTTCAACACTTAGTTGTATGCCATCAGCTAGGCAATGCCCCCCCCAATTAGGTTGTACAGCCTGAGTGTAGAGTGACAGGGGAAGAAAGTCTATGTGCATCTATAGTGTGCATCCCTGGTTGTAAGAACCCACAAGTTAGGACAGTTAGGAGTTGCACGGCATCAGCCAGCCAATCCCCCTCCACCCCTTCAAAGCAGATATTGTATGCTGAGTGGAGACCCATGGTAAAAGTGAGGGCATGAAGATAAACAGTGTAACACTTTGATTGCAAGGACAGACAAGTTTTGTGGTTGCAGGGACACACAAGCTTGGAGAGTTAGGAGTTGCATGGTGTCAGCCAGGCATTGCCCCCAGATCGAGTATTGCATCCTGGTGGAGAGCCACAGGGAAGAAAGGTTATGGATGTTAACATAACAGCTACATGATTGTAGTAATACACTACTTGGGACAGTTAGTGGTGTGAGTCAGCTAGACAATGACCCCTCCTCCCGAGCACATACTGTATCCTGAGTGGAGAGTAACAGGAAAACAAGGCCCATAGACATTAATGATGCACCTTTGTGGTTGCAGGGACACACAAGTTAGGAAAGTGTGGAGTTGTTTGGACTTGCATGGCATCACCCAGGGAATGCCCCACACCCCACACCAACATATACACACAGCAGTAACTGTATCTCGAGTGGATATCCACAGGAAATAAAGGATATGAACATTAACGGTATACATCCGTGTTTGTAGAAGGGCACAAGTTATGACAGTTAGGAGTTGCATGGCATCAGCCAGGCAATGTACTTCCCCCTCCACCATCCCTGCACAGGAGATATTGCATCGTGAGTGCATACTCACAGGTAAACAAAAGTTATGGATTGTAATGGTACAACTTAATGATTCCAATAACACAGATTTTGGAAGAATTAGTAGTTGCATGGCATCAGCCAGGCATTGCCCCCCGTCAGAGCAGGTTGTGTATCCTGCATGTACAGTGATAGGGAAAGAAAGTCTATGGACATCAATGGTGTGCCTGGCTAGTTGTAAGAACACACAAGTTAGTACAGTTAGAATTTGCACGTCATCAACCAGGCAGTCCTCCTCCACCACCCCTTTCAAATGTGACATTGTGTGCTGAGTATAGAGTCATGGTAAAAGTGAGTGATAAAAATAAACAGTACGCACTTTGACTGCAGGAACAAACAAGTTAGAAGACTTTGGGGTGCACGGTGTTAGCCAGCCAATTTCTCACTCATGTGGTTGGGTCCTGTACGCTGAGTGGACAGACACTGTTAATGTAAGGGCATGGCTATCAGTGTTATACTTTCCTTTTTGCAGCAAGAGGAAAGTTAGTATACTTAGCAGTGACATGGTGCTACTCAGGTAATGACACCGTGACCCCCCTCCCCCCACACACACACACACATCAGGTACTATATCCTGACTTAAGACTTTGAGATGAAAAATGGTTCCATGTTAAAATAGCGAAAATAAAATTGCGACTGCAATATTAGTGACTTTTTCCCGCGACTGAAATAATAGCTAGCATCAACTACAGCGCTACAGATATATAGCTACCATGTAAAATAGTGCTTTGTCCCAAATCCATATGGTCATTGCTAAGCAACATCAGGAACACACTTAGTGTGGGGATTGGGGCAAACAATCCCCAGTTAAGCGTGCTGTCCTTCTGCCTCAAATCCACCAGTCTAAACATTAGACAGCAAGGTAAAGCACTTCCCCTCAGTTGTTGGCAAGCAGCATCATACAGTGGGGCTGGACAGTACCACCTTGAGTGGGTGGGAATCTGGTAGTTCTCTAACAGTACTGGTGTCACTATGTCCCAGTTACCCTATGCATCATCCAGCAGTTGAGCTAATAGATTTTTGGGACCCTTGAAGGCTATGAGTGTGAGCAGACACTCCATCAGTGAAAGTACGAACCCTCTCATGAGGTATTAGATCAGGGAGGTCCTCCCCTTCCAGGCCGACATGCTCCAGCACTAGCAAAAGTCTATTATTGTATGTTACATATGAGAAGCACTGGAACATGAAACCATTGGGGTGGTGAGTATATTTTAAAACTGGTGGGCAGGCAGGCAAGGGGGCAAGGGAGAAGCAGTACTGGAACAAATGAAGGCTTTCTGTTAGGAATGCTCTTCTGTTAGGAAATGGTCGCTATTTTTACGAGTGAAAACTCGACATTAGTTGCCATTAATGAAAGATTACTGAAATATGCTAGGTGCTCTTTTTACAGCCGCTGAAATGAAGTTGCGACTATGTAGTCGCAATTATGTAGTCGCCATTTTAATGGGTAACCATAGAAAATATTCATGTTAATGATTTCCTATGTCATACTAACAAAGTCAGCATGGCAATACCTGTGCTAACTACTTATCTGTTGAGAATAGTCCAAGAAAAACTCTGTTTTGTAACAAAATAGTTATTTATTGTCTACATAATAATTGAATTGAATACAAAAATACAAATTAAATATTATGCTTCTCAATGTTGTTATATAAAAAAATATAGATTTTTAAAATAAAAAATTGCTTTTCTATGAAAATAAATGCTTATTATTAAAAGTTTTAAATACCTTTTATCTAGGAAGATATAATACTACTGAAAATAAAATAATATTCATAAAAACAATACTTGTTCAAAAATGAGAATATTTTCTCTTATTAAAATAAAATAATTTAATGTATTTACAAAATAGACAATTTTTGAGGGAGGTATGCTGTTGTTGATTGAGGCAGCCGGGCAGGAAGCTGGATTGATGTGGAGGTGCATAGGGAGTGAAACTGTTGCACCAGGGTAAGGGGAGGTACCAGCAGATGACTGTGGAGGACGTCCATCACTGGTCAGGGAGTCTGGATACGTTTGCAGGTGAAAGCAGTGCTGCTGTCTGCACTGGCACCTGCAGCTGCTCTGAGCTTGAGCACAAGGTTGCCTGTCGCTTGATCCACTGTTAATAAGTCTAATATTGTTTTGTGCTCATTTTGAAATTCTTTAATTTCAGATGTCAGACAGTTAACCTTGTGCTTGAGCCTATGCACACAGCGACAGTGCACAGTGTGCCGCTTTTTATGTGGTTGATCTGTGAAGAGAAAAAAAAACTATTACCATGTGACAGTGACAAATATACTTTACTGTTCTTTTTTTATCTAATGATATCTGGGTTCTGGGCCTGATATTTTCAATGGTTGTATATATGTTTTTTGGTAACATAGAGATAAATCATGGTGATGAGTAGTTTTTGTAACCAGTCAGATAATGTCTCAGTTTTGTTGTCTTCTACCATGTGGAGAGGTTTTCCATCTTGGGAATATAGTAACAGTTAAATTGGGTACATGTAGATTAATGGCACAGCTCATTGATTGGCGGTGCACATATAATTAGAACAGTTAGGAGTTGTGCGTGTCAGTCGCAATGTAAATACTCATCTACAGATGAGGTACTGCATCCTGACTGTTGGTACAGCAAACCTGGGGCCATGGATATCAATGCTATAGCTCCGTGATTGGAGCTGCATAGAAATTAGGAGAGTTAGCACATTCACGACCTGAGTCAGGCAATGCCAGTGCACAATTGATTAGGTTCCATGTACTGAGTGGAGAGTCAGAGCAAATAAAAGGTTATGGATATTAACAGTAGAGGTCCATGATTGCAGTGACACACTAGTTTGAACAGTTTGGAATTGCACGGTATTAGGTAGGCAATGCCCCCGCCAGCCAGGAGAGGTACGGCATTCTGAGTAGACAGTCACAGGAAAAGAAAGTACATAGACATGAATGGTGGATGTCTGTGGTTGGAAGGATACAGAAGTTAGGACAGTTAGCAATTGCATGGTGTTTAGTACACAATGCACCCCCCCTTCCAGCAGGTACTGCATCCTGAGTGGATATTCACAGTAAACAAAAAGGCTATGAATATAAATGGTACAGCTATGTCATTACAATAACACACTACTTGGGACAGTTACAAATTGCATGACATCACAGAGGCTATGTCCACCCATCCCCCCTCACAACAGCTACTGCATTTTCACTGCACACTCACTGGAAAATTAAGGCTATGTATACATAAGACACATCTCCATGACTGCAGTAACATAGTAATTGGAACAGTTAGGAGTTGTACTGTGTTAGGTGATTTACCCCAGCCCTCAAGACAGGTAGTGTATCCTGAGTGGGAAGTTGCTCTAAAAGGTAGTAGATAGAAGTAAATGTTCTTCCTCTGTGTTTGCAGGTACACATACATTAGGATAGTTAGGAGTTGTACGGTATCGGCTAGCCAATGCTGCCCCTTGCACCCCCAGAGCAGGTACTGCATGCTGGGTGGAGATTCACAAGGAAAAAAGGCTATGGATATAAATTGAACAGGTCCATCATTACAGTAACATGCTAGTTGGGACAGTCTAGGCAATGCCCCCCCCACCTCCACAGTAGGTACTACATGCTGGGTCCAGAGTCATAAGAAAAAAGGTTATGGATATAAACGGTACAGCTTCATGACTGCAGTAACATAGTAGTGGGGACAGTTAGGAGTTGCACAATCTCAGCAATACAATGCTCCCCCCCAGAAAAAAATAACAGGTACTGCATCATTAGTGGAGAGTCACAGAAAAAGAAAGCGTATGAAAACAAATGCTACAGGTATATGATTGTAGTAGCATACTACTTAGAGCAGTTACAAGTTGTAGATTGTCAGGTAGGCAGTGCCCCCCACTGCCACAGATGACATACTGTATTGTGAGTGTAGAGCTGCAGCAAAGAATTTCATATACACCTGTTTTGTGACTCTGTATTTGCAGTTATATAAGAGTTAGAAATGTTTGTAGTTTATGTTGTCAGTCACAGAATTGCTTCCAAGCTCAATATATCAACTACAGCATGCACACTGGAAAGTCACAGGTAATGTCAAGCTATGTACATCAGTGATATAGTTCTGTGATTGCAGGTGTACACTAGTTGGCATAGCTATGGCTTTTACGTACTCAGCCAAAAAATTTCACTCCCAGAGCAGGTACTGCTTCCTGGGTGGTTAGGCACAGGAAGGCAAAGCCTGTGGGCATAAATGGTACAGCTATTTGATTGGAGTAAGAGAAAAGTTAGCTTAGGCCTTGTCCACACTATGCCTCCATACCATTACAGAGGGAGCAAACCGTTATTGCAACTGTTTGTGTTTACGCCTGTAACATAACAGAAGGTGTTTTCATAACCGTTGCTGAAACCACCTATGAGGTGGTTTGAACAATGGTTATGACAATGGTTCTGCCCCTGTAATGTTACCGGCCATAGTGTGGATGGGTGAGCATGTCGTTACTGCAGTCCCCCAGTGCAGCACGAATTGCATCGTGGGATTGGGTGTTGGCGTAACGGTCACCTGGGTCCCACAGTGTGGAGCATGGGGTACTGGTCCCGTAATGGACACTGCCGTGGTGTGGACACACTGCCCTGCTCCCTGGCTGTAACAGTTTGCATTCATTACCAGCCCTGAGTGGTGTAGTGTGGACAGGGCCAAAGTTAGGAGGTGTGTGGTATTAGTGAGACAATGCATTGTGCTCACTGCTGAACCAGATAGTTTTCCATGACACATAAAGTGCAGAAAAGTTACAACATGCACATCTACTGTTCAGCTGTAATGATTGAGTAAAGATAGACAATGATATAAAATGTACAGATACTGTTGCAACAGTCTATGAGATCTGTGTGTGTTTATGTTAGTAGACTTACGTTCAACACTGTACTAGGCTTCTGCTTCACCTGCACCCGTGGTGTTGCTCCAGTCTCCCCAACCACTATTAGACACATAAATTGATTGTTTAATAAATGCAGGGTATGTGCTTTTGTTACTATTAGTTTTATTGTATCTATTTGGTTTTCCATACACCTTTGCTTTACCCTTCTCGTGTACGCTAATGTGTGTGTTACCGTTTACGATTTCGTGACTGCTTGTGTTTCAATTGTTGTAACCATTTGCATTTGCACTTTTGTTTGACTTACTGTTGCAGTCAGCATTACTGTCTGACAAAACATCATGTGGCACTTTGGGCCAGTTTGGAGTTGCATGTTGTTAGCTAGGAAATGCCCCCCCCCCCCAAAAAAAAAACAACAGAGCATGCATTGCATTGAGAGTGGAGACTGACAGGAAAACAAAGATTATGGGTGTATATGTCACAGCTGTATGATTGCAGTAGACACTAGTTGAAATAGTTAGGAGTTGTACAGTATCAACTAAGTAATGCCCCTCTTCTTCCCCCCAAGGCCAGATAGTACATCCTGAGTGGAGAGTCACAGTAAAAGAAAGTACATAGACAGTGACGGTGCACCTCTGTGATTGCAGAAACACACAAGTTAGAACAGTTAAGAACTGCATGGCATAAGGCAGGCAACACCCCCCCCCATCCCTCTCCCACACCCCCTCACCATACATGAGGTACTAAATTGTGAGTGCAGACTCTATGTTAAACAACGGTTATGGACATCAAAGTTTCAGGTTCATGACTGAATAATACACAAGTTGGAACACTTAGTTATTGAATGGCATCAGCCAGGCGATGGGCCACACCCCCTGACTAGGTTGTGCATCCTAAGTGTACAGTGGTAGGGAAAGAAAGTCTATGGAGATGAATGGTGTGCCTCCCTGGTTGTAAGAACACATAAGTTAGAACAATTAGGAGTTGCATGCAATCAGCTGGGCAACCCCACCTCCCTATCCCCCCTTCAAAGAAGACTTTGTATACTGAGTGGAGACCCATGGTAAAAGTGAGGGCATGAATATAAACAGTACACACTTTGATTGAAGGAACACACAAGTTACACGACTTTGGGGGTGCATGGCGCTACCCAGGCAATTTCCCACTCACATGTTTGGGTACTGTACGCTGAGTGGGCACAGACTGTTAACTTAAGGTCATGGCTATCAGTACAATATCTTCTTTATTATAGGAAAAGGAAAGTTACTATATTTAACTGTGGTATGATACTACTCACGTAGTGTCACCATGACCCACACCCCCCCGACATACACACAGACACTATATCCCGACTTGAGACTCAGAGATGGAAAACATTCATGTTAATGATTTCAGTTGTCATGCTGACAGTCAGTATGGCAATACCTGTCCTAAATACTTACCCATTGAAAATTGTACAACACAAACTCTGTTTTGTAAGAAAATACTTATTTATTTTCTACAGAATTGTTTCCCAGTAATTATTACTGTGTCAGGTATTAGTTCTTAGTTGTACATTTAGCAGATGATGTGTCTTGAGTGGAGAACCACAGTGAAACTAGTGACATTAAGAGTTACAGAATAGCTTGCTGATTACAGAGATAGATATGTTTGCACAATTAGTACTTCTATGTGGTCAGCAAGGGTATGTACTGTGAAGATACACAAGGAGGTTCTGCCTTGTCAGTGTAGAGTCTGAACCAAAGTACTGTGTTACACAGCTATGTTACAGCAGCTCAGTGGTTGCAGAGCATCAAGAATCTGATGGACATAAAGTAGTCAGAGTAAGTATTATGAATAATTTTTATACGATTTTCTTACCTTCTGACTCGACAATGATGACACTGTCAGAGTCTGATTGTTCACCCTCCACAGCCTCAGGTTCAGCTGGTACTACCTTGTTTTGTGGTGTCGAGTGCCTGTGTCGATCTATGAGTGAAAGATAGTAATGATTTTCATTGAGTGTGGTATATGTGTCTTCACTTATTTAAAAGAAATTTCTTTGAAAATGGTAGTCTTGTCTGCCAGTTAAGATACACTGAGATGAGGTGCTGTATACTGATTGAATAGACAAACATAGCGGTAACATACTAGTTATGATAGTTACCCCCCCACCCCCACTACAATGGGTTCTGCATCCTGAGACAATACTAACAGTAAACAAAGGTTACTAAAATAGACTGTACAGGTGATTGATTTTAGTAACACTCTATTTAGAACAATTAAGATGTTTATGGTGTTACTTACTGAATAGTGCCCCTCCCCCCAACCCTGATACTGCATGTCAGGTAATGCATTGTGAGTGGGCAGTTATGAGAAAAACAAAGTCTACAGTATTGATGGTTCACTTTTGTGGTTCCAGGAGGTGTGCAGAATGTGGGAGTTATTTGGCGTCAGCCAGGTAATGTACCAGCCTGTGAGTCAGACACTGCATCAATACTGGAGAAGTACAGGGAAATGACCATTATGGAAAGAAGTTGTACATCTGAATGATTGCAGTATCAGATTGGTTGGGATAGCAACAAGTTGAGTAGTGTAAAATACACAGTGCCCTCCTCCTCCTCATGGAACAGGTACTGTATCCTGAGTACAGAGTAACAGGCAAACAAAGGAAATAGATATAAATGGTACAGTGCATAATAGCAGTAACACACTAGTTGAGATCATTAGGAGCTGGTTGATGTCAGGTAGGCTATGGCCCCCCCACCAAAAAAAAAGAGGTACCGCATCCTGTGTGATCACTCAGAGTCAAACAAAGGCTATGAATATAAACAGTGCATTTATATCACTTAAGTAGCATACTAGTTGGGCAGTTAGAACTTGTACAGTGTCAGTGACTCACTGTTTCCACCCCCACCGCCACCCCCACACACGCCCTGAGAAGCAATTGTATTCTGAGAGGAGTATCACAGAAAAAGAAAGTTGATAAATATTGATGGTGCAGCTGCATGATTGCTATTGCTCACCAGTTGAGGGAGTTGTGAGTTGCATGGTGTCAGCTACTTAATGGCATTCCTTTCAGCCCAGGTCAGACAGTGCACTATGAGTTGAGAGTGTCCAGGAAAGAAAGTGCACATACATCAACAGTTCAAGTATTTTAATTGCAGGATTACATGAATTAAGATAGTTAGGAGTTGCACAGTGGCAGCTAGACAATGCACCTGCTCCGCTGACAGAAGAGATAGTGCATATTGAGTGCAGACTGATTGTAACACTAAGGCCATGGATGTCAATATAATATCAATCTGATTCTTGGGAGGTATAAGTTAGGATACTTAGAAGCTGATGGTATCAGCAAGGCAATATCCCGCCCCCACAAGACCAGGCACTGCAGCCTGAATGCAGAACCATTCTTATTTTGAGGCAATGTATGGAAATGGAGCATAAGCATGACTGGAGTAACACACAAATGCACATAATCTCTAACAGTATGGATTACAACATTACATTGCATTGTGGGAATAGCAGCCTTAAAGCTGTGTGGTGTGGTCGGATAATGTGACACCTCAGGTGGTGGACATACTTAGCCTGTGGTCTTGTACCTCACTATCCGAGGTGTTATCGTATTTAACACAACAGTCAGCTTGTTTTTGATTTCTGTGAAAGAAAATGTTATGCTGAGTAATAGATAGTTTCTTTGCTCACGGTGTGTTAGGCGCTCCCCTGCAGCAGGCTTCCCAGCAGCCTCCCACATTTCATGTGCAAGGTAGTACCAGCACTTATCGTTGTCCGGTATCTCCTCTCTGGTCTTCAGGGTGTAGAAAGGCTGGCACAACAGCTTCCACTTCCTCTTGCACATTCCAGAGTTTTTATTTCTTACTTTTAAAACCATCCTCAGGAAATCATGGATGTGCCTCCACATCGAATCCAGCTTCCTATTGGTGCTTCTCATAAGAATTTTAGCATTGCCTCTGACCTGAGCTGCCTCAAGCAGGCAGTACACCTCCCTCAAACTCCAGAGTGTCATTATTTTTTTCGTTGTTTAAAGCTGGAATAAATAGAGATACAACAGTCTGTTACTGTGATATACTGTGACGTGTATTTTTGTCCTCTGTTGAGATTTAATACTAAGGATTCACAGAGAGGTAAACCTTTGTGATTCAATAGTTATAATAAGAAATAATGTTACATGGGTACACTAATTGTTAGATAATATGACATTGACAACAGAGTACTGTCTCCATAATTCTATGTTTCACTATGCCTTATATGTATAGTGAAACAACTTAGCAATATATTAATACAACAGTTTATTAACAATAGCTGTATGCATGTCACAATTATGAATAGCTGCATGAATCTGCATTTCTGTAGTGGTGTTAAAGTGAGATAGCATGGTTTTGCTTTGTGTGTGTAATCTGTCCAGCTTTTCTATTTTTTGACCAAGTTTTTTGGCTCTTAAAAGTGCCGTTTTTTCACAATTGTGTCTGCTGTAACAGCCTGAAATTTTTAGAGGACTGTGAGGATCACATCTTGAAGGTCACCCAGGAAAAGGCAATTGCCAGCATGTGAGAAGTGTACACCATCTGGTAGGTATAGCCAATCATTACTATATTTAATTTCAGGGTGACGTATGGTATGCATCCCAACCATGCACAGATATCTGGATATTTATATGTTTTCCTTTCTCCAAGCTCTGTTAAGCAGGTACATGTGCTGTTCTGCTTGCCAGATCCTGCATTCTTTAATATCAGAAAAAAATATCTTACAGGCAGGTAACATACCCATAATAGAAGCAAGGTCCAATTTTACTTCTAATACTAAATCTACCCATAGTTTGATGCCCAAATCTTTGCCTCCGAGATAAATCATCAGATGTCTGGCTGAGTTTGAATCCTCAGAAGTCTGTGCATTGTTGGCATGAGATACTCACACCTCTTGCCACCACTGCCAAACCACTTAACGGAGATATTTGGAAGCTGCAGGTCTTTGCCAAAATCACTCCTTTGAGCATACTCTGAAGTTCACCTTACTATACTACTGCCGACGATCCACAGAGTCCTTTTGCTGTTTTCTGCCATTCTGAGTTTTTAAGCTGAAAAGTGGACAGAGAGCTACCAAAAAAAATCAGTGTTTCTCCTGCAGTGTCTAGTCACTACTGAATATGAAACTGAAATTTCCCTCTCTCCTTCAACATTGCTTTGGTGGGCTGCCCCAAAACACAGTGATTTTAAAAGTTCTTGGTTGATGCTTTCTGATGGCTAACCAATACAGTGCATGCACTGACTATGACTACACTTAATGGCTGTAGCTACTGTCAACCAGAAATGCTGAAAGATTTCTTAGTGGGAAAATACTACATTTTAATAGGCGACTTCAAATAATCACATCTACACAGAGGCATGTGATTGGTTGCCTCTTGTGCTATGATACATGTGCTGCTTGCTTTTTGCCTCCATTTGCAGCTCTATCTGTGCTAGTAAGTACTGCTTGACACTATGACTTTAAACAGTTATAGCTTCTTTTTACAGCATAATAGGTTATTTAGATTGTCATAGTCAAATAGAGTAGTAAAAAACAGTTTATTTAATACTACTTTTATACTACTAACAGTTTTTATAATGCTTGGACAATTGTAAATAAAATGTGATGTACTTATGCAGAGTAAAGCAGTGTGTTTCAGTTTCTTCTAAGATATCTGCTATGTCCTTCTTGTCCACTCTTCTGCGCTTGTGATTGGTTGCCTGACATGGCCTGATCAATGTGATCCTGCATTGGTGGCAGCGTCTGTCAGTCAAATAGGAAGCAGTCTCTGATTGGCTGAGTCTTAAAGGGGGTGTTTTACAATGTCATTTTGTGACACTTTATTGCGTTCGACTTTTGTGACACTACATTCGACACTTTTGTGCTATCGACATAACATTTTGTGACACTTTCGTGCAAATGACACCAAATTTTGCAAAAGTGTCACACGTTCGACACTACTTTTAAAACTTTTGTTAGAAACAGTATTTTTTAGGAAAAAAAACACTGTGGATGATTTAAATTGTACCAATACTTCAGTTTGGACATTTTCTGATATTTCTTCTGCTATTATTAGTCAGCTTAAGTTCGGCAATGTTTGAAAAGATTGTATATAGGTTTAGTGGTGTTCATTTATTAGAGTAATAATTTTTGCAATCTTTTGTAGGCAGTACTATTTACTGTTCTTATATGAGACATGGATAGTGTGTGTCACTATGTAATGTCAGGAGAAAAAAACATATCAACACTAAATATTTGTTTTTCTCTATTTATTATACAGGTGTCTGATACTTCTGTAAGATTGCTGCAGACTACTGTGAATTTATAGACAAGGAAGATGCCCTCTAAACAGAGATGGAGCTCTATGCAGAGACAAAACAGGTGTCATAGTATGTCACTGTTGCTTAAGAGTAATGCAAAAGTGACTGATGGTAGTTCAAGACGTAAAATGATTCAGCGTTCCACTCAAGGAGTGACTTCACAGGTTGCTTACTCTACAGAAAAAGCATGTACTTGCTCAACAGCAAGGAAACAATGTGTAGATGAGCAACAGTTGTGCAAATCTCAGCTGAAACACTAATGTTGCAAAGGCAAGCATAAATAAACATACTAAGTGGTGATGTAAATTCATAGCTGCTGATGCTTATCTGAGGAAGCAAAAGTATTTTTGATCACTAGCTTCTAAAGCTAAGATTGACAGACTTATTGCTGCTGTGATGAGATGTGAGCACAAAAAAACAGTCATCTCTCTTTGATGACATTGCATCTCAAAGAACATATATTTGTTAATAGAGCAGTATTTGTTCAACATTTGTGCCTTAAGATGTCACATCATGTACTTGAGCAGTACAGAAAAGTTGTGTATGACATAAAGATGAGCTACAATGGTATCCTGTCTTGAACCTGCACAATTTCTGTGATGTTTTCACAGGTCGGTGGTTGCACACACAGCACTCAGAGGCGTATTTCTGGGAGGAGTCATATTACTCACAGAAAAAGGACAGCAACTTGTGCATTGATGAGTCTGGTAAACTATGTAATGTGCTGAATTTGTGTGATGACACTACAATGGAGTCAGATGATGAGTGTGAGGCAACTATTCAGCCTTTTAAGCATCATTGTCTCTCATGGACGTGTGATGTGACTTGCAACTGAAGGCAATCATCTTTTGACAAAGCTGAGCACTTTATCAACCTGTTTTTCATTACTGATCATAAAGACAGATGTAAACTGTTTGGCAGTATAGACCTTTGTGAGATCCGTCCTCATACTGGACTTATGAGTCACTCGCTTGCATGTCTAGATAGTGATGTTTGTGACAGTGTCTTTCACCACATGTGGATGCTGGGGGTGCATCAATCAGGCATGCGGAACTTTGTGCAGGGTCTATGAGATTCGATGAGTTGTCACTCAGTATACTCGTGTGAATGAGTTACTGCAGTCTGGTGACATGCATGGTGCCATGACATTTTTGAAACAGCTGTGACGGGTCAGCAGTGTGACAGATACTGTGATTGATCAGTCATCAATTGTTGATGGAAATTCTGTGTCTGTCTTAGAAACTGATATTCTCAAGCAGTTTGTGAAATCAATTGCCAAAGACAGAAAAATTTTACTCTGTATGTGTGTCATGTGATCAGCTCTGTTATGAGAAACAAACGGTCACAGTGAACCTGGAAACCTTGTCAGCATACAATGACATGTGGTTTCAACTGTCAGCATTTCTGCTGTTAAAGTGACTTTCAGTTAGACCCAATCATTGTGATGTGCAAGCACTGTTTCTCCAAAGTGAAGGCTAACATTCTGCCACCAAGGTCAGTCTTGAACAATATGGAGGCACATATTACACCAGCTGAGATTGCCACATTGAATATGTTTGAACGGATTTTTATTCAGACTATGAAACCATTTCAAACTATTCTACGTCTGAACACAAACACATGGAACATTCCATCTCTTAAGGGTTCCGTTATGTACCTTCCACTTCCTCTGCAGGAAAATGTGGAGGCGATCTCCATTGAGAACACTTTGGTGATTCTTGTTAATGGTGTTCCAAATAAGTCAAAGGTCATTTGGCAGGATGTTGTCAATGTAGAGAAAGTGAAGCTTGCTCTTACTTATTTAAAGAGCAATAATCCCTTTTATGCAGACCTTGATATTGATCGCATGACCACTGTGTCTGGTTATCCAGTGATATTAGCACAACTAAAATAGTGTGTTATAAAAGAGCACTATCTTAATAGCGTGTTATATATAAGCATGCAGCATAAATGGTCGTGCAGCCTAAATGGCGCTTAATGAAATTCAGGTGTGTTAACGCCGATTACCTTGATTAAATGGTAAACAAACGGTAATCTTGAGTAGCAGTGTTACATGTAAGCATGCAGCATAAATGGCTGTGCAGCTTTAATGGGCGCTTAATGATATTCAGGTAGCAGTGGTGTTTGGAATAATTAGCAAGTAACAAGATTCAGGTGTGATATGAGGTTTGCTGATTATCTTGATTACCTGCATCTTAGCAGTAGTGTTAGTGTAGCAGTTGTGTTTGGCAGCATGGAAGTCCGCTACATCACAAGTCAGAAAGGAGGTGAACTTGCATTGTGGCAGGGTTTTCTGTATCACAGAGAACAAATTTGTGGTGAGAAGTCGTACTGGAAATGCTTGCAGTATGCAAATGGACACTGTGCTGCTAGGGTACATATCACTGGCGATATAGTTGTGAAAAGTATGGGTGAACACAACCATGTGCCAGACCCTGCAACTGTCATGCAGAAAGAAGTGATTGCTCAGATGAAATCAAAAGCTGCTCCCGCCACCAAAACCAGCCACCAGATCATTGTTGCTGGCCTTACTCAACTCCCTCCTGAAGTTGCAGCACAGATTCCAGCTGTGCCTTTGCTAACAAGAACTGTCCATAGGACACGGCGAGTGACGAGTTGGCCACCACCTGAACCATTAGACGCTATATCTCTTATACTTCCTTCCGAGTACTGTGTTACCGAAACTGGTGAAAAGTTCTTGGTTTTCGATTCTGGACCTGTCAGCGATCATTTTCTTATATTCTCCACTACGCAAGATCTGGAAATGCTGAAGGAATGTAAGCATCTATTTGCTGATGGCACATTTAAAAGCTGCCCATCCATTTTTGGCCTGCTGTACATTATACACGCTATAAAACTGCAATGTTATCCCCCTGGTGTATGTGCTCATGACTAGTCGCAGTGCAGTGACTTACAATAAGGTATTGTCAGAGATAAATGCAATGCGTTCTCCACTCCGACCTGATAGTGTGCTGATTGACTTTGAGCAGGCTGCTATTAAATCTTTTAGCCAAAGTTTCCCTGAAGCACAACTGCGTGGCTTTTTTTTTCATCTGTGCCAATCAGTATGGCGAAAAGTGCAGCAGCATAATGAAATTTGTAATCGCTATATGTCCAATCCTGTATTTGCTCTCCACATCAGATGTTTGCCAGCATTAGCTTATGTCCCCAAAGCTGTTATTGTCTCAGTGTTTGAAGACTTGCTGTCCCAAGAGTTTTTTTATTAGCAACTCAGACATACTTGTCCCTCTGTTAGACTATAATGAGGACACTTGGCTGGGTAGACCACTTGGCAGAGGAGGGTGGCGGAGACCAACATTCACAATTGATCTGTGGAACTGCTATGATTCTGTTCAATTGGAACTGCTGAGAACAATCAATGCAGTGGAAGCATGGCATGGTTTTTAAAAGTTAACGTAAATATATGTATTTTTACTCATTTTTACTCATTGCCTTCTTTTTCCATTATTTTGTATTAAATACAGTCAGGATTAAATAAACTCAGGATCTTGAACAAACTGATTTTGTCTGTGTTGCTGCAGAACACAGAGCAACACTATTGTATCTTGGTGCTTAATTGTAAGTACCTTCATAAACTGCTGCAGTATTTTTTAACGCACCTATATTGTATGCGCTAATCGTGCCATGCTGTTTTCACACTAACCCCTGTGTCTGTTGAACATGATCTGTTGGAAACCACAAAACCAATGACTTAGAAGGTCAGTGTGGAGACAAACGATAATGTGTATGAACAGTACACAATTCACCCACTGCATGGCAGAGATCCAGTAGGGGACAACATTGATCTTTATCAAATGAAACAGGTGGAAGGTGAGCCTGTTAGCATTTGGGAGGCAACGTTGGAAGCACGTTGTTTCCAAGATTTATTCCAAAAAGGGTCAGGTGGACATCTAGATGAAAGAGAAGTGCATGTACAGGGTGCTGAGTACCGTACTAGCCATGTGCTCAGTAAGGATGGCAAATTCAGATGCAACATACAGTACCTGTTTCATTTTCTGTGGGATGGGAGAGTGAGCTTAGCATACTGTTTGCATCTATTGCACATACTATTCATCTCACAACTCCACTTGATGGAATAACAGCTGCACAGTTCCTGGAGAAACTAAAGCAGAAGGATGAAAATGTGCAAGTGAATTAGTTTTCCATTCTGTGAAGTCTATGAGGCACCAAAGAATACTGGTATCACAGACAGTCTGAGGTGATGACCATGCTGTGAGAGTATGGTCCAGCCACATGGTTTGTCACATTCAGTTGTGCCGAGTATGCCTGGGATGAGGTCATAGAACTGTTGAAGTGGGAAAATTGTGATGTAGAGGGCATTTCATCAATGACTCTTGGAGAAATGTGCTTACTTGACCCTGTGTCTGTGACAAGGCATTTCCATAAGCAATTCCATGACATTCTGAATTTCATTTTGTCAAAGGAGAATCCACCTCTTGGTATTGTGGAGCATTACTTCTGGAGGATGGAGTATCAGGCATGAGGCGCTCCTCTTATTTACATGTTACTGTGGATCAAGGATGCCCCACGCATAGGTGAACATGAAACAGCACAAGTGCTAGCATTCCTTAAGCAGTACATCACTTGTCGCATTCTGGACAAGTACAGCACTCCTATACTGCGGAAGTTGGTGCAGAAGTTTCAATGCCATATTTGTGTGAAATACTGCCACCGGGTAGTAAAGAATGAATCTGATTGGTACACAAGATGCTGTTTTGGATTCCCCAGACGTGTCTGTCAGGATGGTTGCGTGAATGAACTTTTTTCAGCTATGTGACACCACTTGAAGGCAAAATCAACCAAGAGGGTTTGAGTTACCAAGAGAAGAGAATGAGGTGTACATCAATGCCTACAACCCTACTCTTCTTCTAAAGTGGCAAGCAAACATAGATGTTCAGTTTGTGGCTGACAACTCATTGGCTCTGGTTTGGTATGTCACTTCGTACATAACTAAACATGAACAGACTAGCTTGCAAGATCTTTGGGAAGATAGTGCCAGTTCAAGCAAGTCACTGACTTCTCAGTTGTGGTCACTGGGGTTGAAGACCCTATCACAGAGGGAATGTGGTGCTTATGAGGTTGGTGATCGCTTGATTGGTTCATATTCAGGGACACTGGTTTTCCGTTTTCATGGAAAAACGGAAGGAAAAGCGGATCCCTGATTGGTCCACGGAATTTCGGCACCAAAACGGAAGCAGCATTTGTTCACGGAGCAGCCGGGATCTGCAGTGTTTAAAAGGAAAAACAAAGCACATGGTTTTTCATTTTGTTGCTTTCTCTGTTGCTCTCATTAGTATCTGTATTTGCTGCTGCTGTTCTGGTCTGCCGAACTGCCCTGCCATCGAACGTTTTACCCAATGACTGTTAAAGTAAGTTAAAAATAAGCTTTAAAATGTTTAAAGGAATGTTTTATGTGATTGGGATCTGTATTGGTATACGAGTGTATCCGGTCGTAGTAAAACAGCTGTGGTACAGCACTGTTCAGTTTGGGGTTTGTACCGAAAATACTCCAAGATACTGGTGCAAAGAACATTTTTATTTCATATAGAAATGTTCTCCGAACATGGCTGGTGCATTGTTTTATTATTTTCCCCCAAAAGGTGACACTATTTGTAAAAATAAAAAAAAAGAAACCAGCCGTTCCATTTAATGGGCGTTTACCACTGTACACCAACTCCTAGATGAGCACAATCGTCATCTTAACATGTTGAAACCTTCACAAATTAATTTTTGGATGTGAATGTGTTGTAGCTGTAAAATGAGCTTACTTGTCTGGTACATATGATCCTCCTTTAAACAAAATTCGTCTGGCCATCTCTACCATTTCCCTGCCACAGTCAGCGACTCCTCAACAAGGTAACCAGTGCAAATTAATACATATTTTTTAATGTAAAATTACTAAATCTTCCTAAAACGGGCTTCTCTCGACTCCATGTTTGGTCTGGTGTAAAAAATGTGGTCATCCTTTCTGAGTGTCCAAATGCTCATGCAGCCCCGAAATAGATTTACAGTTATCTTATCTCTGCTCCCACTACTCCAAAACCATAAACGGAATTGTTGTATCTGCCCCGGATATTTAACAAATGCTGCCTGAGTGCCAAATACGAGATACAGTGACAGGTGATGCAAAGGTCTGAACCCATTTGAAATGGTTTCCCTTGGGTTGTTATAGTAGTAGGTAGGAAGAGACTACACAGTATTTTGAGGTACTGAACAGCAGCTTTTAATATTGATTTTTGTGACTGCTGAGGTCTGAGCAAACTGAGCTGGATAAAATGCTGCAGAAAAATTGCATTAAAGCAGCATCTTTTATCATAAAAAAGTAATGAAACTCTGCTCTTGTAGTAATAAGTAGCAATACATAAAGATACAAAGATAGTTTATTTTGTGGCTAAGTGGAGACAGAGTTTTGTCATGCTGTTATGTCTGTTGCTGGCTGTGTCTGTGGTGGTTCGGTGTTTGGTGGGTCAGTGCGGAACTGTCGGTGTTTGGTGGTCGTAGCGGAACTGTCGATATTTGGTGGGTCGGTGCGAACTGTCGGTGTTTGGTGGGTCGGGGGCTGTCCATGTTTGGTAGGGCCAGAGGACTGTTGTTGTTTGGTGGGGCAGGGGCACCGTCGGTGTTTGGTGGGGCAGGGGACTGTGTGTTTGGTTATGGTGAGGAGGTGAAACCAGCCATGCTGGTGGGTGGGGTGTGGGAGCACTGACCATGCTGATGGGTGGGGACACTGGCTGTGGAGGTGGGGTGGGGACATTGGCCATGTTGGTGTGGTGGGTGAGAAAACAGTGGCCATACTGGTGGGATGGCATGGGGAGTGTGGCCGTGCAGGTTGGCGTAGGGAGATTGGCTGTGCTGGTGTGGTGGGGTGGGTTGGGGAGCGTGACTGTGCTGGTGGGTGGGGAGCATGGCCGTGCTGGTGGGTTGGCGTAGAGAGAGTGGATGTGCAGGTGGGGTGGCGTGGGGATCACATCTTGTACCTAAAATAACTTTTCATTGGTACAAGGTTGGATGGCTGTACAGCAGTGCAGGTCAAAATTGCTAAAATGCTTGTTAAGACAGTTAAAAATTGTTAAATAAAGTGCACAAAACAAAACACCGGTTAAAACGGATTTTGGCTTGGCAGACACCGGTGGCAATACCAGTTTTTACAATGTGCAAAACGGAATTTGCCCTTTCTCAATCACGGTAAACCAGTGTCCCTGATATTTGTATGGCAAATATGATGCTGTGCGCTTTCTCAGTGTAAACTACAAAGAAAAGCAAAAACATGTACTTATTCCTCATGCTGAGATTGAGGAACTGGCTCTCAAGAGACGGTCTTTAAGACATATCTTGAAGAATAGCGTCATTGTCACATACTACCCCCGCAGACGCGAAGACATGGATCAAATGTGTTTATTTGAGGTGGCTAAGTGGTATGACTACAAGAAGGATGTCTCACCTGATTGTATACGTGACATTTACAAGGTCAAGGGAGTGGACGGCTGTCTCATTAAGAAACATAAGCCTTGGCTCATTGACCACTGTAAGTTGCATCTAGGCACATCTGAGAGGAGAGATCATTACTACTTTGCTCTCCTATTTCTATTTAGACCCTGGAGGAATGAGTCTGAATTAAAAGGTGACTGTGATACATTCAAGGAAGAATTCAATCACAGTTATGAGACCTTCAAAAGTGAATTCTCTAGGCCCGGTGGCACTGAGGGTTGAGGCGCTGGATGCCACACCTCGCAGCACACCGGCAACCCGGGTTCGGGAGTGAGCATGGGTCACCGGGAGTCAGCCGGGGTGGAGAAGGATAGAGCCCCTGATGGCAGCTCTCCTTCTCTGGGGGGGTAACTGCAGGCTCCCACTGCAATGTGGGTAGTAGGATGCTGGAGAGAGTGGAGAAGGAAGGCAAGTAGGGGCATAAATACAGAGTAAAAAAAGTGAATACTCAGACACATATATACAGAGGCTAGACACTGAGAAGGAGCAACTTGAGAAGGCACAGAAACAACTTGAAGAGGACACTCAAGTCAGTTCACAGGACAATCTTGATCCAGAAGGACAAGGTATCCTTGGAGAACCTCTGCCTCTGAATGTTCCAGAAGTACTCATGTCAGAAGTGGAGAGTGCTATGGAACATGGCACACACTGCAATGTTGACCCAGCTGAGTTGAGAGAGAGACTCAATGAGCAGCAATGTGTGGTTCACTCTGAGGTCATTGATGCTGTCCGGCATGGAATAGTACATAAACACAAGAAATGTGACTGTCTTGACTACAAGCCACTGCTGATGTTTGTTAGTGGCTCAGCCGGCACAGGGAAGAGTTTCGTTGTAGAGGCCATAACGGCAAAAATATGGAACCTCACAGGGTCATCAATGTCTGTTGCTGTTAGTGCTCCCACTGGACTGGCTGCATACAACATTGGTGGAATTACGTTACACTGTCTCTTCATGTTGCCAGTGGAGCATGGCAAAGCAGGAGAGTATCGTAAGCTGTCATTTGAGGTTGCAACTCAGCTTCGTTCTATGTTTAATAAGTTGAAGTTACTCATCATTGATGAGATTAGTATGGTCTCCAATGTAATGTTTGCCTGTATACACCTATGTCTACAGGAGATCTTGGGGACTGACTATGGAGATGGGCGTGTTCATGAAAACCTTGTGCCAGTGCCACTGAAATGTGGATAGTATGATATAAAGTGAGGAAAAAAAGAAGAAATAATGTATACAATGCTGTTTTATGTCTTGCTGTATGTAGAGATACATATAATAAATGTGTGATCTGCAGCTGCTCAAAAAGTGTATTTTTTATTGTCTAACCCCATTTTCTTGCTATTTTTCCTGTACTAAATTGTGACATGGAAACCCTATAGGTTTGGGTTGTGGGTTTTCTGACATTTCTGCTATAGTTCACTTTAAATAAAGTTTGCTTTATACAGTCTAGATGTTGTCCTGTCTTTTCTTATCTCCCTTTTTTGTTTTCCCCATTATTTTATGGTTTGAAGTACCTCCAAAATGTGTCTTGAATGTACCACCTGGTGTCCTCAGGTGGTACATTCAGAACATGGCCCAATAATCATATATTATATATGTTGTATCCTGGTTGTTTTTGTCCCTGTGTGTTACCATTGCTGCCCTTGCTTTAATGGCAGGTACAACATCTTGCCTGCTGTTTGCCCTTTTCTGTGATGTCATCTGTCCCAAGCCCCCAACCAATCATGTCCTTCCACTAGCTGAGTACATTCAGAACAGCCCCCTACCACCCCATTGGTCACCTGATCCCCTTGGTGCTCTCGTTTTTCCCAATGGAAACGTGGCTTTTGGGGGGAATAAAATCTGCTCCTTCAAGGCTTCTGGCTCTTGGCAGTAATTTTTTTTTCTAAAGGCAGCGTTCGTGTCCGTGCTTCAGCAGCCTCGGTGCGCTCAGAACAAAACAAAGCAAAGTGCGCTCAGAACGCTTGTAAGGTAAGGGGTATTCTTCTCCGTGTGTTTTCTGGCCAGGAGATCGGCTTGCTGTGTTAGTATATGTTGAAGCAGCATGGACACAGAGAGAAATGATGCCCACTTCTGTTTCTGGCAGCTTAAAATGCGATTTAGTGCTCCGCGGACACCACCGCAAACCCCGTCTTGGTACGTTAAGTGTCGGGCATGTGTGATGTCCGCGGTACATTTCTAACTCTGTTTGTGGCATCCGAGTACATTTAGAACAACGTGGAGGTTAGAGTCTGGTGTCCAGGTACGCTTCTAATGGCAGAGTTGTTCTAACATTGTTCCCCAAAGTGTGGTTTAATGGAGCCCTTATTTCCAGCCTGAGGTGCAGTTCTCAATTAATTGGGCTCCTACTCTTTGCAGCCTGAGGTGCAGTTTTAAATTATGCCCCCTACATTAAGCCTGTGGTGCACTTTTGATTTAATGGGGCTCCTGCTTTCCATAGTGAGGTAGAGTACTGTGCTTATTTAGAAGCCCTGACTGGTCAGAGTACTGGGCAAAACGTTTGTTTTTCTGCATTTCAGTTTTGGTAGCTTACTTTTCTTTTTTAGGAAATGCTTCTGACTTTGGTTGCTGGTTAAATGGAGACCTGGGCAATGAAAGGGGAGCTGGCTGCACAAGGTAAGCTTTCTGTGGGTGTTTGCAGGTGTGGGATTTGGGGGGAAATGTGTCCCTTGTTTTTGTGGGGTCCCATGGTGTGGGTGTGGGTGTGTGTGTGTGTGTGTGTGTGTGTGTGTGTGTGTGTGTGTGTGTATGTGTGTGTGTGTGTTGGCATCCATATTGTTAGCTACATTTTGTATTGTTTGGAGTTTTTGTGGTTTGTGTGGTTTATATGCCGGCATTCATAGTTAGACATAGAAATTTTTATGAGCTGGTTTGCTTTCGGTGCATTTTTGTACCACTGCATGGCTGGATGCTGACATCAGTACAATTTTTACATCACCGACCGTATGCTCTCAACATGGCTGGGTGCTGAGCAGGGCTCACCTTCGGCCGTTTTGTGACCATGCAGTGTGTAGTTGGGGGGGGGATAAAGAAGTATTGCCTGCTACGAAAATGTATTGTTTGCTGTGTATACCTGATTTTAGGTGCAAGAAATGTTTTAAATTTTAAACGTGGCTTGCTTCATTGTTAATTTCTATGATTTTGGTGCTGACGTCAGACATGGTCTCAACATGGCTGGATGCTGAGCAGGCCTTGTTTGCTGCTTCACCTTCGGCTATGTTAAAACCATGTGGGGTGTTTTGGGGGGGTTGTGTGGAGAAGTATTACTTGGCCTGCTTCCTACAAAAATGTTTTGTTTGCTAAATCCGTGGCTTGCTGTGTATATTTCTATGCTTTTAAGTGGGTGCTGACATCAGTACAATTTTTAAATCACCGACCGCATGGTCTCAGCATGGCTGGATGCAGAGCAGGCCTTTGTCTGCTGGCTCACCTTCAGCCATTTTGTGACCATGCAGTGTGTAGTCAGTAGTGGCCAAATTGTTTGCTGACTGGCATATCGGCTGATAAGGACAAGACTTTAGGTCCTTTCATCCTATCAATTTAAGGCATTTTTTTACCCATTTTATAATGGTGCTTGACATAATAAAATTATCTCAGTATTGGTCATTGTTTATCTTGTACACTCCTGATGTGTTTTCTGGTTTCATCTCGTCATCTTATAAACTGATGTGTTCTCTCGTTCCGTCACTTCATCTTGTACACACCTGATGTGTTTTCTGGTTTCATCTCGTCATCTTATAAACTGATGTGTTCTCTCATTCCGTCACTTCATCTTGTACACTCCTGATGTGTTCTCTGGTTTCATCTCGTCATCTTATAAACTGATGTGTTCTCTCATTCCGTCACTTCATCTTGTACACTCCTGATGTGTTCTTTGGTTTCATCTCGTCATCTTATAAACTGATGTGTTCTCTCGTTCCATCACTTCACCTTCTACCGTGGATGTAGTTCCTTCATTCAGTTGTTTCAAGTGTTGTGAAGCAACTGATGCATGCTTTCCTTTTTCTCCTCTGGATTGAGGAAATGGTGCCCACTGTAATACATCCCATATCGGCTAATAAGAGGACGTCATTGTCTGACCAATGCCTAAAACATTCTAATTTTATTTATTAAGGTTTGAATAATGGAATATCGCACCAGACGAAGACCATGTGGGTCTTCAGAATCTTTGATCAATGCTGGACAGAGAAGCTTGCCCAATCCCATTTCTGGAATGGAGAGAAGTCAACAATTCTGAGATGGGATTAAAAAAGATCCTGAACATTATGCAGCATATCTGGAAACCTACAGAGCTCGATCACAGGCCTACCGGGATAACCTGGATGAGGAGAAGCGCCAAGACTACAATGCAAAGTCCAGGGTGAGAATGCAGCTGTACAGGGAAAGTCAAAAACTGAAGAAATTGGAGGAGCAAAACAATAAGCATACAGCACCCAATAAACCAACCACCAGAGGAGATGAACAAAAAAAGCAGCAGAAAAGAGAAAAGTGGCGGGAACAAAAAAGACAGCAACGTCAATCACTGTCAGCACAGAAGAAACGGAGGATTAATGAAAGCAGATGACAAAAATACAAGAAGCAACAAGAAAAATTACAGACAACCACAATAAGCGCCACTGCAGAAGTGCAAGCAAAATTAAGTGCTACTACTGATACAGCCACTGTTCTGGACCCACGCTCAGAAAGTGCTGTTTGGAAGGCACTTCAGAGGGCACAATACGCCCTACCAAGTTCACCCACCCATTTTGCATGTACTGTTGATACCCTGATATCCTCATGCTCACCAGCAAAGCAGGATGCACTGGCAAAAAGACGAGAAAACTTAACATGCCGTGGAAATTTGGAACAGAAGCTGGTGGAAGTCCTTAAGGAAAAGGCCAAGAGTGGTCCAAAGAAAAAACGCGAATGGGTTGGAGCAGTTCTTGTGTTGAAAAAATATAGAATGCTACGCAAGGCCAGCACAGCTTTTGGGATCAGCTGGACAACACTAATGAATTTAGCACACACGGAGAAGAAAAGTATGAAACCTACACACAAAGCAGCACTGCCTTTGGAAACAGTCACCAAAGTAAAAAACTTTTATGAAGACTCTGCAACCCCTATGCCTCACAAGAAGGCATTTTTGAAACAAATACAGTGTGCCAAAGCCTACCTAGCAAAACTACTCAATGCATTGCATGCTCAATTTCGTAAAGAAAATCCAGACTGTAACATCGGGGTAACTAAATTTGACACTCTGAGACCACCCCATATTAAACTGGTCTGTGAAAAAAACTTTGTCCAGTGCCTTTGCGAGTACTGTGAAAATGCCACATTAAAGATACGCACAATAAGCCACACGGCTGATCGTTACAGAATTACTAAGTGCAAAATACCAAATATATATGATGCTGTGGAGCTGACAATGTGTCCAAAGGAAGGAGAAGGCAGTCAAATGTTCTTCAGGAGAGACTGTATGGCAAAGGTGTGTGACAACTGCTCAGTACATGGAATAGAAAAGAAGGTAGAGGAACTGTTGAGGCTACATGGGGGCAGACCTAGTGAGATGGTACCAGTGGGAAAGTATCACTCTGAAAAAAACAACTGATGGCATTGAAACCAAAATGACCAGGAAAGTGCTGAATAGCAAAAGACAAGCTTATGAGAGCTAGTTGAGAGCCTCAGGAAGACACACAGTTTCTGGGTCATCACCTACATGTGGCAGCATGGCAACAACAACAATTCAGGTTAATTAAGTCAGACATACCACAAGGCTGGGTCATAATGGTGCTAGACTTTGCAGAAAACTATGCCTGCAAGTACCAAGATGAAATCCAGTCCTGCCATTGGCACCATGAGCAGGCTACAGTGCACCCAACAGTAACCTATTACAACTGTTCTCATTGCACCAACAGCATCAAAGAAACAATTGTATTCATCTCCGAGGACCTTACACATGAAACATAGAAACATAGAAACATAGAAACATAGAAACATAGAAGTTGACGGCAGATAAGGACCGCAAGGCCCATCCAGTCTGCCCATTTCTTTTTCTACCTTATAAATGTGCCATCGGCCTTTGCTCTGTCAGTGACCTATCTATTCATAGTCATTTGTATTGCTCCCTTATGCCTATCCCATGCCTGTTTGAAGCCCTGCACTGTATTCATAGCCACCACTTCTTGTGGTAAGCCATTCCATGCATCTACCACCCTTTCTGTGAAAAAGAATTTCCTCACATTCCCCCTTAATCGGCCTCCCTCTAATCTCATGCTGTGTCCTCTTGTCCTGCTATTTTTCTTATATTTAAACATGTTAGACTCTTTCACCTTGTTTATGCCCTTAAGGTGTTTAAATGTCTCGATCATATCACCTCTCTCCCTCCTTTGCTCAAGGGTATACATGATCACCATGCTGTTTGTCACTTCGTGAAGATGGCCAATGCACACCTCATGAACACTCTGCACCTAAACATTACAAAGGAGGTACATTTTTCAGATGGCTGTGCTAGCCAATATAAATCCAAATGGTCATTTTATGGCATTTCAATGGCTCCATCAGAGTTTGACTTCAACACTGAGCATGCCTACTTTGGCTCACATCACGGGAAAGGCCCCTCCGATGGTGAGAGTGCCGTTGTCAAATCAAAGGCAGCCAGAGCAGTGCAAGCACGACTCGCAGTAATTTCGACAGCATATGAGCTTTTCATATTCTGCCGTGATAATCTTAAAATGAAAAATACAAGTGACATGTGCTTACACAAAAAAAAGACTTTCTTCTGGGTATCTGCAAGAAGCATACAAAGGCCAAAAGGACCAGATGTCCAAGCAGTTCCTGGAACAAGACGGATCCAGAGTGTGAGATCTGTGGCTGAAGGTGTTGTTGCCAGCAGAGACTTATCATGTTTCTGTGAACATTGCCAAAATAATGATGGCCCATATGAGAACTTTGAGCACGTGGGCCCGTGGACAACACGGGGGCTCAAATTCTCATACCGCTGCACTGATCAGACTGAGCAGATACCTGCCCATGTGAACATTGTTCACGCAACACCAGTGACAGCCCTCTGATGCTCCATGCACAAAAAAGACTGACCACTCTGCTGATCACTACACCGCAGAGATGGACACCCCCACTGTTTGCAGTACTACTGATCCCTCATCTGTCCCAGGCACTATAGTGATAGACCCCTCTTCTACTCCCTGCACTTCAGCAGCGGATCCCGTTTCTGCTTCAGACACTGTGCAGCCTTCTTCTGCTCCCTACACTTTAGCAACAGACCCCATTTGTGCTCCAGACACTGTGAAGCCTTCTTCTGCTTCATTCACTTCAGCAATGGACCCCGTTTGTGCTCCAGACACTGTGCAGCCTTCTTCTGCTCCCTGCACTTCAGCAATGGACTCCGTTACTGCTCCAGACACTGTGCAGCCTTCTTCTGCTCACTGCACTTCAGCAGAGGACCCCGTTTCTGCTCCAGACACTGTGCAGCCTTCTTCTGCTCCCTGCACTTCAGTAATGGCCTCTACCACTTCTGGCCCCATTGTGCACACTGGCTGTGCACCGATAAAAAAGAAATTAAATCCTGCCAATGTACAGCTGGAAAAATTCTATGCAGTATACTATTCAAAACAATTTTTTCTTGGACGAGTTCTTTCATTCAATGAGCTGCAATGTACCTTCACTGTGCAATTCCTTCATCAGCGTGCAAATGGGTGCTTCACATGGCCATGATACCAGGACACTGACATGGTCAGACAAATCAGACTTTTTCATGGACCTGTACATATGTCGGGAGATGGAATGTTTCAAATTGCACCGGACGAACTGCAAAAGATTGCAACCAAATACAAAAAGCTCCAGAAGCGCTGGGATTGAGACATTGTAAACTGTTGGACAATATCACTTGTTGATGCATACTTTTCGAGGTTTATTTCTTTTTCTTTTGACTTTTTCAAAACACATGAATATGTAATTCCCTGTCCACAATACTAAACACAATTAGCAAACATTTATGAACTTACACTGTTGTTTGTTCTCTTTGTCCCTGTTTGGTGTCCACTGGTACATTCAGAACACAGGCTTGGTGTCCGCTGGTACATTCAGAACACTGACACGTGTTTTTCTTGGTCATTTGAAAGTGAGTTATTTCACAACACAGTGTATAGTTCACAGTGGGGTGACAGTGTGTTGAAATGCTAAAAAAAAATGGTCTGCCCTGCATTTAAAAAATGACCCTTCATGTCATAGTTTGGTACAACATTTTCATGAACATACCCAGATGCATTTGGTGGTAAAAGCATTGTTGTATTTGGAGACCTTTTATAGCTTGCACCAGTTAATGCAGAACTTGTCTTTGCAGCTCTGACTGTCAAGCAGGCTAAGAATACACTAGGCTCTCAAAAGAGGTCAAAGGGAATGTAAAGGCCAAAAGGATGAGTTTCAGAAAGTACAGTATATGGAGACACAGAAGGAAGAGGAAAAGGATAGGCTGGTGTATTTGAGTAATCTGGTGAGAGTGAGCTGTATTGACTGCCAGAAGTTGTGAGAAGAAGAAGAGGGACTGTGTTTCACTTGTGCTTTGTAGGAGGGCTACTAAGCTACTATTTTAAGAAATAAAAGAAAAACCACCATTGCCTTAAACGTATGTAGTCATTACCAGTGTATCTTATTGCTGTCCCTGTTCGTTTGTTGCTCACCGTGTCTCCTTTGTTTCGCCAGGAAGAAGACCTGTGCGGTGGCCCTGGTTGGATTGATGAGGTGGGGGAGTCCTCAGAAAGCTCCGAAAAAGTGAAAAAGTGGAAGTTTTTGTGTGAAGTGAGCTTTGCGATTAGTTTTGGCTCAATACCAGCCTCTCTCAGTGCCCTGTTTTCCTTTTTTGTTCTTTAAAACACTCCGGAGTTTAGATCTGAAGCCCCTTTAAACGTTCGAAAGAAGAAACACTGAAAACGTGTATATTTTTTCTTCTGATAGTTAAGTGGCTAGAATAGCAGTTTGCTTGAAATTCTATGACTCCAGGAAGTTATTGTTAATTTTGTCATATCTGAATTTTACAAAAAGGAGAAGCAGAAAAGCAGAAAGTTGGAAATAAAGAAAAGATTCTGGTTTTTCAACATGTTTATTTTTCACTCTGATCTAGTTTTGGACTTAGATCTGGACTCGGTCTAGTGTTATATTTTTTGGTTTTATTTGTGTGCTTTTTGTCTGTTTTATGTGTTTCCATTTTTATTTTATTTTTATTCTCATTTAGTATTTGTGATTTTTTAAGTTTATTATTTTGCCAGGACTGTTACTGACATTGTAGGATTAATACCATAATAGCATCTATAAAGCACTTAGATAGCACTTAGATAGTGTTACAATCCCAAGCTAGCCCATCAATTGCCATTACTAATGGGTTAGTTAATAAAGCTAATTACTAAAAGCCGAATGTCATTTGAATGTTCTGCACTTTTGTGCGCTTTGATTAGATGATTGCCAGTAATTAAGGCTGCCTCTCATTTTTGCTGGAGCTGATCTCTTGCAGTTGGCTTTATTGTTAATTAATTGATTATATGTGTCTTTTCATGTTTCTCATGCACCTTGATTTGTGCACTATTTAAAAGGACCCTGGTGCTTTCTTTTGTTCAGATCGCTTGGAGAGCCTGTGAGTCTACACGGATACTTATTCAGCTACATGAGTTCTTTTCATTAAGTTAACACTGTAGAAGGGTCAGTTCACCCTATTCTTTGGTCCATGCTAAGCAGTTAAAACCATTACTCTTTTCTACAGCTTTGCCTGTCATACGTAGTGTGAAGTGTGTAGCTGCAGCTTGATTCAGTATTGGAAGTTTTGTGGTCGACCTAGCTGTGAAATAACAGCACAGTTCCGCTTATGATACAGAGCCCTATTATTGGAACATACTGATATACTCTGCTACTGTTGGTCTCTCGTGTAACTTTTGGTTTGATTAAGTTTAATCTTATAAGCGGGACAAGTAAGTTGATCTTGTTTTTTTTTTTTCCTTTTTGGTTTATAGATAATTGTGAAAGCACTGATTGTATGTAACTGCTTGTTATCTTAACTTATATTCCCTGTTATTTTTATGTGATATTTTACATTTTTATGATCAAGGGTGTGCTGTTAATTTAGTATTTTTGTTTTTAGATATTGATATTTGATATTAGCATATTTGTTTATTTGTTTTTTAGTGTTTGGATATTATATTCAGTTCTGTGGACAGATCTGCTTGCCAAGTGTCCTATTTATGTGGGCTGTGAGGGGCATAAAAAGAAATCATATTCCCCCATTTTTCGTTCACCTGGGATTTGTTTGGCATTCTGAACAATATTTCAGCCTAAAAAAGATTAAAAACTCCATTGCCATATTGGTGGACTAGAGATTTTTTACTATGATACACTTACACTTACACTGAATTTTATCACCTATATATTTTTTCAAACAGTTGGGCCTTTTTAGGAATTTGCCTGATTCCCTCTTTTTTTTCGATAATTTCACTTGTTTGTATTCTCTTCTAGTTGAAACCTGTATTAGCTATATTAAGGAGTTTGTCCCTAAGACTGCTGGTTTTAGTAATTAATTGAAATGATAAAAAAGATGAAAACTTAAAGTAAGAAAAATTCTACTAAGTCAGGCAAAATGGGAAATATAACAAAGCTGTCAAAAAAAAACATTAAAGAATACTATTTTCCCTGATATTACCAAAATAATGCATTTTATAAGACCTGCTCCAGACCAAATAGAACTAAGGGACAACAAGAAGGTAAACAGAGATTTTGTACCAAGGTCTACGTCTTCTCCTGATCTTAATATGAGGAGTAAAGAGACCTGTTCAAGTGAGCACCCTTTATTAGAGGAAATTAGAATCCTTGAAGAAAATGATCTGCTAAAACACACAGAGGTGCTGGCATTCCCTGAGTTTGGTTCTGAGTTTCCTCATTCAGATGTGGTTTCATCTGAAATGAACGGAAACTCGATTAGAGAAGATTTTGGAAAAATTAAAAGTATAGAGGTATTGAGAGAGAAATCAGCTAAGATGTTAGCTAATAATAAAAAAATCATGGAAAAGTGGTAATAAGGTATTGGCCCAAAGTGATTTAACAGGCAATAGGAATATTGTCACCAATGAGAAAATTGATATTGATGTGAATTATGGTAATTGTGACAATGATATTAGTACTGAGAATAATAATAGAAATGTTTTGGATGTATTTGTATTATCTCCAGAAGCTGTGGACATTTACCAAAATTCTAATGTTGGGGGGTTTAATATTGAAAGAGATGAGTGCGAAAGTAGATCCTATCTGAGAGATTTTACCTCTTTTATTACACCATACATGAAACATTGGTATAAAGAAACTTTCAAAAATCCCATTAATAGAGTAAGATGTTTGGGCTCTGATGTGAAAAACTCTCAGTTAAACTGAACATGTTTAGACGTTGGTAATCAGGATTCCAGTAAGAGTAATTTGACAAGTCAAGAGAGGGATAGTGTTCTTATTGACAAACTTAATGAAATTAAGAAATACATTTGTTTTGGTAATACACAGCTTGTGGAATTGGATGTCATGTTTAAATCACTTGTGGAATACTTTGTGAAAACATCAAATGTGCAAGGAAAAATAACCCCTACTTTGGAAAAAGATAGAGATGTAAAGGATGATCAGAGAAATAGGCAGAATCTCAGATACGGGGGATATAGAGTTGCTGCCCTAAAATGGAAAAAATAGGTGAAAAAAAGGAATATGGTAATTCAAGAAGAAAGAAAAAAGGGGGGACAGAAAGAAAATTGAAAGTCTAGAACTGAAATCAGTGAAAACTATAACAAGAGAGATTGCTGATAAAGAAGTTAAGGAAATAGATCATTTAATCTGAGAATTAAACCAGAGAAAATATCAATTAAAGAAGGATTGTAAAAACCAAAATGAATATTGTCCACCCCTTGAGAGGAATGATGTAGGGAATCCAAAAGAAAAAAATAGTAAGTAAAGGAAAATCTAATGATGTAGAAAGGTGCTGCTTACAGAATGAACAGGCCCATGTTAGGGAAAGTGTTGCTCCAAATAAAAATATGGGAAATAATGTAAATAAGGTGAAAATTACTGTTGATGAAGATAGGAAAGATAGGCAGATCAGGGAGGGTGACATGTTACCTACGTTATTTTTAAAAGGGGTACCAAAGGGAAGAAATAAAAACCCTTATACCCTGAAGTTAACAATCTATAGCTTAGTAAAAGGCATTATGGGCCATACATTTGGCTGGCAGCATATTGCTTCTGTGTACAGGTATACATCCAGCCCTTTTAAGGGATGGATTTGTTTAGTGTTAAAAAAGGCTGAATCAAAGTCAGATTCGATGAAAGAAAAAGTGAACTTCAGGGTTTAGGTATATTACTGGACTCTACAATTAGAGAAAAGATACAGTCCAAAGTTCCAAAAGAAAAAAGGATCACACAATATAGGATATCAGGTGAAAGTAAAGCGAATAAGAAGGAAGGTAATCCAAGTAAACAAGCAAGAATTACGGTTTATATGAAACCAACAGATACTGAAATTAGCTTGGATGGTGATTCAGATGTTTCAATTTATATCCAAGGAAGAAAGAAACTAGGGCATGGAATTAATAATAGTGTGATAATGGAATTGGACTCTAGTACTAGTGTAGATGACCTCTCAAATGTTGATAATGTAACCATTTTAAATAATTCTCAGACAAGTACATTGTCCCAAGATGATAGCAATAACTGACTTAGTAACTCAGAGACTGAAAGTCAATCATCCATGTTAACATGGAATGTTGCAGGATTAAGATCTAAAATAGAGGACAAGTGTGTCCTGGAATGGTTAAGCCAATTTCCAATCCTAATATTCCAGGAAACCTGGATGGGTAGACTTGATAAGTATTTAATTGAAGGTTACAACATGTGGTATGTTCCGGCTATTCTGTATAATAAGTTTGGTAGGAGTAAGGGTGGTTTGGCCATTTTCATCCATAATTCATTTGCTGTAGGTTGCATTGAATCAAGTATGTATAGTGACTTTTTTATGTATTTAATTTTGAAACTTAAAACTAAATGTATTCCATTGATTAATATTGATATTCCTCCTCATATAAAGCAAAAGGATTATGGGATTATCCTTGATAATTTGGTGGAAGTTATTGACTCTATAAGTGTTTGATATCCAAGTATTGAATTTATCCTGGCTGGGGACCTCAATGCATGTATAGGAAACTTGATAGAAGAAAGAAGTGGTGATTGGGGCTTAGATGATGTCTTTGATATTCCGATCAGGCAATCTAAGGATAAAAAGGTTACTGGTAATGGTAAGCTTTTGATACAACTCTTAGGAAGAAATAATTTGAGAGTATTAAATGGTCATTCCAGAAATGATTGGGAGGAGGAAATAACATTTCCTTTAGCTAATGGGGACAGTGTAATAGACTATTTTATGACAGATGCCTCCCTATACCATATTGTAGACTTTATCAAGATACACAGAGTTTGGGATAGTGACCACTTTCCACTAGAATGTAAAAGCAAGACAGTTAGTTTAATGTTTAATAGAAATAAGAAAAGTGAGTTGGAAATAAATCAAACCATGTGTATAAAATACAGTAAAAAAATTGTTTGGAATGAGTTTACCAAATTAACAGTAGACAGAATCATAGATTGCAACCAATGTCTGAAAACTCTATTAGATTAGAGTGGGGAAAATAATCAAGAAAGTGAGTTAAACTACCACAATATGGTAAAAATCTTTGACCAGTTTATGGAAAATTGTAGTGAACAACTATTTAAGGCAAAACGTCCAATGCCTAAAAACAATATTGGGTCAGACAAACCCTGGTTTGATAAGGACTGTAGGAAAATGAAAAAAGAAATTAGGAAAGTTGGGAAACTAATGCAGAAATTAACAACCCCTACAGTTTTTTGTGCTATGAAAAATTTGAAAAGAGAATATAAGAAATTATTAGCCACTAAAGAAAGATTACATAAATTAGAGTTGTGGTCACAATTACAATCCTCTATATGGAGGAAGGATACAAAATTATTCTGGACTCTTGTCACATTTGGTTACGATGAGAAGAATGTGAGATATAAGTTACATGGTCTCATTTCTGGAAGTACATGGGTCCAATATTTTGAAAATGTTTATAATAGTAACTTAAGTGTAGAGGGTGCTGAAGATTGTGATCTTCCATTGGACAACAAGTCAAGCTGTCCCTTTCTATTCAGAGTTACTGAGGTTAGATTAGCCATTTTGAACCAAAAAAGGAATAAAGCAGCTGGTCATGATGGTTTATCAGCAGAAATTTTCCTCCATAATCCTGAAAAATGGGCAAAGCTTTTAGCTCCAGTTTTTAATACATTAATCTAATGCCTATTGTTACCCCACAACTGGAATCAAGGTATAATTATGCCATTATTAAAGAGTGGAGACAAGCAAGACCCTAAGAATTATGGACCAATTACACTTCTTCCAATTGTACAAAAAAATTATACTAGGTTAATTTTAGATAGATTAGATAGTTGGGTGGTAGAGAATAAATTAATCTCTAAATGGCAATGCAGTTTCAAAAAACAATGTGGCACTTTAGACCTAACTTTTATGCTAAACTATATTATAGATATTTATGTGGAAGTGAAGAGAACTTCACTATACATATGTTTTATTGATATAAAAGCAGCCTTCAATTAAGTTAATAGAGTTATCTATGGGAAATGTTGAGGAAATTGCATATGGACCTGCATTTGCTGGGCACTTTAAAAATGTTGCATTATAATACTACAGCAAGGATACGTTATACCAGAGATGGAGCCCTAACTGACCAGATAAACATCTTAAAAAGTGTGAAACAAGGGTGCTTGTTAGTACCAATTTTATTTAACTTGTATATTGAAACTTTGATGAGTAAATTAAAGGAGACTGACTCCTTTGAACCCAAGGTTGATAATGAAGAAATAAAGCTGTTATTGTATGCAGACAACACTATTCTTTTATCAAGAACTCCATTAGGCTTGAAAAGAAGTATTATTAATATTATTTCAACGTTAAAAGATTTAGACTTGGAATTGAACGTTGGCAAGACTAAGATTATGGTACTAGGTCAAACACATGACAAGATAAAACTGTGGCATATAAATGGTACTAACCTTGAAGTAGTGCAGCCATATAAAGATCTAGGAGTTATATTTGAGAGAAACCATTCTTGGTCTGCTCAATAAACCTTACAAAACTACAAGTGCCATTTTGGCATTTGCAAACAAGTTTGCAGGAAATAGTTTTAAATCATTAATATCAACATTTGAGGTAAAAGCAATCTGCCAACTGTTGTATGGTGGGGAAATCTGTGGGATTTCTCTTGATAAATATGATAATATAGAAGCTGCTCAGAGTAGATTTCTTAAACTTATATTGAATTTGCCAAGGGATTGTCCCTCCGCTTTCTTGCAATTAGAATCTGGTATGCTCCCTTTAAAGGAAAGATTGTTAATAAGGGCAATTAAGTTTTGGGGTAAAATCCAAGGTATGAACAAGGATAGGTTACCAAAAATATGTTATAAAGATTTTATTAACCGTTCATAAACTCAGAATGTTAAAAATGTTTGGTTCTCAAGATTGAATAATAAAGTGAAATCCATAGGTTTAGAGGGGTTTATTTTGCCAGTTGTGAAATGTAATACTGCACAATATATTGAAAATGTTATGATGAGACTAAAAGATATTGCTATTACTAGGGATTTTGAGAAAATACATGACATTGATAGGTTTGGTGTACATTCATTAGTTAAACAACATTGAGGTACGGATACCTACCTCATGATTTGTGAAAAGGACTTGCATAGAAATATTTTATGCAAACTGAGATTGGATATGTTAGGTCTAGATACCTCTAATATTAAACAAAGTTATGCCCTGATTAAGAACTGTGACTGTATAGACAAGTCTCTTCCTAGGATGTTACATGATATGTATAATTGTAAGAAATGGGAGAAAGAGAAAAGGCGATGGATGACTCCTCTTTCTGTGGCCATTATTTCAGGAATTATTGATGGTACCCAGAAAGAAATTTTAAAATTAGAGAAATTGAATGTGATATTTGGAATTGAAAATTATTTATTAGTATGTGGAATTTAGAGTTGGTAAGTATATGTATATGTGCAATAGATATAAATGTGTTATTTTATGTATGGAATGTTATAAATCATATGGATTTTATACATTTGTGTGTTAATAAACTTGAATTTGAAAACTAGGCTGCAATGGAGGTTTTAACCTGTGGGAGTTATTTACCTATGTCTAGCTATATCAGAACATGCGACAAAGTGGTGATCTGGCTTACAAGGCACTGTTGGATCAAGCTCGTACAGGTTCTCTGTCACCAGAACATGTTTCAATGTTACATGGTCGAAGAATCAGAATGGATACTACATCCATAGAAACAGCATGTGATGTTTTCAGTGATGTGTACTCCACAGGTACATGCATTGAGTGTCTTATGCCACGACTGAAGAAATGTGGTGAGTTCAGCAGTGTCATGTTGCAGAGAGAGAATCAAGAGATTCGCACACTGCATGCTGTTGATACAGTTGATGGTGTCATTCTAAGTAAAAAAATGGTAATGAAGATGACTGAACGACTCACTGAACTGAAGTCAGATGTTTCACACACAGCTGGCCTGGAAGCTGTTCTTACAGTTTATAAGAATGCACGTGTCATGCTATGCCACAATCTTGATGTGGAGTGTGGCATGGTAAATGGTGCCATGGGTAACATCATTGACTTCATTTACAATGTTCAGAAAATGTTTATTGAGGCATTTGTTGTCCACTTTGACAACATGGAACAGCCTGTGCAGATTGATCGTACCTGTGTTAAGTTCCAGGTATTTAAGAATATCTATGTGAACAGGAAACAGTTCCCCAGTATGTGTTGCATATGCTGTTTCAATTCACAAGTCTCAGGGCTTGAGTTTGGATTCAGCAATGGTGGACATAGGCACAGACATTTTCAAAGATGGCATGAGCTATGTTGCACTTTCATGCATACGTAGTCTTTCTGGGTTGCACATCATAACACTCGCACCTCAGAAGATACACGCTGTCAAGAGATGTATTGTCGAGTACAACAGATTACATACCCTATATCAGCCACAGATGTCTTTAATACCATTACCTACATGTGTGGTTGTCTCACATCCCTCAGTCACAGCTACACCTGTAACAAAAGAAAACAAGCTTATACAACTGATTCAACTGCGCAGAGTGTTAAGAAGGTCACAATGTCAAATACAGATGCAGAACTGGCTGTCGGGCAGAAGTCAGTTGGTATGGCTGTTGTCCCAGTGTTTTATGACAGTACTAGAGTAAACTACAATGTTAATTCAGCTGTGCAAGTCTTTCTCTACATGCCACACTTTGTGCAGGCAATATCTGCTTCACAAGAGATTGCCTTATCAAAGGCATTGAAGCAAGTTGTCAACATGGCTTCTGATCAGTCTAACAACATACAGTCACTTACACCTCTATGACAGGTGTTGGGGACATATGATGGATGCAGTTCCTTTGCTGCTAACATGCAGCAGGACTCCAGTGAGTTCATGATGGCAATCATAAACAGCTTGGATGAAGAGGAGATTCCAATGCATCAATAATTCACTGTGGCATATGTTATCAAATATTTATGTGTGTTATGTGGTCATTCAGAGCGAGAAACCACAGAAGATATGTTTTGGGTTTCTCTGTTTGTGCCTCAGATTAAAAGTGTCAAGTTCCGGCAGCTGTTTACAAATGCTGAAAGTGGTCACTTGTGTGTAAGGTGTAGAGGTACATGTACTCAGCCCATATGTCTCAGGACTTCATCTCAATATCTTATGCTTGTACTGCATAGATTTGACTCTAATGGGCTCAGAGCTGACACACCTATCACTGATTTCACAGCTGGTAGAACTGTATTTAACCCAGAAGTGTTTGACACTCATGCTGTGATCTATCACTATGGCCAGTCTGTACATTCTGGACATTACACTTGTTTGTTGAGGTACAGAACTGGCTGGGTTGAGTGTGATGACTCAACAAGTTATTTCAAACAGAGACTACCGCAGCACTTAAAAAATGCATATGTACTGATATTGAAGAATTACAACAATCTTCAAGTGTCAGAGGAATAGTCACACAACATGTGATGTACTTTGCTGTCCATTTTGTTACACAGTGACTTCTGGTATATTATCATATTTTTTCTTACAGATGTGCATTCATTACTACACTGGTAACATATCATATGGTTTAATAGCATATATGTACTCAATGTGACATATAAGATTGTAGTGTTGATCAGTGACACAGTGAAAATAGTTGCAGTGGTCTTCAATCTGCGCCTGCTGTCTTCACAGTCACTAGAAAAACCACACTTACATGTCTAAGAAAGAGTTTTTAATGTCAAAAGAGATATTCCTATCTGGTTGCCCTCTTCTGCCATTGTCTTTTCTTATGAGTATGTTGTATGCAGAACTAGCAAGTACTAGCTGGTACATTTGCCAACTGTGTGCCTGTACTAAAGAACAATACTTGTCCATGTGTATAAGGAAAACTGAGTAACACATCTGTTTGTTAACGTTTTTCTGTATGATTACATTATTAGGATCTTTTATGAGTAAAATATATCCTGGTGTTTGTTCCAGTTCTGTGCCAGCAGTATTTAACTGTCTTATTTTACATGGTCTGATGACCTGAACTTAAGAGTACAATACTATTAAATGCATATCACTCTGTCACATGTTGAGTAGCATCAGGTGTGGCCTGTGTTCCTTTTTTTTTATCCACTTGTGTCTTCACTAAATAACACCATTTTGGGTCACAACAGTGTATTACTATCCCTGTTTTGTTGCCGTACATATGTATTGTATATATGTGTAAATGATTGTAAAGACATTGCTTGTTAATAGTTTGTACTGTGATGTTTAAAGTAGTTTTGTTAACTGCCATGTAAGTTGATCTATTGCAAAATTAGTAATATTTGACTGTTTTGAAGTTTAACTTTCATAACTTTTAAATGTCATGGTAATATATTAATTAGTATGACATAGATTTGTAGTTGCACATATATAGTATATTGTTATTCCATATACCCATAATTGATATCAATGTTAAGTGTTGTAGCACACATTTTAAATTATCTAAAGGTTACATTTTTTGATTATCATATAATAAAATGTTAAGTTCATAGCATTCTGTAAAACTATTTCTTTTATGTAAGTAGAACATGTTACAGATCTATGTGCTTTATTAGTTTGTTAGTAATGTGATTATTGATTCAGTAATTTTCACTGATGTATATAGTTCCCGTTAACATGTGCTATTTGATTTATTTGTGTGATAAGTGAATTCAATGTATGTTTATAACAGTTAACAATTGTACATCAGACACTTTCACTGATAACAACTGAGTGTTTGTGTTCCTGATAATATTTTTTGATCGCCTCTATTGAGGGGTCAGGTGGGAATTTTCCAAATGCAGTAACATAGCAATATGTCTTAACATGTATATGTATATGTGTGTGTATATATATATGCGTATGTGTAAACATAAAATATTTAAATGTTTAACAGTAAGTTTAAGCTGTGTATTTTTTTAGAGGGCATTGTTTGGTTCTGCTGCTATTACTTTAATGGTTGGCATCTGTTTTTTCACCCAACCCAGGAACATTCACATTATCAGTCACACAATGACAGCAACATCATAACTGTTTGATATGTGTAAGTAGTGTACAGAGAGTACTGTGGTACCTGTGTTTATGTATTGTGTACTACTGCCACTTCTTAGCCATTGACTATCTGTGATACTGTTTTACATGTATTTCAAACATTGGTGAAAAACATTTGAATGTTTGTTTTGTGAGACTGATTTTGTGCACTAATTAGATTTTTAATTCGGCCTTTTTTACAATTTTTAATTGGCAATAAATCTTTTGTAAGCCTTATCTGCCTGTGTTGTGTCTTTCATTAAGCATAAAGTAATAGTGATAATATGTATGTTGCTGTTGGTGTAATGGTGCATCTAAACATAGTGTATGATGCTCATTGGTGCAGGTTTCATCCTTTGCACTGTTAATCTGTTATAGATCAATGTGGTGAACAGATTAATCTCCTATTCCATAGATTGAGCATTTTATTTTTACATCAAAGGCATAGAATATGACCTATTGCTGTATAAATACTATCAGAGAACTACATATTCAGACAAAGGTATCTATATTTTGGTGAGTCTGTGTTGTGAAAAGGGAAGCACGGTCTCAACAACATATTCAAATTAAAATGACATAATGATTTCTCAAAAAAGACAGGAAATTCATGGCAAAAAAACTGTTTAATTCATCAGTTAGGGTTGTTCCACAGTGACAAAAGCAAGGAAATTTGGAGTTAGGGTTGAAAACCCTAACTCCACATCCCCCATCCCCCAGCTCCACACACACACACACATAGGGGCAGGACCAAGGCAACACGACCAATCACAGACAACCAGCAGCAGGTGACAGAAATAACATACAATTGTATAAACATACTACAAGACACATCCATCGCCATGGGCCAACAACTGTTGCATTTGAGCAGTCATGGGTGTACAGAGTGTTGTGCACATCTTCATATCGTCACATGTCACAACAATACTGTTACACATAGAATTCCTATGATATACATTGTTTGTTCATGCTGCGATGATATAATGAGGTATCAACATAGAATAAAGTATCTAGAACATTGTATGTTATCTAATGTGGACATACAAAAAAAAACAGTAGTATAGATGAGCAGCATAGTGTATACAATCATAAACATGTATTTTACAGATACAGAGTCAGAGCAAGGCATACTGTACTGCTTCAATTTTTTCTTATGGCATGGTAAGTGGAGGCACACAATTTCTGTTTAAAATGACAAAGTTTTCACAACTGAGCTATTGTATAGTGTTACCATGTGAGCTATCAGGTCTGACAGTTCCACACTAATGTTACATTCTACAAAGTAAGATGATTGTACAGTACTGCTGTGCAGAGAATAGTATACTGACACATGATTGTCTTATTCCGGGGTAACATCAGGAGGCATTAACAGTCCACTATTTGATATACTGCTGCTACTATGGTATTAAAAGCATCAATGTTCAGATATCTAACTTCATGACCACATAGTAGCAGAGATCAGTTTAAGACACTTTAATGTGTCTAACAATGCACTGCTCTTATCATGCCGTAAGAACAATTTGGAACAGTACAGTATTATCTATTAAGTCATTCTCCACTATTACTTTAACCTTTGCAGCTCTGTATGATACTATGTCACCAAAACTGTTCTATGTTACTACTTCAGTCTTTTTACCTTGCTCTAACTCTGTAACTGTAAATGCATGTTTATGATTGTATACACATTCCTACCTATGTGGTACTAGTGGTGGCGAAACACAACATTTTTCCATCTCTGTACCTACGAATGAATAATATTAGACTGGATTTACACCAGGGTTTCATGTCTGTAAAAGGCTCCTAATATCACCCTAACAGTAGCAAATAATGTATTCAAATGCAATTATTAACACTATACTACTCACTGCTATCTAATCCTAAACAGATAAACAGCAATGTCAAACTGTAGGTAACAAACTGTAAAATATCATAATGGCCCATGGTGGACATTATCATGCAAAACATTTCACATATTCAGTCATATGACTATTGTCATAGGCTGGGAACATCATGAGTCATCTATACCACTGTTAGTTTTGTTAGTGGGTCTGCATGGGGCAGTAAAATACTTTTTTTTTATTTTGCATACTATTTTGAATCACTAATAACAGAACTGTCACACAAGTACTGAGCTTTCTATGTATTAATAGATATGTGACAAGAAATTATCATTCATGCAACATGCGTGTCTCAATGTGACCAAGAACATCTTGATTTAAACAAGTGCACATTTAACAATACATGTTACTTAAGGGGTCCCATACTATCTTTTCTTTTCTGTGTATGTCCACATTAGATAACGTACAATGTTATAGATCCTTTCTTCTATGTTGATACCTCATTATATCATTGCAGCATGAACAAACAATGTATATCATAGGAATTCTATGTGTAACAGTATTGTTGTGACATGTGACAATATGAAGATGTGCACAACACTCTGTACACCCATGACTGCTCAAATGCAACAGTAGTTGGCCCATGATGATGGATGTGTCTTGTAGTATGTTTAGACAGTTGTACATTATTTCTGTCACCTGCTGCTGGTTGTCGGTGATTGGTCATGTTGCCTTGGTCTTGCCCCCTACCTGCATGTGTGTGTGTGTGTGTGTGTGTGTGTGTGTGTGTGTGTGTGTGTAGAGTTGGGGGAGTGGGAGGGAATGCAGAGTTAGGGTTTTCAACCCTAACACTGAATTTCCTCACTTTTGTCACTGTGGAACAACCCAAACTGATGCATTAAACAGAGGTTTTGCCATGAATATACATATATATATATATATATATATATATATATATATATATATATATGTATGTATGCATGTGTGTGTGTGTGTGTGTGTGTGTGTGTGTGTGTGTGTGTATATATATATATATATGTTTTACAGGCAACAAACTCCATTTAATACATTAGTTAGGGTTGTTCCATAGTGAAAAAGTGGGGAAATTCAGTGTTGGGGTTGAATGCCCCTTGGACCCCAGCCCACCCCCAACCTGCATTGAGTGTGCATTGGGGTCATCGGCCTAACTCTCACCACATCACATGTGTGAAGATGCAGAGGTATAGGAGAATGGGGTAAGAGTTAGGACCAACGACCACAATGCTCATCCCGATGGTCCAAGGGGGGCTTTCAACCCTAACACCAAATTTCCTCACTTTTGTCACTGTGGAACAACCCTAACTAATGCATTAAACAGAGTTTTTTGCCTCTAACTTCCCTTCTTTTTGAGAATGATGACGAGAAATAGTGAATGTAATGCGGTGGTGGGAGCATGGGGCCCGAAGCCACGTGATGTCTTGTGACATAGGAAATGGAACAGAAATGCAAACAGAATCACGAACAGTGGTGCACATGGTAATGCAAATGTAGATAGTAAAGGAAACGTTAATGGAAACGCAAGCACAAGGTGACGCTGAAGTGAACAGTGACACAAATGGACATTGAAGCACATACAAAAATGCAACTGGTAATGCAAACAGTGATGGCAGTGGTATTTTAAATGGAAATGTTAAGTGTCACAGCAAAAAGAATGCGAAAGGGAAGAGAAACGGAAACGCAAATGCAAGCACACACGTAAATGCAAACCGTAACATGCACAGGCACGGTACTGCAATTGTAAATGCAAATGGTAAAGTTAGCATGAAGAATAACACCAAAGGAAAGAGAAATGGAAATGGGAACAGAAGCACGTACGGAAACGCAAACTGAAACACGCACAGGCACAGTATCACAATTGTAAATGCAAATGGTAACGGTAACAGCAACAATAACAGCAAAGAAACGGGAAGTGCAAAAAGGAAATGCAAGTGCATATGGAAACGCAAACTGTAATGTGCACAGGCACAGTAATGCAATTGCAAATGCAAATGGTAACAGTAACAGCAAGGAAGATGTAAAACGAAAGAGAAACGTAAAGTAAACGAAAGTGCTGCTGTAAATCAAATTTCAATGCGCACAGTGATGCAAACAAAAACGCAAACAGAAACAGTAGAGGAAATGCAAATGGTAACAGTAACTAAAATGCAAGTGCGAATGACAATGCACGGGGTAATGCACACGGTGGCGTGCACGGGAATGGTAATGCAAACGGGGACATAAATACAAGTGGAAACAGTAACTGTAACAGTAACGGAAGTGCATCACCTGTTTTTGCCAAACAGGTGCATACAGAAACACAGTGTGTACAAAGAATGTATGCATTGTAATGGGGATCGAAGCTTAAAACAAGCATTGGAAGTACTTAATTGATAATATCTCAGCAACTGCACGATGTAGAAAAAAATTTTAATTTCACAAAAATCTTGATTTTCCTGGCTAGGTTTTACTTGCAACAAAAATTCCATATCTCACACCGTTTTCGAGATACGAGCCCCAAAAGGCACAGCGGATGCCACCATGTTAGTCTATGGGAAAAAATGTCAACTTCAGAGTACCGTAACTTGACAGCCGTGCAATATTTTTTCACCAAACTACCAAAAGGCATATCTGTAATATGTTGGCTGCCTTCCCTCCAAATTTCAGCTCAAAAGACCAAACTGTTTTTTCGCAGCAGGGTGGCAAAGAAATTCCTGCCATTTTGGCCAAGTCTGAAAAAGTAGTGTCGCAATTTGCGGCAATTTTTGCAAAATTTTGCAAATGTGTCATGCCTGCGACACTACTTTGAGAAACTACTGGTTCCAGAAATTTGAAAAACATATTTCTGGGGTGTTTTACCCCAAAATAAAGACATGGCTAGTATCCTCAGGGTCCGACAAGGTGAACACAAAAATAATTGTGTCTCTAGAGGGTCCCAAATTTAAATGGCAAGCATTTTTCTGATCACCAACTGAAAAAAAATGGTGGATTTTTGACACTACTAGGGCCATTTGTGACACTAAAAAGTGCATTTGTGAAAGTGCTTAATATTTTAACTTTTCCCATTGACTTATAATGGGAACTTATTTTTTTTGAATAACTTTTGAACCGTTCAATATTATTTCATGAAATCTTCAAAAGGCACATTGGGAACACTGACTGCATGTTCCCTGAAGTTTGTGGACCAGTCACACAAACTGTGTGACCAGTAGGTGACAGCAAAGAAATTGCAAAAAAGCGCAATTGTGCAATTGGTTGTTGCTTAATAACTCCGCAGCTGTATATCTGACCAGTACAAAGCTTGGTAGATCCCAAGACCTACCATGCCCAATCATGCATACCAAATTTTAGGCAAATCTGTTGAACAGTGGCAATGTTATTAAGGTGCAAATTTTGACCCTTTAACCTTAAAAGTGCTACTCAACCCTAACTATGGTAGCACTGCCGTGCTACCATTATATATATATATATATATATATATAAATAGTGGCACTACTTGTTAGGGTTGAGGAGCCATTTACATGTTAAACCCAAAATTGTGCACCTTAATAACTTTGCAACTGTTTGACAGATTTGCCTGAAATTTGGAATATACGATCAAAACCCATACGCCTTGGAATCTGCCAAGTTTCGTACTGGTTGCAAATACAGCTGCGGAGTTATTAAGCATGGTCTGCGGGCATGTTTATGTTTTTCTGGGAATTTTATTGTCACGTGTACAGGTCACACGGTTTGTGCTACTGTTCTGAAATCTTCAGGGACTGTGTGGCTAGGGTCCCCTATGTGCCTTTAGAGGATTTCGTGAAAAACTATTAAACAGTTCAAAAGTTATTCAAAAAACAAGTTCCCATTATAAGTCAATGGGAAAAGTTAACAAAAGGTTTGACAGTGTCGCAAATGCAGTTTTTATTGTCACAAATGGCCCTTTTACTGTCGCAAGTCTGCCATTTTGTTTTCAGTTAGTGATCAGAAAAATGCTTAGCATTTAAAATTCGGACCCCCTAGCAACCTAATTCTTTTTGTATTCACCTAGTCAGACGCTGAAGATGCTAGCCATGTCTTTATTTTGGGGTAAAACACCCCAGAAATATGTTTTTCAAATTTTGGGAAAAAGTACTTTCTCAAAGTACTGTCACACTTGCGACACTGTCGAATGAATTTGCGAAAGCTTTCGCAAACTTCGACATTACTTTTCTAGGCTGTGGGAAAATGACAGCAATTCTTTGGCTTCCTGCTGCAAAAGAATGGTTTGGTGTTTTGGCCTGAAAATTGGAGCGAATGCAGCCAACATCTCACAGATGTGCCTTTCCATGTTTTATTGAAACTATATTACATGGCGGCAAAGTTACGGCACTCCAAAGTTGATGCTTTTTCCCATAGGATAACATTACGGCATCCGACGCGTTACAGGAATCCTTTGGCGCCCTGCTGCAAAATAACAGTTTGGTCTTTTGGGCTGAAATTTAGAGGGAAGACAGCCAACATTACACAGATGTGCCTGTTAGTGGTTTGGTGAAAAAATATTACAGGGAGGCAAAGTTATGGCACTCCAAACTTTTCTTTTTTTCCCATAGGATAACATTATGGCATTTGCAGCGCCTTTCAGGGCCTGTATCTCGGAAATGGTGAGAGATATGGACTTTTCGTAGCAAAAAATACTTAGCCCCCTAACAGGGGCTAAGTATAAAGCTAGCCAGGAAAGTGATAATTCATATGACTTTTGCATTTTTTTTCTATGTCATACGGTTCCTGAGATATATGCAATTTACTATTCCAAGTCCTCATTTTCTGTTCCGACAGCCATTATTTTACATACATTCTTTGTACTCACTGTCTTTCTATATGCAGCTTTTAGGGAAAACTATTGTGTGCGTTTCCATAACTCTTACCCTTAACGTTTCTGCTTCTGGTTCTGTACCTGTTTCAGTTACTTTTCCTGTCTACGTTTAATTTGTGCTACCCTTTGCATTTTCATTTGCGCTTGTTTCTGTCATTTTAACCATTTCTGTCTACAGTACTGTTTATCTTTGTGTTTCGCTTTGTGGCACTATGCGCATTACCATTTCTGTTTGTGGACACTGTGTTACTATGTGACAAGAAGACAATATGCAGCGGGAGCGCAGGGCCCAAAGGGCCCCCTGCTCCTGTTGCTGGTCCCATCGCTGTATTACATTCACTATTTCTCAGTACTGTTTATATTTGTGTTTCACTTTGTCTCACCATGCGCGTTACCATTTGCGTTTGTTGTCACTGTGTTAGTATGTGTGAAGACATCACGTGGCGGGAGTGCAAGGCCCTTCCCGCCGCGTCACATTCACTATTTCTCATTATCATTCTCAAAAAGAAGGGAAATTAGAGGCAAAAAACTCCTTTTAATGCATCAGTTAGGGTTGTTCCACAGCGACAAAAGTGAGGAGTTGTGTTAGGGTTGAAAACCCCTTGGACCTCTCACACCCCCAACCAGCATCAGGGTGTGCATTGGGGTCATCGGTCATAACTCTCACCCCATTCTCCTATACCGTTGCTTCTTTACACATGTGATGGGGTGAGAGTTATACAATGACCCCAACGTGCACCCTGATGCCGTGTCAGGGGTTCTAGGAGTTTAACCTAACACCGAATTTCCTCAGTGTTGTCGCTGTGGAACAACCTTAACTGATGCATTAAATGAGATTTTGCCTCTAATATATATATATAATATATGAAAGAGGAAATTATTTAACTAGGAAAAGCACACTAAGCCAAAGCTTGTTTTGTGTGTGTGTGTGTGTGGTGTGTGTATATGTGTGTGTGTGTGTGTGTGTGTGTGTGTGTGTGTGTGTATATATATATATATATATATATATATATATATACACACATATATATATATATATATATAATGATACATGATGGCAGAAGTGAGATATGGAAAGTAATCTCACTCCTGCAGAGTGAGGTATGACTATCTCATGAGTGCTGAAGGCACGTGTGAGATATCCCTACCTCACGATGCAGGAGTGAGATTATTTTCCACATCTCACTGCTGCCCATCATGTATTCGATTTATGCAATAGGGTAGGAGTGCAGGTTTATGGTTATTAAGTTGAGCGACTGCTGAAATTGATAGTAAAAGACGATGTTATTTTGTTTCTCTGTGTACCTGCACTGTTATTAGGCTCTATTGTGAATGAGGACTGTTTTTTTTTAATTTTATGATTGCAACTGGTGTGTGTGATGTGACTGGCTGATGTTATGTGGCTGTGGATTTTAATTGGTTGTGCTTGTGGAACAAATCTGTAGGAAAGGTGCTTAATTCTCTAATGTGATTGGTTGTTTGGTATGACACTTATAATCAACTGTGTTTTGATTGGTTGTGGATGTGTAGTGTGCGTAGCATTGTGGTTTCAAAGTGTTCCGGGATGGTTGTGTGTTTTATAGTGTTATTTTTATTTTTTGGGACTTTTTTTTATTTACATTTATTTCTTTGTGCTTTGTGGGACTTTATATTTATTTATCTTGTCCTTTAGCAACTGCATCGCATTTAATGGAATGGGCTTCTTGGATTACTGCCTCCGATTGTTCGAATGTCTGCTGCATCTCCGGTATTTTTTCTTCAGTTGCTATCGCTGTTTGAGGCAATTCCCTTTGTTTTTTTCCAGGGATGTTTGTGTTCGTCATAACCTACAGAAAACAAAATAGTAAGTTATACATTTCTTTCTGTTGAGCACTGAAATAAGAGAAAATTCTCTATAGCAATACTTACTCTGGTAGACATTGAACATTACATTTTCAGCAGTGATGGTGGTATTGCTAAAACAAGCTGACATGAGTTTATCCACTGTGAGTGATTTCTGCTGCTGTGTGGAAATATCCTTCTGCTTGGAAGTGCTTGCTTCACTTTCACAATCTCCCAACTTAACATTAAATACAATGAGTTTCCGATTCTGTAATTCCATTTTACATTCTGCTGATGTCGATGGCTGTGGCTCTGATTCTGAACTTTATAATTTTGAGATATCTTTTTGGTTTTCTTCATTCATTTTTGAGTAGTTACTAATTGACTGAATGTGTTTGTGTCCTGATATTTGAATTATGTCTGTAGGGGGTACATTGTGGTTCATCAGTTTTTGTAACAGGTGTTTGCGTATTGAATGATTTGTTAAATGTCTGTCAGTTTCTATGCCAGCACTTTGAATTATGGATTTTAATATGGTACCAATTGTATTCATGGCAAGTGCTTGATTTTTAAACCATGCATTGCCATCGGATGATTTATATTGATAGTTTATGGCTATGAAAAAAGGAGCACTGTCGTAATTTAACTTACAAGGTCTTTTATTAGCATAAAACATAAAGTTTGCCACAGGACATTTTTTTCGGTTAACAATCGGGTATGCACGGGGTTTCAGCACTCGAGTATCTTTTGCATCAGTCCTACTTATTGTTTTAGTTTGTCTTTCTTTGTGAAATTCAATGAACTTATCTCCTTTATAATCAGTGCATAACTTAATATCACCCCACTTTAAATTTCTACATTCTGTGTTCCCCCGAATCACAAAAAACATAGTACCATTTAACCACATCATATTTCATAGAGATTGCGGTGTTCTTGGACCTAATAGGTCTTTTTTATACAGTTCATTTATAAGGCCATCTGTTAATTCATTAACAGCAAAGGGTTTATTTCCCTTTCCTTGTTCTTTTATTTATTTTTTTGTTTTGACAAAAGCACTTCCCTGCACTTTAAAAATGATGTTGATGTCGATAAAGATGCTGGATACTGATGTTTCTTTAAATATCACCTGAAACGTTGGAATTTTGCTCTCAGGGTTAGTGGTTTGTAAGCAGTTCCATCTTTTCTGGTGATGTGAATAAAGTAATTGCACAACACTTATTTAATTGAGCTGGACACAGGGTTTAAATCAATGCTGGCATATGTAATTGCTCTTTCATAACCTGGTGCAAATTATTAATGTCTGAGTCATTTTTCCTTTTAGTATTCTCATTTTTTATTAAGTCTATGTAATCGTTAATGAATTTACTATCTAGTTCATATTTTTGTTGTTCAGTACCTTTTAGTTCCTCTGTATTTATAGTCATGTTTGCCTTTTGAAAACCAGCAGGATCTACAAGCAGCTCCTCGTCTAGCTTGAATTGTGAGCAACTTTCCATAATTTCTAGTTCATCATCTCCAGTTATAACAGTTTTCCCAGTATTTAACATAGTAGTCTAATAATAGTTTCTTCTGCTGTATAGTTATTCTTTCAATTTATACTGCCGTATGTTCTAGGTATAATGTTGTCTGTTGCAGCTCAGCTTCTATCATTTACTGACTGTGCAGTTACTGTGTTTTTTTAACTACGATTTCATTGTGAACAGCTGTAGGATTGGTAGCACGAGTATGTGGAGGATTTGTAAGTACAAATGATATATTTTTACAGGTGAATGCAATGGTTATTAATACTCTCTATAAGATGCTGCCTGCACTTGCTTTTTACTGTGGCTTCAGTGAGAATATCAGTTTGTGATGTAGCAACTGTGTATGTAAATCTAAATAATCTCACAGTTGCTATGTCACTAACATTTATATCACTGCAGTGAGATTATGCATTTTTATTTGTAACATTTATCAACCACACCATTGTATAAATATATATATATATATATATATATATATATATACACACACACACACACACACACACACACAATGGAGTTGGAGCTTCTAGAGTGTGATAAATGGAGATATCTTCACTGGAGTGTGATAAATGATGATGACATCACTACTGTGATGATAAATGCTGTTTATCCATACTGTGCTGAAGTCACCACTCACTCACTACAGCCTGCATTCTTTTTTGAACTGCTTCACAAATCTGTTTCTCACTGTTCCTTGCAAGTAAATCAATTAACACTGCAAAGGACAGTGAGCTGTTTCCCATAGTGTTTCTAGAACTCCCAGCCCATTACAATGCTACTGTCAGCTTCAAGAAAGCCTGCATTCTAAATGACAGTGCTTCATCACACAGTTTCTGTTTCTCACCACTAGCTGAAACTCACTCAACTAGCATTACAAAACACACTCACCTGTTTCCTAGTGTTTCTGAAACTCCCAGCCCATTACTATGCTCCTCTCAGCTTAAAAATAATTCTACATTCTAAATGACAGTGTTTCACCACACAGTTTCTGTTTCTCACTGCTAGCTTTAACAAACTCAATTGGCACTGCAAATCACACTCATCTGTTTCCTAGTATTTCTAAAACTCCCAGCCCATTACTATGCTACTCTCAGCTTCAAAAAATCCTGCATTCTAAATGACAGTGCTTCACCACACAGTTTCTGTTTCTCACTGCTAGCTGCAACTAACTCAATTAGCATTGCAAAACACACTTACCTGTTTCCCATAGTGCTTCTAACACTCCCAGCCCATTCAGAAACACTTTCACACACTCAGACCACATACAAACAGTGCTGTCAGTATAGCCTAGAGGTTAGAGTAACATGCTGTGAACAAGCTTGGTACATCCAGCAGAATAGACCTGGGTTTGATTCTCACAGCCTCCACTTGCATACTGTGTCACTCTGAATAAGTCATTTAACTGCCCAGTGCTCCCAGGTCACCCCTGAAAACTTACCTAGTTACCAAAGACTAAAATAAAAAACATAGCACATAGCACACAGAAACAGGAAAAGTACACAGCAAAACATAACACTTCTGAAGCTCCTACCCCATTGTATAATTAGTACACATGATGTACAGATCATGTGCTATGGAAAATATTCTCACTCCTGCAGAGGGAGCTCTGGATACTCTCATTCATGCCTTTGACACTCGTGAGTATCCAGAGTTCACTGTGCAGGAGTGAGAATATTTTCCATATCACATGCCTGCCCACCATGTATCATCTTTATATATGTGTGTGTGTGTGTGTGTGTGTGTGGTGTGTGTGTGTGTGTGTGTGTATATATATATATACACACACACACACAAACACACACACATCATACTTGCATCCCTATAGCCAGTGTAATTAGGATCGAATGTAAACTTCTATGTTAAACCTGAATATGTGAACCTTAATAACTTTAGATAGATTCATTGGATTTATATGTCATTTGGGAAGCATAATCTTTCTGGGTAGATCGTTTCATGTGCCAAATTCTGTGTGAATCTGTTGTGTGGTTTGTGAGACATAAAGCATCAAAAAACCTAAATTTACCAGTTTTTGCTGGTTTTCTCGGTAGGCATATCTTATAAACAGCTTTATGTTTTGATCTGAAATATTCAGAATAGAAAGCGTTTGGGTCTGAGATGTACATTTTCATGGTTTGGTGAAAAAATATAAATCCATTCAAAAGTTATTGAAGTTTTTATTTTCCCATTATTTCTTTTGGGAAATGTTAAGTGTCCCACACAAAAATAAAATTTGTTTTTTCAGAGATGTAGCTTGCTTTTGCAGGCAGGATCACATAATGTCACAGGGAGCCTGGTGTATTTTCACAGAGCTGTGTTCTGTTCTCAGGAATGTAGTCTTGTTTTCAGAGGGAGGATGTCTTATTTTTGGAGACAGGGTGACACAGTGTTGCAGGAGTGGGCTGTATTTTAACACAGCACTGTTTTGTCCACCACCTTATTTTCCTGTTATCAAGAGGCACAAAGGAAAGAAAATGTGTAAAAATGGTTGAAAATGAAGAAACAAACATCATAATTTAGCAAAACAGGGCCTGTTTAGCTATATTCTAATTTTTGTATTTTGGCCAGGAATACGTTTCATTTTAACACCCAAGGTTTGCGAGAGGACCATTTTTGCCACGTTCTCTGTATGAAAGTTGTGATATTTTCTTGAGTCCTGTAGCTGCAACTGGAACTCATGCTATCAGCAGAAGGATCATGCATGAGACACTGTTTCTCTGGTGTCCAGTTTTTCCCCACCTGCTGATCATTGTCCCCATCCCTGCTGCCTAGTGGCACCCCACATCCATTGCCCCCCCAACAGTGTGGAACACTAGGGAGCCCACTCCCAGTGTTCCAGGTCATGCCCCACCCAGCAGTGTGGGACATGGGGAACCCACTCCCATTGTCCCCAGTCATGTTAAACCCCCACCAGTGTGGGACACTGGGGAGTCACCTTCCAATGTCCCCAAACATGCATTTTGTTTATCCTGTAAAGACAAAAATTGTCCCTGATGTCTTTTTTTATTTTTACCCAGAAAAAAGAAAACAGTCCCTTGTCATCCCCACCATTACCTTCTCCCATCCTGACAGTCCCACTGAGCACCCACCACCCCACACTCTCTCCTTGCCCTATATGTACTGCTGGAGGCTGTTTAGTGCCATCTTCTGTGGACCAGGACATGTCTGCACTCTTCAAAGCTGAACTGCAAACTGAGAAATGAAATTAAGTGCAGTATAATGACTTTCAAAGGTGTTTTCAACTTAAATTGATATCTCAGCCAATTGTTTGATATTTTTTCACCAAATGTTTAAAATGGAGATTTTGGAACCCCACATCATGAACACTGTGACTGTTGTTTTATTACTCATGCCCGGAAGGTAATTTCATGGTCACAGTACAAAATCACCTTTCGGGACAGATAAACAAAGTGACAGTCACAGTGTTCATGAGGTGGGTTCTCAAAAAGCCCATATTGAAAATTTGGTAAAAAAATTCCTAAAAATGGCCAAGTTACTTGTAGTAATTTAATTTTTTCTACAGATACACATAACTTTGGTAACATTTTATATTTTCACTCCAAATTTTCAGCATAGCCATTTTCTGCACCATATCATGAACAGTACAGCTGTCATTTCTCACATCCTGTCCAAAATGTGTTTTTGCACCTGTGGCACAGAATGGCATTTTTCCATGGATTCTAAAATGTTCACTTATGGGCTTGATGAAGTGGGGTCATAAGAAGACTATGTTCAAAGTTTGGGGCCAAAATATGAAAAAATGTCTAAGTTCTGATTGTTTATTGCAATTTCGGTACGTCCGCTAATAACAGTAGAAATTTTAAATATTTTCACCCCCAGATTTTCAACAAAGCCTTCTTATTACCAGACCTCATATATGTCACTGCTGTCATTTTCAAATCCTGGCCAAAATGTGTGTTCGCACCTGTGGTGTGGAATGGCATTGTAATTGTGCAGAATTATGTTTTGTCAGGGATTTGAACATTTTCTCTTCCGGCTACATGTTCTGGGGAAATAAGATGGCTATGCTTATAATCTGGTGACATATCTATGAGGGATATGTGCTCAGGGTCTGAAAGACCTTGCACTCTCATTGTAAAACAAGGAAAGACAGTTATGGAGGGACAGCCAAATATGGATACAAGTATACTATCTGCAAAAGTAAGGAAATTCCTTGCAAAAAACTTTGTGAATGCATTAGTTAGGGTTGTTACTAAAGCAAAAAAAGTTTGGAAATTTGTCATTAGGGTTTCCAACCCTAACACCCCACCCCCACCCTGCAGACCCTGCAGACACTGACTAGCATGGCGGGGTGCCTTGGGTCATCAATCCCAATGCTCACCCTATTCTCCTATACTGTACCATCTCAGTTTATTTACTTATGGAATGAGATGAATTTTAGGCCTGATGACCCTAAGGCACCCCCCTGATGCCTGTCGGTGTCCGCAGGGTGTGACGTTAGAGTTGTAAACCATAACAACACATTTCTCTACTTTTGTTGCCTTAGTCACAACACTAACTGATGCATTAACAAAGTTTTTTTTGTTGCAATAATACCTCTCTATCTATCTAGCTATATATATATATATATATATAGTTACTCTTTACGGTAGTACATTGAAATATCTAAAACAAGAAATGTATTGCATCATCCATTTAGTGATAAGCAATTCTAAAAATATAAAAATCAAGTGAATTTGAAGTAAAAAACAATTATATTTTTATAAACTTTCAAACCCAGTTGTGACAGGGTTAATCCCCACCACTAAATAAAAGTACCCATCCTTTATTTATTTTTCTGGTTGCACCCACTTTCCTCACCTCTTCTAAGGCTATCCCTGTATTTTCTGTATGGAGGCAGGCCACTTCCTTACACAACCCCAACCCATCTATTTTTCTCCTCCATGCTTTATTTCTCTTTTTCCCAGGGTACTTTTTTTGTTTTATTTTATGAAATTAGCAGATTGTCTGTCTGCAGATAATAAAGACTCCATTCCACTGGACTATTATTTGAGTCCAGCATTGTTTACTGCTTCTGTACATGAAAGGAAAGAATAATAGTCCTACAATTAGTTCTACAAGTAGTATAGGACTCTGGTTTCATTGGTACAAAAGTAGAATGAAATGATATTTCTTTTGGTGTTTTAGAAGCAAGGGAGAGTTTTATGTACAGGGTTCAGTTGCAAACACTCTCCCCATTGCAGCACTAGTAGTTCTAGCTGCATGACCATTCACCCAATCACTAGGGCTATGTGATTGTGCGCACTATCATGTAGAGCGTAGCGCAAATTAAATTTGTAAAATGAAAGACTTGAACCACATATAGGTTCACCAACGAATGTTTTCTCCTGTAAATCACAGTGCAGACCTGCCTAGTTTGTGAGGGACAGCCATGCAAAGAAGTCCTCTCTTTGCTGGGGAAAAAGGAAGCTGGCAGCTTTAAATTTCAGCCAACAGTTTAACCTTGCAGTACAGTGTACTGTTTCTCTCTAGTTCTGCTGCATTGAGACTTTCCCCTTTTGTTTGTTTAAGCTGCTAGACCTCTGGGTTTGTATGTGCCAAAAACAAGTTCTGGGCATTGCTTGACAAAATAATATGCATACCTTTTAAATTGTACAACACTTTTTTTAACAGCTCTTAAAAGCTACCTTGAATCCATTGATAAAAAGGATAGACTTACAGAGGAAAGTCCTTATATGGTTATGAGTAGCTGAATAAAGCTCTTGGGTAATTGCTAGAGGTCTGCTCACTGGGAGGGTTGGCTGCATTCTGTCTGGTGCTGTAGGGAATCAGCAGCCCCTAGTGGACTCCTTTTGTAATACATATCTGTCACTCAAACTTAGGAGAATGTTGTTTAAAGTATAAAAACTTTAGAAAAACATATTTCTTCAAGTTAAACATTAAACCAGAGTGTTGATATCTAACAGAGCCTTATAGGATAAGCAGATAATTATTTTAGTACCTAATAAAAGAATTTTATGTTTTGATGATGCTGTGTCACTTGAATCAGGTAGGTGGATACATAAGTCCTACCTGAACAGTCAACAGACAGATAGGGTCAGTATCTTTTGACCAATGTAAAGAGAAGGTTCCTGCTTAAAGATTATCTTTGTATTACTTAAGTTGTTTTTTTTCATGTTGTTATTTTCTTTTTGCTTTTCTGTTATTTGGATAGTGCAAGAAGAAAATGTTTATGAAGTTTAATAAACATCCCACAAGCCAACATGGGTTGCACCTTATCTATTGAGTCCTGTGTCCATCTGTAGAACCCACACTGTAACAGCAGTATAAGCCATTTACCATCAAACCACAGTGTATCCCTAGTGCACAATGTATTCAACATCACCAGTACTTTCTAACTCTTCCATTGACTGAGCTACCACTGGGAACCTAGATGTGCATACAAAGCACTAAGCCAGAGTGGCACATGTACAATAGGTAAGAACAGCACAGACTAGATAGACTCTAGTCTATCTCTGCCAGTATATATGTTTCTACATACATTTGGGACACTGGGAGGAAATGCACATGTATAAAATATAGAGAATACAGGCTGGGAAACTATGTACAACCAGTGAGAGATGCAGTGAAATTAAATTCCGCTGGTGAAGTGAACCAAAGTGGCCACTTTGCATTGTTACTCCACTATATGGAGTGGCCAATAGGAAAGGTTCACTTTGCCTTGTGATTATTACTTAATGTTGTCATTCCACCTTAATGTAAAGTAAGGTGTATTGGCAATAATATTGGCATCCCCCACACACAGTCACCAGAATTAATGTGCATCCCCAAAATGCTACTGCCTTGTGTCCAGAAAACTCCCCAGTGCTGACAAAGTGAAATGAGAGCACAACAAGAAATTCAAAGTCTCCCAGAATTAATGACACACTCAGTTATGTGTGCAATGGACATGGTCACATCACACATAGCCTCCAAAATGAATGTGCATACCCAAAATGCTGCTGTCTTGTGTCCAGAAAATTTCCCAGTGCTGACAAAGTGAAATGAGAGCATAACACAAAATGCAAAGTCTCCCAGAATTAATGGTGCACTCAGTCATGCACACAGTGGTCACACACAATCACCAGAATTAATTTGCATCCCCAAAATGCTACTGTCTTGTGTCCAGAAAATTCCCCAGTGCTGACAAAGTCAAATGAGAGCATAACACGAAATGCAAAGTCTCCCAGAATTAATGGCGCACTGAGTCATGCAAGCAGTGGCCACACACAGTCACCAGAATTAATTTGCATCCCCAAAATGCTACTGCTTGTGTCCAGACAATTTCCCAGTGCTGACGAAGTGAAATGAGAGTGTAACAAGAATTGCAGAGTCCCCCAGAATTAATGGTGTACTGCAAATGCACAGACAGATTAAGATTATGCTGCACACTCAAGAGATGCAGAGTCATATGCAAAGGCTCAACAACACCTAGCCAGTGCTCACAAGTCACAAATCCAAATCTGGAAAATAATACCTTTTGCTGTTTGGGGGGAGGGGGGGTAGTGCATGACAGTAACAGTCCACTACCAGTAAAGATACTACAAAGCAGAATAAAAAAATCATGCAGGTGTGGTGGATAGCAGGTTCACACTGCTGCAATTACTCTGGCACAATAAAAGTTGTCTGAATTAATGGTAGCCATCACACATACACACACTACAAGTATTGTGTAGAAAATTAAAAATGTTTAGCAATATAACCAAATGTTTTAAACAAACTGAAATGATACACTGCTGCACCACTACAATCAGCAAAAAATGTTCAAGAATTACTGAAAATGTTACTGTGTGTACATTAACACAGTTATACAAGAAAAGTATAACCAAAAAAGAAAGACTGCCTTTTTCTCCCAGTTAATCTACCTACACCACAGATATGCCCCTCCCCAAAAGCACACTTTACAATACACAGACTGACTGTTCAAAATTAACATTCAAAATCCACACACAAACAATAAACACTTGATGATATGAGCTCAGGAGGGTTTCCTACAATCGATGCACTAAATGTTGAGCAAAAAAAATGGCTCAAAAAGGCTTTTTTAACAATTTTTAGAGGATTTGAATTGCAAAGCTCTGAGAGGAAATTGTCTCCATCTTACACTACACACACACTACACAGAACTGAGGCTATGCAGAACAATCTAGAGCCCATGTGACCTGCAATACCATGAAACACTACAAATTTGCCTTGGAGCTCAATAACAAGCCAAAGTGATGTGAAGTACATTGATTTCAATGTACTTTGCCTTAAAATTGGTGGAGAAGTGGTTTGGGGAAGGTGGAATAATGCAAAGTCATTGGTTTCAATGGACTTTGTGTTCCCCATTATGATGCAAAGTATTCCGCTTCGCGTTGTGGAGTGCTTCATGGATTCTGCATTACTCCATGAATCGCTCCACAGAGCAAATTTCGGCCACTTAGCCCATCTCTACAAACAGTGTGTTCTGCCACGGAGTTGTTCTGATTCTCTGACCTCAAGAGCTAAGCTGCAAAAGACCATGAGAATCAGAACCTCTAAGGTGGCAGAATACACTGGTTGTACACCGAGTTGCACACACAGTATTTTTTTTATAGTGTATGGTGCCCCCCCCCAGTAATGTAAGTGCTCTGTTTGATCACTTATTTTTTTTTAAGGAAAAAAAAAGGGGATTTATATGTTCACTGCTGCATCTTATTCTGAGGTTCACAGCTTGTTGCTAGGGTCAGTGGTGTGTTTGTTAGTGACCACATGTTCCTATGTTTGTAGTGCAAATTTCCTTTGGTTGTCAATCATGTTTGGGAGGGATTTTCAAAGAAAAAAATGGTGGCTGTAAGACACTTACTGATGAACCACATTTGATTTTGTGAGTGATTTAAAATATCCGATTTGATCCTGCATTGAATTTTGTATTTCACTGAAAATATTTGGTTGCTCCAGCATATTTTTTACTTATCTAGCTGATCTTGCATCTACAGGGAGTTTTGTGCGTGATCGTGCACTGCACCATTTTAACTGTTTGATTCTGCAGTTTCTACTGACCAAGGTGGTTTTTAAACAGATTGGCTTGTGTGCTTTCAAAATCAGCTGGAATGCTGTTGCACTACAGAAGGTAACGATTGTGTTCCATGACCTTTGAACTGTGTTACAACAGCATTTAAGCTAAGATGGAAATTGGGTTAGAATAATATTCCACCATACACTATAACTACATAGTGCCAAATGCAAATAGACATATTGCCTCTCCCATATTCATAATTAAGGGGTATTAAAAAAGTGTATCCCTGAGTTACCAGGTAGCGTCTCTTATTTGGGTACATAGGCATAGTTAGTCACTTTCTAATGCTTGTAAGAAACAAGGAATTTAGCATTTGTTTTGAGAGGGCTTTGCTTTAAAAATTAGAATAGACCGTTCTTCCTTCAACATACATTCTTATAAATAAAAAAAATGGTTTCTTACCTTCCTGGATTCAATAGATTAAAAGAGTTCATAGCTCTCATGGATTTCAGTTGGAGCAACCAATCTTGAGCTTGCACTGCCTATTATGTGCTAGAGGTCTTGTACACCATTGAATGAAGCTCTGGCTGATGGCATCATCACACGATAACACCATCATATGTATATGCATTCTGCTGCATGCCTGACCCACCTATGTGTGGCATCACTACAGACAAAGTTCTACATGGAAATGTCTAGGTCAGGAATCCCTGATAGGTGTCAGCAGTTTAATGGGGAAACACAACTCCTACCTAAATGCAACTGGCATACTATATAGATATGGTAAAGGAAAGTGTCAAAATAAAGTGGTCACGATTCTCAAAAGTTTACGAAAGGCGTAACTTGACTTGCGCTAAAATAAATGGTGCAAGTAGCAAGTTACACTAGCAGTTCTGACATATGGTATTCTGCAAAGCAGCCTGTGACATGTGACAGGCTGCTTGTGCCAAAGTGGACATATGCCATAAGTTATGCCCTAAACCCCCTGTGACATGGTGCTAGGGGGTTTACACCAGCAGTTGTGCCCTATTCTGGAAGGGCAGCAACCAAGTCCCCCAGGGCACTATTCTCAAACAATCCCTGGAGGACATCCACCAAAGTACAGTTACACAAGCTTTTAACTGGTGTAAGTGTACATACACCCTCCGGGGGTTGCACAAATTGTACCCACCTCCCAACTCCCAGCGTAGTCCTCCACCCATGCTCCGATCCCCAAAATACATTAATACAGCCCCAGAGGACCATGTAGCCCCACATGTTTTATATTTACGTGTGCCATAGTACTTGGGTTGTGGGGTTCGTGGATCAGGATTGGAGCTTGGGGCTGAGATGGTGGGTTTGTATTAATATCATGGGGAATCAGGCTGAGGGGGATTATGAATGGATAATACAGGGGAATCATAGCTGAGGGGGGATTTTATATCAATTTTGTGGGGGATCATTTCTAGAGAGGAAGTTTATGGGGATCGGGGCTGGGGGCACATTCACCCTTTTACAGGGCAATGCCACAGGCTTGCAGCAATGTCTGCTATTGCACCTTCCATTTGGTGCAAGTCTCCTGTTGGTGTAAGTTGCAGGACTTAGCTGCAGGGATCCTGCCCAATAGAGAATCAGGCACAGGGTTCCTGACGCAACTGCACCTCTATGATGCTGCAACATATGAAATGCATAGGGGTGCTTCTAGAATTGGCCCCAGTGTATTTACTTGGATAGTAATCCTATTATAGCTTTGGCCTACTCCAGTCTGCCTAGCATCTGTCACTCTCAGTATCATCATTCCTCATAGTAATATTGTGGTATATACAGTAAACAAATATATTTCAATACTTTTCTTATTAATAAATTATTTGCAAAAAAAAAAACTGTGTTAATGCAACATTTAGGCTAAAGCATGAAAGTAGGAATATGTGGCTTTAGGGTTTCCAACCATAAAAACCCAGTGCCACCCATAAAGCAAATCAGGCGAGAAGTCTTCTTGGGAGTTGTCAACCTTAAAGCTCACCAAATTCTACACACTCCAGAAACACACACCTAATGGGGTAAGCTTTAGGGCTGACAACCCCGTGGGAAGGCTCTACCCCGATATGCTTTAGGGGTTGCATTGGGGGTTTTAGTGTTGGAAACCCTAAGTCCACATTTCCCTACTTTTATCACTTTACTCTGAGGCCTAAATGTTGCATCAATGCCATTTTTTTCAATTAATTTTCTTACTTTTTAGGTAGTATAATGGTATCCTTATTTTCCTGTTGGAGCACAGGACCCTCCCGGCCCTGTGCTCCCATGCATCTGTACTTTTTGAGATAGTGTAATCTTATCCTTATTTCTCTGATGGAGTGCAGTGCCTTCTGGGTCCAGCACTCCCATCCCTCCATAGATGCATATATGTAGCTTTATAGGAAAGCACAGGGCCCTACAGGCTCTGTGTTTCCATTTTTAGGACAACAGCAATCAAACTGAATTGCCAGCATAGCCTTCCTATTACCCCACTTCATGAACCCGATAGCAAAAACTGTAAAATCCCCACCAAAATATTATTCTGCACCACTGCAGCATCATCCTGCATCAGGGGTACAAAAAGCATTTTAGGCAAGATTTGAAATATGACAGCTGTCACATTCATGAGGTGGTGTAAAGAAATGGATATGTTGATAACGTTGGGTTAAAAATATTGAAAAGTAGGAAACTTACGAGTGAGCCTGGTGAAATGTCAATAGATTCATGCAACTTAGCCATCTTAGCATATTTTGATCCTCAAATTTTCAGTTTACCCATCTTATGACCCACCTTATGAACAAGTACAGTGAAAATGTTGAAATCCCGCCTGAAAGGTGGTTTTACCAACCAACTGTGAAATTTCCTTTCAGGCAGGATTTTCAAAATGATCCCAACATTTTTCATGAGGTGGGGTGTCAAAAAGGATATGTTGAAAATTTGGTTTAAAAATCTTGAAAAATTACAAAGTTATGCACCAAAGTTGAAAACCACACTGAAATACATTGAACTTTACTTAGCTTGCTTTCTCATGTAGCAGTCAGCATTTCCAACAGCAAGATGTGTCTTGAATCAGAGAGTGGATCTTCACCATGGGACCTTTTCAGGAGAGTGAGGAAGTGTGGCAGATGTGGGCTTGTGGGTGATGAGTGGGAGGTGGGGTGGGGGTATCAGATTGGTGAAGGACCATGTTTTTTTACAAGTTTAAAAAAAAGACATTGTGGGACTGTTTTCTTTATTACAGGGAGTACAGCAAAGGGAGAGTGTGGGGTGCCACTAGACACCAGGAAAGATTGATTGATTGAGCAATGGGGATGGGGATCGGAGGTTGGGGGTGCCACTAGATACCAGGGAAAGTGTACAAAGAATGGGGATGGGGATTGGATGGTGGGAAATGCCACTAGACACTAGGGAATAGGGGTGTGTGAAAAAACACTTCTGCAGGCAGAATTTAAGTGAACATCTAAGTTCTGTTTCTGTGAAAGTTTGGAAATCATTTCCCGAACTTTCACAGAAATCTCACCTGTTATGCACCCCACTTTAGTGAGATGATTAGGCTGATTGTGTCCCCCCGATTGTCACCCAATTGACTAAAATAAAGAAATAAATCCCTGGCGGTTAGCAGTCCCTCCCCAACCCGATCACCTGCCCCCGAAATATTTTAAGAAACATCAAACCCTGGTGGCTAGTGGTCCCTACCCCCAGCTGACTACCCGCCAGTGTTCCTCCTGGTATTATTAGTCAGTTCCTCCCCCCCTCCCCATCGACATAACCATCCCTCATATATTAAAATATTTGTTTTCCTGGTGGTCTAGTTGTAGTCAATAAATTCCCCTCCTTCCCTATCCCTGAATCCCGATCCCAAGTATTTTATTTTGTAAACATATTTCCTGGTGGTCTAGTGGCCCCCCTCACCCTTCTCCACTCCAACAGATAATGTCCCACTCCACTCCCACTGTCTTGAAACAGAGTGGGCCACTGGCACAGCCCTCTGCTCTTCTCTATGGCCAGCAGCCCAGTGAGATTTCAATGAATGAGCCCATGCCTGTACATGTATGTACTCATTCATTGAAATCTCAGTGGGCTGCCAGCCATGGAGAGGAAAGTGGAGAGCATAGCTGGTCCCACTGTTTTGAGATGGAGGATTGGGGTGGGACGGTACTGTTGAGGTGGGGAGGGGTGAGAGGGGCCACTACACCACCAGGAAATACATTTACAAAATGAAATACTGGGGATTGGGATTTGGGGCTAGGGTGGGAAGGGAATTCACTAACTACCACTAGACTACCAGGGGAAAAAACATATCTTGCTAAATTGGGGATGAGTTGGTGGAGGGGTGCTAACTGACTAATAATACCTAGACACTGGTTGTTGGTAGGAGGGGTAAGGGGCCACTAGCCACCAGGGTTTGGTTTTTTTTTAATATGTATGGAGTGGTGATTGGGGGGGAGGGACCACTTGGGTGGGCTATATTGGGTTGGGGGATGGACCATTAGCCATGGGGAAGGAAGGTGTTAACATTGGGCTGGGTGGAACAGGACAAAATTTGGCCAAAAAGATTCTGAAGTTTTCCGATATGCCACAGGCGGAAACTTGAAAACTTCTGCAAAAGTTGCAACACTTAGATGAAAGTTCTGCGCAGGTGGAAATGGCAACATTTTCACATCCCTATTAGGTAAAATTGGTTGAACAATGGGGACTAGGATAGGAGGGCAGGGGATGCCACTACACACCAGGGAACATTTATTGAGCAATGGGGATGGAGATCAGAGGGCGGGGGGGCCACTAGACATAAAGAAAAGAATACAAAGAATGTGGATGGTGATTGGAGAGTGGGGGGTGCCACTAGACATTAGGCAAAATTTGTTGAACAATGGGGACAAATATTACAGGGTCAGGGATGCCACTAGACACCAGGGAAAAGTAATTTATAAAGGTGGACTGGAATCAGAGTAGAGATACACACTTCTGACAATAATTGGAAGCAACTGACTTTTAAATTGAGGAGTGCTACAAAGTGCTGGGTTTTTGCTTTCTCCTCCTCTGCAGTCATCAAAAAGGGCAACATGGATAAAGAACCGAAAAGGTGATGGAGGTTGCCATTAGACACCAGTGAAAAATACAGTAATAACAGGGACAGCTATCAGAGTGAAGGAGTGAAGTGGGTGCCTCTAGACACCAGGGAAATGAGTTTTGCCTCATGAAAAGGGATATTTTTTGTCACTGGTGATATGAAAAAAATATTCTTTTTTCATATCACGTGAGACAGCGAAGTGCAGAATCCAGCAAAGGGACATCCAATAAGCAAGGTACATTTATTGGTTGCTCCCCTGCATCTCATTTTGGGGGGTTTCCAAATTTGAATTTTAGGAAAAAAGAAAAACATGATGATGACCAAACAAAAAAGGATTTTTCACTCAAAAAGGATGACGTCAGTATGAAACAAGTATTTGTCAATGCTGAATGTTGATTGCGTTGGTCTGTTGAGCTCGCTCAGTGACCCTCTGTCATTGGCTCAGTCTGTTTGTTCTGGTGCTGCAGGCTGCTCTTTTGTACTGGGCTGCTGCCTGCTTTGGCACCTTGTTCTGCTGTGGAAGAAATTTGCAGGTGCCCCGTCAGAGCTCCGTTGAGGTGGCTCACTCCCCCTCTCTCACTTGCTCATTCGGTTTCTCCTGGGCTGCAGGCTGCCCTTTTGTACTGGGCTCCTGCCTGTTTTGGTGGCTTTTTCTACCCACAAAGAAATCCACAGCTGTCCCGACAGAGCTCCATTGAGGTCGCTCACTCCCCCGTCTCACTCACTCAGTCTGGTTCGCCTGGTGCCACAGGCTGCCCTTTTGTACTGGGCTCCTGCCTCTTTTGGCACCTTTTTCTGCCTACAAAGACATATGCAGCAGTCCTGACAAAGCTGCGTTGTGCTCGCTCACTCCCCTTCTCTCACTCGCTCATTCTGTTCTGCCGGCACTGCAGGCTGCCCTTTTCTACTGGGCTAATGCCTGTGCTGCTGCCTTCTCAAGCCCACAAAGAAATTTGCAGCAGTTACAATACAGCTCTATTGAGTTCACTCACTCGCTCATTCTGGTTTTCCTGCCACTGCAGGCTGCCCTTTTGTACTGGGCCCCTGCATGCATTGCTGCCTTTTTCTGCCCACAAAGAAATCTGCAGCAGTCCCAACAGAGCCCCGTTGAGCTCACTGACTCCCCCTCCCTCACTCACTCATTCTGTGTCTCCTGGCGCTGCAGGCTGCCCTTTTGTACTGGGCTCCTGTCTGCATTGGTGGCCTTTTCTAGTCAGAAAGAAATCTGAAGCAGTCCCAACACAGCTCCACTGAGCTCTCTCACTTCCCCTCTGTCACTCTTGCATTCCGTTGCTGCCGGCGCTGCAAGCTGGCCTTTTGTACTGGGCTCCTGCCTGTGTTGCCGGATTTTCTGCCCACAAAGAAATCTGCATCAGTCACACTAGAGCTCCGTTGAGCTCGCTCTCTGCTGCTCTGTCACTTGCTCATTCTGTTTCTCTTGGCACCACAGACTGCACTTTTGTATGGGGCTCCTGGCTGCATTGGCACCTTTGTCTGTCCACAAAGAAATCTGCAGCTGTCTCAAAAGAGCTCCGTTGAGGTCACTTAGTCTCCCTCTCTCATCGCTCATTCTGTTTGTCCTGGCGCTGTAAGCTGCCCTTTTGTACGGGGCTCCTGCCTGCATTGGCGCCTTTTTCTGCCCACAAAGAAATCCCAGCAGTCCTGATAGAGATCCATTGAGCTCACTAAGTATTGTTGTCTCACTCACTCGTACTGTTTCTCCCACCACTGCAGGCTGGCCTTTTGTACTGGGTCCCTGCCTGTATTGTTGCCTTTTTCTGCCCACAAAGAATTCACAGCAGTCCTGACAGCGCTTCGGTGAGTTTGCTCACTCCCCCTCCCTCACTCGCTCTCTCATTCTGTTTCTCCCAGTGCTGCAGGTTGTGCTTTTGTACTGAGCTCTTGTGTTGGGGCCTTTGTCTGTCCACAAACAAATCTGCAGCAGTCTCAACAGAGCTGAGTTGAGCTCGGTCACTTCCCCTGTCAGTCGGTTGATCTTAATCTGTCCCAAACACTGATTTCACAGAATGACAGTGCTATTGTCTGGCAGGAGTGCAAAACATATTTTAGCCAGGATGTGAAAAATGACAGCTGTAGTGTTCATAAGGAGTTGTGAAAAAATAGCACTGTTGAAAATGTGGCGTGACAGTATTACAAATTTGCGAAGTTACAAGAGTGCGTGGAAACAGTTCAACGTACGCTTGTAACACAGTCATGTTATAGAGTTTCATCACCAAATTTTCAACATAGGGTTTTTTGGACCTCTGCTCATGAACAGTGCCACTGTCATTTTCTTAATCTGTCCCAAACACTGACTTCCCACAGTGACCGCGTTATTCTGTGCCGGAACTGTGAAACCACATTTTGGTCAGGATGTGAAAAATGACAGCTGTACTGCTTATAAGGAAGTGTGAAAAAATGGCACTGTTGAAAATCTGGTATGAAAATATTATAAATTCTCGAAGTAACAAGCGTGCGTGCCAACTGTGCAACGCACACTGGTAAAACAGTCATTTTTGGGATTTATTCCATCAAATTTGCAACATACGCTTTTTGAGAGCCTACCTCATGAACACTGGCACTGTCATTTCATTAATCAGCCCTGAAGGGTGATTACACACAGTGACCGCAAAACCATCTTTCAGGGCCGATTAATGCCATGACAGTTCAAGAATTCATGAGGAGGGGTCCCAAAAACCCCATGTTGAAAATTTGGTGAAAAAATTCCCCAAAATGCCTGAGATATGTACTAAAGTTGAAAAAACCCTATTCATTCCATTATACAGCTTACCGGCATTTCCTCAGTTTGCGGTCGGCTTTGAAGAGTGCAGACATGTTCCTGGTCCACCAAAGATCATCGCGCTGAGCTCCAGAGGTAAGTATGGGGTGAGAGGGGTGTGGGGAGGCAGGGTGCATAGCGGGTGGGTGCAGGTTGTGGGAGGGGTGCAGAGAGACTACAAGGGACCGTTTCCTTTTTTTAAGGTAAAAAAACAACAAGAAAACATTGTGGGACCGTTTTCAACTTTAGAGGCATGTGACGCTGGGATGGGCTCCAGCGTGCCTGAACTACTGCTTTGGGGGCAGTTGTAGCTGATGGGGATTGTGCACCCCATCGGCAAACATAACAAAAGGGGCATGTGGCACGCTGGGGTGGGCTCCCAGCATGCCACCTGAAGTCTGTTTTTGGGGAGGGGCAGCTGTAGCCGACTGGGGATTGGGCACCCCCGTCAGCAAACAACAAAAGGGTGGGGAATTATTTTCTGCCAATGGGATTGGCACCCCATCAGTTCCTTTCTGCTGACGGGGATTGGGCACCCATTACTTAGACAATAAAACTGGGGGGGGTTGCATTATGCTGACTGGGAGTGGGCTCCCCTGTTGGCAGACGAACAACAGGGGGGTAAATATTGTTTGTGAATATGGTGACAAGCTGCCACCATGTTCACAAACAATATCACAGATCTTACATCCCGCCCTGCAATGATGGGTCACTCCCTCATTGCAGCAGATGGCTGACGCTGCAATGATGAGGCGGCCCCTGATTGCAGCAGCTGATTTTTTAGAAAGTTGTGGCATGCTGGCTGAACTAGTGTCAGCAGCAGTGTGCCACGGCATTGGGGGATGGGGGATAAACCTTTGCAGGCTTTGGGGGCATTGGGCACAACAGTGCCACGCCTCCACAACCTGCTTGTGGAGAAAGCCGATGCAACATGTTTCTTGCGCATGTGTGCAATCAACATAAAAAGAATATTTTTTTCATTTCATACAGCTATTTTCAAGTGCTTACTGAGCATGCTCAAAACCAATTTATGAAAATTTTGAAATTAAATAACTTTGGAACAGATTATTAGTTTTTTCACCAAAGCAACAAAAGGCACACTTGTGGGCCATCCCCTTTCTAACCTGAACATTTCAGACCAAGATTCCAAACTGTTTGGGCAGTAGACAAATTAAAAGAAATCCCATTCAAACCAATGGGAAAAAATATGAAAAATTCACTTCTTTCACTATTCAGATCTCAGAAACCTCAAATCTGACCAGAGCAAAACTTGGCACATCCAGAGATCTACCACATGAAACCACACATGTAAAATTGCATGCAAACCCATTCAACAGTTGCGAAGACATTAAAGTACAAAATGTCGGGTTTAACATAGAAATCCCATTTCAACCCTAAATATATGGTGCTACTGCACCACTATAATGATATAAAAATCAATTATATAGTCAATACAGCTATTCATTTTTTTTTTTTACAAAGGGAACATTTTATGACTTTGACACATCATCAGTGAAGGAAACCTTCACAAAGTCTTTGCTTTTAAGTCATACTTTCATCATATTCTGGACCTGGAAATATTTTAATGCAAATCACTGCAAGGCATATCACGCTTCAGTTGCAATCAACTACTGTAGAATGATGACAGTGTTTTGGAGAGGTGTACTAGGAGGTAAGTAGGTAGGTAGATTTCAGTATTTATATAACACCTTTCCCAGATTCTCAGACCACTTAAGAGCTTATATAATATGTCAAAAATAAGCAAGCAGATAATCTAATACAACATATATAGGAAACATTTAATATTAAATAATACATGAATTCTAGGAAGCTTCCTAAAAAAACACGAATAACTAGAAGAGGACTGAGTACAGAAAATGCAACTAATAAAGGGCAAAATAAGTTGATTAGGGAAGACTAGAAAACAAACCAACTCCCTGATATGAGCTTTAAAAGAATCAAGTTAGGTTCTGTAAGCACAAAGCTGTAGGAATTTACATTTTGCAGTATGGGGTCACCAACAAAAACCTTATCCCTAGCCAACTTAAGTTTAGAGGGTAGGACAAGCAGCAACCCCTGGTTCATGGACCACAAAGCCCCAGTGGGGTGGTGAGCATTTAGAATCTCATCAAAGTACAGAAGTGATGACCCAGACTGTTCAGGATGTTTACAGTCAAAAACCTGTCTTATAGACAACCACCTAAGTTTGCACAGCATAGTAGTAATATGCTCAGACCTTCTGACAAAACCATATCAGGGAATGAAAACTTATTTAAAAAATGTCTGCTATATATTCACCCCATATTGCATTGGATCTGTTCCTGAATTCAGTATCAACTTTTTTTATTGAATCCTCTCTTCTGAAAGTAATGTCTTAAATTGATTAATAACCTGCATGACAAGGACAAAAGTGCTCTGTGGTTCAAGTCCCTAAAGGAAAAATACATAAATAAATCATTACGGAACTTCAATATGGAATTTCTGTAGCTCACTAATATGTGCTATAAGTTGTGGCAGCAAATGTATTCCTTTTGAAATATTAATTGGTTTTCTGTTTTTGGACCTGAAAAGGTTACCCCATTACTAAATAAATGATTGCTGTCTTATGAGTGATCTTGGCTAGATCTGATCCCAAAACACCTCGAACATGAGTCACAGGAAAGATTAATTTCTTTGCCTCTACTGATAAGGAAAACATGAAACCATTGCAATTAACTCATTTGGTAAATGATAAGCTTTATTATGTTCATAGTGTTTAACATTCTCAACGTACATGAAACAATATTATGAGTGGCATAATGAACTGTGATAGTGTGTAGACCTGCTCATAAAGCAAGCCTTTGTATCCTTATTAACTGAGAAAGTACAGAAAACCAGTGTTTTATAAAATGCATTATGTTTTTGTTTTTTGCCTGATCATAGTTCCAGGCTGGGACTAGATAGGGCACACATCACCATTAAATACCTACTGTGCCACAGCTATTTGTTCAGTGATATGGAACCTCTGTAAAAGAGCTTTTAGATCAAAGATTTAATAATCCTAGTAATGTACTAAACAAATAAAAGAAAAAATAAATAAAAATAAAATGCTCTGACAGTGACACATAGATACTAACCTTGCCCCGATTAAAATTCTGTTGACATGATTGGTAATATGTCCTCTGTACCCTGCCTACTGTATCATCCAGACATTCTTAATTCCTGGAGCTACTACCTCCCTCATTCTGTCTGCACCTTGCATTTTATGCATCAGCTGCTGACAGTCTTTTCTAAAATTCCCCTTACTGGCAAAAGTCATCCACAGTCCCTGCAGCATTATTTTTCATATTCCATGATCCCTCTGTTCCCCACCAATCCTCAATCTGGGGGAAGGGAAAATCTGCACAGTCCCTAAAGTATTATTGTTTTTAATATTCCATCACCACTCTCTTGACAGCCAATCATCAGTTTGGGGAAAGGGTGAAAATCAAATAAAATCCTGAGTAGCTCATGCATCCACCTTTTGGTTTCCCAAATCACACCTTTTTTTTTTGCAACCAGCATTACAGTCATCTAACTGTATTATTGTAGAAACACAGAAACATAAACAATGATGGCAGGAAAAGACCAAAGGTCCATCAGGTCTACCCATTTCCCTATCTGACCTAAGACCTATTGTCCATACATGATTTTATCCCTCCCAGTCCATCACCCTATAACCCTCCCAACTGAAGCAACCTAAATAAATGCCAAAGCTGTCACTATGCCCCAGCCAAACTTTACCCTGTTTAAGATCTTTGCACCCACCACCTTCACTGGCAGACTGTTCCATGGCTCCACCAACCTGTCAGTAGGATAGAACTTCCTCACATCCCTCTTAAATCATTCCACTGCCAGTTATGACTTATGGTTCTTAACTCCGTCTTCCTACTAAATACTGTAGTTTCCTGCAGTTCAGTTTGTTTATTCCTATCAGGAACTTGAAGGTCTCTGTCATAACCCCCCCTTGTCTGGTCTGCAGTAAGCACATGTTCAGTGCCTTGAGACAATCTTTGTAAGATCTGCCCATTTGGCCCTGAATCATCTTGTTCACCTGTCCCTGTCCTTCCTTAGGTGAGGACTCCAGAAATTATCACAGTATTCCAGGTGCAGCCTCACCAATTCCTGCTGTATATAGAGGTTGCAGTACCTTCATTTTCCTGCTGTCAATCACACTTCTGATACACCCCTGCATCCTGTTAGCATTACAATCGGCATTGTTACATGGGCTTCTACTATAGGTCTTATTACACTGGCTTGATTGTTTGAGGGAGTCACTAATGATGACTCCCATGTCTCTTTCCTCCATTGTAGTACACAGTTTAACCCATCCCATCTAGTACTCCATTCTGTTTTTTTTTCTAGTTACATAATATCACATTTGTTGGTGTTGATATCACACACTGCCAAACCTTAGACCACATCTCTATCTATTGTAGATCCCTCTGCAACTCCCTTATCCCTTTGTCACTGTCTACCTTGCTGAAGAGCTAGATGTAATCTGTGAAGAGACAGAAAGTGCCCCAGATGCCATCTCAAATGTCACTAATGAAAATATTGAAGAGGATAGGACCCAGGACAGATTCTTGTAGCACTGAACTTATGATCTCCCTCTCTTCCAATTTGACCTTGTTTATCACCACCCTTTGCCAGCTCTCCTTAAACCAGTTTGCTACTCATCTAACTATGTCCCTAACTGCACCCAGGTCCTCTGGATTCTTCAGCAATCTTCTGTGTTCACTGAGTCAAAAGTCTTGCTGCAATTGAAGCAGAGTAAGTCCACAGCATGACCCTAATCTACTACCATTGTTAACCAATGAATGAATACTATCAAGTTAGTCTGACAGGACTTTCTAGTCACAAACACCTGTGGCTTACTATCTTGTAGACCATTGCTCTGAAGGTAGTCAAGAAGGTCTTCTTTGATCAGTGACTCCAACAGTTTACCATCCACAGAGGTAAGGCAGACATATCTGTAATTCTTCAGTTGCTTTTTGCCTCCAGACTACTGTATGGGACTACATCCCCTGCCTTACAGTCTTTTGGAACTACCTATGTCTGAATTTACTAGGGATTCAGTCAGTTCTAGAGTCAATTCCTTGAGCACGCTAGGGTGCATCATATCTAGCCCTTAGGCTTTATCTACATTTAAGGCTTCAAGCCCCTTCTGGACCCTTCTTCTGGAAAATACTGTTTGCCTCATTCCAGGAATGCTCCTGAGAGACACGTTGATGCCACTTTCAGGCTGGGACCCACTGTCTTCCCTTGCAAAGGCATAGCAGAAGTAATCAATAAGGATGGCTGCTTTTTGTTCATCTTCCCTTTGTACCTTGTCACACTATTGTAGACTAAACAGTACCCCTCCTTGATTCCTTTTTTCTTATTATATCTGACAGGCCCTTCTGCAATATGCAGGTCTGTGTCTGTCTTTGTCTCCTTAACCATCCTCTTTGATTCTCTAGTTTTTATTTGGTACTCTCTCATGCTTTCTTCCTCTGATTTTCCTTGTACCTTGTGAAAGTCTTTTTCTTGGCCCTCACTGCTTCTCTGACTCTTTTTGAGAACATATTGGTCTCTTGTACCTGTTTAATTTTATAGCAATTCTCATCCATGACTTGTTACCTTGAGAATGGTCCCCTCGATTCCGTCCCTTTTCACTACACTTCTGATACTGTCTACTCTGGTCAATTTGTCTCAGTCTAGCTCCCTCATCCAGCTGATGTCTGCTCTTCTGAAATCTAGGAATTCAGCTTCTGATAGGGGTGATCTGGTCTTTAGGGCCAGCCTGCATCACATGGAGTTATGTTTGCTGGATACCAGTGTCTCTCCTACCATCATGCCACTTACCATCTTTGATGTGTGATCATCAGATCAAGAATGACCACTTGCCTAGTGGGTTCCATAAGCATTTGCACCTGCAGGCAGTCCTACAATGTATTAAACAGGGCCTGACATCTGGTTCACCTGGTCTTTGGAATGTCCCAGTTGATATCTAGGAGGTTGAAATGACCCATCATCACCTTTTCCACATTCTTCATTCCTGCTGCCAGCTCTTTCTCAAACTCCCCATCCCTCCCTTCCCCATGCTGGTGTTATTCAATGTTTTCAATGACATTGGGGATGGCATTAAGGGCAAAATGTGCCTATTCATGGATGACACCAAGCTCTGTGGGATAGTGGACACAGCTGAAGGGATACAGGACCTATAGGAAGATCTGGAAAAGATGTGGAGATGGTCCAGGATCTGGCAGCTTGGCTTTAATGCCGAGATAGTCTAAATTATGTATATTGGAACCAAGAATCAAAGGACAGAGTACTACCTGGGTGGAGTCCGAGTATCTGCATCAGAGAAGGAGAAGGACCTGGGAGTGGATGATCACTAGTGAACTGAAGCTCACCACACAGTGCAAGAAAGCAGCAGCAAAGGCAAACAAGATGCTGGGATGCATATCTAGGGGGATCAGTAGTAGGAGAGAGGAGGTTATACTGCTCTTGTACAGGTCACTGGTAAGGCTGCATCTAGAGAATGGAGTTCAGTACCGTGCCCACACCTCAAAAAGGACATTAACCTGCTGGAGAAGGTCAAGAGGAGGGCTACAAACATGATAGTGGTTCAGCAGGGTAAGGTATATGAGAAGAGGTTTGGTAAGGCATATGAGAAGAGGTTGGCACTGAAAATGTACTCCCTGGAAGACAGGAGAGAGAGGGGACATGACTGGGACCGTCAAGTACCTGAAAGGGATAAATAAGGTTGATAAGGAGAGTCCCTTTAAGCTGAGTGGCAGCCATAACATGAGGGGGCACAGTTTTAAGATGGAGGGTGGGAGGTTTAGGAGGGAGGTCAGGAAACACTTCTTCACAGAAAGGGTGGTGGGCACTTGAAATGCACTGGCAGAAGAGGTTTTCTCATTGAAGAAAGTGGACAACTTTAAGGAAGGCTGGAATAGGCATGGGGAAGGTAAGGATCAAGGGTAGGGAGGATGGGAGGAGTGGGGAGGGAGGGTAGGGACATTAGCTCAAGCTGTGGAACCTGCAATATGAACAGGCTTGACAGACCAAGTAGCCTTCTTCTGCTGGCTTCTTCATATGTTCATATATTCACATGTCATTGTGGTTTACAGATCTTCCCACCATATTCCATGTCTCACCCTCTTCTTCTCAATAAACTCATTGCTGCCGGTGTCTCACCCCTGGTCATCGAATGGTTCAGGTCATATCTCACAGGCCACACACAATATGCCCTGGCTGGAGATGCCTTATCCCCTCCTTTCTCCCTCTCTTTCTTCCCTTGTGATTGCCAGCAATTCCCTCCCAACCTATAGGTGGCTTCAGGGTTTCTTTTCCCTATGTGCATGATCTTGCACTTCTTTGTGTTAAATCCCAGTTGCTACTCTTCTGACCATTTTGCCAATTTATCCAGATCTCTTCTGATTCTGTCCACCCATCTGGATCATTTACTGTGTTGCAGATCTTGGTGTCATCTGCAAACAGACAAACCTTACCCTCCAGTCCATCTGCAATGTCACTGATGAAAATATTGAAGAGGACTGGCTCCAGGACTGATCCCTGGGGTACCCCACTTGTGACTTGTTTCTCTTCTGACTGAATACCATTTACACCACTTTGTGTTTTCTTTTTTTTTTTTTTTTGTGGGGCTCCTCCGTCCTCCTTCAGCCTGGTCATGGCCCCCGGAGCTTCCACCGCCTGCCCATTTGCCGCCCCTCCTGGTCACCCCCGGCTTTCCCCCGGAGGGCGGGGCCACGACACAAACCCCTCAACTCCAGTGCCGTGGAACCAATATCTGGTTAGGGAGTCTGGCCCGGCAGGGGTGCATTAGAAGCCTCCGAGGTTTCACCAGACGGAGGACCTCCTCTCTTTTTCCTCCTCGGTTTTCCTCCCTCCCGGAGGCGGGGACATGCAATGACGCCAGCGTCCGCCCCGCCTCCTGCCTGATGTAGGCGCGGCAGTGTGAGTGCCCCCAGCCTCCACCAGGGGTCCCCATCGCTCCGGATGCTGCCTCGACCCTCTCCTCAGAGAAGGAGAGCAGTCCATAGGATGCTCAATCCTTCTCCCCCCGGCCAGCCCTCCGATGACTCAGGTCCGTTCCCGAACCCGCGTCGCCAGTGTCTCAAGCAGAAATCCCACCGCTGCACCGACGGGCCGGCTCACTTTGTGTTTTCTGCCCGCCAACCAGTTTGCCACCCAGTTGACCAGCTTCTGACCCACTCTGAGCCTACCCAGCTTATTAATCAATCTTCTGTGTGGAACAGTATCAAAAGCTTTGCTGAAGTCAAGGTAGGTGACATCAACTGCACCCTTTTGGTCCACCACTCTAACTACCAAGTAAAAGAAATCTATGAGATTAGTTTGACAGGACCTTCCTGTTGTAAACCTATGCTGTCTTGGATCCTGTGCTCCAATGGATTCCAGGTGTTGCACTATACTTTCTTTAAGGAGTGCCTCCATAATCTTGTCCACTACTGAGTTAAGACTGACTGGTCTGTAGTTCCTTGCCTTCTCCCTGCTACCACTCTTGTGGAGCGGGATCACATGAGCCCTTCAGTCTTCTGGGACCTCTCCTGTGCTCAGAGACTCACTAAACAGTTCTGATAATGGCTCTGCTAGTTCCACCCTTAGCTCCTTTAGTACTCTGGGATGTATGCCATCCAGTCCCATTGTCTTGTCTACCCTGTGCTTAGCAAGTTCTTGTAGGGCCCTTTCTTTTGTGAAGGGACTTGTGCACACTCCCCCCCCCCATGTCCATGGTGCTGAGTTGTGGGCGCTGCCCTAACGTCTCTTCAGTAAATACTGAGCTGAAGTGCCTATTTATGATAGATGATTTTCCTTGGTCCTCCTCCATACACTCCCCCTTATCCCCTTTGATCTTAGCTATACCCCCATTGGACTTTCTCCTTTCACTATTGTATCTATAGAAAGGCTTGTCCCCTTCTTTTACTGTTGGTGCTAGTGTTGACTTGGTTTGGGCCTTTTCCTGCCTTACTACCTTCCTTGCTTCCCTTAGGGAAATTTGGTATGCATCCCAATTTTTGTACTGCTGCATTCCCTTATATTTCCTGAAGGCCAGCTCTGACCTTTTCTGCTACTGTTTTTGAGAACCAAAGTGGATTCCTCCTTCTTTTGCTCTTGCTTTTCTCCCTAACACAATGGGATGTTGCTTCAAGTATTGCATCCTTAATGCTTGCCCTCCTTGCCTGTACCCCCTCACCTGTATTTTTTCTTGCCAGGCCTAGCTTAACTCTTTTGTCCATCTTATCAAAGTCAGCTCCTCTGAAGTCCCATATTTTTGCATTGGAATGGGATGATTTAGTTCTAGTTGCCAAATTGGACCATATCATGTGATGGTCGCTGGCCCCCAGGTGACCTCCAACCTGGAGTTCTGTGATCCTTTTCCTATTAGTCATTACTAAATCTAGGATAGCCTTGTCTATTGAGGGATGTTGTACCAGTTCTTTGAGGCCCTCCCCCAGCAGGGAATGCACTATGTGTCTAGTTCTGGAGGATGTTCCTGCTGATATTGACCAGTCTGTATCTGGCATGTTGAAGTCTCCCATTATCAGAACCTACCCTTTATTTTATTTTTTTTATTTTATTGAAATCTAGGATTATAATTACCTTTGAGCAGGGACTGCTCATTTACAAAGGTTCCACATCAAAGGAATGGGGTATACATACAAAGGGCAAACATAATAATACAAAGTTACACAATAAAAGGAAACAAGAGACCGAGGGTTAGAAAATCACACAAATTCAAAATGTGCCAAATGTTATGTGTTATGACATACCAGCCAGGGGCAAACTTAGGAATAAGTGCTGTGGGTGAGAGGGAAGGGGTGAATGCAGGCAGAAAGGCCATATTCAGAGGGTAGCGGGTGGGAAAGAGCTCTGAGAGGAAGGGAGGGAGGCAGGAAGGAAGGGAAACTGTCATTTCTGTATATCTTCTAACAGTAATGTGTCTATGTCCTCCCCTGGTCTGGAGGCCTGTAGTTACCCTTGAAAACGGCGACTACATTTTAGTGATGGCAAAATAGCGAATCAATAATCGTGACTATGAAATGAGCTACCAGCACATTTCAGCGAGTGAACAAATTTGGCGACTGAGCAGTGATATTTGAATGACAAAATAGCGAGTGCACAAATTTGGCGACTGAGCAGTGAACTGCCCAGGTTCTGGATGGGGAGGTCCCAAAAAAAACTGTCATGGCTGTTTAGCGCCCTCTGCTGACTGGAATGAACAAATGGCTTACCCTCTAATGCTCTCTACACAACCTCTTGCGCACTTTCTAACACTAGCCATCACTTTATGGACACCAACTCCTTCAGCATCCACAACGTGATTATGTTCTTTTATTTGAGCAGTTACCTTACCATCAATTGCATGGATGCGTGCAAGGCAGTTGAAGTGGTGGGCATCCATACATTGCCAGTACACCTTTCCTCCTTTTTCTTTGTCACAGCTATAAAGAAAGCCTGAAAATAAGGCAAGTGGCTTTCCCTTCTGGCTTGAGATAAACTCCACGTCCATGGTGACCTCGATTCCGATATTGACATGTCAAATGGGAGCAGGTAGCTTTAAATGCTAGGCTAAAGCACTGTAGGATACAAGTGAGATACACGTGAAACAGGAAGTAAAACTAAGTAAAAAGACCTAACAGAAGCGCAGCCAACAAAACACAAACTCACTAAGTTGTAGGTAAATTATGATTACACTGTATACCGAGCGCTATTTTTACATGGTAGCTAATATTGTGAAGCGCTACAATTTACGAGCGCTAATATTGTGGTTGCCAAAAAGGAGACGCTTAAATTGCAGTCGCAATTTTATAATCACTATTTTCACATGGAACTGAGGCCTGTAGACAACCCCAGTTAGTATGGCTGTGCTATTTCCTGTTTCCAGTGTGACCCATAGTTCTTTTTAGCTCCTTATGTGTACTCTGAATTTCTGTAGCTTTGATATTTTCATTGACATAAAGGGCTACTCCTCCTCCTCCTCCCTTCTTGCACCTTGGTCTTTTCTAAACAGTACATAGCCAGGTACTGAAGTCCCCCAAGTGTATTTACTGGCAAACCATGTCTTGATAATGGCTACTATGTCCAGTTTAGCCTCTGTCATTGTTGCCTGCAGGTCTGGGATCTTGTTTCCCAGACTGCGGGCATTTGTGCACATGATTTTCCGTTGGCCAGATTTTGGTGTGTTGGTTGTTGGGTGAGGTCCGGCATTTCCCCTGCATGTCGTGTGGGAAGCCAGACCTTTTTCCTTACCTAGTGATGCAAATGAACTACAAACATGCTGAACTCCTGTTTGATCACTAGTTGAGGGGGGAAGGGTGTTCTTACCATTTGATGTATCAGGTGCTGCACTACTCTCCCCATTGGTTAGTTTAAATATTCTGCAAAGATGTCAAACTTCTGCCCCAATCACTGACTCCCTCCTTAGTCAGATGCAGTCCATCAAATTTAAAGAACTTCTGCTCCCAAAACTTTTGCCAGTTACCTACAAATTTGGTTGAGGATGGAGGTGAGTGGTGGTCCCTTCCTCTTCCAAAAAAGAAGAACCACAGATGAAAAAAATAAGGAGGTAAGAGCAGAAACAATCAAACAACAACACATGCAGTAGCCCTGAAAGCTTAGCCTAAAGATAGATAAAGCTGTAAACCCTGTAAGCACTACCTATAACAATTTAACAGAAGATATACCCTGCAATAAACACTTTACTACAGAGAAAGATAAAGCAGTAACAGAAGGTATACCTTACAAAAAACAATCTGAATCAGAGAAGATTACAGCAGTAAAATGTAAGCAAACAGCATTAAATCTTGTGTGCACAAAAGAACATAACAACACACAGCAAATCTGCCTAGCAAAAAGAAGCCTTAATCTTTTTCCTTAATCTAATAATGTTGTTCCTTGCTCTGTCCTTTCAAGCAAACCTAGAAGAAAAGAGCTTAGGTAAAGCTAGGTGCCTTTGCCAGCAAACCTATTCTTCCACCTCCTAATAAATTTAGGTCCTTGAAAATAAGTACTACATTTCGTTCTATCTCTGTTTCTATTTTTATTGTTTCTCACCTGTCTGTTAGAGTCCAGAACTGTCTGTCTGTCCATTTTGTCAAACTTAATCCTTGCCTTCTGGAAGGTATTTCATACTGTAGCCCCTATTCTGGAATCTGGTAACCAAAGTGTCAGAGTCTGCATTTTAACCCTTAGTGGTAGGGGTGCCGATAGCAATTTGCAGGCCCAGGGCACACCTCCAGGTCTGGGACCCCCTTCCATCCCCAAGACATAAAAATGTGTAAATCTGGGCCCCCCAAGCCACCTGGGCCTGGGACAGTTGTCCCAGCTGCCCCCCCCCCATTGGCACTCCTGCTCAGTGGTGCTAAAGTTTCATGTTATCCTCATATATTGGCCCTCAAGTATGTTGTGAGTAACATGTATAGGGTGACAACTTTGAAAATGAAGCAGGGCATTGCAGTCAGTGGGTTTTCTGAATACATTTGTGGATAATCACCCCTCCCCATTCTTAGATATTTCCATATCCAAAAAGGTTACGTTTGATTGATTGGCTATGATGGTAAATGTATGCTGATACAGTTTTTAGGTGTCTTTAAAAATAAGTTTAATGTCCTGCATTAGTGATCACCACACTGTAGAATGCAATATTATGTAGTGTATTCTTTATTCCAAGCAAGCCAGACTAAAAAAAAGTAATGGTTAGCTTATACTGGTAGAGTTCCCTGTGTCATGTTGCTCTCTATCTAGGGTCAACCTATAAGGTGCTACTGTTCTAGCAGACACTGGTAAAATCCCATAACATGTGATGCTCCCTACTTAGGGCCTGCTGATGAATTGTTATTGTCGGTACAGCTGGGCAAAAGTTGTGAATTCCAGGTTTGTGGAACTTTCATGAAAGTTTCAAAGCTTCTGCTATTGGTGAGATTGGAATCTTCTGAATATGTTTGGCATATTTTGCCCTGTTCTGTGGAATTTGTTTGCTGAATTGCAGAATAATACACACAACAGTTCTGAGAATTTTTATTCTGCAGTTTAATGGATTATTCTGTAATACATGTAATTATTCTGCAGTTCAGTGATCAGTTCTGCAGAATTTTTTTCTGCAGTATTATTCCACAATCCTCAGTAGTTTAACTTGCCACATACTTTAGCATTAACTTTTTAAAATGTTCATTCATTTTGCTTGCTCTTCTTACTTCTAGTGCGTGTCTCCTCCTTGGCCCTGGTCTGTCATCATACTTTCATGTAACACCTTGATGCCTCTGTCCTCCCTTTGATATTGGTCTATCTTTTTGCTTTCTCCAGCCTGCTTTTCACAACTCTGTACTGCACTCATCCACAATCTACACACAATCATACTATAAAAGTCCTAACTCCCTTTTCCCTTTCCCCATAGGCCCCCACTGCCACATCAGTTCTACCGACCTATCCTTGGGACTACACTACCCTTCTCACAATATTTATCCTTCGTTTGCATATTACATAACCCTCCTGATACCCCATCTGCCATTAGTTGGTGGTTCTCCAAGCCATTTTCATGGCTAGTACTAATGACTGCTCCTGGTAAATGAACTAACTGACTCTTCTATACAGAGAACATGGTTTATATACAGTTGCATGGTTCAGTGGTGGACCTGCCCCCTTGTATTTGAATTCTCTTCTGTTATGGCTTGCCTTGTCTTCCTTTCATCATTTGACTCCCCTATTACTGCACCATTGTGTTTGTGTTTCTATACTTATTTACATGTTGGTTTTTTTTTTATGATGGATGTTATCTGACCCTGTTCTAACCAGGTCCATCTTGTAAAAGAGCTCTGCTCAATGATGTTCACCTGGATAAATAAAGATTTTGATTGATTGATTAATGTTTTGCTATTTGAGCTTCCTAGTGAATGACAGTGCATTTTATAGGATATTAATATTCTGTACAACATACATTCATTACCCCACCTCAAAAAATGCAAAAATAAATGTTTAAGCCACTGTTGTTTAAAGCAGCAGTATTTGTTAACATATACTATGATTTTATATCCAAACTGTCAAAAAATAAAAAAAATTCTAATGTGCCTTGATTTTTTTTACCTCAGTTCATCATGTCTTGATTTAATTTTTTAGTTCTTGCTGTCTTTCATCTGTATGCACCCTTATGAGGAACACCATGACAGATGTAGAGATGCGGGGGCAGACACAACTGAACAGCACTGCATGAAACTTCCTTGTTGATTACTTCAATGTCCACGTGCAAAGTGCATTTGGGCTTCCACTTCATAATATTGACCTTACCCTGTAGCCATGGAGACAGACAGCTCACCACTGAGTTCTATATGCTTTGATGACAGTGATATGTTTATATTATTATAAGTGTTTTATATATAAAAAATCATATTCCTGGGACAGCAGTTACCATACTCTATTTATGTTTTATCTATGTAATTTTGGCACTCACCGCCTAGCCTTCCACAGTGTCTCTATGTGTTATCTTGAGAATATTAAGGAACTATTCTGTTTGAGTCCTTGCAGGATGTTTGAAATAAAAATTAACAATACATGTGTGTTTCTATATAAGTTGATGCAAACAGTGTCGTGTCTGAGAGAAAAACAAGCATAATAATGACAACACATAACAGAAAAAACAAAGAAGTCAGTGAAAAATATATAAAATCCAATTTTTTGAGAGACAGCATGGCACTGAATACCAGCTCTTTACCTTGTGGATATGAAGCTTTGACAGAGGGAATGGCTTAACCAGGAAGAACAAGCTTGATTAAATAGTCTGGTCTTAATGGTGTAATTATAATTTAAAACATTCTCATATAATTAAGTACATCAGCTAAACAGCCCATATTGCATAAACACCCACAATGCATAACCATAGTGTAAGAGTGTAAAACCCAACTACCAAACCACAAAGAAAAAAGTGAAAACGTGCTCATCAAATAGCAACTAATACATGAAGGGGCCCAAATTAATCAAAAGGTATAAGTTCAGTTTAACTGGTACTTGTTATTTTACTGTAAATATACATTCCATATTCAAGAGGTACACTAAATAAATACAGAATTGGGAAAGGGGGAGGAAATAATATGGAGAGGTTAGAAAAGATGCAAATGTACTCTAGTCACCAATAAAACATGGGTTCGCTTTGTATAGTGCTCACATTGAAATTGAAGCATCAAAGTATGTGTGAGTGGAAAAGTGACTGGGAAACACTTCACAAAGAGGAAAGGAAAACTTTCTTTGTAATAAGTGAATGTGCAATGCTGGGTAGCAAGTTTTTGTTTCACTGACATCAGTGCAAAAGAATGCATACAAGAGCCTCATTCATTTGTTGAAAACTAAGGCAATGTCTAATTAAATATGCAATACCATACAATAGGTTTTTGTAGTGCTAGCAACAGTATCGCAGAGAATGTAAATTAATGCCAACATTGAATTTATTTTGCTGTCGTCTTTAGGAGAATAATAAATAAGTATTCACAATTTTTACATCTTGATCCATCTATTGCAAATAATGCTGTCACGTCATTCTCAGACAACACTGTTTTTTCTCTCTTCATTCTCCCATAGTATGCATCCCTCAATGTAAGAGTTGTCAGCATTAAAGAACTCAGAACAATTGATAAACTGAAAGCACAACGTTATTCTAAATCCTGTAAGGACACAGCACCATGTCCACTCAGTAAATACAAGTGCAGGTATTCTCTGTTTGAATGCTGTATTGGTGAGAATTCATGATAAGAAAAAAAACGAATTCTAATATTGAAATTAAACATCCATTTTTTAATTAATAAGAACGCATATTCTGTGCACAATAATGCATTGCTCCACATCTAAAAAGACAGTTAAAAATACACAATCCACTATCTCTTTAATCCACCAATTCATACATTCATTCCACAATGCAGTGACTCACTAAACTGCAGAACGAATGTATGTTTTGTGGATTAATGTACTAAACTGTGGAAACAATTCCACAGAACTGACCACAGACACTGATCAGTTCTATGGATTTTCCCCTGCAGCTTAATACAAGAATCCATAATTTACACATTTATTCCACTATTCTAAGTCAGAATTTCTATGAAAGTTGTCAAACTGCATTCTGAAATTTTGCAAAAGTGAAATTCTAACTATCGACAAAATTCCACCAGCAGAAGTTTAATTCTGCACAGCCCTAATTGCTAGCATTTGCTGGTATTGTCTCCATGTCATGCTGATCTATTTCTTGAGTCTGCCAATAAAAACTGTAATCTTTAGCATATACTTATACAGTTCCCTAAATCATGCCACTCACTATCTAGGGTCTGCCTACAAATTGCAATTGTTGTAGGACACACTGGTAAAATCCATAAGACATGCTGCTCCCTATCTAGGGTCCACTTACATTCTGCAATTGTTAGCATTTACTAGCAAAGTTCCTAAGTGGTACTACTCTCTATCCAGGACATTATACTACTTCAGAATACAGGGTATATTGCCATTTCCAATCTCCCAGTTTTCACAAGACCTACCAACCTGTTCTGCTTCAGGTAACAAAAATCTGACCAACCAAATCTGAGCATAGAGTTGCTGTGTTCACCCTAGAACTTATTCTCAAAAATGCCAAACACTATGACCAGCACCCTTGAATCCACACCAAAGGGCCTCAAGCTATACCACAACAACATGAGGAGCCCTCTCCCCATACTGGACATAATATGAACCTGTGTCACTTTGAAGTGCCTGGACACCCTAATCCTCATGGAGACATGGTTCCCACCACATACAGAGTCTTAAGTTAAAGACATCCCAGGATACAACTAATATCACTAGAACTGTTCCAAATGAAGGGAGGAGTTCATATTTATGCTGCTTCCCACCTCAGTTTCAAAATCACTTTCAGGATGCTGCCCCCAATTCACATGGACTCATATCAGGGGTCCTCTACTTCCCCCATAGTCATCACTTGAGTAAATTGTGTTCCAGGGGAATCCCCAACATTATACATCTGCTCCAGAATGCTATAGACCCTACTACAAATGGAGAACATATCATCCTTGGATACTTTAATATCTGCTGAGGAGCAGGACCAGGCTTTCCCTCCCACCACAACCTCTACTCAAAATTCAAGACACTCAGCCTCAGACAGCTGATAGCATCACCCACCCAGATGAACAACAGGACTGCTAACCAGAGTTTAATTGATTGGATACAGGTGTCACACCCACTGATGTTCCCCATAGTGGGCACAAACCCAATACATTCAGTGATTACTGCATGACCTTTTTCATCCATAAAATCAAAACAACTAAAGCCCTTCCTGTGGTAATCCATGCAAGATCATTTAGAACACTCAACCCAGAAGATTTCATCCATGGTTTCACTGAAAGGCCTTTACATTCAGCCCCTAACAATTCTCTTGGGGTGAATTGTGTTATCCAGAATGCTAGTTTTAAAAAGTAGTTTTGAATAGGTTCCACAGTTTTGGCCATCTTGCCTAATTTCTGTATTTCCACAGGGTATAGAATACAGTAGCTTTGAAAGAATTATTATGGAACATTTTGCCAAATGTATGTAATGTATACTCAGGACATTTTGACTGATTGTACATTGTATTTTTTCCATGTGAGAGTTCTATTTTCCCTTATTTTTAATTTCTACCCCTAAACTATAAAAGGTTTGTCTGTCTTCTATACTATTGCCACCTGTGTTCCATTTGTACTGAAGAGCCTTATTTCTACCTAGAACCAAAATGTTATATTGTTCAACATTCATTCTTATTCTTAGCTATTCAATTAAGCCATCATGGTATCAAGCATTCCTATTCTTAGCTATTCAATTAAGCCATCATGTTATCAGCAATTCTTATTGTTATCTATTCAATTAAGCCATTATGTTATCAAGGATTTTCTTCAAATCTGATGCTGTTCTCTGATATAATGATGGCATCATCAGCATAAAGAAGGCTATTTATTTTCTGCTCATTGATTTTTGGTGCATTAGTTATAATACTGTCCAGATTAAAGTGTCTGTATGAATGCTAAATAGTTACGGAGTCAACATTCAGTTTTATTTTACTCCTTGAGGCTTTTATTCTTTCAGTCAGGTCTCCTCTTAAACTGTATCTGACCCAAAATTTAGTCTTGTGGTGTAACTTTTGGATTATGACAAACATTCTCATATCAATATTACATTTCATTAAGATTTTCCACAAAATATGTCTGTCCTCATTATCAAACTCTAGGGAAATATCTATAAAAATCACAGAATAAACCAATCTTTGTTAGAGATGTTGTGAAGTTTAACTTTGCTGGCAAAGTTCCAGTGTACTTACCAACTTTGCCTTCGTGGAGCAATTCACACATTTTTCCATAAGCTTAGTAATTCTCCTAGTGACTTCTCTGGTAACTTTTCCAGTAACTTCACCATTAAGACAGTTAGGCAAAGTCTTTTCAAAGTGAGACTACTGGTGCTAGGTCACATAGAAATAGCATCTGCAGGTCACCCACTACTGATCTATGTATTGACTCATCCTTAGTTTAACTTTGTAAACTGAGTTAGTTGGTGGAAGAGGACAGATCTGCTCTTTGGAGAGGTTTGAAAACTACCAAAACCAAAGTTTTTCAGTTTTCTTTTGTTTGATATTTATCTTATTTTTACTTTACAGCAGTTGTTTAGCTGTAAGTTTTTTTATATCCACCACATTAATTTGTGCTCTTTTTCATCACTTTTAGTCTGTCTTGGTTTACTCTTTTTTTGTATTAAAGCTAGTGGTACTTGTCAGGAGGAGAGGGGATGCCATCAACAGATGGGCTAACCCCTTCCCACAGCAGAGCACCAGCAGCAGCCTGCAGTGGCAACACCATCAGCACCAATATGAAAGGAAACACCAGTCATTGTACCATCACCACCTGCACACCATGAGAAGGAGGAGATGCACCCTGGACCATCTTGCTTCTCCTCTCATCATCAGCAGAAGTCCCTACTGTGGGAGTTCTTTGATAGTGACCCCACCGACAACAGTGTGGTCACATGTAAATTACGTAAAACTGTTGTTCGGTGTGGCAAATGGTGGACCCATCTGTGGGCAAGTGGGCAGCGCACCCACCTTAGAGTGAAGCACTGACAAGAGTGGGAAAAGCATGTCCGTAGTCAGAAAAAAGTTGCTGAGAGGGGTGGAGGTGGTGCCACCACTACTGGTTCTTCTGTGATGCAGGGTGGAAATGGCAAAAAAATCAATGTGGTGGGTCAGGTGCACCTGTCCAGGAGGAATAGATGGAGGACACTGTGAGTGGGACCTGCACATGAACTCAGGTGCTGCAGATGAAACCTGAGAGACCAATCTCTGAGCCTCCTCCTACACCCACCGACATGGAAGTGGCTCAGCTCTGCAGAGAGATAAAGAAGCTCTCCTGGCAAGTTGTGTGGATGAAGAAGATGTTGTACCAGCTGCTGAGAAATCAGTTAATCATTTTTGATGGTTTGACAGAACTTTGTAGTGGCAATACACATTCTGTCCCTCGGCCACAACACTTGAATCCCTATGTGTATATTTTCTTTTATTAGTCTATTTTACTCTTACCTGTTATATCTCAAATATAAAAAATAAAACATTTTAAAAAGAAAAAAAGTACATTCATCTTAAAGCAGCAGTACTACGAAAATAAAATTGCACTTTTTTAACAGTTTATTCCCTGTGCCCTGCTAATCATATACCTGGTACTCTTTCTCACTGGAATTGTACTATCACCAAGTAATTTGCTCAGTTATTCTCTCCTTTTGTTTACATGTCTGCCACCCAGCATGTTGCACTGGAACCCCCTCTGCTGTCAACTGCACATGTGTATGACTTGCAGGGACATCGGGAATGGTCAGCAGAGGGTCCCTCTGCTGTTGTCAAAAGACGTGATGTGACCTGTAGAAAAAGCACAGCTGAAAATTAGTCAGCTGCCATATTTGTTGTAGCGCTACAACACTTCAAATAAATTGCAAATATCTAAAAAACTAAAGATGACTGGAAAAAAACATTTACAGGTATGGAAACTGGAACTTTGGCTGCATGCGTACAGCTGAAAAACTGAATTTTGATAGGTCACTTCCTGATTTTGTAGTACTGCTGCTTTAATTTCTCTCTGTTTCACTGTCTTTCTTGAGTTCTGCTACTGCTTTGTTCTGTCCATTTAAATGCTGCTGTTCTCATCTATTCTAATGAAGAAAAATAAGATTTTGACTCTGTTATTGTCTTTCTCATGCAACTGTGCAGTCCTTACATTATCACTAAAATTGTTCTCAACTACAAGAATAAATGTTAAGTTGCTAGTCAGTCCACTCACTACAGGCTGCCTTTTCTGTAATTTAGTGCACACAGTAGTGTACATTTTCCAGAAAAGCAAAATAGGCTGAAATTCAGTACTTCCAGAATTATGTGAACCACATGAACATTTATTCTGCTGTTACATGGTGTTGTGCTGTGAGTGTCACTCCCACTGCGACAGGCTCCCCTTCCTGTAATATGGTACATACAATAGTGCACATTTTCCAGAAAAGCAAAATATGCTGAAATTCATTACTCCCAGAATTATGTGACCCACATGAACATTTATGATGCTTCTACATGGTGCTGTATTGGGTGTCAGTCTCCCCCACAGGCTGCCCTTCATGTAATTTAGTGCATGCAATAGTGCATATTATCCAGAAAAGAAAAATAGGCCAACATTCATTATTCCCAGAATTATGTGAATGACATGAACGTTTATGTTGCTGCTATATGGTGCTGAATTGTGTCACCCCCCCCCCCGCTGCTCTTCCTATAATTTAGTGCACACAATAGTGCACAATTGTCTAGAAAAGAAAAAATAGGTTGAAATTTGATACTCTCAGAACTATATGAACCACATGAACATTTATGCTGCTGCTATATGGTGCTGCACTGTGTGTGTGCGTGTGTGCATGACTACCCCCCCACAGCTCTTTCTGTAATTCTGTGATCCTTCTATAATCTTGCATAATCTGGTGGAGAAGATGGTGACAGTTTGTTTTTTGGAGGAGGAGGCAGCAGGACAGCAGCATACATGTGAAGAGAACAAAAAATTATTTTGACTTTGCTCAAGTTGGGTCTCTGGTGGTGACTGCACAGTAATAGTGGTATATATGTTGTTCACTCCCATTCTTACAGTACGTGTTATCTGTGAATGAAAATGAGAAATGACTTTGAATATTGTGTGCAGTTTTGGAGACTGCATTTAAAGAAGGACATTACACTTCTAGAGAGGGTCCAAAGGAGGGCAACGGAAATGATCTGGGGCCTGGGGGAGAGGATCTATGAGGAGACGCTCAAGGAGCTTAACATATACTCCCTGGAGGAGAAGAGGGACAGGGGGGACATGATAGAGGTCTTTAAGTACAAGAAAGGGATCAATAAGGGAGGCCCAGTCAGGGTGCTCCAAAGGAAGGAGGGTGGGACAATGAGAGGTCACAGGTGTAAGCTGGAATGGGGTAGGCTCAGAGGGGAGAGGAGGAGAAGGAGATGTTATTTCAGTGAAAGGATGGTGAAGCCATGGAATGCACTGCCCAAGGAGCTGGTAGAAGTGGAGACTGTAGACGGGTTTAAGAGGGGATGGGACAGGTACAGGGGGAAGGTAAATCTGACCAGGCCCAATACAGGTGGAACATGTGGGACTGGGGACAGTATAACCAAAGGAGTAGGTCACCAAAATCAGCCGTCAGTGCAGGTGCTGAAAATCGAGCAGACTTGAGAGACCATTAGGCTTATTCTGCTGCCATTTTAGTATGTTAGTATTTAGCTTCCCTTTGGCCAATATGGTTGCCACATAATATATCTGTTGTCCACTCCCATTCTTACCACACCTCATCTTTGCAAAAAATGAGAAATTATTTAGCCACCCTTGGCCACCATGGCACAAATACCCACAGACTGGACAGCATTCAGGATATGTCAAAATGCCTGCACTAAATTGATAAGGCATACTAAAGAAAACTATTATTTAAGGGCATGGGGTCATAATGTCACAAGATATTATGTTGCATGGCAAAATCACCCTGACAATACAGCACGATATTGCCATGTGGCATAATTTGTTTTTCTGTGACGGGCTCTTCCCCCCCACATACCCACATTATGGGGGGCTGCACCCCCCCGAACCCTCCCCACTAAAGATTATCAACTCCGGGGGGGGGTCCAACTTGAGGAGAGCACAAATAGTTTTAAAAAATAAAATGTCTGGGACCGGGAATCAAACCCAGTCCCAGACCCAGCGCCTGCATTTCTGCTGCTATGGCTCTGTCCAGTGAGCCACAGCAGCTGCTCGGCAGAACCCACTCCCAGTAGAGGTTTTATCTTCTGTCTGAGAGTGTGTGAATAGTACAATACCATGTACAGCAGTATACGAGGTATTGCACCATTCGCTGTCCTGGACAGCACTCTTTCGGGGTAGCTATAATGTCGTACGCTATTAAGCATATGACATTATGACCCAGTAGGCTATCTAAGCACCCTAGAGTCAGCCAGTGGTAACTCATCCAAGATTTAGTGCACCTTTAAACTTGTTGAGGGTAGCAAAGCTCCACCATCACTCCCCACTACCATTACCTATCAGGGCACCTCAATTACAGATAAATTTGTCATAGTTGACAAACTAAATGAGCATTTTGCCACAGTGGGTCTTGCATTTGATTCTTATCCATCAGCCAGCCTAAGAACCTCTCTCTTTCACCCACCTGCACCACCCAACACACTCATCCTTCTTTTTCTTGCCTATCACCTTTAAACAGGTGGAAGACCAACTGCTCAGGTTCGATGTTAAAAAGAGTGGAGGTGCAGAAAACATTGACCCTTTCTTTCAGAAACCAGGTTATTATTTTTTAACTGCCCCTATAGCTCATTTATTAAAATCTCTCGCTATCTGAAAGTATCGTGCCCCAAAACTGAAAAGTTACATACCTCATACCACTTTTCTGATCTGGTGACCCCTGTGATGTTAACAACTACTGGCCTGTCTCTATCTTGCCTTCCCTCTCAAACATTCTGGAGAAACTGGTCAATATCCAACTCAGATCCTTCTTTGAAAATTCTCAGTTGCTAACTCTGAAACAATCAGGTTTCAGACCCAGTCACAGTACTGTCTTGACCTTGTTCAAAGTTACTAATGATTGGTTGGTGGCCACGGGCAGCAAACATGTCAGCGGTGTAGTATTTTTGGACCTTAGTAAGGCCTTTGATACTGTGGATCACTCCCTGCTGCTTGACAACTTGATGTTCCAAGGCTTGTCAGATGGTACGACATCCTGGTTTGCCAGTTACCTAGGAAATAGACATGAACGCATTATGATAAATGGAACCTCCTCATCACTCTTACCAGTCGCAAGAGGGGTCCCACAAGGATCCATCCTGGGTCCATTGTTGTTCCTAATCTATGTAAATAATCTGGGCTCAGGCATCAGACTCCAATATTCACTTATTTGCAGCTGATACGGTCCTCTGCATATCAATATCTACAGTTAGTTAAGTATGTTCTGTTCTCCAGTCTGATTTTGTCAAACTTCAACATAACATAATAACAGCCATACTACTACTAAATGCAAAAAATACAACAAAACAAAGGTTATGTTCTTCTATCCCCCTAATGTCCCCTCAGTATACTCCATGACGAACCAGTATGCTCCCATTACCACCCTGTCAGGAAACTGTCTTGAACTAGTGAATCACTTTAAATACTTAGGCTTCATACTTGACTCACACCTATCCTTTTCATCACATGTTGAAGTTCTGACAAAAAAACTGAAATTTAGGCTTGGCTTCTTTTTCAGGAACAAATCATTGTTCTCCTGAGAATCCAGAACTAAACTGGTACAGGCTACTTTAATGTCTTTTCATGATTATACTGATATTCTCTATAACAATGATGCACCCATCCATTTGTGTAAAAATTAGACAAACTCTATCACTGGGCCATCCATTTCATTACCTATGCCCCAGCCAGAACTCATCATTGCACCTTGAATGAGGCGATGATGGACTTCCTTATCCACCAGGATAATGGTGCACATTTATACTTGGACTTATAAAGTGCTCCTAAATAAGCTACCCCCTTATATATCAGCCTTCTTCTCAAGCTCAGCTAGCACCTACACCCTAGAAAATGTGCATATATCGCCCTGAATGTGCCAAATTATCGGACAGGGTTTGGTTGGGCACCTATAAGCTTTTCTCTTCCCTGCCTTTGGAATAAGTTTCAAGCTACCCTAAAACTCTATACCCTTATCCCAGTTAGGGCGTTCATTGGTAGGGTACATGAGATCACTGCTGAAACCTGCAACTGCACTTAGCTTCTCTCGCAGGTCTACCTTCTCCCCATCTCTTTCCCATTGTCTTTGTAGATTTCTGTGTATACTGGAATGCATCTTCCTTCCTTCCTCCCTCCCTTCCTCCCTCCCTCCCCTTTTGTACATTCTACCCAAGTTGTTCTGTCCCATATTTATTTGGGGGGGGTGGAATTACTGTTAAGTGATGCTTCTAATTTACCGCTATGTATTGCTATAACCAACCTATTCTACGTACCATGATATCCCTGCTGTTTTTCTATGTTGTACTATATGTATTGATTATCTGTGATGATTTTTATTTGATGGTGGAAACCTTACTGTCATGTGATGCTTTTGCCTTTATGTATTTGTTACAACCAATATTCTCTATGTACCATGATATACCTGTTGTATTACTATGATGTATCCTTGTACAGACTGTCTATAATGTTTAGTACTTTTATCAGGACCTCCTTGTAAATGAGCATGCTCAGCTGATGCTATCCCTATACAATAAATTGAACTGAACTGAACAGCATGTACCTATGAAAGAAAAAAAAAGTCAGAATGATTCTTAAAATAATATTAGTGCTGCTAACCATTCTGTGTGCTGGTATGATGGTGTGCACCACTGAGATGGTGGAGAAACAGGTCATTCTTCTTTGTTTCTTGCAGGGTGTCTGGCTTTGTGACTAACTTTCCAGTTGTTCCTGTGAATGGTGAAAACTTCAGGGAGACAACAGAAAAAAAAAAATTTTAATGTCTTTCAGAGGAAAGTGGAAGGCCCTTCATACTGTGCAAAGCTGAGGATTTACCGCCAGCAAGGATAAGGACAGTGAACAACAGTGAAAGTGACTTACGATCAAAACAGACAAAGATAGGGCTTGCTGGGGCTAAGGTCTTGCTGACTTGATGGGCAGGCTGTTTGGAGGGTTGGCTTGAGGGATGGCTAGTGGGCTGGTGGCCAGGAGTTAAGGCTGGTAATGGCATTTATGCAGCATCAGTGTGGAGTCTGTGGCCCATGCCATTTGTGGCTCAGGAAGACCCAAGCAGGCCAGATGAGGAACAAGAAGCAGTGCTGTGTCTTGTTGGCTGGAGCAAGCATGCCTTGCCTAGCGGGTAATGGCATTTGTGTTACATCAGTGTGGAGGCAGTGGCCCATGCTGTTTGTGGCTCTGGAGGACTCAAGCAGGTCAGAGGAGGAGGCAGTGCTGAACCTTGCTGGCTAGAGCAGGCATTGTCACTAGGAATCACATTCAGGTGGTGGAGGCAGGTAATCGACTGGACACAGACAAAACAGCAGCACAACAATTGGGGAACAGTAAACTGACTCAAAATAAAAATTATTGTGAATTATAAAGTAAAGGATTTTACTGATAAGGAGGAAAGGAAGGAATGAAAGCAGCTTTTCGTATGCTTCAATCTCATGGAGGAAGCAGACCTCACAGTCTTCCGGACTTGAGTTGTCACCACCAGTTCATCACCCTTAGTAGGAGACAATTTGCTAGTGCTGAAAACAACTTGCTCTTCATCTTCACCTCCTCCACAATCACCTTCATGCAGTAGGAACATAGACATGATTGTGTTGTGCAGAATGTGCCCCTCATTAATTTTAATAAATGTTCGCATGCCAATATTTTTATGTGACAGATTGGTGTTCCTGTCCAACACAATGACCCCAGCCAACCTGAATACTTGCGCCACACTGAGACACAAGGGTGGGCAGCTGAGGTATTTCATTGCAGCTGATCTTAGTGCTGACCACTCAGTGACCTTGTTACTCCAGTATTGCAAGCGGTCATCTGTGATGGTAAGGTTCCTTGTGTCCACCAAATATGCATCTACCATGCATTGCACTGCCCAGTCCTGCTGCCTCATCAGCCTCCTCCTCCTTTTCTTCCATGTCTTCAACTCCCACCTGGTACAAAACATCCCAAATGGGATGTGTTGGGATTTTTTCCTTTACCTTGCATGTTTTCTCAGCCTGCTTCCCATATGACATGATGGTAGCAACACCCCAGTCTCTGTGGAGTTTCATGTTGTGCCTAAAATAACACTGACTTTAGCATCTGTGCCACATGTACCCTTCTTATTAGATCGGTTAACTTTTGGACTTGCTTATGCCCACCTTCAATTATTGATGCCTGCCCACATTTATAACGTGGGTCCAGTACTGTGGCAATCCCAAAACCTTTAGATTAGACTGCAGAATACTGGAAATATGTATACTGCAGTCTAAGACATGTAACATCTGACCCATTAAGACACAACTTCCACTATCACTATGTGCCTCCAGCTATTGCTGCACATTCACCAGTGTCTGCCTCAGCACATATAGTGGTGGAATGGCCTGATTGATACAGGCAGTGTCCCCACCCACTGCCTGCATTGCATGTTAGAATGGCCTTAGAGTCATGATCAGGCCATTTATTTGTTGCAGCTGCAAAGACAAGCACTCCAGCAGTAAATCAATGCCCAAAACAAGAAAATTAGTGCAAAATGCTGTATTTATTTAGGACAAGCCAACACTGAATCAAGTATCCCAGCACTTCGGCCTAAAGAAGGCTTGGTCGCTGAAGCACTGGGGTACTTGGAGCAGCACTGGCTTGCCCTAAATAAACACAGCATTTTGCACAAATCTTCTTCTTTTGCTAATGATTTACCGCTGAAGTGCTTGTCTCTGCAACTGGTTTGTTTTGGGGTTAGCAGCCCACTGCTAGTACCCTTCTTCAGTGTCTGCATGGCATACATTTGGACTTGGTCATCTTTTTGTTGCCACTGGTGTGTTGTGAGAGTCATGGATACTCTGACACTGTCATGGCTTGTATGTAGCAGCAGATATTCAGATATGGCTTTCTACTGCTTGCACAAGCATTCAATCGTGTACAGTGTCAACTTCCATCTGGTGACAACATCCAGCTTCATGTGGTGCTGATGCAGTTTGTTTAGCATCTGTAGATGCTGGAGCTGGTCCTTCTTTTCAGAAGGGGTAAAGTGGACTCAGATGCGATGGGCCAAAGTCAACATGGATTTGATACCAGGATGTGGAAGAAACTCCTGCACAATGAGATTAAGACAGTGTGCCAGGCATGGAACCCTGACAAATCCCCAATCACTGATGCATTTCACAGCATTTGAGTCATTATTGCTTATTTTGAAACCTGTTTTCCATGAACAGGGGTGAATCCATTCATCAGTCTCAGTAAGGAGCACTTCCAGCATTTTCTGACCTGTTTGTGATCCACTTATACTCTTCATTGTCAATACGGCTTGCTGTTGAATACCCAGAGTGTTGCTACCATCACAATTGGGCTTAGGGCAATTTTTTCCATGCCCAGAGTCAAATATTACCCCAGTTATCTGTGCCCAATGTGCTGTAATGCACAAATAGGAGCTATCCACTGTTTGGCCTCTGGTCCATATATCCATGCTCAGATATATGTACGGTGATGCTGAATGTTTCAGGACATTGTTTACCATCTCTGACACTCTCCCATATAATTCAGGAATGACACATTTAGAAAAATATGTTCTTGATGGAATCTGCCATTTGGGACAGGAGCAGGCCATCGACCTTTGAAATCCAAAATTCTCAACAAAAGAGAATGGCAATAAATCAACTGCCAGCATTTCAGCTGTTGCTGCATTTAATCTGCATGCAATAGCATGACTGGGAGGGAATGTGGACTGATGTTCATATATTCTATGCAGCACAGGAGGGATCATTCTTGGGGTTGGGCTACCAGACAGCTGGACTCATTATGGCAACACTGTTGGTGACATAGTATTTGACTCCTGGGGATTCGCATGTGCTGCTGCTCAAATGAAACCAGTGATTTGGGGGGTTTTCTGCAGTGCCGCTCCTGTGCTTTTCTGCATCTGGTTGGTACTACTCAACCACCACTGCTTCTGTACCAGCTACTAGGCAGACCCACAGAATCCAACTTCTCCTCCTCTCTGTAGTCCTAGGCCTACCCTCCACCTGGGCTATTATCCTACCACTTTTTCAGGGCTTGGCTAATGATGATTTTTATTTATTTAGATTTTGGTAACCGGGAAAACCCACTGAGACCAGAGGTTCCTTTTTCAGGGGCAACCTGGAATTAGTTACAGAAAAAAACGCATATTAGCATTATTTACAGTAGTTACAATAGGAACACAGATATACATCAGCATCAGTTTACAGAGGTAACAACCAGTTTTCATTCAGGCACATGTATGCAGTACAGTGACATCAAATTTCACACAGTTAGTAGGGAATAGAGACAATTTACAGTATAATTGACAGTCTTGTTCAGGAGATTTATCAAGGAAGAAGAGGAATTAAGGCAGAGATGATGGGAAGGGGACCTGGGCTAGGGAGCTAATGGTTGTAGCCACAGAAGCTGAGTTCAAGGAGATATACTTTGAGGCCAGACTTAAACTGGGTAAGGGAGGATGAGTCAATCAAGCTAGCTGGGAGGGAGTTCCATAGGTAGGAGGCAGTATATTTGAAGGAGCGCTTGCCTTGGTTGGAACGGATCCGAGGGATGTCAAGGGGGTGATTTGCAGAGGATCATAGGGTACGGCATTGTACTTTGGAGGTAAGAAGTCCACAAAGGTGGGGGGGGGCAAGAGTAGAGAATTTGAATGCAAGGCAGGCAGTAGGGTATGCTAGTTTGTTCCGCAGTGTGGGCCAGTTCAGGTCCATAAGGGCCTCGCAATGGTGTCTCCTAGGGGAGGAGTTTGTGGTGAACCAGCTGTGGAGTTGTAGAGCAAGGTGAGTTTATTGAGTTCCATCTCTTGGAGAAACTGCAATAGAGGGGCACCGTATAGGATGGAGGGGAGGAGATTGCAACAGGTGATTGCTAGTCAAGCCTCACAGGAAAAGGAGTTTCCCAGGTGGTACAGGAGTCCGAGCCTTTGGTGGATGGACCAGGTTATGGAGTCAATGTGGGGTCTGTAGGTCATCTCTTGGTCAAGGAGGACCCCAAGGTATTTGAAGTTGGTGGTGACCTCAACTCTCTTTCCTTGGACTGTGCTGAGCTGGAGCAGCTCATTTCTGTCAGAGCCCAAACGTCTTGACCCAAACAGGACAGCTTTGTTTTTTTCTTCATTGAGCTTTAGGGAGTTTGAGGAGAATCAGGCCTCAAGAGTTGAGAGACTGTCCTGCAGTTTGGCGGAGATGACACTAGGTTGTGGGTCACTGTAGTATATGACAGTGTCATCCGCATAAAGGATGAGGTTGCTGAGCATGAAATTGCCCTCAATGTTGTTAAGGAAGAGTGAGAAAAGCAGGGGGCCCAGGATAGAGCCCTGGGTACCCTGGAGGTAACCGGTATAGGGCCAGACTGGGTACCCCTCCAATGGACTTTTGGGTACGGTCATTTAGGTAGCTCTTGAACCAGGAGAGTGAGTGATCATCCAGTCCTAGGTGTAGGAGTTTGGAGAGAAGAAGATTGTGGTTGACGAGGTCAAAGGCCTTGGATGGGTCAATGAAAAGAGCACCCGTTGGGGAGCCTTGGTCCCTGGCAGCAAGGATGTCCGATGTAACCCCGATGGGCACAGTGTCAGTACCATGGCCCTACCTGAAGCCATGCTGTACATCAGCCAGGAGTGAGTGCTGCTCTAGGTAGTCCTGTAGCTGGTCAGAGACTAGTCTTTCCTGTATTTTCCCTGAGGGGCTGAGAAGGGATATTGGTCTATAGTTTCCCTTTTGTCACGGGGACCACTTTTGTGGACGAGGGTGATGGTTGCTACCTTCCACATTTTTAGGACTATTCCTTCTAGTAGTGACCTATTGATGAGGAGGGAGAAAGAGAGGGCAATAGCCGGGGCAGCAGCCCTCAGAAGCCAAGGTTCTAGCAGGTCATGGCCCGGGGATGAATTTGGGTTGATTTTGCATAGGAGAGGTAGAACCACAAACTGATTGATCAGTTTCAGGTGGAATTGAGGCCTTGGATGCATCCAGTCCTCACTAGGTGAGGGGAGGACCTGGGGAGGTCGGGGGGGGCCCTTTGGATTAGAGAAGGAGGCACAAAAGGCCTCAGCAACTATGGAGGTGACATTGGTCAGTGAGTCCCCTACTAGGATGGAGTCTGCTTGACTGCTTGTGGTACCGTTGAGGAATAAGTTTATGTGGCTCCAGAATTTTTTTAGGTCACGTAGGTGATTTGTTTGGAGGTCTTTTAGATACTGGGTCTTAGCCTTTTTTGAGGATTTTTTACACTGATTTCTCAGTTCCCTGTACTTCTCCCAGTCTGATGAGTTGCAGGAGAATTTGAATGTACCCCATGCTCTGTCATGGAGGAGCATGGAATGCTTAAGGCTTGGGCTCAGCCATTTATGACACTTTCCCTTTACCCTGAGCTTTTTTTGGGGGGCATGCATATTAGTCGCAGACAAAAAGGCCTGGGTGAAATATTCCAGTGCCTCATCAAGTGAAGGGAGGGATACAATGGGGTCCCAAACAATTTTCCTCAGGTTGGAGCAGAAATCAGCAGGTATAAGCCTACTATAGTTCCTCACTTCTATGACCTTAGTGGTAATTTTTGGAGGCTTGTTGGACCAGGTGCAAAACATAGGTGAGTGGTCACTCAAGGAGTCTGACATAATTCCTGCTGACAGAATACAGTCCGGGCAGGAGACAAGTGCCCAGTCAATGAGAGAGTGGTTACCGGTCTTAGGATTATGTCTTGTAGGAAGGTCAATGATTTGTGTAAAAGGGGAGCCAAGTATCGGGTTCTTGGTAGAGGAGGAGACTAGGGCTGGCCAGTGGAGATTGAAATCCCCAAGGAGTATGGCCTCCCCCATGGTGTACTCCTCAAGGGCATTGGTTAGGGATTCAAGGGAGGAAGCGGCGGATTGCGGAGGAAGGTAGACACACCCTATGTTGATGGGCTTGGTGTTTCCGAGGAGGATTTTTACAAATAGTGTTTCACCTAGAGATCCACAGAGAGAGGGACGGTCAAGCTGCATGGCTTGCAGGGCAGTGCTGATGTAGATGATAACCCCTCCTCCCTTTTTCCCCACCCTGTCCTTTCTGAAGGCAAGGTAGCCCGCTAGGTCCACTTGGTGGGGGAGGATCTGTGGTTTGAGCCAGGTTTCAGTCAAGGCCAGAATGTCAGGTTTATAAAGTGTAGCCCATGCCTCAAGGTCATGGAATTTGTGCCTTAGACTGACAATATTCATATGAGCAAGATTGAGTCCTTTGGAGTCTGCCCACAGGGGGTTTAAGGGATTATTGAGAGTGAGACTGGGGGAGTATGGACCAGGATTAGGATCAATATCCCCCCTAAAGCTAGTAATATCCTGACCAGGTAGCCAGAAGGTATGTAGGGAAGGAGTAGTGTCCTCCCCCGATCGCTCACACTAGGGTGATGATGAGGGTCTGGGACACCCTGCACTGGATTCCTTCTGGTGTTCATTAAAATCAGTTCAACAAGCCAGCCACACTCTTAGTTTCTTAAAATTTTATTTTTTTGAATATATCTTGAACACAACAATCTCCTGGTGCACCCAATGTTTCACCCAAACCTTGGGGTTCCACGGGGGCTAGGATCTATATAAATACACAAAAAATTATCTTTAGTATCCTTTTAATTATTTAGATTATTATTGTACATATATTTAAACTCTGGTCAAATTACACCAGAAGAAGAAGAAGAATCAGCATTTATATAGCGCTTTTCATACACAGTGTATCCCAAAGCACTTTACAAGCAATGCTAGACTAGTAGTGAAGTGACTGAATGGGTAGTGGCAGCCATATTGCACATCAATACTCACACACAGCATGGATAATTTCACAAACTGGTTTATGGGAAGGGGAATGTTGGCCAGGACAGTGGGAATGTCCCCTAATCTTTGTGAAGAGTGTTCTGGGTTCTTTTACTTCCACGTGAACACCCACCAGGACAACACCAGGATGGGTAGAAGGAACCTCAGTTTAACATCTCATCCAAAGGACAGCACACCCCAGCAGTAGAGCACCCATTTAATACTGCATTTTGGGTGCAAGTTCAATCCTGGTGTGGGATGAGAGCCCACGACCTTCTGGTCCAGAGGTGGATGTGCTATCAACTGAGCCACTCATTCTATCGAGTGCTATATTCTAAATGGTTACTAATTCAAGTAAAATATATATTATTTTACTTGGAGTGGTACTAGTGGTACTAGGGAGAAAAAAGAACACCTGTATTAGTATGCGTTATATGTATTTAAACTAATACAGTATACTCATATTTTAGCAAAGGCAATGTGTTTGTCATTCTAGGGCCACACTTTTTTCTTCTTGTTTTAATCATATTAATATTATTAATAACTCCTGCACCTTCTTTCAAATTTTCATTAAATATTGATATTGAAAGGACTCTTAACTAGACAATATCCCTTTATGTGGTTCTGAAGCTTTCTTCATTAAAATCCCTCCTCTATATATATCAACATATGTTAGAATATTACCTAGTTAAGATATGATCAGGAAGGATTCAATCACATCTAACTTAATTGTTACTTCTCATCTACATAGAATCATAGTAATATGATAGCAGAAAAGGACCCTTCTGGCCCATCTAGTTTGCCCAAACCCTCCCCTTTCACATAACCCCCTCCATGGGCTCATTCTGTTCTCCTTTCCCTTACCTCCCAGCCCAGTGGCAGATCTTTTATAGATTTTTTCATTATAATGCCTCTAGGCTGTAAAGCTTCTTCTGTCTCCACAATCAGATGCTTCAATCTGTTGTTTTGTACTACTACTCATGTAGAGTCCTTTGCTATCTCAACTCTATATTGATAAAATAAGCAGAGGTCCTCCCTAATCAATTATAATGTTGCCTTGTGCAAGCGCAAGCAACATATTGTGGTAGCTTGGAATAGCAGGTTTTGGTGGTGCGGTCATGTTGTGGTCAATGGCGCCACTGCTTTTTTGGGCTGGGCTCTGTGACACAACTGAAATAGCATGCTGTCTATGAAATTAGTGCAAAAGCGTGTCACCAACTTGAAACAATTTCACTTCTGCAATGAGGGAGTGACCTGTCTTTGCATGGTGTGCCTTGCCTTGTGTAACATTTCAATAAACACGATGGGCGGCGGCTGTCGAAGTCCACCTGTCACAGTCCCCAGGAAGCCAACTCCGGGGTTGCCCAATCCTCCTGTCAGCATACAGTATATGCCCCCTTTATGGTTTTTGTCTGTGGGCGGCGCCGTCCCCTTGGCACCATCCCCCAAAACACAGACACAATGTTCATGGGTGGCCCAGTCCCCCATCAGCATGTTTAACTCCCAACCCACGTTGGCATTTTCCTGCCCTCACAACAATTGTGTGCCATACTGGAAGCCCATTCAGTGTGTCTAACATGACCCCCCAAACAAATGGGACACACTCAGAGCCCACACTAGTGTGCCCAATGCCTGTTAAAAAAGAAAACAGTCCACGGTGATTATTTAATTTTTTTAGTAACCTGAAATAAAGAAAATGGTCCCTCGCCATCGAGTGCCCTCCCCCAACCTGCACCCACCCTCTGCACTCCCCACACCTGCCCTCACCCCATACTTCCCTTCAGAGCCCAGCACAATGATCTTCGGGAGAGCATGAACATGTCTGTACTCTTCAAAGCCGACTGCAAACTGAAGAAATGCTGGTAAGCTGTATAATGGCATAAATGTGGGGGGGGGGGTTCAACTTAGGTGGATGTCTCAGCCATTTATGTGAGTTATGGCACCAAAGTTTCAACATGAGTTCCTTGGGACCCCATCTCATAAACTCTGCCACTGTCATTTCATTACTTGGCCCCGAAAGGTGATTTTGTGGTCACTGCACGAAATCACCTTTTGGGATCAAATAACGAAATGACAGTGTCAGTGCTCATGAGGTGGGCCCCCAAAAAGCCTATGCTTCAAATTTGGTGAATAAATTCCAAATAATGACTGTGTTATGAGCGTGCATCGAGCAGTTTCTATGCATGCTCATAACATCAAGAATTTTTAATATTTTCACTACAGATTTTCAGCATTGCCATTTTTTCACACCTCCTTATGGATTGAGCAGCTGTCATTTTTCACATCCTGCCCAAAATGTGTTTTCACACATGTAGTGCACGATGGTGCGGTTGCTGTGGGAAATCAATGTTTGGAACAGATTAAGAAAATCACAGTGACACTGTTCATGAGTGGAGATCCTAAAATGCCTATGTTGAAATTTTGCTGACAAAAGTCCACACAATGACTGTGCTACAAGTGTGCATTGCACAGTTTCAACGCACGCTCGTAACTTCAAGAATTTTTAATGTTCTCACTCCAGATTTTCAACATTGCCATTTCTTCACATCTCCTTATGATCAGTACATCTATCATTTTTCACATCCTGCCCAAAATGTAGCTTTGCACAACTGGCACAGAATAGAGCGGTCACTGTGGGAGATCAACATTCGGGACAGATTAACAAAATCACAGTGCCACTGTTCATGATCAGAGGTCCCAAATGATTTCATGAGGTGGGGTCATGAAAAGCTCATGTTGAAAATTTGGAGTGCAAATACCAACAAATGCCCAGGGTGTTAGAGTTTCTAACCATAACGTCTCACCCTGTAGAGACTGACCGGCATCAAGGGTGTGAGTTTGGATTGTCAGCTGTAATGCTCACACCATTCCACCCCCATCCCCACCCTGCAGCCACTGACAGGCATCAAGGTGTGCCTTGGACTCTTCTGCCCCAAAGTTCACCCCATTTTCCTATTGTGCACCCATCTCAACATATTTCCTTATGGAATAGGGTGAGTGTAAGGCCTGAGGACCCCACGGCACAGTGCGACACTTATCAGAGTCTGCAGGGTAGGGTGAGGTGAAATGGCATAAGCATTATGGCTGATGACCCAAAGGCACACCTCAATGCCTGTCAGTCTCTGCAGGGTGGTGTTGGGTTGACGTCACTTCCATACTTCACTGCCATTCCTATTATGCATTGCTCTAACTCCTGCACTACCAATGCCAGTGTCAGCAAGACAACATTTGGCATTGACAAATGCTTGATATATTTGTTATGATTTTAATATATTATAAACTGTAAGTTTTTTTGTTACATTTTGGTACGCCTTCTGTAAAGATTATAGGTAACTTTTATTTCCCTCACTTTCCATATTTGTCTTTTTATATTTTTTGTTGTCCTTTTTAAAGGCATGTATATTGAAGAGTCTGTATCAGAAGATATGCTCTGTTTAAAAGCTTTTTTTTTGTTTTTTCCTCCCTTTCCCTTTCGTTGAATCATCATCTGACTATCTTTATCTTTCTTTTATGGTTTATTGTGCTGTCCTGAATTCTGCACTCCATTATTACACTGAGGGTTCTGGACCTTATCCTTATTTTGTTTCTGGATCATTTTTATGTTTGCTTGCGCGCATGTGCAAGAAACATTTTGCGAGAGTGCGACTCTTGGAGGTGTGTGCATGCCCTGCCCAATGTACTGCTTGCTGTAGAGGGCACGTACTGGTTGCACCAATGGATGGGTGAGCTGTGGATGACAGCACTTTGGCTGCAGCAGCTTTCACCTCAAAGGAAAAGTCCGCTACAATCAGGAGTGGTACGCTGCGTCTACGTAGCATATTAAGAGTACAGTGTTCTGTGGTCATTCTAGCATTCTGTTTCTTTTAGCTTCCACAAGCTGACAAAATTACACACTTCTAACTATCCTTCGCTGTAACCCGCCTTTCCCGGTGATTTATAGAGCACCTCCTGCCCCCGGAAACCTGATTATTTTTTACTGTTATTATTTTTATACTTGTTAGCAAGATGAGCAGTGCTGCTTGCTTTCACAAGCGACAAATCCCTTCCTATAACTGTTATGATACTGTATTAATATTTGTTGTGCTTAACAATACCTGATACTGAAAGTTTACTTTGCTTTTTTTACCTTGCAACAGGGGTGCAGCTGCATGCCTTCTTTGGGCTGGCCTAATTATTTTTTTTTTTTCGTTATTGTTCTGCTATGCATCCATAACAGTTCATGCTGAAATGTGTTTTCCTTTTGTGTATTCAGGCGGGGGGACTTCGTTTGTGGAGCAAGATCCTTTTGCAGTGGCACTGCCAGGCACATCTGCAACACTGAGATGCATTTTAAAAGACCAGAAGTATCCCTGGATGTATTGGTACTGGCACTACCCAGTCCAGGGTCTTGAAATCATTTACTTATCGGTGGGGCAGGGGGCTGCTACCAGCTACACCTCCAACTCCATGAGTGCCGATCGTACCAGTGACATGTTTGAACTACATCTCACCGACATAAAGGAAGTGGCAACCTATTACTGTGCTTGCAGTGCAGCACGGTAGAGCAAACACATTGGGGACTGAGACAAGAAAAGGACAGCAGAAACACTGCATGCAAAAGGAAGATATAGCCTCCAAAATACCGCCCCCCCCGCAACACACACACGGGCACACATACAGCAGAAGTGGAACAGAGAAGGCCATCCATGCTCAGAAAGTGTAATTTAAAAGAGAATTCTCTCAAGGCACAGAGTTACCACTCTGTGCTGGAAATGGGAACTAAAATCTCTGGAGGAATCCACAACCACTGACCTATAGGATCATTTCCTCGTTTTTCTCATTATATCTTGCATTTTAACTGTATTTTATGGGTACATTTTACAGAGGAGCAGTCCTTCTCCATCCTGCTTCTGGCACTGATTGAGACTTGTAATTTCACCCATCTTGGAACTAATTCCCCCCCCCCCACACACCCACTTCCGCCACTAGTTACCTCGGACGAACAGGGGGCAACAAAGCCGGTGTTAAAAGAAATACAATATTACATCTATCCCCCAAATACAAAACATCATGGGTAGTATGAAAATCACCACACTACCACCAAACATAATGCACTGCATTGATTTATTTCGCAGAACAGAGGATGAACGTGCTTTGCCTTTCCCATCAATTTCGTTTCCGTGCCCCAAGTAGCTAGTCACCTGTGCTATCACTTAAATGTCTTAATTTTGTATTTTTTATTGGACTAGCTAGACTGTTCACTTTACTACACCCTAGTTCAAACATCCCTTTGTGTAACTAATCAACACAGACTACAGAAATAAGATAAATGTTCTGGACAAGACAAGTGTCAAAATTACTCACATCCTTACTAACATACTAAAATGTCAGCAGAATGGGCCTAAAGGTCTTTTGAGTCTGCTCGATTTTCATCCTTCTAAAACTAAAATTTGCCAGTTTGTTTCACTTCACAAATCCTCTGTATGCTCAGCAGGGTGAGGATGACAAGATAACATGTTTGCTGTATGGTATGTGAATTTTAATGCAGCAGTTTGTTTTCCTGTGAGTATGCCTCAATATCCAGGCAGTGAAGAATATAAAGTACTTTGCATATAATCCAAACGGTTTATTTCTCGTAACCCTACAGTTAGAATTTGAGAAGCAGATCAGACAACCAATTAAAAAAGGCACAGAATAAACCGTCTGAATTCCGAAAACGAAAGGCAGACCATAAAGTTCAGCTTTTTTAACTGACATATTACTAGTCAGCTTTCTTCTCCTCACTTCCACCTCTCCCCCCTCGGTCGCTCCCTTTCTTTTCACCTCCTTTCTTCCCTCCCCCATCACTCCTTGACTCTCCTCCTCAATTTATTTCCTTCTCTGCTATGCTCTTTGCTTTCCGCTTTTCATTGCCCTCTCTGTCAGCCTGTCTGTTGATCTCTCCAGCTGTAGCCCCTCCCTCTCCCATCATATCTCTTTCCTTTTTCTATTACCAGTCCTCTTTCAGCCTATAAGAATCTCTTTCTCTGTAACATGTCTATGAAGCATTTACTCTATAAGCACGTCATCGCTTTTTATTATGTTTGCTTGTGCACATGTGCAAGAAACATCTTGCGAGAGTGCGACTCTTGGAGGTGTGTGCATGCCCTGCCCAATGTACTGCTTGCTGTAGAGGGCACGTCCTGGTTGCACCAATGGATGGGTGAGCTGTGGATGACAGCACTTTGGCTGCAGTGGCTTTCACCTCAAAGGAAAAGCCCACTGCAATCAGGAGTGGTACGCTGCGTCTACATAGCATATTAAGGGTACAGTGTTCTGTGGTCATTCTCGCATTCTGTTTTCTTTTAGCTTCCCACAAGCTGACAAGAGCCACACACTTCTAACCTATCCTTCACTGTAACCCACCTTTCCAGGTGAATTTATAGAGCACCTCCTGTCCCCGGAAACCCGATTATTTTTTACTCTTACTGTCGGATTTCCAGCTCAACTGTAGGGTTACTTAAGGATGGACTTGGGGTCATTTTTTATAATGATTTGTTGGGGGGAATTTTTTTTGGAGGGGTGTCAGCTCTTGCATAAAATCCAACTTCACCTGGCAGTGAGATGTTTAGCACAGAAGAGCATTTCTGGGATACACACCATTGAAAACCAGTGTACAGGAAAACACCAAACTGACTTTATTTTACAGTTTTCATTAGTCCACCACCAAATGACTGAATAGGACTTATGTGCCCCCCCCAGTCTGTGGGCACTCAGAAGAACTCTACAAAATTATCTGTGGTATCTACGTAAACTATCAGGGGCTCATTTAACAACCAACCATTCCACCCTGATACTGCACCTTTGACCCGCCATCGGGTGAAAGTAACATCTCAGTGTATGGCCCCTACGCCCCATATCACGCCTTGGGGGTTTTAAGACACTATGGTTTACTTACTCCTGGTGCATTGCCATTACTGAGATGGCACTGCTAGATTGCAACCATATGCAGTATCTCAGACCTGAATGTAGCACTGCTCCATATGAAATACTAATTTGATGTGTTAAGTTATATCAAAAAAATTAAATAAAATGATACATAATAATAAATCATGTTCACACAGTCATCCCGAAAATGTTTCCGCTTTGAAAGTGAAGACATTGGGAAACTTTTTCTTATTAACTGTTTGTTTGCCCTTTCTCGGTGTGTTTGCCTTTTGACAAGCAGCAGATGTTTTTTTTTTTTTTTTTTGCACAACCCACCTCCCCTTCCCTTTGATGATAGCGGAGCTGTTTGATGGAAAATGGATGTGAACTCCGCAGATAAGATAAACCGACAGAGAAAGACAAACATCCTCATGCCTGGATGCCGGAGAGGGGGTTGCATTGTTGGGGCGCACGTTAAAAGACAGAAAACACTGCCGAATACTATGACAACTCACCATTGTTGCTGTATACATGTTTTTACTGAAATTGTAAGTGAACCCCCATAAATTAGTACACGTTTGCATGTACTTATTCCTCCCCGCTTATGAAAGATATATGATGGACCTAGAGTCCCGCCCAAAGGGGGAGTGTGTGTACGTGGGAGGGAGATGCGTGTGTGTGTGTTTTGGGGGGTCTGCATTACACTGTTTGTGACTGAACCCTCTTAGTGCCCTGACCCGACCCCCACTACCAAAAGGGATCCTTCATCTCCCGTGATGGTTTCTTCCTTTTGCCAATTAGAAAGCACCTCCCTCATTGTAACGGGTTCAATTCCCGAGTTCTGTACCTCATTGCCATATACCAAACCCAGACACACATTATATAGAGCCCACATTTAAGTATCATATTTGCAGATTGTGACTGCCCACAGCAGATTGCACCAACAGGGACTACCTTAAACACTACACAAATAATCACGTCACTGATTTTACAGTCTAACATATTTCTCATTTTCCTCAGCAAATGTGCCCTCCCCACTCACATTTTAAATATCAATTATTCGTGAATGCTCGTGTTTGATATGCAGGAGTGCAAACCTAATCTTGTTAGGTTCTCGTTATACTCGGATCTTAGGGAGTCCTCCCATAAAAGCAGCCCGCCTGTATGTGTGTGTGTATCTGTGTGAGTGTGTGAGATATGACAAGCAGTGAACGTTTTCTCACCTCCAGCCTATTGCTGCGATAGAAGGAGCAGTAAATCTAGTGCTGCTTGCATCTGTGTGCTTCCCTCGGCTTGGAGAAGGTGGAGCTCTAAGCTGTTAGCTGGGTTTTCTTTTCTAAGAAGTCACAAACGCGCCTTAAAGGTAACACACACATAAAGCAAGTGCACCATAAAGGGGTACAACCCCAACACATGCTCACGCACACTTACTGGATTCCTAGAAGAACCTTCCAGCTGAGGGAGTGGGGACAAAAAGAGTGGTGGGGCTCAGAAAACATGGGATAGACACAAGGGAAGGGGGGCATCACCTCTAGATCAAATGGGTCTACAGCAAGAATGAAAGTAAAATATAAGTTATAATCTATGAACAACCATGCATAACGAGCCTGTGTTTCCTTGGAGGGCTTGACGTACCAGCGTATGCTGTGATCCCAGATTGATTTGCCATTTTCCCTGTATTTCCAGGATGATTTGTCCGTATTTTCCTGTTGATTGCATTATTTCTTATGGAAGCCAAATTGCTCTATTTTCCTGTTTAAAGCTACCAACTGTCCTGATTTTCACAGGACAGTCCCTAATATGAGCAACATGTCCCAGTGTCCCAGCAAGTTTCCAAAATGTCACATTGGTTCTGGTTTTTGCTTACTTATCCTGTTTTTGTCACTTTTGTTTTTTTGCTGACTGCTGATCTGCGAGTGATATTTATTTCAGCGTGTTATGCTTGGGTAACAAGTAACAAGCACCACCGTGGTGCTGCTCCAGCTGTAGAGCAATTTTATTTATTGAAAAGTTTCACCAGGAAAGGCACACTGAACAACAAGTTGCTCGTCTCACGATGCATCCTGGGGGAAAGGATATTGGAAATACATACATGCATACAGCAGCAAACATTATTACAATAATATTGGCAGCGGTGAATAGCAGATAACAGATAAACCATATTAAGTGCAGCATAGTAGTACAATTGTTTACAGAGGTCACAATGGACAGGTCAAGAGCATTACATTAGGATAATACCTTATTTACAATATGCAACCTTCCACCCCTGCACCTACGTTGTGTTGTGAATGTGAAAATGCTTGGGTACTCCGATGGCAAGCAGGTCAGCGGGAGCACCATAAAGCACGTTCCTTTCTGTTAGATTAGACTTGGTGCTAGTACGAGCAAGCGCATGCAGCTGTCTACCTGCCAGCAGCTGACAGGGACTCCAGGCAGAGCAGAGACTGGCAGCAGTGAAATAAGGTACCTGAACCTGATCAGCTATAGGGGAGTGTTTGATAACAATCTGGAGTGGTGGTGGGAGTCACTGAAGTGAAGTTTGCTCAGCAAAGGAGGAGAGTGTGTTGGGATGGGACTGTCAGGAGGAGCAATGTATGAACATAGAAACATAGAATTTGAAGGCAGATAAGGACTGCTTGGCCCACCTAGTCTGCCCATTTCCCTACCTAACAGCTAAGCTGCAGATCCTAGTTAACCAACAGCCTACTTCCTTCTACCCCCCCACTAGAATTGCCTTATGTCTGTCCCATGTATTCTTGAATTCCCCACTATTTTTGACTCTATGACCTCCTCAGGAAGGCTGTTCCATGCATCTACAACCCTCTCTTTGAAGAAATACTTCTTCACATTATCTCTGAGCCACCCCCCCATCTTCAAATTGTGCCCCCTTGTTCTTGCACATCTCTTTTTTCGAAATATGTTATCCTCTTGGACTTTTTTGATTCCCTTGAGATATTTGAAAGTTGCTATCATGTCCCCCTCTCCCTCCTTTCCTCAAGGCTATATAACTTAAGCTCCTTTAGTCTTACTTCATATGTCTTCTGGTGCAGACACTTCACCATTTTGGTTGCCCTTCTCTGGACAGCCTCCACCCTGTCTATGGCTTTGCAGAGATGGGGTCTCCAGAACTGTACACAGTACTCCCAGAAGTGGTCTTACCAACTGTCTGTACAGAGGGCCAACAACTTCCAGTTTTCTAATGGTGATGCCTCTCCCTATGCATCCCAGTATCTCCCCAGCCATCCTTACTGCCTTATCACATTACTGGCCCACCTTTAGGTTATCTGACATGACTACCCCAGGTCCTTCCCATTTTTGTCATTGTCAGTATCTCACCCCCCCCCCATGTGTACTCTTGCTCTGGGTTTTTGTTTTTCACAGGAGCATTACTTTGCACTTCTTTGCATTGAATCTAAGCTGCCATACATTTGACTATTCCTCCAACCTTGCCAAGTTCCTTTTCATCCTTTCCACCCCACCTTGCTTATCAACCCTGTTGCAGATCTTTGTGTCATCTGCAAAGAGATATACCTTCCCCTTCAGTCCCTCTGCAATGTCACTTATAAAGACATTAAAAAGGACCGGCCCCAGTACTGAACCCTGCGGTACCCCACTAGTAACCCTCCTTTCTTCACTGTGGACTCCATTTACTATTACCTGCTGTGTCCTGTTGTCTAGCCAGTGTTTTACCCAGGCTACCACCCTAGGACCCACTCCCAGGCTGGCTAATTTGTTTATTAATCATTTGTGTGGCACTGTGTCAAATGCCTTGCTAAAGTCTAGGTAGGCCATGTCCACAGCCCCTCCCTGGTCTACTGCTTTGGTCACCCAGTCAAAGAAATCAAGTAGATTTGTCTGACATGACCTTCACGCTGTGAATCCATGCTGCCTTGGGTCCTGTGCCCCACTGGCCTCTAGGTACTCAACAATTCTTTCCTTCAGAAGTGATTCCATCTTTTTCCCTACCACTGAGGTCAAACTGACAGGTCTGTAGTTTCCTGCCTCTGTCTTGCTCCCACTTTTGTGAAGGGGAATCACATCTATCCTTCTCCAGTCCTCAGGTACCTCAGGTATGCAGCTTGAATTTAAAGCATGTTTGCGTCTGATTAACTTTCTGTGTGTCATGATTCAGAACTTGTTTTTAGTCTGAAGCTACTACTTCCCCCACTTGCCCCAGCACCCTTTCCCATGCTATAATCACACAGAAATAAACCATTACATGGTAGACTAGTACCCACCCACAACCCACTCAGGTACCCCCCCAACCAGGAGAACTGCCTGAGTATGTGTGTGTGTGTGTGTGTGTGTGTGTGTGTGTGTGTGTGTGTGTGTGTGGGGGGGGAGGGGCACTAGACTACCATGTAATTTTTTTTTTTCTGAATGAGTATGACATGGGAAAGGGTGCTGGGGCGACTGGGGGGAGGGTTTAGACATGCAACTTCACACTAAAAAAAGGCCATCGCAATATTAGTTTGGCAATCTGGGAAATGCAATACAAAAACTAAGTAATTAATGACTAATGGGTAAGACTGTATTATGTTCACAGTAAAAATAGGCTTATGGCATTTCATGGTCCTGGTAAGAGGGGTTAAATGTGCTGATATATTTTTTTTTAAACACAAATCAGACCTGCAGCTGCAAGTTGCAGCTTAGGGCAGAGACAAGAAATGGACTTGAAACGGACTTTCCCCTTGACATTGTTTCGCTGCCTCCCACCCCCTCCCATCAAATGAAGTCCCATTTGTTCACTGCTATAGATGCAGTTTGAATTCTGCTGCCCTTTCTCTGCACCAAGGACTGCAATATTTGCATTTTTTGTTTGCAGCCGTAAGTCGCAACTCAGAAGACCAGTAGTTCATTAGTGTGGCTAGTGCTGCTCATTGCTGCACATAGCAATGCTGTATGAGAGTGGGAGAATGGAAAAAGGGGTTTCTGTTCTTTTTTTTTCTTTAAACTTGCCTGTCTGATTTGAATAGCAGTTAGGATGGATGTGCGTGCACTACAAGTAGAGAATGAGTGTGAAATTAGATGCGGCACCAGCGATCAGCAGGCAGATTGCTATACTGCTCTACATTTATTTTTAATGTAACATTTATGATATTATTTAAAATTACACAGATTTGCATGGCAGGGGGAAGGAGACTTTACAAATTCTAATGAGGATTAGGTATAATCAGTAATCTGGAGATTTTTCATGGGGGTATCCGATTTCATGGTAATCGTGAAATCCGTGAGCCCCATGAAAATAATACAGCATTGCTAATGGGTGATCAGCACCGTGTGGGTCACAAAGCAAGGGGAACAGACAAAAAACTATTGGGTGGGCTCTGTGGAAACTGTAACATTTATTCAATTTCAAGGAGTAAGATGTCAATGGCAAGGCAAATGCCAACGGATTTTTAAACATGTAGACATGTTTGTGGATCGCTTCAGTTTTAAGCAAATCCAGAGATAATTCAAAAATACTACAGTTTAAAACAAAAACCAGTCATGGACCACCTAGCATATTTACCTGTCTATGGGTAAGCTCAATTACAGACAAACAAAAAGACGACAAATTACAAGTAAACAAAAAACAGTTACAGTAATTTGAAAACCATGACCTCATTCATTTTTGTGTGTGCCTGTTTTTTTCTCGGGGTTGGGTGGGGTGTTGATTCAAACCAAATGCTGGAGGGAAAATAATTATAAAACAAGCATCCACATTTAGTAAGGGCTCTGTTTTATTATATGCAGGGGAAGCTGAGCGCTACGTTTTCCTTTTCTGGTTCTGGTATCATGAAAAAGGAGTAATAGGGAAGACAATGCCAACTTTATAACAACGGTCTGTACTTCATGGATTTTGGACAGTTTTTGGCAGCAGCACAGGAGTTTCTTACAAGGGCGTGACTCTTGACTTTGTCATGGAATTCATGAATGACAACATCACCAGTAATCCAGCTCGTTCACAGTAAAGAAGTAGAAACAGGAAACCAGAAACAGGCAGCATCAATAACTGCCATGTCCATATTTACCGCTAAATAATCAAACAAAAAATTAAAGCATACACTTCTATAGACATTGAGGAGACAAATTGATAGTCTTTATTATAACTAAATATAGGACATGTAGCTACTGTTTCAGTGTTTTATTTAATTTCCTGTCCTCTTTAAGTAAATTGTTGTCTTAGCCAGACAGAAGGTAAAGAATTGTAGCTGTTTGGTATTATCTAGCGCTGTAGATATGAGTGCCCTGTAAAGTAGATGTAATAGCCCAGACCAGACTTTTGAAAAGTCTATCTTAGCGTCTTTGAGATAAAATGGGCCTTCTTCTACATGTCAAAAAGCTCGTTTGCAGTTTTCTCAGCTGTGAAAGAGACAGGCATGGAGGTCCATTTGAAGGTGAATTACGCCAGATTGGAATATTGTGGCCTAGTCCAATCTTTAGAGGACATAACTGCATCTCTCTGTGTTTCTTATGCAAAATGAAACATTGTTCCCTCTCTATCCCTATTCTAACAGAAGGGCACAGTCAAAAAAATGTGTAGCTGTGCAAAATAATAATGTAATTTTTCAGCACAAATGCCAAGAAATCTTTCTGAACCTTCTGATGCCTCCCACTTTAAATAGGTTTGTAGATCCATCTTCCTGTAATACTGTAAATGTTCACTTTGGGGATCATTTGAAAAAAGGAGATGCAAGGGTGGGAGTACATGTCTGGCAGTGATGGATTATGAAGTTTGGATCGCACAGGGCATGGTTTTTAGTGACCTCAAAGATTGCTACTATTAGTGCAATACCAGAAAGCTAATAAGCTGTGCCATAGAAAGGTATGCAGTACATCCCTACTATGTTACAGTACTGTACTAATTCACATAGGCAACATCAATACTTGTCTGCCATTCTTATGATGCCTATTTGTACCTCCTGCAGTACCAATGGCAATACAAGCAAGTAAACATTCGGCATGGGCATATGCTTTTTTTTACTACTATGGAAATCTCTCTCTCTCTCTCTCTCTCTTTTCTCTGTCTCTGTCTCTCTCCCCCCCCCATCATGTTGCAAGGGGGCTGAGAGAGAGAAACAGAGAGAAGTTCAATGCGTTCCTTTCTGAATGAACCTGAAGTCTACAATACAGATTATCTTACTGTTCCCTTCCCTATTAGGTCAGTGATGCACACTTAGCAAATGAATAGCAGTTGAGGATTTCACACTTTATGGTAACAAATGTCCCCCCCCCCCATGTGTTTTTGTACAATGACATGACAGATGGCTGCAAATAACAGCTTTGTTACATCATAGTTACCTGACTCAATTACAGTAAATGGCCAGACCACCATAACAGTCTAGCTATTCCACTACTTGCAAACTTCTATTCTCAATGCTGCACATTAGGCTGCATGCTAAATAATGACCTAGAACCACAACTGGGTTTCATTTGATAAATTTATTTATTTATTTATTTGAATCTAGGATTACAATTACCTTTGAGCCAAGGCTCTTTTACAAAGGTTCCACGTCAGGACAATACATACATGTTAAACAATGGCATACAACATTAAAGACAGCAGACAGCCATATTCATCAGTGGCATCACGTTAAACAGGATACGTGAATAACACTTACAAAGAGTCATTTCAGAAACCTAGAAGAAATCAGGGAGGAAGGGTGAGAGGAAAGGGGGTGGCAGCCGAGAAAGACTAAAAGAGAAAAAAATAGATAGACTTGGTATTTAACAACCAGGGCCCTGCCATTCTTAAAGTTTATATTTGGGGAAATTGTTTAACCAGACAAGGAACACCAAACCAAAACTTGCTTCCAGATGCAACCTGACAGCACAAGGAAGTTAAGTGACTTGGTCAGGCTCACACAGTATGCAAGAAGGAGCTAATGGGATTCAAACCGACCTTTCCAGGTTTGCAGCTCACTGCCCTTAATCACTCTGCTATACTGCCTCCTATTTCATTTGGACCCTCAAGTGGCCATTGTGTGAACTTTGCAGGCAACCCATATTAGGCATGCTTTATATTGTTTAATTTTCTTTCTACTACCATGCCATGGTTTTCTAATTTTGTTACACAAAAAAAAAGTCAAGACATGAAAACAGCAATGATGTCATTTTTTTGCATTACTCTAAAATGCAGTAGGTTACCTGCAGTTTACCAGTGGCTGAAACAGTCCACAGCTTTAGCAGTTTTGATGTTCCTGCATACACACACTGTATGTATAATAATGAGTCTGAGAAACATATAAGCCACAATATAGTCTCATAATATGACATGTTGCTAATTGCCTTACTTACCTCTACTGTCACTATGTCCTGTGCAAAGACAATGTTGTCTGTCCTACTAACGTTGCAGCACTCCATTGTAGACCTCCTTCAATACATTGTTCAATAGATATAAAATACATTAATATTTTTTTCCCCAATTGTTTAACCAGGAGAGACACAGTAAGCTGAAAGCTTTTTTACAGATGCAACCTGGCAGCACAGGGAAGTTTAGTGAACTGCTTAGGATCACACAGTATGCAAGTGGGGGTCTGGGATTCAAAAACCCAGGTCTCCAGATTTGCAGCTCAGAGCCTTAAACCACTGTGCTATACTGCTTCCAATGTAAACTATTTATTTGTAAATTTGACAATTTAGTTAATTGTCCAGCAATTTTAGCATAATTGAACACTATGCATTGAATAGTAACAGAGCCACACTACACCCTAGCAACTTTGCGCTTTGATGACAGATTGATAAATATAAATTTGAAGCCTCAATTATGGTCTGAAAATGACCTGGATAACATTTGCATGAGATTCATTTCAGCGAGTAAATATTGACAATAACGAGTGCAGTCTGACTGTGTCATGGGTGAGCCCATTCACTGACGCACATTAGTAAACTGAATTCAGTGGCACTTACACTACTACACTTTGCACTTGGAATTTAGTGTTTCTTTTAGAAATAGAAACAATACAATTAACATAACTGCTTATTTAAATTGATTGATATGGCATGATACTGCATTTCTTCTAACAGTGCTATATTACATGGGACGTCGTCTAACAGATATATATTTTATATACACACTGTAAACCTAAAGTGTATAACAATGTAATCATACATATAGTATAGCATAACTTCTTGAACTGCATATGCTGTGAAACCATTTAATGTAAATGGTCTATTCTTTTAGAACTTGCAACAATGTTTAACTTAATTTACAATATAAATGCTTAACATGGTTTTACCAAGTAAATACCACCAATAATGACTGCAGTCTGACTGTTATTCACACTTCACATGCAGGTATTGGAAGGAATGGCTTGTCAGCTGATCTCTTACTATACCTGCACACTGAAGCAGACTTAGATAGGCCAGGTGATCTGTTTCTGCTGACACTTTCATAGGTTTGTATGTTCACCACATACTGCAATAAATATGTCTTGTATGTTCACCATATACTGCAATAAATATGTCTATATGGTCTAACTACATTTTTAACATTACTATCTTTATCATACCTCTGCATCTCTATGCTTTCTATGGCAAGCCCTACTCTGCACACCCTTCCCTTTTTCCCCTCATAAGTACCCTTCCCACCATCCACCCCCTCAGTTGTTACTATCTCCACACACCTATGAACACCTGAAACTGTCTGCCACGACTGTTACAGCCCATGACACAAAGGCACACACCCCAACACCTCTCACTCTTTGCAAGGTGAGGGTGGCAGTTGGCATTATTACAATACCTCACTACTATTCCTATTATGCATCTGCCACTCCTGCACTACCAATTCCAATACCAGCAAGCAAACATTCGGCATTGACAAATGCTTGTTTTTTGTATATGAGAAGTAATTGGTTACATATATACCTCGGCAGGGAAAGAACACAAAGTACATTTTGTATTTCCAGTTATCTTTTAACATGGTGTTGTATTTTTTATGCTGAGTGAAAACACCCAGCTGCATTGTTCAGCAACTATTGATTCAGGAAAGAGGATGCTTAGGCAAATTGTTTTTGGCACTTCAAGAAGAGACACCTTTAAATTTCTAATATTTGAGCTCACTTTGATTTCTAAGTATCTATATGGACTGACAAGCAGTTCATAATCTACTGTACTACCAGCTCTTCATGGCATATTTACCACACCCTTAAACATAGAGATTTAAACAGGTCTGTCGAGGATCTGCCTGCTCCTATCTTTAGCAGCAGACTTGCATCTTTCGCTGTCTGGAGTTTGCATCCATCTGGCTGAATTGGCATTAAAATTTAGATGGAAATTTGCCTCTGCTGTCTGACACAAACTGATGCTTTTGGATGCAAATTGTGCCACAAATTCTGATGCAGATGTAGGGTTGGAATTTTAGATGTCATTTTTGAGAGTCTGGGCTGTAAATTTGGCACAGATGCAGGTTGATCTGCAGATGTATCTGAATCTGCCACGTTTCAAAGGTTCCTCCTCCAATACACACACACACACACACACATATACACACACACACACACACACACGCTATCCAAAGTCTGAGACTAACAATGGACTTTGAACTGCCATTTGATTAGAATATTTTGAACACTATTTGATTGGCTTTTTGCCAGCTGTTCTGGTTTCCATCCATTCTTGTTTGACATTAGTCTATATCTGCAACATCGATTCATGTCTTCCTTCTTATTGACTCTCAAGCTACATGAAAGTGGCTCAATGCCAGTGAATAGCCCCACAGTTCTAATTCTAGGATCATTTATTAAACTACTCTAAATAGTCTGAGAACATTACTGCACTTTAGAAAGTGCTCCGATTGTACCACTTTAGTGGAGAATGGATTTTAAAAATGAATGTCAAGATATATGCTGTATTTTATTTTAGCATTGCTGGTAACATATATTTGTGGCATAGAAAATAATGCATGGGTAACCATGCACAACAAGGCTACGCTTCCATCGAGGGGTTCTGATAACATCATCGGGACCTCAAGAGCGAAGCATAAGAGGTCCTTGATATCATCAGAACCATAAGATGGAAGTACAGCCAAGTTGTACATGGTTGCCCATGTGTTATTTTGCATAATGTATGGTTTGAAACATTAAAAAAATACTGCCCTTGTTTTATTCCCAGGAAGTAGTTGGTGTAATTGCCATTTTGTTCCCAGGAAATCTGTGGCGTAATCTGTTATTATCTAAAAAAAAAAAATGAAATTCACTCTCACACGACTGTTGAATCCTCACCTTGGTGAAAGATAGGTTTCTATTTTTTTTTTAAATGATGAAACAACAGGTGATTTTGTGTTAGGGGAGGGACTGGGTTCCTTGTATGTGGGGAAAATGAAAGTAAAACAGCAGGAGGAAAAAGTTTCCATTCTAGTTAAAAAGTTATTGTATCACAGAAGGATACAACAGCATTCTAAGACATTTGAATAGTGGTGCAACAACTTATTAGTTAGGATGAAAATCCTTCCTCAACATGGGGTACCATGTACTAAAAATAGTACCTGTATCCAAAACAAAATTATTCAGACCTATCATGAGGCACAATCAATGTGCTTATTTCATTGCTTCTCTAGCCCTGATCTCCCAGATGCCTACTGCTTTGATGATCTCATTTAGGTTATTCATGCCTAATTATGTCTACTCAGAGCTTTATAAAAAGTTTTATTTTAAAATGAGTTATAAACTCATAGTGTTCAAATGAACTGCCTTTTACGTTCACTTTTGCTTGCGAGAAAAGTTTTGTTACATGAACTACATTTTAGAGCTGAAACTGCAAGGGGCTCAGCAGTGCAGACCAATGACCAGGCACTCTGGTCATTACACTAGTTCTGCTCACTGGGCTGAAACTTTGTGTAGTGAAAACACTGAACCGCTCCAATGAGAAAGCGCCTCAGTGCTATCATTTGCATACCGCTGGCCGGCAAGATGTGCTGACATGCCGCTGTGTGCATTTTCCTCCTAAATATGCCTAAATTTGAGTCAGAATATAAATTTGCTATTCTCCACTGAGAACTCTTAATCAGCTGGAACAGAAAAACTACGTTTTTATGTTTGCTTGCACTCATGTGCAAGAAACATAGTGCCACCATACGAGAATTTGTAGGTGTGCCTCCCCCACTTCCAATGCCTTGGTCCATTTTGCAGGTGTAGCTGCACTGCACCAATGACTGTCCAAGTTGTCTATGACAGCATTCAAATGCAGTGGCGTACAGTTCAGAGGAAAATACTGCCACAATCAGCAGTGGTTACGTGTAGGCAATCTGCATACTGCTGATGGCAGTATGCAAATTGCCTACACATACATCTTCACTGCATCTGAACTGTCATAGACAGTTCGTTGTCACCCCCCCACTTATGTAGCATGCTGAGAGCCCACCCCAGCGTGCTCATGCGCTCCCCTCCACCGGCATGCACTGTATGACTGACGAGGGTGCCCAATCCCCTGTCGGCTCCACTGCTTCCCAAACAGACCTCTAGGTGCCATGCTGGGAGCCCACCCCCAGCATGGCAAACACTGGTATGGCCAACAGGGGTGCCCAATCCGCCATCATCTCCACTGCCACCCCTTCCCAAAAAATAACCTTTCAGCTGCCATGCTGGGAGCCCACCCCAGCATGGCAAAAGTCCTGCGTCATCTTCCTGTAGAAGATGTCATGCTGGGAGCCCACCCCAACATGACAAAAGTCGGTATGGCTGATGGGGTGCCCAATCCCCCAACGGCTCTACTGCCACCCCCCAAAAATAACCTTTCAGCTGCCACACTGGGAGCCCACCCCAGCATGGCAAAAGTCCCGCGTTGTCTTCTTGCAGTAGAAAAAAAAAAACTGCAAAAAAAAAATGGTCCCTTATTGACTGTCTTGCCCCCCTCCACCAACCTGTGCCCACCCTCTGTGCACCCACCTCCCCACACACCCCCATACTTACCTCCGGAGCCCAGCGTGATGATCTTCGGTGGATTGGGAACACGTCTGCACTCTTCAAAGCTGACCACGAACTGAAGAAATGTTGGTAAGCTGTATAATGGCATGAATGTTTTTTTTTCAACTTTGGTGCATATCTCGGCCATTTTGGGGAATTTGTTCACCAAATTTTTAACATGGGGTTCTTGGGGCCCAACCTCATGAACTCAGTCACTGTCATTTTGTTATTCAGTCCCAAAAGGTGATTTCGTGGTCACTGTGTGGAACCACCTTTCAGGGCCAAGTAACAAAATGACAGTGGCACAGTTCATGAAGTAGGTCCCCCCAACCCTAAGTTGAAAATTTGGTGAAAAAATTCCCACAAATGACTATTACGAGCGTGCTTTGTGTATTTCCTACACACTCCCGTAAGTTCGCAAATTTTTAATATTTTCACTCCAGATTTTCAACATTGCCATTTTACCACACCTCCTTATGAACAGTACAGCTGTCATTTTTCACATCTTGCCTAAAATATGTTTTCATGCATGTAGTGCACAATGGCACAGTCGGTGTGCGAAATCAATGTTTGGGACAGATTAAGAAAATCACAGTGACACTGTTCATGAGCAGAGGTCTTAAAATGGCTATGTTAAAAATTTGGTGACAAAAGTCCATAGAATGACTGTGTTATGAGCGAGCATTGTGCAGTTTCCATGCACCCTCGTAAGTTCATGAATTTGAAATATTTTCAGTCCAGATTTTCAACACTGGCATTTTTCCACACCTCCTTATGAACAGTACAGCTGTCATTTTTCACATCATGGCCAAAATGTGATTTCGCACTTCTGGTGCAGAAATGCATGGTCACTGTTGGAAATCACTGTTCGGGACAGATTAAGAAAATCACAGTGACACTGTTCATGAGTGGAGGTCCAAAAATGCCTGTGTTGACAATCTGCTGTAAAAATCCCCAAACTAATTACTCGTGACTTCACCAGTTTTTTAATATTTTCACTGCAGATTTTCAACATTGCCATTTTTTACACCTCCCCATGAGCAGTACAGCTGTCATTTTTCACATCCTGTTCAAAATGTGTATTTGCACCTGTGGTGCCAAATGGCGTAGTCACTGTGCAAAATCAGCTTTTGGCTAACAAACTGATATTGCCACTGTTCATAAGGTGGGGGTCACAAAATACCCATGTTGAAAATTTGGACTGAAAATTCCAATGAACACCTGAGGCGTTAGGGTTTCTGACCATAATGCCCCACCCTGTAGAAACTCACAGGCATCAGACTTTGGATTGTCACCTGTAATGCTCATACTATTCCACCCCCCACACCCTGCAGTCAGTGAGAGGCATCGAGGTGTGCCTTGGTCTGTTTAGCCCCAAAGTTCACCCCATTCTCCTATACTGCACCCATCTCACCATATTTCCTGATGGAATGGGGTGAGCATAAGGCCCAAAGACCCCAAGGCACACCGTGACACTTGTCGGTGTCAGCAGGGTAGGGTGTGGTGAAATGGAGTGGCCGTTATGCCTGATGACCCAAAGGCACACCCCAATGCCTGTCAGTCTCTGCAGGGTGTTGGTAGTGGTGGGATTGGAATTGGTTAAATACTTCACTGCCATTCCTATTATGCATCTTTCTCACTCCTACACTACCAGTGCCAATGCCAGCAAGCAAACATTCGGCATTGACAAATGCTTGTTAATATTTCCACTTGTTCTTTTCTTATGAAATTGTCAGTAAGTTCATTTTTTCTGTATTCCTATGTTCTGATTGTTTTCTGCCTTGTGAGACTTTAGTGGCATACTCCTCTTGTACAGTTTTCAAATCTTTGTGTCTTTGTTTCTGTTTTTCTTTGGTTTCTTTGTTTCTTTCATTCTGTTTGTTTTTGTTGTTCTTTTGTTTCTTTGTTTCTGTTGCTCTAAGTTTTGTTTCTTTATTTCTGTACTCCTCAATAATATCTCATTTTGATTCTCTACAGCCATACTAATCTGCTTCAGTAGTGCATTATTCTTCAGCAGAGCTTTCTTGAGTTCACATATTTCTTTGCCTCTAAGAAACTTTGCTTGTATTGTGTGTTTTTGTAAAATATTATTTGTGTATGGAATTATCTACATTATTTGTGTTCTTCTTTAAAATCTTTCCTATGACAATGTTCTCATCTATTGACCAGAGTAAGGTTATGTCCAGAGTTTTTTTGTGGGTGTCTAATTTAACTTTACTAATATGGGGGTAATAAATTTCTCACAATCTAAAAGAAACAGAGTTCTTATTTCATTGAGACTGTTCATCTTGTTCTTCAATTTGAACTTCAGTACTGAGATCTATCTCTGTATGCTTAATATGAAAATGTTTTGTAAAATGCACATTTTTTGCAGTAGTAGTGAATTTGCCTTTTCCTGGTATTCTTTATTACTTCTTCAAAGACCAAAGGGGCCTGACCTATTTAGCTGTGCACATAATCTTCAAAGACCAAGGGGGCTGATCTATTTAGCTGTGTACATAATCTTTAAATATCACACAGGGGAAAAAAGGTACAAGAGGAAGGTATTTTTCAGAAGAAAAGGTGTTCAAGGCAAGTGTCATGATAAGAAGCTGGAGGGGGTAGATTTTGGAAGAGGTGTGAGGAAGTACTTCTTCAATGAAAAAGAGGTGGATTCCTGAAAAGTCTTCCAGTAGAGGTGGTGGGGGCGAACATAGTAATGGGGTTCAGCAATGCATGCGATAGGTATAACAGACTCTTAAGGGAAGGGGAGGTGAATGGGCCAGAGACCAAAGTAGAATCTGTGGTGATACTACATTCACTGAAAAATGGGCACACTAGTTGGGCCAAGAGGTTCACCTAGCAAAGCTTTTGATACTGTTCCACACAGAAGATTGATTAATAAGATGGGTAGACTTGGGGCGGGTTACAAGCTGGTCAACTGGATGGCAAACTGGTTGGCGGGCAGAAAACAGAGAGTGGTGGTAAACTGTATACAGTCAGAAGAGATGCAAGTCACAAGTTGGGTACCTCAGGGATCAATTCTGGGGCCAGTCCTCTTCAATATCTTCATCAGTGACATTGCAGATGGACTGGAGGGTAAGGTTTGTCTGTTTGCAGATGACACCAAGATTTGCAACAGAGTAGATGATCCACATGGGTGGGCAGAATGAGAGATCTGCATAAACTAGCAAAATGGTCAAAAGAGTGGCAACTGGGGTTTAACTCAAAGAAGTGCAAGATCATGCACATAGGGAAGAGAAAACCTTAAGCCACCGATATGCTGGGAGGGGAGTTGCTGGCAGTCACAAGGGAAGAAAGAGACTTGGGCATCATCATCACAGATGACCTGAAATCCTCCAAGCAGACCACTAAAGCAGTAGGTAAGGCTAGGGAGAGGTTGGGGTGTATTAGTAGGGGTATCACAAGTTAGAAGATGGAGGTAATTATCCCTCTTTACAAGACACTGGTTAGGACCCACCTGGAGTACTGCATGCAGTACTGGAGGCCACACCTTCACAAGGACATTAACCAAATTGAGGCAGTCCAGAGAAGGGCAACCAAAATGGTGCAGGTACTGCATCATAAAACATATGAGGACAGATTAATGGAGCTCATTATGTATACCCTAGATCAAAGGATGGAGAGAGAGAGAGAGAGAGAGAGAGGTGATATGATCGAAATATTCAAGCACCTTAAGGGTATTAACAAGGTGAAAGAGTCTAACATACTTCAATATAAGAAAAATAGCAGGACAAGAGGACACAGCATGAGATTAAAGGGAGGCCGATTAAGTGGTAATGTGAGGAAGTTGTTTTTCACAGAAAGGGTGGTGAATGCATGGAACGGTCTACCTCAGGAAGTGGTGGATATGAATACAGTTCAGGGCTTCAAACATGCATGAGAGAGGCATAAGGGAGCAATGCAGATGAGTATGAATAGATAGGCCATTGACAGAGCAAAGGCCTATGACACATTCATAAGGTAGAAAAAAAGGGGCAGACTGGATGGGCCTTGCGGTCTTTATCTGCCTTCAACTTCTATGTTTCTATCTTATCTGCCAGCAAATTCTATGTTTCTATGTCTATGTGTATGTATATGTCCAACACTCTGAGACTCCTGATTCTTATTATAGTTAATAAGTAATTATCCTCTTTATTACCTATTTTTGATGTTGTGTTGTTTTGGCGAAGATGTTCTTGGTCCTGCTACTGTTTCCAGACTTTTATGTAATTTTGTTTTAAAGTCATTTTAGTAAGTTGCACTTCTATTTTCTGTTACTATTTTGGTCTTTTTTCTGGCTTTTTAGCTGTTTTCACCAGTTTTTCACTGCACACCTTCATTGCCTTTCCTAACTCTTGAGTTCTTTTATCCATAGCTGGCAAAAGATATAAGGAACCTTATGTCCAAACACGATATAACCTGGAAAACACATACGAAAACTGGTCTCCCTCAGACTGGCATGCATATAGACAGCTTAGAAATCCCTGAAAGTCTAACATAATTAATGCAAAGAGGACCTACTACCATACAATACAAACAGAAAAAAATCAGTTAAACTTAAAGAGTTTGGGGCCCAGATAAATTCCCTTCTTAAAGGTAAAACTTCTACCTGCCCTGACTTGCTTTCAACAAAGGACAAAGTACTTTCAGACCAGGCATCAATAACTAAGGGTTTTAACAACCTCTTCACTGACCTCAGCAACTATGTATCCCACTTCACTACCTATTAAGAAAACCAACCCCCTGCAGCCACGAATCCATATAGGACCACATCATCACTATTTCATCTCAAACTAGCCACCTGAAAAGAGGTTCTCTGACTACTCCAAAACCTCAAGAAACATGGCTGTCTTGGCCATGACACACTCAAGCCTAGGTTCTTAAAATGGAGAGCAACAGCACTTGCAGTGCCAGTTGGAAATCTGATTAATAAATCCTTTTTCAAAGGAAATGTACCCTCAAATTGGAAAATGACACTAGTAACTCTGATCCACGGGGGCGGGGGGATCAGCCACACTTGTTCAAAATACAGGCCAATCCCAATTCTCTGCCACCTTACAAAGGTTCAAGAAAGAATTCTTTATAACCAATTCCAAGACTACCTCGAACTTCACCAACTCCTGTCACCCTGCCAGCACGGATTTCACAAAACTTACAGTACCCTCTCTGCACTCATTAAAGTCACCTCAGACATTTATCATGCCTCTGACCTTGGACTAGTAATGGGAGTTATCTTCATTGATCTCACCAAGACTTTTGACCTAGTAAACCACGTGCTGCTGTTGATGAAGTTAGAATCCCTGGGTCTTGATCAACCATCCACATCCTGGCTCTGTGACTATCCAGTCACAACCTAAGCGTCAAATGGGGTAATTGTCAATCCCCATTCAGACAGATTACCCATGGAGTCCCCCAGGGATTTATCCAGTGCTCTGTACTCTTCTCGTTCTTCATCAGCGAGCTGCCAAGATTCTGTGGTCGGGCATCTGATCAACTTAATGCAGATGACGTCTTACTATACCGTTCCTCTGCTGATACCCAATGACACAATCAGCACCTGTAATTCAACTTCTGCCAATTAGAAGCTTGGTTCTTCAAAAATAACTTACTGTTAAACATGAAAAAAATTATATCTATGCTTTTCCATCCCCTCTCCTATAAATCATCTCTTAACATGGAACTTACCATCCGCTCCAGTAATAGGGGGAACCCTTGAAATGGTGCTTTCCTTTAAATACTTGATCATCCTGCTTAATCCCAACCTCTCCTTTGAGGCCCATGTCTACAAAAGCACTACAACTATTCGCCAAAGGATTGATCTGCTATACCATATTCATCCATCATTATCGACTGTTTTCTGTCTTAACATTGCTACTGCCTCTCTCCTGCCTCTGTTATTTTATTGGGGTCCACTATTCTTATCAATTAAGGCATCTGCCACAAAGAAACTGGGACAACTATGCAGTATCTTAATTGGACGCTTTGCTCTTGAAGCTGCACCTGTCAACACCACTGCTCTGTTCTAGCATCTCTGGGCTGGTTACAACTTAAAAACAAATATTCCTATACTCCTCACTTTGTCTTACCTATAAGCTCACACATATCTATACTCCACCTAGCCTTTCTAACATCACTGTATGAAAACAGTCCAGATGGTCTCTCTGCTCTACCATTCTTCCACTATTAGACATACTCAAAGCTTCTCTATCTGCAGGCAGAAGATCCTTTGCCTACCCCTCAGCTTAGAACACCCTCCCCATCTATCGTTTCCTGCTCTACCCTTCCTGGCTTCAAACGTGCCTGTATAACAACCTCACTGTCCCAGGAACCTGTACCTGCCTCACCTGACTTGTAGACTACTGCTCTCATCCCTGCCCTGCTAAAACTCTAAAGCTTATTTCTCCTACCCTCAACAACCATTGCACTGGACATTCCTAGAGGTAATAAATTGTATTAGTTGTTATGTTAAATCTATACTTTGTATAGCTCTGTGCCTTAATGTATGTTGTAAACTACTTGTCATGTGTACCCTCCCCTGGGTCACCCCTGATAAAATGACTGTATGGTCTCAGTGAGCCTACCCAGTTACCAACATTCAAATAAATAAATAAATAAACAAACAAATAAATAAAATACTGACATATATACTTATGTACCAGCACCACATAATTAACACCAGAATACCAATAATCAGAGATTCACAAGTAACACAAAATATTCTAGTTATTTACAGGTGCTAACTATCAATTATAAGGAAGTTCAGTGTTCTTTTTACAAGTAAATCAGATTTTTTGAAAAAATTAAAGGGACTTACTGCGTTCTTCTTCAAACTTCACTTGCATCAGCCTTGCATTCAGCAAATCTTTGCTTTCCTCTCTCATCTAGCAGACTGATCATGGGTGCACCTTATGTTTTCAAGATGCTGCTGATAGATACTGCACTTTGTTTCAAAAAGAGGATAACACCACAAGTTATGCTTAGAGTTTTCCCTGTAACTATGACTCTTTGCCCATCCAAAGTTTGAATAGTAACTGTGAATAGTTTTCCAACTCACTGTTGTGATAATTAGTTAATAAAGAGCTATGTGCAACCCTTTTGACAAAAAAAGATATAAAAAGAAAATTCACTTGATAATATAACCAAAATATCAGATTGCACCACTTACTTATAGTTTTCATCTTGTTTCTTGCACTATACTTGTTATATACGATAAACTGCACTGAACTGCCAAATAACTTGATGTTTACTTTTTGTAAGAGGTGAGCAAAGTTGAGAATTTCACTTGTGCGGAATCTTTGCAGAATTTCGGAAATTTCACAAAATTTTCGGAACTTCTGTCATTAGTGAGAATGTCTTTTGCTGGATTTTCATCCTGTTCCACTCAACGTTTTACTTGAACTGCAGAATAATATACATGAAATGTGGAATACTAGTTCTGTGAAATTTTATTCTGCAGTTTAATGGATTATTCCACAATGCATGTAATTATTTTTCAGGTCAGTAATTAGTTCTGCAGACCTTCATTTGTGAATCCTCCCCTCCCCAACATGCAGTGAAACATAAAAACTTACAATGAAGTTCAAGATGTGGTGTGAGTAAAATCAGGGGCATGCTTGACAGGAGATCTCGACTGATTTGAGTTGTGACAGCCTTCCGCTTTTACATGTATAGCTGTGTCAATGACTGCAAAATATCATTTGTAAATTGTCATCGATCAAGAGTTTTTTTGTGATGTGGCTTCAAAATAACATTAAAAATAATGAATAGCTCTGAGGTTAGATTATAGTTCATTCTGTTCCCGTTTGTTTTTTTTTTATTAGAACACTCTGTCACAGTTACTCATGCTGCCTAATGTCCTTCCATGAGGTTATACCTCAGCAGTAATTTCATCTCTTGCCTGTTTTTCACAGCAGTTTCTGATGGTAAAAAAAAGTAGCTATAGTAATTGTGTTTAACAGAATGAATATGGTGACTACAAATACTTATAGTAATCATCTAAGCTGAATGACTATTGTGAGAAAGAACAAATAGAAAATCTAATTGCATCTGTGAAAGAACTCCCTTGTGATGTGTTTCCCATAGTGTCTCTACATAAATCAGATGTTAGATTACGCTGTTTTTTCAGTTGGCACTCTTCATGTATCAGTCAGATGACCTTTTTTCTTCGTCAAGTAGCCACCACTGTATGTGTTGTGCATTTCCTCTGTCTGTTACTTCTTTTTTGTTTTTGGGTGTACTGTTCATCCCTTCTCTTATTACATTTCTTATAGTGGGTTTCTATATTCACACAATTTAAATTTCATGTGTCAGACAATGTCCAGTATGCAAAAGCTGAATATTTAATATTTTTTTATTTTATACACATGAGGGATTTTAGGTGCTCAACTCTCAAACTTTTTCTAGATCTGTAAGAACCTCAGGTGTGTGTTGGGGATCCTTCATTAGACCTCACCCATATGTCTTTGCTTATGGAGCAGAAAAAGTTCAAGCACAGTACCACCTGTTGACTTTTCTGACACCCAATCTGTTTAATTCAGTGACCAACAGTACATGCAATTGTATTGTTTATAAATTCCCAAGTCTGTCAATGTTACATACTGTAGGTTACATATGAGTATCTTTATAGTGCTCCTAGTTTGCTTACCAATTTAGCATTTTTTTTAGCCTTATATCCTTATCTGATTTATTAGTAGTAATTCATGTTTATTGAATTACAACATATATGTTGCACTTAGATGAATGGTTTCTTCATATGTTGTTTTCTGTATGCTGTTCTATATTTCTTGAGATAAATTATAAAAACATTTTAAAAAAATGCATATGCATTGCACAGAGGTTGTTTTTTGATGAAAAGCATCATGTTGTATACAATCCAGATTTCATTCATGAATACAGTTTTGTCAGACTTTGTTTATCAGTGAGGAAGAAACTCAGTAAAAGGTGCACCATCCACCAGAAAGCTCCATATGCACTCTGTGAAATATGTACGGCACAAAACACAGCAACACACCACCTAACAAATTTAGTCTCACTCATCATTACATATAAAAAAAAAACAGTCCAACAAGCAGCAGATAAGTTTAGTTGCAAGTTTTTAAACCTGCAGTATGTCTAATGTTTTTGTATGCAACAATGAGAAAATTTAATTTATGAGTAGTGCATTTCTGTATCTAGAATGAGCCAGCATGTTCTGGTCAATAGAAATTACCCAGTATGCATACTGAGCTTTCTTTGGGTGGGTGCACCATTTTTTCCCCTTGTCAGTCGAATCAATTTACCAGTAAAGCACCTACTACGTTGAGTTACTGAAGCACATGCAATTCTTTTTTATATGAAGTACTTATGATGTTAGCATACATTCTCAGAATTTGATGTTCCATAAGGACACGTCGCCAGAAAATATGGGTGACACAAAGGGTTCATTGGCTTGTGAACAAGTTTTGAGATGTAAGCAATAAGCAAGAATACCTAGGAAATATATTACCACCTCCATCACTACTGTGAAACTAACACGTCTAAATAATTTGCCCAATCAACAACAAAATGTAACATTTGAGAGCATGCCATTGCTGAATAGCTAAAAATGTACAGGCTGTAATTCAAACATATGATAACAGAGGATGAGGCTAATGTTTAGGTACTACTACTTCCAGTAGCTGCCTGAGATTGAAAGCCCTCTTATATGTACACAGTTTGGCAACCATCCTTTCAGTTCCATAAACGTCATTACACACATCTGTAATATCTTCAGTATGTATCCTAACATCAAATTAATAGTGCAACTTTCATTTTAATAACACATTTACTGAATGGCCACACTGAAAAGTGTAATATACTTTGGTTCAGCATGTAAAGAATAGCATCGCAATGTAATTTGCAGAGTAGTTGAATTAGACTACATATTCTGAAACCCGTCTGCAAGTGGAAAATAAAACTGAATAATTGAATTTGTTGCAACATGATGATGTGGAGTAAAAGTCTAAAAATAGGAAATGAATTCCAGTTAATGGAGTGACTGTGTGTATGTGTGTGTGTGTGTGTGTGTGTGTGTGTGTGTGTGTGTGCACGAGCATGCACACACGTCTGGGGTTTGATTCTGAATTACATTGAAATGGACCCAAACAGTGGTGCTGATTTAAATCCTCGTATTTTTTCTATTTGAGGATCATGTTTATATCATGCATACATCTAGTAGCTGTTTGTGGAGAAGTCATATTTTTATGCATCTTTTATGAATGTGAGATTTGCAGCCACTTAGTCAACAAATGTTACAAATATTTTCAAAAACTAACGCACTAAAACTTGATTCACAAGAACTAAGCGACCGATTTTCACTTGACACTACCTGACACTATAACAATATTTCTGAACAAGGCAAAATATGCATGTTCACATTACTCAAAGCGCAGGTTAAAATAATAAACATATAACTTGAACAAATGTGCTCAGGAATGCTTGTTCATGAAGGCATACAGCTCATCAGATAGCACATCTTCCATCATTCAAGAGTATGCGATCATGTAAACACATTGGGCCAGATATTCAAAACTTTGTACTGGGGCTAAATTAGCACTGCCTGGCAGGCAAACTTAGCTCAGAGCAAAAAGCAAGCTATATTCAAAAGGAATAGCCCAGGGCAAACAGCTTCTGAATATAGCATGGGAATGAGGCTGGGCAAACTGGATAGGGAGTGCAGGGCAAACTTAGCCCTGGAATAAGACAGCTCTGAATATAGCAACCAGGAAGTGCAAACCACAACAGCAACACAGTGCACAGCGACATGAAGGTATGTAGAAGTGAATTATGTGGCCAGTGTTTGTGCCAGCAAATTCATGGATCCAGCATAGCTTCAGGCAGCAGCACATGTGAAAGTACAGTGTGCAAAACTGTGTAATGTTCCCGGAACTGTTTGTGTGGTACTAACACATATTGCGTGGGTTTAGCGTGGAGCTAAGCCATTTGCCCAGTGCAAACATGTTTGACCGGTGCTAAACTTTGCCATATTCAAAAGTGACATACAAATGAGCCTATTTAGGCAGTCTCTGGGCAAACATCCAGATTAGCATCTCATTATGGCCTGATTTGCATGCAGTTTGCCCAGCGTTAATGCAGAGTCCCACAGCTCCACCTGTAGGTCAGGCTGGAAGAACAGGGCCTGGCAAGGTCTGCCCACAGTGCCACCTGTAGGTCAGTCTGCCAGTGCATAATGGTAGCTGCAGGATACATGTATACAGTACAGCACAGCATATTGTGCCCCAGGGGACAATACAGCATAGGCACAGATAGTGGTGGTGCTGCATGCAACTTGTCACACTATAGGTCATCCTACAGTGCACAACAGACACTACAGTAGCAAGGGGGCCAGTATCATGAGGGACACAGCAATGCCTATGGTGTGTGGGGCAGTGATGACCAATGCACTGTACACAGTGACAGGACCACCTTGCAGGTGTTTACTGACAGTGGACATTACTGATACGCTGTTGTGTGACCCACAGATGCTGCACCTGGCATGGGATGCTCACAGTGACATATACATGGCCGGCTGTGTGTGCTGTGGTATTTGTACAGCTATGTGGTATGTGGCTGAGGGGTTGGGAAACATATGATCAGACAGGAACACTGCTGTTGGAGTATTCCCAACACTGGCCCATGTGCTCAGCATGGTTTACCCCAGCCATGTGGCCACACTCAGTCTGTGGTGCCGCCTGACCACATGTACACCCTTCCCTCAACACCCCCCATGCCCACAGTGCTGCAAGTGTGTGCTGGCAGCCTTTGGTGTCCACCAAAGGGTGGTCCACAGGTGTGTGCTATATGGCTGCTCTGTCATGGTGTCCACTGGGAGCTGGGTCACCACTTACTACCTGGCATTGCTGGGACGGTGCAGATGATGGCATCATTGTGATGCCATCAGTGGGCAGCATGTTTCCTCTATGTTTGGTATTTTCTATGTGTCATACAGATTGGTTAGGGTTGTGCAAAGGCACACAAAAGGTGCCCTAATGCAGCACAAAGCCACAATGACACACAAAACTGGTTTGCCCAGGGTTCAGACTACCTTTTCCTGCTCTGTGATTTGTACAGATCAATGTGTCATGCTATGTCACGCTACACCACTTTGCGTGGTGCTATTCGCTGAATATAGCATTGCACTGACACGCCCCCTCAATTTGCCCCTTGCATACATTATGATTTTGCCCGGTGCTAATGCAGTTTGTGCACACTACTTGGCCTTTTGAATATAGTGGAACCACGCTAATCCTCCACTAAACCTGCACAAACTGTTAGCGCCCAGTGCAAAGTTTTGAATATCTGGCCCATTATGTCTAATCTGCAAGTAAGAGCAGACCACTCTTTTCATTACTTTATAAAACATTTCAGAAACTGTCCAGCAGATTAATGAAATCTCTTCACAAACAAAAATCTTATGTCAAATATGATTGTTTCCAATATTAAGAAATTGAGGAATACAGTACATTGAAAATAATGATTGTATCCCTTTAATACATTAATCCACAATTCATACATTCATTTTGTAGTTCAGTGACTCTCTGAACTGTGTAAAAAATGTTTGAATTGCTGATTATTGTATTAAACTGTGGAAAAATATTCTGCAGAACTGATCACTGACGGTGATCGTTCTGTGGAACTTTTTTCTGCAGTCTAATACAATAATCCATAATTCGTACATTTATTCTGCTGTCCTAAATCAGAATTTCCATGAAAGTTGCTAATCTGATTTCCAAACTTTCGCAAACTAAAAGTCAGACTTTTGCAGAAATTCCACCGGCAAAAGGTTTTGTTCGCACATCTCTACATATTGTACAAGACTATGGCAGTCATTGTGCTTATCAGATTCAGTACAAGTGCTATATGTAGTCAGTGTGAAACTTTTTTTTCCACTTAGGTTTTGTTACAAATCAGGTAGCTTTAGTCAAAATAGATTTTTTTTCCTCTGTGAACTTAAATATTTACATTAAAGAGGTAAATTCATAATGCCTGAACAAAAATATTTGTCCCCGCAGAGATTTACCTTTTGGGGCCTGCTGATGGTAATTTCTGCTGCAGCTTGAATGCCAATTCAGTGCTGTTTAATATGTCCCTTGACTCATGTGAATCTCTCAGGCAGAAGCTCAGGAAATTTAAAACTTCCAATAAACAAACAACTATATTTACTTTTGTGCTAATATTCATAGATAATTATATCAAGTGCCAATTATTAAACATATATCCAGGGTGTGATAAACTTAAAAGAAGACATAAAAATAAAGTGAACAAGGACAACCTGCATTTAAACAGCTTCCTACTACTACGTCAAAATATAAATTTAATTTTTGTGCTTTTATTCTTTAGTTTGATCTTACTTGTTCTTAACAAGAGACATACATGTTGTGCAGATGATGTTCATCTGGCCTCAGTAAACAACTTCAGCAAGTAAAAGAACATATTTGCCAAAGGCAAAAATCAGGTCAGCACTCCACAGATCCGTTCAGTGAGTATTTTTTTTTAATCTTTCTCCAGTTTTCTGATTAGTTTACCAAACACAGGACATCAAAGCAGCATATCACAGCAGGCTAGAGCTTCAACATTTCTTGATTAGGTCTGTAAGTGGTTCCCATAGTTAACAAGCATGTGTCAATGCAGAATGTTGATTGCTTATATGTGCTGCTTAGGTATTTGGAAGTGAAAGTACCATGCCTAAGAAATGTCATGTGCCCCCCCCAAAGACATCCACTGTGTCTTTCTGTACAGTATTCACAGAAGATGGGGAGGGGCAAGGACCAAAGCAGTACAGCAGTTGCAAAGGTGTGAAGAGGTGGACAATAGTCCATTCACAGGCAGAAGAATCCTGCAGAAGGTGAGTGCATTGAAGGTGGACAAAGCGATGGGATCAGATGGCATACACACAAGGATATTAAAAGAACTGTGACAGAAAATAACAGTACCTCTGGCAGCCATGTTTACTGAGTCATTCAACACAGGGGTGGTACCAGAGAATTGGAGGAGGGCACATGTGGTCCCTCTATACAAATCCAGCAGTAGGGAGGAGGCGGGGAACTATAGGCTGGTCAGCCTCACTTCGGTACTGGGAAAGAACATGGAGACATTGGTTAAAAAAAGGATAATGTGGCATCTAGTAGCCATCGGAGCCCAGGACCGTAGGCAATGTGGATTCATAGTGGGGAGGTCATGTCAGACAAATCTGATTGATCTCTTTGACTGGGTGACAAAGGAAGTAAATCAGGGTGGGGCAGTGGACAACGCTTACCTTGATGTAAGCAAAGCAATTGACACCGTCCCACATAGGAGGCTGATAAACTAGCTGAGTAGGGTGAGCATGTGGGAAAGGGTGGTGAAGTGGGTTAGAAACTGGGTAAGAGACAGGCAGCAGAGAGTGGTGGTAAATGGGGCACAGTCTGGGGAGAGGGGGTGAGTAGTGGGGTGCTGCAGGGATTGGTCCTGGGGACAGTCCTGTTCAATGTCTTCATTAGTGACATTGCAGAAGGGCTAAAGGGAAAGGTCTGCCTGTTTGCCAATGACATCAAGATCTGTAACACAGTGGATATCCATGGGGGGGGGGAGAAAATGAAGAGGGACCTGGGGAAGTTTGAGAAATGGTCTGAGGACTGGCAAATGAAGTTTGATTCAAAAAAGTGCAAAATTGTGCACCTGGGACACAGAAACCCTGGGGAAAGGTACAGGATGGGGGGGAGGAGTTGCTGCCAGTCACAAAGAAGGAAAGGGACCTGGGGATTCTTATTTCAGATGACCTGAAAATGTCAAAGTGGTAAAGCAGCTGGGAGGGCCAGTGACATGCTGGGGGTGCATAGGCAGGGATATCACCAGCATAAGGAGGGAGGTAGTGATGCCATTATATAAAACCATGGTTAGGCTTCACATGGAGTACTGTGTGCAGTTCTGGAGGTCGCACCTTCGTAAGGATAGTAACATGCTGGAGATGGTCCAGAGAAGGGCGAATGAGATGGTACAGAGCTTGCAACAGAAGACTTATGAGGAGAAATTAAGGGACCTCAGTATGTATTCACTGGAAGAGAGGAGGGGAAGACAATATATGATAAAAACATTCAAGTACCTCAAAGGTATAAGTACAACTACTGAGAAGCAGGAGACAGCTACTATAGACACATGTGCCAGCTTCTGTGTGATATTATTTTGTTCTTATAAATCTGTAATCTCCAGTATTTCAGTAACCACATGACCACACTGCCTTCTTTAGGCAATTTTATGCTGGTTGATGCCTGGTGTCAGATGGCAGACAGAGGGCTCACCAGATTGTGTTGACATTTGAAAAACTTCATAGAGTGTTCTTTTACTGGTAAGCGTTTTGGAAAGCTAGTGAAGGTCTTACAATTTTTATTATGATTTTATCTCCTTATGTCTGTCCCCTTTGGTGCTAGGGTTATCACCTTTTAAGAAGCCCAAAGTGGGACATTTCTTACTGAAACATGATTTTTCCCAGGACAGTACATAACCTTGACCAGCACAACAGACTTGTTTTCTCTATATAATCAGAATTAAGGCTAAGTATTGTAGTTTCTTGGTTGCTTCTATGGTTTCATATCATTGTAATGTATTTTAGTTGAGGTACTATAGTTTTCTACAAGATTCAGTGGAAAGTTAGAAAATATTTTTTCTACTGAAAAGTCAGAACATGTAGTATTTTTCATGATTTTTTGCAGGACATGGCTGCCCAAATCAGGACTGTCCTGTGAAACTCAAGACAGCTGGTAACCCTATTTGGTGCCCTCATCCCCACACCCCAACAGTCATCAGTGGCCATAGCTGCAGCCTTCTTGTTGCCAAGATGGTGGGTGAGAAACATAGAAACATAGAATTTGACAGCAGAAAAGGACCGCTTGGCCAACCTAGTCTGCCCATTTCCCCACCTGATGGATAAGCTGCAGATTCTAGTTAATCAACAGCTTACTTCTTCCTACCCCCCAGTAGAATTGCCTCATGTCTGTCCTTAAGCAGCTGCCTTCACAGTCTGTGAAGTCTGATGTCTTTCAGTGCTGCTCATTGGTCATCTTCCAACACAGACGAGGTGCTGCCAGCCCAAAAGTAACTCAGGACAAGCAGGTTTCAAAGTGGGGAAGAAATGGAGTGAGCAATAATCAAGTACTCATTCAGATATGGTGTTGATTTTAAGATCAGCATACTGATGTGGGCACTGCAAATAGAACCCCAGCTCTTTAAGCAGCCTTATGAAGAGTAAAGGCTTCTCGAAGCATTGGGGTTCTCTTTATTGTATTGTAAGTGGGCTGCATCTAATTCAGTAATTTACTGTACCTCACATCTGAATGTATGGTAGGCCCTACTTTAAATAAACACTGCACCTGAATTAACACATGATGCGATAGAAACATAGAATTTGTCAGCAGAAAAGGACTGCTCAGCCCACCCAGTCTGCCCAAATGTTCTCTACCTACTTGTAACTCCTGCCTGTATATGTTACCGTATGTCTTATTCTGCCTGCGTCCATCAGGACCTCCTTGTGAATGAGCTTGCTTAATGGATTTTTCCTGCAATGAACTTGAACCGACTTCACTTCCATAGCCCTGTTGATCTCTTTGACCCCCTCCTTTCCCTTTTTGTAATATACCCTTATGTTTATCCCATGCATGCTTCATGCCCCCTACCATTTTAGCTTCTAACGCTTCTCCTGGCAGTCTGTTCAAGGCGTCTACCACCCTTTCAATAAATAAATATTTCTTCACATCTATCCTGAATGCCCCCCCAGCTTCATTGTATGTCCCCTGGTTTGGGTGCTTATCCTCATTTGAAGGAAACTCCCCAACTGTACCCTCTTTACCCCTGTGAGGTACTTTGTAGGTCTTGATCATGTCATCTCTCACCCTCCTCTCTTCCAGAGAGTACATGTTGAGATTCTTCAGACTTTCCTTGTAGGGATTCCTGTGAAAATTCTGAGCCATTTTAGTTGCCCTCCTCTGGAAAACCTCCACCTCATGTCCTTTCTGAAGTATGGACTCTAAAACTGGACACAGTACTCCAGATGGGGGTATAACATGGAGTGATACAATGGCAGCACAACATCCCTCCTCCTCCTACAGGAGATGCCAGTCCTTATGCACCCCAGTATCCAATTTGCCCTGCCCATAGCCTTGTCACACCGTACTGCCATCTTGAGGTCCTCTGATACAATAACCTCAAGGACCCTTTCGTGTCTAGTGAGTATCAGTACCTCCCCCCATGCTATACCCAGCATCGGGGTTCCTATGCCCTAGGTACATGATTTTACATTTGTTGGCATTGAATCCCAAGTAAGTAAGAAAATGGAATTGATTTGAATGAATTGCAGACTTTTAAGCAGTTTTTCAGGGAGTGTGTATATGTGTGCTTGGGAGGGGGCTCTGCTACTATAACTATTCGCTTTTGATTTGGTATAATGTGCGAACAGACTAACCCTGCTCCCCACTTTGTGTGCTATATCAGAGATAAAGAGCCCAAATAGTATTGGGCCAAGCATTGATCCCTGCAGCACCCAGTTTGTCACTGCTCTGGGTGATGATAGCTACCCCACCACCACCACCCTCCGTACCCTTCCCTGTAACCAGTTCTTTCTCCATTTAGTCAGACCACCTTCCACCTGTACCCCTCCTTCTCCTCACTGTTCTCCTTCTTGGCCTGTGTCACTCCTCCTGGTAGTCTGCACCCTTTCTCCTCCTTATTCTTACTGGGTGATGGTGCCTTCTGTATTACACTCAGATCACTCTGCCTGCCCCCTTCCAGGGTTACTATGCCTCTGCCTTTACCTATATCTATGGTGGTGAGCTCATCAGGCTCCCCTGTCTAGACCTTTCTACCAACCTCAGTCTTTTGGCCACCACACCCCATTTGTTTAAATCCACCTTAGTAGAGATATACCCCTCTAATCCTGCCTTTTTTAATTTTTTACATATTTTCTCAGGGGGCTATGGTCAGCTTGGTCATCCCGAATGACCCCCCCCAGCCATGCCCCCGACATCAGGCCGACCTGCTCAACTCCATGGATTACCCCCGTGGTGGGGTGGTGAGGAGCTTTCCACGTTGACCCACCAGAGCAGGATCCAGTTGAGGAGGTGCTATTCAGGGCAGGCGGGGGATTGGAAGCTCATGTTTCCTCACCATAGCCCATTTTCCACTTTTCTCCTCTTTGCAGAGTGCGGACGTGCAATGACGCTTAGACACAGCATGCCAACATCCGCCACACTCCAACACCTTTCACTACACTGCTGTCGTAGCGCCCACAGTTGTCACCAGGGACTGCTACAGAACGGAGGGTCCTGGATACCACCCCAGGATAGGAGAGTAGTCCTCCAGACCCTCAATCTTATCCCTCCCTTGCCAACCCCTAGTGGCCCGGGCTTGCAACCAAACCCAGTTCGCCAGTGTGGTGCGAGGTGTGGCGTCCAGCGCCTCAACCTTCAGCGCCAGTGGCCAGGCAGCAATGCTGCCTTTAATACTCCACTCCCCTTCCTGCTCCAGTGTTCCCTGTATCCCGCATACAAGTCACTATTCCCCCCCAGACCCTACCCCAGTTAGACACTAACCCATAATGTTTCGTGTGGCACTAATCCCTCAGCCACTCGAACTCCTCAAGCATACCCTTCCTCCCCCTGCTTGCACATGGTACCGGCAGTACGTCCAAGAATGCCACCAACTTCCCCTCCCCCTCACACTGCCTGCCCAAGTACTCAAACCTCCCCCTCACTTCTTCCACAGTGTCCCCCACCAAGGTGTTAATACCCACATGAAACAGTAAATTAGGTTTCTTCCTGCTACTCGCTGCACACTTAAGCAGTGCCTGCCCTGCCCCTCCTGCAGTCAACCTGGGGACAGTTTCAACCCAAATATGGCTGTGCCTTTCCCCCTTTCTGACCCATCTCACCCATTTCAGTACAGAATCCCCCAGGATGAGTACCCCCTGCCCCTTACCCCCTCTTCCCTTCTAATGCCCCTTCCACCACCCTAGTATTCATTCTTCCCTGTCCCTTACCCCCGCCAACTGCACCCACTGTGACTTCTGTATCTGTACCCCCTACATCCGCCTCACCCCTTCTCTCTGCCTTATTCCTCCCATCCCCCTTGAACCCCTTCCCAGCCTGACTACTTCCTACTGGGCTTCCCATGTCGACCTCCCCTCCTCTCCTGCTGATTTCCATCCCCTCTCCCATCCCCGCTGTTGTCGATTGAGAGATCCCATTCTCTTCTACCTCGATAGTGATGCCCCTCCCATCCTTCCTCCTTCCCATAGCTTTCTCTCCTTCAGTCACCACCCCTCCTTCCTTACTAGCCACCTTCTACCCTTTAGTCCTCTGTGTCTCTTCCCCTACCTGTTGCCACCCCTCTCATGCCCCGCTTGTTCTCCCCCCTTCAGTATGTTCCTGCTCCCCCTCTCTGTCACATAGCAGAGGTTCGAATCTATTCGTAGTCGATACCTGTCCTACATCTTTTCCCCCTATCGGTTCCCCCCTCCTACTTGTTCCCCTCTGTGCCACCCCTGATGCCTCCCTATCCACAGCCATCTGCTCTGTCCCCTGGTACTCCTCATGGTCTCTTCCTCCCCATCAGGAGACAGCCCCACCCTCACCTGGGGCACCCCCTTCCTTCTCCTCTCTTTCCTGCTAGTGCCTCTGATACTCGGGTTGGTTTCAGTCCCTGGTTATTCTTCCTTCATCCCCTTTGCCATCCCTATTCCCACCCTCAGGATGTCTACCATACTCACCTGCCCTGCCAGTTACACTCCTACCTAACCTCCACAGTTCCTCCCTCAAACTAGTCAGTCATCTACAGACCATTCACCCCTCCATCCTCCAAGCCCAGTCCAGGATCACGGCACACCCACACCCTGTACACCCCTCCACCCTTCTAAAGATGTCCAGTCTATTGACATGTGGCACCTGCCCCATTTTGGCCCCATCTTATGTTAGGTGCTCTTGATCCCAGGTTCTGTACCCTACTGCAACTGTTAGGCCCCTATTTACTCAAATTCCTGCCACCCCCACACTAGTCCCCCTACTGACCCCCTGCCGATGGGGGTAATTCAGACTCAAATGTCATCCATTAGATACTGTATTACTGTAGCAATCCTAAAGCCTCCTTGTCTGTTTTTCACCCCTCAGATACCATAATTTTTGTTCTCAACTTTCATACAGTTTCTCTTAGTCCAGTTAGAAATCCTATTGCACTCCAAGTATTAATCAGCTCAGTTAGAGAAATAAACAGAACAAATAAATATGTATTATTACAGCAATCATGACATTATAGCTCAGTACTTATCTCAGTTAGAGAAAGAAACAGAAGAAGTAAATCTGTACTATTGCAGCAATCCTAAAATATCCAATCATTGCTTTGTCTCCACTACAGAGACCCTACTATAATAGAGGACCACAGAGGAACCTGGGTGGGAGGGTGGGCATCTGTAAAGTCCGGCAGAGCTTTATCGAGCTCGCTCATTCCCCCTCTCTCATTCGCTCATTCTATTTCTCATGGAGCTGCAGGCTGCCATTTTGTACTGGGCTCCTGCCTGCGCTGGTACCTTTTTCTGCCCACAAAGAAATCTGCAGCAGTCCCAACACAGCTCCGTTGAGCTCACTCACTCCTCATCTCTCACTCACTCATTCTGTTTCTCCCAGTGCTGCAGGCTGCCCTTTTGTACTGGGCTCCTGCCTGTGTTGGTGCCTTTTTCTGCCCACAAAGAAGTTCACAGCTGTCCCGACAGAACTCCACTGAGGTCACTCACTCTCCCTCTGTTACTCGCTCATTCTGTTTCTCCTGGCGCTGCAGATTGCCCTTTTGTACTGGGCCCCTGCCTGCACTGATGCCTTTTTTTGCCCACAAAGAAATCCCCAGCAGTCCCAACAGAGCTCCGTTGAGCTCGCTCACTCCCCTCCCTCACTCGCTCGTTCTGTTTCTCCCGGCCCTGCAGGCTGCCCTTTTGTACTGAGCTCCTGCCTGTGTTGGTGCCTTATTCTGTCCACAAAGAAATCTGCAGCAGTCCTGACAGAGCTCAGTTGAGCTCGGTCACTCCCCCTCTCTCACTCGCTTGATCCTAATCTGTTCCAAACATTGATTTTCCAAAGCAACTGTGCTATTTTGTGCCAGAAGTGAGAAAACACATTTTGGCCAGGATGTGAAAAATGACTGGTGTGAAAATATTACTAATTTGGGAAGTTACAAGGATGCGTGGAAACTGCACAATGCACGCTTGTAACACAGACATTTTATGGACTTTCATCACAAAATTTTCAACATAGGCATTTTAGGACCTCTGCTCATGAACAGTGTCACTGTGGATTTCTTAATGTGTCCTGAACACTGATTTCCCACAGCGACTGCGCTATTCTGCTCCGGAAGTGTGAAAACGCATTTCGGCCAGAATGTGAGAAATGACAGCTATACTGTTCATAAGGAGGTGTGGGAAAATGCTAATGTTGAAAATCTGGAGTGCAAATATTGCAAATTCGTGAAGTTGTGAGCGTGCATAGCAACTCGCAGTGCTCTTCTGATTCAAATTGTCTTTTGCAAGGAATATCTTCTGTTACTGCTTTATTTTTCTCTGTAGCAAAGTGTTTCTTACAGGGTATGTCTTCTGTGAAATTATTACAGGTGGTGCTTACATTTTTGTGACTTTTTATCATTAGGCTAAGCAAAATTACTGTTTGCCACTATTTTATTTATTTTTTTGTGCTGAAAAGGTTTTCTGTCTCAGAGGTGTTGCAGTCTCCTCACATTGAAGGAGCTAATTACTTTCCTCCCACAGCTCTTCCAGGGGATTAGGTATGTATCTGGGAGATGAAGCTAGCAAACTGCCAGTAACTTCCAGCAGAAAGAAGGGTTAAAAGGTCAGGTTAGTTGATATCTTGGAGATGGAAGTTTAGGTTTGTTGGCCAAGGCACCTAGCTTCACCTGAGCTCTTTCCTTCTAGGTTGCTTAAAAGGACAGAGCAAAGAACCTTACTAGAGCAAGAGAAAGGATTAAGACTTCTTTTGGCTAGGCAGATTTACTGTGTGTTGTTTTTATTTTGTACTCACAGGGATTGTTACTGTTTGTTGCTAACATTTTATTGCTTTATTTTTCTCTGATTCAAATTGTTGTTGCTGGATATACTGTAGAATAGGAAAAGAATGTGTCACTTATATTTAGCGCTAGCCACAAAGTGGCCATATTTGTGTAAATTTATTTTCACTCTAAACTATAAGTCTTCCATTCACCCTATTGGAAAAAGTACTAATTAGCGTAATTTTATTTTCATGCTTCTGAGCACTTCAGCGAACATAGTGAAAATTTATGGACAGTGAATATTTCCTTTTCTACAGTACCTTCTGCTGCATTATCACAAGGTGTGCCTACAGGTGTGTGCTAACAGATTACTGCTGTAATCTTCTGATTCAAATTGTCTTTTGCAAGGTATACCTTCTGTTAGTGCTTTATTTTTCTCTGTAGCAAGGTGTTTCTTACAGGGTATCTCTTCTGTGAAATTATTACAGGTGGTGCTTTACAGGTTTTACAGTTTTATCTATCATTAGGATAAGCTTTCAGGGTTACTGCATTTGCTGCTGACTCAATGTTTCTGCTCTTACCTCCTTGTTTCTTTCATCCGTGGTTCTTCTTTTTTGGCAGGGGAAGGGCCCAGCCACCCACCCCCATCTCCAACCACCCCACACTACACTCCTTTTATAGGGTAGTACAGTAGTGAAATTTCCTGTGGCAAAGCAGGAAGGGGCGGATCAGTGAGGTATCCACATGGAGACCTCATTTACAGGGGCACTAGTAATTTAACTTTTTATAACAAGTTATTCAAAAACAAACAAACAAAACACAAAATCAAATTTTGCTTGCATTTTCTTCCTTCTAATTACTCTGACCAGGTTATAAACCCAACAAATTATCTGGAATGGATATCACTAACTGAAGGTACTGTGGAACACTTTTCAGAAGGGCAGTTTTACAGGATTTAGGACTCTGCCATGCATGCAGGGCCATAGGAGATCTTAGGGCTCAGCTCCAGGCAGCATGAGCAGAGATTGAGTGCCTCAAATTTCATATTCAGGAGGCAATATACTATAAGAACCACCCGCCATTTCCCCAACATCCAACAGAAGCACCTTGACCGCTGAGGGTAGTTGGTCCAGGAGGTTGGCAGGTGGTTAGGAGGGGCAAATCGGGTGCCCCATCACTCAGTGCTCTCCAACATATTACCTCTACAAACCATATCAAAACTACAAACAGGTATGTGCCTCGACTCCAAAATCAAACAAACGGGCAAAGAACACTGCAGAGGAGGACACTGCAGCACAGGAGCTAGCACAACAAAACTCACCCAAAACAGGAACCAAAACAAAAAAAGCAAAAAGGAAATCCAAAAAACTTATGATCATAGGAGACTCCATGATTCGTGGAGTTGATACCTATCTCCAGACAGGGGTAATGGTCAGATGTCTCCCCGGTACATCAGTGTGGAAAGACACTGACCGCATTGCTAAAATTGTTCAGGAAGCAGGGGAAAACATTGATGTCCTGGTACACATAGGGACTAATGATCTCGCCAGCCGGTTAGTTGTGGAGACCAAGGAACACCTGACTAGTTTGGGTGACAAACTATCATCCATTTCATCCGGCATCTCCTTCTCTGAGTTCCTGCCAGTCTGGGGGAAGGGGGAAGATGGACGGAAGGTCAGAGATGGGGAGAAAGGGGAGCTAAATATGTGGCTTAAGGGCTGGTGCCAGGAAAAAGGACACAAATTTGTAGGAAACTGGCAACAGTTTGGGGAGTGAAAGTTCTTTAAATTTGATGGACTGCATCTGACTAAGAAGGGAGTCAGTGCATTGGGTCAAAAGTTTGACATCTTTGCAGAATATTTAAACTAGCAAATGTGGAGAGGGGTGCAGCACCCCATACGTCGAATGGGAAGAACATCCTCCCTCCAGCTAGTGGTCAAACAGGAGTTCAGCATGTTTGCAGTTCATTTGCATCACCAGGTAAGGAAAAAGTTCCAGCTCCCTATATGATGCACAGGGGAAATGTCAGGCCTCACCCAACAACTAACACACTGAAATCTGGAAAATAAAAATCATGTACACAAATGTTCACAGTCTGGGAACAAGATCCCAGACCTGTAGGCAATAATGACAGAGGTTAAACTGGACATAGTAGCAATTAGCGAGATGTGGTTCACCAATAACCGCACTTGGGAGACTTCAGTACCTGGCTATGTACTGTTCAGAAGAGACCGAGGTGCAAAAGGGGGGGGATGGAGTGGCCCTGTATGTCAATGAAAATATCAAAGCTACAGACATTCAGAATATACATAAGGAGCCAGAAGAACTGTGGGTCACCCTGGAAACAGGAAATGGGACAGCCATAAGAACTGGGGTTGTCTACAGACCCCCAGATCAGGGGCAGGACATAGACACATTACTGTTAGAAGATATACAAAACATGACATCTAAAGGGGAGGTTCTGATAATGGGAGACTTTAACATGCCAGATACAGATTGGTCAATACCAGCAGGAACATCTGCCAGAACTAGACACATGGTGGATTCCCTGCAGGGTGAGGGCCTCAAACAACTGGTACAACAAACCACAAGAGACAGAGCTATTCTAGATCTAGTACAGGCTAACAGGGAAAGGATCACAGCTCTCCAGGTAGAAGGTTACCTGGGGGTCAGTAACCATCTCATGGTATGGTTCAGTTTGGCCACTACAACTAAATAATCCCATTCCAATGCAAAAATATGGGACTTCGGAGGAGCTGACTTTGATAAGATGGCCAACAGAGTTAAGCTAGCCTTGGCAAAAAGAAATACAGGTGAGGGGGTACAGGCAAAGTGGGTAAGCATTAAGGATGCAATCCTTAAAGCAAAATCCCATTGTGTTAGAGAGAAAAGGAAGTGCAAAAGAAGAAGGAAACCACTTTGGTTCTTAAAAACAGTAGCAGAAAAGGCCAGAGCCAAAAGACTGGCCTTCAGGAAATATAAGTAAACGCAGTGGGATGAATATATGGAGGCATACCAAACTTTCCTAAGGGAAGCAGGGAAGGCAGTAAGGCAGGCAAAGGCCCAAACCGAGGAAACACTAGCACAGACAGTAAAAGAAGGTGACAAGACTTTCTAAAGATACATTAGTGAAAGGAGAAAGTCCATTGTGGGGATTGCTAAGATCAAAAGAGATCAAGAGTGAGTGAGGAGGAGGACCATGTAAAAGCATCTATCCTAAATAGATACTTCTGTTCAGTATTTACAGAAGAGAAGGTAGGGCAAGGCCCACAGCTCAGCACCATGGACATGGGGGAGGGAGGTGAGCACTAGTTCTGTCACAAAAGAAAGGGTCCTACAAGAGCTCGATAAGCTCAGGGTGGACAAGGCAATGGGACCTGACAGCATACATCCCAGGGTACTAAAGGAACTAAGGGTAGAACTAGCAGAGCCATTATCAGAACTGTTTAGTGAGTCTCTAAGAACAGGAAAGGTCCCAGAAGACTGGAGAAGGGCTCATGTGATCCCGCTCCACAAGAGTGGTAGCAGGGAGAAGGCAGGGAACTACAGACCAGTCAGTCTTACCTCAGTAGTGGGCAAGATTATGGGGGCACTCCTTAAGGAAAGGATAGTGCAACACCTGGAATCCATAGGAGCACAGGATCCAAGACAACATGGGTTTACAAAAGAAAGGACCAGTCAACCTAATGTCATAGATTTCTTTGACTGGGTAACCAGAGTGGTGGACAAAGGGGGAGCAGTTGATGTCGCCTACCTTGACTTCAGCAAAGCTTTCAATACTGTTCCAAATAGAAGGTTGATTAATAAGCTAGGTAGGCTGGGGTGGGTTAGGAGTTGGTCAACTGGGTGTCAAACTGTTTGACGGGCAGAGAGTGGTGGTAAATGGTATATAGTCAGAAGAGATGCAAGTGGAGTACCTCAGGGATCAGTCCTGGGGCCAGTCCTCTTCAATATCTTCATCAGTGACATTGTAGATGGACTGGAGGGTAAGGTTTGTCTGTTTGCAGATGACACCAAGATCTGCCACAGAGTAGCTGATCCAGATGGGGTGGGCAGAATGAGAAGAGATCTGGATAAACTAACAAAATGGTCAGAAGAGTGGCAACTGGGGTTTAATGCAAAGAAGTGCAAGATAATGCACATAGGGAGAGAAGCCCTGAAGCCACCTATAGGCTGGGAGGGGAGTTGCTGACAGTCACAAGGGAAGAAAGAGACTTGGGCATCATCATCACCGATGACCTGAAATCATCCATGCAGACCACTAAGGCAGTAGGTAAGGCTAGGGAGATGTTAGGGTGTATTAGTAGGGGTATCACAAGTCAGAAGAGGGAGGTAATAATCCCTCTTTGCAAGACACTGGTTAGGCCCCATCTGGAGTACTGCATGCAGTACTGGAGGCCACACCTTCACAACGACATTAACCAAATTGAGGCAGTTCAGAGAAGGGCAACTAAAATGGTGCAGGGACTGCATCAGAAAACATATAAGGACAGATTAATGGAGCTCAATATGTATACCCTTGAGCAAAGGAGGGAGAGAGAGAGAGGTGATATGATCGAAACATTCAAACACCTTAAGGGCATTAACAAGGTGAAAGAGTCTAACATGTTTCAACATAAGAAAAAATAGCAGGACAAGAGGACACAGCATGAGATTAGAGGGAGGCCGGTTAAGGGGTAATGTGAGGAAGTTCTTTTTCACAGAAAGGGTGGTGGATGCATGGAACGGCATACCTCATTAAGTGGTGGATATGAATACAGTGCAGGGCTTCAAACAGGCATGGGATAGGCATAAGGGAGCAATACAGATGAGTATGAATAGATAGGCCATTAACAGCACAAAGGCCGATGACACATTTATAAGGTAGAAAAAGAAATGGGCAGACTGGATGGGGCTTGAGGTCCTTATCTGCCATCAACTTTTATGTTTCTATGTAAGAGTATTTTTTTTACTTTTTCTACCAAATTTATTACTCAGCTCAGTTAGAGAAATAAACAGAATGAATAAATATGTGTTATTACAGCAATCATAACAGTATAGCTCAGTACTTAGCTCAGTTAGAGAAATAAACAGAACAACTTAATCTGTATTACTACAGCAATCCTAAAAGTATCCAATCATTGCATTGTCTCCACTCCAGAGACCCTGCTGTAATATAGAACCACAGAGGACACTGGGCAGGAGGGTGGGCAACTCTAAAGTTCCGGCAGAGCTCCATTGAGCTTGCTCACTCCCTCTCTCTCACTCGTTCATTCTATTTCTCCCAACGCTGCAGGTTGCCCTTTTGTACTGGGCTCCTGCTTGTGTTGGCGCCTTTTTCTGCCCACACAGAAATCCGCAGCAGTCCTGACACAGCTCTGTTGAGCTCACTCACTCCCCCTCTCTCACTCACTCATTCTGTTTCTCCAGGTGCTGCAGGCTGCCCTTTTGTACTGTGCTCCTGCCTGTGTTGGCACCTTTTTCTGCCCACAAAGAAGTTCACAGCTGTCCCAACAGAGCTCTGTTGAGTTCACTCACTCCTCCTCTCTCACTCACTCATTCTGTTTCTCTGGGTGCTGCAGGCTGCCCTTTTGTACTGGGCCCTTGCCTGCATTGATGCCTTTTTCTGCCTACAAGGAAATCCGCAACAGTCCTGACAGAGCTCCGTTGAGTTTGCTCATTTCGCCTCCCTCACTCGCTCTCTTGTTCTGTTTCTCCTGGTGCTGCAGGATGCCCTTTTGTACAGTGCTCCTGCCTGCATTGGGGCCTCTTTCTGCCCTCATAGAAATCTGCAGCATTCCTGAAAGAGCTCAGTTGAGCTTGGTCGCTCCCCCCTCTCACTTGCTCAATCTTAATCTGTCACAAACACTGATTTCCCACAGTGACCGTGCTATTCTGAGCCAGAAGTAAAAAAACATATTTGGGCCAGGATGTCAAAAATGCAGGTGTACTGTTCATAAGGAGGTATGAAAAAATGCCAGTGTTAAAAATGTGGCTTGACAATGTTACAAATTTACAAAGTTACAGGGGTGCGTGGAAACAGTTCAACGCATGCTTGTAACACAGTCATTTTATGGACTTTCATCACCAAATTTTCAACATAGGCATCTTAGGACATCTACTCATGAACAGTGTCACTGTCATTTTCTTAATCTGTCCCAAACACTGATTTTCCACAGAGACAACACTATTCAGCACCGGAAGTGCGAAAACACATTTTGGCCAGGATGGGAAAAATGACAGCTATACTGTTCATAAGGAGGTGTTAAAAAAATGCCAATGTTGGAAATCTGGCATGAAAATAGTGTAAATTTGTGAAGTTACGAGCGTGCATAGCAACTGTGCAACACACGCTTGTAAATCAGTCATTTTGGGGATTTTTTTCCACCAAATTTGCAACATAGGCTTTTTGAGAGCCCACCTCATGAACACTGGCACTGTCATTTCATTAATCAGTCCCGAAAGGTGATTCCACGCAATGACCATGAAATCACCTTTCAGGATGGAATAACACCATGGCAGTGGCTATATTCATGAGGAGAGGTCCCAATAACCCTATGTTGAAAATTTGGTGCCATAATTCCCCAAAATACCTGAGATATGCAGCAAAGTTGAAAGAAACCCTGTTTATGCCATTATGCAGCTTAGCGGCATTTCTTTAGTTTGCAGTCGGCTTTGAAGAGTGTAGACATGTTCCCAGTCCACCGAAGATCGTCGCACCAAGGTCTGGAGGTAAGTATAGGGTGAGGGAGGGGTGTGTCAGGAGGTGGGGTTCACAGTGAGTGGGTGCGGGTGGTGGGAGGGGGCACAGATGGCAAGGGACCATTTTCTTCTTTACAGGGTTGAAGAAAAAAAAATAGACATCGCAGGTTGGTTTTTCATTTTAGCAGGTACTTTTGCCTCACTAGGGTGGGCTTCCAGTGTGCCACCTGCATGTTTTGGGGTGGGGGTACTGGAGCTGATGGGGATTTGGCACCCCCATCAGCAAAGAAACCAGGGGAGGGGCCATGATTCCAAGGGGGATTGGGCACCCCCTCAGCAGACAACACAAACCGATGGGGACTGGGTTCCCCGTCGCCAAACTGGGTCAGCGGAATGCAAGGGACTACCCTGCAATGACGGGCCACTCCCTCATTGCAGCAGAATGGCTGACGCTGAATGATGAGGTAGCCCCTGATTGCAGCGGCTAAAACGTTTCAAAGTGGTGGCATGCTAGCTGAACTAGTGTCAGCAGCAGCTTGCCACCCCATTAGGGAAAGTGGGCCAAGCCTCAAAAGGCAATGGGGACATCGGACACAACAGTGCCCTGCCTCCACAACCTGCTTCTGCAGCAAGATGCTGCAATGTTTCTTACACATGTGTGTAATAAACATAAAAACGAATCCACAGACCTACAAACACCCCATGCAGCTAGCACACATGCATTGTTAACGTTCCAATGTCTCAATCTGATGTCATCATGAGAACATGATATGCTGCTCTGATGTCCTGTGTTTGGTGAACTAATCGAAATATGAAGAAAGATTTAAAAAATATTCATCGAATGGATCTGTGGAGTGCTGACCTGTTTTTTACTTCTCTGGCCATTAGTAGTTACATTGGCTGAGCCACTATATCTGTGCATTTGTTTAACTTTAGTAAGTCACTTCATAGTGTACTTTGTATCTAAGATATTTGTATGGCAGACCCTATTATGTTATATTGTATCACACCAGTCAAGCTATTATCAGATAAAAACAGTACCACTCTGTTTTAGTTCACAATACTGGAAAGTTTCTTAAGGTTTTCTTCCTTTTTCTGTCAGTTCAGTCCTTTTTTTCCTTAATCCAGCTTCACCAATCTGGCTCTGCATCTAGATCTCCAATCTCTTATCACCAACTTCAATATCACAGACTCCTAAGATCATCATGCAGACTGTGCAGCACTGTACACGTTGTCTGTCCAAACTCGTCTCTGTCTCAAACCTCCTTATCCACTTATTCCTTTATGTGTGGGCAGTACGGCTTCACTCAGACCAGCCTAAAAGACATAAAAAACAGAAGTGCTGCTGTAAGTGCTATAAAACTGAAACACATTAAATTGTTTTGTTAGTTTTTCTTCTCCTTAGCCAAAGACCTCATACCTGTAAATAAAGCATACTGGATCACTTCACTGTATGAGGAACAGCATAGTGAAAACCATACAGTGCATACATCGCTGGGAAGTATAGTGACAGGGTACAAAACCCGCAAGGCAGAAATGTAGCATGTGCAGTTTCTGTACCCTGTCACGGTTGGCTGGAGGGAAGGAGTGATGCAGAGGTGAAGGCCTCTGCTGGTGAAGTGGTCCACCCAGCAGTTGCTGTGGCTCAGAGGGATGAGCTGCAGCAGTCCAGGGCAGCTTTGCATCTGTGGACTGGGGCTCAAATCCCAGTCCCAGACTTTTGCAGATTGCATTATGTGGTGTTGGGTTGTTTTGCCCCCACTGGTGTTTCTCCACACCCCCGTGTTGAGCCACCCCCCAAAACTGATTATATTAATGGGGGTTTGGGGGTGCAGCCCCCTATAATGGGGTCTGCAGTGGGTGGAGCCCCACAGAAAATACTTAAGTCCATTGTATTTTGCACCGGCATTCCTGTCGGTATTGTGTTTTTGCACCACTAAAGTATCCACTGTATTAATAGCGCGGTACATTACTGCACTGTTTTGCAAGGCAAGATGATCCCTTTCCTAGATAAAGCATATATAGTGCAGTATAGTATAGAGTATGCAGCTCTCTCTGACATGTCATCAACCTTACAGCTCCTCAGTTGCCATCTTGATCATGTCATGCTTCTTCCCCAGCGCACTCCTCTGGAAGCTTGATCCCATCTGTCACCACTGTTTCTTTAAAAGAGTACTACCTAACATCCTTCTTGAACCTCTCTCCAGCTAGTCTTAATGAGTTGTCCTGGTGCCCATTTTACCACTCAGTGTGAGAAGCTCACTGTTTACCACCTTGTTTATTCCTGGTCTACATCAATTCGCTCCCAAGGATTGACTCCCAATGCACTCAGTCCTGACAATCTGCTCCTGAACTGACTCACTTTCTATCAAGTTCACTCCCAGTAATTTCAATCTGGGCCTTGTGCAGAAGTATGAGGCACAATAGATATGTGTGCAGGAGAACCAGAAGTCCTGGTCCATGATATGCCCTTGGTGGAATTAAGCAGCTGATCCTCTGCAAACGAGCTCACACTATCACCCTCATGGCTGGGGGGCACTGAAATGTGTGGTAATATACATTCTGGGAAAGCTTCCCCACCAACCAGTCCAACGGGATAAACAAGATCTTGAGTCTGAAGAGATGCTCTGCAGCTAGCTATTATGCCCCATAAACTTCAAAAGCCTCTAGTGTAGTAACAGGACTTTATAAATGATAATATAACTATACATTGACAGTATTAGTGTCAAACAAAAAACTCTTCTTAAGGACCACCAAGGAATTAAGACCATGCAGCCTGACATGTACTGATGTCAATAAATTCTTATTGTATAACAACTTGATGTACCAAAAGTGTCTAAGGAACTTGAATAAGAGATAATTAAATGATATTATCCTCTTCACACACAACACACCCTACCCCACCCCACATCCCCATACTGCAGGGAGGGGGGATAACTAGTTTTAAGGAGATACACAGACACACACACACACACACACACACACACTTCTAATGCACCTTCGTTCACTTTGGTCACTGAAGTTGTTCCCCAAAGAAATTTAACTTGTCATGAAATCCCAAGTAAAAGGGATTGTGTATTCTAATATTTACAGAGCAAAAAGTGACACTATTTAACCTTACTCCTATCTGCATACTAACATCTCCAATGATTCTGGATAGAACCACAATGAAATAAAACTGCCACCCTCCCCAGGGTAAGGTAACTAAAAGTAAACATAAAGTATGTGTGTAAGACATGAGTCCTAACATGCCTACATTTCCACAAATCACTACAATATTCTCCCTCCCAGGCAGACACCCCATCTTATGGCACCCAGTAATACCCTCACCATCCTAGTATTACATTATGCTGTGTGCTTGCATTGGCCCCTCCACTGGGATATGTATATACTGTAAATATTAGCTTAACTCTCCTATAACCCATTTTTATCATGTGAATTTTGCTGTACATCACTGTGTTTATAAACATTTTTTCCCCTGTATGTATAATTGTTTCATATAAGTGTATGATGTATCTGTTATGTATCAACTGTTGAACCTTGACCTTATCAGGTCCATCTTGTAAATGAGCCTTGCTCAATGATGTTCGCCTGAATAAATAAAGATTTGATGATGATGATGATGATATTAGCCTAATGGACTCCCATGCAAATGAGATCTCAGATACCAATATGTTCAGAGTTAAAAAAAATGTGACAGTCCATAATAAACCTGCTCTATGTACAGTAACAGGCTAGGGAATCTGACTATGGCACAATGGAATCAACCCCACTCTCGTGTGAAAGTAAATTGCAAGGAGGAATTAATATTCATTATGTGTGAGAAGTTAGGGTAATAACACACTGTAACTCCATGTATCTAAACAGAAGTCTACCTCAATGTAACAGCAAGCCCCACACCTGCTATATTCACATACCTCCCAACACATACACACACACACCCACCCACCCCACACACATGCTGAAGTCCTATAATATGCCAGTCTGAAGAAGAAGAGATCTGTGGATGTTAAGTTCTGTAATGTCCCATGAAACCCAGATCTATGTTCATCCCATCTGCTACGATATTGAGATGTAAAATAAGTTTAATCTCAAAAGCTCATCTTTGTTGTGTGTTTTTTTTTCCACTTTATCTTTTTATTGAAATTTTCAAGAAAAGAAAAATACATTCAATACAGTTGTAAAAAGAAAACACACAACTTCCAAATACAGAGTGCAATCTGCCGTGCATACATAATATATAAACAAAGAAAGATGAACTCAAGGTAATGTCTGAGCATATTTGAAGAAACAATAATAATTACACAGGTGAGATAAAAGTAGATGTATAAATTATTAGCACACATGTATGGTAAGCAGAATATTAAGGGGAATGCTATAGAGGGATTGTAACCAGCATCAAAACACAATGGGCCAGATATTCAAACTGCGCTATTTTGTGGAGCAAGCCCTTGAGCTGCACAAAATAGTTGAGCAGCAGTGTGTCCAGAGCGATATTCAAAGGAGTTGCACCTTGGGCAGCTCAGACTCTTATTACAGCCACTGTCGTGGTGCAGTGGAACTTGTGCCACCGCAAGTTGTCAGAGTGGATATTCACCGCGTGGCGAAGTACTATTGTGCCATGCGCAAACTCCCGATATTCAAAAGGTGACATGCAAATGGGGCCATAATTCATGCAAGGCGCACGGGGGCCATTTGCATCTGATTATGGCCCCATTTGCATGCCATTAGCATGCAGATGCGTCGATCCCCGAGGACTTGTGCCTGGCGCCCTGCCAGGCAGCTGCCGTTGGGGACCGACGCCCCCTGCAGCCCGATTGCGGGCAAAACAGTGTAGAATCCCCACCACCACCCCCACTGGCCCTATCGCAGGCATAGTTTAACTCCCCACCAGCCCGATCGCAGGCAATGTGGCTCCCCGAACGTATCCCTGGTGGTCCAGTGGACCGTAAATCCAGATCGCGATTAAACTATGCCCAAGCATCGGGCCAGTGGGGTGGTGGGGATTCTAAGCACTGTTTTGCCTGCATCGGGCTGCAAGGGGGCCACAGAGAGGGGTTGAGGGTCAGCCACAGGTGGTAGCTGCTGTGTTGCACCCTCGCAATGCAGCAGCTCACCCGTGGGTGACCGACTCCTTTTTGGCTCAAAGTTGTGCAGGCGCAGGTTGAGTGTTGCGCCTGCACAATTTCGCACAGCCCGCTGAATATCGGGCTGTGCAGTTTATGCATGGTTCATCCCCCTCCAGTTCAGCATGCATTCATTTGCATTGCACTGTTGCTCAGCCTGTTTTCAGTGGTGCAACTGCCTCCTGCTGAATATTGCAGAATGGAGCAAGTTCAGACTTGAGCAGGTGCAACCCTATTGAGCATCGTGCAAACCTTTTGAATATCTGGCCCAACGTATAGCAAGAAGCAGATATGACTCAGAAAGCAGATGATATGTAGGAAGTTGTAGAACATTTGCAATATGGTAAATAATAAGGCATAGTGAAAGAGAGAAGAATAAGAGAGATAGAAGATAGAGGGAGAAAAGATAGAGAGAAATGGAGAGAGATCTGTCCATATGTAAATACAGCATATGAAGTATATATACAGTAACAATGTCAATAGTTAGAGTTACGAGAGGTATTCAAGTAGGAGAAGTAGTCCTGCCAACATTTATCATATACACGGTGATGGTCAGCAGAGACATGAAATATCCGATCCAGAGAGGCATAATGGAAGAGGTTTTGAAGAATATCTGAAAAAGACAGGACATTATGGGATTTTCAATTCATGAGACTGAGATGCTTAACTAAGAGGAATAATATATTTAGCAATCTGAAATGAGCATGAGATAAGGTAGTATTATTAGAGGTCAATATACCAAGCAAGAAAAGTTTGGGGTCAAGAGTGATTTATTTCCCAATCACTCTGGTGTAAATAAGTGAATTCTGTGCCATAATTTGTTAATAGGTACACAGAACCACAATATGTGAAGATCTGCATTAGGAGAGTTGCATCACCAACAGCTATTACTGTTTAATAGACCCATGTGATTTAAAATAGAAGGGGTTCTATACCATAAATGTAATATTTTGATTTGTATTAAGGAGCTTTGGGTGTCTTTAAAAGTGTGGTGGGAAGGGCATCAGCAATTGCGCCATTAGGCATCAGATATGTTACAGTTAAGAAGAATGCTCCATTGATTCTTTGCAGATAGAAATTGATTGGGTAACTTATCCGTGATGTGTTTATAAATGGCACTGATCCATTTTGCTGATAGATGAATCCAATGCGAGATGTGTTGATCATATAGGGAGTAGTTGTGAATATAGTGCGAGAGAGAGAGTTATAAGCAGCTCAAAGCTGAAAATATTTCAAGAAGTCCTGTTTGGGGAGACCCCATTTTAACTGCAGGTTTGAGAAGGATTCTAGATTTGAGGAGTTCTGGACATCTCCCAGGAAGAATATACCTTTCTTCCTCCAAGTGCGGCAGAGAATAGATTGTTTCTCCAAGGATAACAGTGGGTAACGCCAAAGGGGGGTATTAAAGAGTGGAGTTAGGTTGAATTTTAAATACTTGTATATCAACTTCCAATAGAGAACAGATGCAGAAACAGTTGGGTGAGATTTTAGTTTAGGTGGAACGGCATTGTATTTGAATGATGTGGGAATTCTGGCCAGGCATAATACAGATTCCATCACAACCCATAGAGGTGTTTGAGATGAGGGTTTACAAAACCATTTAATGGTTTGCAATGAGCGAAAGGCCTGAAGATATCCTCTGAACCAGGGGAGATCAAACCCTCCCTTTTTCCAGTGTGAATGAAATTTGGTGTGACTAAACCTTGGTGTCTTATTTTCCCAAATAAAGTTGCCAAATAGTTTATCAAGTTTGGATAGATAAATGGGGGGGGGGATTTCAGGGAGATGTTAGAAAACAAATAAAGTACTTTAGGGGAAATATTCATCTTTATAGTGGATATTTTCCCCGTGAAAGAAAGGTTAAGAAGTTTCCCTCTATCTTAGGTCATCTTAATGTTGGCAAGTAAGGGGTTGAAATTTAAGTACCAAATGTTATTTAAGTAGTGAGAGACCTTAATGCCTAAATACTCAATCCCTTGTGGAGCCCACCAAACCCCAAGAGGCTGGTTCATGAGAGATTTGCAAAAGTCTTTAAGAGGGAGAGTTTTAGATTTCCCAAAATTCAGAGCGAGACCTGAAATCTCAGTGAATTTGTTAAGTAACCTAATTAGGGAGGGTCCAGCCTTATTTAAATTTTCTAGCAGGATTAAAAGATAATCTGCGTAAGACAGGGAAATGTATCTAGAATTACCAATCGGGATATATTGGATGTCACTAGCCTGATGAAGGCTAGCGGTTAAGTGTTCCATGGCCAAGATGAACAGTGACGGTGATAAAGGACATCCTTGTCTGGTTCCTCTCGCTAGTTGGAATGATGAGGAGAGGGTAGAATAAGTGAGGATTTTGGCTGAGGGTGAGTTGTGTGTTTTTGACATTTCCTTTTAAGACTATTACTGACATATCTGAAATTGAGTGGTCAGGCTGGGAGAAGTGCTGCCCCACTGGTTTTTCAGTCTTCTATGTTTTAATAGTATGTCTCAGTGAGTTCATCCTAGTGAGGAGCTGTTTTCTCGTCTCTCCAACATAACCTGTTTGTGGACATCTCTGCACTGAATGAAATAAATATGTTGTTATGTACATGTATAACTCTCATGCACCTTGAATTGTCTGTTTTGTGATGTAACCACACAACCTGAGGTGGAAATGAGCTCACAAGTCTTTCAGGTGCGTTGATTACAGGATTGTGTGCCATTTTGTGTCATGGTATGCTGTTCTGGTGAATGCTTGCTTCAGGCTGACTAAATTTGGTGGTTGTTTAAAAGATAGTAATGGTAATTCCTTAAAAATACAATTAAGGGTCTCATACTCACTAAATATTGAGTGGACATCTTTAATAATCTTATGCAGAAGTTCAAGGTCTGGATGATACGTGACTACTAAGGGTATTCTGTCTGTAGCTGTCTTTTCTTTATACTGAAGTAGTAGTTGTCTTCATACTTGTGTTGCATGTTCTATTGTCCTGTCAATTTCTCTGGAAGACTGTCCCTGCTCAATGAAAGTGTTTTTCAACATAGCCAAATGTGCATCTCTGTCATCCTCATTAGAACAAATGCAATGACATCAGAGTACTTGACTGTACATGACAGATTTTTTTGTGTGTTTTGGGTGATAAATACTTTTCTTGTTTAGGTGTCTATGTCTATCTGTTGACTTCCTGCATCAATCAATCAATCAAGTCTTTATCCAGGTGAACATTGTTGAGCAAGCTCATTTACAAGATGGACCTGGTTAAGTCCAGATTATAGTACAAACAGCTATATTTACAATGTGACTATAAAATGGGCTTTAAAAATTCCTTAACCTGATTGGCTACAACACCTTCTGAGCCGTGTTCTTATAAGAAGATATTGCAGCCAACCGGGACTACCCTCTACCCCCAGAGCACATAACACCACCAAATCACTGAGCTTTGCCAGTCAGAAACAAAAACTTTGACTGGCACAGTTCAGTAAACCGCTAGCATGCAGCTGTGCTCTCCTCATTCAGGCACACATTTGAACCACAAATGAATGTGCTGCGATCGGCAGACAGAACATAGGAAGGTGCTGTATTTATGGTTGCCAACCCACAAATGAACCAAATCCAGAGAAAATAAGCACTCAAACCTGATAACAGTCAAAAATGCAGGTCCAAACGAAGATGATACGCTATAAAATGCCATTTTAATATAATGCAAAATGTAGGGTGACCAACAGGCTACCAAACACACAGTTCACCAAACCCAGTGCTTTGACTCAAAGAAGAGTCTTCATGAGGGGTAACACATATCCGGTGAGTTAGAACCTTAAATGTGGAGACCAATTAAATCCAAACAACAATCAAATAATTAAATCCTAATGAAAAACACATGATGTGTATTAAAAATATAATCACCCCACAGTAAAAATAACAATTAATGCAGTTCTACATTTCAATCATTAGATGCAGCATCTTATAAAATACAAAATACACATTTCAATACTTATTGATATAAACTGCAACTAATAAATCACAACAAATGAGTAAACCATAAGATAAAGAAGCCAAACCTCCGGCATAGCAAGGCAACAGGCAAAAAATAGGCAGCAAGACAACTGCCATAGAATGGACCTCATTGTAAGCGAGGATCAAAATAGCCGGAGGGCAGCAAAATAAAATGAAATAAACTAAACACACATGATATTCATAAGAAAAACACACATCCCAAAACAGTAATAGCAATTAATACAGTTTTGCATTAAAATTACTAGATGGAGCAGCTAATTAAAGCACAATAAACACATCTAAATATTTGTTAGTATAAAAATGCAACTGATTCTAAATGAATATAACATACAATGAGATGATAACATATATAGGCCAAGCCTCCAGCATAGCAAGGCAACAGGCAGAAGATAAACTGCAAGGCAAATTATTACTCATAGGATTTCCTAGTAAATGAGGACCAAAATAGCCGGAGGGCAGCCAGATGAAATGAAATGAGAATGGACCTAGGGAGAATGAGAAAAAGAAGACAAAAATTAAAGAATTAAACAATTAAAAAGAAATACAAATACTATATCTCATTCTTATCTAATAAATATCACCAACTTCAGTACAAAACAGCAAGTAATAATACTAAACATCATTTTTTTTGTCAAAAATGGCTTCAGGTCCATCTCTTATTAAGTCCTTGTGGTTTAACACTATAGAAAGTATAAATCCACATACTTTCACACTGTAAAAGCAAATTTGATCTGTCACCTCCATTTTACATGGGTAGAACATGTTCTAAACCCACAAATTTCAAATCCTCTGATTTAGATCTATGTACATCTGAAAAATGAATTCCTACCAGGGTGTCTCCTTTACCATTTGTAATGGAACATATATGTTCTTGTAATCTCTGTTTCAAGGGCCTAATAGTTTTACCAACATAAACTAAATTGCAAGTACACCAGAGAACATATACCACATAACAGGTATCACAAGTTATCAGTTCTCTGATGTCAACTGTGATGTCAGACAAATTGGGATGTACAAACTTTTTGAAGGGGACACCAAACTTACAAATATTACAGTGGTTACATCTATAATAACCACAAGGACGTGAGGGCAACCAAGTAGATGTGTTTCTTAAAGGCATAGTCATTCTACTGTGAACCAATTTGTCTCTGAGATTCTCACTTCTATTAAATGTTATTCTAGGTTTATTACCAACAGAAGCAGCTAAATCACTTCCCCCAGTAAAATGTGCCAGTTCCTATGTATAATGTTGCCTGTCTGACCTGCCACATGATTATAGTCTGTCACAAAAGTACAAGGTATCTTACCCTTATCTTTAACTTCCTTAGTCATGTTTTTAAGGAGATCTTCTCTATTCATGTCAAAAACCTTTTCATTTGTATGTTTTAACTGTTCTTTGTTGTAACCTCTGTTTTCAAATCTTTTAATAAGTTCGTCAGTTTGATCTAAAAAATCTTTGTCACTACTACAGTTTCTTCTAAGTCTAAGCATCAAGCCAAAAGGAATTGAATTCTTCAAACTATAAGGATGAGCGCTGCTTGCTAAGAGTAACGAATTAGTGGCCGTGTCTTTTCTAAAACATTTTGTTTCAATTCTGTTGTGTTTAACTGTCAAATCTAAATCTAAGAAGGAAATAGCTGTAGGGTCCATAGTGTATGTAAACCTCAAATTGTATTCATTTAAATTTAACCACCTCATAAAATCAGATATGAGTGGTTCAAGTCCTTCCCAAATACATGGTATGTCATCAATAAAATGATGCCAATGAGCTATGTATTTAACAAATGGATTGAGGTCAGAAAAGACAACTGTTTTTTTCCCAGAGACCTAAAAATAAATTAGCATAACTGGGTGCTAAAGAGGACCCCATAGTTGTACCACATTTCTGTAAATAAAACTCTCCCTGAAACTCAAAATAATAATGTGTTCACAAAAATTCTGTAGCTTCCAAAATAAATTCATGTGGGATATTGTTACTAGTCCTGGATAACTCCTCTAACCAGAATTTCAATGCTCTCAGTCCCATATGATGTTGAATAGATGTATATAAAGAATCAACTTCTATACCAATCCATCTGCAATCTGATTTCCAATTTAAAATTTTAACGATATTTAAAATGTCTTTACTATCTTTAATGTAAGACTGAACAGCCACAACCTGAAATTGTAAAAAGAAATCAATACATTTTCCCAAATTCTGTGTTAAAGAATTACATCCTGACACTATAGGCCTTCCTGGAGGGTTCACTAAGTTTTTATGGATTTTGGGGAGAATGTAAAAACTAGGAACTGCAGGAGATTCCTGCCAAATAAATCTATATTCATCATTAGTAATCAAACCACTGTCCACTGTATGCTTTGCACATTCTGTTGTCCTGTCAATTTCTCTGGAAGACTATCCCTGCTCAATAAAAATGTTTTTCAACATAGCCAAATGTGCATCTCTGTCATCCTCATTTGAACAAATGCAGTGACATCAGAGTGCTTGACTCTACATGACAGATTTTTTTGTGTGGTTTGGGTGATTACTTTTCTTGTGTAGGTATCTGTGTCTATCTGTTGGATTCCTGTATCAATCAATCAAGTCTTTATTTATCCAGATGAACATTGTTGAGCAAGCTCATTTACAAGATGGACCTGGTTAAGTCCAGATTATAATACAAACAGCTATATTTACAATGTGACTATAAAATGGGCTTTAAAAATCCCTTAACCTGATTGGCTACAACACCTTCTGAGCCGTGTCCTTATCAGAAGATATTGTAGTCAACTGGGACTACCCTCTACCCCCAGGGCACATAACACCACCAAATCACTGAGCTTTGCCAGTCGGAAACAAAAACTTTGACTGGCACAGCTCAGTAAAACCGCTGGCATGCAGCTGTGCTCCCCTCATTCAGGCACACATTTGAACCATCAGTGAAACGGCCAGAAAGCAATCATTCAACCCAATTTAAAAATCACAGAGCCTCTTTGAAAGTGTACATTTTGGGCTATACAACCATAATTTTATTTTACTCACTTACGGTGACACCCCCAATCTGCAGCTCCGGTCACGACGATGATATTCCTCATCACCAAGACATCTCCCCACCGTCCACTGACTGTCCAATACAATATTGCCACAAAAAAAAAAAACATACTTTATTTTTTAAAAATAAACAGTGTCTGTAGCTTTTTAGGTATAACAAATTCGAACCAGCAAACATCCGACTACAGCGAAAAGAAATGTGAAACCAGAAACATCCTTCTATGGCGGCTGCTGAGAGACATGCTCTCTCCCAGTCAGTCAGCTGTTTGTCATAAATCCTGAGCATAAATCAAGACAAAGCAAGGGATTTTAAGAAAACAAAACTTTAAGTAAATCCATACACAGAAATGCTCTCTGCATCTTGAGACTTGCACAACAAACAGCACAGATAGTACGTCAGGCCACCTGTACACATTGGGTCCCAATCCCTGTAGTCAAACTGCTTGTAGAAAAGTAAGAAATATATTTAAAATAAAAAAAATAAATACAAACAAGTGTTTTGACTCACTTATTTATTTATTGGTTTATTTTCTTTTTTTTTTTTTTAAAGAAAATTATCTGAGGATCAGTGGCAGGATTTTTAGGACAGTAAATTAATAAAAAGGGAACTAGGAGAGCTTCAGTAGCAGACAAGTAGTGGAATAGCAAGTATAATTGCAGTATAATGTGGGGAGTGGTGCAATGCAGTGGCTGTGGGGCAGCCATATTCAGGCAGACCTTCTGGACACTGAGGTGCTGCCCTATCTGCATGCATCTCTCTGGACTGCGGGATGAGGTAGCCAGACTCAGAGTGGAAGTAAACTGGGTCAGGAGTACCATCACCCCTATCCAGACACCACCCAGTCCAATGCAACTGCCTCAAAGAATGCCGAGAACGAGGAGCACTTGGATGACAGTGGGCTCAGGGAGGGTTAGAGCTGTCAGGCAGAGGCACATCCCAGATCCTATTCCACTCAAGAACTCATATGCCACACTGGCAAACAGGGACAACCAAATAGAGGTACCCAGAGAAGTGGAAGGAAAAGATGTGGAGGTTAGCCAAGGAGGTGACCTCAGCGGGGAAAGCAGTGGACCCCAGAGGAGGAGGAAGCGAATCCTGGTGGGGGACTCCATCATAAGAGGATCAGCTAGGAACACAGGGAGGACAGGAGGTGAGGTGCCTACCAGATGCCACGGCATGGAGGGATGGAAGGAAGATCCTGGGGATCACTGGGAAGGCAAGACGGCAGGGTGAGCTGGATGTCATTATCCACCTAGGTACAAATGACCTGGCAAATGGGGAGCCAAAGGAAGTTCAGGAAGAGTTTAGGAAATTTGGGAGGGGTCTCAAGCAAGTAGCTACTTCTGTCACTTTCTCAGAAATACTACCTGCGAGAGGCAAGGGAGAGCATAGGAGTGCATGCACCAGGAACTTTAACTCATGGTTGAAGAACTGGTGCTGTGAGGAAGGGTTTGATTCATCGGTGACTGGGGACCCACCTGGAGGGATGGAGGTTTGTTCAAGCCTGACAGCCTGCATCCATCCTGGAGAATCAAGCACTCAATGATAAGTTTAAATGCTACATTGACAAGCATTTAAACTAGCAAAGAGGTGGCAGGCCAGCAAGGAGGGTACCTACTTGCTCACCCCCCACAGTAGCAGTGGAACCAGTGAACCAGAGGAGTGGCTATCTCTACAAAGCAGTGTGCAAAAGATGGAAATTAGCACCCAAGAGGTGGATAAGCAGAAAAGGGGCAAAATTCAGCAGAAGGGCAGACAGCAAGGAGAACCAGGGATAAAGGACAACCAAGGAAGGGGCTGGAGTAGAACAGCGAAACAGTCTAGGGAGGTCAAATCATGGAAAGCCATGTGTGCAAATGCCAGGAGCCTTAGCAACAAGATGGAAGATCTGGAGGCTGTCATGGTGCAGTCAGACCTGGACATTGTGGCCATCCTGAAACCTGGTGTAATGATAACCACGACTGGGAGATGGCCATACCTGGCTACAACATACTCAGAAGAGACAGAACAGGCAGGAAGGGAGGAGGAGTGGCACTGTATGTGAAAAATGACATAAGGGCCACAGAGATCCAGGAGGAACAAAATGGGGGAGAAATACTGTGGGTTAAGCTGGAAAGGAAAATGGGGACAGCCATCCACACAGGTGTGGTCTATAGACCACCTGCCCAGGAGGAAGAAACAGATAGGGAGCTGATGCTAGCCATACAAAGAATGGCAGACAAGGGTGAGGTAGTACTGGTTGGAGACTTCAATTTTCCAGATGTGGACTGGAGCATCCCAGCAGCAGCATCAACTAGGAGCAGATTTATCCTGGACTCCCTTCAGGGTGCCTTCCTCAAGCAACTGGTCATGGAACCAACTCGACAGAAGGCAATACTGGACCTTGTGCTCACAAACAGGGACAGTGTGATGGGTAACAGTGGGGGAGCACCTGGGGAACAGTGACCACCAGTCATTGTGGTTTGAAATCACAGAAAGAGCAGAACCAATCCACACAAAAACATGTATCCTGGATTTTAGGGGGGCAGACTTTGGGAAAATGGGGAGATACTTGAAAGAGGCATCAAGGGAAATGGGACAGGAATCAGGGGTTGAGGAACAGTGGGCAGTATTTAAAATGGGGATTACAAGAACAACAGAATTATGCATTAAGCAGGTTAGCAAGAGGAAAAGGAAGAGGAGACCATTATGGTTTTCCAAAGAGGCAACAAAGAAAGTGAAAGCCAAAAAGATTGCATTCAGGCAATACAAAAAGACACAGGCAGAAGGGGATAGGGAGAAGTACCAGGAGAAGCAAAGGGAGGCAGGGAGGTCAGAAAGGGAAGCCAAAGCTCAGACAGAAGAACACATTGCAAAATCAGTGGGTAGAGGGGACAAAACCTTTTACAGGTACATAAGTGAAAAAAGAAAGGCAAAGGGAGGGATAGTGAGACTGAAGGGGGAGGATGGGGCTGCATGGAGGATGACAACAGTAAAGCTGACATATTGAACAGGTATTTCTGCTCAGTCTTTACTGAGGAAGAGGAGGGTAATGGGTCTGAAGGGAGTACAACGGGTGAGAATGGTGCAGAAATGGACACAAGTCCCTTTACAAGAGAAAGGGTCCTGAAGGAACAGGAAGTAATAAGAGTTGATAAAGCAATGGGGCCAGATGGGTACACCAGGGTCCTTAAAGAACTAAGAGAGGTGGTGGCTGAACCTCTGGCTATCCTGTTTAGCCGATCACTGGAAACAGGGGAGGTACCCAAAGACTGGAGGACAGCAGATGTAGTCCCCTTATACAAAAGTGGGAACAAAGAGGAAGCAGGGAACTACAGACCAGTCAGCCTCACCTCGGTAGTGGGGAAGATCATGGAAGCACTACTGAAGGAGAGATTGGTGGAACATCTGGTTATCAGTGGACTACAGGACCCAAGGCAGCATGGTTTCACCAGGGGAGGTCATGTCAGACCAACCTCGTTGAATTTTTGACTGGGTAACTAGGGAGGTGGATCGGGAGGGCAGTGGGCATGCCTATCTGCACTTCAGCAAGGCCTTTGACACTGTGCCACATAGAAGACTATTACACAAACTGGGGAATATGGGTGGGCAGGACAGTAGTGTGGTGGGTAGGCAACTGGCTGGGTGGCAGGACACAGAGGGTGGTGGTAAATGGCTGTCACTTCACAGAGGAAGAGTGACCAGTGGGGTACCACAGGGATCAGTGCTGGGACCGGGTCCTATTTAACATCTTCATCAGTGAAATTATGAGGACCTAGAAGGCAGAATTTCACTGTTCGCTGATGACACAAAACTCTGTAACAGAGTAGACACACCAGATGGTGTAGACAGAATGAGAAGGGACCTGCAGAAACTTGAAGAATGGTCAGGGTTTGGCAGTTGAAATTCAATGCAAAGAAGTGCAAGATAATGCATATGGGGCACAAAAACCCTGGCACAATATATCAGTTGGGTGGTGAGGATATAGCATGTGCCAAGCAGGAAAGAGATCTTGGGGTTATCATCTCTGATGACCTCAAGGTAGGGAAACAGTGTGACAAGGCAGTAGGTAAAGCAAATAGGATGCTGGGATGCTTAGGCAGGGGCATCACCAGCAGGAAAAAGGAGGTCATAATTCCACTATACAAGACACTAGCGAGGCCCCACCTGGAGTACAGTGTACAGTTCTGGAGACCATACCTACGTAAGGACATAGACAGGGTAGAGAAGGTTCAGAGGAGGGCAACAAAGATGGTGCATGGATTGCATCACAAGTCCTATGAAGACAGGTTGAAGGAACTGAACATGTACTCCCTGGAGGAGAGGAGGGAGAGAGGGGATATGATAGAGACATACAAGTATCTTATAGGGAGGAACAGGGTGCAAGAATACACTATTTTTAAGCGAAAAAGATGTTCTAGGACTAGAGGGCATGGGAAGAAGTTGGAGGGAGGATGATTCAGAGGAAACGTGAGGAAGAATTTCTTCACAGAACGGGTGGTGGACAAGTGGAACACCCTGCCAGAGGAAGTGGTGGGGGTTGAAACAATCACAGGATTTAAGAATGCATTGGGATAGACATAAAGGAATTCTGGAGGTCAGGGGTAAGGGGCAACAGACTTCTAGGAAAACATAAACTGAACTTATAAACTCAAATGGGCAGACTGGGTGGGCCATAGGCCCTTATCTGCCGACACTGTCTATGTATCTATGTATCTATGGTTTTTGACAGTATCTCTGGGTGGGTTCTGCAGACAGACACAGTTACTGGGTGGGTACTGTAGACAGAGACAAGGTGACCTGATGTGCTGCATTCCAAGAGAGGGACTACTTTTTCTTTTTTCTACAGATATCATATTTTTACTAATTTTATACAAATTGTTAGTGCATTTTTTCTCTCAAACTAACATCTTTACCAGGGATCCATTTCATAAGCGCAATAACACACCCCGAGGTGAGGGTTACGTGCTGATAAGAGCACGCTCAGGGGCATAAGGCACTCAGCGCAATCGCCTCATGTCTTATTAAACTCTTGGGCATGCTCTTATCAGCACATAACCAACACCTCATCGTGAGTTATTGCTTGCATGAAACATAATAGAAGTGCAAATCAAAACACAAAGAACATACATAACAGTTTGTTAGGGATCATCAGTAAGACACAGTGAACATTATAAAATAACATGTAAATACATATATGTAAGGTTCCATCCTTAATGGTGACTGTGGTGTCCAGAAAATTAACATTGGTGATCGAATACTCCAGAGTAAGCTTTATGGAAGGGTGAAGGTTATTAAGTTCTTGATACAAATCTTTAAGTGCATCTGTGCCCTCCGTCCAAATAATAAACAAATCATCAATGTAATGGAAATAAGCTAGTGGTTTGTGGGGACAGTGTCTTAAAAAGTTCTCCTCCCAGTCTGCTGTAAAGAGGTTAGCATACTGTAGAGCCATCTTGTTGCCCATTGCAGTTCCCATAGTTTGAACATAATGTTTACCATTGAAGTTGAAGCTGTTATGTGTCAGAATGAATTCCATAAGTTTCCTCATCACTTCAGGGTTGATGTTTTGGTCCAGTCCTTTCTCCTGTGTATATTTAAGGCAGGCTGAAATGCCACCCGTGTGTGGAATATTAGTATAGAGGGATATTACATCCATCGTCACTAAAATGGTATTGGGTGGTAAGTCCTTATAACCAGAAAGTACACACAAAAAGTGCGTAGTGTCCTGGATATAACTGTCTCTTTCCATAACCAGTGGTTTCAAAATGGTTTCTACAAACCCTGAGATCCCCTCAACAATGGAAGATACAGTCTGAGAAAGAAAGTCAGGTAAATCAGTAACCAAATCCATACAGGTGCAAGCACTGTAGCAGGAACTCGAGGCAGCTTACCTGCCAGGTAAGCATGTAAGAAGCAACTGCCAAATGGGTCTTCCATTGATGGTAGAAGTGTTCCTCTTCCTCTATGTGTTTAAGCAAACTCTGAACATCTTCTGCTGTGGCATGGTAAAATTTTTGGGTGGCAGCGGAAGTGAACTGATCAGGGGCAGATTGTGGTGGGAGCGAATTATCGCTGGAGCGGGATGTCGGGAGAGAGACAGCTCAGAACACGTCATCGAGAGCGAATTGTCATGCTCCCATTTATTCCATGGAGGTACTAGAAAGTCTCAATCCTGTTGCCTCTCTTTCTCCTATCCTACAGTGTGCACGTGTTTGGAACCTCCAAGTGCTTCTTGTAGGATATACTTCGATGCCCCTGTATCATGCTGGTGGTTCATCTCTGCATCACCCCAACCTGTTCCTGTCATTCCTCAAGTGTAGACTCCAAACTTACACATGATAATCCAAGAGAGGGTGAATCAGGGGTCTATGCAGGGGCTCTAATGCCTCTCTCCTTCTGCTAGTGATCCCTGTTCCTTTGCATCACAACATCCAGTTTGACTTGCCCACAGTCCAGCTGCATTGTGATAATGCCTTCATGTTCTCCATTACTGAACACTACAAGGTCTGTTTTATTTGATGTGCTCTTCACCATCACCTCTTTAATGTTATGCTCTGTTTTTGGTTTTGTGGCTCCTATGTACATTAACATACTAACATACTAAAATGCCAGCAGAATAGGCCTAACAGTTTTTCATGTCTGCTAGTTTGGTCAGCCCCCACCCTAGGAGCTGATCTTGCTGCCCCCCTCACCCTCTCTGGCTTCTCCCTTCCCAGTCCCAGATATTCTCACTGCACTGGATTTTGCTTCCAGAACCCTTCCCGTGTACCTGTCTCACCCCCTCTTGAACCCCTCCACCGTCTCTGCCTCCACCAGCCCCCTGGGCAGCACATTCCATGGCTCCACCATCCTCTCAGTGAAGTAGCATCTCCTCCTTTCTCCCCTGAATCTCCCCCCCTCCAGCTTCCACCTATGCCCTCTAGTTGCCTCCTCTCCTTCCATTGAAGCACCCTGACTACTCATCCCCTATTTATCCCCTTCATGTACCTGAAGACCTCTATCATGTCCCCCCGGTCCCTTCTCTCTTCCAATGTATACATATTTAGCTCTTCGAGCTTCTCCCCATAGGTCCTGTCCTCCAAGCCCCAAATCATTTTGGTTGCCCTCCTCTGAACTCTCTCCAGGAGTTCAATGTTCCTCTTTAAGTGTGGCCTCCAAAACTGCATGCAGTACTCGAGGTGCAGACTCACCAAGCAGTTATACAGAGGGAGCATCACGTCCCTCCTTCTGGAGGTGATCCCCCTAGTGATGCATCCCAGCATCCTGTTGGCCTTGGCTGCTGCCCTCCTACAAGTCTCTAAGTTGTTCATCTTGGTTCATCTTGACATCTACCACCACTCCCAGGTCCCTGTTAGCCATCGAGACTTGTAGCACCCCCCCCGGGTGTACACTTGGCCCAGGTCTCTGGCTCCCAGGTGCCATATCTTACATTTCCCTGCACTGAACCTCAGCTTCCACTTTCCAGACCACCTTTCCAGAGCCTCCAGATCCCCCAGTAGGGCCACCCTTCCCTCGTCCTCAACCATCCACCACTGCCCCCAGTTTTGAGTCATCCGCAAAAAGACTCATCTCACTCCTGATACCTGTCCTTGTGTCAGAGACGTAACTGTTGAACAGGAGGGGCCCAAGGACTGATCCCTGCAGGACCCCACTAATGACCCTCCTTGGGGATGAGACTATCCTGCCAACCTCTGGTCCTGGAGCCAATTGCTTATCCATCTGATCATCTGGTTCCCCACCACCATTCCTCCCAGCTTATCCAACAGGCCCCCATGAGGAACAGAGTCAAACATCTTGCTGAAGTCAAGAAAGAGGACGTCCACCGGTCTACCCAGGTCCAAGGCACTCATCACCCAGTCATAGAACTCCACAAGGTTTGTCTGACATGATTTCTGTGGGACAAATCCATGCTGTCTATCATCCAGGCACCCTGACTTTTCCAGGTCCCCCCCAGCCTCTCCTTGACAATGCCCTCCATCACCTTGCCCACCACGAATGTCAGACTGATGGGTCTATAATTCCCTGCCACCTCCCTTGATCACCCCCTTGTGGATAGGCACTATATGCGCCACTTTCCAGTCCTGAGACACCCACCCTGTCCTCAGAGAGATGCTGAAAAGCTCCACCAGGGGTTTCACCAGGACATCCACCAGTTCCAGGTATTACCTTGCCTTTTTCATGTTACATTTCAGCTGCCACACACTTGACCACCACAGTAGATTTTTCAGATATTTTTATGGCCCTTATCCTCTCCTCAGTGTCCAATTTTTGAGAGATGTCAGTGTCATCTCTAATATGCATATCTTTCCCTGCACCCGCTACCCATGTCACAAATAAATGTGTTAAATAGCACCAGTCATAGAATAGATCCATGGGGCACCCCTCTAATGACTTCCATTTTCCCTAAAGAGGTTCTCCAGTTAGGACCACCCTGTTGGTCTCCCACTTAAACAATTTTTCATCCACTCCATAATCTTGTCTCCCACATCTCAGTTGTCCAACATCTTTATCAATCTCCTGTGTTGGTCTTAGTTTAAGACTTTGATGAAGTCAATTTACAAGACATCATTTTCCTGACCCATATCCATAGCCTTTGTAATCCAATCAAATAATTTAGTCAGGTACATTTTGAAAGACCTCCCACTGACAAATCCATGCTGTCTGAAATTCTGCAATTTACTGACCTCTAGGAAATCCACTGGCCTGTCCTTAATTACAGTCTGCAGCAGTTTCCCCACTATATTGGTATGACTGACTGGTCTGTTGTTGCCTGGCTCCTTCTCACTCTCACTTTTATATAGGTGGGGGAACATTTACTGTCCTCCACTCCTGCAGAACATCTCCTGTCTCCATGGAGCAGTTAAAGAGATCCAAAAGCAGATCTGCCAGGGCCTGCTTCATCTCCCTTTACACCCATGGGTGCATCCATCTAGGCCCATTGATTTATTCACATTCAGTGTTTGATGCCCTTTCAGCACCCTCTCCTCCATTTTTTGACCTCCGTGTTGATAACTCTAATGATCCCTTACTAGATGCAATGTAGTAGTCTGGCAGAAGACCCCTATCCTCCACCATAAACAAAGAACATAAATAATCATTCAGAACATTCCCCTTGACCTTCTCACCCTCTATCCATTCTTTTCCCCTTCTTTAACCTGATCACACTGCCCTTGGTTTTGTGCTGCCCTGATATAAAGTGAAACAAATGCCTTTCCAGCACCCCATCCCCTTCCATTAGCATTAATTCTGTCTCTGCCATTGCCTGTTTCACTTTTCAGTTTGCTGCTTAATTTTGTTCCTGTTATGACCCCTTGTCTTTTTCAGTTTTCCTTCCTTTTTTTCTCTTACTGCCTCGGCACTGCTGTTTCAGAACCATAGTGGTTTCTTTCCTGATACACCATTCCCCACCAATTTTGCACAGAGATCTGTTACCACTAGTACTCCCTTTTTAATCAAACCTAATTTTATTTCTAGTCCTGCTGCCTCCTCCACTTTCCATAGTTTATCCCACAAACACCTCTATCATCCTCCCAAAATCTGATATTTATTTGTTTATTAAATTCTTGGATAATACCTTTGAGCAAAAGCTCTTTTACAAAGGTTCCACATCATAGAAGATTGCAAACATAGGCCATAGGGGTACAAAACACATGAAAAATTGGTTATTAGGTGCGTAACTAAGAAATGGCATTGTACAATGTGTGCCAGGGTATATATAATCACATAGGAGGTCAAAAGCAGACACAGAAGGAGGAATGTCTGAAGAAAGCAAGGAAGGAAGCCAAGAAGCCTTTTCATGAGGTAGGAGGAGAGAAAGAAAGGCAGTAGAGAGGAGGAGAGTGAGAAGAAAGTAAGAGGAGGCAGCCATGGGCCTTGTCAGGTGATAAAGTTGTGAGAGGAAGGTGCTAAGGCAGGGTGGGTGGAGAGGAGAAGATGAGGTTGGGGGGAGAGGATGAGCAAAAAACAAAAATAAAAATGTGGGGAGGTGAGGCAGAAGGACAGGGGAATGGAGTGAAGTGCTGAAAGAGATGGGGCAGGAGAGAGTGCATTACATGTTGGGGTGGCTCAGGATTGAGGAGTCTAGCTTGGATAAACATTGTTTAGTGAAAGCAGTCACATTTGTTGTGTGAGGTTAGGTAGTACCGGACTTTGTGTTTAAATGAGCTGAGAGATAGAGGAGAGGTCCTGAGAGATGGAATTTAGCCATGGGGGAGGCGCAGTATGCAAAGGATCTTTGTACCTGAGATATGCAGCAGTGTAGAACATTGAATATCTGACTTATGGAGCCCCTGGTTTGATGGGGGAGAGAGGACTGGCAAAGGGTGTTTGGTACCCCAGGAGGCATAAGACCTATACTCTTCTTTTTTGATAGTAGGCAAGATTCTAAAGCTTTAAGCTTTAAGTCTGATCTCAGCCCACATGGTCCTGTGAATGCTTGAGACTGAGGTTCCTTTATAATTAGCTTCCCTACACTGTCCCCTTTCATCAGGACTAGATCTAATATGGCCCCTTCCCTAGTAGGATCCATGATCTTCTGGATTAGGAATACCTCCTGCATCCTTTCCACCAGCACCTGACTCCTTGTGTGTGCTACTCTTGGGGTGATCCATGTTATATGAAATAGAATGAAATCCCTCAATCTTAGAGCAATGCCTCCTGTATCATCCATGACATGGGTCTGGGCCAAATATGGATATACTCCGCTATGCCACAGTCAGGTTTGCTTCCAGAAAAAAGACATTCTAATAATTTGTCTTTGTGACATTACACAACACAGAAACATAGAAACATAGAATTTGATGGCAGATAAGACCCTCTTGGCCCACCCAGTCTGCCCATTTCCCTACCTAAAGAATAAGCTGCAGATCCTAGCTAACCAACAGCCTACAGTACAAGTCACATTAAACTGTTTCACCAATGAGCTGGGTTAGCATTGTTTTTTACAGTTGGAAATGTATTGGCAACTCATATTGCATTGTTTTCAATGCTTAACCAGCTCAAAAGCAATGTTTATAAAATGCTTTTGCGGCTCAGTTGGTATGCATCTGTAGTCCAGTCACAATGCAATGCAAAACTGAGTTTTAACTCTTAAGAAACAGTTTGCGCAGGGCTTTGTGCTAGATCCAGCAACACTTATGCAACTCAGTCAGAAATGCTGAAACAGCTCATTGGAGGAACAGTTTAATGTGACTTGTACTGTACTTCTTCCTACCTCCACCCCCTAGAATTGCCTTATGCCTGTCCCATGCATTCTTGAATTCCACCACTGTTTTTGACTCCACAACCTCTTCAGAAAGGCAATTCTATGCATTCACAACCCTCTTCATGAAAAAATACTTCCTCACATTACCTCTGAACCATTCCCCCCCCCCGTAGCTTCAAATTGTGCCCCCTTGCTCTTGCACATCTCTTTTTCTGAAAGATGCTACCTTCTTGGACTTTGTTGATTCCCTTGAGGTACTTGAAAGTTTCTGTCATGTCTCCCCTCTCCCTCCTCTCCTTGTGGCTATGCATATTAAGTTCCTTAAGTCTCCCTTGATATGTCTTTTGGTGCAGACCCTGCACCATTTTAGTTGCCCTCCTCAGGACTGCCTCCATCCTGTCTATGTCTTTGCAGAGATTGGGTCTCCAGAACTACATGCAGTACTCCAGATGGGGTCTTACCAGCTGTTTGTACAAATGGATAACAACTTCTTGTTTTCTACTGGTGTTGCCTCACCCTATGCATCCCAGTATACCCCCAACCCACCTTACTGCCCTCTCACATTGCTTGCTCACCTTTAGGTCATCTGATATGACTACCCCCAGGTCCCTTTCCATTTTTGTTGTTGTTAGTATCTCACTCCCCATTGTGTACTCTTCCCCTGGGGTTTTGTTTCCCAGATGCATTACTTTGCACTTCTTAGCATTGAATCTAAGCTGCCATACATTTGACCATTCCTCCAAACAAGATTATCTATAGGAGTTGGACAGCTGCTGTACAACCAGTGTGTTACTTTTTTAGTTTTAAATTGTGTTGGAAATGTTCTTCTTCCTGCTTGGATATGTACAGTATGTTCTGAGATTCACATGCTTTCCCTCGAAATACACAGGTTGGAACAGTTCCATGTTAAAATAGCGATAATATAATTGCGACTGCAATATTCATGTCTTTTTTTCGGCGACCTCAGTAATAGCGCTCTTCAACTGTAGCACCACACATAATTAGCTAACCTATAAAAATAGCACTTGGTATCAAATGGCATCAAATGTTTGCAACCAATGCTGGTGAACAGTTCCTACTGTTCGATAGTGGGAAGAAGCAGGACAGGATTATAATGTTTGCAACCAATGCTAGTTTAAGATTTCTTAATGCGTGCACTGACTGGATGCTGAACAGAACATTCAAGTCCTATCCCACTTTATTTGACCAACTGTACACCATACATGGTGTTAAGTCTGGAACTGTAGTAACTGCGGTGTTTGTGTTAATGTGCTCATGTAAAACTGCCACCTATGAGAGGGTATATGTGTAACTGAAATAAATTTTCCCCAACCTAACACCCCATAGTGCAATTCTAGACTTTGAGAAATCTGCATGGAAAGCTTTCACCAATGCTTTTTCATCAGCAAACATGCATGGGTGCTTTTTCCATCTTGCACAGTGTATTTGGAGAAAGATTCAAAAGCTGTCAGATGTCTATGAACAGTATAGTGCAGACCCCGAATTTGCCCTCCACATCCGAATGCTTCTGTCCCTTGCTTTTGTCCTGCCAGATGATGTAGCTAATGCATTCGATGACATGCGTGAGTTTGATTTTTTCAAGCAGCATGTGCCCTTACTGGACAACTTTGAAACTACTTGGGTAGGAAGGCAACCGGGAAGTTCTGGACACAGGAGGGCTGCATTCCCCCCTCATCAGAGGGGTTGTCACAGTGCTTCAATGCCGGGAATTGCAAGAACTAATAGCACTGTAGAGGGCTGGCACAGGGGATTCAATTCATGATTAGGTGCATGTCATCCTAACCTGTGGAAACTGATTCAGTCTCTGAAGAAGGAACAAAGACTGACAGAGATTAGAGCAAATTGTATTGGGAGCATGTGCTTCAACTGGAAAACAAAATACAAGGACAGTAATGCTCGCATTGCAGCAATTGTGGCTTCTTATGGGACAAGAAGTTTGTATGACTATCTCCGAGGTCTTGCTTATAATTTTCAATTTCAGGTGTAAATTCACCTGAGAGCACCTCAAAAAAATTGATCTACTGATTTGGCTTCTGTTTTTTTTGTTTTTTTTTTGATCTGGCTGTTTTTTTTTATCTATTCTCTAATAGAGCATAATGTTTGATTAGCAGTTCACAAATTAGGCTGATTGGCTTCATTTTTTTTTTGTTCTGTTTGGGGTCACTATTTTGACATGCAAATGCAGCCCTCCTGCTTTCAGAAATCAGTTGCCTGTGTTGCTTCAAGCTCCTACATTCCACGCTGAGCTGCATTGAATCTGTTTTGGCTGTTTTACCTTATGGAGAGGCTGACCTGACCCTCCTACCTGACAGAAGACAGCTTTTTCAAGTTCCTCCCATCCATGCTGCTATTCATTGAATCCATTTTGGCTGTGTAACACTGGTTGCTATTTTTTACATGTGCAAGCTCACTGTTAGTCGCCATTTCGGACAGATCCCTGATATGAGCTAGTCGCTCATATAACAGTCACTGAAAAGAAGTCGTGATAATGTAGTTGCAATTATGTAGTTGGCAGTTTAATGGGTAACCATTGGAACAGGTACATGAAGTGGAATTTGGACACATCTCATAAAGAGTTCATGGCCCACCTTATTCACCCTGATTAGCATCTCAAACATGATAACCACCTTTACTCAACAAAAACCTTTAATAAGACACAAAAAAGTAAACCTCTTTGTTAAATTAAAACATGATAAATAAATGAATAATTAAATATTGTTTCCTCTCATGATCACCACCATACACACTTTAATTTAGCACACAAAAATGAAGCAGCATTCACAGTTTTAAATCTGTGTGTTTCTTTGGTGGCCATAAGAAATCCCTGTACTGTCCTTACAAGCTTGATAGGGCAATCTCTGCTGCTTACCTTGTCACGAATAAATTGAGACCTTGGTTCCATAAGAGGCCTTCTGTTGTGGGTAAGGGGCCCTGTTACAGACAACACTGAGACCTGGGCTCCTACTGTTGTGTTTAAGGAAATTAACATTCTGGCAGTGTATTTCTGCAGAAGTTTCAACTCCTATATTCCAAACCTTATATCTATTGAATGAGTGGAAAGACCGATGACAGGGAGGTACTATAGTATAGAGGTTAGAGCTCCAAGCTGCAAGCTGGAGATGCAACAGTCTAGGGTCTGAATCTTACATCAGCCATTTGCATACTCTGTAACCCTAAGAAAATCACCTTACTTCCCTGAGTTCCTGGGTCACACCTGAAAGAAACTTTTGGTTTTGTGTGATTTTCTCAGAGAAGCATTATAACATGAAATAAAAAATTAACAGCTGAGAATTTTATAAATGCTTTTGAGACAAAGTTGTCCACTTGCTGACACCAGAGTTCAGTAGGGTGGGGTGGAGGGGGTGTCCTGCATTCTGCCACCCACCTGTAATTATGCCATTTCCTTAATACCTGAGGAAGGGAAAGACCCCATGCAGTGTAGCTCATATCATCATGTCTCAACATGAACTACGAGATGTTCATTGCCATACTGACCAATCAGATGAAATTCATCCTACCAAAAATAATTGACTTAGCTCAGACAGGCTTTTTAATGGGGAGACAAGCCCCAGCTAATGTACAAAGAATAATAAACTTTATAGTCAAAATAACACAACACAAATTACAAGCATGTGCCATGAGCCATAACGCTGAAAAACTTAGAAGCACAATCACACATCAAAATCTACCAGCATGTGTCCTGAGCCTTGATGCTGAAAAAGCCTTTGATAAAGTAATATAAAGCGTCTTACTTCTGGTCCTTTGACAGCTTGGGTTACCTGAACAATTTATTGCAGAGGTCAAGGCTTTGTATGCCTTCCACAGGCATATGCCCACATGAATGGTGGCATCTCCCCGAGACTTAGTTTGTACCAGGGTACACAGCAAGGCTGCCCCATCTCACAACATCTGTTTGTACTATATATTTAATCTCTGTTGAAGTAGATTCAAAAAAATGCCAAGATTCAGGGGCTAGACATGGGGGGTTCTATGTGATGATACCGACTGCACAAAGGCGATCGCTATTCTTGTGACCTGCATTATCGCTGAAAACAATTTTGGTGATATACAGAAAAGGCTACTGGAATTGTGATGCAGGGGGCCAAAACCTCGGGCACAACCCTGGGGGCTTTTACCCCCTGCACCCCCAACATAGATTCTCAACCCAGGGGGTGCATGTCAGGAGGGGGCACATCCCAGCTCAAAAAAACTAAGTCCTGCAGCTGCGGAATTAGCAAAGGAAACACCCACCCCCAGCCCTGAACCCGGGACTTGCTCCATCGGGAGCCATGCACCCTACCCACCACACCACATGGCTGGCTTGGTGGAAGCAGATTCCCTGTGGGTCACATCCCTGTTCACCATCCCTCCACATTCTGTCACCCACCCTCCCTTCCTGTTGCCCATCCTAGCTTCGTGATCGAAGCATTCACCATCCCAGTACAGTCACCCACGATGAAAGTGCCATCATATGTGTCGCCATTATGATGGTCACACATATGCGATAGCCATCATCACAGGCTATTGACATGGGGGGGTCATCCTCCCCCCCAAAAAAAATCACACTGTACATAGCTGATATACTGCTATATTTAACACACCTGGAAGACTCAACAAAGAGGGTTTGTTATTGTTCCTTGCTGAGATGCTTGAAGGCTATGTCGTAAACAAAACAAAAATAGAAGTGTTAAATTTAACTATGCCCCCACTGCCCACATAAAACAATTATTACTCTTGAAATGGCAGGTAACCAAGATGAGGTATCTAGGAGTCCAGATAATAAAAGACCTCACTAAACTTTATGAAGCTAACTTTAACCCACTGATGCAGAAAGACCAACAAGAATGGAACATAGGATCTCTAATGAATTTCCCCCTCTGTTCAAAAATAAGCTCCTTAATAATGAAGGTTCTCCCCCACTACTTGTACATTGTTCAATGCCTCCAAGTTTTATTGGCTAAAAAGCAAATCACTTCCTGGCAGAAATCTTTTTCCAGATACCTGTAGTAAGGTAAGAGACCCTGCATATGATACAAACTGCTTCAAAAAGGGGAAACCTTGGGAGGAAGAGTGATTACCGATCTACAGTAGAACTATACTGCTATGCAGTGGATGTCTGCATGCTGCTGCTATGATTGGTCCCCAGCTAGAAATTGTCCTGAAAAACCATAGATCAGATAGAGGAAGGAGTCCTCTATCTAAAATGGGGATTATAAGAGCAGAATTATGCATTAAGCAGGTTAGCAAGAGGAAAAGGAAGAGGAGACCATTATGGTTTTCCAAAGAGGCAGCAAAGAAAGTGAAAGCCAAAAAGATTGCATTCAGGCAATACAAAAAGACACAGGCAGAAGGGGATGGGGAGAAGTACCAGGAGAAGCAAAGGGAGGCAGGGAGGTCAGTAAGGAAAGCCAAAGCTCAGACAGAAGAACACACTGCAAAATCAGTGGGTAGAGGGGGCAAAACCTTTTACAGGTACATAAGTGAAAAAAGAAAGGCAAAGGGATGGATAGTGAGACTGAAGGGGGAGGATGGGGGCTGCATGGAGGATGACAACAGTAAAGTTGACATATTGGACAGGTATTTCTGCCCAGTCTTTACTGAGGAAGAGGAGGGTAATGGGTCTGAAGGGAGTACAACGGGTGAGAATGGTGCAGAAATGGACACAAGTCCCTTTACACGAGAAAGGGTCCTGAAGGAAGTGGAAGTAATAAGAGTTGATAAAGCAATGGGGCCAGATGAGGTGCACCCCAGAGTCCTTAAAGAACTAAGAGAGGTGGTGGCTGAACCTCTGGCTATCCTGTTTAGCCAATCACTGGAAACAGGGGAGGTACCCAAAGACTGGAGGATAGCAGATGTAGTCCCCTTATACAAAAGTGGAAACAAAGAGGAAGCGGGGAACTACAGACCAGTCAGCCTCACCTCGGTAGTGGGGAAGATCATGGAAGCACTACTGAAGGAGAGATTGGTGGAACATCTGGTTGTCAATGGACTACAGGACCCAAGGCAGCATGGTTTCACTAGAAGGAGGTCATGTCAGACCAACCTCATTGAATTCTTTGACTACGTGACTACGGAGGTGGATCAGGGGAGGGCAGTGGACATGGCCTATCTGGACTTCAGCAAGGCCTTTGACACTGTGCCACATAGAAGACTATTACACAAACTGGGGAATATGGGTGTGGGCAGGACAGCAGTGTGGTGGGTAGGTAACCAACTGGGCAGCAGGACACAGAGGGTGGTGGTAAATGGCTGTCACTCCACAGAGGGAAGAGTGACCAGTGGGGTACCACAGGGAGCAGTGCTGGGACCGGTCCTATTCAACATCTTCATCAGTGACATTGTGCAGGATCTAGAAGGTAGAATTTCACTGTTTGCTGATGACACAAAGCTCTGCAACAGAGTAGACACACCAGAGAGTGTAGACAGAATGAGAAGGGACCTGCAGAAACTTGAAGAATGGTCAGGGATTTAGCAGTTGAAATTCAATGCAAAGAAGTGCAAGATAATACATATGGGGCACAAAAACCCTGGCACAATATATCAGTTGGGGGGTAAGGATATAGCATGCACAAAGTAGGAAAGGGATCTTTGGGTTATCATCTCTGATGACCTCAAGGTAGGGAAACAGTGTGACAAGGCAGCAGGTAAAGCAAATAGGATGCTGGTATGCATAGGCAGGGGCATCACCAGCAGGAAAAGGGAGGTCATAATTCCGCTGTACAAGACACTAGTGAGGCCCCACCTGGAGTACAGTGTACAGTTCTGGAGACCTTACCTATGTAAGGACATAGGGTAGAGAAGGTTCAGAGGAGGCCAACAAAGATGGTGCATGGATTGCATCACAAGTCCTATGAGGACAGGTTGAAGGAACTGAACATGTACTCCCTGGAGGAGAGGAGGGAGAGAGGGAATATGATAGAGACATAAAAATATCTTACAGGGAGGAACAGGGTGCAGGAATACACTATTTTTAAGTGAAAAAGATGTTCTAGGACTAGAGGGCATGAGATAAAGTTGGAGGGAGGACAATTCAGAGGAAACGTAAGGAAGAATTTCTTCACAGAACGGGTGTTGGACAAGTGGAACACCCTGCCAGAGGAAGTGGTGGGAGCTGAAACAATCACGGGATTTAAGAATGCATGGCATAGACATAAAGGAATTCTGGAGGTCAGGGGTAAGGGGCAACAGACTTCTAGGAAAACATAAACTGAACTTACAAGCTCAAATGGGCAGACTGGGTAGGCCATAGGCCCTTATCTGCCGACACTGTCTATGTATCTATGTATCTATGTAGGAATAGTCCCCTTGGGAGTCAGGGCTATGGAAAAAAAAATTTAAATTTGGAACCCAGACATTACACTCTGGGTGGTCTGAAAAACTCTTAAGGCTTTGCTATCTGTATTGGGATAGACTAAAAATAGACCCAACACTTGTGAAAGTAGAAATGGTTGGCCCGGGACTCAGATTTCCCACCATTGGACCTGAACTCTGCATATAGTTAATTGTCTCATCAGGACCTATGCTCCCCAGTACAGTTTTTAAGTAAGGGGACACTACTTGAGTTCCAAACTATACAGCAGGCCTTTAACCTCAATAATACAGACTATTTTAGATACCTTTAAGTTAGGGTCTTTATCCACACAAGGACCATGCATCACCATTGTCACTCACTTACTAGATACAAATAAATCATATTAAAAGGAATAATACACAAACGGAAAATTTCAGTGCTCTACAAAACATTTAGAGGCCAGAATCAAGAACAAGGCCCTGCACATAAAACACAACTAGGAGCAGGAAAATAATATTACACTAACATTACAACAATGGTCCCTGGCTTTTCTGTCCACCTTTAAGACAGCTAACTCACTGCAGGAGTATAGCTGGAAAATCAGAACATGGCATTTCCGTATCATTATTTTTCATATGCTTTACATGAGCCACATTTTGATAAGTAATGTTCAGGTTATTCCACTGTTTGGATGTTTGAATTTTAAATTATGTTTTTGTAGTATTTTTACACACCATTACTCTCAGGATGTGCATTATCTGTGTTCATGCTAAGAAATCAGTGTTTAATATTGCATATCCACATTTGGGTCTGTTTGTAATTAAATAGATATTTGTTGCTTACATAGTCTATTACCTTAAATATTACAAATACTGAAATTTATGCTATTGTAATCATTACTTATTTAACTATCTATAGACTTTATATAGCACAGGCCACTTTATGGGCACAAGGGATCAATTTATTAATTTATTATTGTTTATATGGTTAGAGGTTTTTATTTTTTATTTTTATATTTTTGTTTTTCAATTCTCAATGTGGTTTAAATAGCAGCACTGTTCTATACTATTTAGTTCAGATAGCATGGCATTGGGTGTTTTCCCTCTGCCCCATCCTCTTTATTTCTTTTGTATGTTTACTAAGTTGTGTTATGATGTATTGCTGATATTTGTAAAATATAGGTATACCCCTATATCACTAGTTTAAAGGGATTGGGTGCACACCATGTGGGACACTTCCTGAAGATGCTTCAGTGAAACTGATAGATGTTTGTGGGTCCCATTGGCAATCTCCTGGTTAATGCTTCTGTATTTATTGATGTTAGCACTTTATTGAAATAAGCTACTTTTTGCATTGCAACTGTTTGCTTGGTGTCTCTGTTGTGGTAGGTAGTGCTGGACTTTTTTGGTTTGACTTATTTCCATATCCCTGCCATACAAGGTAAATGGGTCTTTAACCAATCACAAAGTTGCTGATGGCTATGCACAGAAGTCAAAGCACACTACACACACATATTCTGGTTTTGACCAAGACTGATTGGGTTCTAGAGGGAACTTGAAGAGAGCCTAACAGAACTATTTGGTTTTGACACCCAACTACTAATGTTAAAAGCCATTTTAGGTATCCTACCGGCCAGGGTCAGAGGCACGGATGCCTCATACCTGTGGCACATAGTGCTGGTGGCAGTCTAAAAAGCTGTCAAATGATGGTGGTTGACACCTGATTTGCCAATACACCAAAAAGTGGACATTGTAGAAGGGATATAGTGAGTATCTGCCAACACACTAAAATGAGGTGGACATCATAGGAGGCATATATTGAATGGATCAACTGACATTCCAAATTGAACTGCATATGTCCAATTCATTACCAGATGGCTGAGATGGGTGTTGTACATGAATGAGAGGGACCCTGACTAAATCCCATAGTCCCAAACACCTGTAGAGGGTTCCATGTCATAAAGGTGATTGCCAAACGTTGATCATCCTTATTGTGCGTGCACATTGCCGAAATTCAGTTCTGGCGATGTGCAACTGCAGTGCCAGTGACAGCAGTGCAAAAACAACCCCCCCACAGGGGGCTTCACTGCACACCCCTCCTAACTTAAGATTCTCAACCCAGGGGTCATGTCGGGGGGGCTCAGTAAAAACCTGCCCCGGCCAGAAGCAACAAATCACCGCTGCCCATTCCCCGAACCCTGCAACCCCAGGCCAGCACCCAATCCACCACGCCATGATATTAGCTTGACGGCACCCCGTGGCACCACCCCTCACAATCCCTCCCAACCGTCACTCAGCACACTCTCTCCCACTCCTCTGTGCATGTATACATACACGATTTCCCGTCACCGTGTCATGAACCCTCCCTATCCGGTTGCCCTCCCTACACCCTCACCATCGGGGCAGTCACTGCAAGTGGGTCATCGTTTTGGTAGGCACCCACTTGTGGTTAGTCCCCTTCACAGGATACCCCTGTAGAGCCACAGAGCAAGGGATTAACACAAATAGTTGGCTTCCATGACCAGAGAAGAATACCTAGCACTGTGCCTGCATCGTCTTATAAAACTATATGACTGAAATAATAAACTGTCAATTACCTACAATGTGATGAATTATAAAATGTTACCTACCATCTGATTGACTACCTGTTACAAAATGACATGACTTTTCATGTGTTCTGACACTGAATGCCTGTACTGATGTATGCTGTACCCATGTTATGCAATAAAATTAAATAAAAAAAAAAATGACAGCCGAGGAGGAACTCTTTTTAAAAAATTGCATCTATCAAAAGAAACTACCTGTGTTAAATAAAAGTATTTTTTTTTGTTTTAAAAAGTATTTCTCCATCTACCAGTTTAATAATCACAATAAGACACTCCAGGGGGTGGGTTAATATTTGATAACTGCACTTCCACTAGCTGAAGACATTCATCATGAAAGCCTTTTGTATTCCAATGCACCATAACAACCCACAATCATTGTATCTTATTGTTTATTTGAATGAGCAGTACAATTTAACAGCAAGTTGCTCTTTAATGTGTGTGTGTGTTAATTAGAGAAGTATAGGGAATCAGGAGACCTCAGTTTCACTGCTTCCTTGCTGGCCAGGTCACCCCAATTGGGATGAAGGCATGGGGGTTGGGGGAGGGGAAGAGGGAAAGCTATTTGACAGAAATCAATACAGTATTAAAATTTAGGAAACTGTGGGGAGAGGGCATGTCAGGGAGATGGGATAGTTTTTTCAGCTTTAGATGGCAAGGATTACTTCTTAAAAGTTATCATCAGCACCTGTGCTAAGTTAGATAGAAATTTTATTTACACTAACATATTAACATACTAACATACGAGATGCCAGCAAAGTAGGCCTATTGGTGTATCAAGTCTGCTCATGCTTCAGCACCCTGATTGGGTACCGTAGCCCTCTATCTGTCTCCTTCCACTGTTACTTCATCCCCCAATCTTGCCCCCCCCACGGGCAAACCAGCCTCTGCTTCACCCCTTGCCTATACCTGTCCCACCCTCTCTTGAATCCCTCCACCATAGCTGCCTATACCAGCTCCCCAGGCAGTGCATTCCATGGTTCCACCACTCTCTCAGTGGAGTACCTCCTCCTCCTTTCCCCCTAATCCTACCACCCTCAGTCTTCCAACTGTGTCCTCTGGTGATTCCACCCTCCTTCAGTCAAAAGATCCTATCTCAGCTTACCTTATTTACTCCCCTAATGTGCTTGAAGACCTCAGTCATGTCCCCCCAGTCCCTCCTTTCCTCTAGCGAGAACAGGTTGAGCTTCCCTAGTCATTCCTCATATGCCAAATCCCCCAGGCCCTGGATCATTCTGGTTGCTGTCCTCCAAACCCTCTCCAGGAGTTGGATGTCCCTCCTTAGGTATGGCCTCCAGAACTGCACACAGTACTCAAGATGTGATCTAACTAGGCTGTTGTACAGTGGCAAAATCACCTCTCTGTTCCTTGAGGTAATCCCCCTAGCGATGCATCCCAGCATCCTATTTGCCCTGACTGCAGCCCTTCTGCACTGCTCTGAATTATTCATGTTAACATCCACAAAGACTCCTACGTCTCTTCCCCTGCCATGGCCTGCAACTCATCCTCACCAGGGTGTACACATAGTTGGGGTTTTCCCACCCTAGGTGTAGCACCTTGCAGTTGGAGGAGTTAAATTTCAATTTCCAGGTGCAGGACGACCTATCCAGAGTATCCAGGTCTTCTTGCAGGGCCAATCTCCCCTCCTCCCCTTCCACCACTGTCCCCAGCTTAGAGTCATCCGTAAAGAGACTCATTTCACACCTGATACCTTCCCTGATATCAGAGATGTAGGCGTTAAACAGGAGTGGCCCCAGAACTGATCCCTGTGGGACCCCACTTATGACCTCCTGAAAGCCAATTTCCAATCCATCTAACCATCAATGGACCTACCTCTATCCACCCCAGCTTCTCCCTTAGGCCAGTGTGGGGGACCAAATCAAATGCCTTGCTGAAGTCCAGGAACAGTACATCCACTGGTCTCCCCCTGTCGAGTGCTGATGTCACCCACTCATAGAACTCTACAAGGTTTGTTTGACACAATCTACCTGGCACAAACCTATGCTGCCTGTCATCCAGGTAATCCATCTCCTCCAAGAAACCTCCCAGCCTTTCCTTAAGTATGCTCTCCACTACCTTCCCCAGCACCAACGTCAAACTGACAGGTCTATAGTTTCCTGGCTCTTCTCTTGATCCTCCTTTATGGATGGGCACAACATGCACCTGCTTCCAATCCCTTGGCACCCTCCTTGTCTGGAGGGACAAGTTAAAGAAATCTGCCAATGGCAGAGCCAAAACATCTGCCAACTCCCTCAGTACTCTGGGATGCATAGCATCAGGCCCTGGAGATTTATCCTTTTTTAGGGACTGGAGGGCTTCCCACACCTTACCGATAGGAATATCAGCAACTGTCTCCCCCTTCATTCAGCAGACCCAGCCTGATATCTCACCCCTGGCCTACCTCCCCCAGTGGGTTGTTCTTCAGCAGGTACCCCAATAGTCAGACTTGCTGTGCCTTCTGTATCCTTCGACCCCTTTTCTGGAAGTTCCCCAGCCTCCTCCCTAGTGAACACTGAGGCAAAGTACTCATTCAGTACCTCCGCCTGCTCTCCAGCCCCTTTCACCCACTCCCCAGCTGTCCTCATCCTACTGAGCTGGCCCTTGACCTTCCTCTGCTCACCAATATACCTAAAGAACCCCTTTTCCCCACCCAGTATCCCCTACACCAGCATCTGCTCTTTCCAGGCCATTCCCCCCCACCACCACTCTGGTGACGTTCCTGGTTACAAGGCGATAGTTCTCTCTATCCCTCTCTCCTCTCATTTTTTTGTACCTACTGTAGGCAGCCTTCTTCTCCCTTACTGCCTCATGGACCTCCTTGGTCCACCAGCATGGTTCATGAGACCTACCGCCCTGTGCTTCACTCTTGCACAGGTCTTGGCGGCCTCCTGTAGCTCCCACTTTATGATCTCCCACCTATCTTCCATGTCCAAACCTGGTTTTATCTCCTGCAAATGCTCCTTCAGAATTTCCCCCATGTTCTGAAAGTCCACCCCCTAAAATCAACTATCATTGTCCTTGAATGATCCCCCCCCCAGTTTAAGCTGAAATCAGACTGTGTTGTGGTCATTCCCAGCCAGTGGTTCTTCCACTACCAGATCTCGTACAAGATCCCCATCCACAAGAACCACACCCAGGATATGACCCTCCCACGTTGGGTCCATCACCTGCTGATTGAGGAATGCATCCAGGAAGCCATCCAGCAGCTTCTGCTCCCTGGTTACAGTGGACATCATAGTACCCCAATTAGTAGCCGGAATATTAAGGTCACTCATTAACACCACTCCTTCCCCTTCCAGTCCACACTGCCCCTTATGTTATCCAACAGGCAATCCTCCAGGTCCTCCACTAGTCCTGGGAGTCTATATACCACCCTCAACTTGATCTTCCCTCCTACGGTGATTTGCAAGGTGACCCATAGGAGCTCCACATTGTCCTCTGCTTTCTTCACTCTCAATCTCAGTGTTATCCCTAATGAACATTGCTACTCCTCCCTCTCCGCCCACCTTTCTGTCTTTCCTTAGCACAAGGTACCCACTCAGATTAAGGTCCCAGTTATGGCCAGGGGTGGCCCAAGTTTCAGTGACCGCTGCTACATCCACCCCACCCTCAAACAGCATGGCTTGGAACTCAGGCATTTTATTCCCCAGGCTCCTGGCATTTATTAAAGCCACCCTCCAACCCTTGTCCCTACCGCTCTTTACCATATCCTCCTCAGATCTTTCATATGTCCGTCCACACTTCTCCCTTAGGGTACCGTCTTTCCCCTCTCTATTGGGTTGCAGGCCAGTCCTACCAGCGGTATGGATAGCCAGATCAGCCCGGCAGTGTCTCCCTTCACAAGTTTAAACCCTTTATAAAGTGCTCTTTCCCAGAGGCTCAGAGCACTAAACAATATTTAAAAACAATCTATACATAACACATAATGCACACTCAAAACATAATCCAGAGATCAATATAAAATTCTATCGTACATTAAAATGGCTCAATAATAAAACAGCAGTCAGTACATTTTAAGCTTAGCTTAAATCAAATGCCTGATTAAATAAGAGCATTTTTAATCCCTTTTTAAAGGTTTCCACTGAGGGTGCCACTGTTCAATGTTTCAGAAAAAGTTACATAGGGTTGGTGTGGCAACTAAGAATACACGGTCCCCAGAATACCACAGCCTAGCCCTGGGAACAACAAAGAAGCAACCCTAAGCAGAATAGAGAGCCTGAGATGGGAAATGGGGAAACAGGAGGTCTTGAAGGTAGGCTGGTCTCCCCCGTGCAGGGCTTTATAGGTCAGTAATCTGACCTCGAAGGCAATCCTCCTCCTTACTGGTAGCCAGTGCAATTCATGGAGGACAGGCATGACATGGTCAAATCTCGAAATACTAGTCAGCAGCGTAGCTGCCACATTCTGCACCAGCTTCAGCCAGTGTAGATTGCTTCTAGATAGTCCCAGGAACAGGGCATTGCAGTAGTCCAGCCTGGACGTGACAAAAGCATGTACCAGGGTGGTCAGGTCATCAGTTGGCATCAAGACTCGGATCTGGGCAATGTTCCTCAGAAGGTAAAAGCCAATTTTGATGATGGCCAACACCTGTGCATCAAGTGTCAAGCTGTCATCAAGGATCAAGCCCAGATCCTTTACCCCAATGGAGGGGAGTAGGGGAACACCCCCCAGAACTAGCCAGGGGAATCCCCAGATCCCATTCCATCATATTGATGATCTGGATCCACCACCAACATCTCCATCTTCTCTGGATTGAGTCATAGCCAGTTGTGAGTCATCTAGTTCTGGATCTCCTCCAGACAGGTGTTAACCACCGAGGCTGCCATCTGGTTTCTGGGTGCACAGGACAGGTATTGCTGGGTATCATCAGCATAACAATAAAAACCCTGCCCATATCACCTGATAATGTCTCCCAATGGCAGCATGTACACCATGAACAGCAAGGGTGACAGGACTGATCCCTGTGGAACTCCACAGGGGCAAAGGCATTGGGCTAGATAAGGCTAACCTCATCATCACCCTTTGCGTTCTATCTGTGAGGAAGGACCTAAACCAGTTGATGACATTTCTGGTTGGTCCACACCAGTTTAGCAGTTGGTCCAGCAGCACCTCATGGTCCATGGTGTCAATTGCCACTGAGAGATCAAGGAGGACTAAGATGATACGCCTCCACTATCTCTCACCATTAGGAGATCATTTAGCATCTTCACCAAGGTGGTGTCTGTGCTGTGCCTGGCTCTAAACCCAGACTGGAAACATGCATAAGTGGTGGAGGAGGCAACATGTGTCTCGAGCCAGATGGCCACCACTTTTCACTAGAATGTTCTCTAAAAATGGGAGGTTCAAGACTGGTCTGTAATTGATGAGAAATTCTGGGTCAGTCGAGGGTTTCTTCAGTAGGGGTCTAACCAAGGCCTCTTTCAGTGCCCTAGGAAAGACCCCACTCTCAAGAGAACTCCAGACAATCCCAGCATCTACAGATCCCATCAGATCCATACATCCAACCAAAAGTTGGGTTAGGCCTTGGTCCTGATCACGGCATGTTGGTCACAACCTCAAGACTATATCAGCTACCTTCTCTACTCCAACTGGATCAAACTCAGCCCATACAAGAGGGATGCCCTGGCATGCCTCAGGTCGAACCCTACAATCCCTTTGGTGGTGGTGGAAGAGATCTCAGGCTTGATAGAGGACACTTTGTTGGCAAAGAAAAGAGCAAACTCTTTGCACCTTGTTCTTGAACCTGCTCCTCCCGCCCAGAGACAGACTGGATGTAGTAGCCCATCTATCATTCAGAAGAGCTGAGATGGTCTGTTCTTTGCCGCAGCAGTCTCCCTTGACAAGAAAATCTGTCTTCTTTTGTGAGATTGACACCTGATAGTCACCATAATGTGAATTCAGGGCCAATTTGTCCTCCATCAGTCCGGATCTCCTCCAGCACCGCTCAAACCTCCGACCCTTTATCTTTAACTCCCTAAGCTCCCCATTGAAGTAGGGAGGCCTTCTGTTAGTAGATAAAGGTCAGATATGGACGAGTGCAATTGAGTTGAAGGCTGCACCAGCTGCCACTGCCTCCTCCAGCCAAGTCACACACACACAGTCTCCACACTTGATAGGTTCAGCACCTCCTGTAGTCTTGATGGGGACAATCCTTATAAAAGGTGGTACCAGACCATCTCCACAGAGGATGGATCCTCAGAGGGGGCCTCAAGCATTAAGCCCACAGTGCTATGATCTGACAAAACAACTGGATCAATCTTAAGGTCATCGACCCCAAGACCCAGTGTGAACACCAGGTCCAATGTGTGAGTGTGCAAGTGAGTCATTGAGGTGACAACTTGCAACAGGCCCAGAGCTTCCATACTCTGCCAGAGGTCACATCCAAAGGAGGAGATTCTGTCATCAACCCATGCATTGAAACCCCCCAGAATTAACCATCTGAGGTATTCCAACACCAGGCCGGTAACAAAGTCTCTGACCTCCTGCATGAATTCATTCTCCCCACCTGGTGGGTGGTAAATCAGAAGGATCATGTAACTCACCCCAGGACGCCTCATATAGCAACACTCTCAAATGACCTGGTAGAGCCCACTGGTAGCAGTGAGAGGCCCAGGTTAACTTTAAAACAAATGGCCACATACTGGCCTCAACGATCCTCCCTCGGGTTGTGCATCACAGAGTACCGAGCTGGTACTGCTGTCTCCAAAATGGGAGCAGCATTTTTGGCCAGCCAGGTCTCTGTGATGTAAGCCAGGTCTACTGAGGAAACCAAGTCTGCTGTTATTGTAGTCTTGTTCCTTATCCTAGCATTGCAAAGCACAGCCCAAGTAGGATGAGGGGAGGCTGCTGGACCAGTCCCCTGCCCACTATCAGAGGTGGAGCCCTTGGGTATGGTAATCAGACAAGGAGAAACCCTCTCCAATTCCCATTTCACCTCAGGACACCTCCTGGGCCTCATTACAGAAATCGACGACTCCCGGCAGCCACTTGCATGGCTCCCTACCCTGACCCCTTCCTGCAAGAAATCCCTAAAGGCCTGCATCTCCAGTATGTTTCTGCAGGCCTCTGATAGGCCCCCAACCCAAAAAGAGGATGTGGATAGGGAGCTAGAGGAGCAGCTAAGGAGACTGCTGCAAAGGGAGCACCGTGGTGGTGGGAGACTTCAATCTACCAAGAGTGGATTGGAGCATCTCAGCTACCACATGCACCAGGGAGCAGATCCTCCTGGAAGCATTTCAGGATGGCTTTCTGACCCAAAGGGTAACAGTGCCAACAATTGATGGATGAGAATATTCTTGACATGGTGCTGGAGGATGGAGAACATGTCATGGATGTAAGGGTGGAGGAACCACTAGCAGGTAGCGATCACCACACAGTGTGGTTCTCTATCAGTTTGGGTAGGGAAATCAGCACTATAAAGGCCAATGTCCTGGACTTCAGAAGGGCAGACTTTGGCAGGATGTGGCAATTATTGAGAACACAAATAGATAGCATCCACCCTGACATGGATGCAGAACAGAAATGGGCAATCTTTTTTTTTTTTTTTGCTCATTGTTTCTGCCCCAGGTCCCAGTTGGCTGCCATCCCCATCCGCCCATCCAACCCTGTACCCCTAGATCAGGCCACTACCCCTCTACCCCCATGGATTACCCCTGTGATGGGGTGGTGAGGAGCCTCCCCCAGCTCAGCTCAACTCCCCTAATCAGGATCCAGTTCAGGGAATGCCATTCAGGGTTGGGGACTGTGGTGGGTGCATGGCTCATCCTACACAACTGAGACCAGTTTTTCCTCTGTTTTCACCCTTGCATGAGTGGCATGCAATGACTCCAATGGAAGTATCGCGCACGTGTCTGCACCCACTCCTCCCAGGGCCTGCCCCATCATACCCCCTCTCTCTATAGCAGTGGTGCCATGTCCCCCAGCCTCTGCTAGGGGACACCCATTTGCTGACCACTGGATTCCCTCCCCTATAGAGGGAGAGCAGTCCATCGGATGCACGATCCCTCTCCTCCCCTGCCAAGCCCCAGCAGCCCCTGCTCATTCTCGAACATGGGTCACCGGCATGGCACATGGTAAAGTATTCAGTACCTCAGCCCTCAGCACCACCAGGCCAGCCAAGAAAGGGGCAATCTTAAAACTAGGACTGACTGAATCCAGTAAAGCTTGTGTCAAGAACCAGCAAAAGAAATCAAGGACCAAGCAGCCAAGCTGGATAACTAGGGAGAAAAAGAAGAAAGTGAGGGAGAAGAGAAGGGCCTTCCGAACCTACAAGAGAACCAACAGGGCAGAGGATAGAGAGGACTATGTGAAAAAATCCAGGGAAGTGAGCAGAGCAGTAAGGACTGTGAAGGCGGCCAGGGAAAGAAAATTAGCAAATGGGATTAAAGAAGGGGAAAAGGATTTCTTCAGGTATATCAGTGAAAAGAGGAAGTACAAAGCACAGTAGTTAGAGAGGTAAACACCAAGGCAGAGAAGTCAGTAGGGAGCAGGACAGGGATAAATGCAGAAAAAGGTGTTAAGGACAGGGATGGGGCTAAAAGGGGTAAGGCCAAAAAAAAAAAGCTATGCCTCTTTGCAGATGACACAAAGATCTGCAACAGGGTTGATACACAAGGTGGGGTGGAAAGAATGAAAAGGGACTTGGCAAGGTTGGAGAAATGGTCAAATATGTGGCAGCTCAGATTCAATTCAAAGAAGTGCAAGGTAATGCATCTGGGAAACAAAAACCTAGGGGAAGAGTACATAATTGGGGGTGAGTTAATAACAACAACAAAAATCAAAAGAGACCTAGGAGTAATTATATCAGATGACCTAAAGGTGGGCAAGCAATGTGAAAAGGCAGTAAGGAGGGCTGGGGGGATAGTGGGATGCATAGGGAGAGGCATCAACAGTAGAAAACAGGAAGCTGTTATCCCTTTCTACAGACAGTTAGTGAGACCCCATCTGGAGTACTGAGTGGACTTCTGGAGACCCCATCTCCACAAAGACATAGACAGAGTGGAGGCTGTTCAGAAGAGGGCAACCAAAATGGTGCAAGGTCTGCACCAGAAGACATACGAGAAGAGACTAAAGCAGATTAATATGTATACCCTTGAGGAAAGGAGGGAGAGGGGGGACATGATAGAAACTTTAAGTATCTCAAGGGAATTAACAAGGTACAAGAGGGTAGTATCTTTCAGAAGAAGAGATGTGCAAGAACAAGGGGACACAATTTGAAGATAGAAGAGGGACGGCTCAGAGGTAATGTTAGAAAGTATTTTTTCACAGAGAGAGTTGTGGGTGGATGGAACAGCCTTCCTGAGGAGGTTGTGGAGTCAGGAACAGTGGAAGAATTCAAGAATGCATGGGACAGGCATAAGGCAATTCTAGTGGGGGGCAGAAGGAAGTAAGCTGTTGATTAACTAGAATCTGCAGCTTATCCATCAGGTAGGGAAATGGGCAGACTAGGTGGGCCAAGTGGTCCTTATCTACCGTCAAATTCTATGTTTCTATGTAAGGATCAAATAATTAGGATCAGGAAAGGCAACAGGTTGGTAGACAATGGGGCCGAGAAGGCAGAAGTACTTAATGAGTACTTCTGTTCAGTGTTCACAAGGGAGAGGGATGGGCCCATACCTGTAGGGAAAGGGGGTGCAGGCATGGGAGGTGAGACAACCACAGAGGGGGTTATCACAGTGGAAAGGGTGCTTGAGGGCCTTAATTTCCTGAAGGTAAACAAGGCATTTGGGCCAGACAGAGTACACCCCAGGGTGCTGAGGGAGCTGGCAGAGGTCTTGGCAGGGCCATTGGTGGACCTGTTCAACTCCTTGCTATATACCGGATGTGTACCCAGAGATTGGAGAAAGATGCATGTGGTATCTGTGCAGAAGAGTGGGCCCAAGGACAAACCAGGGAGCTATAGACCAGTGAGCATCACCGCAATTGTGGTAAAACTGATGGAGTCTATCCTCAAAGATAGGCTGGTGCAGTTTCTTGAGGCAAATGATCTGCAGCATGACAGGCAGCATGGGTTTGTTTCTGGCAGATACTGGCAGACTCAGTTGGTGGACTTTTTCGACTGGGTCATGAGAGCTCTGGACAGGGGCCATGTGGTGGATGTACTTTACCTGGATTTCAGCAAGGCTTTTGATTCAGTGCCACATGGAAGGTTGACCTGCAAGTTGAAGAGCCTTGGTGTAGGGTGGAAGCTAGCCTGATGGGTTGAAAACTGGTTGGGAGAAAGGCAGCAGAGGGTAGTTGTGGGGGCCAAGTCATCAGAGCCCAGGGCAGTGACAAGTGGTGTAGCACAGGGCTCAGTACTGGGACCAGTCCTGCTTAAATTTTCATTGCAGACATAGCAGTAGGGATCAAGAATAAGATCAGCCTCTTCATGGATGACACCAAGATCTGTGCTGAGGTTGATGGGGGGAAGGTGGCAAATTACTTAAGGAGGACTTGGCAAAACGGGAGGAGTGGTCGCACAACTGTCAGCTTGGGTCCAATGGCAAGAAATGCAAGGTGATGCATTTCGGAGCCAAAAACCCAGTATACAGTTACTGGTTGGACAGTGTCAGTGGCTCAGTAGGTAGCACACTTGCCTCTGAGGCCGGGAGATCAGAGGGCTGTGGGTTCAGTTCCCACATCTGGCACTTGGGTTAATATCCCAGTACTGACACTGTAATGCAGCATGAGAGGGGTGCTGCATTTCTGAGGTGCCGTCTTTCGGATGAGACGTTAAACCGAGGTCCCATCTGCCTGGATTGGTGGTAGTTCAGGTGGATGTTAAAGATCCCATGGCACTTATCGAAAAGAGTAGGGGAATTTCCCCGGTGTCCTGGCCAAATTTCCCTCATTCACTAAAAAAAATACCACCAACAGCTTAATCTGGTTCAAGGTCAGTTGGCATTCATCTGTATCCCCCCTCCCCCGGGTCGTGCCTGAAAATAGGCAGGATTTGTCTAGTGCACTTACCCGGTCAACAAAAGCTAAATAAATTAAAATAAAATTGTCCACATACAACAAGGAGAAGGATCTAGGGATGCTGGTGACCAAGGAATGGAACCACTTGGCCCAGTGTAGGAAGGCAGTGACAAAGGCTAACAGGATGCTAGGGTGCATAGCAAGGGGGATTACATCCAGATGTAGTGAAGTTATGTTGCCCCTGTACAGGTCCCTGGTGAGGCTGCACTTGGAATACTTTGTGCAGTGCTGGCACCCTTACTTGAAATGGGACATCCGACTACTGGAAGCAGTGCAACGGAGAGCAACAAAGATGATCCAGAGGTTGGGGGATTGAACTTACAAGGAAAGAATAAGAGAGCTCAACATTTATACCCTGGAGGATAGAAGAGAGAGAGGGGACATGATCGAGACCTTCATGTATCTGAAGGGGATGAGCAGAGTAGGCTTCCATGGCGGGTTCACTCTCAGGAATGGAAGAGATACCAGAAACCACTCCCTGAAGTTGAAGGGGGGCAGATTCGGGAGGGAAAGAAGGAGGCACTACTTCATTGCAAGAGTGGTAGCAGGGTGGAATGCACTGCCTGAGCAACTTGTATCAGTGCAGACTGTGGGAAGCTTCAAGATGGGGTGGGACAGATTCAATGGGAAAGTACATACTGGGAGGGGTGGGGGCAGAGATAATGGGATGGGGGGCTGCTGCAGTCTAATGGATTGATGTGCTGCACACTCGAGCAGACTAGATAGACCATAGGGCCTGTATCTGCTGGCAATTTCATATGTTCATATGTTCGTATGCAACTAATGAGGGGCACTTGAGATGAAGTTTTCGCAGATGGGCCACTGAGTAGTTGTAACTTGTTAGCTTATATTCCAAACACATTCTGACTGCTGGTTACAGTAATACCACAAAACCAAAATAGCCCTATTTAACCCCCCCAAACAAATGCTGTTAATATCCTTTATCAACCCACAAAATTACCACAGCTACTCATACATACCACCATTCACACAACTGCTCACACTAGCACAAACCACCACAAAACCTCCCCAACTCACCCAATGCCAACACAGCAGTTACAAGCAGTCCTATATATTAATACAACACTTCTTTAAAAGTCTGTAGTGCACTTTTAGTTCACATAATTATTAATTTCAAATTATAAGGCAATAGGGCTCTCACTGCCCAATGTAAAGTTAATCCACACTGCTCAGGAACTCTTGCTTCCCAGCAAACAGTTGCATTAATAGTCACTCTGTCCTTTAATATTGTGGCTCTCTCACAGTCACTGCAATATTACTAAACCAGATTCTTTATTTTAGCCCTTTAACAGACACTACGCACAGGGCTTTATGTCCAGATTAACAGTTTACAGAAGTAATAATGGAGTTCGGTACTCACAATTTCTCAATTTTCTCACAACTGATTATTCTATCTGACTGCACCAATAACCCCCCAAATATCATTCAAGACTTTATACTTCTTATAATTTCAGCCAGCAAACAGCCCCACGGATGAAGGAGAGTAAGCAATCTTACACTGGCCCATCAGAAAACAATGCAAACAGCAGCAGCCAATTTCAAAGCCCCAGCCAAATTCCACAGCTCACCTCCTCGCCGGTTGCAGCAATAATCACCCGGTACTAATCCGGTGACACCAAACAACCAACTACAGGAGAAGCCCAAAGTTCACTGTGCTCTCTGCAGCACTTGCAGATATTCCTTTCAGGCAACAAACCAGGCAAAAAGTCCTCCTTCACTAGTCATCCTCAGAAACGGTAACCACAAACAATCCAATGGCACCAGAACAGCATAGAATTCACCACTTCGCTCTTCTCAACCAGTGCAGATTCCTCCACGTCCAATCACTCCAGGAGTTGCTCAAGAATCCAAACTCCCATATTTTTGGGCAAACTGCTATCTCCAGGTAACTCCACACAATGCTCCATCAGTGCTGAGGAAACTTTTCGAAGAACAGACAACGAAATATGTGCAACACATTTAAAACTCCCTACCTATAAAACAAAAAATGCTAGCTCATACACTACACTTAGGACCCAGTAAATTACTCCTAAATCCCTAAATCAACCAACGCAAGATGGGATAGTTATCCTGGGGCAATCCCAAAGGTAAGACAAAATATTTGTTTCTTTTTTGAACTGAGCAAAAGAGGAGGGCCTTGACATGGCAAACCAGCTCACAAGCAACAACCCCCCCCTTAAACAAATCAATTGTTTTTAATTACTTTTTATGTTCTGGTTGCCTTTGGCTAGTATGTGCATTACCTTTGTAGGCCAGTAGGACAGTGCCAAGTTGGTTTTGATCCTTTTGGAGCTTATCAGCTGTAGATAACAGCACCAAAAATCACACCACAACCCCCTTCGCCTGGCCAGCTCTTAAAGCTTTCATTCATTTTTAATAATGTTAAACCCACACCTCACCCATCTCAACCTCACCACACTTTCAACTAGTCATTATCATGCCTAGAATGTCACTCAGTATACTAGAAGAAATTGTTTTTTATGTGCAATGCAGTGTAAAGATGTTCATCCTTGCTCTCCAGCAGAACTCAATGCTGGTTTTCTTACACAAAACGCTACTTGGCTAAGGTTACTGTTATCTGGTCATGGGAGTAAGAATGATTTTCTCACTGCAGTGCAGATGTTTAATCATTTCTACTAAACTGGTAAACTTAATGGCTGTGGTGAGGTCTGTGTATGAGAACAGTGGGCTTAAGATGGCACTGGAGAGAGGCAATGAAATCAAATTCTTGTCATAATAACTCCAGCCATGTTGTCACAAGGCAAATCTTTTTCAAGCTTTTATTTCACAAATATTTTTTATTTACTGACTGCTGATGGCGTAGAAGACAGAAATCCATATTTCTCTGCATTAGGTTGCTGTGTGAGACACCAGGTCTTTCATTATCTCTCAGTCGGGTGGGGTGAGGGTGTGTTACTGGAGTATGGCCAGGTAGTGTTAATCTTGCTCTTCTCCCTAAATTACCTCTCACTTTCCAAGTTCAGTACTGGTGGTGTGTGTGTGTATAAGTGGTCTTATAAAAATCTTTGATTACTATTGTTTGTCATCACAGTTCACATCCCGCAGTGCCTGTGTAATTATAGCATCATCTGGTGTGTCTTCATATATGAGAAAAAAACTGGGCCAGGCATGGGTGTGGGGTGATGAAAGGTGCAGACAAACATTCTCCATTGCCCGTTCTATCAAGAATATGTTCTGCAGCTGGCTGATGAGGAGAAGAAGATGATCATGGTTGGACTGGGAGCCTAGTCCTGGAGCTCTGAGGACTACAGTACAGGTTATATTTAACTGTCACTTCATTGAGTTGCTTTATCGTTTCATAATGCATAGTATAATTATTGCTGAATCCAACACAAAGCCTTGCAAAATCTATTGGCTAAAAGTTACAACTCAGTGTTGCATTGCATTGTGCTAGAACTGCAGACGTTGAGTTGCTAAAGCATTTTATAAAAGAAGTTGCCATTAAGCTGAATGCATGTTGAAAAACAATAGGATAAGAAAACCAGTGCAACTTAGTGAGTGTATGGACAGAAGACACAACACAAGAGCTGGTGGTGCATCTATTTATTTTCTGGTAACACAGCAACCAGTGACCAGGTAAAAATGAAGGCTGTGTAATTTGAAAGGCTTACCTGGAGTTTGGTGACCAAGCAGCCAGCCACTACCTGAGCTATATAAGCAGTTCCTCTCAGCCTCACTGTGAAGAATTTTTTCTTTGCAGCTGCAGGCTCTGTCAGTTTGTCCTCTGAGCGGGTTGGGCTTCCCTGGTTGGCTGGGTCCTGCCCCCCTTGCTGCTTCTGCTTGTCTCTGCTGGACTTCTGTGTTTGTTTTACTGCTTCTGGTTTGTATTTGCCTTCGGCTGTGTGTGCTTCCTTACTTTTTTTTGGGGGGGGGATTTTCTCAGCTCCTAGCATACTACTATTTCAGAGCTCATATTGCTTGCTTTCAGTTACTCACAACTCTCAAATTACTTGCACTGCAACTGCAAACCTGACCTGTGTGTTTCAGCTCAACTATTGCTGTCCATGTGGCATATTCTATTACTTTCACCTGACTCGGATTTACTTGAACCTAGCTGTACAGCTTTCTCATGCTTGTTCTAATTACCTCACTGCTGCAGTTTCATTACACTGCCATTGACAATGCTTAAGAACATTATGCCTCCTTTATTTGCAGTTACAACTCAGTGTACTCATTTGTGTTTCCTACTGCTGTACAGGCCTACTTGCTTCCTGCTGCTGCTTTGTTTACTCCCATTACTATTGTACTTTGTTTTACTCTGAGGTTAGCTGAAGCTCCTGCTGAGGCTATTAAATTAGCTTTTATATCTGCATGTGGTTCTCGGCCTTTCCATAGCTTCCTTATTTGTCCTATGGCTGGGACTGGGAGGTGTTTGGAAGGTCGTGGCCTATGTGGTTAATTAATTCTATTCTAAATCCTGTCTTCGCCACTGAAAACCCTCAGAGTTTGTCACCTCAATTGGCTATTCATGTCTGGCTGGCTTGCCCCCAATTCAGTGCTGTTTAATTGCTATACAATTGTTATGCAGGTCCACCTATCACTGCTACTGCTTACTGACCTATTAGGTCCACACTTGCTTACACAACCGTTGCTCCTTGCTTATGAAAACCATTGCTTCATGCCTACTGCCATCCCTTTGGCTTCAGCCTGGGATTCTGCTGCACTCAGTCTGCATTCGACCTTGCAAGGTCTCAGCACTCAATGCTCATTACAATCTCAGCATGCCATGCTCATTCAGCTCACCAACTTTCAGCTCTCAATCAATTTCTGGGGCATGCCAACCATTCTGCTTGATGCAGGGTTCCTGCAGCCGACAGTCTCGCTCTGCATTTAGTCTGCATCTCGAGCGTGTCCGGCTTGGGGCGGGATCCTTCTCACCTGGCCCATGGCTGGGAATGTTCTCACCCCAAGCTTGGCTTTAGCTGTCTGCTAAGTGACAGCAGCTCCTGGTGTAAAATTTAAGACTAGTGGTGAAGGGTGGAAAAAGTTACCTCCTTTGGCTCTAGTGTTCCACTATAACAGTTGGACATTAATTTTAGTGGTTTCACTAGCAAGGCACCTTTACCGCATTCTCCCCATGACTGCCTCTGGATCACCTGGTTTGATTTAGGGTGGGTAGGCCAGGTGAATGCCTCAGCAGTTGTTGCTCTCCTCCTGCACCTTGGAAGCACGTATTGTTGCAGAGTTTTCTCACAACCTTCCACGGCATTCCCGCTAGAGGGTTTGAGTGAGAGCCTTCCTCCAACATGGAATATTTTCCACTTTCCTTTAATTGGGTTTTCCAAATTGCAGCCACTGAGCCATCACTAAATAAACTATCCCATGCCTGGAGGGAAGGAGACCTAGACCTTGGATCCCTAGAGATTTCCTTCTCATAGGGATTTTTTTCTCTCCTCCATTGCCTCAGATCATAACACTTAGTTAGCTTAGTGCTTCCCTCTAGTTTCTTTAGGTAGCTTCCATTGTTGGATGGAGGCGGAGGATGTCCTGCCGTTCTCTCTCTCTCTCTCTCTCTCTCCTTAGGGGATCCCCTCATCTCAAGGCAACCATCAGTATCATGCTACGCAAACCTGGGCAGTCTTTACGTTATCCAGCTGGGCATCTCATTGCATTATCAATTACGTATGCTTTCTAATGCTACGTTACAGTTACTGCTCCTATGTCACAGTAACTGTTTGCTCATATGCTTCATGTTGCCTCTTTTTGGGGATGATACTACATTTCTTTTGGGAATTCCTAAGGTACCTTTAGCCACGGGAATCATCCCATGGCACCTCTAGGGGTGGAACCTTCTCCAAGGGTTCCTTGCCTTCGTACCCCTATAGGGTGGTAATTCTTCTGGAATAGAGAGTGCGAATGGCCAAACCAAACTAACACAGTTGCACAAGCATAACACTATACTGGCTAGGTAGGTCAGTGAATTTGAAAGGCTTTCCTGAAGTTCAGTGACCAAGCAGCCAGCCACTCCCACTTCCTGAGCTATATAAACAGTTCCTCTCAGCCTCACTGCCAAGCATTTTTTCTTTTCCCCCCATCCTCCCCTCCTCCTCCAGTGGCAGTACTCTCTCCTTGGGGGATTTCTAAGGTCCCTCTAGCCACCAGAATCATCCCATGGCACCTCTAGGGGTGGAACCCTCTCTGAGGGTTCCTTGCCTTCGTTCCCCTACAGGGTGGTAATTCTTCTGGAATAGATAGTGCGATTGGCGAAACCAAACTAACACAGTTGCACAAGCACAACACTATACTGGCTGCGTAGATCAGTGAAAGACATCTTGACATTTCATGTGCTTGCACTTTGTCAAGAGATGCAATGGTAGCCATTGTGTTGCATCTTCTGTCCAAACAGTCAGTGAGTAGCACTAGTTGTCTAACCTATTGTTGAGATTGCACTGTGCTGCACCACCTATACCCTATAGTGGCCCTTTGTGTATTTCATTGTGTTGAAAAACACAGCATGAGTTAGCAGTGCATTACCAGCTTAAACAAACCAAACAAAAACACCACCAGACCAGATGACTCATGTGCATTTTAACGTGATTTGTACTGTAGTGTGGCCAGATACATAAAGACGGTACACTGAAGAAACCATTGTTCATTAATCTCCATAAGTCTACTGTTTTCACTCCCATTCAAACCAGTCTTCTTAGTCTTTCATCTAACATATCTGATGATAAAACCACTTTGAGTAATCAAGAAGCTCATAAATTGTTACTGTTCCTCCTTCAAGTGCTGACACCAACAGTTAGAGTTCACCTAGGGAAGTGAGAAATGATCCATTTATAAATGTTAAGGCAAGCCTTCCCCTGTCTTTCTTATGCAAACAAGTCACCCTGAACCACTCAATGCTGCTCCCAGCATCGAAGTCACACATCAGCAGCAGTACAACATAGCCCAGTGTTGCCCAGTCATTTAGTGTGCATGATTAAGGTGCCAATGATTCTGGATGTGGCATGGTATCATTAACATAGTATAGTGCCACATGCTGTTGCCATGTTGGCCCATCTCCTGCCATTTGAAATCATCCCAATGTGCCTCACAAACATCTCTCAACTGCCACTCAATTCTTCATAAAAAAAAAGATAATGGTCTCAGCAGGCCACTGTCACTAAAAAAACAGAGATAATGCAGAGCAGAAATGTTTTATAGCTGACACCACAAATCCACTGAAAGTACATTTCAAACAGAGTGGTTTAAAGATTAGTCTGTGTCAGTTGACTCAAACTTTGGGAACCAGTATTCTAGCTGATAATTAAAAACATAAATATAGCCTCCTCCTAACAGCCACATCCAATCTCGATCCCCACTCAGGGCAAATGAGCCAGCAACAAAGACAGTCAGGTTTGGGAAAGTGATGGGATAGGATAGTCTATTCAAATAATCCAGTCTGGGCCAGTTGATCCATCCCCTGGTGCCAATGCTAGTTCAGAAGGAATATAGCCGCCACCAGCTCCTGTGGGTGTTATATTGAAGCAGACAACCTCACAGAGGCAGAAAAATTGAGGAAGTGCCTTACTCAATGCTGAATTTCTGGAGAAGAAGCACAGTGGGGGAAACATTCTGTGATCCTTCCAGTGACTGCTAAACATCTTAGGTATCTTAATAAGGTGGTGCCAGTGTGTCAGTTGGGTGTGGCTGTGTTGTCTTGCTCTCACTCATTGCTTAGTTCCAAGTCTTTCCCCTTGAATCTCACCTCAATTCTTTCCCCTCACACATCAAAAAATTTGTGCATCATGTTAGTGTCTAAAAATCTTCAATGGCTATTTCAGTGAGTCGTCATAGTTTTTCTTTGGTGGTCACCACTTGTTGCATTATTATAGTGTCATCTGTCATGTTGTATATAAAAATCTGAAGAAATATGTTAAGTTGCACATTAAATAATGGGGATTTCTGCCTTGCACCTTGTTTTGCACATGCACTGTGCAGACATTTTGGAGGAAGGCACAGACTTCTAACCAGACTACATGATAGAGGCTTATCTAGCAGAGTCATTGTCTTGCTAATGCAGTGATCCCATCAAATTTTGGCAAGAAAGGAAAGAGATTTAGCCTACTGTACATTGGCTAAACAGGCTTCATATTATCTCAGATGCTTTACAACACTGGTCACATCGGAAAGATGTTTCAGCATAACTGGTGATATTGCCTCAACACACCATCCTAGACTAGCTCACGAGAATATTAGATTCTTTGTCTTTTTCAGTTTCAACCTACCACAGATCAGCTTCAGCTAGCTATTTGATTATTACCATGTCCAAAAAGTCCCATTCAGCACAACCAGCTAGGCTGCAATGCAGTCCTTTGCAGTAAATGACATTACAAAAAATATTCCGCGATGACAGCACTTAATTGCCATTGAATTGTACCATTCCCTGTAGCATACTGCAGCACTCTGCAGTAATACTGCAAAGCATTGCCTTGCACCCTGACTTGCACCACTGTATACTGTGGTTCTCACTCATATACTTCCTGCTGAAAAGTCTTCTTGAACTTCCACTGGCACTGGAAGCACCATAGTCCAGCTCACCACTACTAGAAGTGCTGTCAGTGCAAGCACTATGAGATACATTTCCACTTGAAGTCCTCCTGAAGACAGTACAGCTTTTACCATGTCATCACCAGCGAGCTCGAATCAATTAGGCGTGATGCATGGCTGACATCGAATCATTATCTTATCTCCTTCTCATTTCTGTTTCCCTCCTTGGCCACCTTCACTGACTCCTGCAGCAGAACACAGACAGGGTCATGAGGGTGTCGAAATCAGCCCCCCCCACCCTACCACCATAGCATAATCTCTATAGAGTGAACAGGTACCTGGAACCATGCTGCTTTTGGTGTCTGGAACCATTACTCCTGATATTGATCTACTGTTTGTTTTGTTTTTTCTTTCCATAAGGACTTTTACCACCGTAGCCCTGCCAGGTGGCTATGGCCCTCCGATCGGAGGGACTCTGTCTCTGGTTTTGCCACTCCCATGCTAGGTGGCCCACAGTAGTTCCCCCATGGATTGCCCCGTGGCAGGGCCAGGATGAGGCTGCTGGCTTCTGTCCCTTCCCGGAGACCCAATCCAGAATCTGAGGGCCTGCTCCCAGGGAGCAGTGAACCATCATTGAACCTGCCAGGCTCATTTTCCTTTTTCGCCAAGCCCCCTCCCTTCCTACATAAGGATGTCGGCTCAAGCCTCCCAACCCATACTGCCCTCCAGCCATCTCCAGAGGGCAGTCAGTGAGTGGGACAACTAGTCCCCCTCCCCCAAAAGAGGAGAGCCATCCTCAGATGTTCAATCTTCTCTTTCCCCTGCCGACCCCCGGCAGCTCAGGCTCATTCCTGAACTCAGGTAGACGGCATGGCGTGAGGTGTGGCATCCAGCGTCTTAACCTTCAGCACCAAAGGGACAGCCCCTGATCCACTGTTTTTGTTGGTGCACAGCTACTTATTGTTTCACACCACTGCTAGCTCTGCTGTACCCAGCTGAAAGCCAGGGACCTAGCATGGGCCAACTATTGCAGGTGTGTGAAAAAAATATTCCGCTGTCGGAATTTTCGTGAAACTGCGAATTTTGCTTTCATGAAAGTTTGGAAATCATTTTCGCAACTTTTGCAGAAATTCTGCCTTAAAACTGTGGAATAAATATACAGACCATGGGTTAATTTTTTAAACTGCAGGAAAAATAATCCTGCAGAATGGATAATTGCCAGTGGTCAGTTCTGAGTTGTTTTTTTTAACCGCAGTTTAATTCACTAATCCACCCCTCCACTGATCAGGGGTCCCAGCAAATAAATAAATAAAAAAAAAACTCTGATCCCTCCCTTGGACCCTCCTGGTGTCTAGTGGCCACCCCACCCACCGATCATGGGACCCAAGTAAAGAATCCCTGATCTCTGGTGTCTTTTGGTTAAACCCCCCCCCACCCACGGATCACATCCCGTGGGTTCCGGTAAAGAAGAAACAAAAACTCTGATCCCTCCCTGGTGTCTAGTGCCCCCCACCACTGATCATAGCCACCAAACACATTTCATTTCCCTGATGTCTAGCGGACCCTCCTCCCTATCGTGGATTTCCTTAGTCAACAAAAACAACAGCCAACAGACCACTGACTCATCCCATTTTATTCCCAGTATTCCTTCACATCTAGTGGACCCCCATCCCCAATCCCTTATAAAAAAAATAAATTCCAATTCCCTGGTGTCTAGTGGACCCCTCACCCCCCCACCCTACAGTTTGTCCGCCCCACCCTCCCCCCAACCTGCCCCTGAGTGGGCCACCAACACAGCCCTCCTCTCTCTTAAACTACAAGTGGCCCACTGAACTGACAATGAATGACCACATGGTTGTGCATGCGCTCATTCACTGACAGTTCATTAAACTATGGATATAATAAATTCCACAGTTTACATGCATTTTTCTGCAGTTCATAAAAAAGTCCACGGAACCTGTTGAAAATCCTCAGAAAATCCCAGCTTCGCCAATGGCGAAATTTCCAAATGTTCTTAGAAGTTCAGTGAAAGCTTGAATTCTCAACTTCGCCCACCCCTATCAACTATAAGTCCTCTGCTGACCTGTCGACCTCTAGAACTATAAGACCCTGCATAACGCTTGCACTAAATTGGTCCATTCTGCTAAAGCCCTATACTACCAGTCTCAACTCAACACTAAGTTGCACTCACCCTCAAACTTCTGGAAAGCCAGTCACTCCCTACTGGACCCCCCCCCCCCCGCCAATCCTCTACCCCCTCTTTTTAGTGAAAGGATCACTGGTCTCTGACCCTTCCTCCATCTCCTAACACTTCAATAGTTTCTTCACCACCAGCACTTTCCCCAAACAATCTTATCCATCTCCCCCTCAACTACCCCACCACCCTCAGATGAAGGTTTCTCCTTCCCCTGATATCCACACAGGAAGTTTTCAATGCATTATCCTCCCTTTCCCCAAATAAGCACAGCCCTGATGAGCCGGATCCCAGGTTGCTCAGTATCTCTGCCCTAGCTATAATCCACCCCCCTACCTACATACTGAACCTACCCTTTTCACTCTTAACTGTCCCTACACCCTCGAAAATGGACAAGGTCATGCCCCTCCACAAGGGCGGTGACCCTTCTTGTCCAGGGAATGACCATCCCTTCTCTCTGTTCCCTGCCATGACTAAACTCCAGGAATCCTTTGTACTCTCTAGGCTCACCTCCTTCCTCGATCACACCTCCTTCCACACTCCCTTCCAGTCAGGTTTCAGAAACTCCCACTTTACAGTATCCTCCCTCCTCTGCATTACAGATTCCATTTTTACTGCTATAGAAAAAGGCCATCTCACCTCTGCTATCTTTATAGACCACCAGCAGTCTGTACAAGTTGCCGACATGCAACCCCTTCCTCTCACTACCTATGCAGGTATCTCCCAACACTCTATCTTGAAGCCAATTCTTTTCTCAATCTTCATAAACAACCTTCCCTCCATCTGCATCATTGCAAATATTCACATGTACGCTGACAATATGGTGCTCTACCTCTTAGGCCCCTCTAGCAATGTACTCGAAGCCCCGCTCCAGCTTGACTTCCTCAGCATTATACAATTGGTTTAACACAAACCAACTTACATTGCATACTAAAAAGACTGTATCAATGATATGTGGCTCCTCCCAGAAACGTACTAAATGCTGGTCCCCCCCAGTCATTCACACTCTCGATTGCAACAAACTGGAATCTGTGTCTGCCTTAAAAATCTTGGGAGTCTGGCACGACTGCAGATTGGATTTCTCCCACCACATTGACTCCCTACATACCAAACTCCACCCCAAACAAGGAGCTTTGTATTATTCCAAAGACTGCCTAACCCTCCCTTCTTGTCGTGAGCCTGTCTAAAAATGTATACTCCCCTTGTTTGATTATGCAGATGTGGTTTATGCGTCAGCTCCCTCCTCTTCCCTAAGTAAGCTCTACACCTTGTGAAATGCCTTCTGCCACTTCACCTGTAATCTCCCCCCACTTATTCACCATTGTTCACTTTACTCTGCACTCTCTATCCTTCCACCTCCATCACCTACATCAACTACATGGTGCATCCTTTATAGCTAAATATTGGTTTAACTTTTTCCTAGCCTACCTTTACTCCCTCTTCTCACCAGCCAGTGCCCCTGACTACCCCCTCCACTCCAGAAACTCATGCACTTTCTCCACCCCTCAGGTGCACTCCTGTGCCATACAATCTGTCTTCTCTTAACATCTCCCCCTACTCTGGAATCAGCTCCTCTCACTCCTATGGTCAGCCCCTCCCTTTCCTCCTTTAAATACCAGCTAACACTCTCTCTCTCCAGCCCTTCTGCTCTAGTATCCCTGCTCAGACTCCCATTTGATACTCCCCTATTCCCTCTAGACCTGGCTGGTGTCCTTCCCTCCTAGCTAGCCTTCTGTCCCTAAGTTCAGTGTCTTCCTGATCTCCACCTCCTAAGCTTTCCCGCTACATAAATCCTTTCCTGATCTCAGCCCATCATCCCACACATATACTGCTCTTTATTTCTGCTCATTCAATAGAAAATGTATTGTTTCCCCTTATTATTCTTCAATATGCAACTGTAACATGGATCTTTTGTTCATGTAACTGTTTTTGGATTGTAAATATATATATATATACATTCTTCACCAATTGTTTGTTCATTGTAACTCTTTTTGGATTGTAAATATCTGTGTATATTCCTCTTCCCCGTCTCCCAGGTAGCACCTGGAAATGAGCTCCGGCTCAGTGTGCCTTTCCTGGCTGCCAACTTTTAAATAAATAAAATAAATGAATAAATAAATAAAAATAAGACCCATCATGTCATCCCACTGACAAAGAACCTGGCACTAAATGAGTCATCAGTGACGGCTGCCCGGAGATGTGCAACTTCTTATGTCTCATGACCTCCTGTAGTCTATTGACTGCCAGGAGCTAGCAGCTGTCTTAACTGTTACTTCAGTTTAATCAATATAGAAAACAATAACAACATTTAAAACAGTAAAAAACAATCAAAAAAATCTACATCATTGTATGGTGAAACACCAAGAAGGTAAAGAGAATGCCTTAAATTTATTGTCTTTTAATTTGCGTCTAGGTTTGTGGATGCATAACTTTTTTTTTAATTCAATAAACTTTATTAATTTTTAAGCGCAGCATACATATTGAACAACAACTAATACAATGCAGTAGCCATGTTGCTGCAATAAACAGAAGAAACACAGATACAAAAACATCAACACACCACATGGGCACAAAAACGCAAAATACCAATAACAACATAGAACACCCCCTCAAGCCCCCCAACCCCTTCCCCGCACACAGAAGGTTGGGAAAAGAGGACTGCAAAGAGAAACAGTCATAGCAAGGGTAGGCTATTGGGCTATGGTTGCCAAAGGGAAAGCAACGGCCAAAGAGATTCCCAGGTTCGCTAGAGTACTTGAGGTTTATGACGTATGAATGATATATGTTTCTCTAACTGAATGGCAAGTAGCACCTTTCGGTACCACTCTAAAACTGAGGGAAGGGTATCCTCCTTCCAGTGCTGGAGCATTGTGAGTTTAGCAACTGATGCCAGTAATGTAAGATGTGCTTTTCTTATACACAGTGCACCACTGGGAAAGAGGGAAAGCAAGCAGCATTCTGGAGTAAATAAAGAGTCCAGCCCTAAAAGGGGGTCTAGGACAGTTTTAATTGCATTCCAAAAATCTTGCATGTGGAGGCAAGTCCAAAGCAAATGAAAAAGAGTACCAGGGCTCTGCCTACAATGGGAACACAGAGGAGAAGCCAGATGACCAATTTTATGCAGTCTGACTGGGGTGTAGTATAAATTGTGCATGATATTAAATTAAACCAGATGTAATCTATCCTGCTTGATGAATTTGTAAATCCCTCTCCAAATCTTCTTCCAGAACTCAACCTCCGCAGGAAGGGAGAGTGTGGATACCCAGTAAAATCAGACCCCTATCAGAAGATGTGGGTCCAGGGCCTGTAGGTGCTTATACATGCCAGAGACTACATGTGGTTAACCCACAGCATCCAGCACCATGGTCAAGTCTTCTGAGGGGTGCAAGATCCATGGTTTGGGAATCAGGAAGGTGAGTATTGCATTCTTGAGCTGGAGATGCAGTATTTAAATATGTCCCTCAGGCAGAGATGGAATCTATCTTGGAGAACCGGAAATGGGGTTATGTCATCCCACTGGAGGAAATCCTGTAATGTAGCACCTCTCAATTGAGGAAGAAATGAAAGGGGAATAGGACGCTTGCCTATCTGAAAGTGTGAGTTATTGAGGAGGGTTTGGGTCAGAGAGTGGTCCCAAGCCACTGAGAGGTGGGCCTGCACTTAGTGGAAGGCCTTAAGAGACCAGGGCAGTGGGGATCCTCTAAGTGCCTGTGGGATTTGAGCAGGTCGTAGGTAACCTAGGGACGGCAAGGTGCACAGAGACTTATGAGCCAGGACACTCTCTATGTCCGGTCAAATAGGTAAATAGTCATTAAACTGGGGAAGAGAGTCAGATTTAAACCAAAGGGCTTATTTACTCAAGTGTTGAGCTGCGTAGTAAGTAAAGAGGGATGGGAGGGCCAAACCTCCACAATTCTTGGGGGCAGTCAGTTTCAAGTATGCCCCACATACTGTCTTGCCTCGCCATAGGAAAACATTGAAGATGTTCTGCAGTTTCATAAGCCAAGATTTGGGGAGAAAAAAGCCTAGCATCTCTAGAGGGTACAGCGATCTTGGTAATATATTCATTTTAAGAATATTGATGTGCCCCCAAAGTGAAAGGGGAAGAGCACCCCACCTCTCCAGGTCAGATTTCAAAACCTTTAGAAGGGCAGTGAGATTATTTTTAAACATAGTAGGTATTTCTCTGGCAATAGTTATACCCAGATATGTGAGGGTTTTAGGTTCCCAAGTCAAGCCCAGGGCCACATAATCCTCCTTGATCGCATGATGGTTAAGCAAGAGTATTTTTGACTTGGAAAAGTTCAGTATGTAAAATGTCACTGTGGCAAAAGCCTGCAACTCTGTCAGCAAACTGGGGATGGAGGTTACAAGGTCCTCAATGTGTAAGAGGAGATCATCCACATACGCTGATATGGTGTATCTCTTCCCTACCACTTGAATACCAGTTATGGAGGGTGAGCTCAGGATTCTCTGTATGAGGGGCTCTAAATAAAAATTAAAAAGAAGGGGAGAGAGTGGACAACCTTGATGTGTGCCTCTCTGGAGGGGGAAGGATTGCGAGAGACAGCCATTGCACCAAATTCGGGCCGAGGGAGAACCATATAGGAGCTTAACCCATTTAATAAAATCCTCAGGGAGACCAAAATGTTTAAGGGAAGCAAATAGAAAATACTAAGAGACTCAGTCAAAAGGTTTTTCGGGGTCTAGGGAGACCAAGACCACTGGTGTCTCGGAGACCCCAGACGCCAAAATCAAATGGAGAAGTTTCCTTGTGTGGTCACTCGAATGGCGGCCCACCATGAAACCCACCTGTTCATGTCCTATGACCCCTTGCATCACCCCCATCAGACGATGAACAAGGATTTTAGCTAGCATCTTAATATCAGTATTTAAGAAGGAGATCGGATGGTAGTTGTCTGGGGATAAAGTGTCTCTGCCCAGGTTGGGGATTAGCGTGATTAGGGCCTCCAGAAAGGTAGGATCTTTAATTCCCTCCTTGAACCAGAAGTTGAAGACCTCTTCCAAAAGAGGTGCCAGTTAGTAAGGCAAGCCTTATAAAAGTTGCTCGGAATGCCATCCAGGCCAGGAGCCTTATCCAGAGTGAGGTGCTTTACAACCTGCTCCACTTCCCAGGAAGTAATAGGCATCCCTAGATGCTCAACGGAGGCAGCAGGAAGGGTAAGAAGAGCAACAGAGGTTAAGCAGGCCATTATCTCCTGTGGTGTAGGGGGATCAATATCTGTGAGAGTAGTGTCTCTGATAGAAATCTTTGAATGTTGAGACAGTGCCTCTGGGTTCAGAGACTGCATCCTCTTCAGGAGACAGTCCAGCCAAGGGATCGTCCTCAAGTTTTCTGCTTGCCTTAACCAGAGGGCTAAAAGCTTGACCGCTTTCTCCCCTGACTCTAAATAAGTAAGCTTAGTGCAATGGAAAGCAAGCTCTGCCCTTTGGGCCATGATAGCCGCAAACTGAGAATGCAATTGGTGTAGATGTACCCAGTCAGAATCTGGGGAGGTGCAGCTTATGGAGTGTTCTAAATGGTCAATTTAGAAGAGTGTCCAGAGATGCCTTACTCTTTCGGGATCTACTAGTAGCGAGGTGACTAAATTCACCCCTAAGTGCCCATTTGAACGTAACCCACACCGAATCAATCCTGACCACTGAACCTCTATTATTCCAGAGAAAATCAGAGATAAACTCTTGTATATGAGCTAAAGTGGCAGGGAAATGGATGAGTTGGGTGTTAAGGCACCAAAGGAAATCTTTACGAGTTCCTGGATGTGGCAGGCAAGTAAGACTCACCGGTGAGTGGTCAGACAGTACTCTGGAATGAATAGTGGCATCAAGGATATCAGGGAGAGCAGAGGAGCTAGCCATAAAGTAATCAATGCTGGATAAAGTCCTGTGTGGTAGGGAAAAATAGGTATATTGACATTCAGAGGGATAAAGAATACGCCAAACAGCCATCATCCCTAAACCAAACATGAGGCCCCTTAATGCTGTTTGGGCTGAAGAGAGACCTACTCGCCTGTTGTCTGATCCATCCACCTCCAATCCAGGGTCGAGGTTCCAATCCCCCCCTGAGAACTGTTAGGATCGGTGGGTCGGAGGCCAAAAGTGAGAGCAGGTGGATGAAAAAGTTGGGTGAATCCACATTTGGCCAGTACACCAAACCCACAATAATCGGCAGTGATTCCAGAGTACCCCACAGAATGATAAACCACCAGGATGGGCCACACCATTCATGAGTTAATACAAATGGGACAGACCTAGCAAATAAAATAACTGTGCCCCCTCTTTGAGATGAGATACCAGACCCAAAATCCTGCCCCACCCATAGGTGTTGAAAGAGGGAGACATCCTTCCTCTTTAAATTAGTTTCTCGTAGACATACTATGCTAGCCTGGAGATACTGAAGGTGATTCAAGATCATTAAATGTTTCTTCTTGTCTTGGGTCCCCTTAATGTTCCAGGTGACAAATTTATACGGCCCCCCCATCACTACAGTGGTCTATGGGATTTAGCCATAAATTTTGGAGTCCATACATCACCTTGTCTGTCAGCCAGGCTAAACAAAAGTGTCCCCAGATTGCAGAGATTACCCTCCCCTCCACAAACAGCCCCCTTCCAGGAATACATCAGATCAAAAATGCAAAAGAATCCCCCCTGAAATCTCGCCTATAACAGAGAAACCCCCTCCTCCCCTAACCTGTAAACTCCATAAGCAGGTAACATTCTGTAAAGCACAAATATCCCCCCCTCCCTTGTTCTAAGACCCAGTAACAGACAAGACAAATCTTATCCCCAGTTCTAGTAACCGCACTCCCAGTGTACTTCATCAAGCTAATACTCCATCCAGCCACCCACATGTAAGCATATCCAATCCCCTCCCCCTCCCTGCCACCCCGCAGCAATAATAAACATTATAAACAACAAGCTAACCAAAACTGGATCTAAGTATAAGCCAGTGACTATAATAGTAGTCTAGAGGGTGATCCTAGAATAGCAAACCCGGAAGTAAAACAATTCAGTTAGCGGTGTGAGGAAACAAATCTTGGGATTAACACTCTGCTACTATGGGATAGTAATAGATCCTCATGGGGGATGACACGCTGAACCTGCATCTGAAACACCAGTCCAGGAATCCGAGGTAATTAAGTCGAGCTAATCCCCCATTCAGTGTTGATAGTTCTAAACAAGAGCACTAACCCCAAATCTTGAGAGTTGCAACATGAGCCCTGAATATACAGTATATCAAATACTCATAGGCATAGCAGACTCTGAAACAGCACAGGTTACAAAAATCACCATGGTCAGCTTTACCATGCACGTTCAAGTAAAAAGTTTTGGAAACAGGCTCTTGAGCTCTGAGGTCGTTTGCGATGGTGTCTCAAAGGATTTCCCTTGGTCGGCATCCTTAACTTGCAATCTAGCGGGGTAGCACATCTGATAAGGAAAACCTGCTGCAACCAGTCTTGTCACAGTGAGGTGCAGCTCCTGTCTCCAGATCCTCACTGAATGCGGCAGGTCCTGGGCGACTCTCAAGCAGTGGACCTCCCATTTCAGCTCTTGAATATCCCTCTTTTTGGTCAGAATATGTTGCTTATCCTGAAAATTGAGCAGTTTGAAAATAAGAGGGCTAGATGGGGATCCTGCAGGGGGAGGGGGGCACAGCGAATGATGGGCCCGCTCCACAACGTATATGGTGTTATGTGGAGATGGGCCAGCTAGATGCTCACACAGTTTTTGAACAAATTTAATCAGGTTCGGTCCCTCTTCTTTCTCAGGCAGACCAAACAGAATGAAATTGTTCCGCCGACTGTGCCCCTCAAGATCCTCCAGCTTATCTTTCATTTTATGGCTCTTCTGGCGCAGTAGGCTGAGATCAGAATCCATCTTCCCTCTCCATTTCTCCATGGAGATAATCCTGGCTTCCGCATCACTAATTCTGATAGTGAGTGCTTCCAAAGAGGAGCTCATGTTCTTCAAATCTCCAGACATATCTGCAAAAGAGGTCTGCATGGGCTTTATAAGTTTAATAAAGCGCTCCTCCATGAGTGCCAAACTTGAGGTCAAGGGTTTAGTTGTGCTCACTGCCTGATGCTTAGGCCTTTTCAAGGCCTTTTCCTTCTTGGGCATCTGCAGCAGAGTATGGCGCAGTGGCAGATTTTTCATTTCCGTATCCATTTAAGACTGAAAAATAAAATGACCCGATAGAAGCAGAACAGTTCAGTGAGTATTTGGGCTAGGTAAACAGCAGAGAAGTAGCAGAAAGTGTTAAAAGCTATGAAATTGGCGGGGAGCGGTGGAGAGAAGCAGCTCACAGCTCGGCAGCCAACTCGTGACCGTGATGTCATACCTGATGCATAACTTTTATGGGGACTAAGAAAGTAATAATTGGCATGGTGATAAAACTGGAAATATGGGGGGGAAGGGTAAACCCTGAACTCAGCAATGAATTCTAACAATAACATTTTAGAAATGGGACAGCAGTCCTACTCATTAAGTCCTGTCTACCACCACCAAGGACAGGACACACTAATCCTCAGCAGTGTAATGCAAACACCACCTGCCGCATGTAATGTACAATAATAAGATATGTTTTGCAGACCTCAGTGCTTTTCTTCCTATTTGGAGGCTGTTTTACCCTGTGCCAAATACTGCACTGGGAGCCATAATGGTTCAGCAGAATTGATGAAGCCGAATAGAATTTTCAGGCCTAAAGTCAAAGCCAAACCAAAGATGGCTCTGGCCCAACTCACTCACCCTTACTACTGTATGACTGGCCAAAGCAGAACACAATACTGGGCATTATTCCTCAGTAGCCCCATGGCTACTCTTTGTTGATGCTTCAGAAATTCATCACTAGAAGTCTGGACCAGCCTTTCATTTTGCACTTGATACACCAAAGCTGGCAGCCTGGCACAATAAACCTGATCACTTATCATTGAATAGTGTTTAGTTTACCTCCTGCTGGGCCTCTCTAAGTAAAGTAATCGGTACAGATTAATATGCAGATTTTATTTTATAATGTGCTTACTTTGTACAGTTTTCTAGAAATGCTGTTAGTTGAACTTTACTTTCAGTTTCTCACATGCCTGAGCAGAGATTGTAATATGAAAAAAAAAATCATTAATAGTGCTTTTTGTGTGCCTTTGTATAAGAAATCAGAGGTGAAAAGAGATTTGCATTCAGTGTGAGCTCATTCAAAGTAAGTAATGCTGCTGAAATTCAGAGTTAGTGAGTCAGGGGCCAGAAGACCAGCAATCAGACCAGTATGCCCACCTGACAGTGACACCAACACAGTGACCTACATTCCTGTCGACAAAATTGACAGTTTGCTGACAGATCACTGTGTTGGTGCACCTGAGACAGAGGCACACTGTCTCTGAGTCTTGCACCCCCTTCCCGAATCAACTCTGACTCGGGGTTGAGAATCCTTAGCATGGGGGTGTGGGGGCAGAGCCTCACATAGGGGTTGGGGTGAAGCCCTCGGTAAAAAGGACTGGGAGACATTGGGATTTATATGAATCACAACTTCACGGTTGACATAAATCCTGTCACTGTGATGCAGGTTGACAAAAGTGTTGTCAAACCGGCATTGTAGATCCAGTCAGACCTGTACTGTATAGATGGGTGAGTCAAGGACCAATGGGGGTGTGTGGAGTGGGTGCTGATTGGGTGTGCCAGGGAAGGGGGATGTTTAAATGTTGCTAGTAGGAGGGTGGAGGGGGTTGCTAAACTGCCAGTAACAGTCAGATCACTCTCATTTGAATTGAGATGGATATCAGAGAGAGAGGGAGGAGGACTACTGGAATGCCAGGGACAGTTAGATTATTCACATTATGTATGAACATATGAACATACGAAATTGTTAGCAGATACAGGCCATTTGGTCTATCTAATCTGCTTGAGTGTGCAGCACGCTGTCTATTAAACTGCAGCTGCCCTCTCTCCCCTTGCACCCCATTCTAACTTTCTAACTTAGTGCCCTCCAATTCTGACTTCTTTTTCCCCATCGTCCCCACAGTTTTGACTCTCCCTTTGGCCCTATCCCACCCACTCTTGAAGTTGTCCACTCTCTGCAGTGCTACCACTGCATCTGGCAGTGCATTCCAACCAGCTACCACCCTCTACATAAAATAGTGCCTCCTCATTTCAATCTTGAACCTTCCTCCCTCCAATTACCTTTCAGAAGCCCATAAAGGAAGTGGGGAGGCACTGGTTTGACAGGGACAGTCAGATCCTTGCTTTATCATTAGGAAGGCCACTGGGTGGGACAGGGGTCCTTTAGACTAGACTACCAGGGACAGTCAGATCACTGGCATTAGCATTCAGATGAAAATGGGGAGGAAGGGGGATCATTAGACTACCAAGGATAGCATAGCTAGGAAGGGGTCTGGTGAAGGGGCATGGAAGAGACGCTGCACAATGCTTGGATGCATGTAGATATTGTTCAGAGCCACTAATTACCTCATAATGACATGGAAATGGCCCTTTAGCACTGTGCATGCCCTATGCAATCATTAGCATTCTAGCCACTTAAAGTGGCTCACAGGTGTGATGAAGTTATCCGTTTGTGATGCAGCATCTCCGTATCTCCTGGAAGTTTGTTGCTGGCAGGGAGCTTTGGTAGCACTGTGCATAAGCACTACACGTAGCACTATCACAGGCCAATATTGAAAACGGCAGAAGACTGGTCAGGATGCTGTTTTTGTCTGAATATCACATCCTGGACAGTGTGGCATTATATATAGCATGGTGTGCAGTTAGTGTAGCCTTGCAGTGACTGAATATGGGGCCCAGAAAGTGTAAGTCACAGGAAAGCCCTAAAGTACATGCTTTGTGTTCTACAGACTGTCTCTCTCTCTCTCTCTTTTTCTTTGTCTTTCTCTTTCTTCCTCACTATCTCAGTTTCCAAGACTACAACAATATGTCTTGAGTCTGAGATACACAGAAGAGATTTCACTGTTTGGGGATGGTACCTACTAAAAATGCAACACCCCATGATGCAACGCTGTAGTGTCAGTGTTTGGTATTAGCTCAGGTACAGTGTCATCCAAGAGATTGAAGCTCTCTGTCTCAGATTTCAGTTTACTGCATGACAAATTGAAATAATTGCCAATGGATTACATTGAGTTCCTGCAGAATCCAGTAAGTTATTCCAGCAAAAACTATGATTCTGTGCTTTAACCTGGTGGACAGCATTGCACTTGATGCAAGACATAAACCCATGATATGCCCAGAGGCATGAAAGCTGCAAGTAGAGCCACTGACAGCAACTCTAGTAAATCTACTGCATGGATAGATTTCCTGGACCGTGCTGAGCAATAACACATTCTTTACCACCCAAGGAGTGTCTATCCATAATTTGCACTGACTTTACATCAGCAATCTTTGTGCTTGCCTTGTGCTGATATGTTTTGCACTTGCTTTGATGAAACCCAAATCAACATCCACAATTGTCGTCAGACATTTATAAAAGGCCAAGCATAATAAGGCAATTTTTAAAAATAATGATAGAGTAGTACATAACGTGAATATTAGTAAATATCAAAATGGCACAGGGCACACTGTGTAAAGTTTTACTGTCAGCATTGTGCTGTCTCTGTCTGCAAGTCAACTTGGGTCCTTTGTATATCATACAATCACAGCTGCTTTGCCTTCAGATCACTCTTCTATTTCATAGTAATTGATAGGACCAGCTGAGTTGCTCTGAAGGCTTAATGTAGAATCAGTTCCAAAAATTATGTTCACAGCTGTGCTAATTGGTATTTCCAGAACTGATATACTGTCAGGAGTTGTCCAGCACCTGATTCTCACAGCTGGTGCAGCACTGTATGTGAAGAACAGTCACAACCTCCCACTTACCTACTACATCTGGTGGTTTATACCTATGATGATTCCTCAGTCTGCACTTTCCTTCTTTTGTTCTTTATAAACTTCTTTAATTTTGTTTACTCCTGCAGCATGCATATGGATAGTTTGAACAATGTTTAATTCAAGACATAAGGTGATGTACCATTATTGTCCTAGCATTTGTTTATGTTGCTATTTTTTGGCTTGCTTTATTTTTCAATATCCAGAAAACTTTTAATGACCTTTGTTTGAACAAGGATATTCCTTTGTGTTTCTTTTCCTTTTTATGTTTTATGAAGAATGGTTATGCGCTTGCTAGTTATACTACACAAACAAGTATAATGTAATTCCTAGTCTACAAAGAACTGCAGCAGAGGAAGACTACTGCAGGTAGCCTTTCCTCCACCCTCTATGAAGCTAGGTTAGGACTGCTCTGGATATACTATGGTATCTCTAAACTCAGTATCCTGAGTCTTGGGATACTGACCCCACTGGCCCGAAATCCATGCTTCCAAATCAATCACATGCCTGATAATACGATGTCAGGCATCTGACTGAAAAATACAAAAGGCAATTTGAAGGGACTTCGCACCCTGAATCCCCACACTCCCATAACTAAAATAAGTAACTCCAAGAGGGAGCGGACCTCAGAGTTACAAAAAATTAGTTACGTGGTATAAAATTGTAAAATTTTACTGGATGCATTGAGGGATAGAACCCACACATCCCAGAGCATGCTGGCCGAGCTGCCAGTAGTTTAGCCCTCAGTACCACTGGGGCAGCTCGGCTAGCCTCCTGATTCCTCCAGTATTTAAAGCCCATCAACAGGGGTAAGGTAGCAAGCTGTCATATCTGCTACCTACCCATGTAAACATCCGTCGGATTTCCTACTGTCGGGATGCTCATTATCTGGATACTGAACCTGTCAGGCAACACTGCCCAGGCAGGTCAGTGTTGGGATGGTGAGCCTCGGCAAACCATAAGGGTACCACTGCACCCTCACTCAGCCTAGCAGAGGGCTGGTCCTTGGTAACCCTCCCCAAGTGCATTACAGTGGGAGGAAGGGAGTCAGATATGAGGTGGCTGAGAGAAGGAAGTCTGGGAGTATCTCATAGGATTAGGGTGGACAGGAGCTATTGGGAGGAGGAGGAGGAGCAAGGGGGGGTTAAGAGGAATTATTCAGTTCTACTAGCCCTCTTTTCCTCAGTTGGGGCCTCCAGTTGCACTGTGGTGATTTAGAGACCTCCAGCATCTTCAAAACTGGGTGAGTATGTAGACAAGGAGATGGGAAGCTATTAGAAGAATGGCAGAAAAGTGGGAGGTACTGCTTGTAGAGAACTTCAATCTACCTGATATTAATTGGAGCCTCCCAGCCACAATCCCAGCTAGAAGCAGGGTTATTCTGGACTCCCTGCAGATGTTATTCCTGAGGCAACTGATCAAGGAACCCACTTGTGATGGGGCAATACTGGACCTGATGCTTACAAAGAGGAACGGTGTTGTGGACGTCAGGATGGGATGCCACCTGGGGGCCAGTGATCACCAGACAGTGTGGTTTAACATTAGGATGGCATCACAAGTGAAACATACAAGGACAAGGGTCCTGGACTCAAGAGGGCTGGTTTAAAAAAAATGACAGAATGCCTCAAGGATGTACTGGTGGGGAGATTACCCTAGTAGTGTGGAGGGACAGTGGGACAGATTAAAGGATAGAATAATTTATTTTTATTTTATTCATTTATTTCACATTGCAGATTAATACCTTTGAGCACAGAGGCTCTTTTACAAAGGCTCCAAGTCAAGATGACTACAAGACAACAAATCAACAGGTACTGGAAATCAAAAAAACATGAAACACAGGAAAAAATAAGCAAACACAATCAGTGGTACATACACTGATTTACGTGTGTGTGCTTTGTTACTAAGTGCAATATCTGTAAGTACAGTAGAGTCAATTAAACTATGACTTCACATCACAGTGGGGTTTACTGCATGGAGTGCTAACAAATGGTTGAGAAGCAGCCAGGAAAAGCATGCTTTAATAGGCAGAAGCAAAGGTGAGGAGGGAGAAGGAGGAAGAAGGGGGAGGTAGAAGGGGTGGGAAAGTTGGTTAAAGGAAACGGAAGGTGGGGCGAGATAAGAGAGCTGGAGTTGAGGGTTGGGGTTAGAAGGGGAGGAAATGACAGAGGTGTGGGGGTCATAGTGAGGGGCAGGGGGAGTCTGTGTTGAGGGTGCCTCATGCCATGGCATGAGTAGGGGCAGTTTGAGAGAGAGAGGCAAGTTAGAGTTGGGGTAACAGCCAGGAGCAGGCCTTGTACAGACAGAGGGAGAGGGGATGGAGGGGTAGGTGAGACCTGGGAGGAGACAGAGGAGAAACTGTGGCTCTGGCTGTGTATGAGGGAGTGAGGAGACTGAAGTGAGAGGGTAGGGGGTGGGGAACAGTTGGGCAAGAGCGTAGGGAGAATTAGCCCTGGGATAGTGAAGGCAACAAACCTCTGCAACAAAGGAAGTGAGCAAAAGCAGATGATAAAGAAGCTACTATGGTTCTCAAGGAAGGTGGCACAAAGGTAAGGGAAAAAAGGGCAGCATTCAGGAGATACAAGGAGACAGAGGGAAGAGAATGGAGAGATGTACCAGCAAAAGCAGAGGGAAGTGATGAAAGTGGTGTTGGGTGCTAAGGAAGAAACAGAGGAAAGAACAGCCAAAGAGGTAACAAAGCCAAAGGAGTAACAAAGGGAGTCAAGACTGTTATTCAGTACATAAGTGAGAAAAGAAAGACAAGGGGGAGGGAATTAGAGGCCTGAGGGGTGCAGAGGAAGACTGTGCAGAGGATGATCAGGAAAAAGCAGATATTCTGAAAAAATACTTCTGCTAGGACTTCATGGTGGAAGGGGAAGGGGATGGGCCCCATTTATGGTACAAAACCATGGGAGGGAGAGAAGTAGACACAAGTCAATTCATGGAGGAAAGAGTCCTGAAAGAACTTGTGAATCTGAGCATGGACAAGGCTATGGGGGGAGATGGGTTATACCCCAGGGTTTTGAAGACTCTTGGGGAGGTACTGGCACCTTTATTCTATGGCTCACTAGATGCAGGGGTGATCCAATAACACTGGAGAAGGGAAGATGTAGTGTAGGAGCAGTAGCAGGGAAGAAGCTGGCAACTACAAACCATTTAGTCTGACATAAGTAGTGAGGATACTAATGGAATCACTTCTAACGGAAAGTCTTCTCCACAGTAAACAGATTGGGGAAAAGACTAACCCCAGAGAACTCTGGGACACCCTAAATAACCTCCTCAGCATGGTCAGGAAGGCTGAACCCATCACCCTCATGCACGGGAACAAGCTCACTAATGACCCCTCAGATGTGGCTAACATGTTTTATTCATTTTTAGGGGATTTAGACAAATGCAAACCCTCCCTCTCCCCCACTCACCCTGGCTAAACTAAACCCCCTCCCACCTCCAACCCTACCTCACTCAGGTTCCATTCCAAATTTCTACTTCTGAGCATTAGCACCCTCTGACACTGTAAAGTTCATCTACTCAAATAACCCTAGACTCAGTAAAGGGGCAGATGGGGTTCATTTCAAAATTCTCAAGCTTGCCCTAGCCTATCTAGCAGCCCCCCTTACAAACATCATGAATCTTTCTCTCTGCACTGGCACCTATCCATGTATCTGGAAACTGGCCATAGTAAAATGTCCGTTTAAGTTAGGCTCGAAGAACGAGGTAGGAAACTACAGGGCAATTTCTCTTCTTGCCCTCCTCTCCAAGATATTGGAAAAATTAATACATTCTCAGGTCACCTCCTTTCTCAACAGCTATAACAACCTCACAGATGCCCAACATGGTTTCAGAGCCACCCACAGCACTGAGGCAGCCTTTACACAGGCTCTGTTTTCAGTGACCTGACAAAGACCTTCAACCTTGTTGACCACGTCATGCTCTTGAACACCCTATCTGACTTCCATTTCTTGAATAACATAGTTAATTGGGTTGTGAACTATCTCTCTCACAAAACACAGTTAACCACAATCAATGGGCAGTTCTCCTCCGAATGCCCTATCAAATACAGTGTTCCCCAGGGCTCTATCTTGGGCCCCCTACTTTTCACCCTTTTTGTCAATAAGCTCCCAGAAGTTTGTAGCAACACTAAAATGGTCCTCTACGTGGACGATGCTACGCTGTACTGCAGCATCAGCTGTCCGGACGTGATGCTCACCAGCCTACAATCCAACTTCAAAAGTCTGCATGGTTCACCAATGAAGGCATGATGCTAACCTCTAAAAAAAAAAAAATACATGGTTTTCTCCAGTCCTAGGAAAACCTACAACCCAAAACAAACCCTCTCCAATAATGATGGAAATCTCATAGATCAAGTCACTAACTTTAAATACTTTGGTCTTCTGCTGCATCCCCACCTGTCCTTCAACTTTCACATCTCTAACGTCATAAATAAGGTTCACGTGAGATTGAGGCTCCTATACAGATAGTCAGGCTAGCCCGCCCAGCTTATCTATGCATACAATCTCTATTGCGGATGTTCTGCTTTTCTAAGGTGGTTACACCGGGGATCTCTATTGTCACTGTTCTGTTTGTCTAAGCTGGTTAGGCGGAGTGGTAAATCTGCTTCAACTAGCAACAAGGTGTCATCCTAAGTAAACTCCCTGTCCACTATATAGTTGTGTGGCATCTAATGGTAGTATCTGGAAATCTGGGCTATTTTGTACAGCAAACAAAATATTCCAAGAGCACCCCTCTATACTGCTGTTCTACTACTTGTTATTAATTCCTAGCCTGTACCGTCATTGTCCTATATACTGCACTGCTGTTCTCTCATTTACTACTAAGTCCATGTATGTTCCAGTAGGTCGGTTTCATTTTTCCCCTGGGCCACAAGGACTAACCCACCACCCTCCACCTTGGTTATCCTGCAATAACAGCCTTCCTTTCAGGGTTAGCTGATTTTGCGTCAAAGTACATGATACTAGGCTAAGTATGTTGATTGAGAAAGTACATATCTACATGTCTTGCAACCTGCTATGGTAACCATTGCTTTGATGCCTAAATCCCAGGTTTTTGGTGTTCTGAGCAACTAGTAGTATAAAAATGCTAGAATGCTAGTCAGGGATGATTTTTACTGTCCAGAACTGCATAGTACATTGAGAATTTAGATTGTAGTTAATAATGCTAGTCAGGGATGTATTATTTTGGATTAAGAACTGCAAAGTTGAAAGGTTAAAATTGTCTGAATCAGGACTACAAAGCTGAGTGGGCCCCCAACACAGGGGGCAAAGTAATTGTGTAGTACTGTTGGAGGGGCCTATTTCCAATAGACAACCAAAGACACTGGGCTTTTCTGTAAGGTTTGCACCTGTTCATAAGGTCTGACAGGGACACACTGTCAAGGTGTTGGGGGGGGGGAGGTAAGTAAGGTAAGTGAGTGCTCTTCTTCCTTCTTTTAGAAGACTAGGGTGATCAAATGGAAGGACAGAGAAGTTGAAGAGAAAACCAGACAATGGATCAGGCAGATTTTAGGCATAGTTTTTGGGCCACTAGGGCATGGGGTAGCATTCGGAGGGTTCAAATGGAAGTACCATGAAGGTGGAGTGGAAGCCAACCAAGGGATCAGGCAGGTTTAGGGTATGGTTTCTGGGCCACTAGAACATGAGGCAACATTTTGAGGATGGTAGGGTGCAATGGATGTGGGACGGCCATGGTGTTGGATATGGCATAAAGGCAGGGGGGGCTGAATGGTTTGTAGGTAGCTAACACTACTAAAGGAGGAGGTGGGGTGGTTGAGGTGGTCACTAAGCAGGGTGGGGGAGGAGGGGGAGGATTGGAGGAGGGCCAAAGGGTGCACCAGCTGGGCGAGGGGTGAAAGTGAGAAGATAGGAAGGGGCAGAGGGGCCCTAGGAACAGATGTAGTAATAGACTGGAGGACTCACAGAGAGTGGCAGATAGTCAGATCAAAAAAACAAGGCAAGCACAGGCAGAGAACAGGCAAAAAACTGGAGGGGGCACATCAGACAGTAGGCTGCAAAACAAGGATACACTGCAGGTGAACAGATTCACACCCTTGGACACCCAGGAAGAAGATGAGAGAAAGGAAAAGGCGTGTGAAGAGTCCACAGGGGACGAAGGGAGGGCCAAGGTAATAGAATGTTCTGGAGGAAGTGGGATGGGAGACGCACCTTTTGGGGGGGGACCTCAAGGGAAGTTGCCAAATGGCACCAAGGTTGAGGTAAACAAACTCATAAAGGGGACACACCCCACAGAAGAATTAGTGAGGGAACCTAAAATAAGCTCAGGGCAGGAGAGGATCGGCAGAGGGGGAAAGGAGGAGGGTCCCCATTCGCAGAGGAAATCAGACAGTAATGAGGCAGGACAAGCACAAAGGGAGGAAACAGGGCTCGCAAAACGGGAGGCAAGGATCCGGGGAAGAGGTGGTGGCACCAGCACTGGGGAGAAGGAGTATGTAGTCCAGGGGACGAGAACTCGGGGGATGGAGATGGACAAGGGGGACAAAGGGAACAGGGAGGAAGACAGGATGCAGGGAAAGGGGTGTAAACTGGATAACTAAAAGTACAAGCAGAGGGAGAGGGGTAGAAGGGTCTTTCTGACAGGGAACTCAGTAATTAAACAAATCAGATGGGGTGGTAAGGGGGACAGGAGCAGTGCAGTTTGGGCTGAATGCATGCCAGGGATATGATGGCACTCGAGGTAGGGCACAATATTCCCACATGCAACAAATGCGAGGTGAAAAGCCTCACTTGTTGCTGCACCTCTGCACCAGTGATCTGGATGGGAATAGTCTAATAGAGGTGCAGGCAAGATTCAGGGAGCTTGCCTGGGTTTGTAGTATGGAATACCAGTCTATTGCTTTCTCAGAGGTACTGCCTTTGACAAGAGCAAGCACACCAAGGAAGCAGAGGATTGAGGAACTCAGCATATGGCTAGTGGATTGGAGCAAGCAGATGGGGTTTGGGTTGGTGAAGGACTAGAGATCAACATGGGAAGACAAGAGCCTATTTGCCCCTGACAGACTACACCCAAACAAGGAGGGATCGGTAGTACTAAAGAGTAAGTTAGGGGAGCTCATTAAAAGAATGCACCTTTTAAACTGAATTCGGGGGGGGGGGGGTTAAGGTAAAGTCGACTGAAAGAAGCAGAAGAGACTATTTATTAAAATTTGTTAACCGGGTAAGCCCACTGAGACATAGCGTCCCTTTTTCATCCTTTTTGCATCCGGACCCCTTCCCCAGGATGGCGATAGAGAGCTGGAAAATAGCATGACCAAGGGTAGGGTAGAAGGGGATGGCAGGGAGGTGGGGGGTATATGATGGAAAGTATTATCCACAAATGCCAGGAGATTTGGGAACAAAATGGTGGACTTGGAGGCCATTATGGTGGACGAGGCACTGGACATTGTGGCAGAAACTGAGACCTGGTGGTCAGAGCACCATACTTGGGAGACACTTATCTGGGGGTACAGACTTTTTAAGAAGGGCAAGACTGGAAGAAAGGGGGGTGGCATTGTACATCAAGGATGACATTAGGGCAATGAAAGGGAAGGAGGAGGAGGAAGGAAGGATGGAGGTTCTGTAGGTCACACTGCTGGAAAAACATACTAGAGAATCATTAAGGCTAGAGGTGTGTTATACAGACCTCCTATGCAGGGAGAGAAAGGGGATAGGCAGCTGATGCAGGAAGTTCAACAGATGGCTCTCTAGGAGGAGCTTCTGCTAGTGGAGGACACTAACCTCCCCATTGTGAACTGGGAGATCCCAACAGCAGTATCTGCCAGGAGCAGAAGGATCCTAGAGGCGCTATAAGGTGCTTTCATGCAACAGCTGGTTAAGGAGTCCACTAGGGGCCATAACTTACTGGACATAGTCCTCACTAATGAGGAAAGAGTGAAAGAGGTGGTGGTGGGAGGCAGCCTAGGTATAATTGATCACAGGACAGTGAGATTCAGGGTGAAGATGGGGACGGAGTCAAATCGGACCAGCATGAGTGTTATGGGAGTGTTCAGGCGGATAAACTTTAACAGAATGAGGAGGATATTTAGGGAAGAAATGGTGGGGAAGGGGAATATAGGAGACATGGAGGAGCTATGGTATCTGTTAAGGAGAGGTTACTGAAAGCCACTGAAATATGCATTAAGAAGGTAAGAAAGAACAAAAACAGAAGGAGGCCACTCTGGTTTACAAGGGAGGTGTTGGGGCAATTATGGAAAGGAAAAGGGCATTCAAAAAGTGTATGAAGACCCAGAGGAAGGAGGACAGGGAGACTTACAGGGAGAAACTTGGGGTAGCAGGACAGAAGATAAGGAGGGCTAAAGTGGATACTGAGGAGCAAATTGTTAGGCAGGGCAAAAAGGAGGATAAGATTTTTTTTAGGTTTGTGGGGAAAAGGAGGAAGGTAAGGCAGGGGATAGTACGGTTGGGTGAGGGGGAATACAAGTGGAGGGGGACTTTGAGAAAGCAGAGGTACTAAATAGCTACTTCTGCTCGGTCTTCATGGTGGAGAGGGAGGGAAGGGGACCTGAGTTGGAGGGGAGGAGCAGGGAGGACAAAGAGGTGGATACTAACCTAATTAGTGAAGACAGGGTAATGGAGGACCTAGGCAGGTTAAAGGTGGATAAAGCAATGGGGCCAGATGGCTGGCATCCAAGGATACTCAGGGAACTGAGGGAGGAGCTGGCAACACCGCTGATGAAACTGTTTAACTTGTCCCTGGATACAAGGTCTATGCCAAGTGACTGGAAGAAGGCAGATATAGTGCCGCTGCCTAAGGGGGGAAGCAAGGAGGCAGCAGCAGCAAATTGTCATCCAGTCAGCCTCACATTGGTGGTGGCTAAGGTGATGGATCTACAAATAAAGGAAAGGGTGGCAGACTACCTGGTGGACAGCGGCCTGCAGGATGATAGGCATCGTGGCTTCACGAATGAGAGGTCATGCCAGATGAACTTAATAGAGTTCCATGATGGAGTGACTCAGGTGGTTGCTCTGGGAGGGGCAGTGAACACGGCCTATCTGGACTTCAGTAAGGCCTTTGACACCATCCCTCATGGAAGGTGGGTTAATAAGCTGGAAAGCTTAGGAATGGGATGGAAAATAACTGGGTGGGTGGAGAACTGGTTGAAGAACAGAAACTAGAGGTTGGAGGTAAATGGGGTAAATGCCAGGGAGAGGGGGGTGATGAGTGGGGTGGCCCAGGGGTCAGTTCTGGGACCCCTCCATTTTTAATATCTATATCAGCAATATAGCAAATAGGCTGGAGAGGAGGGTGTGCCTGTTTGCAGAAGATATGAAGATCTGCAAGAGGGTGGACATCTCAGGGGGGATGGAGGCCATGAGGCAGGACCCGAAGATTCTGGAAGAGTGGTCGGAAGCTTGGCAGCTGAAATTCAGTGCCAAAAAGTGTGCTGTCATGCACATGGGGTGTAAAAACCCACATTTACACTTGGGGGGGAAAGAAGCAAAACAACTGAACAAGAGAGGGATCTGGGGATTATAGTATCAAGCAACGTTAGGGTAGATAACCAATGCAGCAAAGCGGTGAACAGTGAGAAAGGCAAATGGAATGTTGGCATGCATGGGAGGGGCATAACTAGCAGAAGGAGGGAGGTACTGATGCCTCTTTATAAAATCATGGGGAAGCCACACCAGAAGTAGGTGGTCCAGTTCTGGAGGCCACACCTATTCAAGGACATAGATGGGATCAAGAGGTTTCAGAGAAGGGCAACCAAGATGGTGCACAAAATGCAGGGGAAGCCATATGAACAGAGGTGAAGGGCATTGGATCTGTACCCATTGGAGACTAGAAGAGAGAGGGTAGGGCATGATAGAAACATTTAAGTATATGAAGGGATTAATAAGGTGAGGGAAGGGAGATTATTTAAAAGAAAGGTGGGGGCTAAAACTAGTAAGCATAGTCTAAGATTAGGAGAAGGAAGATTTAGAGGCAATGTGAGGTGGCATTACTTCATGGAGAGGGTGGTGGAGGCCTGGAATAAACTACCAGAGAAAATGGTGGGGGCTGAAATGGTGAAGGGATTTAAGAGGGCATGGGACAGACATATGGGGTTGGCAATTGGGGATGGGGAAGACCTGTGGCATAGATGACAAGTAGGGTGGGAGTGGGAAAGGGCAGACTCGATGGACCAGAAGGGTCCTTTTCTGCTGCTGGATTTCTATGATTCTATAATACAGGATCAGTAAATTTTTAATCCCAGAATCCAGACTCTGCCTAACAAGTTCCATTCTCATATCCCTTCTGGACTATGGATCCATCGTTTACAGCCCCTCGCCCACTTAACAACTCTTCTATAAACTTAAATCTAGCTACAATAATATCATATGCTTTGTCACTGGACTTCCCTGGAGAACACACCACTGCACCTGCTACAAAGCCATTGATTGACTCCATCTTAAGAGGCTTTTCACCCTCAAAAATATTTCTTTCTTTTCTCCATAAAGTTCACCTAAATAAACTTCCACTAAACGTGACATCACTATTCCTCAAATCAGCTCCTGCCTGCCAAATTTTCCAGCAATGTTTTCAGCATCACATTCTTTCACACCACACATGCACAAAATTCCATTGCTCATAAGGGCACGGAACAGTACAACTTGTTCCCACCTGATTAGCCTGCCTGCAGCTCGATAAATGCCTTTCATAGGACCCTCAATAGTGATCTATTAGATTAGATTAGAACACTAGTGAGGCCCCACCTGGAGTACAGTGTACAGTTCTGGAGACCATACCTACGTAAGGACATAGACAGGGTAGAGAAGGTTCAGAGGAGGGCAACAAAGATGGTGCATGGGTTGCATCACAAGTCCTATGAAGACAGGTTGAAGGAACTGAACATGTACTCCCTGGAGGAGAGGAGGAGGAGAGGGATATGATAGAGACATACAAGTATCTTACAGGGAGGAACAGGGTGCAGGAAAACACTATTTTTAAGCGAAAAAGATGTTTCAGGACTAGAGGCATGGGATAGGTGGAGGAGGACGATTCAGAGGAAACATGAGAAAAAATTTCTTCACAGAACGGGTGGTGGACAAGTGGAACACCCTGCCAGAGGAAGTGGTGGGGGCTGAAACAATCACGGGATTTAAGAATGCATGGGATAGACATAAAGGAATTCTAGAGGGCAGGGGTAAGGGGAAACAGACTTCTAGGAAAACAAACTGAACTTACAAGCTCAAATGGGCAGACTAGGTGGGCCATAGGCCCTTATCTGCCGACACTGTCTATGTATCTATGTATCTATGTATCTATGATCTCCAAGAAAAACTCGCTTGCAGTTGTTCTCCTACTATCTGCTGAATTTAACTCTGCATTTCACTCTCCCCCCTTCTACTCCAACCCTTTTCTCCATTATGGTTTTTCCCTCATCCTTCCCCCTCTACCTCTCCCTCTTTCCCTGTTTTTTCCTCCCCCTCCCCCATGACCCCTCACTCTTTCCCATTCCCCCCGTCCCCTCCTTCATTACTTCTTTTGGTTATCCTTTGTATGCAAATGACTCTAAATGTTTTTGTAAATTATGTCCAGTGAATAATTATTTTACCTTGCACATTCATGCTCTCTTGCCTGTAAATAAGTTTCTGTTATTAATGTATTACCTCTGCCTTTGTGTACGATGTATAGTGTAAATTGTTTCCCTGTATCTTTGTAATTTCATATACAACTGGATGTTTGTGAAAATTGTTATGTTTGCTCACATACTTTTCAGTATCAAATAAAATTGATTGATTGGTTTGATTGATTGACCCATAGAATATATTGCTTCCAGCAGGTTACAGGATAAAATGAAGTGTAGACTCATGGACAGGAGAGCACATCCAAAAAACATGGCAGATTTATTTCACTTGATGACCAGAGAAATACAGTAGATTGCAGGAGCTGTGGACATGGCCTACCTAGACATCAGCAAAGCCTTTAACACCATGCCGCATGGGAGGCTGTAAAACAAGCATTTGTCAATGCTGAATGTTTGTTTGCTGGTATTAGCAGTGGAAATGCAGGAGTTAGACAAATGCAGAGTAGGAATGGCAGTGAAGTATTGAATTTCACACCAACCCCACCTCCAACCTGCAGAGATGGACAGGCATTGGGGAATGCTTTTGAGTTGTCATCCATAACGTTCATGCCATTTCACCTCATCCTATCCCGCAGACACCGACAAGTGTTGAGGTGTGCCTTGGGGTGTTCTGCTATATGAACACACGCTGAAATGGGTGCAATATGGGAGAATGGGGTGAACTCTGGGGCTGAAGTGTCCAAGGCACACCTCAATGCCTGTAATTGGCTGCAGGGTGGGGGTTGGGGGTTGAACGGCATGAGCATTACAGTCAGCAATCCAAAGGCACACCCCTGATGCCTGTCAGTCTGTACAGGGTGGGATGTTATAGTTAGAAAGTCTAATGCCCCGGGCGTTTGTTCATATTTGCACTACAAATTTTCAGCATGGCCTTTTTGTGACCCCCACCTCATGAAAGCATTTGGGACCTATTCTCTTGAACAGTGGCACTGTGATTTTGTCAATGTGTCCCAAACTTTGAGTTCCCACAGCAACCGTGCCATTGTGTGCCAGATGTACGAAAACACAGATCGGGCAGGATGTGAAGAATGACAGCTGTACAATTCATAGGGAGGTGTGAAGAGATGGCAATGTTGAAAATCTGTAGTGAAAATATTAAAAATGCTCGAACTTCTGAGCTTACGTGGAAACTGCACAACGCATGCGCATAACACAGTCATTTAGTGGAATTATTTCACCATATTTTCAGCATAGGCATTTTGTGACCTCTGCTCATGAACAGTGTCACTATGATTTTCTTAATCTGTCCCGAACATTGATTTCCCACAGCAACCATGCTATTTTACGCCAGATGTGTAAACGCATATTCGGGGCAGGATGTGAAAAATGACAGTTGTACTGTTCATAAGGAGGTCTGAAAAAATACCAGTGTTGAAAATCTGGAGTGAAAGTACTACAGATTTGTGAAGTTATGAGGGTGCGTGGAAACTGCACAACAAGCGCTTGTAACAAAGTTATGTTATGGACGTTTGTCACCAAATTTTCAACATTGGCATTTTAGGACCTATGCTTATGAAGACAGTCACTGTGATTTTACATAGGAACATACGAATCTGCCAGCAGAACAAACTAATCAGTCTATCTAAGTCTGCCCGAGTGTACAGCTTGCACCCTAGATTGCAGCTGCCCAAGCCTCCTCCCTGTCAGTTCCTCCCCCGCTTGTCCCAGCCCCGGCCCTACTGACTCTTCCTCTTGCTTTATCCCACTCCTTCTTAAAGCTATTGACTGTCCTACATATTACCACCTCCTCTGGCAACGTATTCCAACTAGACACCACCCTCTCAGTGAAGTAGTGCCTCCTAATTTCCCTCTTCAAACGTCCCCCTTCCAACCTTAGTCCGTGCCCCCTCTTCTCTCTTTCACTCCTCAGTTTAAACACCCCCTCTATGCTAGGTTTATTTACCCCCCCCAGGTATTTAAATGCTTCAATCATATCCCCATGCCTCCTCTCCTCCAGTGTGTACATGTTCAGCTCCTTCAGCCTAACTTCATATTCCTTTCCTTCCATCCCCTTTAAACATTTTTGTTGCCCTCCTTTGCACCCCCCGCCAGTAACTTTATATCTCTGCTCAGGTATGGCTTCCAGTATTGCACACAGTACTCCAGGTGCGGTCTGACCAATGATCTGTAGAGAGATAGGATCACATCCCTGTGTCTGGATGAGAAGGCCTGGTGATGCACCCCAGCATCCTGTTTCTCTTCGCTGCTGCTCTCCTGCACTGGGCTCAGTTGTTCATGCTCCCAGTTACCAACACCTCTAGGTCCTTATCCTCCTCTGTGATCCCCAACCTAACCCCCTCAACCAATAGTCCCTCTTCTGGTTCTTAGCCCCGAAGTGCATCACTTTACACTTCTTTGTGCTGAATCCTAGCTGCCACTCCACAGAATTTGTCTCTAGTTTGGTTAGGTCCCCCTGCAATTTTTCTAATCCATCCTCTTTGTCCGCTACTGCCCCAGATTTGGTATAATCTGCAAATAGACTAACCCTGCTCCCCACTACATGTGCTATATTGGAGAAAAAGAGCCCAAATAGCAATGGGCCCAGCACTGAACCCAGCGGCACCCCGCTTGTTACTGCTTTAGGTGCCAAGAGCTCCAAACCCACCACCACCCTCTGCATCCTCCCCGGTAACAAGTTCTCTATCCATTTAGTCAGCTTTTTTCCCACCCCCACTGCTGTCAGCCCCCCCCCCCAGTCTCTCATGAGGCACTGTATCAAAGGCCTTACTGAAGTCCAAGCACAGGACATGTACTGCATGGCCCCTGTCCAACTCCCTTGTCACCCAGTCATAATACTCTATTAGGTTGGTTTGACAAGACCTCCCTGAGATGAACCCATGTTGCCAGCCATCTTGGAGGCCATTATTCTCCAGAAATGCGACCAGCCTCTACTTCAGTATCGCTTCCATAAGCTTACCCAGTATGGATGTGACACTGACCATCCGATAATTTCCTGGCTCCTCCCTAGGCCCACCCTTGTGTATGGGCACCACATGGGCCAGCCTGCAGTCCTGGGGCACACACGCCATTTCCAGGGAGGTGTTAAACAGATTTGACAGTGGCTCAGACAACAGCTCCACCATCTCCATCAGCAGCCTGGGGAGAATGCCATTGGGACAAGGTGCCTTGTCTGCCCTTACTGCCCTTAGCCCTTCTAGCACCCTGCTCCCTGTGATCACTTTGTCCATCACCTCCTCCCCCCCTTTCCTCACCCTCAGCCTGTGCTGGTAGTGGACCATCCCTCTCCTTAGTGAAAACGGAGCAGAAGTACTCATTTAAAATTTCCACTTGCTCCTACCCCTTTTCCACCAAATCCGCTCCCCGCTTTATTTTCAATATATGTTCCTTGCAGTTCCTCTTTTCCCTGACATACCAAAAAAAGTCCTTTTCCCCTTCCTTTATGCTCTATGCAAACCTTAATTCCCTGGAGGCCTTAGCTTTTTTCACCCTCCTGGCCACCTCCCTTGACCAACTCCTGTAAGCCTCCTTATCCTCTCCCTTCCCTGTTCTCCTGTACTTCCGGTATGCAGTCCTCTATGCCCTCACCCCTTGCAGTACTTCCTTGTTCAGCAAGCAGGGTTTCTTGGCTCTGCTCTTCTTACTCCTGGCCCTCATGCAGGCTACTGTGGCCTCTGTTAGCCCAGTCTTTATGACTCCCCATTTTTGTTCTGCATCCATCCCCGGCCTTATATCCTGGAGTCTTCCTCGCAGTATTGCTCCCATCCTCCCAAAGTCTACCACCTTAGTGCCTATGCCTCCTGTCTCCCTGCCCAGCCTGAGAATGAGCCACACTGTTTTGTGGTCACTACCCGCTAGTGGGTCCTCCACCCTTACCTGCCTCACCACCTCCCAATCCATTTGCCAGTACTAGGTCCAGAGTGCTACCAAGCCTTGTAGGCCCACTTACCAATTGTGTCAGAAGGCCGTTCTGGAATGCATTAAGGAGCACTTGCTCCCTGGTACTGCTAGTGGCCAGGGTGCTCCAGTCAACCACTGGTAGGTTAAAATCCCCCACTATCACCACACTCTCCCTTCTACACACCCTCCTTATCTGCTCTGCCAACTCCCCATCCAGTTCCCCGGATTGGGCTGGTGGTCTGTACCCCATTCCCAGCCTCAGCTTTCTGCCCTTGGAGTCCAGGAGCTGCACCCAAAATGCCTCTGTCCTCTCCTCTTCTCCCTTGTCCCTTATGCATTTGTTCCATTTCCTCACATACAGTTCAACCCCACCCAACCCCCTGGTCCCTGATCTATATCCTGTATCCCGGGATTGGCAAGTCCCAATCATGGTACTCTGTGGCCCAAGTCTCTGTCACTGAAGCAGTGTCCACCTTCCCCTCTGAAAGAAGCCCCTGAAGCTCTGTAATTTTGTTCCCCAGGCTTCTTGCTTTGAGAGAGACCATCTTCCACCCATACCCCTCTTTCTCTTCACTCTTCTTCTTGGCCTGTGTCCCTCCTCCCAGTAGTCCACATCCTTTCTCCTCGTTATTCTTACCAGATGGTGGTGCCTTCTGTATTACAGTCAGACCACTCTGCCTGCCCCCTCCCAGCTTGGTTTCTATGCCTCCAGCTTAACCTATATCTGGGGGGGGGTGAGCTCATTAGGCTCCCCTGTCTGGACCTTTCTACCAACCTCAGTGTTTTGGCCAACTCCCCAGTAGTTTAAATCCACCTTAGTAAAGATATACCCCTCTAATCTCACCTTTATTACTCCTCTCCTCTCCCTGCTCAAGTGTATCCTGTCCCACACGTACAAGTCACTATTCTCCCTACCCCAGTTAGTCACTAACCCATAATTTTTGGTGTGGCACCAATCCCTTAGCCACTCGTTGAACTCCTCAATGCTACCCTTCCTCCCAGTGCTTGCACATGGTACCGAGAGTACCTCCGAGACTGTCACTGACTCCTCCACCCCCTCACACTGCCTGCCCAACTCCTAGAACATCCCAATCACTACTTCCACAGTCTCCCCCACCAAGTCGTTTGTACCCACATGCAACAGTAAATGAGGTTTCTTCCTCCCCCTTGCTGCACATTTGAGCAGTGCCTGCCCTGCCCCTCCTGCAGTGAACCTGGAGATAGCTTTAACCCAAATACAGCTGTGCCTTTCCCCCCTTCCGCCCCATCTCACCCCTTTCAGTACAGAATCTCCCAGGACAAGTACTACCCTGCCCCTTACCCCCTTTCCCTTCTAATGCCCCTTCCACTACCCCAGTATTCATTCTTCCCTACCTCTTGCCCCCACCAGCTGCACCCTCTGTTACCTCTGTATCTGCACCCCCTACTTCTGCTTCACCCCTTCTCTGTGCCTTATTCCTCCCATCTCCCTTGAACCCCTTCCCAGACTGACTACTTACTACTAGGCTTCCCATGATGACCTTCCCTGCTGATTTCCAACCCCTCTCCTAACTCCTATCCCCGTTGTTGTCGATTTAGAGCCCCCATTCTCTTTGACCCCAATAGTGATGCCCCTCCCATCCTTCCCCCATCCCATAGCCTTCTGTCCTCCAGTCACCCCCCTCCTTCCTTACTAGCCCCCCCTTCCACCCATTTGTCCTAGCTATCTCTTCCCCTACCTGTTGCCACCCCTCTCATGCCCTGCTTGTCCTCCCCCAATTCAGTATGTTCCTGATCCCCATCTCTCTCTCCCATAGCAGAGGCTCAAATCTATTCCTAGCCGATAACCCTCCTACATCTCTTTCCCTTATCTGTTCCCCATTCCTACTTCTTCCCCTCCCTGCCCCCCTGGTCCCACTCCTGGTCCCTTCCTACCCACAGCCATTTGCTCTCTCTCCCCTGGTACTCCTTGTGGTGTCTTCCTACCCCATCAGGAGGCCCCCCCCTCACCTTGGGCACCCCCTTCCTTCCCCTCTCTTTTCTGCTAGTGCCTCTGATACTGGAGCGATTTCAGTCCCTAGTTGTTCTTCCCCCATCCCCCCTTGCCATCCCCTTTTTCCCTCCACAGCCAGGATGCCTACCATACTCATCTGCCCTGCCACTTAGACTTCTCCAAACCTCCACAGTTCCTCCCTGAAACTAGCCAGTTGTGTACAGACCATGCACCTCCCCATCCTCCAAGCCCACTCCAGGATCACGGTGGACCCACACCCTGTACACCCCACCACCCTTGCAAAGATGCCCGCCCTATTGACATGTGGCATCTGCCCCATATTGGCCCCCATCTTATGTTATGGGCTCTTACTCCCGGTTTCTGTACCATACTACAACTGTTAGGGCCCTATTTACTCAAATTCCTGTTCCCCCCACACTAGTCCCCCTACTTCCCCCCTTGCCGACCTGGTTAATTCAGTCTCAAATTTCATCCGTTAGATACTGTATTACTGCAGCAATCCTAAAGCTTTCTTGTCCATTTTTCACCCCTCAGCTACCATACTTTTTGTTCTCAGCCCTCATAGTTTCACTTAGCCCAGTTATAAATCGTATTCTACTCCAAGTATTACTCAGCTCAGTCAGAGAAATAAACAGAACAAATAAATATGTATTATTACAGCAATCCTAACAGTATAGCTCAGTACTTAGTTCAGTTAGAGAAATAAACAGAACTACTAAATCTGTATTTTCACAGCAATCCTAAAAGTATCCAATCATTGCTTTGTCTCCACCCCAGAGACCCTGCTATAATATAGGACCACACAGGACCCTGGGCGGTTGGGTGGGCAACTCTAAAGTCATGACAGAGCTCCATTGAGCTCACTCGCTCCCCCCCTCTCTCACTCGCTCACTTGTTCTGCTTCTCCTGGTGCTGCAGGCTGCCCTTTTGTACTGGGCTCCTGCCTTCATTGGTGCCTTTTTCTTCCCACAAAGAAATCCACAGCAGTCCCAACAGAGCTCTGTTGAGCTCACTCAGTCCTCCTCTCTCACTCACTAGCTTGTTCTCTTTCTCCCTGTGCTGCAGGCTGCCCTTTTGTACTGGGCTCCTGCCCGCTTTGGCACCCCTTTTTTTGCCCACAAAGAAATCTGCAGCAGTCCTGACAGAGCTCCATTGAGCTCGCTCACTCCCCCTCTCTCTTGCTCACTCTGTTTCTTCCGGCTCTGCTGGCTGCCCTTTTATACTGGTCTTCTGCCTGCATTGGTGTCTTTATCAGCCCACAAAGAAATCCGCAGCAGTCCCAACAGAGCTCTGCTGAGCTTGCTCACTCCCCTGCTCTCACTCGCTCATTCTGTTTCTCCCGGTGCTGCAGGCTGCCCTTTTGTACTGGGCTCCTGCCTGCATTGGCACCTTTTTCTGCCCACAAAGAAATCTAAAGCAGTCCTGACAGAGTTTTGTTGAGCTCGCTCACCCCCCCACACGCTTGTTCTTAATCTGTCCCAAACACTGATTTAACACATCAACCACACTATTCTGTGCCAGAAGTGCGAAAACACATTTTGGCCAGGATGTGAAAAATGAGAGCAGTACTGTTCATAAGGAGGTGTGAAAAAATGACAGTGTTGAAAATCTGGCATGAAAATATTGCAAATTTGTGAAGTTACAAGGGTGCATGGAAATTGCACGGCACACGCTTGTAACACAGTCATTTTATGGACTTTCATCACCAGATTTTCAACATAGGCATCTTATTACCTCTGCTCATGAACAGTGTAACTGTTATTTTTTTAATCTGTCCCATAAACTGATTTCTCACAGCGACTGTGCTATTCTGCAGTGGAAGTGTGCAAACACATTTCGGACAGGATGTGTAAAATGACAGTTGTACTGTTCATAAGGAGGTGTGGAAAAATGCCAATGTTGAAAATCTGGAGTGGAAATATAAATTTGCGAAGTTATGAGCATGCGCGGAAACTGCACAATGCACCCTCGTAAAACAGTAATGTTTTGCATTTTCTCACCAAATTTGCAACATGTGCTTTTTGAGAGACCACCTCATGAACAGTGGCACTGTCGTTTCGTTAATCGGTCCTGAAAGGTGATTCTGCGCAGTGACTGCAAAAATCACCTTTCAGGACTGAATAACACTATGACAGTGACTGAATTCATGAGAAGGGTTCCCAATAACCCTATGATTAAAATTTGGTGCCAAAATTCCTAAAAATGCCTGAGATATGCACCAAAGTTGAAAAAAAAACCTATTTATGCCATTAGTAAGTAGTAGTAAATATTTTTTATTCATTCATATAAATAAGGGAAGCATTCACTTGAGCAGGACTCATTTACAATGAAGTCCCAGTATCAAAACAGCTAGCATCAGTTTCGGAGTAAAATAGCACACAAGACAAAACATTAATTTACAATGTAAAAAGTGTCCAGCAGTACATTATAAAAAGATACAAAGAAAAAACAACTCTATATACAAGCAATTTATACAGCTTACCGGCATTTCTTCAGTTCATGGTTGGCTTTGAAGAGTTCTAATGTGTTCCTGGTCCACCGAAGATCTTCTCGCCAGGCTCCGGAGGTAAGTATGGGGTGGGGGGGTGTGAGGAGGTGGGGTACGCGGAAGGTGGGTGCAGGTTGGGGGAGTAGCACCAGACACGTCGAGGGACCATTTTCTTATTTTACAGGTTAAAAAAAACAAAACAAAAGACAACACTGGTTGGTTTTCTTCTTTTGCAGGTGTGTTTGGTACACTGGGGTGGGCTAGCAGTGTGCCACCTGCCTTTGTGAGGAGGGTGACCAAAGCCGATGAGGATTGGGCCCCTCATTGGCACAGAAATGGGTGGAGGGGTGCATGATGCCGAGAGGGATTGGGCATCCCCTCAGCACACAACAGAAATTGGGGGGTGGGGACATTATGCTGATGGGGAGTGGACTCCCCATCGGCAAATTAAACTGGGAAGGGGGACTGAAGCTGATGGGGATTGGGCCCTCCTTTGACAAAGAAAGACTTTTTGGGGGACACATGATACCGAGGGGGATTGGGCACCCCCCTCGGCACACAACAGAAATTGGGGGGTTGGGACGTATGCCGACGGGGAGTGGGCTCCCCGTCAGCAAATGAAGTGGGTTGGGGGCATGCTGACAGGAGGATTGGGCACCCCCCCATTGGCTTTTGTTGCGCTCTGGGGCAACCGCATAGAGCTGCCATGTTTCTGGTAATGTTACACCAGGCAAGGTACCGCCCTGCAATGAGGGACGCTCCCTCATTGCAGCAGAATTGCTAAAGCTGCAATGATGAGGTGGCTCCTCATTGCAATGGCCAAATCATTTCAAGTTGGTGGCACTTCTGCAGAACCAGTGTCATCCGGACACTGGGCCTGCATTGGGTGCAGACCACCAAGCCTTCAAATGCAGTGCTGGCATTGGCTGCCACACTGCCGGACCTCCACAACCTGCTTCTCTCCTAAGCTGCTGCATAATGCTTCTTGTGCATGCGTGCAAACAAACATAAAAAGTTGGACAGCTTGGGGGTGAGAACCAAAGTGGTACACTGGGTATGTAACTGGCTGATGGATAGGTGGCAGATGGTGGTGGTAAATGGCACTTAATCAGGGGAAGGGAGAGTGACCAGCAGGGTTCCTCAGCAATCAGTACTGGGTTTGGTCCTCTTTCATATCTTTATAAGTAACATTGTAGAAGAACTATAAAGTGAGGTATGCCTGTATGCTGATGACTCCAAGATTTGCAATACAGAAGATACTTAGAAGGAGGTGGAGAGAATGAAGACAGACCTGAAAAAAGCTTGCGGCATGGTCAGGGGTATGAAAGCTGGGTGTCAATACAAAGAAAGTGTAAAATCATGCACCTTGGGTTTAGGAACCCAGAGGCACAATATAGAATGGGGAGGGTGATATTGTTGATCCCAAAATGAAAGTGACCTTGGGGGTGATCATAATGGATGACCTCAAATTAGCAAGGCAGTGCGATAAAGCATTGAGGAAAGTTAGCATGATGTTGGGGTGCATTGGGATGGGTATCACCACCAGAAGATATAGGGTGGTTTTGCCACTTTAGCAGTCATTGGTGAGACCACACTTGAAGTACAGTGTCCAGTTCTCAACACCACATCTTATTAGGGCATAGAGTAGAGGCTGTCCAAGAAGGGCAACAAAAATAGTGCAGGGGTGCACCAAATGTCCTATGAGGGAAACTCATGAAACTGAACTTGTACACCTTCAAAGAAAGGAGGGGGCATGAGAGAGACCAATAAGTACCTCACAAGAGTGAATAGGGTACAGTAAAGGAGCATTTTCCAGACAAGAATGTATGCAGCAGCTGGGAGGCACAATAAGAAGCTGGAAGGGAGCAGTTTTGCGGATGTGATGAAATATTTCTTCACTAAGAGAGTGATAGATGCAGAGAGCAATCTTCCAGCAGATATGGTATGGAGAAAAACTTTGATGGGCTTCAAGCATGCATGGGATGGCATAAAGGAAAACTGATATTTATAAGGCATGGGGTGGTGATCAGCGATCAAGTAGTATCTACCAGTGGCAAAATAGGCAGAGAAAGAGGGACAGAATATGTGGGCCAAGCGGTCCTCATCTGCCAACATATTCTGTTTCTATGTTACTCCTCCAGTATCAGAGACACCTATGTTCCCACCTTCATAAACGCAGGGCACAGGAGAGTGCCAGAGTAGCATAGATAGTCACCAGCCCCACCATGGGTAGTGACACCAGGGGTTTGGAGGGCTGTTCTTTGTTTTTCCCCAAGAGGGTTGTTCCTTGGGTTTTCATCTCCACTACAGGGAACAGACAGAATATGCAAATGTTATCAGCCACTGTACACATGCTGCAGCATGGGAGTTTTACAAGAAATAAATAGTACAAGGGGTAAGGGGAAACTGCAACCATTGGGACAGGTTACCCATGGTTGGCATGAAGAGGTGAAGCTGGAATACCTGCAGCCATGTTCGTCAGGTCTGGGGTCCCCCTTATTGGACTTGTCCCACAAGTGAAATAAACTGCCAGTTGAGTGCAGGGTGCAATCCTTCTGGTCTGAGGGTCCACCATTCTTAGAGGTGGTGGTCTGTCTCAGGAGAATAATCATGGTATCAGTTGTCCAAATGAGTGGTCCCTTCCATGCAGGAATTGATCCAAGGAGGCCGTAGGAAGCCTGGGACGGGACTGCTTAGCTGCACACATTGCACCTTTCTGTAAAATACAGCATTGTGTAAATAAAGAAATGGAAGTTTACTCAACTGGTAAAGGTGATTACAGGATCACTTTTTACAGCACACCCAGCCTTAACCACTGGGTTAAAGAAGTGTCCTCTGATAAGCTCATAGGCTGATGCTCAAATATAATTTATAAATCTGGCTCTGTCTCTACACCTTCCTTTGAAGCATTCCTCAGTTTGATTCTTGCAAAGCTGTATTCCTGAAATCTCAACTACTGTAAGAACAAAAGAAAAAAAAACACATTCACCTGTAGGCAAAGAAACAACTAGCATTAATAAGAGAGACAAGAAAGTATAAGATGCAAAAGGTTTTATTTCAGCAATTAGGTGAGTCAGACAAATTATACACTTCTGAACATTAACACTCCCCATCTAAACTCTGCTGTCCTACAAAATAGACCCATTCCCAAACTGATAGCACCAAAAAACAAACTAACAAAAGTCAACACATTGCTTAAAAGAGTCAACAGTTTCTCCTTGCTGGGTGGGCCACAGAATGCTGTGAAAGAGCTCCTATAATCACCTTTATCAGGTAAGTATACTTCCATTATCTAGCACACCTTTTACAACACTCCCAGCTATGACCATTGGGTGACCTAAGAAGTAGTGCCGGAAATCAAAGCAGTGGGATGAAGAGAAACTTACATGACAACTTTGAAGAACCTTGCAATGAAATCTGGCTTTTTCAGTGTCCCAGGTATAAAGTCTGTTGTCTAGTAAACGTGTGCACTGAAATCCAGTTAACAGTGGCACATGTCTTTGCAATGGATGCTGAGTTCATTTCCATACAAGAGGTGGATACTGCCCTGTTGGAATGGGCTTTCAGGTTAGGGGATACTTGTAGTTCTGCAGCCTTGCATGCCTCTGTGATAGCTGCCTTCAACCACTGAGCAATGGTTAACCTTGAAACCTTGTCTTTGTGACATACTGTAGGATGAAGCACCTCTCTGATTTCCTGAAGGCTGTTGTTCTATTCAGATAAATTCTAGCAGTTTCTGATGACACACAGGTTAAGAAATAACTCTCAGTGTGGGTCATCTGTAGTGCTGTGTGGAATGCAGAATTCCACCAATGGAATTAATGCAGAACGACCATTCCACTGGCAGAATTTCCACCAGAAGTTCACTGGTTCTTCTGCGAAATTCCGCCTACTGTGGTCCATGGAACATTATTCTGTGGAACAGCATTTTTTCCACAGAAAATTATTCCGCAACGATTTCCATGGAAAACATTGAGATCCGCAGAATAATATTCTGTGGAACAGCATTTTTTCTGCAGAAAATCATTCCGCAACTATTTTCTGCCACGGAATCCCAACATTCTGTTTCTGGTGAAATTTAGCAGACTTTCGGTAGAATTTTGAAAATTCCATGAAATTTTATTGTGCCAGAATTTTAAAATTCTGCACAGCACTAGTCATTTGATCCTGGCTCGAAGGGCAGAAGTTTAAACTCCTTAGGCATATGAAAAGATGATGACACTTTAGGGAGAAAAGTCAGAACTGTGCTGAGCATGATCTGTCATCAAGGAAGATTAGGAACGGTTCTTTACAGGCAAATGCCTGGAATTCACTTGTCCTTTGTGCAGGGCACCTGGCAATCAGGAACACTGTCCTAAGTGTAATGAAGTACCAAGAAATGTCCTCCATGGGCTCAAATGGCCTCTTGGTTAATGCATCCAGGATGACATTCCACTGCCATGGTATTAAAGGGGATTTATGTTTAGGTCTAATATTGACAGTAGACTTGAGAAAGTGAGAACCTGTAGGTGTGATCCTGGTAGCAAATTATTGATTATTCCTTGAATTGCCCCATGGCCACTGCTTGAACTCTTAATTATACAGTGGAGAGGTCTTTGTCAAATCCATCCTGCCGAAATTCTATGACTTGTGGCATTGAACAGGAGCTAGCATCCACCCCATGGCCCTTGCACCACCTAAGAAAGATTGACCAATGTCTGCTGTGGGTCTTATTTATTGATCCTCCATGAGATTGTAGCATTGTATCTATTACTCTGTCTCAAAGTCGATGGCTAATAATCTACTCCTGTGAACAGCCACACCATCAGTTTGAATGAAAGGGACTCGGGGTTCAGAATGGTTCCCTGAGAAAGTAGGTCCAGATTGTTTGGAAGTGGCATTGGACTGTCCATTAGCATCTGCATGATGGAAGCAAACCATGTTTTCCTAGGTCAGTTCAGGGTAATGAGGACTATTGTCCCTCTGGACTGCTGGACCATTCAAATCGTTCATGATAGCAAGAATATTAATGGGGATATGTACACCCTTGTGAACTTCCATGGGACAGACAGAGTGTCCACTACTAAGGATTTTATTTCCTTGAAATGGGAGATAAAACATGGAATTTGCCTGTTTCCTTTTGTGGTCATGAGGCTGCCATCAAATGATCCCCAACAGTACTAAATCATGAGGAACACTTGCTTGTTGAGCTGCTATTCCTCTGGGTTCAGTAACTGTTGGCTGAGTCAGTCTACTTTCTTGTGCAGCTCCCCATGCAAGTGGAAGACTGACAGGCTGGTTAGATGTTATTCTGCCCATGTCAGTAGGAAAATAGCTTCCTTGATCATTTGCTTGCTCTTTTGTGCCACCTTGCTTGTTGATTTAAGACAACATGACTCTGTTGTCTGCTCTTATTTTGAGTGGGTTGACCTTGTAGTTTTGGTAGGAATAGTAGCACAGCCAGCCTTACCACTGTGGCCTTTAGAACATTGATTGGTAGCCTGACTTCTGCTGTCGACAATTTTCCTTGCACCACTAACTTGTCCAAAACTGGGCCCCATCTTTGCAGACTTGTGTCCATATCTATCATGGCAAACACCTGCTTGTCCATGGTAACTCGTTGTGTGAGACTGTATTTCTGGGTCCACCACCATATGGGCTTCTTTATGTTAGCAACAGCAGTCTCTTCTGATAGTGTTGAGAAGCATGTTCCCAGCTGTCTAACAGGAACCTTTGATGGGGTCTTATGTTCAGCATTGCCCAGTTGTGTAAGTCATTGCATGATGCCATGATTCCTAGTAGTTGCATCAGGTACAATATTGTTGAGTACTTGTGGGCTAACATCCTATTGCAATATCATATCAGAAGGAAGATACAATCATCTGATGGGTACATAACTCTTTTTGTTGTATTGAACACTACCCAAAGATGTTCCAGAGTTGATATTAGGTTGAGATTATCCAGCCATGTTGAATTAGCATCTCTTGGTCTCAGCAAGTTGCCTGTAGTGCTGCTGTTTCCAACCTGGTTCTGATCAGCCAGTCATCCAGATATGGAACAACATGTATACCGTCTATCTTCAGGACTGTGGCCAGGATCGCCATCACTTTGGTGAACACTCTTGGAGCAGATGCTAGATCGAAGGGCTGGCACTTGTACTGGAAATGAAATCTGAGAATATAGAATATTAGGTGTTTCTGGTGTGTCAGACATATAGTGATGTGGAGATACGCATTTTGAGGTCTACTGAGGTCAGATAGTCCCACTTACAGACTGCCACAAAACAATTTTTGTGCATAAGGTCTCCATTTTGAATTTTTTGTATTGGATGAACTGATTGACAAATTTCAGACCCAAGACCGGATGTAGAGCCCCTGTCATTTTTGGCACTAGAAATAATATGGAGTATACTCTGGATTGCTGTTCTTGCTTTGCTACTGGTTCATTGGCCTCAAACTGTAACAGCTTGTTTAGTGAGGCCCCAACTTGTGGTAGTGGTGATCTGCATGTCGATTTTCTGGATTCTATGAACCTGCTGTTCCTGGGTAACTAGACCTACTGTGTGGCATATCCTTTTGTGATCACTTCCAGGACCCATCTGTCTGACATTGAGATGGCCCAAGTTTTGGCAAAAAATAGGAATCTTCCTCCCAATGGCACTCCTTAGGCCTTATGCTCCTCATACTGACATGAACAGTTGCTGTGTCTTTCTGTCACCTGCTCTTCTCAGTTTCCACTGTTTGAAAAATAGCCTTGTTTTTTGAAAAGTTCACTTTGTACGCAAAATTGTGGGAATCTCCAGTTTGGAAGTACCTGTTCTTGCAGTCTCTTTGAAAATTGTTCCAAAATCAATTCTTTTTGAAACAAGGTAGAAAGCCTGAGCTGTTTCTTGCCAGAACTTTGCCTTTGACTTTTTGCTTGATGTCCTTCTCCAGTCCTGGTCCAAATATCATGTTGCCTTTGAATTGAAGCTTCATTAACATGCTTTTGGACTTTTGGTCTGCTTTCCACAGCTTCAGCCACAAATACCATCTCACTCAGTTTATGGTGGCCATGGTGCACATCATCATTTTGTAGGTATCCATGGCCTGGCCACATATGCCATGTACCTAAAGACCTATGTAATGTATTCCATTGTTGCCTGATGTTAACTCGCCTTGGAGAGATCCTGTTGGATAGCCTCTAACCACTGCAGAATGGCTGTGGTGGTGCATATGGGTGCCATAATTGCCTTGCTAGCCATGCTTGGAAAAGTGTCCTGTTTTAAGATTAGCACATAGTGCAATGCATGTAGACTTCAAAAGAAAACTATAGATATCCACCTGGTTAGGTTATCAGATTTGCAAACACTAGGGAGTGAGAATGTCTATCCATCCTTGCTTAGAGTTCCTGTGTGCCACCCTAGGGTCTCTACAGTTAACTTAGAACAGCTGTTATAAATTAATAGTTTTGATTCAACCAATCAGCACAAAGGAATTGCCTGCATGTGCAGACCTCTTAGAACTGAATGAGGCCTCGTATGCAGTGTTTGAAAAATTGGCATGTCACACTTTTGAACCAGGGGTGTCTGATTCTATTTTACTACTATATTCTAAGTCAATTTATGATATGTAAATAGGGTGCTAGGACTGTTTTGTACAGCTGTAATATGGAAACATAGACTTTTATGGCAGAAGGATACTGAAGGTCCATTGACTCTGCCCTTACTGTATTATCCCACCTCACTAACATGCTATAACGGTAGACTGTTTCCCACTCCCTCACTCCTCAAAACCATATAGAATCATAGAATGTGATGGCAGAAGGAGACTGAAATTCCATCGTCCTGCATTCCTGTGGTGTCAGAACCAAGATCATATGTGACAATTCTCTTATAATCATACTAACATACTATTTGCCAGCAGATTAGGCCTTATGGTCTATCGAGTCTGCTCGAACCTCAGATCCCTAGTTGGGTGCCAAGGCCTTCCCCCCTTGTGTTCCAGAAACCCCTATCATCCATCCCCACCCCCCTGGGACAGGTCATCATCTGATACATCCACTTTCTGTGTCTGTCCCACCCTATCTTGAAGCCCTCCGCTGTGGATCTCTGAACCAGCTCACCAGGCAGTGCATTCCAAGGGTCCACCACCCTCTCAGTGAAAAACCTCCTCCTCTTTTCCCCCCTCACCCTTCCACCTTCCAACTTCAAACCATGCCCTCTGGTGATACCTCCCTGCTTTAGTCTAAAGATCCCCTCCATGTTTACCCTATTTATTCCCTTGAGGTACTTGAAGACCTCAATCATGCCCCCTGTCTCTCCTCTCTCCAATGAAAACAGGCAGAACTCCTCAAGTCTGTCCTCATACGTCAAATCCCCTAGCCCTCGTATCATCTTAGTTGCCCTCCTCTGTACCCTCTCCAGGAGCTGTATGTCTCTCTTCAAGTGTGGTCTCCAGTACTGTACACAGTACTCAAGGTGTGGTCTAACCAGTCCATTGTACAGCGGCAGAATCACTTCCTTGCTCCTAGAGGTGATCCCACTTACGATGCATCCCAACATCCTGTTTGTCTTGCTAGCCACTCTCCTGCACTGCTCAGAGTTATTTATGCATGCATCCACCATGACCCCTAGGTCTTTTTCCCCTATTGAGGCCTCCAGCGCCTCCCTCCCATAGTGTACCTGTGTTTGGGTTTCCCTGCCCAGGTGTAACATGAACTTGGTGATATTGAAATTTAATTTCCATGTGAGCTCAGCTTTCCAGGGTGTCCAGGTCCCCTGCAGGTCAACCTCCTCTTCTCCCTCAACTACTGCTCCATCTTGGAGTCATCAGCGAAGAGACTCATTTCACCCTATACCCTCCTGATGTCTGATATGTATGCATTAAACAGGGTCGACCCAGGACCGAGTCCTCACGGTGTACCCACTACCAACCTCTGGGGTTCGAGAGAGCTCCCACAGACAACTGCTCTCTGGTGCATCCAGCTAGCCAGTTTTCAATCCATCTGACCATCAAAGGGCCTACTCCTAACCCCATCAGTTTCTCCACCAGACCATTGTGGGGGACAGAGTCAAACGCCTTGCTGAAGTCCAAGAATAATACATCCACAGGCTTTCCCCTGTCCAGTTCTGATGTTACCCATTCGTAGAACTCCACAAGATTGGTTTGACATGATCTACCTGGCACAAACCAATGTTGCCGACTATCCAGACCTCCCACCTCCTCCAAGTACACCCCCAATCATTCCTTTAGTATACTCTCCATTAATTTTCCCACCACCGAGGTCAAACTGATGGGTCTATAGTTACCTGGTACTTCCCTCAACCCCCCTTTATGGATTGGCACCACATGTGCCTCTCGCCAATCCCTAGGTACCCTCCCTGTCTCAAGTGACCTGTTGAAGAGCTCCGCCAGGGGTGCAGCCAGTATGTCCGCCAATTCCCATAGTACTCTCAGATGAATGCCATCCGGCCCAGGAGATTTGTCTTTCTTTAGGGCCTTGAGGGCTAACCACACCCTTTTGGCGGCGATAGCATCATCTGTCCCCTCCACCTTACTGGCCTTTTTATCCTTATCCTGATGTGACACCCCTGGGGTACCTCTCCCTCCCTCTTACTCCATTTCTGTTGCTCCCCTGATCCCACTCACTGCCGCTTCTATCCCCATCATGCCTTGCTTTGTAGATATCCCATCCCCCTCCCTAGTGAACACAGAGGCAAAGTACTCATTAAATACCTCTGCCTGGTCCCTCGCCTCTTCCACCCACCCTCCTTCTGATCTCAATCTGCTGAGATGGCCCTTAGTTTTTCTCCGCTCCCCAATGTACCGGAAGAACCCCTTTTCCCCTCCATGTATCCCTTGTGCCAGCCGCTGCTCTTTACTGGACTTTGCTCCCCTCACCATCTGGGTGACTTTTCTAGATGCAAGATGGTACATTTCCTTATCCCTATCCCCTCTTGTTGTTTTATATTTTTTGTAGGCCGCCTTCTTTTCTCTGACTGCTACCTGAACCTCACTAGACCACCAGCATGGTTTATGTGACCTTGCTCCCTTACATTTCACCTTAGCGCAGGTCCTGACTGCCTCATGAAGTCCCCATTTTATGACCTCCCATCTCCTTTCCACACTCGTCATTGATGTAATCCCCTTCAAGTGATCCTTGAGAATATTTCCCATGCCCACAAAGTCTGTCCCCCTGAAGTCCACTGCCAGTGTCCTAGATCTCACCCCCCCATGCTTATTTGAAACCAGACAGTATTGTGGTCACTCCCAGTCAGGGGATCTTCTACAACCAGGTCCCTTACCAGATCCCCATCTGCCAGAACCATGTTCAGGACATGCCCCTCCCTTGTGAGCTCCATCACATGCTGTGTTAAGAACACATCCTGGAAGCCGTCCAGCAGCCTTTGCTCCTTGGTCACCTTAGAGGACATGGTTCCCCAGTTTATACCTAGCATATTAAGGTCCCCCATCAACACCACTCCTTCCCCTTTTGGTCCACACTGGGCAATGATGTTGTCCAGCAAACCATCCTCCAGAACATCACCCATCCCGGGGGCCTGTATACTACACCCATCTTGACCTTCTCTCCTGCTGGGGATCGTAAGGTGACCCATAAGGCCTCCACGTTTCCCTCTGCCTCTTCTACCCTAGCAATTTCTATGTCATCTCTAATGAACATAGCCACTCTACCCCCTCTGCCCTCCTTTCTATCCTTCCTAAGCATAGTGTACCCCCACACGTTCAGGTCCCAGTCATGGTTTTTGTTGGCCCATGTCTCCGTGACCACCGCCACATCCACCCCCCCCCGAACAGCATGGCCTGGAACTCTGGCAACTTGTTTCCCAAGCTTCTGGCATTTACTAACACCAACCCCACCCTTATCCCTGATCCCTTTGTCGAACCCACCCAGGTTCCTTATACTTCCATCCTCCCTCTGCTCCTCCTGAAACCTCCACCCCAGTCTGTTTCCCCTCCCTCCATGGGTTTGAAGGCTACTCCCTCATCTGGAGGAGAGGCTTCTGGTCAGCCCCTCCCTTATCCCTTCCCCCTCACAAGTTTAAACCCCACTTTTCTTGAATGTAGTCAGCCATCCCCTGTTTAAGGACTTCCTTCCCTAATGGGGCAAGATGAAGCCTGTCCTTGGCATACAGTCCCTTATCCTCCCAAACTCCTTTCCAGTTTCCTAACACCCCCAACCCACTCTCTTCACCCCACTTCTTGAGCCAGTCATTAACCTCTGTGATCTTTATTTTTTTCTCCACTGAGGCCTTTGGTACTGGCAATATCTCTGAAAAGGAAATGTTTCATCCATTATCCCGACAGACTCTGGCAAGTTCTTGGAACCTTACTTGGATTTCCAAAACGCTATTTCCCTCTAGTTCGTTAGTTCCCAAGTGCACCAGGAAATCCGGTTTCCCTCCACAATCCCTAACCAGTTCGTACACCATGAACTTTGCTCTGCGCACTGTCAGCCCAGAGATACTCACTACCTTCACCTGGCTATGGCATCCACCCCCCTGTCCCTCCCACTGGATACCCCTAATCATCGAGTCTCCCAATAACAGAACCTTAACACCGCCATCATCCTTCTGGTTACCTCCACTATGCCCTCTCAGCCCCCCATCCCCCCCTATATTCATGATCTCAACTCCATGAGAGTCTTCCTGCCTTATTAGAGACCCCCTTGTCACCTACCCTTTCTGCCTCCCTCGTTATTTTGCCCACTTAACTCAGACCCCCTCTGAATAGGTGTCCCCTTTAACCCTCTCTTATCTGAACCATTTATCCTGGCCCTGATGGTTTCCCCTTCCCCCACACCGCCATCCTCCCCCCTTGTAATAGTACCCCTACCTCCAGAGGCTCTCTGTGGGTCCCCTTTAGCTTGGGCCCCATTCTTGATACTGACCCACCTGCTGAGGGGGGGCTCCTCCCCTACCTCCTTGTCTTCCAGTTTCTCTCCAGTCATACTCTCCTCCCTCATGTCTGCAATATGTTGTGTCTCCCCCATCTGCTTAACATTTTTGTTTCCCCTTCTCCCTCTGAGACTATTTCTGTCCTTTCCATTGCCGGTCTGTGATGCCCTATGGGTATCCGACTCCCTCCCCCGGCTTCTGTATCAGTTTCCTCATTTCCACCAACCCCTTCCTCCCCCTCTAGGTTTATTAGTAGCTCAAATTTATTGTGACACTCTATGTCAGCCTCCATCAAGTAACCCGAGTTTCCCCAGACTGCACCTCTAAACTGCCCCTCTTCCTCCCCTCTTGCTCTGTTCTCCTTAGGAGCTCCCTTCCCACAGTCTGCTGTTTTAGGCTTCCCCACAACATCCCCTCCCTTCTCAATGTCTGCTGTACTAGGCTTCCCCACAATAGCCCCTCCTGACTCTTTCCCCTCCACTCTCTGTATTCGGAATGTTCACCCTGTACGCTTTCCCCTTAGCGTCAACATCCCTATCTAAGGGTCCTCTGTCCCTAATATCCCCCCTCCTGCTTGCTGTAACATAACGTCCTGTAATTTCAGATCATTGCCCCAGCCTCCCCTCAGCCCCACCCTTCTGCTGCCCATATCCACACCCCTTATCCTTGGACACCCCTCCAACTCCCCAACTTACTCCTTAACCAATATACTTCACTCTTGATACAAGATAGCTGTCTACAGAGTGGGCAGCCTCCCTCTCTCCAGGCCCAATTGAGAATTATTGCCATCCCACAGCCTGTGCAGCCTACAACCCTTCCAAAGATGCCTGCCATGGTGGAATATGGCCACCCTGTTTGTCCCCCTCTGTTTATAATGGCACATACCCCTTTTCTCAGTCCCTTCCCCCTGGAATACAGTTATTCTCTATACTGACTGCAGTTATTTACAAACCCAATTTCAACCCCACCAATAAAGTTCCCAAGTCTCACAAACACATCACAGTCCAGTGTGTGTCCAGTCCCACTAACAGTGTGTGTATGCAGACATCAGGTACCGTATGATGTCACAGGCCCACCAGTTCCTGTTGCTTCAAATTTCAGTCCCAAACAGAAATACACAGCCCCACAGAGCCACACACAAAACAGGGTGGGTGGGAAGGCTCTTACCAACACCAGGCAAACATCACATTTAAATTTCACTCTAATTATCACTGCCAAACAAGTGTTCCCAAGCCCCAAAAGTTACAATATCACAGCCCAAGTAACAGTTCTAACTCAAAGTAGTAATTTTTAACACACAGAACTAATTTCACGTACAAAACTATTCAAATATTTCAGTTAAAACAGAATATAAACCCAGACCTCTGTCCTTACCAGCCTCCTGCTTATGTTCCCAAGTGAACAATGAAAGACAAGGTGATTCTTGCTAAATTTCCCCTTCCCCAACACCAGACAAACATCACATTTAAATTTCCCTCTAATTATCACTGCCAGACAAGTGTTGCCAAGCCCCAAAAGTTGCAATATCACAGCCCAAGTAACAGTTCTAACTCAAAGTAGTAATTTTTTATACACAGAACTAATTTCACATACAAAACTATTCAAATATTTCAGTTAAAACAGAATATAAACCCAGACCACTGTCCTTACCAGCCTCCTGCTTATGTTCCCAAGTGAACAATGAAAGACAAGGTGATTCTTGTTAAATTTCCCCTTCCCCTAAAACCAGGCAAACATCACATTTAAATTTCACTCTAATTATCACTGCCAAACAAGTGTTCCCAAGCCCCAAAAGTTACAGTATCACAGCCAAGTAACAGTTCTAACTCAAAGTAGTAATTTTTTACACACAGAACTCATTTCATGTACAAAACTATTCAAATATTTCAGTTAAAACAGAATATAAACCCAGACCTCTGTCCTTACCAGCCTCCTGCTTATGTTCCCAAGTGAACAATGAAAGACAAGGTGATTCTTGTTAAATTTCCCCTCCCCCTAACACCAGGCAAACATCACATTTAAATTTCACTCTAATTATCACTGCCAGACAAGTGTTCCCAAGCCCCAAAAGTTACAATATCACAGCCCAAGTAACAGTTCTAACTCAAAGTAGTAATTTTTAACACACAGAACTAATTTCACATACAAAACTATTCAAATATTTCAGTTAAAACAGAATATAAACCCAGACTGCTGTCCTTACCAGCCTCCTGCTTATGTTCCCAAGTGAACAATGAAAGACAAGGTGATTCTTGTTAAATTTCCCCTTCCCCTAACACCAGGCAAACATCACATTTAAATTTCACTCTAATTTTCACTGCCAAGCAAGTGTTCCCAAGCCCCAAAAGTTACAATATTACAGCCCAAGTAACAGTTCTAACTCAAAGTAGTAATTTTTAACACACAGAACTAATTTCATGTACAAAACTATTCAAATATTTCAGTTAAAACAGAATATAAACCCAGACCTCTGTCCTTACCAGCCTCCTTTTAATGTTCCCAAGTAAGAGATAGCCTCAGTATCCTATTAATACTGTATATCAAACATACATAACAGCATGTAGAGGAGAACTTGAATGATATGAAATGTCACAAGAGAAAAGGAACACAAATTCAATGAAAGTTAGTAAGAGCAAAGACCCTGTGTAATAAAATTGCAAGATGTGCTTGTCAACTCTCATCATGCACTCACCATTGTGATGCATTTATTTTTTATGATGGTTTTCTTTTTTTTTTGTAATTAACTTTTTATTCAGATTTGTATTTCACAACAAAACTGTGTCATATACTGTTATACAACTATATTGTACAAATTGAGTAAAGAAATAGAAAAAGAAACAATCCCTGGCCGGGTGGTAAATCCATGGATGAACAGACTAAAACAATTTTAACAATTCAGCTTTACCTAAAGAAACAGAGTACTGAACTTACAGCAGTATTCAGTGTGCTTAGATATTGTTATTAATAGTTTATCTGAACATTAACAGCTGTATTAAGTATTTAGTAACCAACTCATACATACTTGCCCTGGACTCCACTTGGTTGAGATATAGGAGAAATCCAGGGCTGTACCTCTGCCCTCAGTACTGTTGGGTGAGGTTGGCCTATGTTATCAGTTAGGTCATACTACTTTTGAAGTGGCTGCTACAGTTAACAGCATTCCGATGGGGGTGGCAGGATATAATATCAGTGCTCCCAAAGGGACCAGTGGGCTATAAGCTTTATCAGCTAACACAAACCAACCCAGCTCTTCATGTCTCTCTGTGTTGTGATTGCTCTCAGGGGGGTATAGAGCTGGAAGGGGGGAGCTTGCAGTAATTGGACTGGAAGAAATGGTCCTAAATTTCATGAAACCAGCAAAGTCTATTTTATGTATTGAACATCACCTTTTGAAACTGGCAGCTTTGCCTATTTCCTCCAGACATTCTGTTAAGGGGGGGTAGAAGCCCTCCAATGTCACAATAAGATTCTCTTGACTGTTAGTGCTCCCAGCAGCCAGCTTATATTGGCTTTGGAGAGATTCTCCACTGGGGGGTATCCTGACTTACTCCTAACATCATCAAGGGGGGCTTATCTTGCAGCAGAGGACTTCTTTTCATATGGTTTCTATATTCAGCCAGTAGCCTTTGATGCCCATACAGGCTACAGTGCCATGATAGGTGGTTAATGTCCCCTCTATGCTCATTGCATCTCCAGCACTCATCCCTTGGGATGAGTCCCCAAGCCACCAATTGAGAAGGTGTTCTGCACCACCTGTGCAATATTTTCATTGAAGTAAACCTGTTTTTTGTATCTTTAACTGCTGCCTGAAACTCCGTCTATCCACTCTACCACTGATCCTTAGTTATGTCTGTCTGGAGTTCTTCCGACCACTTGTGCCTAATCTTAACTGACTCATCAGGACCAGAGTCCACCACATAAGCACACATGTTGCTGCTCCTGGCATGCTTGACCCCCCTGGGCCATAGGAGAGAGTCCAGAGTGTTGGGTTGTTGACCAGCCTGAGTCTGTCCTATTAGGCCCTGTATAGTATGTCTTAGCTGGAGATATCGCCAGCGCTGTTGCTTGGGCATACCAAACTTGTCTTTTATCTGTTGGTGATATACAAGGATGTTAGTGGACTTATCCATGATGTCTGAGAGGAGATTAATTCTTGCTACCCTCCAGAATTCCCACTTAACCCTTAGGCTGCCAACAGAATTAGAATGTATAGGATGTTTTGACTGATATATCAGTCCACGGCCATGCAAGGGTTAATCATTTTTCCAGATATCAAGAATCCCTGGTTGTCCCATAATGGGAACTATTTGGCCTCTTCTAGTACCCATTTGATGAGCAGCAAGGTCTTATACCAAACTTGAAATATATATTTGGTTGTGGGGGGGGCATAGCCAAAAGCTTGGAAGTGGAAGAGAAAAGCACTGCTTCTACTAAAGTCCTGCCTGTCACCTGTGCCTTGCAGACTGCCCATTTAGGGGGTTCCATGTCTTGGGTCCAGGGAGATGTGCCTGCCAGTTGTACCAAATTATATGCCATGATGTGATGGTTAAAATTCAGATGTTTAAGGCCCCCTTTGTGAAAGTCTCCTTTTACCTTCCTCCATGCAATCCTCTTGGGGCCTCCATCCCAAAAGAAAGACCTGATTTTGGTACATGCCAGATCAGTTAATTTTTAACAAATGTGGATGGGAAGGTTTTCTAAAATGAACCAAATTTTTGGTGCTGCCATCATCTTGAAAGCCTGTGCTCTGCCCCAGTGAGAGAGGTACATCAGTCAATACCTCTGATAGTCCTTGTCTAAGTCCTCTAGCAGTGGAATCAGATTGGCTTTCCCCCAGGTGTGATAAGTACCATTGGAATTTAATGCCCAGGTACTCCAAGGTCTTTAGTGCAGGCTGCAGGCCCCAAGGATAGCCATGCATTCCACTTACCACATCTTGTGATGCTAGGAATTGGGATTTAGATGCATTTAGTTTGTAGCCAGATATGGAGTTGTAATTTATTTATTTACCTGGCTGTATACTGTTCAAATGTTTGTTCTCACCTCATGCTGCATCATGAATACTGTTTAATGTTGACTCTGGTCTCCCCTGTCTGTACTCTCTCGGGTCGTGCCTGAATATAGGCAACATTGTTGTCTAGTGTACTTACACAGTAAACAAAAAACAAATAAATAATAAATTTGCTTTTAGTAACTGGGTAGGTGCACTATTTATTTAATTATTTATCTGTTTATTTATTTAGGAAATCGAGGCATAGCGATACCTATTTTCAGGTGTGACCAGGGATGATACAAGTTGCATACATAACAACAAACAATGAGAGAACAGTACGTCAAATGGGTAAGACAGAGTGTTGGAGGTCCAAAATATAATCAACTTAGTGGTTAGGAAAATACAGTTAGGATAAAGTCAAATAACATATACAAGTGCAAATTCAACAATACATAGAGTACAAAATTTGAGGAAATAGCATGTACAGTATACATTAAGATGCCATTAGGATGTAGCAGTAAATTGTTTATTGTTCAGCACACAGTGTTATTATAACATCTCACATAAATAGAAATAGGAAATACACAAAACAATAAATAGAATACAATAAATACAAGACACAAATAAAGTAAAAAGTACATCCTATTGCACTAATCCGTCCTTCTGTCTATCATGGTCACATAAAATGTGTCATTTGAACAACTTTGTTTGTTCATCTATTAAAACATACACTCTAGTTCAAAAAACTATATTGCAATTTAAACAAGAATTTTCTTCTTTGTCTACTCTCACATTGCCCCTTTCTTACTTTCATTTTCTTTTTCCTTCTAGCTATAGCCATTAGAACATTTCCCAGTGATTTAATGGTAAACTCATCCTGTGTTGTGAAGAGAATTCTTGTCAGTAATTCCTTCTGGATTCCAGTATCTTCCTGGCTAATACATCCAAAAGTTTTATTCAAAAATTCCCTTCGGCTATCAGAATAAAACTTACAAGACCACAAAATATGTATTAGATTCTCATTTTCATCTTTCCCACAGTCGCATTTAGTGGATGTTTGTTTTGTTTTGTTATAATGAGCCAAGATCAAATTACTTTCTTGTATTTCAAATTTGTATCTAGTAAATGTCACCCTAATCCTAGGATTTGTAAGAATCTCTAAATAGAATTGTAATTTGTGACTTGTCACATTATTAGCATTCCAATGTGAGTATCTAGCAGTTTTGATTCCCATTATATATTGTTCAGTCCAAAACTCTTTGACCTTTCTCGAAATGTAAGGTAAGTACTGATTACTCAGTACTATATTCTGTTTGTGGTACTCCATAAGATGCTTCAATCCATATTTCCCCTTTGCTTCACTTATATTTTTATACCATTTGGAATCTAAACACTTTCTTTCCAACCATTATTCTGTTTCTAAAATGGCTTTTTTCATCAATCTATCATCTGGGAGTCTGGTTAATCTTAACCAAAAACTCAACTTTCTTGTATCAAAGAATGCACATTTTCTAGCCCTAATTCTGCTCTTATGTAAAGTGCTCAGAACGAGGGGCCTACAGCCAACATTTTCTGCAGTACGTTATATATTGGAGTCATTAATTTCATTCTATTAATCACATCCCACATTTCAGCCCCATAGGTTAACTGCATATGGTATTTCATTTTTATAACCTTTACCAGGGGTTTCAATGTTGATCCTCCATAAGCATAATTAAATCTACACAATGCATTGGCAGATTTATTTAGTTTTTCTAGTGTTTTATCAACATGATCTGTCCATTTACCAGTAGATGAACACATTGGCCCAGATATTCAAAAGAGCTGAGCCATGCGCAATAGGGTTGCACCTGCGCAAGGCCGAAATTGCGCCATTCTGCGATATTCAGCAGGAGGCAGTTGCACCCCCGAAATCATGCTGAGCAACAGCGCAATGATAATGAAGGCATGCGCAACCGAAGGGGGAGGAACCATGCATAAATGGCGCAGTGCGATATTCAACGACTTGCGCCATGCGCAATAGGGGAACAAGTGGAAGTTGTGCCATAGTGGAAATGAGCCAAAATAAAAAGGAGCAAGAGAGAGGCGCAAGAACGCTAAAGGGAAGCCACATGTGTCAGAAGCAGAGGCAGACAGACAGGGCAGGAGGAACAAACAGGGCAGGCCAGGGAAAGGGCAGTCTGAACAGCCAGGCACAGGGAAGGTGTGGGGAGCCACACAGCACAGAGGCCAGCACAGGCAGGTGTACCTGGTGCAGGGGCAGTAGCAGCTAGGACAGCGGGTAGAATACAGCAACAGCTGCCGGGGGGGTGAACACAAGCCAGGGACATGGCCAGTGCCACCTTCCACATGGAGGCCGTAATAAGGGGGGTGAGAAGGTGGGTGGCACGGGGGCGTGGCCGTGGAAGGGCCCGTCAGTGGTATGCCCCCAACAGGCAGTACCGAGCCTGCACCAACTTTGAGCTGTACACTGATACTGAAATTGTGGGCTGGTACCGCCTGAACAGGGCAATTCTGAGGTGGCTCTTTGAGATGTGCAGTGATGTGATGCAGGCACCCACACGACGGAGCCATGCCCTGTCAGTGGAGAGTAAGGTAACAGTCTGCATGTGCTTGCTCACCACGGGTACCTTCCAGAGACCAACTGGGGACACCACAGGCATAACCCAGTTGGCCACGCCATGCTACCTCACCCAATTCCTCAGCGCACTGCTGCCACATGCTGCGGAGCACATCCATTTCCCCAGCATATTGGCGGAGCACACAGCAAACATACAGGAGTTCCACAGGGTAGCACGTATGCCTGGCGTGCTAGGGGCAATAGACTGCACCCATGTGGCCATACACACACCACCTGGCCCCAAGGGGGCCACATACATAAATCGCAAGGGCTATGCCAGCATCAACTGCCAGGTGGTGTGCGATGCCAGGGGGTGCATCATCAATGTCTGTGCCACGCACCCTTGGGGAGCACATGATTCTTTCATCTGGCACCAGTTGGCACTGTGCCACAGATTTGAGAGTGGGGACATCCCCACTGGCCACCTAGTGGAAGAGTATGCAAACCACATGGACAATCATAGGGCCTGGGGGGGCATGGCCAGAGGTGGCATGGGTAGTGGCCTACATGGCCTGAGGCAGGGCGATGCTGATCACAAAACTAACCTACACCCTCTACACACAGGTGACAGTGGATACCCACTCCGTCCCTGGCTGCTCACACCCTACCGGCAGCCTGCGATCCCATCGCAGCAACGCTACAATGAGTCACACACCACCACATGTAATATCATACAGTGGGTGTTCGGGATCCTGAAGGCATGTTTCCATTGCCTGGACACCTCTGGCAGTGCCCTAGAGTACAGCCCCTCAAAGGCCTCCGGGATATTCCTGGCCTGTTGCATCCTGCACAACATGGCCAACGAATGTGGGATAGCCGTACAGGTCGAAGAGGGGGACAGTGATGGGGATGATAGGGACGCCAGTGATGATGGTGATGAGCAGCTCCCCCTTGGCTGACGGGACCCCCGAATGATTCAGCTGGCACAGCTGCACCAGGACACCATCACAGAGGAGCACTTCAGCCAACCCAGGTAAGTCATGGGGCCATGCGCAACCACCAGTGTATAAGGCACAACCCACAAACACACATGGACACACACCAGGGGTGCATGCCATCAAGGGAAGTGGCAAGCCACAGAAGCACACACACACACAACCAGGGATGGGTGAGGATTAACATGCCACATGGACGGACACACACAAACGCTCACACACAATGCCACAAACGTGCACAGAGGGCAGGAGGTGCACCAACCCAGAACGCACACCCTAGCAACACACATGTCCACAGGCCACCACGCCCACTGCCTGTCCATGTGCATGTGTCAGATGCTGAGCACCATTGCACATTGGTGTACAGCGCAATGCAGGCATCATCTTGCACACACAACTGCAGACAGCAGCGGGGAGGGTGTGCAGGTGGACTGTGTGTCCACGTGCAGGGCTGGGTACACACCCGTGCACTGCCCACTGAAACACACAATGCACACAGGGCAGCACCAGATACTAGCCGTGCTGGAAGACAGGTCAGTCATGTGACACAGTGCCACAGCTGCCACTGATGTGTGGCCGGACCCGCTGAGACCCGCCAGCACTGACAGGCTGACCACTGACCTCATGGGGTGGCACTGATGGTCCCCCAAGGGTTCCACTGCGTGAACGCGATCGTGCTCGCGCAGGGATCTGCAGCACACCGAACATGCCTGCACCAGGAGTGCTCGGGATGCCCACAGCTGAACCCGGCGTTGACAGGGAGGGAGTCACACGACGCCAGGAATGGGGGGCAGATAGTGCACTGTGTGGTGTCTGCAATGCATGGGCACCTGACTTTGTGCCCATTGTGTCCATGACAGCAATGAATGCCTGTGCATGCCTGTCAATGGCAGCAGTCACATCCTCCCACAAATAGTCCATCCCTGCCAGGATCATTGCTGTCTCCCTGCTGCAATGCTCCTCTGCCCACTCCTGAGCCACACGCAGTGCATCCACAGACGTCACAAGCCGCATCTGTTGCTGGACTGATGCTTGCAGTAGGCGGGTGTGCTTGTCCAAGAGGTCATCAGCCTCCTCAGCATCCTGTCCCTCAGGGTGTGCACGGCCCCGATGATCAGCACCCCTTGAGGGTGGGTGCTGCGCACCAGGACCAGATCTGGGCATGTCCACAGGTGGTGCACAGATGCTGCCGCTGAACCCTGTAGCCCCAAGCCCATTGGGTGACTGCTGATGCTGCCCCTCTGGCTGCTGCTCCCCAGGGCTCAGTGGTGCCACCGCAGTGGCCGCAACAGTCCCACTGTCCTGAACAGACACCAGTGCTGCCCCACTGGTGCTGACAGGCACAGCCTGGGACTGTGCTGACACGCAGGCCTCCATGGCGGCACCACCCAAAGCCATGGGCATGAATTGCCCTGCTGTGTGGCCATCCCATGGTACACACTTGTCACTGCCCATGACGGTCGTGTCATCATCACTGGTGATGGACTCTGCACCGGCCACAGCCACAGTGTGCTGGCATCCGTGGATGCCAGCATGCTGGGACACAGGCAGGGATTCCTCCACACCTGTTACAATGACATCAGTGTGGACAGCCAGGTGGCCCCACTGTCACAATGATCCACATATACCTGTGGAGGTGGATGGTCCCTCCTCCGACTCAAGCCGACTGTCCACAGTGGACAGGCCCACCACCGCTGACCCATGCAGATGCTCAGGATCTGTAAGGGAAAGCAAAGTCGCGTTACTGCGTGTGACCTACCCTGACCCCCCATAGACAGACCATGACTTACCATGCAGTGATGGGCCACCACCCGTCTGGAAGCTGACTGTATACGTCTGTATACGCTTGAGGAAAGAAGGGAGAGGGGGGACATGATAGAAACTTTCAAGTACCTCAAGGGAATCAACAAAGTCCAAGAGGGTAGCATCTTTCAGAAAAAGAGACTTGCAAGAACAAGGGGACACAATTTAAAGATAGAAGGAGGGCGGTTCAGGGGCAATGTGAGGAGTATTATTTCACAGAGGGTAGTGGATGCATGGAACAGCCTTCCTGAGGAAGTTGTGGGGTCTAAAACTGTGGGAGAATTCAAGAATGCATGGGACAGACATAAGGCAATTCTAGTGGGGGGCAGGAAGATATAGGCTGTTGGTTAACTAGGATCTGCGGCCTATCCTGTAGTTAGGGAAATGGGCAGACTAGATGGGCCTAGTGGTCCTTATCTGCCGTCAAAGTCTATGTTTCTATGTTTCTATGTTTCTAAGCCACCACCCAGAACACCCTCAATGGCACTGCGCTGCATGCTTCCAGCAAGCCTCTCCTCCTCTGGGGTCAGCTGTACCACCTTCGGCTGTCCCCCACCTGTTGCAGAACATGCTGCCCTGATGGCAGCCACCTTCTCCTTTACCCTCCTCCTGTCCGTGCCCATCTTTTTCTTATACTCCTGCAAAAAGCGCTGGTGGCTGCCATGCAGGTTCACAGCACGTGCCACCTCCTCCCATACAGCAGCACGGGCTTGAGGTGTTCCCCGCCGGCCACTGAGAAGTGGCTCCTGATCCAGGTAGGCCTCGAACAGGGCCTCGGTTTCAGCCTTTGTAAAGTTTGGCCTCCTCCTCCTCCCATCACTGTTTTCCTCCTCTCCAACGACCTGCTGAGTCATTATGTAGCCTGTAAGAATGGCAGTTGTTACCTGTGACTGTGCAGTCCCATGCATGTCCCTGAATCCACAGTCCACACTCCCAAACAGCATGAAACTCACCAATAAACTGCAGTAACCAACTATGGCCACTGCAGCACATTGTCGCACTTTTATAGCGCAATCCATGCAAATGAGGTGAGGAGCAACTTTAAGTAGATGCAAATTGTAGTGCTGCACCATTGAATGGCTGATTAGATGATTTGCATATGACAGCTGAATATCGAGCTGTTGCACTTCATGCAATTGTGTTGAACATGCTGAGCCAATGGCGCAGTTCTGAGACATGCGTAGTACACCTCACTGCGCATGCCCGGGTTGCTGACACAGGCGTCTGCCACGCTGATGATGTGCTGTGCATGATAGGCAATGCAGGGCATGTCCACCATTGTGCCAGTGGTGCTATAGCGATGGTCACTACATGGCGCTGTGGCACTGAGCCATCATAGGAGCAATGACCCAACTGCTCGGTAGTCCGCTATGGTTCTGGCACACAGACAGCCAATCACGCTACATGCATTGTCTTCCAATAGTGCTGTGCATGGCCATGCACGAGAGACCCTTGACCCTGTGCCCGACCTTTGCCCACTAGGCACCATGCGTCAGGCATGGGTGCACCTCTATCGCGCTGGGAATGGCAACGCTGTTCCGCGCAGCATCTGCACGTAGGGTGCCGCGCTGCAGAGCACCAAATTGCCTACTAAAGCTGCAAGGATGGCACGCAGATGGGCAGTGTAGTGAACAGCCATAGAGCTTGCCAATCTGGTGGCAATTGTTGAGCCACACCATGGGCCTCTCTTCGAGGAGGCTCCCCTGGACAGGGCCAGGATCCAGGTGTGGCAGGAGGTGGCCACTGCCCTGGAGGAGGCCAGCGGATGGGGGAGGAGCACAGAGCAGTGCAGGCACTGCTATGGGGACCTGTGGAGGAGGGAGCCGGAGCTACTGGCACAACTGTGGGCATGTGCTAGGAGGGGCACGGTGCCATGTCCAGGTAGGGGTTCCGTCAACGCACTTTTATAATCCATATGGGTCACGGTGTTGTATGTGTCCAGCACATGGGGAGGGACCATCTGTGTTTGGCTGTGGCGGTGTTCACAGGGTGTGGGGTGGTGGGTCTGGCTGGGTGGGAGGGCACACCTTGGGGCAGGGGACTTTGCTTGAGGGATTGTACTGATGTTCTTCTCTCCTTGTTTTCCCCACAGGCCAGGATGAACACGCAGGTTGCAGGAAGAGCGGCAGAGGGAGGAGGACAGTGCAGCCAGAGGCGGGTGAGGGCCATCACCACCCACCTGACCAGCCTGATGAGGGTGAGTGCCATACATCCATGATTACTATTGCATGCTGTGTGTGACAGGGTGGGCAGCGGGCATGGCCACCATTCATCGACACCACTGCCAGCGCACGCAACGTTACAGTCAACACTGTCCAGTGGCAATGCATGTCTGGGAGTGCATCAATGGTGGTCCATGCATGCACCAGGTGCATGGCTGTGCCACTGCCTTTGCACCACATAGCCATGTCACTAAACGGCCACGGTGGTGCTGTGTGTGACTTGGCTGGTGGGTGTGTGCAGCGTTCTGCATGGCTGTATGCGCCTGGGTGTGCACGTCCTGTGGACATGATCACTGCAGGTGGTCACACACCATCACAGTGGTATGTCCCATGGCTATATGCCATGCACAGTGGGCGGGCTGTATGGGGTTGTGCATTCACACCTATTGACTGTGCTCCCTTGTCCTAGGTAATAGCCATCTGAGGGACATCAGAGACGCTGTGTGGGAGATTCTACAGCTGGCCCGGGAATCTCTGGCAATCCTCCAGAGGTTGGATATGACTGGGGTACTGAGGAGGCACAGAGGCCAGAGGTTGCAAAGTCCAGAGCGGTGCTCCCGCTAGGGATCACTCGGTTCCTGAATTCCCCTAACCCCCTGGACCCACCCTCACACCCCTTCTATCCCATCCCATTTGTTCACCCCGCCCCCTACCCACCCCACCTTGTTTGTGGCACCACCTCCACCTTATATATAGCTTTTGTATTCAAGTAAATAGTTGACTATTATATTTTGTGCCCCACTGTCTGTGACTTGTGCTCCACACGACTGCTGGTGGTGTACGGGTACACAGTGCCTGTGCAGGGTGGCTGGAACTCCAGTGCCATGTAGGACTGTGGGTTGTGTGTACACAGCTTACATGGGCCCACAATGGGGGCTTGGTTGCCCCACCACTGCGTCCCTGTGTTGGTGTGCCCTTGGGTATGGGTGGGTGTCTGTCCATACACTGTGTGGTATTTGGTGTGGTGCATGCTTCTATGCACAACTGTGGGTGTCTGTGCTGGCTGTTGTGGCCAGTGGTGGGTTGGGGTGTGTCACTGAAATAGTGTGCAGGGTGCTGTACTGCTGGTGGTGGTGTCAAGGGCACACCCTGTCCCGTGTGGGGTACCTCTTGTGCCGATGCATGGTCGGTCTCTCAGCAGTACCTCGAGGGGACTGTGCATGGTGGCAATGTATCTGGCATTGTTGCATTGCCGTGTGCTGCAACCCACTGATTGGTGATCGTGGTGGGGCTGGCTTGCATGGTTCTGTGGTGCACAGGGTTGCATTGTCACAGTGGGGGTGGTGGCATGCATGGGGTTTCCTGCAGTGTTGGTCACTGCTCATGGGGGGTGTCTGGGGGTCATGGTGCAGGGTGTGCTCTGCATTGGGGGAATGGTGTGGCATGGGGTGGTCTGCCCTCCTTGTGTGCCAGTCACAGCTTGCTGGTAGGTGTGATGGGGCACCATGGCCCGGCTGTGGGTTGTTTGCTTGTCTCCATGGGCAAGTGGTTATTCCAGCCCTCCCCCAGTTGTGCTGTGCTTGGGGAGTGGGGGGACGATGTCTGTTCTGCTGTGTGTTCCTGTGCCCATCTGTGGCATGGTTGGTGGGCCCCTACCTCCCTGATTGTGCAGTTACATTGCTCTGCAGCTGGGGGGGCTCTCTGGTTGTGCTATGGCGCCTCTGGACTGCTCAGTTGAACATCCCTTGTTGTGCTATGGTGCATCAGATCTGCTCAGCTTCCCCTCCCTAGTTGTGCTATGGCGCAGGTGGTATGATATTCAGTCATCAGCTGTAGGCACAATTTTGCCTGCTCTGTTTTTGAATATTGCGTCTCTTGCGTATGGGCGCAATAGACTTGCGCTTGCTCCTGCTATTGCGCACTTTTTGGGTGCAGTTTGAATATCTGGGCCATTAAGCTCAAAAATGGGTATGTTTTAACCATCTGTATTTTATCTCCATTATAAGTGAAATAACCCTTACCTTCACCTTTCCCAAACACAGTAGGTTGTGTCTTAGAGAGATTAATTTCCAATTGTAAATAATCAGATATCTGGTGCAAGACGTGTATTTTCTTTTGCAGTCCATATTTTGTTAAGGAAAGTAATATAATATCATCTGCAAATGCTAATATACCACATGTTTCATCTAGTAACCTTGGGGAGTCTGTAAATGATTCTCCAATTTTTTTCTAATAAACCATTCACATATATAGTGAAAAATATAGAGGCCATCACACATCCCTGGTGGACTCCTTTTTAGCACTGGTATTGATCTTGTAAGTATTCCCTGTTGTCCCATCCTTATCTTTGCCCATGTATCTGTATATAATATCCTTATTATATGTATCAATCCCCTATCAATACCTCATTCACTCATTATGTCACATAAAATAGCCTTATTAACCGTATCAAAGGCAACCCTGAAGTCTACATACAAAGCATAGATTTTCTAATTCCTTAATACAGTATATTTCTCAATCAAATTGGTTAGCATATAACAGTTATCAAGAGCATTATATTGGGCCCTAAAACCTGCCTTGGCCTTATGGATTCCACCCAATTTTGCAATTTCTAGTTTTAATCTTCCCAACAGGATTTTTTAGAACATTTTTAAACTTACATCCAAGAGACTTATGGGTCTATACATTGTCAGGTCTATGATGTTCCCCTGTTTATGTATTGTAACAATTATAGCACCTTTCCACGTTTCTGGGAATGTTAGTTCTGTAATACAGTTATTAAACAAGTCCAGAAAATAATAATAAGATCAGTCCAGTAAGAGGTATTGGATAAGTAAACTTCAGCTGTAATTTGATCTGGATTTGGTGCTTTGTTTAATTTTAAATATGAAATTGTATAACAAATCTTTGATCTTTTAATTTTACTCATTACACTTATAAAATTATTTTCAATTTCTAATACTATATTATTTGTCCCATTATATAAAGTCATAAAATATAATACTCAAATATTTTCCTGTATATAAGTATCCAAGGTATTTCAATAATTATTAGTGCCCTTCACCACTAATGTCCAAAACTGTTGTGAGAACAGGCAGAGAACAGCAAGAGGAAGGAGATGCTGTTATAACTATACTTCTCTACTGGGACTAAAGAACTAGAACTCTACTACTGGGACCTTCAATTTAGGGTAAAAAAAAAAGAGTTAGTGTATTCATCTTAGTTGACTGAAGTAAATTGTTATCTTTGCAGTTATCTAGGAGTTTGTCTGAGTTGGCCAAAGAGAATCGTTATCTGTGGAATTAACTAGGTGTAGAAAGAGTTGTAAATTAGGGGGAGTGGATAGCTAGAAGGAAGCCAGATTTTTTAAATTTAAAAACTTCCCTAGATCACTTCTGGCAGAGATCAGGCAAAAAACAGCAAGAGGAATGAGCTGCTATTATAACTGTGCTTCTCTACTGGGACTATATTGCCCTCCTTCCCTTCCCTCCACCCCCTCCCACCCTTAGCTAGTTCTATTTTTATAGGCAAAGGATTTGACTGGCAATAGGAACTTCCTGTTTGGGAGCAGGAAGCAGGAAGTGAGTAATCACAGAGCAACAAAAGACTCACCATCCTAGAATGAAAAGTAGTTCTCCGTCACCCCACCTCCCACCCCCACTCCTGGAGGTCTGACTCTGAGCAAGTAAAGAGACATTGAGAAATATAGGAACTTCTTGTCTCAGAACAGGAAGATCAGGAGCTTAAAGGGCACATTGGCAGTAAGTTAGTTGGGAGAAAAAACAAACAAATAACAATATATAAATAAACAGAGGACAGAGTAAGTATTCAAAACAACAGTTAAGGGGCCAGAAATAAGACACGATGGGAGTGGTGCAGTGCAGTGGCTGTGGAGCTGCAGTCTTCCAGGAGACATTCTGGAGGATGTGGTGTTGTCCCATCTGCAGGCACCACTCTGGGCTGGGGGAGAAGGCTGCTCATCTATAGGCTGAGTTGGCCAGGATTTGGGGGACCACCTCCTCTCCCACCCAGGGACCACCAGGGCCATTGCAATTGCCTCAGAGGTTGCCAAGAAAAAGGAGTGGTTGGACCACAGTGGTCTCAGGGAGGGTTCGGGTGGTGGAACAGAGGTACATCCCTCTAGTTGTACCTTGCCACAATTCATATGTTGTTCTGGCAAAATGTGGTGAGTGATGCAGGCCTATACTGGCACAATGGTCTACATCTGTTCAGGAGGGGAACAAGGATCTTTGGTGATAGGTTTAAATGCTTCATTGGCAAGCATTTAAACTAGCCAAGGGGGTAGGCACTGGAAAGGAGGAGGGAAATCCTAGCCCCCCAAAACAAATCAGGGTAGTAAGTGAGGTAAACACCAAGATAGAGACATCGACAAGAGAAGAGCAGAGGTAAAGGGAGAAAATGATAAAGGCAATAAGAACAGAAATAGGGCAAAAAGAGGTAAAGCCATCAAGAAATGGAGGGTAATGAGTACCAATGCCCATAGTCTGGACAACAAGCTCCCTGAACTGGTGGCCTTGATGGAAGAGGGATGCCTGGATATTGTGGCAGTGAAAGAAACATGGTACACAGGGAACCATAAATGGAATGTTAACATACCAGGGTACACTACCTACAGGAGTGACAGGGAGGGTGGAAAAGGGGGAGAAATAGCTCTCCATGTAAGGGAAGGGATAAAGGCAATAGAACAAAAGAGTAAACAGGGAGGAGAGGAGGCACTGTGGGTCACCTTAGAGACTAGAAATGGCACCACAATTCACACAGCAGTTGTGTACAGACCCCCATCTCAGGGGGAGGGAATGGACAAGGATATGATAGAAGGCATCCTTAGGATGGCAGAGAAAGGGGAGATACTGTTGATGGGGTACCTGAATATGCCAGATGTTAACTGGAGCACAGTTGCTGTGGCCACATCCAAGAGCAGAGCCATTTTCAATGCCCTACAGGGGTCATGCCTCAGACAGCTAGTGTTGGAACCCACTTGGGAGGGAGCAATCTTAGACCTTGTACTCTCAAATGGGTACAGTGAGAGGATCTCAGATCTAGAAGTGGGTAGCCATCTGGGAACAAGTGACCACCAAACAGTGTGGTTCACGATAAACTCAGCTACAGAGTCAAGCCATACAAAAGTGAGGGTTCTGGACTTCAGGAGGGCTGACTTTGGCAAGATGGGAGAGTGCCTTAGAAAAGCACTAGCAAACAGGCAAGAAGGAGGGGTGAAGCAACAATGGGGGCACATCAAAACTACCATCACAGAGGCAACAAGCCTTTGTGTGAAGCACATAAACAAATCAGAATGAAATAAAAAACCACAATGGTTCTCAAAAGAGGTGGTGGGGAAGGTTAGGGAGAAAAACATATAATTTAGGACGTATAAGGAAATACAGAAGGAGCAGGATAGAGAACTGTACCAGTTAAGGCAGGAGGAAACAGGGATGGCAGTCAGAATAACAAAGGCCCAAACTGAGGAAGAGATAGCCAACTTGGTTTAGAAGGGAGATAAAACCTTTTATAGGTACATTGGGGGTGTAGAAAGACAAAGGGAAGGATAGTGAGGCTGAATAGAATAGATGGTGGCTGGGCAGAGAGGGACAGTGAAAAAGCAGGGGTACTGAACGAATACTTCTGCTCAGTATTCACAAAAGAGGAGGAGTGGGAGGTACCTAATCCAATTAACAGAAGTACTCTGCATGGGGGGGGTGATCCCAGTCCTTTCAGAAAAAAAAGTTTTCTGAAAGAACTCCTAAAACTAAAGGTGGACAAAGCAATTGGGCCTGATTAGATTCACCCAAAAATTCTGAAAGAATTAAGGGGAGAACTAGTGACACTACTGACTACCCTTTTTAACAAATTATGGGAGGAAGGTGTGATATCTGAGGACTGGAGGAGGGTGGATGTGATTCCCCTTCACAAAAATGGGAGCAAGACAGAGGCTGAAAACTACAGACCTTTCAGTTTGACCTCTGTTGTAGGGAAAGTGAAGGAATCGCTTCTGAAGCAAAGATTGTTGAGTACCTAGAGGCCAGTGGGGCACAGGACCCAAGGCAGCATGGGTTCACAGCGGGAAGGTCATGTCAGATGAATCTAATCGATTTCTTTGACTGGGTAACCAAATTAGTAGACCTGGGAGGGGCTATGGACATGGCCTACCTACACTTGAGCAAGGCATTTGACACAATCCCACACAAAACATTAATAAACAAATTAGCCAGCCTGGGAGTGGGTCCCAGGTTGGTAGTCTGGGTAAAACATTGGCTGGACAACAGGACACAGAAGGTAATAGTAACTGGAGTCCACACTGAAGAAAAGGGGGGTTACTAGTGGAGTACTGCAGGGTTCAATACTGGGTCCAGTCCTTTTTAATGTCTTTATAAGTGACTTTGCAGAGGGACTGGAAGGAAAAGTATGCCTCTTTGCAGATGACACAAAGACCTGCAACAGGGTTGACACACAAAGAGGCGTAGAAAGAATGTGAAGGCAATTGGCAAAATTGGAGGAATGGTCAGAAGTATGGCAGCTTGGATTCAATGCAAAGAAGTGCAAAATAATGTACCTGGGATACAAAAACCCAGGGGAACAGTACACAATGGGAGGGTAGTAACAACAACAAAAATGGAAAGGGACCTGGGGATAATCATATCAGATGACCTTAAGGTTAGTAAGCAATGTGAGAAGGCAGTAGGGAGGGCTGGGGGATACTGGGATGTGTAGGCAGAGGCATCACCAGCAGAATACAAGAAGTTGCTATCCCTCTGCACAGACAATTGGTGAGACCCTATCTGGAGAACTGTGTCCAGATCTGGAGACCACATCTCCGCAAGGACATAGACAGAATGGAGGCAAAGCAGAGTAGGACAATTGAAATGGTGCAGGATCTGCAAGAGAAGCCATACAAGGAGAGACTAAAGGAGCTTAATATGTACACCCTTGATGAAAGGAGGGACAGGGGGTACATGATAGAAACTTTTAAGTATCTCAGTGGAATCAATCAAGTCCAAGAGGGTAGCATCTTTCAGAAAAAGAGATGTGCAAGAACAAGGAAACACAATTGGAAGATAGAGGGGGGATGGCTCAGGGGTAATGTGGGGAAGTATTTTTTCACAGAGAGGGTGATGGATGCATGGAACAGCCTTCCTGAAGAGGTTGTGGGGTCTAAAACTGTGGGAGAATTCAAGAGTGCATGGGACAGACATGAGGCAGTTCTTGTGGGGTGTAGGAAGAAATAGGCTTTTGGTTAACTAGGACCAGCAGCTTATCCAGTAACTAGGAAAATGGGCAGACTAGGTGGGCCAAGCAGTCCTTATCTGCCATCAAAGTCTGTTTCTATGATTCTCCTTAAAGTCTCCTTTCTCAATTGTTTAAACCATCAAGTCCCAATTACACTTATAGTGTTGCTCTTTTTTTCTATTTAATTACATTTTTATAATTATTCCTTTTTTGCTTTAAATTTAAATAGTTCTCTTTTCCTCCAAGTCTCCATACTTCTCTAATTTTTGTCACTAACTTATTCTTCTTTATTTTACATTCTCAATCATACCATTCCCATTTTCATTTTCCCTTGTGTTTATTTATGATTTCTTCATAAATTCTTGTTCTTATATCCTCTAAGAGTTCCACTAATTGACTTAGTGCATATGTTATTGGTAAACTATTTATATTATTCATGAGGTCTAGAGACGATTGTAAAGATAATAGTTGTCTAAATCCATTTTCTATTCGACCGTACCATTTTAATCTTTTTTTATATCTAATCTTCATAACATACTCCTCTCTTAGTCTAATTTGTTCCTGTATAGTGGTCCTATTAAAGGAACCTATGATTATCAAAGGTAAATGGTCACTCTCTGGTCTTGAAGAAATTACCATAGTTTCCCAATAAAGGGGATCACCATTCCTTAATGTTAAATCTGATAGGGACACACCACATGTTTTTAAGTAAGTGCATCTTCCCACCAGATCTCTGTGTAATCTACCATTCAAAGGATAAAAGTTCATCATGGGCATAATTTTCTGCAGTTTAATTTCTGCACTATTCTGGTTTAAATCTTGGGAGGTCCTTTTAAGATCCCGTTCCAGATTCAAAGCAGAGAAAAATGAATTATTCATGAGCCCATCAAAGTTGCCAATTCTGGCATTACAATCTCCCATAAGGAGTATATTATTATTGGGGAATGTTGTAGAAACATCCAGAAGTACTATTTGCAATCTATTCCAAATATTATCCTGGAAATATCTCAAACCCTTAGGAGGACTATGCACATTCATAAGGATATTCACAGTGTCGTGCATCTTAACCTGAGCCATATTGCAATTTCTATCTAGGTATAATTTATTCAGAACATTACATTTGGCTATCTTAATGAAGTGTACATTATAAGCCACCAGATGGTCTTCCATATTTGCTTTCTCTGATTGCCATAGAGTGAAGTGCTTCACAGCCATTCCACTGAATCTACTCTTTGTCTTCATGCCAGGTTTCTTGACATCATACTATATCCCCTTTATTAATAAACTCTTTAAAATATGTATCTCCTAGCTTGTCACCCATCCCAGTCAAATTCCATGATATAATTTTTATTTGGTTTTCCCTTGATTCAGAAAGACTTAATTCAGCAGAATGGTCTGAATCTACTTCACTGTAATATTATTTAGTCATTCATGGATTCGTTCATTATTATTTTCCTTGTCATCAATCAGCATTTTATTTGAGTAACCCTTATTGATAGTTGTCTCTACTGATAAACCCCTAGGGAGCAATCTAAATTAACTAAATTAACTTGGTTCTGCAACTGACACAGCCCTCAGGTGCTTATCCTTGGGCCTAAACATAGCTTGCTGCCTCATAACAGGATCCCACCGACTCACCCATACGTGTGACCTCTATGCACAAACGGGGTGGCTCCAGCTATCAAACCATATCAAGTACCAAACTTGTCTAATGGCTAAGAAAATTATGCTACATCTTGCTCCCCCCAGAGTCCAAAGTCTTCTTCATACAGCACGCAACCCCCACCTCACAAGGGCTTCAGAAAATGAAATGCTGCACATTCCTCGATATCGCACCACACAGGGCCAAAGATCCTTTGTGTACCGAGCTCCTAGCTGGATTAATGGACTCAACAAAGGCATCACCTCTCTACAAAAGCTAGGCCCATTCAAAGCCAACCTTCATCTCCACCTAGACGCCTCTAGTTCCTGCGACTGTCCCTCATAATCTGATCTTCCTCCTACCGCTTCTACTACTATCCTCTCTCTTCCTCTTCCTCCAGCCTACCCTCCCCGTCTGTTTTTGCCCCATACCTCCAAGCACTGTTTTGAGGCCTGAAAAATGCCCATGGCTGCACTGTGCTTTTTGTGTCCATTCCAAGCCTCAGTTACCACTGGCTACCCTGCCCCCTGGTACTCACTTTCTCTCAATGTAATGTATTTCAGCTGCTTAAAAATGTCCGTGCACCATTGTTGCATTGTTACTCAACTCTATGTAATGTTTGTCTTGTACCTCAATTGACATGGAACCTTTGTAAAACAGCCTTGGCTCAAAGGTACTTGTAATCCTAGGCTCTAAATAAATAAATAAAACTAGAAGTAATCCCAACAGATTCAACAACTCACTTTTTTGCCAAGAATTGCTTGGCTATTTCCTCATTCTTGATGACAATATCAATCTGGAAGGAATGTGGTCTTGGACTTATTTCTTAGACCCCCTGCTTCCCTAACAGAACATTCAAATAATTGACAAACAAGTTGCATATGGATCCCTTTAGCTTATAATTATTCTCCTTATTCATCCTTGATGTTCCAAACAATGAAAGCACAACTGTAGCAATGCTATTGTCTGAGTATGAAAAATTAGGATTAAATATTTCTCTGTTTGGAAAGGAGATCTTTAGCCCTTTAGATTTTTATCAGATGTTCATTTCTCCAAACATAATTTGCAATCATAGGAGAGCTGAAATATACTTCAATAGTTTTGACATGCCCATCCTGACTTTTTTAACCCATATAATATCCTTAGCGGAAATATTGATTTCTGCTGGCAAACAAAAGTCCTGTATTACATAATATATGAGCATTTCCTCCAAAATTAGAGGCCATTCTGCTTGATTGGTTATCTGTAAATAATGAATACCCTTATATTCATTCGATCACACCTCCTGCCCAGTTATTCCTTCTGCTCCAGTTTTCACAAGGTTTCCATTTTCATACATTTTTCCACATTCATTGTTCCCTTCTGAAGGATTTGTCCATATTTGCAATTGCAGGAAGTTGTTCACCAGCTGACTTATATCTTTGCCCTGTTCATAAAAAATTTTAAACAGCAGAATTTCATGTTCAAAAATGTTTCATTTTTTTCTCAATTCAGTATTACAAAATAGATCTTGCATTTCTTCATCCTTGTTTGAGTCCTAATTCTTATTATCTTTTTCTATTACCCTATCAAACTTATCCATGTTTTCCATCTTTTATTCACAATTAATTATCTCCAAGTTTGTTACTTCACTTAATATTTGATTGTCTTCTTTTAGTAAGTGTACCTTATCAAATTTAGTTACTATAGCCTCTTTATTTGCCTTATATCTTTTCTTTCTCCTTTTCTTTCCTTTTTTCCCTTTCTTTTTATTTGGAATCCTAGGTTTCTCTGGAGAGTCAGGAATAAATAATGGGCTGGATATTCAAACTGCGCTATTTTGTGGCGCAAGCCCTTGCGCTGTACAAAATAGTTGCGCAGGGATGTGTCCAGAGCGATATTCAAAGGAGTTGCGCCCTTGAGCAACTCCTTTGAATATCACCCTGCCAAAAGCCACTGTGCATGGCGCAGTGGAACTTGCACCACCGCCAAGTTGTCAGGTGAAGCATTCAACGCGGTGGCGAAGTACCATTGCGCCATGCTCAAAATCCCCATATTCAAAGGTGACATGCAAATGGGGCCATAATTCATACAAGGTGCAGGGGGGCCATTTGCATCTGATTATTCATTTGCATGCCATTAGCATGCAGGTGCACCGATCCCGAGGACTTGCGCCTGGCACCCTGCCAGGCAGCGGCCGTCGAGGACCAATGCCCTGCAGCCTGATGGTGGGCGAAACGGTGTACAATCCCCCACCACCCCACTGGCCCAATCGTGGGCATGGTTTAATCCCCCACCAGCCCGATTGCGGGCAGCATGTAGCTCCCCAAAAGTATCCCTGGTGGTCAGTGGACCGAGCCAATCGCGGGCAGTACTTGTTTAAAACCCCCGCATTCATCCCTGGTGGTACAGTGGACGAAAAAGCCCGATCACGGGCGTGGTGATTAATAAACCCCCTCCTGCCGACTTCATCCCTGGTGGTCCAGTGGCACATCGATCGTGGGATGTATATGTTGAACAACCCCGAACATAGCCCTGGTGGCAATGTCCCCACCCACCCACCCACAAGCCCCACCACCCGCTCCCCGGCGGCGGCGGGCGGCAGCATCCACCCGCCTGCCGCCCGCCCACCGACTGACTGCCGGTAGAGCTCGCAGCCCACTGGTGCAGGCAAGAGCCAATGGTGGTGGTAAGGGGTGCAGTTGGTAAGGCCTGGTTTGAGGAGGTGGTAATTATCATGGCACTGAAAGCTACTTACCACTTCTCCAGACCTACTAGTACACTGGTACACATATAAGCAAGCCATCAGCTGCTTTTTGCATAGGTGCACTGGCATACTTTAGGGTTACTCTAAACAGGTCAGCGTCTCTCTAACCATGACATCCAGTATGGCATTTTGCGATACTTCCCAGCTTGAGGGCTGCAGAGTGGTGTTAGCAAGTTGCTGGCCCATTTTGCAATCACAAAAGCATTTTGAATATCCTTACCTACATGTTTTACCTTTTGCTTCCACTCATCCTATAACAATGCATTAGTAATCCTATTAAATTTGTTGAAGCATTCATCTGATTGTATCAATGGAATCGTAGATAGCAGATAATTATACTGTAGTACTATACATCTTATGGAATTTATTTTCCTTCATAAAGATATGTTTAATCTTTTTTATTGGAACATACAGTATCATTTTTCCATGTATCTAACAGAGTGGCACATTTTTACAGTATGTTAACATTTGCTGCACATTCCTTATTCAAGTTATGTTGCTATTATTGTCTCTACCACTTTCATTATGCACCTTTATACTGATAGTTGATACACTAATGTGTTAGTGACAGAAGCCTATGACTTTTTCACATTTACTCTACCGTTAGTAATATATATTTGGAACAAATAACTCTGGCAATAAAACAGGGTCAGACTAAGGTACAGGGGCCCCTACTGGAAAGTGAATAAGGCCCCCCCAGAAAATCATTAAAGAAGGCCCCAGGATAACACATTCATGACAGTATTCCACTTCAATTTGATACACTAGCTCTGTTTACCTGCAGTGCCCCAAATACCCTATTTAATTAGGAAAAAGATGATAAATATGAAGAATATCAGAGTTTAGAATGTAGCCAGGTACCCAACAAATGGGGGGGGGGGGCTACCTGGAAACTTCAGAGTATCTTGGTAGTTAAAACCCCCAAGTAAGATGCCATCTACCAATAAGAATATATATATATATATATATATATATATATATATATATACACATATACAATTAACCATGACACCTGCTATGAACTGGTTACTTCTAATTACTCATGTAAATGGTTTAGCTACTAGGGCAAATAGAAATGATGAACTCAGGGAATGTTGTCTAAGTTTTCTTATTAACATTTTGTTTCCTGAGTATTATTCATTCATTATCAGTCTTGCTATTGGGCTCTTATACAGTAACAATTAAATTCTTATATTTTAGAATTCTGCAGTATCGTATCAATTTACAGTACTTTTAATAAAACCCAGTTTGGCTCAGTTCACCCATACCGCAGCGACAAACATGTTGCCAACACCAATGATGGTGCAGGCAGCGTGCCGCCTGACGTGCAACACCAGGCATCTCCCAGGGGTTACAGTGCCAAAGCGCCTCCCCAGGAAACAGTCAACTTTTGCAGGAGGCTTCACACCTGCACCCCCCCAACACAGGGGGTTTCACCCCCAACACCCCAAAAACTAGATACAACCTCCTCCATGACAGGCATACCCTGGAGGGGGCAGAAATTGTGTGGGCACAAAGGCTGACATAAGTGAGTGGCAATCTAAAATCAAGATTGCCCCTGTCACTTTCACCCTTGTTGTGGTACCCTACTTGTGGTGGCAAAATGTAGTCGGCAACTTGATGGGATAAAATTTGGCTCTGCTGAAAGCATTTTACAAATATACGAAAATGTCTGGAGTTGCTTTGGGTGTGGGTCTCATTTCTTTTAAGATTACTTTCTCATACATCTATTGTGCATCTTATTCTATTATTTTTGGTATTTTATAATACAGATATAGATCAATGCAGACATAAATGTATGGATAAATATGTCTCAAAATTCACAAAACAAATGAGGGTTACATTGGAGCCACACTGTATGCTGACTAGATATGCAAGTAACAGTTAAGTGTACATCTAGGCTTTGACTAAGAGTGTATGCATCTGATTTGACTATGTACAACTGAAACAGAAGACTGAGGTAAGATATAGTTACCAAGAATTTACTGAACTAGTTTAAATCAACCAACAGTTTTTCTGGGTATGATCAGACCATGGTATGACCAGAGACATGGTAAACGAATACAGCTGAATAGTTATAAACTAAATGAAGAAATAACTAGTTCACCAATAGGGTTATTTAGCTACAGTGTGGGCTTTATCATAACTGGGCATTACTGTACATGGGTTGACAATATTTAGGAGCTCAAAACAGGATTGGCTAATTTCCTAGAAAATGGAGTATCAGTGGTTATGTCATTTGAACATTTGGGGATGTAAAAAACTACCATTGTCTTTTTCAAACGTATTCCATATTAGAATACTATTATGCTTCTGTTTATTCACTGATTAGTGCAGTGCCCTGAGACCTTGGGATAGGATACCTTAAAAATAAAATTACCTTGCTTGGAAGTTTTTTTCTTCATTTAAAACTGCTGACCAGCCAGGCACAGTTTGTTATACACCTAATTTCTCGGTGCATCCTAGGGGAACAATTGAATATTACCAATATACTAGATATTACAGAATATTGAAATAACAGTAAAAAAAAACATAGGGGGACTGATTTTCAAAGGGCTGAGGGACTAAGTCTCTTGTCACAGTCCACAAGTCTCTGCATTGGTATACGGTCATATTTTCAGTATGTGCTCTGCATGGGTGGCAGGCATGGCTGCAAAGCACATTATGCCTGGTCCAACAAGGCAAAACATTTTGGCACAGCTGTGCCATAAAATGGTTGCAGGCTGTGGTAAATTGTGAAGCCAGTAATTACATGAATCCTTCTTTGAAAACACAGAACATATAGGGATAACTGTGGCCCTGCAAGTAAAGATCCATTTGCTCCAGTTTTTCTCAAATCTGCACCACATACCAGGGGCTTTGAAAATTCAGACCTCAGTGTGCAAACTTTAGTATGTCAAGCAGAAGTGGAATGCAGATCTGCAAAAACTTCAAGCAGGCAAGATCCCATTGGGTTTTAGTGCCTATCTTGTTACTGGATCAGCAGATACTCCACTGTAATACCCTTGGTTAAGCCATTATTCCTTCTGGTTGCATATATCCAACAGAAACGGCATGTCCATCGTCATAGGAGTTGTAGCATTTGACCTCTACAAGCTATTCTGACAAACTATTATTTACTGTATTACAGGTCTGAGAAGAGCAAACAAATATTCAGTATGTAATTATTCATGTTTATGTGCTCAATATAAATGCTTCTGAAATCTGACTGATTTTAATTTGCATAGTTATGTAACACTGTGTAATTTATTCAATTTAGTAAATGAACAATAACTGCTGAAGGCCCACAGTAAGGCATAAATAGAGTCATCATATTGCAGTTTGAATAGTGGATTATCAAACTATTAACAACAATATATTCCAATTTTAATTTAGCATCCATTAAATCCATTTAAATAATTCTTAAATAAAAATAAAAAACTGGACCACATTCTCAAAAGTTGCACATGATGCAAGTGACTTGTGCCAACAGGAATGATGCAAGCAGTACTTTGCTCCAATAGTTACACCACCGTTATTCTCCAAAGCAGCCTGTGACAAGACACAGGTCGTATGCGCTAAAGTGCACTTGCACCATGGTTGCACCAAACTCTCAGCTGTGACATGGGCGCAAAGGTTTACAGCAACATATGTTCCCTATTCACAAAGGTGGCTACCGCATCCCTAATCTGGGATTCTAAAACAACCCCAGAGGATATCCATCAATGTACATTTACACCAGCTTTCAGCTGATGTAGAGTGTACTTTGCCATCCACTGGGGGCTGCGTCAGTGTGCAGCACGTGTAAGTAAACCATGCAGCCCCCCATGAACATACAGAAGCCCCCCATATCCAGTCCCCCATTTCATCAATAATCAAGCCCTTGTGAACTAGGGATCCCCTGCCCTGATCCTCTAATATAATAATAAACACTGCCCCACAGGGCTATTAGACTCCCTCATGCTCTGAATCCTAATAATATATATGTAACAGCCCTGCAGTGTCCCTTGTGCAGTGGCATTTGGTGCAGATTGCCTTGTGTGACTTGTGCCATCCCTTTGAGAATCCAGCCCAATGTTGTGTAAAAAGCTGGTAGAGTCAAAACAGACAGACAGAAAACAGTACACATTTTAAGAAATAGTTGAAACTTTTATTTCTGAAATTGTTTTCTTTTCCCTTTGCTCATTAGAAATTCCTCTGTATGATAATATTGTGCTGGATGTGTTGAACAACTGTTAGCTTGCCAGATGACATATCTATTTCTATGTCCCCCACCATCAACAGCATTGTGATCTCACACTGACAGTGACATCACAGGTGACTGACTGCCAACTACTAAGTGGTTGTACCTAAGAGCAATGATGTCACTGTCAGTGAGATCACAATGCTAATGATATAGTAGGAAACATAGGATAGATACAGTATGTCAGCTGCCAGGCAAAAGTGCTGTCCCACACATCACACCTACTAACATCAGGTTAACAACCTTCTAATTAAACAAAGGAAAAGAAAAGGCACATCAGATATAAAAGGTGAAGGTTGACTGTTTTAAAAACTGATATTAGTTTTAGTCAGTACATCGCTCTTTAATTTATTACATAGCTTTAATATAATCTAAAATTATTAAAGTTATAATTTCAGCCTTGTCAGGTCATCTGCACTCAAATTATATTTAACTACTGTAAAAGTTATTTCTAAAGTTGTGTTCCTGTTTCATAGAAAACACTCTTACAACTATGCAAGGATTATATTTGTGATTATACAGGTTTTAGAGAAATATTTGTAATTAGATCAATATTTATTTAGATATGCAAACTACATTTTATTAGTCCACATCAATTTGGTAGGCCATCCCAACTAGTGAATATATTATCTATATGTATTTTGATGAATGTCAAGCATACAGCTTTCTTAATTAGGGAAAATTAAACTTAATTAAGTTCTTATCGGTGCATGCAATAATGTATTTTAGCTAGTTATTTGTACAATATATGCCAGTTGTAAGCAGGAGTGCATAGTTTGTAAGCTGTTCTTCAGATTAATTTCTTCATTATGCTTACGCCATATGGTCATAGCAAATGTTTAAATCAAATTTAAATAATCAAGAAAGCTAAAACGTGTTATCTAAGCAGGCTGACAGATTATAGAGATATTCAAAGGGACAGTAACAGTAGTTTAAGGAAAACAAAGCAAGATATAGGAATTGTGCATTGCTACAGTTATAAACAAATAATCACAAGGCGCTCTATACAGTAGGCCCATAAGATTTAAAAGTCAGAAAATAGAGCTACTATGGCCACTGCTAGAGGAATACGCTAATAAATATAAGAGGGCAAAGAATTAAATTAATTATTTTGCTCATTGTTCAACAGATCTAGATTAGATGACATTGGAGAATTGGAAAAATGGAGATGCAATACAGGTGACAGTGGATTATGCTAGAATGTATCTCATAGCCTTATCTGCAATTTGAGGTCAGATGACCTTCCCCTAAGGTTCTCAAGGAGTTGTCAAATGAGTTGGCTGAACCCATAAAGGCATCTTATTGCAAGAGCTTGGATGGGGGATAAGTACCAGGTGATTGGAATGATGATCTGTTGGTACCCATTCATAAAAAGGGAAAATAGATTGATCATACAGACTATCAGCTAATAAGCCTTACTTTGATTTTGGGAAAGATGTAGTACATACATGTAGCATTTAATAAGAACATAATCAAATGAATATGACACAGACTTACAAACAGAAGGGAAAGAGTGAGACTAAATTGTTTTCTAACAGTGTGGAGGATGTCACTACAAGAGTTTAATGTCAATATCGCGCAACAATAATAGCGCGAGTAATTTAAGCGCGTACATACTAGCACTTGCAAAAATAGTGTGCTATCATTATAGTGTTACCCATAAACATGCTTTTAAACACTTACTTTACTGTCTTCTTTAAATCTGGGTCTGCTGATTAAAAGTTTCCTCGGTGTCCATGGAAAAAATGCCTGCACCCCTGCAGGCTGTCACACCTACCTACCAGGCACCACATCCACCACTTTGGCGGTCCTGAGTAAATGGTGGCTGAGTAAGTACAACAGAAGGAAGGTGTACCCCAGGGATTTATCCTGAGGCTAACTTTTAACATTTACCCCTGTGTTATGCACGAGAAAGGGAAGACAGATAACCAAATTGTGTGGATAACTTCAAAAGAGGACACATAACTAAGGAAGAAGAAGTAAAAATTCAGGATGAATTGGATAGGGTAGCAGATGGGGCTAAGACTGCCAAAATGGTTGTCAAGACAGAAAAGTGTGTAGTCTTAAGTTTTACACCAGAAAATAGAAAGGCAAATTATTTTCAATATGGAAAATTATAAGGAAATCAGACAATCAAAGAAATCTAGGTGTAAATTTGTCAGGAGAGATACAACATGGCTCTCATTGGCACCCATTCATGAACATGTTGAACAACCAAGGAAAGCCATATCCTCAGCTCACCACGAATGCCAACATGGGATGCACACACTCAGGGAGGCAGTGCGACAGGGCACATGTAGTAGAATGAGCACCCTATAGTGGCGGTGCCAGGGTATGTGAGCCTCCCTTAACACTGTCATATATGAACATGGCCAACCTTCCTGTGCAACACCTCAGAAGTGAATGCTGAGTGCTGGACACCAGCACATAGAATGGTGGAGAGTGGAAGAGGTGCAGAGGGAAGCCTCCTTCCACAGATGCAAGACGAACAGGCTGGCCATGTGGTAGGACAATGTTGCTGCCGTGTCCATACACGGGATGGTGCACGGCCCTATGTGCCATATGTTACTGGCAGACAGATTACATCCATGGTCAGCAACACCCATGAGAACTACAGCCATTTGTATAGGGCCCAGTCCCTGACCACTGCCCTGAGGTGAAGGCACGTTTGTGGCTTGACATCCAATCCAGCATTAATGCCTACAGTCTTGACGCCAGAACACTGACTGGGATCAATCACGAATCGTGAAACCAGCATGCCACAGTCAAGAAGAAGGTCCCCATGGATGGATAGGAATGCTAGGGCACAGTAGGTGGGCCAGCAAGCATTGTCAGCTAGCTGACACCAATCAAGAGGATAGTGGTGGAGATCCTCACTGATATTGGTGTCAAGATAGATGTGAGAGGGTTGGACTCCATGAAAGGTATGCATCCAATAGTAGGGATGGGTTAATTGGGGGATGGCACAACATGCATGTAGTAACAGATGTGTGTTGCACCCACAGACACAGCCACTGATGACCGTCCACCAGCAGGGCCACCCCCGCACAACCAGGACATGCCAGCAGTGCCCAAGGAAGATGATACTAACAAGCAGGAGGAAGAAGGTGCAGGTGGATACCCTTACCACACGCATTGCTGTAAATGTGCATGTTGTGTACCCTGACAGGTGTAGTAAAACACATATCCCACAGGTAGAGATTGAAACAGAGACACAGCATGATTCAGAGACAGATGCAAAAGCAAAGTAGTGCCAAATGACGATGGGATACAGGAGTCTGTCAAGGTGCAAATAGATGCAACACCAGCCTGGTGCAGAGTCCATCCCAGGACCACAGTGCTGTACCATTGTTGGGGTAATGTCACAATAAATGTCCCCAACGTACTGGACCAGATGAGCCATTGAAGAAGGTCCAAGTCTGGAATGCCCAACATGTCCAGAGGCAGTGGGGATGAAGTTCCCTCAACATGCCGACCAGATGCACACAGTCGGTGCTTGGTCAGGAGTGTACGTGGAGGCTTAGTATTGAGAGCTGCGGCAGCTGGAGTTGGACAGGCTGGATGCACAGCACCAGAGCACTGAGGTTCTTGTCTCCCTGATGGACGAGATTTGTGGAATGCACCACAGCATGGACCGGCTGGCAGACTCACATGTGTTGCTAGGAAAGCACCTTGTCAGTCGCCATGCACAACATGGCCATGAGCCACACAGACTGCCATGTGCTGTAGACACCTAAACACAGGTGTCCCCCTGCATGCCACTCTCTGAACAGGTTGTGGCCACACACCAGTGCTACATGGCCAGCACACATAAGGATGAGCCACAACATGGGGCACTGCTGAATATCCAGACTTTGAGGCACACAGCACACAAGCATAAGACACAGACAGTACATAGAAGGAGATAGGGCAGCGTCACCCACCAGATACCGCCAGACGGGGATGCAGTGGATGGACTTTCAGCAGACCATTCACAGGACACTAGGCAATCTTACAGTGTGAACAGGTCAAATGCTCCCATCCATCAGGAGACTCAGAACCCAAACATCAGCATGCCTACAGGTGAAGTCATATGATCATCATGAGGCAGTAACACAGCACAACTACACCATGCAGCACACTGTTTAAGCATGCACAAGGTGGGATCACATGTATGTATGGCACCCCCACACACGCACACACACACACACAGTGTTATATGACTGCACAGAACTGCCCTGGTCCTCAGCACAGATGCTATGTGTTGGCAGACACTCTCCAGCTTGCACATTCTGAGTTGCAGTACTAGGCCATTGCAGCATACAGCACCTTCAACATGCCACAGATGGCATGGCACATGGATGCACATACCAACGCGTTTCTATACATCCAAACACATGAGCCACATGGAGAACTATGCAGAACACACATTCCCACATGCATGCCCCTACACGGATGCACTCAGTGAGTGACAACATCATCATTCACCCGCCACCCATAGCGGATGCGGATGACAAGGGCTATCGATTAATCAATCAATCAATCAATCAATCAAGCTTTATTTTTATAGCGTCTTTCAAGAACTAAGGTGCTGCACTTAAAAAACAAATACAAATATAATATTAAAACAAAAAGATAAAATGCATTAATCATTAGAGAAGGCCAAGTTAAATAAATATGTTTTCAACTCAATCTTAAATCTGTCAATGGTCAGGCATTTTCTTAACCGATGAGGTAGAGAATTCCACAGGGTTGGAGCCGAAAAAGCAAAAGCATGGGCACCTGATGTTTTTTATCATACCCTGGGAATCACTAGCAATCCCTTGTTGGTGGTTTGGAGAGGACGGGAAGGGCAGTAGGGTATCAAGAGATCTTGCAGGTAACCAGATCCCTGATCATGTAGGGCTTTGAAGGTTAGCAAACCAATCTTAAGGTGATCCACCACTGAATAGGCAGCCAGTGCAGTTCGCAAGCTAGCGCAGTAATATGACTGGACCTAGAAGTCCCAGTCAAAAGCCTGGCTGCTGTGTTCAGCACTAGCTGCAAGTGGTGATATCAATCCTGGCAGCCCTAGGTGAGAGAATTGCAGTAATCAAGGTGGGTAGTGATGAAGGCATGGACCAATGTTGGAAGATCATCCAGAGGAACCAGTGTTTCACCGGGCGATATCCCTCAGATGGTAGAAAGAGGATTTGACAACAGCCGACACCTGAGATCTTAGTGTCATGCCATTGTCAAAAAATAATGCCAAGGTTACGACTCGGTCTGAGGTAGTAAGCTGTATGCCATCAATCAGAACACCTGATGCCTGACAAGTTCCTATACCCCTCCTGGACGACCAGGGTCCACAACCAGCACTTTGGTCTTGTCCGGATTCAGTCTCAGCCTTCTAGTACTCATCCAAGCTCTGATCTCGGTAAGGCAGTTGTTTAACGCAGAGAGTGCAATGCCCTGTCCGGGCAGAAAGGACATATACAGTTGAGTATCATCTGCATAGCAGTGAAAGCTCAAACTGTATCGCCTGATGATATCTCCCAATGGCAGCATATATACTGCAAACAACATGGGGGCCAAAATGGAGCGCTGTGGCACCCTGCAAGACAGGGAATAAGTCCCAGAGGAATACATTCTGATGGAAACTCTCTGAAATCTGTCTGCAAGGAAAGAATGGAACCATTTGAGGGCTGTACCAGACAGACCACAAAGCAACCGCAGGTGCTCCAGCAGCACACCATGTTCTACAGTATCAAATGCTGCAGAGAGATGAAGAAGGACCAGGAATGTGCATGCCTTTTGATCTCTAGCCATCAGAAGGTCATTCAATACTTGGACAAGTGCAGTCTCCATGCTATGCTTTTTCCTAAATCCAGATTGGAGAGTATCATAGATCTTGTGAGTTGTAAGATGATCATCCAATTGCAACGTAACCACCTTTTCAATAACCTTACCAACAAATGGCAGGTTAGCGATAGGTCGGTAGTTAGCTGGACAGTCCTGGTCAAGGAGGATTTCTTAAGGGTGGTCGGAATGACCACATCCTTTAGGAGTTCTAGGAAGACCCTATGTCTCCAAGGACCTCAGACAATTTCAACAAGGATCGGGCAGATAACATCAACACATCCCAATAAAAGTGGTGTTGGGCGGATCCAAACTTCAACTGGTTGGGCGCATAGATTGGATAATCATCACAATATCTATGAATTCTGGCTGGCGAATTCTGACCAGAGAGACCGAGTGCACACCACATCCTGCAGATCACAACCCCTCATAGGAGAGGCTATGCCAATGCTAGAACTGATGCTGGCAACCTTATCTGAGAAGAATCGAGCAAACTCCTCGCATTTCAGCTGAGAAAAAGCTTCTCTGGGCTGAAGACAGATTGGATTGCACAATCTGTCAATGGTACAGAAAAGCTGAGCTAGTTGATTCTGCATGGTAGAAATCTCCCTGGACAGAAACTCTGCCTTCTACAGGAGATTTCTAGCTGATGCCATCATAATGTGCCATCAGCTTAAGCCTGTCAGCATCAAGACCAGACTTTGCCAAGATCTCGCCATCCTTTGACCAGCTCGCCTCAACTCCTTCAAGGAACCATTAAACCAAGGGTTCCTTGGGCAAAAGGAGGAGAGGTCAAACATGAACAAAGCAATCTTGTCAGGGCATCTCCCATAGCCTTATTATAGGCTGATCGAGATCATCTGGACTCATGCATTCACCGACAGACCCAATAGATCCAATGCTGCTGATAGGTCATTAGGGTAACTCCCCTCAAAGGTGGCACTGGACCATCTCCGTGAGGGCAGACCTATTGGGGGACCCTGAAGCTGAACCTTATGGTGTGATGGTCAGACCAGCTGACTGGTTCCACCCCAAATCAACTATGTCCATACCAGAGAAAGATCAGATCAGGTGACCCTTACATGGGTTGAGGAGTAACTACCTCTGTAAAGCCAAGCGTTATCATAAGCCGGAGGAGATTTTGACCAAAATGTGATAGTTCATCATTGACCCAGACATTGAAGTCCCCAGAACTATCCATCTGGGGACCTCAGCACCATGTCAACGATGAAGTCTGCTATCTCCTGCAGGAATGCTCCACCATCTCCTGGTGGACGGTAGATGAGGAGTATCCTGCAGCCTACACCCTCACACAGGATACACTCAAAGGATCTGGTACTTCCCAATGGCACATCCACAAGGCCCAGCTCAGATTTAAATATAATGGCCACACCCCCACCCCTATGATCCAACCTTGGGCAGTGTATCACCAAGAACCCGGCCGGAACTGCAGAAGCCAAAACAGGGCCTGCATTATCATCCAACCAGGTCTTGGTAATGCAAGCCAGATCGGTGGTTTCAACAAGATCAGCTATAATAGCTGTTTTGTTCTTAATAGATCTGGCATTGCACACACACCGAAAGTAGGATGAGTTGTCGGGAAGACATCGGCACCTGCCCTCTAACATCAGAACCCTGGGATATGGGGACAAAACAGGAAGACCCCTGTCTTGAATCCATTTCACCCCAGAGGCGCCTCTTGGACCCCACTACTCCTATCATCCTCCCTTTCCCTCCCCACCATACCCAGTTCTTCCCTCTCATGCCTTCTAACTATCCCAAAACACGGCACCTAAAATAGGTGTCGGATGTTAATGGAGGATAGTCAAAGACATAATTCCCAGAGTCTGGTGGGGATTATTGCCTGACAAGTTGCTAAGCCTCCCCAGCACATAATACTTTGGATCAAGTAAAACAAGATATTAAAACTAATAACCACCCAAACAATAAACTTAAAACTAATCTTAATGATAACCCTTGATCTTAATCTTATAACCAATCTCCTGACACCTAAAACTACAAAATGAAATAAAATAATAAAAGCTCAACCCAAAATATAACTACCAAAATAACAATAAAATATAACTACAGCCAAGTTATCATTTGTTTCAATAAATGTGTTATCAGTGTCTTCAAAAGTTGCTGAGTCCTTTAAAGAGTTACGAGACAAAGAGTAATGAATCAAACTGAGAAAGTATAGCCGCTCTCACCACTAACAACTAAAGATTAAGTTGTGCGTGAATCTTTGTTATCGACGAAGATCTCTCACTGCTTCCAATATAAAAATATAATTACAGTACCTGAAAACAGTGTAGCACTGAACAAAATGAAAACGGAACAGCAAGCCTTTGATGGTCAAATCAAGGAAGAATAGTTCAGTATTACTGGCCAGAAAAAAGTACATGAGCAGAAGATCCCCTTAGCCCAACAGAGCCGTAGTAAAAACTAGGGGCCGAGAGAACAAAGGAGAAAGATTATCCACCAGCCCTCTGACTGATAGCCTCAATCCCACAGGAGTCTCAGGAACCAGGTGCCCAAACTCAGTTATCAAGCCAGTTCAGGATCCATAATTTGACCGGATGTAGCTCCACACACTCCTCAAGTAAATATAAGCGAGGCTCAAGCGGAAGTCACCGGTCAATACCGACACGGCAATTCAGAAAGTCAGTATCAGAAAACCACAAGCTATTCCAGGATCCAAGTCCACAGTGAAGTCAACCACGAAGAGCCAGCCAGCCACCATACAGAGCAACCACAAGGCTGTCCAGATCCAGATCCAGAATCTAAAGTCCCAACGTTAGGCAAGTACCCCAAAACACAACATAGCAGATATAGCAGGTTTAGAAGCAGCAGATATAGCAGGTTTAGAAGCAGCAAAATAACAAAGCTGCTCCAGGAGCATAAGTCCACAAATCCACAGCAAAATGCCGATATCGCTACAACAGGCAAATAACAGTCGAGGTAATCTCAAAGGACCGAACTGATTGCAGTAATCAAAGGATAAAATAAATTAATAAAACATCAACGTAAACATTTAAAACATTAAAATACAAGGGTCAATTGAAAGCTTAATGTGGTGGCAGACCCAGCATGGTAGCCATCTTGAACACCTACTGTCAGTGGTAGACTAGGAAGGTTTAATTCCACACCTGGTAAAAACCCTACTCACTTGGAGAATTATTGTCCAATCTCATTAATCAATGTTGATGTTATGCTGCACACATGTCCACAACAACAGTCCCAGACATGGATTCTCATGTGAGGCATACACACTAGATATGGCAGTGCATGGCATGGCACTAATCCAGCTCAAATGCAGCGGCTCCCGATAACACATTAATGCTGGAATGCCTCTACCAGTGCAGCCTGTGCCACTGGCCACCCACTGTCCACAGCTCACAGTGTAGCTCCCCAGAGCAACATCATTCAGCTGGTCATTCAGGGGTGATCTGGCATGGGAACATTACTATGCTCCCATAGTATGGAGCATGGCACACCCTGAATACCCGCAGGCCCTTCCAGGGACAGCATTATTGTTCCCCTGGAATGGTCTAGGAAATGGAACTGTATCTTCAAGGACCCAATGGTCCTCTCCATGATCTTCTGGTCTTCTGGTGGGTATGGTTGTAGGCCTCCTCTGCAGCACTGTTTGGAGAAAGTATCCATGTTATCAGATATGGTCACAGTGGGTATTCATTGTCACCTTTCAGGGTAAAGAATAATTCATGTGACATTCATGCTAATGTATGCATCACAGTTACACTCACTGTTTTGAATATTTGAATATTTTAATGTTGTTTTAAGTATTTATTATTTTATATAATATTGTACAGGCAGTGGTTTAAGAAAGGCACCTTATATAAATAAAGTGATTTGATTTGATTTGATTTTAACCATACTTACCCAACAGCACATCATCCAGGCATCTGACATGCAGCATGGCACCAAGATAGAGGCATCCAGCATGTATTCTTTGTGGCATGATCCCAGGTATTTAACACATACATTATTGAATATGATATTGGTGTCACTCACCACCTGGCAATTTACACTGTGGAAGCCCTTTCTGTTACAGTATGCCTCTTCATGCATGGGGGTGTAAGTATGGCAATGTGTGCCATCTATTGTGCTGTACATGTTCAGCATGTCACGCATGGCATAGAATGCTTCATGGCACATATTTCATCCTCCGCCTGTGAGGAACCTGATGTGGTCGTGTATGTGAGCGGAGGTATCCGTCACCTGCACCACTGCCTGGGACACAGATGACTGGCATACACCTATTGCATCACCTGTCACAAGCTGGAAGGCCAGATGCATAGTATGCTAAGGCATGTATGTTTGTCTCCATCAACATCGCCCTGGACCACCATGACCATGAGGCAATGTCATCACGGACCATGTTGCACAGCTGTGAGATGATGGCTCATGGAAATCTAAATCGCTGGATGCATTGTGTGTCCCTCATGGTGGCTACATCAAGCCACTGTCTAAACACCCATGGTCGAGGCCCACACCTCCACTACTGTATCCTGCACCCAGCAGGAGTACATTCATCAGTAGTCCAGGACACATTCTTCACCTCTGTTACCATTACCGATCTACCTGTGCTCATTCCACAGTATCCCCATTTAACCTGCCCTGCTCACCTGTGTGCACCTTTAAGAGGGCATGTTGCAGCTCATGTGTACAATGCTCTTACCTGTGCTGGTAACACATGCACATACACTGTCCCATGCCAACTTCGAGTTCATGGACAACGTGTGTTCAGCAGTGATGGTTAAGGTTTCAAGTGATCATTTGGTACAGTTCCCATGGAGGCTTTGGCATATGTCAGAGGACACTTATACTGACCAGCATAGAGGAGGCACCCTGTGGTGGATGCAGGGGCATGCCAGAATAAGTACCATTCTTTCAGGTTGGGTTGTGGGTCACTGTAGTGTATGGCGCTGTCCATGGTACTAATGAATATTTCCTTCATGTGCCACACAGGATCACCTAGGGTGCCACACGCATTGAGATTACATGGCTGGAGCAGCTGGCTGGGATGCCATGTATTGTGTGGACAACCCCCCAGTGGCAGAGACATTGGCAACTAAACAACCCTGGGTACCATTCCTTGTGCCTTTATGGAGACAAGGTGCAATACCTGGCAGATGGGAACATGATGTGGCATGTGGATGTGCCCAAGATGGTGAGTACAGTGTATCCAGTGCTATCACCCCTGTGCCCCTGGACAGGCATGCCACTGTTCCTCCCATACATGTATAGTGGTATTATATTGTATGTATTTTGGATACAGCACTACAGGGACCCATACGTTACATGGTGTTGCTGCTGCTTGGGACAATATATGAAACTGACACCAGCAGATCGGACAACAGCCAGGGTGGGGTGAAGCTGCAAAGTTTGAGTGCAGAGTGGGGTAAGGGTGCTAATGGTCTGACCAGAGGCCTCAGCTACCTGATTGTTTCTGGAAGACTTGGACTGGTCCCACCCTTGGTCCATTTTTTCCTTTATACCAGGGGTTCTGACATCACTTCCTCAAACAGGCAAAGGATATGCACCTGTCATAGCAAAAGCAGACATCCAGGAGGTCACGTGATGCTAGCTTGCTGAGCAGCAGCAGGGGCTTGGAACTCTCTACTCCCATCAACTTTATCCACTTTAATCTGTGATTTCTGAAAAGCAACTCCAGCAATTTACATCTCATCTGAACGACTACACTCCACCTATTGGCCTCAGGGCATTCTCTTGTTATAATCCTCGAATATATAAGGGATGGAGGTGAGAAAAAACAGCGCAATTAGGCACATGCCACCAGCCACTCCTGAAAAGCTGCCTAAAACCGAGGAACCAACCCGGCTCTACCTCTGATAAAACAGAGCGATAAAGCTCAGCTGCCGTTCAATCCTTCACCGAGGAGAAATTTCACAGGAACTAGCTCCACTGAAGGACGTACTGCAAACCATCACTTCGGCCTTAAACTATTCGAGGACCTCCTCTCTCACCACGAAGGTGTCTGATTCGAGGCTAGAATCACTCCCTAGAACAGTGGAAAACCAAAGCGGAATCCGAGCTGACCACGCTAAATCAACAGGTCAAGAAGCTGCAATTAAAAACGGAGGACCTGGAAGGTCGTAACCGGAGAAACAATCTGCTCATTCTGGGTTTGCCGGAGTTTGAGGAGGGATCGGACCCCATCACTTTTCTTCAGAAATTCCTAACCAAAACAGTGGGCCCTTCACCTCTTAACCCCCACTACCACCTGGAGAGAGTGCACAGATCTTTGAGACCCAGACCTCCGCCGGGCTCCCCCCCACGACCAATAATTATGAAATTCCTTAGCTACATCGAAAGACAACATGTCCTTACCAAATCCTGAGAGCTACAATCCATCACGTGGGGACCGGCCAAACTTCGTACCGCTCAAGATCTCCCTAAAGAAACCAGGATGAAGAGAACTGCATTCCACCCCGTCGTCCAGAAGTTAATTGCGGCGGACATTCCCTTCCGAATGGTGTATCCTGCTACCCTCAAAGTTACCATTGAGGACAACTCCCAAAGCTACGACTCCCCGGACTTGGCCTATAAAGACATCTCTACCAAACTTCCCAATCTTTTTAAAACAAATGGTTGAACCCTTAACCACCAGTTTCAGCTCTAAGGCGAGGCCTTAAATAGTTCTTTCTAGGTTTTGATGCCCTTGTTGTCTTTTTCTTTTCCTTTTTTGTATTTGTTTGCTTTACCTGAGTGGCCGATTCTAATGTTGCTGTGGTGAGCGGTGACCTTCGGCGGACCGGGCGGAGGCTGGGATGAACCGCGATGCTTCTGGTTCTCGCTATTTACCCGGAACCAATCAGGGGTGGTTGCAGGTCTCAGCCTTGCTGTTTTCAGTGAGGGATCAATCTGGTCCCACCCCAAAATAGCTCCCCGGGGAAACAATATGGTTTTGGTGGGGTAGCACCTCCATCTCGCGGCCCATCCTGCCATTCTCCTGCCCTTTTTCTACAGCCCGGTTTAGGTGGTGAGTAAACCCCTTTCCTTGGGCTTCTTTCTTATTTGAAAATAATTGGGATTTATTCTGTGGAATCGCAATCCCCAGTATAAAGATCACGAAACTAGTTGATGGGGGGGGGATTACTCCTGAGCCCTTTGTAGCTGCTGTAAGTTGCATTGCGAGCTTATAGAAGGGGGGTCTGTAAACCCAGTCCCATATATAGGGTTATCCTTGTTTCATCCGGTTCGGATGGGAATCATTTTTCTGTCTTTGCTTTTGGTGTCTTGGAGACCTTTTAATCTGAAAGATCCTAATAGCATAGGGTTTTCTGGGTTTGCAACAGGGACCTGGTTCTCAGGCTTTCGTCGTAGTTGCTCTCACTTTATGAATGTTCAGGCCTGGCACCAGGCTGTATATAGTTGGTTTGTCTTATTCAGGGGATTCAATAGGGAAGGGGAGCTGAGAGGGTTGACTGGTCTGCCTCTTCATATGTACTGTTTTGAACCAGATTTGTTCTGTTTGTTTAAGACACTGCTATTTTTGGCAAACCCTTTATGGCAGACCATAGCGGGATGGGGTTTCGGGTTTCGAGTGTGCCTTTTCTACTGGGCTATAGTTGTGAGTTCTTGTAACTGTCTTTCTTTTATCCTGTTTTTAAAATGGCTGTAAGCACTGTCAAAATTGCATCATGGAATGTGCGTGGGCTCAGGGAGAAAGTCAAGAGGAATCAAGTATTTAACCATTGCGACTTATTTCGGACTGATATCCTACTATTACAAGAAACCCACTTAACCAACTCAGAGGCTAAATGGCTGTCTCGATCTGGTTTTTCGCAGGTGTTTGTAGCAAATGGGTCCAGTTCTAGTAGAGGCGTCGCCATACTCATTAAAAAATACATCATGTTCCTGGTAAATACAACAATAACTGACACAGAAGGCAGATTTATATTGATCAAGGGTTCCCTCAACGGTGGTACTGTTATTCTAGGCTCAATCTATGGTCCAATAGGGGGTAGCTCCAAATTTTTTATGACCCTAGCAGATAAAATAAGTACCCTACTTCCCTCCCAACTTATACTAGGAGGTGACTGGAACATTCCACCATCTCACCTATTAGACAAAGACCCTCAATCAAGCCATCCACTTACTCCGGTTCAAAGGTCCCTACTAGATTTTCTGCACATATTAGGGCTATGTGACCCCTGGCATCTCTCCAACCCTTCCCTTCGATCCTTCTCCTTTTTTTCTCAACCCCACGGATCCTGGTCTAAAATAGACTATATCTTGATTAGCAAAACCCTTCTACCCGGTCTCCTTCAATCTGGTATTGAGCCGATTGTGCTCTCCGATCATGCAATTGTATGGGCAACAATTTCCCCAGACCCGAATTTCCAAAGGGACACTATCTGGAAGCTTAATACTCAACTCCTTAAGGATCTCCACTCAGTGACCCACATCAAGACCCTCATTTCTCACTTCCTTGAGAACAATCTTAGTTCCACCTCAAGATTTGACATCATCTGGAGCTCCTTAAAATGCTATCTAAGAGGCGAATTAATCAAACTAGCCTCAGCAAGAAAAAGCTAGACAATCTCGTGCCTCCTACTAATAGACAAAATCAAGGAGCTTGAAAGCTCTTATTCCACTTCCTCTCCTCTGTCATCCCTCGAAGCCCTCCTGGCAGTCAAAACCGAGTATACTGATCTTCTTAAAGAAAAAGCTGAATATTGCCTTTTTAAGACTCAAACCAAATTTATTGAGCATGGCGAGAAGGCCAGAAGGCTCCTGGCCTTAAGACTTTGTACACTAGAAAGTTCCAGAATAATCCCGGCTCTACAATCTCCTGCTGGCTCCATTAAAACCTCTCCCAGAGAAATAGCACAGATTTTTGAAATTACTATAGGAATCTTTATAGTATACCTTCCTTCTGCCTCTTTCTCAGACATATCAGCCTATTTGCAGATCTTGACATTCCCCAACTTTGCCCTCTATAGAAACCCTGACCGCCTCTATCCTCACTTCCGAAATAGAAAAGCCATCGCCTCCATGGCCCCAGATGAGGCACCAGGTCCAGATGGGTTCCTCAAATTTTACAAGGTTTTCTCCAAAAGCTTGCCCTTTACTCCTCAAACTATACTATTACCTCTTCTCTTCCACCACTGTGGACCCCAAACTTCGAAGCTACCATTATCCTAATTCTTGAACTGGATAAAACTCCCACTGACCCAGCGAGCTACCGACCCATATCTCTCCTAAACTGCGACATGAAAATTCTTTCTAAGGTCTTGGCCGAACGGATTAAGAAAATCTGGACCCATCTCCTTAGCCCACAGCAGGTTAGATTTGTACACTCTCACTCCCCATCAGACCACCTCAGAACCCTCTCTCATATTTCTCATCTCGCCTAATCATCCCACCTCCCAATGGCCCTGATTTGGTTAGGCATGAGAGAAAGCATTCGACAGAGTTGATTGGTCTTTTCTCTGAACTACGATGGCCAAGATGGCTTCCCAATCCCTTTCTCAAATGGATCCAGGTTTTATACAAATCCCCTCGGCCAAAATATATTGTAATGGTGTTTTCCTCACTGTTCCAACTTTTATACTGGTACCAGACAAGACGCCTCTCTCACCCTTTTATTGAACTTATATCTTGAGCCCTTCTTATTAAGCTTAAATCCTCCCACTTATTCAAGGTTGCTTGGTGCATCAGCATGAGTTAGTCCTCTCAGCCTATGCTGACGCATATACTTACATGTTACTCACCCCACCATTTCCCTAGGACATGCACTGCAACTCATCATTCAATACGGCAACCTCTCTCAATATAAATTGAATATATCTAAGTCTGAAATATTCCCTTTAAATACCTATACATACAAACACAAACTTATTAAATTTGGCATGAGATGGTCCCCTAAATCAATCAAATACCTAGGTATTCACTTTACCTCAGACCCTTCTTTACTCAGGAAACTCAATTTAGATAGCCTTAAGACCCACATACAGCAAGATTTGCAAAGATGGTCCAATCTTCCTATTTCCCTGTGGGGCAGGATTAATATTATTAAGATGAATATTCTTCTCCATATCTTCTATCCTCTTAACCTACTAGGTCTTTGGTTGCCGCTCTCTTATCTACAACAGTTTCACGCAATTTTCTCGAAGTTTGTCTGGCGAGGGAAGGCAGTTCGCCGTTCATTTCTTAAACTATCTCTCCCTAAGGATAAAGGTGGTCTTAGACTTCCCAACATCGTATTTTACTATTGGGCTGCCCACCTCTCTAAACTAGGTAGATGGTTTCAACCCACCCTGAACCTTTTCCCGATTTGGCTCCAAATTGAAAAATTGATCCTTTCGAGTCTAAAATGGATCCCTATACAATTTTCTACACTCCTGCCTCTGTGCTTTCACAGTGGATAACTTGACCAAACAATTTCACATCCTTAAATCTCTTTCCCAATGTCTATATTTCCTTAAAATTTCTCCTAAAATGGATCTAGCACAGCCTATCATCCTAACCCCAATATCAAGCTGGGCAACTCAATGATTACCCCTAAGTAGCTCCCACAAATTAAAGAAACTAACTTGAAACACTACTGACCAAAGATCCCTCCTTTCATCATCTGATATTTTACTAAATTCGACATTCCCAATAATAAGATTTTAATGTATATCAATTAAGGCATCTTGTTGCTGCGAAATTTGACTCACAGTTTAGAGAACGAGTTCAACCCTTTTCTCTCTCACATCTTTACCCTCGCCTCTAAACCACACTCCATTTCTCTAATATACTCTTTCCTACTGGATTACAAATTCCCGAAACAGATCGAAGGTTCTAGCATCTGGCTTTCCTTACTCCCAGATTCCACCCTCAACTGGGCCCATATTTGGAAGTACCTGCACAAATACCATACACCAAGGATAAGTTTAGACTTCACCAATATTATATTTTTGAATAATATGTACTATACCCCTAAGAAACTTTTCCGGCTTAAAAACTAGCTCTCTCCTCCCTCCTCCTCTGCTCCAGGTGCTCACACAGAAGGAATTCCTACATATTTTCTGGTACTGCAATAAGGTTGCCTCTGAGGTCTGCTATTCAAGACAATCTAGACCCTCTACTTGGCCTCACCAACCTTTTACTCCTGAAATCTGTATCTAGGACTACTCTGGCATAGACTGTTTAGAACGCACGATACCACATCGCCTTGTGTTTCATAGGGTCAAGAGACTAGTTCTTAAACATTGGACCGACCAGCTGATCCTGACCTATTCTGAATGGCTGGTGGAGCTCTCAGCCCATCTTAACATGGAAAGGCTGATAGCCAGCTCACGTAATCGATGGATCTGTTTCACAAAAAATGGGGCAACTTAGCTACTTATATTTGCACCAATGATCTCTTGGCTTCCTCTCTGATACCCACTCTGTTTTCTTCTCCTTTCCCTTTCCCATCTGCTTTCTCGGATTTTGAAGGCAGGACTGAGTTTTGATGTATTTATGAACTACGCTAATAGGACTAGTTACATGGTTATGTGGCACACTCTATTGGTTTTTTTGGGGAGGTAATGTTTGCTTTGGGGGGTTTCCTTCCTTTTTCTTCTTTTCTTTTTCTTTATACACCATGTATGGGTACCTGGCATAAGCTATGTAATGATCTTGTTCATGTTCGCTATGTTAAAATCAATAAACTTGAATTTCAAAAAAAGCAGGCATCCAGGAAAGGAACAGCAGCAAGTGAAGAGGGTACTGCTCTCTCAGTGGAAGGGAAGTAAATGCAAATCTAGGAGCTTCATTATTACTTCTTTGTATTAATATTGCATTGGGGAAAGGAGGGGTAGGAGTTTGAAGAAGGTTGTGCAATGGCTACTTAAAGTCTTTTTTTGAGTGTGAATAGGAAGGATAGGAATATGAAAAGCAGTTGCTCAATATATCAAAACGTGTGCAACAAAGGAGGTAAGGGAAATAAAGAAAATGTTTTGCACTGATAGAGGAGGGAGAGGGGAGACTTGGGGGAGTGTTTGGTATCCTGCACCTGGAAGGTGGGGGGTCGCTAGTGGGCAACCGACAGCAATGGGTAGGGTGGTAGGCTGCAACAACTGCGTGCACCAATCTTTCTATATTGCCTGGAGTGTGGAGGATGTTTAGTGTGCAACCACAGAAAAACTTAGAAAGGAGATTGAGGGTCTGCAGGAGGAACTAAGACAGGCAAGGCAGTTTGGGGTGGGTTTAGCCCAATACTGGAGGGAGGAAGAAGGGAGATGAGGGAGGGTGATTTAAGCCAACAGTGGTGAGAGAGGTCAGAAGAAGGAAGCAGAGACAAAGGGCCCAGGCCAGGAAGAACAATTCCCGGAAACCAGGTCCGCAGACAAAAGACAAATGGAAGGAGATAGGGACTTGTGAGGAGGCAAAGAAGTGGCAAAAGTCATGGAGTGGAAAGGAGAGAATAGGTTACTATGAGAGAGAGGGCGGGCATTTGTGAAGGGCCTTCAGAAAATAGTTGTGCACTGCTAGAGAGGAAGAAGGTGGAGGAGGGAATGATGAAATTAGAGGAGTAATTGATAAATGCCTGGACCAAACTGGAGCAGGGAAGTTCTGCTGGGAGAATTACAACGGGGTAAAAGGGGAAATGATGTGCAGGAGGAGGAAGAGAGCTGAAATGAGAGAGGAGATGAATGGAAGCAAGCAGGGAGTAAGAGGGTGGAATCTTAGTGCTGGGGACTCAATACTAAGAGGAGTTAAGTGGGTAGCAAGGAGAGAGGCATAGTCGCATTTGGGTGGAGGCCATGCCAGGAATGACAGTGGAAAGGGTGGGATAGTCTGTTCTGAAATATGCTAGAAGGGTGAGGGACAAGCCTCATTTAATTATACACCTTGGGACAAATGACCTGACTGACAAGACAGTAGATACAGTCCAGAGGAGGTTTGAGGAACTAGCACAATTATGTGAGGAGGCAGGAAGATCAGTGACTTTTCAGAGATACTTCCTGTGCAAAGGCAAGCACAACAAGAAAGATGAGAATAGAGAATTTAACGGATGGCTAAGAACCTGGTGTTGTGCTAAAGGGTATGGGCTGTTGGGGGGGTGGGAGGTACCTGGGAGGACAGTAGTTTCTATGCCAGGACAGACTACACTTGAGTGAGGAGGGAAAGAAAGTGTTGAAACAGAAGATGGAGGAGAACATAGGAAGTTGGTAATTTAAACTAGGAGTTGGGGGTGGCAGTTGGGAAGAGATATGCAGAGACACAGGTTGGGAAACCATATGAGCTACTCCCCATAACAGTGACAAAGGACAAATGGCAAAGTACTGTTGGTGATGCTAGGAAAGGAGGGCAGGATGAAGGGGAAAGGGTGGAAGGTGGTTACCCTTAATGCTAGGAGCCTTGGGAGGAAAACTGCAGAGTTACAGGTTCTCATGGCAGAGGGAGAGGTGGACATTGCAGTCATCATGGAAACATGGGCCACCCAATACAATGACTGGGACCTGTCTGTACCAGGGTACAGATTATTTCATAGGGACAGAGTGATTGGGAAAGGAGGGGTGGCACTATATGTGAAGGAAGGACTGAAGTGTGTAAGGGAGGAAGGGGAGGAGGGTAGTACGGAGTCACTTTGGATGCAAATCCAGGATTCCAAGAATAGGATTCTTAGAGTGGGAGTGGTGTACAGGCCACCATCTCAGACGGAGGAGTTAGACAGGGAACTAGCAGGACAGATCAGAAGGACCTGTGAGAAGGGTAGTGTGGTGATTGTGGGGGACTTCAAAATGCCAGGAGTGGACTGGAGCACCCCAACAACCAGGAACAGAAGGGAGCAGGTACTGCTGGATGCCTTCCAGGACAGCTTCCTGCTGCAAATGGTCAGTGAACCAACCAGGTTAGGAAATACCCTTGACCTTGTGCTGGCAAATAGGGACTTTGTGAGAGAACTTACAGTGGAGGAACTGCTGTCAGGGAGTGACCACCGCTCAGTATGGCTCACATTGGATATGGGCAAGGAAGGAGTGGAATCTGGCACAATAGTGCTGGACTTCAGGATGGCCGACTTTGGGAGGATGGGGGAAGTGGTAAAAGGGTACCTGGCCAGAATTCAATCTAGTATGGACACTAACCAGAGGTGGGAGCTCATAAAGCTGGGGATAGTGGAGGCAACCAAAACCTGCTGCAAAGCCCAGAGCAAGAGGGCTAGGGCTAAGAAACTGATCTGGTTGAGCAAGGAGGTCATGGAAAAGGTAAGGAGGAAAAGAGCTGCCTTTAGGAAGTACAAGAAAACAGGGAGGGGGGAGGACAGGGAGGAGTACTTGACAGAATCGAAGGAGGTGACAAGGGCAGTAAGGGGAGCCAAAGCATCTATGGAACTCAGGCTGGCACAAGGCATTAAGAAGGGGGAGAAGGACTTCTTTAAGTACATCAGGGAGAAAAGGAGCTGTAAGGACCACATAGTAAGGATTAGGAAGGAGGGGGGTTGGGTGGAAGCAGGGTGCGATAGAGTACTTCTGCTCAGTATTTACTAAAGAGAAGAGGGGGGTGACACCCAAGGTGGGAGAAATGGCAGAAGCAGGGGGGAAGTGGTGACAGATGTGGAAATCATGGACAGCAGAGTTCGAGAGGGTTTGAAGGCACTGAGGGTGGACAAGGCGCCAGGCCCAGATGGCATCCAGCCCAGGGTACTGAAGGAGCTGGTAGAGGTCCTTGCAGGACCTTTGGCAGACCTATGTAATGCCTCACTACATTTGGGGTGTGTACCTCAGGATTGGAGGATGGCTCATGTGGTGCCCCTCCACAAGAGTGGCCCCAAGGATGAACCTGGAAACTACAGACCAGTGAGCCTCACATCCATCTTGGGTAAGCTAATGAAGACTATCCTGAAAGAGAGGCTGGTGGCCCTCCTAGAGGCTAAAGGACTACAGGACAGCAGACAGCATGGCTTCATACATGGCAGATCCTGCCAAACCAACCTGGTCAAGTTCTATGACTAGGTAACTAGGCAACTGGACAGGGGCCATGCAGTGGATGTCCTGTATCTGGACTTCAGCAAGGCATTCGACTCAGTGCCACATAGAAGGCTGGGAAGGAAGTTAGTAGGCACAGGGGTGGGTGCAAAGCAGGTGAGATGGGTAGAAAACTGGCTGCAGGGAAGGCAACAGAGGGTGGTGGTGGGTGGGGAGCTCACACCCAGGGGCAGTGAAGAGCGGTGTTCCACAGGGCTGAGTGTTGGGACCAGTGTTGTTTGGGATATTCATTGCAGACATATCATGGGACATCAAGAGCAAGATCAGTCTGTTTGCTGATGATACCAAGGTAGGCGCGGTGGTGGATGACCTAGGGGATGCTAGGGGTTGCAGGATGATCTGGCAAAGCTTGAAACCTGGTCAGACACCTGGCAACTGGGCTTTAACGCCAAAAGTGCAAGATGCTGCATTTTGGAATGAAGAACCCAAGGAGGAGTTACCAGCTAGGGAGTGCAGCTAGCCCAGAAAGAGGAGGAGAAGGATCTGGGTGTGCTCATTACAGGTCAATGAACAACTCAGCACTATGTAGGGAAGGCAGCTGCAAAGGCCAATAAAATGCTGGGTTGTATTGCAAGGGGTATATCCTCGAGGAGGAAGGAGGTGATTCTGCCACTGTATAGGTCATTAGTTAGACCACACCTGGAGTACTGCGTGCAGTACTGGCATCCGTATCTGAAGAGGGACATTAAGTTACTGGAGGGGGTCCAGCGCAGAGCGACAAAGATGATCAAGGGGCTGGGGGACTTATCATACGACAGGAGGTTGAAGGAGTTGAACATGTACTCACTGGAGGAGAGGAGAGACAGGGGTGACATGATTGAAACCTTTACATACATGAAAGGAATAAACAAGATGGGTACAGAGGGGCTATTCAGATTAAGGGAGGGGAGGGCCACCAGGGGCCATGATATGAAACTGGAGCGAGGAAGGTTCAGGAGGGAGATGAGGAGACACTTTTTTACAGAGAGGGTGGTGGCTGGGTGGAATGTATTACCTGCTGAAGTGGTATGCAGTAGAACAGTGGACTGCTTCAAGCGAGGATGGAACAGGACAAGGAGGGTTAATGAAGGGGAAGGGTGGAAGGGAGGGCAGCTGCAGAGATAGGGTGCTAGCTGCATTCGAGCAGACTGATAGACCTCTAGGCTTTTATCTGCTGGCAAATTTAATATGTGCATATGTAAGTAGACTGCACAGATGGCCAGGACGTGCTATGGATAATGGTTCTTTAGAGTGTTACCCCTGCATTGGGACAGTGCAACATGGGCCAGAGTATGCCCCACTACTATTGTTTGCACCAGCTTAGACCTTGCGTGTGTCAGTTTGTTTGAATATGGCCCATGTTTACGTTACCTGTATTTGTACTTCTGTTATTTCCTTATTAAACATTTTTGACATTCACACCTGTGTGGTTACTGTCTCATGGTCAGCAGGTGATGGCCAGGGTGGAGAGATGGGTGTTGCAGGGGGTTGTCATATCCAGGGTGGTGGGGTGGGGGTACACTCACTGGGGTGAGCATCATGGGTGCTCATGCAAGTGTACTGCATGGGTGCCCTGTGTGCCACACCCATTTCTGACATGCAGGTTCGCTCATTTGCAGCTGCTGTGTATGGGAGGGACTGTGACTGTGCCAGTAAGCAGGCATCTAGTTCACTGTGCACCATCCACATGCAACAGCCCACCCCTCCAGCTAGATCTACCAGGGGATCCTCTAAAGCCCCACTTCTAATTCCTCACTGCAGGACATCTCTGGGACAATGAGCCTTTACCTATGGGGCTCTGTTTGGATGAAAACAACTACCCTCTGCTATATCCTCAGAACTTAAACTTGGCCCATTCAAATCCAGTCATAGAGAGATACTTCTCATCTAGTCAGTCTGTGACTGCACCCAACACCTTAAATTCCTGGTGCCACTTACTACCTTCTAAGTATGTTCAATTCTACCAGCTACCCTTAACCCTCTTCGTCTACCCCTAACCGCCTATGTACCATTCTTTGTGTCCTCTTGTCCTGCTTGCTTCTGATTGTCTTTACCCAATATTTGTACTATAACGCTTTTCCCATATTAGGGTGCCTGTTGACACCGGGCACTATTGCTACCCTCAGTATTTATCCTGTACCCCATGTGCATCACATTGACCGTCTTTAACAGAATATTGTATAATATTGCATTATATATTTACTGTTTTGCTAAATCAACGTACTTATTTGACACAGGGTCCTTGGGCTACCCCCAGAATTAATTGATTTCCTATTGTATTCTCAAATGTACTATTTGTCCTGTACTATGCGTAACTTGACATGGAGCCCTTGCAAAGTCTTTGACCCAAATGTTTGTAATTCAGATCTATTCAATAAATAAAAATAAATAAATAAATATGGATGGGCCATTTTGCAGTGTACTGCCTGTGTGCCTTGGCTTGGCGTTCCATATGCCTGCCATAACACACTTGGCCATTCTGGGCCTGTGCCTCCACCTGTGGCAGCTTTGTCAGGCCCCTCCACAGGGTCCAATTTGGGCTCTCGGTTGTTAGTTGTGGTGTTGCCACGCAATGTACTTTGCCACATGTGGCTTCATCACCTTCACTTGATGTTTTCCCATTATCTGTGTGCATTGGCTTGCACTGCCACCCACCACTGGCCAGCAATGCACACATGCTATGCACATCATGCATAGTCGGTGTGCCTGCCATGCTGCCTGGCTGGTGTGCATGCCATGGGGTCAATTTTGTGGGGACATGGGCATCCAGTTGAGATGCTGCCAATCAGGCTCCTTGCCAAGCACACCCTTCACCACATGGTTCCTCCTGTGTAGTATGGCACTTGTGCTCCGGTGCATGTCCTGGTGTGTGTGGGGTGGATGAGTGTGTGGTGTGTCACACATGGGCAACGGGTTACAGACATGCACATGGGTGTACCAGACAGACGGCTCTGCTGTGCAGACATTTATGGCAGTCCTCACCCTGGTGTAGGTGTACACACCTGCTTTCACATGCCTGACTCTCATACACTGTTTTGTGCATGCACGCTGGTCTGCCTGAGTGTGGCAATATGTGGCCCTGCCCCCATGTACATGCCATGTGTTGTACCCATGCAGCTGCATGTGGTTGGGCTACATGGGCTCCTACATGCTCTTCCTGAATGTCTCAGCTTTAGGATATGCGCATGGTTTGCATGTTGCCATCTTCACATGCTCCCTAAGCACACCTATGCAAACTGCATTAGCTTTATGCATAGGGCCCATTGTCAGAAAATAGCTAAGTGTTGCAATCATATTATTGGCAGTATCGGGGGAATGTTGTTTTCAGACTTAAGGAAATGATTTTCTGCAACATGAAAGTCTGGTCAGGATACATATATTAACCTCTGAGGTAGAAATTAACATTTGTCCTGCAAAATTAATTGAGGCTTTCAGAACTGATGACAGTGGAAATGATAAAGATATGCTAATTATTCACAGAAGTGAAGAGATCCTATACAATTTCTGGACCAGCCAGAACAAACTAAACAGGCTAGATTCAGTATAGGTTTCTCAGAATTGCTTCCAGGTATCTCTTGGCAGCCTTGAGTTAATTTGCCAGGTCAGTCACCAATGGACAATAATAAACATTTTATGTCACAAGAGGAGCAAGAGGGACTAATGCAGTGCTTCTAACTATAACATATTGAATAGTAACCATAACATGACATTTGTTATAACTCCTGCTCATCACATTGAGGGGTGCTGCATACACTGCTATAAACTGGCAACCATCTCAAAGACATCACACACACACACACACACACACACACATCAAACACAATCCTTATGCAAGCACTAGGTAAGGAAGAGTTGTGAGAATAGTGAGAAAAAAACACAAACTCTACAACATGTTCATCATGATCTCTTTGCTGTATCTGAATCTGCTGCTGCTGCAAACTTCCAAAGGTGGTTGACAGCTGGTCAAACACTTCCCATGCTCCACTCCCCCTGCAGTCCATTGTTGTAAAAAATAGGAAATATTGTACAAACCCAGATTTCCAAATCATTCATCTCTCACGAATCATACATAGAGATGCGGCAAATTTAAATTCCACTGGCGAAGTGAACTCGAAGTGGGCATTTCACATTGCCAATTCGGGCTATGAGGAGGGGCATGTAAAGTGCTCACTCCGCCTTGTTATTACCACTTCACATTAAGGTGGAATGGCAATGCGAAGTAAGGTGAAGTCATTGTCTTTAATGGACTTCGCTTTCCTCATTATGATTCTAAGTGACCCACTTGGTGTTTCAGATTTGGCAGCCCCCCCCACACACATGGCTTACAGTACTGTAAGTCACATGCTCTTTAGCTAGGCAGGAAGAAAGTGAGTCATACAAGCAGACACTTTTACTTTCTCCTGTGCAGACGGAGAGAGAGTAGTGTGTTTTGTGACTACTGATACTTTGAGATCAGAGCGAGGAGGAGATTTAAACTTTGATTTAGACCCTACAACTTTTTAAAAGCTATGTTTTCTGCCTTTTCTGTACTCTTTTTACTTAATTTGCTCTTTCTGTAAATTTTATTTTTCTTACCTTTATAAGTAGTTAGTTGTTTGTCTGTGTCTGTGTGACTGTGTGTGTGTGTTGTGTGACAGTGTGAGTAGTGACTGCTCGGACTGAGGGAGCTCAGTAGGAGAGATGGACCAGAGTGAGTTAATGTCTGGGGTGGGGGCAGCTCTGGAAGAGCATGGTAGTGGTAAGCATCGTACCTTGTGCATGTGTGGAGGGCATGGGCACTCATTCCTGTTGGACCTCTCAAAACTTGTGTGTCCCCCCCCCCCACAGCAAGACCAGCACCGCCTCCTTTCCTGACTCTAAGGCAGTTGAACCATCACCACCACCATCACCACCACCACCAAGTCAAGCACCAGGTCATCTGGAGCAGGATGTGCCTGTTCCCCTGGGTCCAGGTGTGGATCCCATCCCTGTTCGGCACCATGACCAGCCGGCTGCCAGTTCATCTGGCCATCCCCTGCCTGTGCCTGGTCCTCCCCGCACCTCTATTGTTTGGCAGTTTTTTGACTGTGTCGGGGGGCACAGCAGTATAGACAAGTGCCACCTATGTGAGGTGGAGGTGAGCCGTGGCCCCCGGGGGACTCACCTGGGGACTGGGGGCCAGCACACCCATATGCTCAATCACCAGTAGTTGGAGTGGCAGGCTGCCACAGAACAAACCATGCCTGCACCTGCTGGCCATTCTGTGGCAGAGGGTGTAGCTGTGCATTGTGGCATCCCTAAGAAGATAAGGGCCACGGCAGCACCTGCTGCTTCACCAGCACCCCCACCCTCACCACCACCACCAGCAGGTCAGCCTGTAGAATGTGTGGACCCCAGAGAACTGCATGTAACACAGGCTGACTTGGCAGTTCTCTGGAGTGCTGTCGAGGATAACAACAAGAAGGTGAGTGCTGTGGAGCAGTGGTTGATCACATAGAGGGACATCAGTTGCAAATTATGTCCATGATGGAACTGCTGCTGGATCACCATGGGATCCCACATTATTTTTTTTTCCTCAGACCATGTGCCCCCCACACCTTCCTTGTTGTGTTATAAAATGTATTCCTCCACCATCCCTGACCCTTGTATGTAATTATGCCCTTTTTTTGTTGTCTTCTGTATGAGTGACACTTTGTATTCTGAGCAGTGCAAGTATATTGTACTAAACTGCATGTGTGCAGTCAGTCTTCTTTCCAGTCTGTGTATGTGCTGCAGACACTGTCCAACTCCCTGACTTAAAAACAAACATTAATGAGTACAATGGTGGGGTGGTGAAGCATGGAGAGATACTACAAAACAGGCTTATAATACATCCAAGTAACTATTAAAAAAATTTATGTTGTGATTCAAGTGTGATTGTGAATCGTGATTTGTGGCTGCATTTGTGACCATGATGATGAAGAGCGTGATTTTATTACGAGAGTTCGTGATGATGGTCATGACTTAAAATGTATATAATGAGTACAATGCTCCCCACTCAGGAGGGAGCAATCTTAGATCCGTACTCTCAAATGGGATGGAGAAAGAATCTCAGATTTAGAAGTGGATAGCCATCTGAGAACAAGCGACCACCAAACAGTGTGGTTCACGATAAACACAGCCATACAATCAAGCCATACAAAAGCAAGAGGATTGGACTTTAGGAGGGCTGACTTTGGGAAAATGAGGGAGTGCCTCAGAAAAGCACTAGCAAACAGGCAAGAAGGAGGGGTGGAGGAACAATGGGGAATAATCAAAACAGCCATCACAGAGGCAACAAGCCTTTGTGTAAAGCAAATCAACAAAACACAGTGAAGGAAAAAAACACTATGGTTCTCAAAAACAGGTGGCAGGGAAGGTTAAGGAGAAAAGGATAGCATTCGGGAAATATAAGGAAACACAGAAAGAGCAGGACAGAGAACTTTATCATTTAAACCAGAAAGAGGCTGGGACGGCACACAGAATAGCAAAGGCCCAAACCAAGGAAAGGATAGCCAACTCTGTTAAGAAGAGGGATAAGACCTTTTATAGGTACATTAGGGAGCAAAGAAAGACCAAAGGAGGGATACTAAGGCTTAATAAAGGGGAGGGAATGTGGGTAGAGGGTGACAGTGAAAAAGCAGGGATACAGAATAATATTTCTGCTCAGTATTCTACAAAGGAAGAGGAGGGTACCTAAACCAAACAGAGAAACACTCTGAAGATGGGGTCGATACCAGTCCCTTTACAAAAGAAAGGGTTCTGAGAGAACTAATACAATTTATAATTGGACAAAGCAATGGGGCCTGATGGGATTTACAAGAATTCTAAAGAACTCTGGTGAGAACTAGTGACACCCTGACTACTCTCTTTAACAAATCATGGGAGGATGGGGTGGTACCTGAGGACTGGAGGAGGGCAGATGTGATTCCCCTTCACAAAAGTGGGAGCAGGACAGAGGCAGGAAACTACAGACCAGTTAGTTTGACCTCAGTGGTAGGGAAAATGATGGAATCACTTCTAAAGGAAAGAATTGTTGAGCACCTAGAGGTTAGTTGGGCACAGGACCCAAGGCAGCATGGATTCATGATGGGAAGGTCATGTCAGACGAATCTAATAGATTTCTTTGACTGGGTGACCAAAGTAGTAGCCAGGAGGGGGCTGTGGACATGGTCTACCTAGATTTTAGCAAGGCATTTGATACAGTCCAGACACAAAAGATTAATACACAAGTTAGCCAGCCTTGGAGTGGGTCCCAAGGGTGGTTGCCTGGATAAAAAATTGGCTAGACAACAGGATGCAAAGGGTAGTAGTAAATGAAGTCCACAGTGAAGAAAGGAGGGTTACTAGCGGGATACCGCAGGGTTCAGTACTGGGACCGGTTCTTTTTAATGTCTTTATAAGTGTCATTGCAGAGGAACTAAAAGGAAAAGTATGTCTCTTTGCAGACGACATAAAGATCTGCAACAGGGTTGATATACAAGATGGAGTGGAAAGGATGAGAAGGGACTTGGCAAGGTTGGAGGAATGATCAAATGTATGGCAGCTCAGATTCAATGCAAACAAGTGCAAGGTAATGCACCTGGAAACCAAAACCAAGGGGAAGAGTACACAATGGCGGGTGAGATACTGACAATAGTAAAAATGGAAAGGGACCTGGGGTAATTATATCAGATGACCTATGGTGGGCAAGCAATGTGAGAAGGCAGTAAGGAAGGCTGAGGGGATACTGGGATGCATAGGGAGAGGCATCAATAGTAGAAAACAGGAAGTTGTTATCCCTCTGTACAGACAGTTGGTGAGACCCCATCTGGAGTACTGTGTGCAGTTCTGGAGACCCCATCTCCGCAAAGACGTAGACAGAGTGGAGGCTGTCCAGAGAAGGGCAACCAAAATGGTTTAGAGTCTGCACCAGAAGACATATGAAGAAAGACTAAAGGATCTTAATATGTATACCCTTGAGGAAAGAAGGGAGAGAGGGGACATGATAGAAACTTTCAAGTACCTCAAGGGAATCAACAAAATCCAAGAAGGTAGCATCTTTCAGAAAAAGAGATGTGCAAGAACAAGGGGGCACAATTTGAAGATAGAGGGGAAATGGCTCAGAGGTAATGTTAAGGAAGTATTTTTTCATGGAGAGGGTTGTGGATGCATGGAACAGCCTCCCTGAAGAGGTCATGGAGTCAAGAACAGTGGGGAATTCAAGAATGCATGAGACAGACATAAGGCAGTCCTAGTGGGGGTAGAGGAAGTAAGCTGTTGGTTAACTAGGATCTGCAGCTTATCAGTTAGGTAGGAAAAGGGCAGACAAGGTGGGCCAAGCGGTCCTTATCTGCCATCAGATTCTTTGTTTCTATGTTTCTATGTTCATGCACAATTAAGCACCACACCTGTCCAGTACTGTAAAGGAAGCCAAAGAAACAATTGCGACTTAAGTTACAGATGGAGATTGGGCCCTAAAGAGATGCAAATGCACAGACAGATTAAGATTGTGCTGTGCACTGAAGAGATACAGACACAAAGGCACAACACCTAACCAGTGCTCATCATCAGAAATTTAAATCTGGAAAAGAATACCTTTGCCGGTTGGGGCGGGCCATGGGGGGCCAGTGTACTGCACTGCAGCAGTAACAGTCACTAGTACTAGTACCAGTAAAGATACCACAAAGAAGTACAAACATCACACAGCTGCAGTGGATAGCAGCTTCACATTGCTGAAATTATTATGTGGCACAATAAAAGGTGTCTGATTTGATGACACGCATCACACACATACTCACACACACACTAAGTAATGCATAGCAAATTGAAAACTTCAGTAATATAACCACATATTTTAAACAAACTAAATTTATGCACTGATGCACCACAACAATCAGCAAAAAAAGGCAAGGAAATATTAAAAATATTACTGTGTGTACATTAACACAGTTATACAAGAAAAATACCACCAAAACAGAAAGCACTGTCTTTTCTCCAAGTTAATCTAACTACACCACAGATCGCCCCTCCCCCAAAGCACACTTGCACTGTCTCAGTACACAGACTGAATGTTGTACATTAACATTCAAAATCCATACACAAACAATAAATGCTCAATGATATGAGCACAGGAGGGTTCCTATAATCGATGAACTAAAGTTTCAACAAAAAAGATGACTCAACAAGGCTTTTTTAACAGCTTTTTGAAGGTTTGAATCGTAGAGAGCTCTCAGAGCAGATTGTCTCCTACAGCTTCCTATACACACTACCCCAAACTGAGGCTGTGCAGAACAATCTAGAGCCCATGTGACCTGAAATCCCATGAATCACTGCAAAATTCGCCTTTGGAGCTTAAAAACAAGGCGAAGTACATTGTTTTCAACGTACTTCGCCTTAAGAATTGGTGGAGTAGTGGTCTGGGAAGGTGGAGTAACATGAAGTCAGTGTATTCAATGGACTTACATTACCTATGAATAATGCAAAGTACTCCGCTTCACCTTATGGAGCACTACGCGAATTCGCCTTCACTCAGCGAATCACTCCATGGAGTGAATTGGGGGCACTTCGCCCATCACTAATCATACATAGACCTCTGATTGGTGATTCAGAATCAAACAGTTAATGACAGTGGCTCCCAATCAATCAATCAATCAATCAAATCTTTATTTATCCAGGCGGACACCATTGAGCAAGCTCATTTACAAGGTGGACCTGTGTTACACATGGTCATAAAGAAAACAGTTAACATAGGTTGGCAGAGATACAAAATAAAACAAAGAACAAACATTGATTTGAAACAGTAAATAAATATGATCAGTGGAACAGGCAAAATTAAATAACTATTCTAACTTTGAGGATGAGTCAATCGTCAACCCAGATTGGAGGTAAAATCCATATCGGGACTCAGGGAGGAGAGTAGGGATGGCCAGCTATAGCACCAGGGGCACCGTGGCCAAGCTCACAGCTCTCAGCTGGTCAGACCATAAGTTTGAATCCAGTGAGAATGAAATGCCCCCCCACCTCACAGACTGCAGGTAGAAACAGAAAAATAGACTTAGATGGCAGATAAGGACCGCTTGGCCCACCCAGACTGCCCATTCCCCTACCTATTGGATAAGCTGCAGAACCTAGTTTACCAACAGCCTATTTCCTCCTACCCCCACTACAATTGGCATATGTCTGTCCCATGCATTCTTGAATTCCCTCACTGTTTTTGACCCCATGACCACCTCACGAAGATCATTCCATGTGTCCAACATCACCCCCTCTGTGAACAAATAAGTCCTCACGTTGCCCCTGAGCTGTTCCCCCTATATCTTAAAACTGTGCCCCCTTGTTCTTGCACATCTCTTTTTCTGAAAGATGCTACCCTCTTGGACTTTGTTGATTCCCTTAAGGTACCTGAAAGTTTCTATCATGTTCCCCCTCTCCCTCCTTTCCTTGAGAGTTTACAATTAAGCTTCTTTAGTCTCTCCTTGTATGGTTTCTGGTGCAAACCCTGCACCATTTTAGTTGCCCTCCTCTGTAGTTCCTCCATACAGTCTATATCCTTGTGGAGATGGGGTCTCCAGAACTGCACGCAGTACTCCAGATGGGGTCTACCAACTGTCTGTACAGAGGGAAGACAACTTCCTGTTTTGTACTGGTGATGCCTTTCCCTATGCATCCCACTATCCTCCCAGTCCTCCTTACTGCCTTCTAACATTACCTGCCTACCTTTAAGTCATCTGATATGACTACCCCTATGTCCCTTTCCATTTTTGTTGTTCTTAGTAACCCCCCCCCCATTGTGCACTCTTCCCCTGGGTTTTTGCTTCCAAGGTGCATTACTTTGCACTTCTTTGTATTCGATCTAAGTTGCCATACTTGTGACCATTCCTCCAACCTTTTCAAGTCCCTTCTCATCCTTTCTACCCAATCTTGTGTATCAATCCTGTTGCAGATCTTTGCGTCATCTGCAGAGAAGCATAAGCTTCCTTCCAGTTCCTCTTCAATGTCATTAAAGAGGATCGGCCCCAATATTGAACCCTGCATTACCCCGCTAGTAATCCCCCTTTCTTCCACGTGGACTATGTTTACTATTACCCTCTGCGTCCTGTTGTCCAGCCAGTTTCTTACCCAGGCTACCACCCTGGGACCCACTCCCAGGCTGGCTAACTTGTTTATTAATCTTTTGTTTGGGACTGTATCCAATGCCTTGCTAATGTCTAGCTAGGCCATGTCCACAGCCTTTCCTGGTCTACTACTTTGGTCCCCAGTCAAGAACTCTATTAGATTCATCTGACGTGGCTTTCCCACCATGATTCCATGCTGCCGTGGGTCCTATGCCCCACTGGCCTTTAGATACTCAACAATTCTTTCGTTCAGAAGTGATTCCATCAGTTTCCCAACCACTGAGGTCAAACTAACAGGTCTGTAGTTTACTGCCTCTGCTTTGCTCCCACCTTTGTGAAAGGGAATCACATCCACCTTCCTCCAGTCCTCGGGTACCACACCATCCTCCCATGATTTGTTGAAAAGGGTAGTCAGTGGTGTCACTAGTTCTCCCCTTAGTTCTTTCAGAATTCTGGGGTGAATCCCATCAGGCCACATTGCCTTGCCCATCTTGAGTTTTAGGAGTTCTTTCAGGGCCCTTTCTTCTGTGAATGGACTGGTATCAACCCCTCTAGCTAGAGTGCTTCTATTGTTTGCTTTAGGTACTTCCCCCTCCTCTTCTTTTATGAATACTGAACAAAAGTATTCATTCAGTATCTCAGTCTTTTCACTGTCACCCTCTGCCCACCCCTCCCCTTTCTTAAGCCTCATTATCCCTCCCTTGGTCTTATTCGCTCACCAATGTACCTATAAAATGTTTTATCCCCCTTCTTAACTGAGCTGGCTGTCTTTTTCTCAGTTTGGGCCTTTGCTATTCTAACTGTCTTCCCCATTTCCTAACTGCTTTAACTGACAGAGTTCTCTTTCCTGCTCTTTCTTTGATTCCTTATACTTTCTGAATGCTATCTTTTTCTCTCCTACCTCTCTGCCACCTCTTTTGAGAACCATAATGTTTTTTTTTCTTCATTTTGTTTTATTTGCTTCACACAAAGACTTTTGCCTCTGTGATGGCAGTTTTGATTTTGCTGTATTGTTCCTCCATCCCTCCTTACTGCCCTTCGCTAGTGCATTACTTAGGCACTCTCCCATTCTGCCAAAATCAACCCTCTGAAAGTCCAGTACCCTTGCTTTTGTATGGCTTGACTCTACGACTGTGTTTATTGTGAACTACACTGTCCGGTGGTTGCTTGTTCTCCGATGGCCACCCACTTCTAAATCTGAGATCCTTTCACCATCCCCATTTGAGAGTACCAGGTCTAAGACTGCTCCCTCTTGAGTGGGTTCCAGCACTAGCTGCCTGAGGCATGCCCTCCGTGGGGCATCGAGAATGACTCTGCTCTTGGATGTGGCTGCAGCAAATGTGCTCCAGTTCACATCTGGCATATTTGGGTCCCTCATCAACAGTATCTCCCCTTTTTCTGCCATTCTATGGATGCCTCCTATCATTTCCTTGTCCATGCCCTCCCCCTGAGACAGGGGTCTGTATATTATCCCTGTGCAGATTGTGGTGCCATTTCCTGTCTCCAAGGTGACCAACAGTGCCTCCTCTCCTCCCTGTATACCCTTTAGTTCCATTGATTTGATCCCTTATTTTATGTAGAGAGCTCCTCCTCCTCCTCTTTTATGCTCCCTGTCCCTCCTGTAGACTGTATACCCTGAAATGTTGACATCCTAGTCATGGTTCTCTGTATACCAGGTTTATGTGACTGCCACAATATTTGGGTGCCCATCTTCCATCAAGACCACTAGTTCAGGAAGCTTGTTACCCAGACTACGGGCATTGGTATTCATCGCTCTCCATTTTTTGATGGCCTTACCATTTTTAGCCCCATCCCTTTAATGACTACCTTTTTCTCCATTTACACCTGCCTTGCCCCTATTGACCTTTCTACCTTGGTTTTAACCTCATGAACTGCCCTGTTTTGTGAGGTGAGGCTGGGGATTCCATGCTCCTTTTCAGTGCCTCCCCCCTTGGCTAGTTTAAGGTTCACAACTTTATTTAATTTTTAGTATTTTACCGAACTGCCAGTGTAACAGGTAATTGATGGCACAAGAGAAACAGTAGAAGGGGAGTATGAGAGTGTGAGACTACATGGTTGGCAGGAATGGGGCATAAATCAGATGGGAAGTGCAGGCAAAAGCCAAGTATAGGGATGTGGTAAGTAGGCAGTCTGCAGTCTGCACATTTCATTTAGTTACACAAAACAGAATTTCGAGACACAGAAGCTGCAAGTTTGTTTTAGTTTAGATTTCCTAAACATTTTCAGCTCTGATCTTTGTTTGAAGAAACAATACTCCCTCACTGATAACACTCACTTGTTATACCACAGACCACTGTTAATAACGATTTCATGGGAGCTACACTTCTTGATACATTACACTCATGTTTTACTTAATAGTGGTGGTACTGTATAGTGAGGGAGCACTGTATTAACCATGTTTGGCCTGCACAAATAAGTAAGGAATCAAGAGTTTCTTTACTTGGAAAAATATTTGTTATAGTACAGGATATTCTAAAATTAGGTGTCAGGATTCAGACTTTAAAAGATAGAATAAGAGGTTGGTGTGGGCATGGTCAAATCAATATCTCATTTGTTAATAAACTACTAGCAAAACAGTTACTCAACCAAATATATGTTCTACATGCTGTTGGCATAAATGTGATTATCACAGGTGATTGCTGGTCTGAGATGTGGAATTTCAAAATACACAAGAAGTTAAGCCAAATTAAAAAGCAACGGACAAGATTCAATCAATGCTGGTATTCTAGTTAGTAATTTATTTAATATTCAGCGATTGAAGAGACAGCTTCACTTTTGCTACCAGGGTCTTCAAAGGAAACTCACAATAATGCAAATGCCATTAAAGCTATTAGCTGGAACACTAGCAGGCATATTAAACAATTTTGCTGATAAAGAGTGGCAGGAATGGTTGGCAGAAGCTGATGTTTTTTATTTGATGGAGGCATTGCTCATGGAAGGAGAGATTTTTACAGTTGATGGTTTTACAATATATATAACTCTCCTGAAAAAAAAGAATGGTAGCTCAATGGGAGGCTTATTAATAGGTCTAAGAAAAACTCCTAAAATAGAATGTAATTACAGGGGCAGGAAGAAGGTCTGAGACAGGGCCAGTGGCAAATGTTATAATCAGCTATATAAAATGGATAAGAAATATCATGTATCCTGATTGGATGAAAGGGTTTGGAATCCATTGGTATAAGGAGTAACAACCATGGGGTTGGACACCTTTTCAGCCAGCAGTGCAGAGTCTACCTTGAAATAAATGCTTTTTCCACATTCTGATGTGAAATGTTTGACCTCCATGTTAGTAAAACATCAGACCTAGGCAAACTGGCAAGTGGCAGTTCCATAACAAAACAAAAACGTGAGCCCATAACATTAATGAATACAAAAATGGCAAGATAAAGCAATCCTACCTTAGTGTCCAATGTTTGCTTAGATCACTTTCTTTTAAATACACCTGCAGTGTTACGTCTTTTATAGGCCACACATCTAGCTGCTGCAGTAGGTGTAAAACTAGTGTATTCGGTCTCAGCATTGGGCAACCATCCTACAAGCTAACTGTATTACTGACCCTCCTCTAAAAACTGGCAAATCATTGCTGCCGCATCCCTCCTACAGTCGCCGAGTACTTTTCCCATCAGCAAAATATGTAAAATATAATAAATAGCAGCATGGAAAAAATGAGTGTATTGCAGCACCATTTCTGTGACAGCTTATGACCTGCCCTCAGTGCCACACACATAACAGTAGCAGCCTAATTGAAAAGGTGAATCGCCGGTAGAAGTAATAATAAAAAAACAGGCTCCTATGATGTGGTCATTAACCAAAAGTCTTGTTCAGGACACAGATCCATCGGGTGATAGTTGCATTGGATCCAAGAAATCACTCGGTGACACAGCATAGTACGTAAGGCACTGCATGACCGCTGACCCTCCACCCACGATACCAGGTATGTAATGTTAGCCAGAATGAAACAAAGTAAATACTACTGCAGCAACAAGCATTGCAAAGTTGTAAAGCAACAATATAGTGAAAGTAACAGTAAACTCTCATGGTAAATGCAGCCCAGAGCCATAAAAGTAAAGCAGGTCCGATTCTGCAAGGTCAGTGCATGTTGCATGCTGGTAAACAGCAAAAATTAAAGCAACAGTGAATCGCTGAACAGGGAGGTAATTTATACCCTGCAACAGTACTTATCAATCCCACATGACAGTTGCTCGCTAAAGCTGTTAATGTTGTTATTTTGTCACATGTTCAAAACTAGTTGCTATTTTTCACCATTCAAAAAGTTTACCAAGGGACTATTTTTTCTCAATGTTTCAATTAATTCTCTATTCTGTATTTAAATAAATGTTAAAAGTTCACAAAATTAAAACACCTTGTCAGTGTCCCTTTTTTCCATAGTTATCACCCATTTTATATGAGCAATAAGACACTCCAGAGAGGTGGTTGTTATGTGATACCCACACACCTAGGTGTGGAAGGACACTCAGCCTTCAGCCTCATGCCTCATCATGCACCTAGGTGTGTAGTTATCACATAACAACCACCACCCAGTTGTGTCTTATTGCTTACCTGTCAATGCAACCCAGGAAGGAGACAACAATCATAACAATGGACAATGTAATTACTCTATTGAGTCATGTTTTATCTGAGGCAGAAAACTCTGTACTAAATAAAGGTCATAACTGTGTTCCCACAAGTAATCTTAATCTGTATGAAGCATATATAGATTTTCATAAATTTGCTAGGAAATTGAACTTAAAGTGTTTCTTTTCACAGGGGAAAGGGCAACATGAAATAGAGAATGACAACTCCTCTTGATAATGGACCAAAGTAATGCATTATTACAGTCTGATAATACTGATTTTGTTGATGAAAGTGAAACAACATTTGAAAATGGCAGCGTACAGAGTACATTTAAAACTAAATCTAAAGTTGTACCCCCATGAATCCCATGGTCAATGTGCTTTTCAAGTCCTGTGAATAAGAACTGAGAGTTAATATAAAGCCGCATCAGCCCCTCCTTTGTCAACATGACAAGTGATGAACTTAGGGTGTTGTAATCCCTAAAAAATAATGGTAGCATTACAATACAGGCAGATGGCAATGAGGACAGTGTTGTGGTTTTAAACACATTAGATTATGAAAAGGAAGTACACTGACAATTGGACAATCATTCATTTTACAAACCATTTATTTATTTATTTATTTATTTATTTGAATATTCGGAAACAACCATTAAGCAGTGATCCAACCTTAAAGTTTAAGAATATAATTGATAGTTATCTACAAAAAGCTCTTGATGAGGAAATCATCACATATGAAGTGGGGTCTTTTTTTAAAGCTTGAGCATCCAATTAGAGCTACAATTTACGCTCACCCAAAAGAGCACAACAGTTTAACTGATCCCCCGGGATGCCCTATTATTGCAGGCATTGGCTCGATCACAGAGCCTCTCTCCCAATATGTTGATTATGTTTTAAATCCTGTTGTGGCCCATCAGAAATCTTACATTAAGGACACACCACACATTTTACTGATTTTACAGGATATAGTTGTAGAACCCAAGGAACTGCTAGTCACTTTAGATGACAAGGATCTTTACACAAACATACCCCATGAAGGGGATTTACAGTCCCATAGATTTTCTCTGAATCAGAGAAAGGATTCTACTCTACCACCAACTAAATTTCTTATTGATTTAGCTAGATAAGTGTTGGAAATGAAATGCTTTTCATTTTTAGGTGAATACTTCCAAATCAAAGGCATTGCCATGGGAGCTATGTTTGCCCCCAGCTTTTCTAATTTATATCTACTGTAGGCCAATGGTAAGAGACAGCTATTTATGATCAAGGATGTAATCATTTCTACAGTAAAATATGTCTCTATAAACGTTACATTGATAATTGTCTTATGATCTGGAAAGGTTCAGAACAAGAACAATTTTTTTTGTCTAGCATCTGAAAAACTTAAATTGTAATCAGAAATTTTCTGTTACAGTTAATCAACTGTGTATCTCTTTTTTGGACACAAAACTCAGATCTGCTAGAACAAAGATTCATTGATTGGGGCTATAGCCAGGATTCTATCCTTAGAGTTAGGCAAAGAACAGGGGGGTATTGACAAAGATACTTTCTTACAAGGCAAAGTTGCATGAAATGTTGCAAATGATAGATAAAATTTTGTAACAATCTGTAGTATCCAGGCATCTGCAGTTTTCAACACTGTGGGAAAAATCTGGCACATTTAAAAGCAGAGGCTAAATTCAATAATCTGACAAAATTGCCCCATATGGTTTATAAATGGCTCTGGAACTTGGCTGATTCACTTACAAATAGTCTTCAGCCATCACGTTCCTTGAAAGATAATTTAGTTACCGTCTCTTCCACCAGGCTGTTTTAAGTGTCACCACTGTAAGTTTTGCCCAGCCATTAAAATACTGACACATTTGCAAACCCTTCAAATGGTGAAGTGTATAAAATTAACAAATTTGTTAACTGTGACAGAATTTATGTCATCTATCATGGTACTTGCCGCTGTGGTGCTTATTATGTGGGCAGAACCAAAAGCAAACTAAAAGAATGTGTAGGTGAATATATAAGAATGTTCACCAATAAAAACATGGAATATGCTATGGCTGCCCACATAGCCCACTCGAGCAATGTTACAGAGCACGGCTGAGTTTTCAAAGGAATTGGAAAAGTCAGAGTAGGTCCCAGGGATGTCTTTGAACTCAGATTGGTAAAAGGAGCGTTTTGGATTTTTACGCTTTGAACTAATCTGACACCAGAATGATAAAATTAAAGTAATACATATTTATTAATGTAAAGTCATTTAGTGGTCATATAATATTGCTCCCAGCCTGGATAGTATTTATCAAAATAAACCGATATTTAAAAGGCAAAATCCTTTTTAAAAAAATTGATTAGATTAAGGATTAAAGTTCCCCTAGGATCATCTATATGCATTAACATCGGGGCATCAGTTTCTTGCACACACATCTCTACATTGTTTTTATCAATTGACTTCTTTCTTAAATTTCTATGTGTTATGTATAATTTATTGTTATTGCACTGTTTTCATGCATTTGGTAGTGTGTATATAGCTGTTATTGTATTTATAGCTGTCATGTATTTATTGAGAACTGACAAATTCATTGTACGTATTGCCCTGTGTACACTGTCACTTTAAGACTATTTGGTCATAAAAGTAGCACCAGCAGGTAGCAATGGCATCCTCTTAACAAAGTATGCACACACAAAATGTTGAGATTTGTTGGACCATGTTTGTGCTTAGTTACTGGAGATTCTATCAGTTGAATAAAGCATTCTGCACTTTATCTACTGTATCACACAGCATCTGTTTTCCAGAAGAGTGATGAGTGCCTTGGTTTCTTGCTGACTGTGACTTTGGTTACCACTGGCACCACTGGAGCTAAAAGTGGCTTTTCCTGGTAATGATAGAATGTAATTCCTTTGTCCATCTGGATGGCAATAGTATGACATTGTCAATGAAACTGAAGGAAGAAGAAAGCCTACTTTGAAATATCTGTCTGTCTGTTTGTCTGTCTACCTATCTGTCTGTCTATCTATCTATCTCTATCTGTCTGTCTGTCTACCTACCTATCTCTTTATCTATCATCCACCCTCTTGTTCTAAATATTATAAGCCAAACTTCCTCACACTTTACAGAGCACAGTGTCCTCAAAAGGAAAAGAATGGGCACACAAAGATCTTGGGCAGGATTCTCAAAGCTTGGTGCAGGGCTTACATCTAGCCCTGAACCACCACATAGGTTCTGTGCCATGTGCCAAACCCTGCCACTGCAACTGCACCCAATTTTCCAATCTTGGGTGCAGTTGTGACTCATTCCATGCGTTCTGACAGCTTGTGCCAAACATCTGGTCAAGTTCCAAAATAATAGCCCCCAGGATTGCCACAAGGTAGACTAGAGAAAGTTGGTCAAGCTTGTGGCAATTGCTGGATGGGATAGAAGATCTCTGCAAGCCCTATGCACTATATTGTCAGTGCACCGGGGCTTGTGGCAATCTAAGAGTTTTAAAAATCCTGCCTCTTGAGCTAATGAAGTGATTACTTTAATAGTGGATAAAAGCCATGTTGAAGGATAGTACTGATCGGTGCAACATTCAAACATACAAAATCTGCATTCACAAAAAACAGATGCTTATTCTGAGAGTTTAAGGTTTTGTAGCCTCCTGACCCCTTAACAAATCACACCAAGAAACAAATTATAGTGGAATTTTAGCATTTCAGAACAGTTTGTCACAAACATGTTGATAATCTGAAAACAGTTTCTGGAAACAGAATTAGGTGTGAGATTGGCCTGTGAATATCCTGATAATGGAATCATCCAGGATGCGTCCTTTGGGTGATAGCACTTGGAAGTTGAAGTGTACCAAAGACAGTTCCTTTTGTCAATGAAATCCATTTCTTCTGCTTGAAAGTTTAGTACACAGATACTAGGCTTAGTTTGCAGAAACATCACCTCCTGGTGCCCATGGTGTGCTCTCACACCTAATTCTGTTTCCAGGAACTGCTTAGCAGCCTATCAACACATCTGTGACAAACCGTTATGAAATACTGAACTTGCACTATACTTGGTTGCTAGTTAAGGAGTCAGAAGCCTACAAAATATTAGAGTCTCAGAAAGAGCAACTTTTTTGTGTGAATACAAGTTGTGCACATGTTTGAATTTTGCAGACCAGTCTTGTCCTTCAAGATGACTTTATCCACTATTAAAGTAATCACTGCATTCACTTAAGACCTTTTGTGTGCATTTACTTCTCCTCTTTGAGGAGACTGCACTCCAGCATATGTTTCTGTATGTATTCAACTACCTTGGACAGAGCATCAAATTATAGTGAAGTGGCGTGGTAACAGTCTTTTGGGTTGTGATTCCTCACACATCTGACAGAAAAGAAAGTATTTGTCAATGCCGAATGTTGTCGTGGTGGCATTGACATTGGCAGTGGTGGAGCTAGAGATGCATAATAGGAATGGCAGTGAAGTACTGAAGTGACGCCAACCCCACCCCCACCCTGTAGAGAGCGACAGGCATTGGGGTGTGCCTTTGGGTCATCAGCTATCATGCTCATGGCATTGTACCTCACCCTACCCTGTAGACACTGACAAGTGTCGTGGTGAGCTTTGGGGTCTTTGGGCATCATACTTAACCCATTCCATAAGGAAATATGCTGACGTGGGTGCAGTATAGGAGTGTGGGGTGAAGTTTGTGGCTGAACAGTGCAAGACACACCATGATGCCTGTCAGTGGCTGCAGGGTGGGTTGGGGGTGAATGACATGAGCATTACATCCGATGATCCCAAGTCACACCCCTGATGGCTTTCAGTCCGTACTGGGTGGGGTGCTACCGTTGAAACCCAAACACTGTAGGCATGTAGTGGTAGATTCACTCCTTATTTTCAACATGAGCTGCTTGTCAGGCCACCTCATGACGGCACAATCACTTTGTTAGCTGAAACGTGATTTTGCACAGCAGCTATGCCATTTAGTGACAGAGGGATGAAAACACAGTTTTGGGCAGGATGTGGAGAATGACAACTGTATTGATCATCAGAAGGTGTAAAAATTGCAACGTTGAAAATCTGGAGTGGCAATATGAAATATTGGAGAAGCAATGAACATGCATACAAACTGCGCAACAGACATCCGCCAACCCAATTATTTGTTGGAGTGTTTTAGGCACATTTTCAATATAGGTATTTTGGGACCTCCCTCATGGACAGTAGTGCTGTGATTTTGTTAATGTGTCGCAAAAGGTGATTTCTCACAGTGAGCATGCCATTGTGCACCACAGTTGTGGAAACGCAGTTTGGGCAGGCTGTGAAAAATGGCTGCTGTACTGTTGATAAGGAGATGTGCACAAATGCCAGGGGTAAAATTCTGGCAAGAAAATATTGCAAATTTAAGAAGTTACAAGGCTGCATGGAAACTGCGTAATGCACGCTTGCAGCGTAATCATTTTATTGACTTTCAGCACCAAATTTTCAGCATAGGCATTTTAGGACCTCTGCTCATGAACAGTGTCATAGTCATTTCCTCAAACTGTCCCAAAAACTGATTTCACACAGCAAACCGTGCAATTCTGTGCTGGACGTGTGAAAACACATTTCAGCCAGGATATGTAAAATGACAGCTGTACTGTTCATAAGGAGGTGTGAAAAAATGCCAGTTTTGAACATCTGGAGTGAAAATATTACAAATGCATGAAGTCACGAGCATGCATGCAAAGGGTTCAATGCATGCTCATAAAACACTAATTTCATGGACTTTCAGCCCCGAATTTTCAACATAAGCATTTTAGGACCTGTGCTAATGAACAGTGTCACTGTCATTTTCATAATATGTCTCAAACATGGACTTTCCACAGTGACCATGCTATTCTGTGCTGGAACTGCGAAAACACATGTTGGTCAGGTTGTGAAAAATGACAGCTGTACTGTTCATAAGGAGGTGCAGAACAACAGCAATGTTGAAACTCTGGAGTGAAATTATTATCAATTTGTGAACTTACGAGCATGCGTGCAAACTGCGCAATGCACGCTTGTAACACAGTCATGTTATGGAGCATCATCACCAAGTTTTCAGCACAGGCATTGTAGGACCTCTGCTCATGAACAGTGTCACTGTCATTTTTGTAATTTGTCCCAAACACTGATTTTCCACATCGACCGTGCTATTCTGCGCCGGAAGTGTGAAAACACATTTTGGGCAGGATGTGAAAAATGACAGCTGTACATTTCACAAGAAGGTGAGGAAAAATGCCAGTGCTGAACATGTGGTGTGAAAATATTGCAAATTCGCTAAGTTACAACTGTGCGTAGCAACTGCGCAAAGCATGCTCGTAAAACAGTCATTTTTTGGATTTTCCCATCAAATTTGCAACATAGGCTTTTTGAGAGCCCCCTCATGAACATTGCCACTGTCGCTTCATTCCTTGCTCCCAAAAGGTGATTCCACGCAGTGACTGCAAAATCACCTTTCAGGACCAAATAACACCATGACAGTGCAATAATTTATGAGGAGGGGTCCCAAAAAACCCATGTTGAAAATTTGGTGCCAAAATTCAAAAAAATGCCTGAGATCTGCAACAAAGTTGAAAAAACCCTATTTATTCCATTATACAGCTTACTGGCATTTCCTCAGTTCATGGTAGGCTTTGAAGAGTGCAGATGTGCTCATGGTCCACCGAACATCGTCACGCCAGACTCCGGAGGTAAGTATGGGGTGAGGGGGGTGTGGGGAGGCAGGGTGAGAAGTGGGTGGGCGCTGGTTGTGGGAGGTGGGCAGGGAGACTACAAGGGACAGTTTTCTTATTTACAGGTTCAAAAAAATAAAAAAATAAACATTGGGGAACGTTTTTTTATTTGCAGGAGCTTTGGCATGCTGGGGTGGGCTCCCACCGTGCTACCTAATAGCTTGTAGGGGTGCTGCAGCCAACAGGGGATTGGGCACCCTCGTCAGCATACAACACAAGGGGGAATTAATTTATGCTGACAGGATTGGGCACCTCCATCGGCATACAAGGAAAACGGGGGGAAAGAGCCGAGAGAGATTGGGCACCCCCTTGGCATATGACAAATAGGGGAGAGTGCTTTATGCTGATGCGGAGTGGGCTCCCCCGTCAGCACATACATTGGGGCCACACTAAGCTGGCAGGGGGATTGGGCACCCCCAAGTCGGCGGCCGCCATGTATACAATGTGGCCGAGCACGTCGGGAGGTTCACTGCATCTAATGAGCTTTGCTTGGATTGCAGCAGACCTTTCCTTAGATGTGCACACCACATTATTGCATGGTGTAATGCCGACATGCAGGCTGATTGGGGAATGAAGGACGCACCTACTGATGTGTGCCCTGCATTCATCCAACAGTGCAGTGACAGCGCCTCCAAATCTGCACTTCCACAAAATGTTGCCTGCGCAAGCGTGCCAACATAAAAATCACTATGTGAGAAATAGTAATCATATGGAACTTATTAAATTGGGGGATTTTAATGCTAGAATTGGTTCTGAGAATGCTTTCAGTGAATAACTGGAGACTCTAAACAATAATTGCATATATGAAAGTGCATCTAAAGATAAATTTATAAATGGTATGGAGGGGGATCTCTTAATACCTGTACTATGCAATGACTCTGTATACTGCCTAACTTGTGTCATGTTGTCCTCTGTATGAACATGTATCTCACAGCATCTGTATCTCATTGTACTCTCCCAGGTCATACCTGAAAAAAGGCATATAACTTGTATAGTGTACTTACCTGGTCAACAAAAGCTAAATAACAAAAAAATAAATAAATGCAATGACTTAAGGTTATGTACCCTAAATGGGAGACAAATGGAAGATTTCCATGGAGCCTTTTTGCGTGTGGCAGACTCTTTTGCATCTATGACTGATTATGCCATCACAGCTCTCATCGTCTGATTTATATAAATATAGTGAACTCTTCATGGCTGAAAAATCAGAAAGCTATCACTTACCATTACGCTAATTAAGGAAAATGGATATTTGTTTATTAAAGGAAATTAATGATTATTATTAGACAAGATCTAAAACATATTAATGAACAGTCAGAAATTACAAATACATGTAGATTAATTTGGAAAAATACAGAAAAAGATAATGGAAATTTTATCTACAGAGATGTGTTTGTCAGCAAGAGAGCTAATAGTAAATGAGAATGAAAAAAGAATAAAGAAAAAAGATTTGCCCATTTTGACCAGTTGATGGAATTATGTTTGTTGTGTTGTTATTAAGAAAATCAAGTTACAAATACTAAGAAAGGCTGGTTTTATAAAGAGTTTAAAATTGCTCAAAAATATTATCTAGCAAGGTAAGGGTAACTGGAAGAAGTCATATGAGACTGGCAGTTCAAAAACATAGAGTCCAGTAGGGAATGAAATCACATTTTGTCTTTCAAAAAGAATTTATATCAAAGACATATTGGGAACAGAATGTATGACATTGGACAGACTGTAGACAGTATAGCCTTTTGGACAGTAGTTGCCTTTGGGACTGCTAACTGACAAGACATAACTGATTCTTCAATTCCTCCAGAGGTATGACATAGAAGCATTGAAAATAGAATTTGTTGCAGATAAGGACCACTTGGACCATCCACTCTGCCCATTTCTCCTTACCTACACTTTTATTGCAGACCATATCCAATCTACATCTCTTTCTCCTTCCCTCCTTCCCTCCTTCCTTTCTACTATGATTCCCTTGTGCTTATCTAATGCATTCTTGAACCCATCACTGTTTTTGCTCCACGACCTCTGCTGTAATGTTGTTCCATGAATCAGCCACTCTTTCTGTGAAGAAATACTTCCTCACATCTCTTCTGAAACTACCCCCCTCCATCTTCATAGCATGTCCCCTTTTTCTTGAGCATCTTTTCTTGTGAAAAATAGTTCCCTCCTGTAAATTATTTATGCCCTTTAGGTATTTTAAGGTCTAGATCATATATTTCACTCCCTTCTCTCTTCCATGGTGTACTTATTGAGGTCCTGTAGTCTCTCCTTATACAGCATTTGATGCAGACCCTGCACCATTTTAGTTGACCTCCTCTGGACTGCCTCCACTATGTCTATGTCCATCTGGAGATGTGGTCTTATGAACTGGACAGAGTACTCTAGGTGGGGACTTACCAGTGATCTACACAGAGGTAACACCAACTACATCTTTCTGCTGGTGATACCCCTCCCTATGCACCACAGCATCCCACTAGTCTTCCCTACTTCCTTATAGCATTGTCTGTCCACATTTAGGCCATCCAATATGATTAACCTAAGTCTCTTTCTTGCTTGGTGGTCGCCAATACCATTCCAATCATTGTGTACTCTGCCCTTGGGTTTCTGTGTCCTAAGTTTATTATTTTGCACTTTTTCACATTGACACTGAGTTACCATACCCTTGACAACGCATCAAGTTTTCTCAGGTCTCTGTTTATCCTATCAATCCCTCCATGAAGTGTCCAAACTATTGCAGATTTTGCTGTCATCTGCAAAGAGACAGACCTTCCCTTCCAGTTCCTCTGCAATGTTAACTATAACAACAGCGAATAGGACAGGCCCCAGCACTGATCCCTGGAGGCACATTGCTGGTCACCCTCCCCTCTTTGGAATGAACTTTGTTTACTACAACCCTCTGGTACCTGACCACTAATCAATTTCTTATCCAGATTACCACCTTTGGACCCACTCCTAAATTACATAGTTTGCTTGCTAGTCTCCTATGTGGAACAATGTCAAATGCCTTACTGAAATCTATATAGGCCATGTCCACTGCTCCACCCTGATCTAGTTCCTTGATCATGCAGTAAAAGAAATCACATTTGTTTGACATGACCTCCCTTTTTGAAATGATGTTGCCTTGGATCTTGTAATCCACTGGATTCAAAATATTCTACAGTTCTTTCCTTCAGCAGTGATTATATTAACTTTCTCACCACCAGTGTCAGACTAACTGTTCTCTAATTGCCAGCCTCCTCCCTGCTACAAGTTTTGTGTAGTGGGATGACATCCACCCGCAGTGAACTGTTAAACAAAACTGTTAACGATGCAGCCAGTATTTTTCTGAGCTCCCTCAATACTCTTGTGTGCACCCCATCTGGCCCCATTGCTTTGTCCACCTTCAGATTAGCAAGTCCCTTCCAGACTCTCACCTTCAAAAAAGGACTAGTGTCCACCTCCTTCTCTCCAAAGCTTCTGTAACTTTGTCACTTCCCCCCTTCTTTCTCTGTGAACACTAAACAAAACTATTTGCTCATGATGTCTGCCTTTTCCTGGTCCCCCTCTGTACAGTCCCCCATTCTGTTTTTTTTTTTAGTACATTTTTATTGTTTCTAACATAGCAACAGTACATAGCAAGGAATCAACATTTTCCTCACCAACCATGCCAACTTTACATAATGGGGGAGGGTGGGGAAGGGGAGATAGGAAGAGGGGCACAAGGAAGACTTATTATAACCAATATTCTGCACAGGGTTACAGGTTGCAGTATACTTATGAGTGTAAGATATCTAAGGTACACAAGAATTTGTGAGCTGCCAGGGAGCCCTCCACCCACCTACAGGCTGCCTAAGAAGATGTGATCCTAGTAAGGGTCTGAGGGAAGTCAAGCATGAGGTGCACCTGTACACAAGAGTTACTTAAAAGTTACTTACCCCACAGTGCAGTGAGGACCAGTGGGTCAGCTTTTCCAGCATTCACTTTCTACTAAGTGTAAATCACCAGTTGACATGGCTTCAGGTGCAACCCAGGTAGGAGTGACTTCCATCTGTATGGTCCAGACTTGCACCATCCTCCAAAACAGAAAGACATACACACAAAGGAACTCTGTACTGGCTAATATAGGGTTTTAACACTACTAAACCATTTTGAATGGGTAAGAGTAAAACCAGCAGTGTGAATCACAATACCCCCCCCCACCCAGTATCTGCGGCCTCAGCAAGCCTTGGTTACCTAGGAACCTTTACTGCAACAGAGCCTTGAGGTATTCTCCATGGTACCCCTGTTACTCTCGCTGTCCTCCAGTTGATGCATTAATTTGGATCAGGAAGGCCATCCAGCCAACCTATTAAATCACCCTACTCCAGTGAGTGGAGTTGTGTACTGTAGGAAGGGAGCTCAGTACTTCTGGAACTTTGTCAATTGATACCCTTGCAAGTGGGAGATTCTGTCTAGGGTGATAAGACTAGTGAGGGAGGGAGGCTAGCACTTCAGTTATAGTGGAGGCAATGTTTGAGTGCCATTTGCAGACAATGGCTTTCTTGGTTTGGATCACCAGAAGTGCCAGCCATCTGCACTCATGTGGAGAGAGCAGTGAGATATCTTCCTTGATGCCTAAGATGAAAAAAAGTAGGGGACATGATGATATGCTTGTGGAGTACTCTGGAGGCTGTGAGGCAGACCTGTTTCCAAAAGGTCTGAATCTTGGGAAAGGCCCAAAGTATGTGCAGCAGATCTCCTCCCAAGGCCTGGCACCGTGAACAGTTGTCAGAATCAAGGATCTTAGCTTTTTAAAGGGCTTCTGGGGTTTTGTACCATGAGTGAGAGATCTTGTTCTGAATTAGTCTGGTACAGGCATCCTTGTACCAGTTGTGAACATCCCCTTCCAGGGCTGATCCCAATGGGCAGTAGAGATAGTACTGTGCAACATCTTTTTGCAATATCTTTTTGATTTTTTGACCTTGGCATTTATTGACTGGGAGGGGGGTGCTTCTCACAATTTGGCATATATTCTACCTGCTAGGCCAGTAGGGTGTTGTAACCAGTCAGGTAGTTCTGATACTGTGGTGTGACGGGCGGTCTACTCCAGTAGAGTCTTAGTTGCTGCGTGTATCTGCAAGTACCTCCAGAAATCAGTTTTGAGGAGGCCTCACGTAGTTCAGAGAGTTTGGAAGTTGGCTACCTTACAGTCAGAGAGGTCGAGGATATCTCCCACCCTTTGGATGCCCCTCCTGTTCCATTGTGACCAGCCTACTGACTTGTTATCTATGGTGATGTGAGGGTTATGCACAGTGGGGTAAGAGAAGTAGGGAGTGGGTCCATGCCCAGCTTAAAGTGGGCCATGTACCAGATGTTTCTGGATATCTTAGTGGAGGGAGAGGTCATTTGTCGCATCGGTGCGAACAAGAGTGAAGATGAAGAAAACATTACCATCATATCCCGTTCCATGTGGACCCACTGTGGGGTTTCTGATGTAGTTGGATGAAAGCAGTGAGTAGTCTGAGCTGTCTGGAAGGCCCATTTATATCCTTCCATCCAGGGGAGGCTCCAGTCCCCACTGGACCAATGGACCCTTAATTTCTTATGGCTAAAGTGTGGCTTGACTCCTTCCCAGAGGAAATCACATAACAACTTGTTAATGGGCAGAGACCAGTTCTTGGGAGGTTTTATGGGGATGTGAGACAGGAGATAAAAGAATCTAGGGGCAATCACCATCTTTATGGCTGCAATTTTTCCTGCTAGGCTAAGTCTGAGTAATTTCCACCAACTGAATTCTGTCTTGGTGGAGATGATGAGGGGCTGAACATTGGCTCCCCACATCTCTTGAATTTTGGGGGTGATTTTAATCCCCAAGTATGTGATCCCACTTGGAGCCCATAGCAGTCCATGGTCTGCCACAATAGGTTGAGTGCATCAATCATTCAGGGGCAACATTTCGGTTTTCAGCTGATTTAGTTTCAGGCCTGAGAGGCCACCAAAGGATTCCAGAAGGGTTAGAAGGGGTGGAAGTGAAAATTGAGCGTCAGCAAGGGGGAGAAAGAGATCATCAGCATATATTAGGGTCAGGTATGTGGAATTCCCTATCTCAATTCCCTTAATGTTTGGGTGTTGCCTGACTGCAGCCGCTAGGGGTTCCACAACCAAACAAAGAGGAGAGGTGACAGGGGGCACCTTTGGTGAGTCCCCCTCATAAGTAGGAATTGATCCAAGATGTTGCAGTTAGTGGTAACTCTGGCAGTTAGGCTGTTGTAGATGGCCTGCACTCTCATCTTGTATCTATCTCCAGCTCCCAGGTGGGAAAGAGTGGTGTATAAGTAGTCCGCTCCAGAGAGTTGAAGGCCTTTTGAAAGTTGACTGCATTGGCCTCAGCGGGGGTAGTAAGGTTCTGAGCTATGTGCATGAGATTCAGCAACACCCTCATATGGTCAGAGCTATGGCAGCCGGAGATAAAACCCACCTGGGAGGGATGGATCAGGGAGGATAACAGGGGGCTCGTACCTTTGCATAGATCTTGCCATCTACATTTATGAGGGAAATGTGCCTGCAACTGCCTAGATTGGTTGGGTCCTTACCTTTCTTGTGGATAACTATAATATTAGCTTCACAGAGGGATGGGGGAGTGCTCCTTGGGTCTCAGCAGCCTTAAAAACTTCAGTCAGCATTGGCGCAGTTGGGAGGGTTAGGGCTTGGTAGGGCTTGGGAGGCAGTATAGTGCAGTGGTTTAAAGTTCTGAGCTACAAACCTGGAGACCTGGGTTTGAATCCCACAGCCCCCACTTGCATGCTTTGTGAGCCTGAGCAAGTCACTTAACTTCCTTGTGCTTCCAGGTCACACCTGTAAACAAGCTTTCAGCATAGTATGTCTCTCCTGGTGAAAAAAATAAAATCTACCGAATAGCCATCTCTGCCTGGTGATTTCCCACCTTTTAATCTCTGAATCTCAGCTGCCACCCCTTCTAAGGTGATTGAGGCATCCATGGCCTCAGTTTGGACCCGTGAGAGTTTGGGGAGGCACAGATTATCCAGGAAGGGCTGTATGTTACCCATAGGGGAGGGGTGAGTGGTCTCATAGAGCTTGGAGTAGAACGAGGTCATGATCTCATTTATGGCCTGTGGAGAGTTTATCACCTTCCCCTGGATATCCTTCAGGCCAGCTATCTGTGTAGAGGTTTGTTGCTGCCAGAGCTGATATGCCAGCACTTTCCCTCCTTTATCTCCTACTTCCCAGAACATGTGTCTGAGCCGGAGGATGGCCACCTCTGCCTTTCTGTTACGCAATTGATCAATCTCCAACCGCAGGCCAAGGATTTCCCTCCCAGTGGGGGAGCATGGAATAGGGAAGGGCATCACCTTATATGTTAACTCTGCCAGTGCTAGCTTGTGTTCCAGGGATTCTAGTGTTTGTTCCTGTCTCCTCCACTTGGCCACCGCAAACCCCATGATACCACTCCTCATGGTGGCCTTAAAGGCCTCTCAGGAATTCCCTTTGAAGGTGTAGGCCACCGGACTATGCTTGAGAAATATGGAGGCCTCATTCCTGGCCAAGGGGATAAAGACCAGGTCCCTCATAAGTAGGGGGTCAAGTCTCCAGGTATGTGATGGAGGAGGGGAAGGGCCACAGGGCATTTTCAACTATACTGGAGCATGATTAGAAATAATTATAGAGAGCATCATTATGTCAGTTACATTCTGGAGCAGGGACTGGGATGTTAGCCAGAAATCTAGCCTACTGTGTGAGGCATTGAGTTCTGAGTGAAAAGTGTAGTCTCTAACCCTCCGATGAAAAAGCCTCCAAACGTCTGTTAGGCCCAGGTCTGTCATAAGCTGGGTTAAGGCCCTCCCTCCCTCCCTGTATGTGTGTTTCCTTACCCTTGTCATTCCTATTGAGACAAGGTTTCGAAGTCAGGGTAAAATTACCACCTAGCAGTAATGGGCAGTTGGGGGTTAAGAAGGTGGTAAGCGTTTCTGTGAATGCATGGAAAAACTGCAAATCTTCTTGGTTCTGCACATAGACATTACATAGACTTAGGGGGCCCAAGGGGGGATTGTAGGTTGCCATCAGCCACCTACTATCTGGGTCCACTGCAGAGGCAGGCAAGTTCCATTGTAGGGATTTGTGCAGAATGATGGCTACACCATGCTTCCTCATGGAAGCCCCAGCATCGATCACTTGACCCACTCAATCCTTTCCCAGAAGGATATGATCATTCTTGGTCAGCTTGGTCTCTTGGAGGAAGGCCACTTGAATTTTAAGGCAGGTAAGGTGGGAGAGGACCTTCTTCCTCTTGATGGAGGAGTTCAGCAATCGATGGGTCTATTGGTGGCACTGGTCCTATAGAGTGTTGGGGCAGCTTGTGCGATTGGAGTGGAGAAAGCAGTGATGGCTTATAATGGGGAGGTCGCTGTGGATTTTGATTCCATCACACCCATTCACTTCCGTCCCTTGTCTACTAGCCAGAGACCTCTCTTGTTTGATGAGAATCTCCGGAGATTAAAGACTAAGGGATGGAGGTTAGAAAGGTGCTGGAGGAGATCTGGCCTGCTGGAGGACAAATTTGCTCTGAGGTTACATTACACCAACTATCAGAGGGTAATCTCCTTTAAGAAGGCAGTTTATCTGTCCAGGGAGATTGCTGTAGCAAGAAACAGACCAGCTCAGCTTTTCCACACAGTGGATGGGCTATTACATCCTGCCTGTCCCTGTGTTGGGGGAGCAGGTTCAAGCACGAAGTGCCACGAGCTGTCTGTATTCTTTGCCGACAAGGTGTTCTCTATCAGGGACAGGGTTTCCTTGAGTACCTCTCAAAGGGGATGTATGGCCTGGCCTGCAATGTGTCAAAACACTCCTCCAGTCTGGGATAAGTTTGAGCTGGTTGGGGTGGAGGAGGTGGCAAAGATAATTTTGAAGTTGAGGCCAACCAAGTGTGATCTGGACACAGGTCCGACACTACTTTTGGTCGGATGTTTCGACCTGGTTAGGCCTGTGATTGCTGGGGTTTTCTGGAGTTCCATGAGGAGTGGGGTTTTCCCAAAGGCCTTAAAAGAGGCCTTGGTTAGACCTCTTTTGAAGAAACCCTCCTTGGACCCGGAATGCCTCAACAATTACAGGCCAGTCTCAAACTTTCCATTTTTATGGAAGGTTATTGTAAAAGTGGTGGCCATACAGCTTGAGAGATATCTTGCTTCTTCCTCCACCTATCTTCCAGTTGGGGTTTCATGCAGGGCATAGTACAGAGATTGCTCTGGTGAAGATGTTTAATGACCTCCTGATGGCGAGGGACAGGAGAGACCGGACCATCTTGGTCCTCCTGGACTTCTCTGCAGCATTTGACACCATGGACCATAAGGTGCTACTTGATCACCTGCGGTTTTGATGTGGTCTGTCCGGTATGGTCATCAACTGGTTCAGGTCATACCTAATTGGCAGAGTGCAATGGGTGATGATGGGGTTAGCCTCACCTAACCCGAAGCCTCTGTGCTGTGGAGTACTGCAAGGTTTGGTCATGTCACCTTGTCATTCATGGTGTGCAAGTTGCCACTGGGAGACATTATCAGGTGGTACGGGTTGGGTTTTCACTGCTATGCAGATGATACCCAGCTGTACCTGTTCTGTGTGCCCAATATCCAGGTGTCAGCCTCTGTATTTAACAGCTGCCTCGATGTGATCCAGGTTTGGATGACTCAAAACTGGCTTAAACTTAACCCAGACAAGATAAAGGTACTTGTGGATCCAGCTTGTCGTGGGGAGGAAGTTGTGAGGGGTTACCCCCAGACTTATTTTGGGGGATGTTCCCCTTACTCCATCTAGACAGGTGAAGGATTTGGGTGTGGTGCTAGATGATGGCTTGACACTTGATAGTCAGGTGTTGGCCATCGTTAGGAGTGAATTTTATCATCTTAGGAACATTGCATGAATCTGAGCCTTGATCACACTGGAGGATTTGACCACACTGGTACATGTGTTCATCACGTCCAGGCTGGACTATTGCAATGCCCTGTACCTAGGGTTATCTGGGAGGCAACCTCAGCAGGCTGTAGCTGGTGCAGAATGTGGAGGCAAGATTATTGACTGGGGCAAGACATGGTGATCATATTACCCCAGTACTCCACGGATTGCATTGGCTGTGAGTCAGGTGGAGGATTGTCTTCAAAGTAGGGCTCCTGACCTACAAGACCCTACACAAAGGGGGACCTGTCTATTTGCAAGATCTCTTTGCCCCTTACCGACCACCCCAGGCACTCTATTCTGCCGGGGGGGGGGTATCCTTGGAGTTTCCAGAGTGAGGCTGCTGCATTCCAGGGATAGGGCATTTTCAGTGGCAGCGCCCACTCTGTGGAACGCCCTTCCTGGATATCTTAGGGAGGCCCCCTCGGTGGAAGCCTTTAAGTGACAAACAAAAACATATCTGTTCCAGCAGGCTTTTTAACAATTGATTAATTTTAAATGGGATGGATAGACTTTTAATTGTTTTGATAAATTGCTGCTGTGTGTATCCTGTTACTGAATCATATTGTACAGCACCCAGAGTCCATGGAACTGGGCACTCTATAAATAAAATATCTAATATCTAACCCTCAAAACCTTCCAGGAGTGGAACACAGTATCTGCCATATTTAGTTAGAGGGATAATCAGGGACCTGACACTCCAACCGGGCACACTTGGACAACTCAAAGTGGCCCTCCCAAAAAAATCCTCTGCCCATAGGGTACTGTTCCTTGACTATGTGTGAGACCCTGAAAGACCTGCCTCCGAGGGGTAGTGTGCTTGTAGTGGAGGAGTGTACAAAAACTCTCCTGTGACTTATGCTATGTAGGTCCACCTTAAGAGGCTTAGTTACCCATGCAGCACACCTGATACCTTAAAAAGCTAGTAATGGTGAATGCAGTATGTCTGAATCTTAGTACAAGTTCTAAGTCTACTTAAAACCCAAAATGGTAAGAGGGTCTCAGCCTTGGCTAAGCCGGCTGAACATCCAGCCTATGGCAAACCTGGCTGTCCCTGGGGGAGGTGGTCAATGAAAGGTGAGTGAAAAAAAATCTCTGCCTTACAGTCTATACTAGTTTCACACAGCTAATCGCTCAATGGCAACAATCGTGCACTAACTTAATAGTTAAGATACACCACTAGGAGTTAGCCACTGACTGGAGCAATGTGGTGCATAAGACGCCAGACAGACTCCAATCATGGCAACATAGCCCTACGAGATTGTGAACCACTACCCTCAAATATCCCTGCGAGGACCCACTTGGCTTACCAAAATCCCATATGGCTGGGGATGGGGGGAGCTTTGAGGGTGTAGTGAGGGCTGCTCCATAGGGATGCACATCTGCAGGTACACTGCAAACCAACAGAGAATAACAGCTTTACAACTGAGCTCAGGGCTGTACACCTCAGCAAGGCTACTTTCTCATAGGTATCTCCAGAGCTGGAGGGGGGTCAGAGTGTGCTAAGCCCCCCAACCATGACAGCATCCCCATCTGCTTCAGAGGGGGGGCACAGGGCTGATCTCCAGAATGTGTACCTGATCAGACCCTATATGCATACATGTCCTGCCCATACCCCACAGAGATAAACCAAACATTTGTGAAACATCATGTACATTGCCCCTTAGGGCCCATCTGAGCAGAGGGGAGTCAGGACAGAAGCAGCCCTGTCCCTCAGTATACTCAGTTCCCCAGTATGGGGGGAGGGGTGCCTGGCCCTATGAAAGGCCTTCTGAAGTGATCTAAGGGCTCCTACTCCCTCTTCCAACCCTTATTACCACCCCCTCACAAGACACCCTACTGTCATATATCCCCTCAAGCCAAGCACTTTTCTGAAAAGCCTCAGACAAAGAGGACAGTTGAGTTGTTCTTCATTCCGACATCTTAAGAAGGATTCAGCTGCATCAGAGGAAGTTCAGCGTGCTGAAACATCCAAAGATCCCAGTTCCAGAAGCGGCAGATCAAGGTCCGAAGTGACCACCCAGGAGATGTGCTGTTGCCCACCCTCATGCTTTGGGAACTCCATCATGCCAAGTCCATATCCAGATAGTCCAGGTCAGCGTGCTTAGGGGATGCTAGAGCTAATGGGGAAAACCTATTGTTGGTGAAGTAAGGACTCATCACATCCAGACCCTGGGTCTCCTGTTGCTGATCACCTTACTTGTGGAACTGTGCTTCACCCACTTGGTTCTGTGGGTGGTCCCTTCTGCTGTGAGCTACCAGTTGTGGTCTCTTCTGGACTTTGGTCCTGGGATCATGGTCAGACCTGGGGACAGTGTACGTTGTCCATTCCTTGGCTGGGTGCTTGTCCCGTTTCAGGGGGGATCTTCGGTTGTCGTACGCTTGGTTGGGGTCATGCTTCGGTCCCTGTATTGGACTAGTGCAGTTATTGCTGTGCAGTAGCCAGGTCATATCAATGAACTCAGAGGTGGCCTCGGTTGTAGTGAACAGCAGCAGGCAACCATTGTGTGAGAGTTTGAGGTTTGCAGGGTATCTCAGGGAAAAGGGAATCTGGAGCACATGAAGCTTCTTCTGGGCCTCAGTGAATGCCTTCCTCCGGGAGGCAAAGTCCCTAGAACAGTGCTGGAACATCATGATCCAAAGGACCTGCCAGTCCAGGGCACCCAGCTCCCTAGCCCCGGACTGGATCACTTCTTTTTCAACAAAGTTAAGGACGTGGACCAGGATTAGCCTTGGCTTATCTCCAGTGGCCAGATTGGGCTGAAGAGTCTGGTATGCCCTCTTGATCATGATGTAGGTGCCTGTAGGTAGCTGGAAAATTTCTGGGAGTGCCCGTTGAAGGAATTGAATTGTTCTGCCTTCCTTACAACCCTCAGAGATGCCCAGGAGCTGCAGGTTGTTGCGGCAGCTCCTGTTCTCGAGATTGTCCATTGTTTTCTTGGAGAATTTTGATTTCATTTGCCTGCTCCCTCATCATAATGCAGTGCCCATGGATGGATTCTTTGTGGTTGGTGATGGTATGTTCAGTGAGCCCCAGCCTGGTATCGAGTTGGTGTAGGGTGCCAGCTGCATTATTAGAGGTGATCATAAGATCTTCTATCCAGTTTAGAATGGAGGTGAACTTGTCTGTGATCAAGGGCTCCAGGCTCTCCTTGGTGCTCCATGCCATGCTGTGGAGAGCACCAGAACAGATTCCAAAGGCAGAATGTCCCTCACCAGGTAAGAAAAAGGCCAAAAGTTCACCAGAAGTTGGGCAGTGGTTCACTCTTCCTCCAGAGGTATTTTTCCCTTGGGGAGCTGCTGGTATACAGGGTGCTAGATTTGTTTTTTGCTCCAAGTAGACAGCTAGAGAAAATTAAGCTGCCAACTTGATTGATGGCTAGACCATGCCCCCCCTACCATTTTTAACTTTACAATCCCACCCCTGGATGTTGTCTTTTCACTTACATACCGAAAAGAATGTTGTGTCCACATTCATTACCTCCTGGGCTATTCACTCTTCAGTTTGCATCTTTGCGCTTCTTGCTGCTTTCTCTGCTTCAATTTGTTTCTCATGATACACCTCCTTATACTCCTCCCTCTGCATCTCCTTATACTTTCTGAATGCTTCCTATTTGCCTTTACCTTTTCAGCCACCTCTTTTGAGCACCATAGCAGTCTCCTTTTCCTCTTAGTTTCACTCAAGTGTTTGAAGCAAAGGTTTGCTGTTCTTACTATGCTCCCTTTCAGTTTCACTCACTGTTCCTCCACCCCACTATGCCAGCTTTGCCCAGTGTTTCTCTACCCCACCCAGTCCATCCCCCTGCCAGCTCTACCCACTTTTTCTCCATCCCATCCAGGCCTTCTCCCTGGCCCCAGCATGCTTATTCTTCCTCCTCATTTTTTAAAAGAAAAGTTGGTTATGGTGGAATGGGCCATGAGAAAAAAGGAGGTGGTACTAGGTAATCATTACAGAATATAAAGTCATTTTGGAGATTACACAGGCCAAATGTAATACAGTAAGGCTCCAGGACTGGATGGTCTCTCTATGGACCCCTTTAAGGCTGACTCTACTGTACTTGTTGTGCATCAATGCTATCAAAACTATGTAATAACTCTATAGTTCCTAATAAATGTTCTGATCTTTGGAAAGGAGCTTTGATCTTTCCAATGTTTAAAAAGGTGAAAATAAGTAACCCAGAAATGTATAGGCTTATAAGCCTTTCTGCCTGTGCTGCTAACATTTTTGATGGAGTAATATGTTGAAATCTACAAAACCAACTTGAGCATTTTACAGTAGTCTGATGTCAGAGCTTCAAGCCAGCTTCAGGAAAGGTGGAGTTACTATTACTAAATGATATACTGTACTGCATATGGTATCACCTCCTGGAAAAGTATGCCCTAATAAGATCGCAACCCGTATGCATAGCCTGTTTTTATTTTATAAAGGCATTCAGTTCTATAAATAAAAATACATAGGGAGGAAAAGGGAGAGATATGGGGGTAGATCTCTCTTTTCTAGATGTTATTAACAGCCTGTATGTTGATAACTGGTGTAAAAGCCAATATGACGATAAGTGAGGCAACCGCACTGAAAAAATTCATATCAATGCTAGGGTAAAGCAATGATGTGTATTTGCACCATTTATTTTCAATAAAAACAGTAATGATTTGTTGAATGTGATTGATAACCACCAGTACAGTTAACCAAAAGATGGAAAAAGACTTTGCCCTTTACTTGAATATGCAGATGATATTATTTTGATTTCTTTAACACATCATGGGCTGCAAGATCAATGAAAAAAATTGGCAGAACATTCTAGATTCATGGAATTAACAATTAATAGAAAAAAGGCCGTTTTTAGTTGACCAGAGGCCTTGTGATGCTTACCCCCCACACTCTTCCCTGCACTAACATGACAAAACCTGAGAGTGTGGGGGGTCTAGGAATCAAGAAGTGGAAAGAACTGGGCTCCTGTCTCCATGAAGCCAAGATATTATCCTTTCCCTCCCAAACTACAGGCACAATTAAAGTAATCCATTACCAGCATTGAACCTCATTGCAAGTAAGGGAGCTACAGTGGTTCTAAGGGGGATTTAAAAAAAAAAACTGAGAAAAGGTGCTCTTTAATTCATCATATTGTCTCAAAAATAATGTTATGCATCATGAATTAAAGCATTAATAACTTAGAAGCTGGTTATCATCAAGGGATTAACAACTAGTTAGGAGGATAGGCTGCCCAAGGTGCAGACAGGGCATACCTCCCTCCTGCCAGCTGTTGCAAAGAAATTGCCAGCTTCTTGTCTGTTTTTGTAACTATAAGACTAATTGCAATTACAGCTTTCATGTTACATTCTTTTAAGTAACTTTTCTGATTTGCAGTAGACTGGAGTGAGCAGTGTGCACAAGATCCTCTTACACATGAGGCGCATGCCATGCATTGGTTGATAGCTTATGCTTAAATATACATAGTGCACTTTAGGTACAAGACATCTAACAGTATTACACACAAAGTTCAACATATACAGCAGAAGTAGTGATAAAAATTATGAGATAAAAATATCTTAGCCTGCAACATCAGTAACAACAACATATCAAACATATGGTTGTTACCGTTGTTACAACAGATATTTGTAAGGTTCCTGTCATTACAGTGGAAAACTGAACCAATCTGAAAGCAGCTTTTGCAGTGTGATGACATAACAATGCCTAATGAAGCACTTAAGCAAGCTGCTACAGAAAGAAATGCAAAATCTTCAAACAAACTGAAAATTTAAAGCTATAACTTATAAACCATTGTATACAGTGCATGTACAATAGCCTGACTCAAAATAGACAATTTGTCATCACTTGAGGGTGGGCAGGACTTTCATAACACAGTAAATACACAAAAGCAGTGCTGTCCACCTTGCACTTGAAATATAAAGGAGACCACCAGGAGGAATATGGTCCCAAAGAAACCTCAAGCAATGCCATAACCACAAATGGAGACAGACGACCCACTCACCGGTGAAAACATTAAATGGTTATTCTTATAAATGGTTCCATAATGCTCACTCAGCTCACACTGAGTCTATCTTGGTGTGAGCATTTTGAAAGCATTTATAAGAATAAGCATTTAATGATTTCACCAGTGAGTGGGTCATTTGTCTCTATTTGTGGTTATGGCAGAGCTTTCATAACTCACTTGTGGCTCTGTACTTGAAAGATATAGTGCTGCCCCCTCACAGTTGAAGATAACTTGCATATTTTGAGTCAGCCAATTGCATATCTCATATATGTAGTTACTATCGTCTTACATATCCCTACTTATGTCTTGCTTCCAGTATCTACTTAATGAGAGAATGATTATAAGTCTATGTGGATTTTTATCAGCCTAGTGAGGCTCCTGATTGCCTACTGGATTGATCTTTAATGTGTTATAATGCAGTAAATAGTGACAAATATTGTTATATTTAAATAAAAAAATAATGGCTTGAAAACATTAAAGACGTCCACTACACCTCTAAATAAACATTGACACCAGCACCCTAGCAGAATCCATCTCATCCATTACACTTATGTCTAGCATTGTCTGATGATTCATTGCATTGTCATGCATTTAAATAGCTGTTGCGCCTCCAGGAAAACTTTGAAAAGCATGACATTTAGGTACAATTCAGCTTGCATTCCAAATATATTCTATAGATTTCTCCTCCCTATTATTTATTTCTGAGGAAATTTGCATGAATACATGATCTTTATACCTTAGAGTTCATTTGCCTCTTTAGCTTACTCTTACTTCAAGTCATAATCCTATGTTGTGACATCACAATCTGTTGTAACGGAAGTAACTATGATGTCAAAAGGACTGCATTATAACCTCAGGCACGGAGAAGGCAACAGTAGTAGATGAACTCTTCTGGGGCAAAGATCCTGTTTTCATGCAGATTACATCAGTAACAAATAATTGGGAGGAGGAATACAGAACTATGTGAAATATAAGCCGAACTGTGTCTAAATATTATGCTTTTTTTTAAGTTGTCCTGAAGGTGTCAGCTGCTCTTTAATTTGCTCATAGCAATGTAACTTTATTGGATTTTTCCTTTCACTTTTGTTTTGTATCTCTGTTTGTCAGTATGCTGTGGTGAGGGGTGATTGGGGGCATGTAAATACATCAACCATTATATATAGCTGCACATGCAGTATACTAAAAAAAAACACTACCAGTACCCCACTAAATCTTGCACAGTAAGTCCCTTAGTACATCTATGGTAGCTGGCTGAGATGCAAGTCACTGTTTGTCACTCAGTATTGGCCTTTAGTAGTACACATTATCCGGATCACAGAACTGTTGTGGCACCCAGATTTAGCAGAACCAGTTTGACCCAGTGGCTTAAAAATATTGTAGAAGGAAATAGGTACCAGACTCAATGGGTGCTAGGTCAATATAGAGCTGTTGAAACAGTGCATGAATAACCACACTGCAGGAAGCAGGGAAAGACTGTACAGAGATAGGGTTTTTTTCAGCATATGGTAAAAACCGTTACCCCTGTCACTGTATGATCTCATTGGGGAGTGTCAAGGAGGCCACCAGTGTGGTGTCTGGTCAAGCTGCTCCCATGGTGGAGTGGCTAGAGCACCAGCACCTAGCAGCAATGGGGACTTGGGGCTGCAGTTTGGTTCCCCCCAGGTGCCATAGTGTTATGGCCTTTTTTTTTTTACTTTTAGAGTTAATTTTACCCCTCCAGTGTTTTGCTCCTTCCCCAAAGTCCACACCCCCTCGGAGTTAGTTATAGTAATTCTGTAGGGGTGGGGAGGGCAATGCCCCACATGTTAGGGGGTGAGTCGGGAAACGCCCCCCAAAAAATAGATTGTGCTGTTTCTTGAAATTATATGTACTGTTTCTGTTGTGGTCAATGTTTTTCCCCAACCTTATTTCAGAGCACACTGTTTTTCCTGGAGCATTTTGTTTTGTGCACATTCGTTTGTAACATTATAATCCTGTGCTGACTCAGTGCCATCTGTTTTTTCAAAAGACCAATGTGAAATAAAAGATACCTTTGGTCAAAAGAAAACCATCATGGACACATGCACAGGTTCGAGAGAAGAATGGCAGCTTGAATATGAGCTCCTGGATTCAAGCATTTAATTACCTCCCCCCAAAAAACTATAGGTCTCAGGCTGGGTGACAAACAAACACCTGTACAGATAGATAAAATTCCCCCCAATGGAAGAAAAAAAACAGTTATGATCGAGTGTCTCATTCACAAGTTCTACCTGAAAAGCTGTGGTGGGCATTGAGAGCAGCATGGCCGTGAACGGACAATGGTGGGCATTAAAACTTCGGCAGAGGTGGCTCGGCAGAGTTCAAAGCATTAAAAAGTAAGATGCAGCAGGATATTATGGAGATATCCACATATAAGTCCTCAGTGGCAACCTTGGAGAACAACTTTAGATACTGAGACATATCTTAGCTACATCAACGAGAAGGACTCCAGGCACGAATCCAGAATACAGGAGCTGGAACACATGGTCCTGCTTTTGTGGAATGGACCTGAAGATACAGAAAATAGAAACATACACAATAATCTCCATTATGTAGGGTTCTTGGAAGGTGCTGAAGAGGGATCCCCACAACCTTCCTACAAAATGAGCTGCCAAAATTTCTTGACTACGTCTGGCAACCACTATTGGAGATGGAGAGGGCACATAGATCACTGGCATTAGTGCCAAAAACAAGGTGACTGCCCCCTACTGATAATCACAAAATTTATACGATTCCCAGAGAAAGAGAAAATTCTGCCACTAGCCAGGGACAAGGGGTAACTTTACTGCCAAGGCCACAGAGTTTACATATTCAATGACTATTCTGCCAATTTGGCAAGCAAGCAGGAAGCCGTAATGGAGGCTAGGAAATCCATCCAGGAGCATCAAGTACAATACAGGCTGATATATCCTGCTGAACTGCAGATAAACAGTAATGAAGTCACTAACACCTTTGAGTCCTCAGAAGAAGTGAGGGATTATATCAAACACAACTGGCCTGGCAGCCCCTCTGAACAACAGCACCCACCAAGGCAAACTAATTCCAATGGTCAAGGGCTGGGAATGTGCCAAAACTAACGTGAGCACAGCACCCAAAATAGATTTGCCCCCACTCGCAGCCCTGCAGAGAAATGAAGGAATGGACTGACAGACCTCAAATTCCAAGAGAAAGCAGAGGGCCAAGGAAAAGGGGGCACATAGGTCTCATCAACAACAAAGGCTCCAGGATAGAAGTAGGCAACCCCTGGAATCAATTGTGCAGGCCTTTGAAGAAGGACAGTCATAGGAGTCAATTCTGCAGTCATAGACACAAGCAGCTAGTGTTGTGACCATAGAGGAAGAGAGTCCCCTACCACCTGATGACCCCCACATATGCTGAGGTGTCTGCCCAGAAGATTGCTGGGCTAGGCAACTCACAGAAGTTAAATCGAACATGAGACTTTCCTTGGAGCTAAGGTTCTGTTTTCTTGTCGCTTGTTGTATGTCTGGGTAATATGTGGACATTAACAATGTTGGGTTAGGTAGGGTTTATTAGGGGAGAGAAGTGGCAGAGGGAGCTGGGAGGGATATGAATAGGGAGGGGGTAACAGAGCTTAGTATACTCAGTCCCTCCATTCATCCAAACAAATGGAGGTGTTGGAGCTCTCCTTTCCTTGGGCTATGGAGGGACTGGTGTGCCAAGTATCTTGTTGTGCCAGCCCTCTGCTGGTCCTGGGCCTGGGTGGGTAGCTCCAGGACCACTCCCCAACTCGTTCCCCTCTGTGTTTCCTTTTGCCCAGAAGTGATTCCAATGCCCCCTGTCAGGCCAGGAGATGATGCTCCCTTTGTGGCCCTTCCTTATAGAATAGGACAAAGAAAGTGAGGGAGCACAGCCCGGAGAGCAACTCCTCTCTTTTCAACTCTAATTCACTCCATCCCTTCTTCAGAAAACACTCAGAACAGCTGCTCGCATTTCGCTTACTAATCTCTAGCAGCTGACCCAGGCAGCCGAGTGCTGTACAGAGAGCTGGGATGATGAAGAGCACAGCAGGGGAGGTGAGAGCCACAAGTTGTAAGTTTTTTTTTCTTTTCTTTTGGAAGGGACTTTGCAGTGGCAGCAGCCTGTGGCCAGGTGAATGACCCTCCTGTACACTTCCCATTCAAAATTGATGCGACGCCCCTCAGCAACAGAAACATAGCAGAGTCAAGCATTTTTTGGCTGGCTACAGCTCCCATCCATACCTGTAATTTGCTAGTTGCTAGGGAACCTCTGCTGGGCAGGTGGCAGGTGGAACTGGCTCTCCCCTGGAGAACCATATAGTTACAAATGATTGGAATGTGGCTGGACGAGCGACCAGGAGCTGATGTGAGAGCAATGCAGCTCCTAGGTAGTGCACACTACTTAGTGCAAGCCGAAGGGTGGAGTTTTAACCACGAGGGGACAATGAACAGGTGCCAGTTTCAGTGCAACACCTCTCACCCTCTGCTTTCAATGACAGTCCTTCACAAGTTTTGCTATCTGGATCAGGACAGGCCTGATAGCAGGATAAGGGGAAACAATGTTATGATCAGTGAGAGACATGCTTTCCCCCCTGCCCACGAAGCTGCAGTGTGATCCCTTTGAATACGGTGCTGAAGCTGCTGAAATTGCTGGAATGCACAGCAGGGCAGGAGAGTGCCTAGGGAGAGAATGCACACACATCCATGGAGTGAATGGGGTAACTAATGCTGGCAGATATTAAAGTGAGAACACCTTAATAACATAGACCCCAAACAATAGAACTATCACTGTGGAAAGTCACTGAGGGCACAAGAATGGAAAACCAAGTCCAGTTGCACTACCTATAGCTATATAAGAGGCTTTTGTACCACTCCTCCCCTTGTTGCTTCTCTCCCATGCACCCCGCTACGTGACTCCCCTCAGTATATAGCAGTTTGGCAGAATGACAAAACATGTGGCCTTTGAGGGCACAAGGGAGAGCAGCAATGAGCTGAGATTGGTTGCTATTGGTGTCTCTCATCTACTCCTGCATCCCTCCCCTCCAGCAGTGGACATGGGCATTACTTTTGCCCACTAGCTCCCCCAATCCTGCTCTTGTTAAGACTATATCAGTCACCTAGCAGCTTCCAGACTAAGGATAGCCAGTGGGGAATACCATACTGAGGGCGACCTGGCCCCCAATTCCCCCCTTTCTCTTCACCCCCCAAGCTGGATCACTGGTCTGAGCTGACCTGAGAAACACTGTGCTTGAAAAGAAACTCACTGAGAACAGCTAGTGTTCTCAGCATGTGTAAGGGCATTAGGGGAGGACACGAGGGACCCCCCCCGACCAAGATACCCTAACCACCCTAAGAAAGTTAGAAGAAGTGAGAAAGAATTAATTTCTACTGCTTATGGTGCAAACATGTTATTATTGTTTAACAGAGTTTGAAAGTAATGACAAGACAGGCAATGTCACTTTAAGTAATGTTATGGTTTTTGACAGGTCCACTTTTGGCACTTATCTGTACAGGGAGTCTGGCAAAGTTGTCGATGCTCCCTGCACTAGAATGGTTGCCCCTCAGTTTAGATCCTGTCAGAGGACAAACAATTTGTATCAGCATTTACCCACTTTATTTGGTTTTGAGACCCCCAGAAATATATAAATGGTGACCCAAGACCTAAAATGGATGTCCTGGAATATAAAGGGAATTCGCCACCCCAGTTAAGAGATGGAAAATCCTACATTACTTGAGGATGGAGACAGCTTGAATAATTTTCCTACAGGAAATGCATTTAGCTAAAAAGTATGCACTGATGTTAGGTAGGTAGGCAAAATTTTATTTTTATACAGGATAATTCATGTCATTTGGACTTTGCAGTCCAGTTTACAAGACAGTCTTGTTACAAAATATCTATTGTTGCATTAAATAAAACATTAATGACTAAAAAAGGTCACATATATCAAAATGTTTGGGTAGGGGATGGATTTCACAGGTGTTTTTCTCCTCTTACAACTCCAAAGCAGAGGGGTAGCCATTCTTATAAGCAGGGATACCTCTTCCTCCTGGGGAATAAATATAAAGACCCAGGAGGACATTTTATCATTGTGGTGGGCTCCTTCTGGAACCAAGTAATCCCTTTATGCAATGTATATGGCCCTGATACTGCAGGAGCTGTCTGCTTTAGAGAACTGTCCCAAAAGCTGGCAGAAGTACAGGCTGGAGAGCTAATTGCAGGAGATATGAACCGCCCAATGGACCTAATCCTAGATAAAAGTAAACTTCCAATAAATATATCCCAGCAAGATACAGCGACCCTACAGCAAATTACTACAGAGCTGGGCCTAACTGGCATTTGGAGACTAATTCATCCCACTGAGAGTGATTACTCTTTCTTCTCTAACCACCATCAGTCCTTTTCCAGAATTGATATGTGGCTTCTACCAGGTAGCTGGGCAACAAATATTCTAGATGCTACAACAGTGACAATAATATTTTCAGACCATGCACCAGTAACCTTTACTTGGCAACCGCCACTGGGACACAACAATAGAAGAGGGAATTGGAGGTTTGATGTTTCCACTCTGAAGGATCAGGCCTTCTGTGCACACTTGAGGGAGGACATGGAAACCTTTCTAGAAATTAACAAGATGGGAGATACCTCAGCTGGTATCCGGTGGGATGCCCTTAAGGCATACATCAGGGGTAGGTGTATCAGCCACACAGCATATAAGAAACAAATCTCCGAGAAAGAGCTTACTGACTCCCTCTCTCAACCTTAAGAGATGGAAACAAGGTTTAGGGACAGCTGCCCCAACCCCCCTGAAGGGCCTTCTAACTGAGTTAACAGGCCTGAGATATAAGATTAATGCTTTCTAACACAAGAAGGCTGAATATGCCCTGTTCTGGCTTAGACAATCCTTTTGGGCATCCAGAGAGAAACCAGGTAGGCCTCTGGCCTTTCAACTAAAAAAAATGTCAGGCAAGGTCAAGGATTCGGTCTATAAAGCAGAGGGATGGGCAGATGACTAGGAACGAAGGGGAACTCAATGGGATTACAGGCCTTTTTCGAGAAACTGTACACAAGTAAGGTGCACCCGAATGACACAGATATCCAACAGTTCCTGGAGAAACTACAGCTGCCCAAACTCTCACAGGAGCAATTACAGAGGCTTGATAGATCAGTGGAAAAGGGAGAGGTAGTCCAAGCACTAAAATCAGTACTCAATGGGAAGGCCCCAGGGGGGAGAAGGCCTACAGGCTGACTTCCTTAAGGCTTTCAAAGACATGCTCTTAGACCCTCTACATGATGCATTAGTTGAGTCCAAGTCCACGGGGACCCTACTTGTCTCCATGCTGACTGCCAAAATATCCTTGCTTCCTAAACCAGGGAAAGACCATGCCATGTGTGGTAGTTATAGACCTATTTTCCCTGAGCCCCACAGACTCTAAGGTATTAGCTAAACTGTTGTCAACTAGACTGAAAACGTTTATTTCAAAATTAGTTGAAGGGGACCAGGTGGGGTTTATCCCCAGCAGGTGGGGAACCAACAACACAAGGAGGCTAATAAACCTAATCTGGAAGGTCAGATAAACAACCCCCCCCCCCAATACTTCTGTTGTTGGATGCTGAAAAGACCTTTGACAGGGCTGAATGGAAATTCCTCCTGGCAGCTTTGAAGGCCTTTAATATTGGTCCTGAATTTAGGGAGTGGGTGCAGATTATTTACAACAAGGCCTCTGCTGAATTTGTTACAAGTGGCCGAACTTCCCCACCTTTCTGGCTCCATAGAGGCACATGCCAAGGCTGCCCGACTCTCTCCACTACTATTTATATTAGCGTTAGAGCTGCTGTTGCAAATTTTCAGGCAGGATGGGAAGATTGAGGGGGGTACAGTGGGGTGAACACAAGACACTAGCTTACACAGATGACATACTGCTACTGATCACCGACCCAGTGCAATCAGCACGCCATCTGCTAGCCACCATAGACCTCTACCTTTTCACCTATCTTCCTCACCTCATGGCAACCATTTCTCTCCTGAAGTTTCCCTCACTTTTCTCTCATGCTCTCATCCCTTTCCAGTTTTCACTCTTTCCTAGGCCTCACCCCTTCCTCCTCCTCCTCCTCCTCCCTCCCTCCTAGCCCCTCTATCCCCCCCACCGACTAATCCCTGAAGACGCTCATACCCCTTTCTCCACTACTCTAATACTTCATCTTCTTGGACCCACGGTCCTGCTTTCTCACTAACTGACTTATGATGTTCCTACTCTCTCTTATCTACAGGGCATCCTAATGGCACAAAAGAGAAAAAGAAGAAGGACGACCCAGCTGTAGCTCACAGTAAGATGGCCTGGAAAGAATGTATACTCTGACATACCTTTTATAAAAATAAAATGTGCTAAACAGTCCTGCTACCTGTGGCTTCTCCCCAGCCACAGACGCATGTAATGAGCTGCAGCTTCCATCTTCTTTTTGTCTTTTGTGCTGTTTTCTAGGTAATGCCCAACCCTCTCTGAAGAATGGCAGATGAGAGGTAAACAGCCAAGGACGCACTGTTCGGACTGGCAGAGAAAAGAAGGAGCTCTGCTCCTAAGAACTGCTGGAGAAGATTAATCGATTGTTTCCTACTTTCACTGTTTGAACTCAGACTTTGCAATTAGCTACTACGAGTTACTATGAGCCATAAGGAAAAAGAACAAAAAAGGGCTGTCATTTTTCTTGGCACTTGAATTTGATCGAGCGTTATTTTATTCTTATTTTACCTACATGGTTATTTACCCTTTCTTTGTTTGATTGTTCTTCGGTTCTTATCTCTTGTGTCTTAGTGTCCTTGTGTGTTGTTTTCCTTTGGCGTATAGCACACTTGTTTTTGTCGTCGGATTGTCATTTGTTCGTTTTGTTCCATTGTTCTTGTGTGGTCCTGGTAGGGTTCCTACCGGAGTATATTTTATTGGTTTTAAGTAGTTTTCTGATATAAATTATAAAGCTATTATATAAAATTTATCTTTAAAGTTCCCAGAGTATTTTTGAATAAGTAAGCAGACCCAACCAATGGGAACCTGTCCTTTTTTCCCATTGGTATAAAGCACATGTGTGGCATCTCCTTCTTCAAATGCAGTCGTGATGCAGAAGGTGAAGACGTCGATAATGCCAGAGTGTTGTAGCACAGTATATTTTAGTTATTTTATGGTCCTGATTGGAATTGCTTTATTCTCGATGTGCGCTGTGTGAGGTGCAGAGACAACAGAGATAGAGATAGAAATCACAGAGACATCAGCCTCAGACTTTCTGCTCTCATATTTTTACTCAGCTACAACTTAGCTGTTACTCAGCTGCCTTTTAGTGTAACTTACACCAAGTAAGTGCAAATTGTATGTATTTAGAATAGATATTTATTTTTAAATTTAAATACCTGTTTTCCAGAGGGTCGTTGGGATAAGAGCCTTAGAATTAGATTTACAGTTACAGTTAGATTTATAGAGATTAATAGATTTATAGAGAAGTTAGCCAAATGGTAATGTGAATACCTACTTTATTTTACTTTATTTGTACTTCTATTGATTTGCTGATTGTTTCTTTTTTTGGTAGTGGCTCGATTTCTGAATTTTGAATGCCGTCGCCAGATTGGGGAACTATCCTACTAAGTAGGAATATCTTAGAACTGAGTACTGTGGGAACTGTTCTTGCAGCAGAGCATAGGAGGAGCTGTGTAACCCTTGATTGGGGTGATTTGACAAGGACATCTGAACTGACCTTGGAAATTGGGAATCTGAGAAAGAGGAACCTTGAGTCCAGTGAAGTCATGTGCTGTTTTTTTGAGAAAAGACTAAAGATTACAATTCAGATGGAGTCAGAACAAAGTACAAGGGCCTGCTCTGAGAGTCTAAGGCATGGTAATATAGAACTTGAGAAGTAAGGAGCTATTTAATAATTCCACCCTATGAAAAGCCTGTTATATTGGACCTGGTCTGGGATCTGGGAGTTAATGGACTTATTGGATTTACTGGTGATTTTATGAATTTTTATTTATTGTTTGTAATATTGTGATACTACTCCATGATTATTTTTTTCTTTGTTTGAATTTAGATGTGTTAATGTAATTGTTACATATAAGTAAAGAGTCATATTAGAGGTTTTTAGGCCCTTAAGAGGCTTTGGGTAGGATATTAAAAGCAGTTGCTCATGGCACAACTGAGATGCTCCTGCGCAAGTGAGGAAATGTGCCCAAGAGTGATATTCAGTGGGAGCCATTGTGCTGCGCAATTCGCAGTGTGCCAGTGAGCAACCCTAATGAATGTATGCGCAAGTGCAGGGGGCATAGCCGTGAATAAGTGGCACAGCGCGATATTTAACAGCAAGCAAATGGTGCAAGTGTGGAGCAACATGGATATGCGCAGAGCAAACTTGAGCCCATAAAAAGAGGGAACAAGCAAGGGACGGAGGCTTGTGCCACAGTGGAGCAATAGAGAGGGAGAGGTAATGGGCAGGCAGGACAGCAGGAGGGGTGCAAGACAGAGACAGAGGTGGCCAAAAAATGCAACAGAAAGTGGGACTGGGTGTGTGACACTGATTGTGCCTGCATGTGTGAGTGACTGTGTGTCCGTGCGAGACAAGTACGGGGGCAACAACAGCAGCATGTGTCTGCAATACCAGTAATAGGAGGGGCAGCGAAAGTGCCCGGATGGGTGGGAAGTGGAGGCTACAGCCAACAGGCCATCAGTTGGGAACCCCAAACACAGGTGTGCACCCAGCGCAGGGGCACATGCAGCGGCACACAGCCGAGGGTGCCTGGGGAGACAGCCACCCAGGGGAGCAGGACAGCCCAGGCCATGGCCAGTGCCATCTTCCAGATGGAGGCAGTAATGAGGGGTGTGAGGAGGCAGGAGGCAAAGTGATGCGGTCGTGGAAGGGCCCGTTGGCGGTATGCCCGGAACAGGTGGTACCATGCCCGCACCACCTTCGAACAGTACAGTGATACAGAGATTGTGGGCCAGTACCGCCTGAACTCGGGCAATTCTGAGGCAGCTCTGTGAGCTTTGCAGTGATGAGATGCAGGCACTCACAAGACGGAGTCATGGCCTGTCGTTGGAGACCAAGGTCATGGCCGTCATGTGCCTGCTCGCTACGGCTACCTTCAAGAAACCAACAGGGAACATCACAGGCATAGCCCAGTCAGCTGCATCACACCTCCTCACACAGTTCCTCAATGCACTGCTGCCACATGCTGTGGAATACATCCATTTCCCCAGCACACAGGCAGAGCGCACAGAAAACATGCAGGAGTTCCACAGGGTGGCATGTATACCTGGCATGCTAGGGGCCATCGACTGCACCCATGTAGGCATCCGCACACCACCTGGCCTGGAGGGGGTAGCCTACATCAACAGGAAGGGCTACCCCAGTGTCAACTGCCAGGTGGAGTGCGATGCCAGGGGGCACATAATCAATGTCTGTGCCACACACCCTGGTGGAGCACACAATGCCTTCATCTAGCACCAGTCAGCACTGTGCCACAGGTTTGAGAGTGGGGACATCCCCACCGGCCACCTAGTAGGTGCGTATGCTGCTGGAATGTGTAGCCTGGCACAACAGGGCAGGGTGTGGGGGATAATAGGCCAGGGACATCAGAGAGTGTGGCTGGGAAGAAAGGAGGGTGCAGCTACACAAATCACCATGTTAACCACACTTGTCAACACACATGTGACACTGGATACCCACTCTGGCCCTGGCTGCTCACCCCTCACCGGCGCCCATTGACCCCAGCACAGAAGTGATACAATGAGGCACATGCCAGCACACAGAACATCATCATGCATGTGTTTGGGCTGCTGAAGGCCCAGTTTCATTGCCTGGACAGGTCTGGCAGTGCCCTACAGTACAGCCTATCAAAGGCCAGTGTCCTATTCCTGGCCTGCAGTATGCTACACAACATGGCCACTGACTGTGGGATAGCTGTCAAGGTTGAAGAGGGGAACAGCAGTGGGGATGATGTGGCCACTGGGCCAGGTGGAGGTGAGCAGCCCCTCCTGAGTGAAGGGAACCCCTGCTGAACAGGATGGCCCAGCAGCACCAGGACACAATTGCAGAGGAGCACAATGGTACATGCATGTAGGTGAACATGACCACATGCACATCCCAGGGACTATGGCACAGTATTCAGGCATGCAAAGGTGAGCCCCATGACAGTAACGGCTGGAGGGTAGCGTGGACGGGCATGGGACTGGACTCTGTGGAAGCACCCTGTACAGCACTGCACACCCCACCCACACACCTCCACACAACCCCGCACACACACACACATGCACACAGGCACCCACATGTGCTCGCCCAGAGGCTACCAATGGGCGTGTGTCAGATGCTGAACACTGGAGCACAGTAGCGGCCGGCATTGTGTTGGCATTATCATGCACATGCCACAGTGGCCAGTGGCCAGGTGGGTGTGCACAAGGCCTGTGTGCTGTGTCAACCATGGATGCCATGTCCCTGGAATGCACACACACATGCCACACCAACGTGCACACAGGGCAGTGACAGACAGCGGACAGGGAGGATGGTGGGTCAGGACCGCTGTGCAGTCACACCGCCACCGCGGACACATGGACAGCCCCACCAAGACCACCCAGCAGATGCGGGCTGTGCAATGGCCACAGGGGGTGTCAATGATGGTCCCTCAGGTGTGTCACTGCAGGAAAGTGACAGGTCCCTCGCAGGTGTCTGCAGGCTCCCAAACATACGCACTCCAGGTGAGCCCGGAATGCCCACAGCAGATCCCAGCATCGACACAAAGGGGATCACATGATGCCGTGACTGAGTGGTGGAGAATGCACTCCGAGGAGTCTGCGGCAGATGGCCATGCACCAGGGTGGCCAGTGGTGCTAGGCCGGCCATGACCACAGTGGTAAGCCAATCTAGGGCTGCAGTCGTGTACTCACGCATATGTGTGATCTCGGCCAGGAGCTGTTCATAGTCCCCGTCACACCTCCCTGTGGCCTGGTGAAGCTCTGCACAGAGTGCATGCACCCCTACCGTGACCAGCACCTGTTGCTCCATGGAGATCTGTAGTAGATGGGTGTGCTCGGTCAAGGGGTTGGCACCCTGGGGGGCATGGGTATTGCGCCAACCCACAGGTGGTGCTCGACCCAGCAGCCCAGCTCTCCACACTGGTGGGGGCTGCACAGCTGAACCCCCCTTGGGGCTGCTCATCCTGCGGTGCACTGTCGGCGGCCACTGTTCCTGGCCCTCCTTTGACCTCATCCAGCTGCCGCTACTGCCCCTCTGGATGCTGTGCACTGATCAGCACCAGTGCAGCTGCACCACCACCGCCAGCCCCTTCAGCCTGCACTGCACCGATGGTGCCCACGGCAACGCCGGGTGTGGGGACCGGTGGGTGGACAACCACCCCCAGGGCATTGTCTGCTCTGCCCTTGTTGGTGTGTGGTATGGGTGCCTCCCCCTGAATGGCAACACCACCATCCAGGATAATGGCAACATCATCATCAGCCCTGGCCCCTGCCCCAATCTGTGTCTCGGCATACTGGACACCATGGCTGGTGTCATGTTGAAACACAGCCAGGGCCTCATCCTCAACCACGCCACAGGCATCCAGATGGACAGTGGGGTTGGGATGCCTGTGGTCTGGCCCCTGGACACCAGCAGAGGTGGACAGATGATCCTCCAGGTCCAGGACCACGTCCATGGCAGACACTCCCACCCCAGCTGCTGCATGCAGCTGCTCCAGAGCTGAAAGGGAACACAGTCGCATTAGTGCCACTGGCACACACCCCTGCCCCCTGCCCCAGGTGCTGCTGTACCTACCATGCAGTGATGGACTGCACCCCATCTGGAACCCACCACCTGGCACCCCCTCGATGGTGCTGCACAACATGGACGCTGCCACCAACTCCTCCTATGGTGACAGCTGTGGCACGTCAGGCTGTCTACCACCCATGGCAGCACGTGCAGCCTGGATGGCAGCAACCTTTTCCTTAATCTGCCTCCAGTCTCTGCTGACCTTCTTCTTGCACTCCTGTGCAGTCCTTTGATGGATGCCCTGCTGGTTCACAACCCTGGCCACACCCTCCCATGCTGTTGACTGGGCCTGTGGGGTGCCTGTTGAGCCACTCAGGAGAGGTTCCTGGTCCAGGTAGGCCTCGAATAGGGCATCGCTGTCTGCCCTCGTGAAGTTGGGCCCATGCTACTCATCCTCCTCATGATCCGTCATGCTTAGTCCTGTGGGAATAAACATGTAGTCAGTGATGGCTACAACCCACACTGCCTTCCCTTTCCACTCTCCCAACAGGCCCACAGCCTGGTGGCTTACCTCTAAAGGATGTAATACTGGTCTAAAGCCTGTGCAGTCCCGTGGTGCCTTTATAGCACATCGCATGCAAATGAGGAGATGCGCAACTGTAATGAAATGCAAATGCCTCCGATGTGCCACAGATATGCTGATTAGCTAATTTGCATATGCCAGCTGAATATCACGAAATTGCACATGGCACATTGGTGTTGCACAGGCACAAGCCGTGGCGCAACAGTGTGACATATGCAATAGGCCCGGCAGTGTGCATGTGTGCAGTGCCGTCACGTACGTCAGTGGCACAGCCTCTGCACACTGCGCTGTATGTAGTACAGTACTCTACCACTATTGGGAATGTGGCACTCATGCGCTGTATGCTGTATGGTGCCTGGGTGCTATTGGCCCATGGACTGTGGGGCCCACATGCCCCATTGCACCCCATGCATGGCGGGCCCAATCGTGCTGTCGTGCATGGTGTGCATGTTGACCTTTGACCCCACGATTGCCTTTTGACCCTCTGGGTGACCTGCAGCATGTACTAGTGCTAAACCAGCTGTGTCGTGCAGCCTGGTGGCTGCGTGATTGGTGATGGCAGCGCATCACCGAGCAAGTTGCGCACCCCAGCACATGTGGCTCGTTCGCTACTGGGCACCATTTTGGTTGTGCAACTGCATAAATGACCATGCCACACTGCAGCAGTGCCAAGGCACCTAACTGGTTGCAGATGGAGCTGGTAAACCTTGTGGCCCTTGTGGAGCCACATGCAGGCAGTCTGTTCGACCAGGTGCCCCTGGATCAGCCATGGATGAAGGTGTGGAAGGGGGCTGAGGGGCTGGAGGAGGCCACAGGGGCACAGTGCAGCAGTGAGCAGTGCCACCATCACTACGGGGACCTGCAGCAGAGGGACCCTAAGAGGCTATGAGCACTGCTGGCACATGTCCAGAGGAATGCCTTGCCATGTCCAGGTAAGTGCACTACACCCATGTCCATGCCAATCCAGTGTTCTGTAGGGACCAGCAGGGTGGCACTCCATGCTGTGGGGGGGCTGGGGCTGTGCATTCTGTTGGCCATGGCAGCGCACCATGGGTGCATTGTGCCACCGCACTGCAGCTGCGCTGGGCCAGGGAGCATGTTGTGCTGGGGGGGCATGTGGTGTTGCCAGGTACTGATGTGTCTTTCTCCATGTTTCCCTACTAGGCCCTGAGGACAGAAGGAGGGCACAGCTGGCTGGCACTGCGGGTGGGCCACTGCAGGGGCTCGGGTGCAGGATGCAGGCTGCATGGGCAGTGCTGCCGGACAGACGCAGGGTGCGCCACAGCAAGCAGGTAGGCACTGTCCTAAGGTATGATGTTGTGCAGGGTAGGGGTGGGCCACAGTCCCCTGTGCACATGGCCATTCCAGCTGTGCACCACCCATGGTGTCCATTGCACCATGCCGAGGCTATCGCACATGCATGTGGCTGCTGCAGGTGGGCTGTGGGTGCACCCAGATTCCAGCTGTGCCACTGCCATCCAGCCACTTAGCCCTGTCACCTGGCTGCCATGGTTGTGGTGTGCGGCACATGGGTGGTGTTGGTGTGCAGTGTTCTGCTTGGCTGTGGATAGTCAGGTCAGCGGCTTTTGCGGGTGCACACACTGCAGGTGGCTGTGTGCCATCTCAGGGGTGCATGTCACCGCTGTCTGCTACGCACGGTAGGTGGGCTACGGTCATATAGCCATGCACTCATACCATGTCCCCTCCTTTGTCCTAGGTGTCAGTCACCCTGATGTCAACACCAGACTCCAGAGGTGGATCCTTTGGGTCACCACTGCCATGCTCTAGGTGGCATGGTTGCTACAACAGGCATTGTGCAGGCCACAGTGCAGACGTCGGCATCAGGCACCAGTGGGGCGTGGATGCCCATAGGGCCCATTGGCCTGCAACTCTTTCCCTTCCCTGTCCCCCCCTCCCTTGCCCTCCCTTGTACCCTTGTCTAGCCATGTCCCCTGTCCCCCTGCCTCCTTTCCCCTGCCTCCCAGTTTGTTTGTGGCCTCCCAATTCCTTGCTCCCTGTACCCGTTGATTGTAAATATGTATATAGTTGTTTTATGCCTGTTTTAATACACATTTCTATGGTTAGCCATCTGTGCCTGTGTCTGCTTTGCAGCTGGTGTGTGGAGCCATGCTGCAGTGGTGTGCATGGTGGCTGAGTGGTATGTCTGGGGTGGACTGGGGGCTATGCCTGGTGGTCTCCAGCCAGTGACTGGTGGCTGTGCTCCGGGGTGGCTGTGAGCTTTCTGTTCATGTTGTGTGGCATGTGCATTGTGTGCTGTTGGCCTGTGTGTTGCCAGCTGTGGTCCAGGTAGCATGTCATGTGCCTTCCTGTGGGGGTTGCTGGTGGCTGTTTGCCAGTGGCCAATGGTGCCACCCTGCCTCTGTGCACTACTGTGGTGTGCATGGTCGGGGCCTGCTGCTGTGTGCCTGCCATGCCTCCCTTTTGGCATCCTCTGCACCCTGGTGGTGATCTATCCCACCCTCGTGGCATGCTCCCTGCTGTACCTGTTGTCCTGTGTCCTGGTGCGCCGTGTTGTGCTGGTGCTTGCTGTTATGCGCAACCTTTGAATATCATGTTCAGTGCACCATGGCGCAGTGGACTTGGCTGCACCGCTACTGCGCCTGCCTCTGGCACATGTCTGAATATCCCACCCTTTGTTTCTTCTTCCTTCCTTCCTTCTGTATTTATTGAATAATTAGGAACTAGAGAAAGCCTACTGAATGAGGTTACAATGATAATTAATCTACTAATAGCTAACCATCAAACCATTAAACCCATTAAAACATCTCATCTTACTTATTAGCTAACTTATAACATCATGGTTAACACTAGGTTACAATGCCAAAAAACAGGATTGTTCTCCATTATTGGGACACAACATTATAAGTGATGGGGAAAAAAAGAGTACAAGAAGTATAAAGCAAACCAAACAAATAATGATAACAGATCATTTGATAAAGCATAAGTTATCAGATCATGGAAATACTTCTACACCAAAGCAGGTAATTAGTATAACTACAAATGTACTTGATTCACCCCTTCCTCAGAAATTGTTGGCAGTTAGTCTTGAGAAGTCACTGAATTTGGTTTTTAACTCAGGGGAATCCATTTTGAGCATGGCAGATCTTAGTAGTCCTTCAGTTTTATCTATAGTCTGACTGGAGGAGTACTACAACTCCAATGTATGGAGTAATGGTAGTATTAATTTAGATACTTTGAGAGATCTTGAAAATGCGGAGTCAAAATTATTGATTCCTGAAATAGAATTAAAAAAAGTAACAACAGAACTTCAGAGGACAATTTTGGGTATTAAGAAAGTACTACAACAGGATGATCCCACTAGGCATAGGACATGGATGGGGGAGACAGCATGTACAAATGCAGTTCTGCCAATTAGGGTTGGAAACCCCAGATATGTTCCTGATTGCCTCAGTGAGGAGCTAGCCTTGCTATTAGACAATTCACAAATGGCAAATGTACTCACTATGGAGCACTAAATAGCCCTAAAAAATGAAATGGAGAATAATAGACATGATATAGCAGTATTAGGAGCAAAACTTGCTACAGTCATGTGCAAGTTAGAGGAAATAAGTCCACCTGTTGCTACTGATTCAACTGAAGATTTAGAACAAGGGAATATGGATATGGATAAGGTCCAGAGACCAGATTTTCCCTATTGGCCCAGATATTCAAAAGGGTTGCGCCATGTGCAATAGGGTTGTGCCTGCGCAAGTCCGAACTTGCTCCATTCTGCCATATTCAGCAGGAGGCAGTTGCGCCACAGAAAACATGCTGAGCAACAGCGCGATGCAAATGAATGCATGCTGAACTGGAGGGGGAGGAACCATGCATAAACTGCACAGCCGATATTCAGCAGGGCTGCAGAATTGGGCGCAACCCCAACCTGCGCCTGCACAACTTTGAGCCAAAAAAAGGCTGAGTTGAGGGCCACCCACAGGTGAGCTGCTGCATTGCAGGGTGCAACACAGCTGCCACCTGTGGCTGGCCCCAACCAGTCCTATGCCCCCGCAGCCAGTGCGTGGGCAGCCGACTGTAAATCCCTCCACCACCCCCACTGGCCGATCGCAGGCATAGTTTAATCCCCCACCAGCCCGATCACGGGCAGCAATGTAGCTCCCGAGCGTATCCCTGGTGGTCAGTGGACCAAAAAGCCCGATCACGGGCAGTACTTGTTTAAACCCCTCCTCCGCATTTATCCCTGGTGGTTCAGTGGACGAAAAGTCGATCGTGGGCAGTACTTGTTTAATAAATCCGCCTCCTCCGACTTCATCCCTGGTGGTCAGTGGCACATCGATCGCGGGATGTATATTGAACAAACCCCGAACATAGCCCTGGTGGCTGGTGTCCCCCACCCACCCACGAAGCCCCACCACCCGCTCCCCGGCGGCGGCGGGCGGCATCACCCACCTGCCGCCCGCCGCCCGCCGACTGACTGCCTGGTAGGGCTGCCGCCCATTGGTGCAGGCAAGGCCAATGGGCGTGCAGCCATCTATACTAAGACAGTCAGTTTGCACCTTTGCATGCATGCTCGTGACTTCATGCATTTGTAATATTTCACTCCAGATGTTCAAAACTGGCATTTTTCACACCTCCTTATGAACAGTACAGCTGTCATTTTACATATCCTGGCTGAAATGTGTTTTCACGTCCAGCACAGAATTGCACGGTTTGCTGGTGAAATCAGTTTTGGACAGTTTGAGGAAATGACTATGACACTGTTCATGAGCAGAGGTCCTAAAATGCCTATGCTGAAATTTGGTGCTGAAAGTCAATAAAATGATTACGCTGCAAGCGCGGCATTACGCAGTTTCCATGCAGCCTTGTAACTTCTTAAATTTGCAATATTTTCTTGCCAGAATTTTACCCCTGGCATTTGTGCACATCTCCTTATCAACAGTACAGCAGCCATTTTTCACAGCCTGCCCAAACTGCGTTTCCACAACTGTGGTGCACAATGGCATGCTCACTGTGAGAAATCACCTTTTTCGACACATTAACAAAATCACAGCACTACTGTCCATGAGGGGAGGTCCCAAAATACCTATATTGAAAATGTGCCTAAAACACTCCAACAAATAATTGGGTTGCGGATGTCTGTTGCGCAGTTTGTATGCATGTTCATTGCTTCTCCAATATTTCATATTGCCACTCCAGATTTTCAACGTTGCAATTTTTTACACCTTCTGATGATCAATACAGTTGTCATTCTCCACATCCTGCCCAAAACTGTGTTTTCATCCCTCTGTCACTAAATGGCATAGCTGCTGTGCAAAATCACGTTTCAGCTAACAAAGTGATTGTGCCGCTTTTCATGAGGTGGCCTGACAAGCAGCTCATGTTGAAAATAAGGAGTGAATCTACCACTACATGCCTACAGTGTTTGGGTTTCCAACGGTAGCACCCCACCCAGTACGGACTGAAAGCCATCAGGGGTGTGACTTGGGATCATCGGATGTAATGCTCATGTCATTCCACCCCCCAACCCACCCTGCAGCCACTGACAGGCATCATGGTGTGTCTTGCACTGTTCAGCCACAAACTTCACCCCACACTCCTATACTGCACCCACGTCAGCATATTTCCTTATGGAATGGGTTAAGTATAATGCCCAAAGACCCCAAAGCTCACCACGACACTTGTCAGTGTCTACAGGGTAGGGTGGGTACAATGGCATGAGCATTATAGCTGATGACCCAAAGGCACACCCCAATGCCTGTCGCTCTCTACAGGGTGGGGGTGGGGTTGGCGTCACTTCAATACTTCACTGCCATTCCTATTATGCATCTCTAGCTCCACGATCACAATGTCAATGCCACCACGACAACATTCGCATTGACAAATACTTCTTTTCTGTCAGATGTGTGAGGAATCACAACCAAAAGACTGTTACCACGCCACTTCACTATAATTTGATGCTCTGTCCAAGGTAGTTGAATACATACAGAAACATATGCTGGAGTGCAGTCTCCTCAAAGAGGAGAAGTAAATGCACACAAAAGGTCTTAAGTGAATGCAGTGATTACTTTAATAGTGGATAAAGTCATCTTGAAGGACAAGACTGGTCTGCAAAATTCAAACATGTGCACAACTTGTATTCACACAAAAAAGTTGCTCTTTCTGAGACTCTAATATTTTGTAGGCTTCTGACTCCTTAACTAGCAACCAAGTATAGTGCAAGTTCAGTATTTCATAACGGTTTGTCACAGATGTGTTGATAGGCTGCTAAGCAGTTCCTGAAACAGAATTAGGTGTGAGAGCACACCATAGGCACCAGGGAGGTGATGTTTCTGCAAACTAAGCCTAGTATCTGTGTACTAAACTTTCAAGCAGAAGAAATGGATTTCACTGACAAAAGGAACTGTCTTTGGTACACTTCAACTTCCAAGTGCTATCACCCAAAGGACGCATCCTGGATGATTCCATTATCAGGATATTCACAGGCCAATCTCACACCTAATTCTGTTTCCAGAAACTGTTTTCAGATTATCAACATGTTTGTGACAAACTGTTCTGAAATGCTAAAATTCCACTATAATTTGTTTCTTGGTGTGATTTGTTAAGGGGTCAGGAGGCTACAAAACCTTAAACTCTCAGAATAAGCATCTGTTTTTTGTGAATGCAGATTTTGTATGTTTGAATGTTGCACCGATCAGTACTATCCTTCAACATGGCTTTTATCCACTATTAAAGTAATCACTTCATTAGCTCAAGAGGCAGGATTTTAAAACTCTTAGATTGCCACAAGCCCCGGTGCACTGACAATATAGTGCATAGGGCTTGCAGAGATCTTCTATCCCATCCAGCAATTGCCACAAGCTAGACCAACTTTCTCTAGTCTACCTTGTGGCAATCCTGGGGGCTATTATTTTGGAACTTGGACCAGATGTTTGGCACAAGCTGCCGTAACGCATGGGAATGGTCACAACTGCACCCAAGATTGGAAAATTGGGTGCAGTTGCAGTGCAGGGTTTGGCACATGGCCAGAACCTAAGTGTGGTGGTTCAGGGCTAGATGTAAGCCCTGCACCAAGCTTTGAGAATCCTGCCCAAGATCTTTTGTGTGCCCATTCTTTTCCTTTTTGAGGACACTGTGCTCTGTAAAGTGTGAGGAAGTTTGGCTTATAATATTTAGAACAAGAGGGTGGATGATAGATAAAGAGATAGGTAGGTAGACAGACAGACAGATAGAGATAGATAGATAGACAGACAGATAGGTAGACAGACAAACAGACAGACAGATATTTCAAAGTAGGCTTTCTTCTTCCTTCAGTTTCATTGACAATGTCATACTATTGCCATCCAGATGGACAAAGGAATTACATTCTATCATTACCAGGAAAAGCCACTTTTAGCTCCAGTGGTGCCAGTGGTAACCAAAGTCACAGTCAGCAAGAAACCAAGGCACTCATCACTCTTCTGGAAAACAGATGCTGTGTGATACAGTAGATAAAGTGCAGAATGCTTTTATTCAACTGATAGAATCTCCAGTAACTAAGCACAAACATGGTCCAACAAATCTCAACATTTTGTGTGTGCATACTTTGTTAAGAGGATGCCATTGCCACCTGCTGGTGCTACTTTTATGACCAAATAGTCTTAAAGTGACAGTGTACACAGGGCAATACGTACAATGAATTTGTCAGTTCTCAATAAATACATGACAGCTATAAATACAATAACAGCTATATACACACTACCAAATGCATGAAAACAGTGCAATAACAATAAATTATACATAACACATAGAAATTTAAGAAAGAAGTCAATTGATAAAAACAATGTAGAGATGTGTGTGCAAGAAACTGATGCCCCGATGTTAATGCATATAGATGATCCCAGGGGAACTTTAATCCCTTAATCTAATCAATTTTTTTTAAAAAGGATTTTGCCTTTAAATATCGGTTTATTTTGATAAATACTATCCAGGCTGGGAGCAATATTATATGACCACTAAATGACTTTACATTAATAAATATGTATTACTTTAATTTTATCATTCTGGTGTCAGATTAGTTCAAAGCGTAAAAATCCAAAACGCTTCCCTTTTTACCAATCTGAGTTCAAAGACACATCCCCTGGGACCTACTCTGACTTTTCCAATTCCTTTGAAAACTCAGCCGTGCTCTGTAACATTGCTCGAGTGGGCTATGTGGGCAGCCATAGCATATTCCATGTTTTTATTGGTGAACATTCTTATATATTCACCTACACATTCTTTTAGTTTGCTTTTGGTTCTGCCCACATAATAAGCACCACAGCGGCAAGTACCATGATAGATGACATAAATTCTGTCACAGTTAACAAATTTGTTAATTTTATACACTTCACCATTTGAAGGGTTTGCAAATGTGTCAGTATTTTTAATGGCTGGGCAAAACTTACAGTGGTGACACTTAAAACAGCCTGGTGGAAGAGACGGTAACCAAATTATCTTTCAAGGAACGTGATGGCTGAAGACTATTTGTAAGTGAATCAGCCAAGTTCCAGAGCCATTTATAAACCATATGGGGCAATTCCTTTGTCAGATTATTGAATTTAGCCTCTGCTTTTAAAATGTGCCAGATTTTTTTCCCACAGTGTTGAAAACTGCAGATGCCTGGATACTACAGATTGTTACAAAATTTTATCTATCATTTGCAACATTTCATGCAACTTTGCCTTGTAAGAAAGTATCTTTGTCAATACCCCCTGTTCTTTTGCCTAACTCTAAGGATAGAATCCTGCTATAGCCCCAATCAATGAATCTTTGTTCTAGCAGATCTGAGTTTGTGTCCAAAAAGAGATACACAGTTGATTAACTGTAACAGAAAATTTCTGATTACAATTTAAGTTTTCAGATGCTAGACAAAAAAATTGTTCTTGTTCTGAACCTTTCCAGATCATAAGACAATTATCAATGTAACGTTTATAGAGACATATTTTACTGTAGAAATGATTACATCCTTGATCATAAATAGCTGTCTCTTACCATTGGCCCACAGTAGATATAAATTAGAAAAGTTGGGGCAAACATAGCTCCCCATGGCAATGCCTTTGATTTGAAGTATTCACCTAAAAATGAAAAGCATTTCATTTCCAACACTTATCTAGCTAAATCAATAAGAAATTTAGTTGGTGGTAGAGTAGAATCCTTTCTCTGATTCAGAGAAAATCTATGGGACTGTAAATCCCCTTCATGGGTATGTTTGTGTAAAGATCCTTGTCATCTAAAGTGACTAGCAGTTCCTTGGGTTCTACAACTATATCCTGTAAAATCAGTAAAATGTGTGTGTGTCCTTAATGTAAGATTTCTGATGGGCCACAACAGGATTTAAAACATAATCAACATATTGGGAGGCTCTGTGATCGAGCCAATGCCTGCAATAATAGGGCATCCGGGGATCAGTTAAACTGTTGTGCTCTTTTGGGTGGCGTAAATTGTAGCTCTAATTGGATGCTCAAGCTTTAAAAAGACCCCACTTCATATGTGATGATTTCCTCATCAAGAGCTTTTTGTAGATAACTATCAATTATATTCTTAAACTTTAAGGTTGGATCACTGCTTAATGGTTGTTTCCGAATATTCAAATAAATAAATAAATAAATAAATAAATGGTTTGTAAAATGAATGATTGTCCAATTGTCAGTGTACTTCCTTTTCATAATCTAATGTGTTTAAAACCACAACACTGTCCTCATTGCCATCTGCCTGTATTGTAATGCTACCATTATTTTTAGGGATTACAACACCCTAAGTTCATCACTTGTCATGTTGACAAAGGAGGGGCTGATCTTGACTTTATATTAACTCTCAGTTCTTATTCACAGGACTTGAAAAGCACATTGACCATGGGATTCATGGGGTACAACTTTAGATTTAGTTTTAAATGTACTCTGTCGCTGCCATTTTCAAATGTTGTTTCACTTTCATCAACAAAATCAGTATTATCAGACTGTAATAATGCATTACTTTGGTCCATTATCAAGAGGAGTTGTCATTCTCTATTTCATGTTGCCCTTTCCCCTGTGAAAAGAAACACTTTAAGTTCAATTTCCTAGCAAATTTATGAAAATCTATATATGCTTCATACAGATTAAGATTACTTGTGGGAACACAGTTATGACCTTTATTTAGTACAGAGTTTTCTGCCTCAGATAAAACATGACTCAATAGAGTAATTACATTGTCCATTGTTATGATTGTTGTCTCCTTCCTGGGTTGCATTGACAGGTAAGCAATAAGACACAACTGGGTGGTGGTTGTTATGTGATAACTACACACCTAGGTGCATGATGAGGCATGAGGCTGAAGGCTGAGTGTCCTTCCACACCTAGGTGTGTGGGTATCACATAACAACCACCTCTCTGGAGTGTCTTATTGCTCATATAAAATGGGTGATAACTATGGAAAAAAGGGACACTGACAAGGTGTTTTAATTTTGTGAACTTTTAACATTTATTTAAATACAGAATAGAGAATTAATTGAAACATTGAGAAAAAATAGTCCCTTGGTAAACTTTTTGAATGGTGAAAAATAGCAACTAGTTTTGAACATGTGACAAAATAACAACATTAACAGCTTTAGCGAGCAACTGTCATGTGGGATTGATAAGTACTGTTGCAGGGTATAAATTACCTCCCTGTTCAGCGCATTCACTGTTGCTTTAATTTTTGCTGTTTACCAGCATGCAACATGCACTGACCTTGCAGAATCGGACCTGCTTTTACTTTTATGGCTCTGGGCTGCATTTACCATGAGAGTTTACTGTTACTTTCACTATATTGTTGCCTTACAACTTTGCAATGCTTGTTGCTGCAGTAGTATTTTACTTTGTTTCATTCTGGCTAACATTACATACCTGGTATCGTGGGTGGAGGGTCAGCGGTCATGCAGTGCCTTACGTACTATGCTGTGTCACCGAGTGATTTCTTGGATCCAATGCAACTATCACCCGATGGATCTGTGTCCTGAATAAGACTTTTGGTTAATGACCACATCATAGGAGCCTGTTTTTTATTATTACTTCTACCGCCGATTCACCTTTTCAATTAGGCTGCTACTGTTATGTGTGTGGCACTGAGGGCAGGTCATAAGCTGTCACAGAAATGGTGCTGCAATACACTCATTTTTTCCATGCTGCTATTTATTATATTTTACATATTTTGCTGATGGGAAAAGTACTCGGCGACTGTAGGAGGGATGCGGCAGCAATGATTTGCCAGTTTTTTTAGAGGAGGGTAAGCGAGCATACAGTTAGCTTGTAGGATGGTTGCCCAATGCTGAGACCGAATACACCAGTTTTACACCTACTGCGAGCAGCTAGATGTGTGGCCTACAAAGACGAACACTGCAGGTGTATTTAAAAAAAGAAAGTGATCAAGCAAACATTGGACACTAAGGTAGGATTGCTTTATCTTGCCATTTTTGTATTCATTAATGTTATGGGCTCACGTTTTTTGTTTTGTTATGGAACTGCCACTTGCCAGTTTGCCTAGGTCTGATGTTTTACTAACATGGAGGTCAAACATTTCACATCAGAATGTGGAAAAAGCATTTATTTCAAGGTAGACTCTGCACTGCTGGCTGAAAAGGTGTCCAACCCCATGGTTGTTACTCCTTATACCAATGGATTCCAAACCCTTTCATCCAATCAGGATACATGATATTTCTTATCCATTTTATATAGCTGATTATAACATTTGCCACTGGCCCTGTCTCAGACCTTCTTCCTGCCCCTGTAATTACATTCTATTTTAGGAGTTTTTCTTAGACCTATTAATAAGCCTCCCATTGAGCTACCATTCTTTTTTTTCAGGAGAGTTATATATATTGTAAAACCATCAACTGTAAAAATCTCTCCTTCCATGAGCAATGCCTCCATCAAATAAAAAAACATCAGCTTCTGCCAACCATTCCTGCCACTCTTTATCAGCAAAATTGTTTAATATGCCTGCTATGTTCCAGCTAATAGCTTTAATGGCATTTGCATTATTGTGAGTTTCCTTTGAAGACCCTGGTAGCAAAAGTGAAGCTGTCTCTTCAATCGGCTGAATATTAAATAAATTACTAACTAGAATACCAGCATTGATTGAATCTTGTCCGTTGCTTTTTTAATTTGGCTTAACTTCTTGTGTATTTTGAAATTCCACATCTCAGACCAGCAATCACCTGTGCTAATCACATTTATGCCAACAGCATGTAGAACATATATTTGGTTGAGTAACTGTTTTGCTAGTAGTTTATTAACAAATGAGATATTGATTTGACCATGCCCACACCAACCTCTTATTCTATCTTTTTAAAGTCTGAATCCTGACACCTAATTTTTAGAATATCCTGTACTATAACAAATATTTTTCCAAGTAAAGAAACTCTTGATTCCTTACTCTATTTGTGCAGGCCAAACATGGCTAATACAGTGCTCCCTCACTATACAGTACCACCACTATTGCGAAAACATGAGTGTAATGTATCAAGAAGTGTAGCTCCCATGAAATCGTTATTAACAGTGGTCTGTGGTATAACAAGTGAGTGTTATCAGTGAGGGAGTATTGTTTCTTCAAACAAAGATCAGAGCTGAAAATGTTTAGGAAATCTAAACTAAAACAAACTTGCAGCTTCTGTGTCTCGAAATTCTGTTTTGTGTAACTAAATGAAATGTGCAGACTGCAGACTGCCTACTTACCACATCCCTATACTTGGCTTTTGCCTGCACTTCCCATCTGATTTATGCCCCATTCCTGCCAACCATGTAGTCTCACACTCTCATACTCCCCTTCTACTGTTTCTCTTGTGCCATCAATTACCTGTTACACTGGCAGTTCGGTAAAATACTAAAAATTAAATAAAGTTGTGAACCTTAAACTAGCCAAGGGGGGAGGCACTGAAAAGGAGCATGGAATCCCCAGCCTCACCTCACAAAACAGGGCAGTTCATGAGGTTAAAACCAAGGTAGAAAGGTCAATAGGGGGCAAGGCAGGTGTAAATGGAGAAAAAGGTAGTCATTAAAGGGATGGGGCTAAAAATGGTAAGGCCATCAAAAAATGGAGAGCGATGAATACCAATGCCCGTAGTCTGGGTAACAAGCTTCCTGAACTAGTGGTCTTGATGGAAGATGGGCACCCAAATATTGTGGCAGTCACATAAACCTGGTATACAGAGAACCATGACTAGGATGTCAACATTTCAGGGTATACAGTCTACAGGAGGGACAGGGAGCATAAAAGAGGAGGAGGAGGAGCTCTCTACATAAAATAAGGGATCAAATCAATGGAACTAAAGGGTATACAGGGAGGAGAGGAGGCACTGTTGGTCACCTTGGAGACAGGAAATGGCACCACAATCTGCACAGGGATAATATACAGACCCCTGTCTCAGGGGGAGGGCATGGACAAGGAAATGATAGGAGGCATCCATAGAATGGCAGAAAAAGGGGAGATACTGTTGATGAGGGACCCAAATATGCCAGATGTGAACTGGAGCACATTTGCTGCAGCCACATCCAAGAGCAGAGTCATTCTCGATGCCCCACGGAGGGCATGCCTCAGGCAGCTAGTGCTGGAACCCACTCAAGAGGGAGCAGTCTTAGACCTGGTACTCTCAAATGGGGATGGTGAAAGGATCTCAGATTTAGAAGTGGGTGGCCATCGGAGAACAAGCAACCACCGGACAGTGTAGTTCACAATAAACACAGTCGTAGAGTCAAGCCATACAAAAGCAAGGGTACTGGACTTTCAGAGGGTTGATTTTGGCAGAATGGGAGAGTGCCTAAGTAATGCACTAGCGAAAGGGCAGTAAGGAGGGATGGAGGAACAATACAGCAAAAATCAAAACTGCCATCACAGAGGCAAAAGTCTTTGTGTGAAGCAAATAAAACAAAATGAAGAAAAAAAAACATTATGGTTCTCAAAAGAGGTGGCAGAGAGGTAGGAGAGAAAAAGATAGCATTCAGAAAGTATAAGGAATCAAAGAAAGAGCAGGAAAGAGAACTCTGTCAGTTAAAGCAGTTAGGAAATGGGAAGACAGTTAGAATAGCAAAGGCCCAAACTGGAAAAAAGACAGCCAGCTCAGTTAAGAAGGGGATAAAACATTTTATAGGTACATTGGTGAGCAGAATAAGACCAGGGAGGATAATGAGGCTTAAGAAAGGGGAGGGGTGGGCAGAGGGTGACAGTGAAAAGACAGAGATACTGAATGAATACTTTTGTTCAGTATTCATAAAAGAAGAGGAGGGGGAAGTACCTAAAGCAAACAATAGAAGCACTCTAGCTAGAGGGGTTGATACCAGTCCATTCACAGAAGAAAGGGCCCTGAAAGAACTCCTAAAACTCAAGATGGGCAAGGCAATGTGGCCTGATGGGATTCACCCCAGAATTCTGAAAGAACTAAGGGGAGAACTAGTGACACCACTGACTACCCTTTTCAACAAATCATGGGAGGATGGTGTGGTACCCGAGGACTGGAGGAAGGTGGATGTGATTCCCTTTCACAAAGGTGGGAGCAAAGCAGAGGCAGTAAACTACAGACCTGTTAGTTTGACCTCAGTGGTTGGGAAACTGATGGAATCACTTCTGAACGAAAGAATTGTTGAGTATCTAAAGGCCAGTGGGGCATAGGACCCACGGCAGCATGGAATCATGGTGGGAAAGCCACGTCAGATGAATCTAATAGAGTTCTTTGACTGGGTGACCAAAGTAGTAGACCAGGGAAAGGCTGTGGACATGGCCTAGCTAGACATTAGCAAGGCATTGGATACAGTCCCAAACAAAAGATTAATAAACAAGTTAGCCAGCCTGGGAGTGGGTCCCAGGGTGGTAGCCTGGGTAAGAAACTGGCTGGACAACAGGACGCAGAGGGTAATAGTAAACATAGTCCACGTGGAAGAAAGGGGGATTACTAGCGGGGTAATGCAGGGTTCAATATTGGGCCGATCCTCTTTAATGACATTGAAGAGGAACTGGAAGGAAGCTTATGCTTCTCTGCAGATGACGCAAAGATCTGCAACAGGATTGATACACAAGATTGGGTAGAAAGGATGAGAAGGGACTTGAAAAGGTTGGAGGAATGGTCACAAGTATGGCAACTTAGATCGAATACAAAGAAGTGCAAAGTAATGCACCTTGGAAGCAAAAACCAGGGAAGAGTGCAATGGGGGGGTTACTAAGAACAACAAAATGGAAAGGATACAGGGGTAGTGCATCAGATGACTTAAAGGTAGGCAGGTAATGTTAGAAGGCAGTAAGGAGGACTGGGAGGATAGTGGGATGCATAGGAAAGGCATCACCAGTACAAAACAGGAAGTTGTCTTCCTCTGTACAGACAGTTGGTAGACCCCATCTGGAGTACTGCGTGCAGTTCTGGAGACCCCATCTCCACAAGGATATAGACTGTATGGAGGAACTACAGAGGAGGGCAACTAAAATGGTGCAGGGTTTGCACCAGAAACCATACAAGGAGAGACTAAAGAAGCTTAATTGTAAACTCTCAAGGAAAGGAGGGAGAGGGGGAACATGATAGAAACTTTCAGGTACCTTAAGGGAATCAACAAAGTCCAAGAGGGTAGCATCTTTCAGAAAAAGAGATGTGCAAGAACAAGGGGGCACAGTTTTAAGATATAGGGGGAACAGCTCAGGGGCAACGTGAGGACTTATTTGTTCACAGAGGGGGTGATGTTGGACACATGGAATGATCTTCGTGAGGTGGTCATGGGGTCAAAAACAGTGAGGGAATTCAAGAATGGAAGGGACAGACATATGCCAATTGTAGTGGGGTAGGAGGAAATAGGCTGTTGGTAAACTAGGTTCTGCAGCTTATCCAATAGGTAGGGGAATGGGCAGTCTGGGTGGGCCAAGCGGTCCTTATCTGCCATCTAAGTCTATTTTTCTGTTTCTACCTGCAGTCTGTGAGGTGGGGGGGGGCATTTCATTTCACGTGATTCAAACTTATGGTCTGACCAGCTGAGAGCTGTGAGCTTGGCCACCGGTGCCCCCTGGTGCCATAGCTGGCCATCCCTAATTCTCCCCTCCCTGAGTCCCGATATGGATTTTACCTCCAATCTGGGTTCGACGTACTGACTCATCCTCAAAGTTAGAATAGTTATTTAATTTTTGCCTGTTCCACTGATCATATTTATTTACTGTTTCAAATCAATGTTTGTTCTTTGTTTTATTTTGTATCTCTGCCAACCTATGTTAACTGTTTTCTTTATGACCATGTGTAACACAGGTCCACCTTGTAAATGAGCTTGCTCAATGGTGTCCGCCTGGATAAATAAAGATTTGATTGATTGATTGATTGATTGGGAGCCACTGTCATTAACTGTTTGATTCTGAATCACCAATCAGAGGTCTATGTATGATTAGTGATGGGCGAAGTGCCCCAATTCCTCCATGGAGTGATTGTGAGTGTAAGCGCTGGAGTGCTCCACAAGTGTTGTGAGTACTTGCATTATTCATGGGTAATGTGAAGTCCATTGAATACACTGACTTCATGTTATCCACCTTCCCAGACCACTACTCCACTGAATTTTAAGGCGGCACGCGAAACAGTACCGCCTGTTTTTAAGCTCCAGCGAATTTTGCAGTGATTCATGGGATTTCAGGTCACATGGGCTCTAGATTGTTCTGCACAGCCTCAGTTTGGGGTAGTGTGTATAGGAAGCTGTAGGAGACAATCTGCTCTGAGAGCTCTCTACGATTCAAACCTTCAAAAAGCTGTTAAAAAAGCCTTGTTGAGTCATCTTTTTTGTTGAAACTTTAGTTCATCGATTATAGGAAACCCTCCTGTGCTCATATCATTGAGCATTTATTGTTTGTGTATGGATTTTGAATGTTAATGTACAACATTCAGTCTGTGTACTGAGAGACAGTGCAAGTGTGCTTTGGGGGAGGGGCGTATCAGTGGTGTAGTTAGATTAACTTGGAGAAAAAGACAGTGCTTTCTGTTTTGGTGGTATTTTTCTTGTATAACTGTGTTAATGTACACACAGTAATATTTTTAATATTTCCTTGCCTTTTTTTGCTGATTGTTGTGGTGCATCAGTGCATAAATTTAGTTTGTTTAAAATATGTGGTTATATTACTGAAGTTTTCAATTTGCTATGCATTACTTAGTGTGTGTGTGAGTATGTGTGTGATGCGTGTCATCAAATCAGACACCTTTTATTGTGCCACATAATAATTTCAGCAATGTGAAGCTGCTATCCACTGCAGCTGTGTGATGTTTGTACTTCTTTGTGGTATCTTTACTGGTACTAGTACTAGTGACTGTTACTGCTGCAGTGCAGTACACTGCCCCCCCATGCCCCGCCCCAACCGGCAAAGGTATTCTTTTCCAGATTTAAATTTCTGATGATGAGCACTGGTTAGGTGTTGTGCCTTTGTGTCTGTATCTCTTCAGTGCACAGCACAATCTTAATCTGTCTGTGCATTTGCATCTCTTTAGGGCCCAATCTCCATCTGTAACTTAAGTCGCAATTGTTTCTTTGGCTTCCCTTTACAGTACTGGACAGGTGTGGTGCTTAATTGTGCATGAACATAGAAACATAGAAACAAAGAATCTGATGGCAGATAAGGACCGCTTGGCCCACCTTGTCTGCCCTTTTTCCTACCTAACTGATAAGCTGCAGATCCTAGTTAACCAACAGCTTACTTCCTCTTACCCCCCACTAGGACTGCCTTATGTCTGTCTCATGCATTCTTGAATTCCCCCACTGTTCTTGACTCCATGACCTCTTCAGGGAGGCTGTTCCATGCATCCACAACCCTCTCCATGAAAAATACTTCCTTAACATTACCTCTGAGCCATTTCCCCTCTATCTTCAAATTGTGCCCCCTTGTTCTTGCACATCTCTTTTTCTGAAAGATGCTACCTTCTTGGATTTTGTTGATTCCCTTGAGGTACTTGAAAGTTTCTATCATGTCCCCTCTCTCCCTTCTTTCCTCAAGGGTATACATATTAAGATCCTTTAGTCTTTCTTCATATGTCTTCTGGTGCAGACTCTAAACCATTTTGGTTGCCCTTCTCTGGACAGCCTCCACTCTGTCTACGTCTTTGCGGAGATGGGGTCTCCAGAACTGCACACAGTACTCCAGATGGGGTCTCACCAACTGTCTGTACAGAGGGATAACAACTTCCTGTTTTCTACTATTGATGCCTCTCCCTATGCATCCCAGTATCCCCTCAGCCTTCCTTACTGCCTTCTCACATTGCTTGCCCACCTATAGGTCATCTGATATAATTACCCCCAGGTCCCTTTCCATTTTTACTATTGTCAGTATCTCACCCGCCATTGTGTACTCTTCCCCTGGGTTTTGGTTTCCCAGGTGCATTACCTTGCACTTGTTTGCATTGAATCTGAGCTGCCATACATTTGATCATTCCTCCAACCTTGCCAAGTCCCTTCTCATCCTTTCCACTCCATCTTGTATATCAACCCTGTTGCAGATCTTTATGTCGTCTGCAAAGAGACATACTTTTCCTTTAGTTCCTCTGCAATGACACTTATAAAGACATTAAAAGAACCGGTCCCAGTACTGAACCCTGCGGTATCCCGCTAGTAACCCTCCTTTCTTCACTGTGGACTTCATTTACTACTACCCTTTGCATCCTGTTGTCTAGCCAATTTTTTATCCAGGCAACCACCCTTGGGACCCACTCCAAGGCTGGCTAACTTGTGTATTAATCTTTTGTGTCTGGACTGTATCAAATGCCTTGCTAAAATCTAGGTAGACCATGTCCACAGCCCCTCCCTGGCCTACTACTTTGGTCACCCAGTCAAAGAAATCTATTAGATTCGTCTGACATGACCTTCCCATCATGAATCCATGCTGCCTTGGGTCCTGTGCCCAACTAACCTCTAGGTGCTCAACAATTCTTTCCTTTAGAAGTGATTCCATCATTTTCCCTACCACTGAGGTCAAACTAACTGGTCTGTAGTTTCCTGCCTCTGTCCTGCTCCCACTTTTGTGAAGGGGAATCACATCTGCCCTCCTCCAGTCCTCAGGTACCACCCCATCCTCCCATGATTTGTTAAAGAGAGTAGTCAGCGGTGTCACTAGTTCTACCCGTAGTTCTTTTAGAATTCTTGGGTAAATCCCATCAGGCCCCATTGCTTTGTCCACCATAAATTGTATTAGTTCTCTCAGAACCCTTTCTTTTGTAAAGGGACTGGTATCGACCCCCATCTTCAGAGTGTTTCTCTGGTTTGGTTTAGGTACCTCCCCCTCCTCTTCCTTTGTGAATACTGAGCAGAAATATTATTCTGTATCCCTGCTTTTTCACTGTCACCCTCTACCCACATTCCCTCCCCTTTATTAAGCCTTAGTATCCCTCCTTTGGTCTTTCTTTGCTCCCTAATGTACCTATAAAAGGTCTTATCCCTCTTCTTAACAGAGTTGGCTATCCTTTCCTTGGTTTGGGCCTTTGCTATTCTGTGTGCCGTCCCAGCCTCTTTCTGGTTTAAATGATAAAGTTCTCTGTCCTGCTCTTTCTGTGTTTCCTTATATTTCCGGAATGCTATCCTTTTCTCCTTAACCTTCCCTGCCACCTGTTTTTGAGAACCATAGTGTTTTTTTCCTTCACTGTGTTTTGTTGATTTGCTTTACACAAAGGCTTGTTGCCTCTGTGATGGCTGTTTTGATTATTCCCCATTGTTCCTCCACCCCTCCTTCTTGCCTGTTTGCTAGTGCTTTTCTGAGGCACTCCCTCATTTTCCCAAAGTCAGCCCTCCTAAAGTCCAATCCTCTTGCTTTTGTATGGCTTGATTGTATGGCTGTGTTTATCGTGAACCACACTGTTTGGTGGTCGCTTGTTCTCAGATGGCTATCCACTTCTAAATCTGAGATTCTTTCTCCATCCCCATTTGAGAGTACCGGATCTAAGATTGCTCCCTCCTGAGTGGGGAGCATTGTACTCATTAATATACATTTTTAAGTCATGACCATCATCACGAGTCACTCGTAATAAAATCACGTTCTTCATCATCATGGTCACAAATGCAGCCACAAATCACGATTCACAATCACACTTGAATCACAACATAAATTTTTTTAATAGTTACTTGGATGTATTATAAGCCTGTTTTGTAGTATCTCTCCATGCTTCACCACCCCACCATTGTACTCATTAATGTTTGTTTTTAAGTCAGGGAGTTGGACAGTGTCTGCAGCACATACACAGACTGGAAAGAAGACTGACTGCACACATGCAGTTTAGTACAGTATACTTGCACTGCTCAGAATACAAAGTGTCACGCATACAGAAGACAACAAAAAAAGGGCATAATTACACAAAGGGTCAGGGATGGTGGAGGAATACATTTTATAACACAGCAAGGAAGGTGTGGGGCACATGGTCTGAGGAAAAAAAATAATGGGATCCCATGGTGATCCAGCAGCAGTTCCATCATGGACATAATTTGCAACTGATGTCCTCTATGTGATCAACCACTGCTCCACAGCACTCACCTTCTTGTTGTTATCCTCGACAGCACTCCAGAGAACTGCCAAGTCAGCCTGTGTTACATGCAGTTCTCTGGGGTCCACACATTCTACAGGCTGACCTGCTGGTGGTGGTGGTGAGGGTGGGGTGCTGGTGAAGCAGCAGGTGCTGCCGTGGCCTTATCTTCTTAGGATGCCACAATGCACAGCTACACCCTCTGCCACAGAATGGCCAGCAGGTGCAGGCATGGTTTGTTCTGTGGCAGCCTGCCACTCCAACTACTGGTGATTGAGCATATGGGTGTGCTGGCCCCAGTCCCCAGGTGAGTCCCCGGGGCCACGGCTCACCTCCACCTCACATAGGTGGCACTTGTCTATACTGCTGCCCCCACACAGTCAAAAACTGCCAAACAATAGAGGTCGGGGAGGACCAGGCACAGGCAGGGGATGGCCAGATGAACTGGCAGCCGGCTGGTCATGGTGCCGAACAGGGATGGGATCCACACCTGGACCCAGGGGAACAGGCACATCCTGCTCCAGATGACCTGGTGCTTGACTTGGTGGTGGTGGTGATGGTGGTGGTGATGGTTCAACTGCCTTAGAGTCAGGAAAGGAGGCGGTGCTGGTCTTGCTGTGGGGGGGACACACAAGTTTTGAGAGGTCCAACAGGAATGAGTGCCCATGCCCTCCACACATGCACAAGGTACGATGCTTACCACTACCATGCTCTTCCAGAGCTGCCCCCACCCCAGACATTAACTCACTCTGGTCCATCTCTCCTACTGAGCTCCCTCAGTCCGAGCAGTCACTACTCACACTGTCACACAACACACACACACAGTCACACAGACACAGACAAACAACTAACTACTTATAAAGGTAAGAAAAATAAAATTTACAGAAAGAGCAAATTAAGTAAAAAAGAGTACAGAAAAGGCAGAAAAACATAGCTTTTAAAAAAGTTGTAGGGTCTAAATCAAAGTTTAAATCTCCTCCTCGCTCTGATCTCAAAGTATCAGTAGTCACAAAACACACTACTCTCTCTCCGTCTGCACAGGAGAAAGTAAAAGTGTCTGCTTGTATGACTCACTTTCTTCCTGCCTAGCTAAAGAGCATGTGACTTACAGTACTGTAAGCCATGTGATGTGTGGGGGGGCTGCCAAATCTGAAACACCAAGTGGGTCACTTAGAATCATAATGAGGAAAGCGAAGTCCATTAAAAACAATGACTTCACCTTACTTCGCATTGCCATTCCACCTTAATGTGAAGTGGTAATAACAAGGCGGAGTGAGCACTTTGCATTGCCCACTCCTCATAGCGGAGTGGCAATGTGAAATGCCCACTTCGCGTTCACTTCGCCAGTGGAATTTAAATTTGCCGCATCTCTATGTATGATTCGTGAGAGATGAATGATTTGGAAATCTGGGTTTGTACAATATTTCCTATTTTTTACAACAATGGACTGCAGGGGGAGTGGAGCATGGGAAGTGTTTGACCAGCTGTCAACCACCTTTGGAAGTTTGCAGCAGCAGCAGATTCAGATACAGCAAAGAGATCATGATGAACATGTTGTAGAGTTTGTGTTTTTTTCTCACTATTCTCACAACTCTTCCTTACCTAGTGCTTGCATAAGGATTGTGTTTGATGTGTGTGTGTGTGTGTGTGTGTGTGTGATGTCTTTGAGATGGTTGCCAGTTTATAGCAGTGTATGCAGCACTCCCTCAATGTGATGAGCAGGGAGTTATAACAAATGTCATGTTATGGTTACTATTCAATATGTTATAGTTAGAAGCACTGCATTAGTCCCTCTTGCTCCTCTTGTGACATAAAATGTTTATTATTGTCCATTGGTGACTGACCTGGCAAATTAACTCAAGGCTGCCAAGAGATACCTGGAAGCAATTCTGAGAAACCTATACTCGAATCTAGCCTGTTTAGTTTGTTCTGGCTGGTCCAGAAATTGTATAGGATCTCTTCACTTCTGTGAATAATTAGCATATCTTTATCATTTCCACTGTCATCAGTTCTGAAAGCCTCAATTAATTTTGCAGGACAAATGTTAATTTCTACCTCAGAGGTTAATATATGTATCCTGACCAGACTTTCATGTTGCAGAAAATCATTTCCTTAAGTCTGAAAACAACATTCCCCCGATACTGCCAATAATATGATTGCAACACTTAGCTATTTTCTGACAATGGGCCCTATGCATAAAGCTAATGCAGTTTGCATAGGTGTGCTTAGGGAGCATGTGAAGATGGCAACATGCAAACCATGCGCATATCCTAAAGCTGAGACATTCAGGAAGAGCATGTAGGAGCCCATGTAGCCCACCCACATGCAGCTGCATGGGTACAACACATGGCATGTACATGGGGGCAGGGCCACATATTGCCACACTCAGGCAGACCAGCGTGCATGCACAAAACAGTGTATGAGAGTCAGGCATGTGAAAGCAGGTGTGTACACCTACACCAGGGTGAGGACTGCCATAAATGTCTGCACAGCAGAGCCGTCTGTCTGGTACACCCATGTGCATGTCTGTAACCCGCTGCCCATGTGTGACACACCACACTCATCCACCCACACACACCAGGACATGCACCGGAGCACAAGTGCCATACTACACAGGAGGAACCATGTGGTGAAGGGTGTGCTTGGCAAGGAGCCTGATTGGCAGCATCTCAACTGGATGCCCATGTCCCCACAAAATTGACTATGGCATGCACCAGCCAGGCAGCATGGCAGGCACACCGACTATGCATGATGTGCATAGCATGTGTGCATTGCTGGCCAGTGGTGGGTGGCAGTGCAAGCCAATGCACACAGATAATGGGAAAACATCAAGTGAAGGTGATGAAGCCACATGTGGCAAAGTACACTGTGTGGCAACACCACAACTAACAACCGAGAGCCCAAATTGGACCCTGTGGAGGGGCCTGACAAAGCTGCCACAGGTGGAGGCACAGGCCCAGAATGGCCAAGTGTGCTATGGCAGGCATATGGAACGCCAAGCCAAGGCACACAGGCAGTACACTGCAAAATGGCCCATCCATATTTATTTATTTATTTTTATTTATTGAATAGATCTGAATTACAAACATTTGGGTCAAAGACTCCTTTGCAAGGGCTCCATGTCAAGTTACGGCATAGTACAGGACAAATAGTACATTTGAGAATACAATAGGAAATCAATTAATTCTGGGGGTAGCCCAAGGACCCTGTGTCAAATAAGTACGTTGATTTAGCAAAACAGTAAATATATAATGCAATATTATACAATATTCTGTTAAAGACGGTCAATGTAATTACTGTGGTGCAGGACAAATGAAATTGTAGCAATAGTGCCGGTGTCAGCAGGCACCCTAATATGGGAAAAGCGTTATAGTACAAATATTGGGTAAAGACAATCAGAAGCAAGCAGGACAAGAGGACACAAAGAATGGTACATAGGCGGTTAGGGGTAGACGAAGAGGGTTAAGGGTAGCTGGTAGAATTGAACATACTTAGAAGGTAGTAAGTGGCACCAGGAATTTAAGGTGTTGGGTGCAGTCACAGACTGACTAGATGAGAAGTATCTCTCTATGACTGGATTTGAATGGGCCAAGTTTAAGTTCTGAGGATATAGCAGAGGGTAGTTGTTTTCATCCAAACAGAGCCCCATAGGTAAAGGCTCATTGTCCCAGAGATGTCCTGCAGTGAGGAATTAGAAGTGGGGCTTTAGAGGATCCCCTGGTAGATCTAGCTGGAGGGGTGGGCTGTTGCATGTGGATGGTGCACAGTGAACTAGATGCCTGCTTACTGGCACAGTCACAGTCCCTCCCATACACAGCAGCTGCAAGATGAGCGAACCTGCATGTCAGAAATGGGTGTGGCACACAGGGCACCCATGCAGTACACTTGCATGAGCACCCATGATGCTCACCCCAGTGAGTGTACCCCACCCCACCACCCTGGATATGACAACCCCTGCAACACCCATCTCTCCACCCTGGCCATCACCTGCTGACCATGAGACAGTAACCACACAGGTGTGAATGTCAAAAATGTTTAATAAGGAAATAACAGAAGTACAAATACAGGTAACGTAAACATGGGCCATATTCAAACAAACTGACACACGCAAGGTCTAAGCTGGTGCAAACAATAGTAGTGGGGCATACTCCTGGCCCATGGTTGCACTGTCCCAATGCAGGGGTAACACTCCTAAAAGAACCATTATCCCATGGCACGTCCTGGCCATCTGTGCAGTCTACTTACATATGCACATATTAAATTTGCCAGCAGATAAAAGCCTAGAGGTCTATCAAGTCTGCTCGAATGTGCAGCTAGCACCCCTTATTCTGCAGCTGCCCCTCCCTTCCACCCTTCCCCTTCATTAACCCTCCCCCTTGTCCTGTTCCATCCTCGTTTGAAGCAGTCCACTGTTCTACTGCATACCACTTCAGCAGGTAATACATTCCACCCAGCCACCACCCTCTCTGTAAAAAAGTGTCTCCTCATCTCCCTCCTGAACCTTCCTCGCTCCAGTTTCATATCATGGCCCCTGGTGGCCCTCCCCTCCCTTAATCTGAATAGCCCTCTGTACCCATCTTGTTTATTCCTTTCATGTATGTAAAGGTTTCAATCATGTCACCCTGTCTCTCCTCTCCTCCAGTGAGTACATGTTCAACTCCTTCAACCTCCTGTCTATGATAAGTCCCCCAGCCCTTGATCATCTTGTCGCTCTGCGCTGGACCCCTCCAGTAACTTAATGTCCCTCTTCAGATCACGGATGCCAGTACTGCACGCAGTACTCCAGGTGTGGTCTAACTAATGACCTATACAGTGGCAGAATCACCTCCTTCCTCCTCGAGGATATACCCTTGCAATACAACCCAGCATTTTATTGGCCTTTGCAGCTGCCTTCCTACATAGTGCTGAGTTGTTCATTGACCCTGTAATGAGCACACCCAGATCCTTCTCCTCCTCTTTCTGGGCTAGCTGCACTCCCCCTAGCTGGTAACTCCTCCTTGGGTTCTTCATTCCAAAATGCAGCACCTTGCAATTTTTGGCGTTAAAGCCCAGTTGCCAGGTGTCTGACCAGGTTTCAAGCTTTGCCAGATCATCCTGCAACCCCTGCCATCCCCCTAGGTCATCCACCACCGCGCCTACCTTGGTATCATCAGCAAACAGACTGATCTTGCTCTTGATGTCCCATGATATGTCTGCAATGAATATCCCAAACAACACTGGTCCCAACACTCAGCCCTGTGGAACACCGCTCTTCACTGCCCCTGGGTGTGAGAGCTCCCCACCCACCACCACCCTCTGTTGCCTTCCCTGCAGCCAGTTTTCTACCCATCTCACCTGCTTTGCACCCACCCCTGTGCCTACTAACTTCCTTCCCAGCCTTCTATGTGGCACTGAGTCGAATGCCTTGCTGAAGTCCAGATACAGGACATCCACTGCATGGCCCCTGTCCAGTTGCCTAGTTACCTAGTCATAGAACTTGACCAGGTTGGTTTGGCAGGATCTGCCATGTGAAGCCATGCTGTCTGCTGTCCTGTAGTCCTTTAGCCTCTAGGAGGGCCACCAGCCTCTCTTTCAGGATAGTCTTCATTAGCTTACCCAAGATGGATGTGAGGCTCACTGGTCTGTAGTTTCCAGGTTCATCCTTGGGGCCACTCTTGTGGAGGGGCACCATGAGCCATCCTCCAATCCTGAGGTACACACCCCAAATGTAGTGAGGCATTACATAGGTCTGCCAAGGTCCTGCAAGGACCTCTACCAGCTCCCTTCAGTACCCTGGGCTGGATGCCATCTGGGCCTGGCGCCTTGTCCACCCTCAGTGCCTTCAAACCCTCTCGAACTCTGCTGTCCATGATTTCCACATCTGTCACCACTTCCCCCCTGCTTCTGCCATTTCTCCCACCTTGGGTGTCACCCCCCTCTTCTCTTTAGTAAATACTGAGCAGAAGTACTCTATCGCACCCTGCTTCCACCCAACCCCCCTCCTTCCTAATCCTTACTATGTGGTCCTTACAGCTCCTTTTCTCCCCGATGTACTTAAAGAAGTCCTTCTCCCCCTTCTTAATGCCTTGTGCCAGCCTGAGTTCCATAGATGCTTTGGCTCCCCTTACTGCCCTTGTCACCTCCTTCGAGTCTGTCAAGTACTCCTCCCTGTCCTCCCCCTCCCTGTTTTCTTGTACTTCCTAAAGGCAGCTCTTTTCCTCCTTACCTTTTCCATGACCTCCTTGCTCAACCAGATCAGTTTCTTAGCCCTAACCTTCTTGCTCTGGGCTTTGCAGCAGGTTTTGGTTGCCTCCACTATCCCCAGCTTTATGAGCTCCCACCTCTGGTTAGTGTCCATACTAGATTGAATTCTGGCCAGGTACCCTTTTACCACTTCCCCCATCCTCCCAAAGTCGGCCATCCTGAAGTCCAGCACTATTGTGCCAGATTCCACTCCTTCCTTGCCCATATCCAATGTGAGCCATACTGAGCGGTGGTCACTCCTTGACAGCAGTTCCTCCACTGTAAGTTCTCTCACAAAGTCCCTATTTGCCAGCACAAGGTCAAGGGTATTTCCTAACCTGGTTGGTTCACTGACCATTTGCAGCAGGAAGCTGTCCTGGAAGGCATCCAGCAGTACCTGCTCCCTTCTGTTCCTGGTTGTTGGGGTGCTCCAGTCCACTCCTGGCATTTTGAAGTCCCCCACAATCACCACACTACCCTTCTCACAGGTCCTTCTGATCTGTCCTGCTAGTTCCCTGTCTAACTCCTCCGTCTGAGATGGTGGCCTGTACACCACTCCCACTCTAAGAATCCTATTCTTGGAATCCTGGATTTGCATCAAAAGTGACTCCGTACTATCCTCCTCCCCTTCCTCCCTTACACACTTCAGTCCTTCCTTCACATATAGTGCCACCCCCTCCTTTCCCAATCACTCTGTCCCTATGAAATAATCTGTACCCTGGTACAGACAGGTCCCAGTCATTGTATTGGGTGGCCCATGTTTCCATGATGACTGCAATGTCCACCTCTCCCTCTGCCATGAGAACCTGTAACTCTGCAGTTTTCCTCCCAAGGCTCCTAGCATTAAGGGTAACCACCTTCCACCCTTTCCCCCCCCCTTCATCCTGCCCTCCTTTCCTAGCATCACCAACAGTACTTGCCATTTGTCCTTTGTCACTGTTATGGGGAGTAAGCTCATATGGTTTCCCAACCTGTGGTCTCTGCATATCTCTTCCCCAACTGCCACCCCCAACTCCTAGTTTAAATTACCAACTTCCTCTATGTTCTCCTCCATCTTCTGTTTCAACACTTTCTTTCCCTCCTCACTCAAGTGTAGTCTGTCCTTGGCATAGAAACTACTGTCCTCCCAGGTACCTCCCCCCCCCCCAACAGCCCATACCCTTTAGCACAACACCAGGTTCTTAGCCATCCGTTAAATTCCTCTATTCTCATCTTTCTTGTTGTGCTTGCCTTTGGCACAGGAAGTATCTCTGAAAAAGTCACTGATCTTCCTGCCTCCTCACATAATTGTGCTAGTTCCTCAAACCTCCTCTGGACTGTATCTACTGTCTTGTCAGTCAGGTCATTTGTCCCAAGGTGTATAATTAAATGAGGCTTGTCCCTACCCCTTCTAGCATATTTCAGAACAGACTATCCCACCCTTTCCACTGTCATTCCTGGCATGGCCTCCACCCAAATGCGACTATGCCTCTCTCCCTTGCTACCCCACTTAACTCCTCTTAGTATTGAGTCCCCCAGCACTAAGATTCCACCCCTCTTACTCCCTGCTTGCTTCCATTCATCTCCCTCTCTCATTTCCAGCTCCTCTTCCTCCTCCTGCACATCATTTCCCCCTTTTACCCCGTTGTAATTCTCCCAGCAGAACTTCCCCTGCTCCAGTTTGGTCCAGGCATTTATCAATTACTCCTCTAATTTCATCATTTCCCTCCTCCACCTTCTTCCTCTCTAGCAGTGCACAACTATTTTCTGAAGGCCCTTCACAAATGCCCGCTCCCTCTCTCTTCATAGTAACCTATTCTCTCCTTTCCACTCCATGACTTTTGCCACTTCTTTGCCTCCCCTCACAAGTCCCTATCTCTCCTTCCATTTGTCTTTTGTCTCGTGACCTGGTTTCCCGGCAATTGTTCTTCCTGGCCTGGGCCCCTTTGTCTCTGCTTCCCTTCTTCTGACCCTCTCCTCACCACTGTTGGCTTAAATCACCCTCCCTCATCTCCCCTTCTTCCTCCCTCCAGTATTGGGCTAAACCCACCCCCAAACTGCCTTGCCTGTCTTAGTTCCTCCTGCAGACCCTCAATCTCCTTTCTAAGTTTTTCTATGTGGTTGCACACTAAACATCCTCCCACACTCCAGGCAATATATAGAAAGATTGGTGCACCGCAGTTGTTGCAGCCTACCACCCTACCCATTGCTGTCGTTGCCCACCAGCGACCCCCAACCCTTCCAGGTGCAGGATACCAAACACTCCCAAGTCTCCCTCTCCTCCTCTATCAGTGCAAAACATTTTCTTTATTTCCCTTACCTCCTTTGTTGCACGTTTTGATATATTGAGCAACTGCTTTTCATATTCCTATCCTTCCTATTCACACTCAAAAAAAGACTTTAAGTAGCCATTGCACAACCTTCTTCAAACTCCTACCCCTCCTTTCCCCAATGCAATATTAATACAAAGAAGTAATAATGAAAGCTCCTAGATTTGCATTTACTTCCCTTCCACTGAGAGAGCAGTCACCTCTTCACTTGCTGCTGTTCCTTTCCTGGATGCCTGCTTTTTTTTTTGAAATTCAAGTTTATTGATTTTAACATAGCGAACATGAACAAGATCATTACATAGCTTATGCCAGGTACCCATACATGGTATAAAGAAAAAAGAAGAGAAAAAAAAGGGGGGGAAGGAAACCCCAAAGCAAACATTACCTCCCCAAAAAAACCAATAGGTGTGCCACATAACTATGTAACTAGTCCTATTAGCGAGTTCATAAATACATCAAAACTCAGTCCTGCCTTCAAAATCCGAGAAAGCAGATGGGAAAGGGAAAGGGGAAGAAGAAAACCAGAGTGGGTATCAGAGAGGAAGCCAAGAGATCATTGGTGCAAATATAGGGCATACAAGTTGCCCCATTTTTTGTGAAACAGATCCATGCGATTACGTGAGCTGGCTATCAGCCTTTCCATGTTAAGATGGGCTGAGAGCTCCACCAGCCATTCAGAATAGGTCAGGATCAGCTGGTCGGTCAATGTTTAAGAACTAGTCTCTTGACCTATGAAACACAAGGCGATGTGGTATGTGCGTTCTAAACAGTCTATGCCAGGTAGTCTAGATACAGATTTCAGGAGTAAAAGGTTGGTGAGGCCAAGTAGAGGTCTAGATTGTCTTGAATAGCAGACATAGAGAACCTTATTGCAGTACTGCAGAAAATATGTGAGAAATTCCTTGCTGTGTGAGCACCTGGAGCAGAGGAGGGAGGGAGGAAAACTAGTTTTTAAGCCGGAAAAGTTTCTTAGGGGTATAGTACATATTATTCAAAAATATAATATTGGTAAGTCTAAAACTATCTTTGGTATGGTATTTTGTGCAGGTACTTCAAATATGGCCCAGTTGAGGGTGGAATCTGGGAGTAAGGAAAGCCAGATGCTAGAACCTTCGATCTGTTTCGGAATTTGTAATCCAGTAGGAAAGAGTATATTAGAGAAATGGAGTGTGGTTTAGAGGCGAGGGTAAAGATGTGAGAGAGAAAAGGGTTGAACTGCGTTCTCTAAACTGTGAGTCAAATTTCGCAGCAATAAGATGCCTTAATTGATATACATTAAAAATCTTATTATTGGGAATGTCGAATTTAGCTAAAATATCAGATGATGAAAGGAGGGATCTTTGGTCGTAGTAGTGTTCTAAGTTAGTTTCTTTAATTTGTGGGAGCTACTCAGGGGTAATCATTGAGTTGCCCAGCTTGATATTGGGGTTAAGGATGATAGGCTGTGCTAGATCCATTTTAGGAGAAATTTTAAGGAAATATAGACATTGGGAAAGAGATTTAAGGGATGTGAGAATTGTTTGGTCAAGTTATCCACTGTGAAAGCACAGAGGCAGGAGTGTAGAAAATTGTATAGGGATCCATTTTAGACTCGAAAGGATCAATTTCTCAATTTGGGCCAAATCGGGAAAAGGGTTCAGGTGGGTTGAAACCATCTACCTAGTTTAGAGAGGTGGGCAGCCCAATAGTAAATACGATGTTGGGAAGTCTAAGACCACCTTTATCCTTAGGGAGAGATAGTTTAAGAAATGAATCGAGTAACTGCCTTCCTCGCCAGACAAACTTCGAGAAAATTAGTGAAACTGTTGTAGATAAGAGAGCGGCAACCAAAGACCTAGTAGGTTAAGAGGATAGAAGATATGGAGAAGAATATTCATCTTAATAATATTAATCCTGCCCCCACAGGGAAATAGGAAGATTGGACCATCTTTGCAAATCTTGCTGTATGTGGGTCTTAAGGCTATCTAAATTGAGTTTCCTGAGTAAAGAAGGGTCTGAGGTAAAGTGAATACCTAGGTATTTGATTGATTTAGGGGACCATCTCATGCCAAATTTAATAAGTTTGTGTTTGTATGTATAGGTATTTAAAGGGAATATTTCAGACTTAGATATATTCAATTTATATTGAGAGAGGTTGCCGTATTGAATGATGAGTTGCAGTGCATGTCCTAGGGAAATGGTGGGGTGAGTAACATGTAAGATATGTCGTCAGCATAGGCTGAGGACTAACTCATGCTGATGCACCAAGCAACCTTGAATAAGTGGGAGGATTTAAGCTTAATAAGAAGGGCTCAAGATATAAGTCGAACAAAAGGGTGAGAGAGGCGCCTTGTCTGGTACCAGTATAAAGTTGGAACAGTGAGGAAAACACCATTACAATATATTTTGGCCGAGGGGATTTGTATAAACCTGGATCCATTAGAAAAGGGATTGGGAAGCCCATCTTGGCCATCGTAGTGCAGAGAAAAGACCAATCAACTCTGTCGAATGCTTTCTCTCATGCCTAACGAAATCAGGGCCATTGGGAGGTGGGATGATTAGGCGAGATGAGAAATATGAGAGGGTTCTGAGGTGGTCTGATGGGGAGTGAGTGTACAAATCTAACCTGCTGTGGGCTAAGGAGATGGGTCCAGATTTTCTTAATCCGTTCGGCCAAGACCTTAGAAAGAATTTTCATGTCGCAGTTTAGGAGAGATATGGGTCGGTAGCTCGCTGGGTCAGTGGGAGTTTTATCCAGTTCAAGAATTAGGATAATGGTAGCTTCGAGAAGTTTGGGGTCCACAGTGGTGGAAGAGAAGAGGTAATAGTATAGTTTGAGGAGTAAAGGGGCAAGCTTTTGGAGAAAACCTTGTAAAATTTGAGGAACCCATCTGGACCTGGTGCCTCATCTGGGGCCATGGAGGCGATGGCTTTTCTATTTCGGAAGTGAGATAGAGGCGTCAGGGTTTCTTATGAGAGGGCAAAGTTGGGGAATGTCAAGATCTGCTAAATAGGCTGATATGTCTGAGAAAGAGAGAGGAAGGTATACTATAAAGATTCCTATAGTAATTCTCAAAAATCTGTGCTATTTCTCTGGGAGAGGTTTAATGGAGCCAGCAGGAGATTGTAGGGCCGGGATTATTCTGGAACTTTCTAGTGTACAAAGTCTTAAGGCCAGGAGCCTTCTGGCCTTCTCGCCATGCTCAATAAATTTGGTTTGAGTCTTAAAAAGGCAATATTCAGCTTTTTCTTTAAGAAGATCAGTATACTCGTTTTTGACTGCCAGGAGGGCTTCGAGGGATGACAGAGGAGAGGAAGTGGAATAAGAGCTTTCAAGCTCCTTGATTTTGTTCATTAGTAGGGAGGCACGAGATTGTCTAGCTCTTTTCCTTGCTGAGGCTAGTTTGATTAATTCGCCTCTTAGATAGCATTTAAGGGAGCTCCAGATGATGTCAAATCTTGAGGTGGAACTAAGATTGTTCTCAAGGAAGTGAGAAATGAGGGTCTTGATGTGGGTCACTGAGTGGAGATCCTTAAGGAGTTGAGTATTAAGCTTCCAGATAGTGTCCCTTTGGAAATTCGGGTCTGGGGAAATTGTTGCCCATACAATTGCATGATCGGAGAGCACAATCGGCTCAATACCAGATTGAAGGAGACCGGGTAGAAGGGTTTTGCTAATCAAGATATAGTCTATTTTAGACCAGGATCCGTGGGGTTGAGAAAAAAAGGAGAAGGATCGAAGGGAAGGGTTGGAGAGATGCCAGGGGTCACATAGCCCTAATATGTGCAGAAAATCTAGTAGGGACCTTTGAACCGGAGTAAGTGGATGGCTTGATTGAGGGTCTTTGTCTAATAGGTGAGATGGTGGAATGTTCCAGTCACCTCCTAGTATAAGTTGGGAGGAAGTAGGGTACTTATTTATTTTATCTGCTAGGGTCATAAAAAATTGGAGCTACCCCTATTGGACCATAGATTGAGCCTAGAATAACAGTACCACCGTTGAGGAACCCTTGATCAATATAAATCTGCCTTCTGTGTCAGTTATTGTTGTATTTACCAGGAACATGATGTATTTTTTAATGAGTATGGCGACGCCTCTACTAGAACTGGACCCATTTGCTACAAACACCTGCGAAAAACCAGATCGAGACAGCCATTTAGCCTCTGAGTTGGTTAAGTGGGTTTCTTGTAATAGTAGGATATCAGTCCGAAATAAGTCGCAATGGTTAAATACTTGATTCCTCTTGACTTTCTCCCTGAGCCCACGCACATTCCATGATGCAATTTTGACAGTGCTTACAGCCATTTTAAAAACAGGATAAAAGAAAGACAGTTACAAGAACTCACAACTATAGCCCAGTAGAAAAGGCACACTCGAAACCGAAACCCCATCCCGCTATGGTCTGCCATAAAGGTTTGCCAAAAATAGCAGTGTCTTAAACAAACAGAACAAATCTGGTTCAAAACAGTACATATGAAGAGGCAGACCAGTCAACCCTCTCAGCTCCCTCCCTATTGAATCCCTGAATAAGACAAACCAACTATATACAGCCTGGTGCCAGGCCTGAACATTCATAAAGTGAGAGCAACTGACTGAAAGCCTGAGAACCAGGTCCCTTGTTGCAAACCCAGAAAACCCTATGCTATTAGGATCTTTCAGATTAAAAGGTCTCCAAGACACCAAAAGCAAAGACAGAAAATGATTCCCATCCGAACCGGATGAAACAAGGATAACCCTATATATGGGACTGGGTTTACAGACCCCCTTCTATAAGCTCGTAATGCAACTTACAGCAGCTACAAAGGGCTCAGGAGTAATCCCCCATCAACTAGTTTGTGATCTTTATACTGGGATTGGATTCCACAGAATAAATCCCAATTATTTTCAAATAAGAAAGAAGCCCAAGAAAGGGGTTTACTCACCACCTAAACCGGGCTGTAGAAAAGGGCAGGAGAATGGCAGGATGGGCATGAGATGGAGGTGCTACCCACCAAAACCATATTGTTTCCGGGAGCTATTTTGGGGTGGGACCAGATTGATCCCTCACACTGAAAACAGCAAGGCTGAGACCTGCAACCACCTGATTGGTTCCGGGTAAATAGCGAGAACCAGAAGCATCGCAGTTCATCCCAGCCTCGCCGGTCCCGAGTCACAGCTCACCCACAGCAACATTAGAATCGCCACTCAGGTAAAGCAAACAAATACAAAAAGAAAAAGAAAAAGACAACAAGGGCATCAAAACCTAGAAAGAACTATTTAAGGCCTCGCCTTAGAGCTGAAACTGGTGGTTAAGGGTTCAACCATTTGTTTTAAAAGATTGGGAAGTTTGGTAGAGATGTCTTTATAGGCCAAGTCCGGGGAGTCGTAGCTTTGGGAGTTGTCCTCAATGGTAACTTTGAGGGTAGCAGGATACACCATTCGGAAGGGAATGTCCGCCGCAATTAACTTCTGGACGACGGGGTGGAATGCAGTTCTCTTCATCCTGGTTTCTTTAGGGAGATCTTGAGCGGTACGAAGTTTGGCCGGTCCCCACGTGATGGATTGTAGCTCTCAGGATTTGGTAAGGACATGTTGTCTTTCGATGTAGCTAAGGAATTTCATAATTATTGGTCGTGGGGGGGAGCCCGGCGGAGGTCTGGGTCTCAAAGATCTGTGCACTCTCTCCAGGTGGTAGTGGGGGTTAAGAGGTGAAGGGCCCACTGTTTTGGTTAGGAATTTCTGAAGAAAAGTGATGGGGTCCGATCCCTCCTCAAACTCCGGCAAACCCAGAATGAGATTGTTTCTCAGTTCGACCTTCCAGGTCCTCCGTTTTAATTGCAGCTTCTTGACCTGTTGATTTAGCGTGGTCAGCTCGGATTCCGCTTTGGTTTTCCACTGTTCTGGGAGTGATTCTAACCTCAATCAGACACCTTCGTGGTGAGAGAGGAGGTCCTCGAATAGTTTAAGGCGAAGTGATGGTTTGCAGTACGTCCTTCAGTGGAGCTAGTTCCTGTGAAATTTCTCCTCGGTGAAGGATTGAACGGCAGCTGAGCTTTATCGCTCTCGTTTTATCAGAGGTAGAGCCGGGTTGGTTCCTCGGTTTTTAGGCAGCTTTTCAGGAGTGGCTGGTGGCATGTGCCTAATTGCGGCCTGTTTTTTCTCCACCTCCATCCCCTTATATATTCGAGGATTATAACAAGAGAATGCCCTGAGGCCAATAGGTGGAGTGTAGTCGTTCAGATGAGATGTAAATTGCTGGAGTTGCTTTTCAGGAAATCACAGATTAAAGTGGATAAAGTTGATGGGAGTAGAGAGTTCCAAGCCCCTGCTGCTGCTCAGCAAGCTAGCATCACGTGACCTCCTGGATGTCTGCTTTTGCTATGACAGGTGCATATCCTTTGCCTGTTTGAGGAAGTGATGTCAGAACCCCTGGTATAAAGGAAAAAATGGACCAAGGGTGGGACCAGTCCAAGTCTTCCAGAAACAATCAGGTAGCTGAGGCCTCTGGTCAGACCATTAGCACCCTTACCCCACTCTGCACTCAAACTTTGCAGCTTCACCCCACCCTGGCTGTTGTCCGATCTGCTGGTGTCAGTTTCATATATTGTCCCAAGCAGCAGCAGCACCATGTGACGTATGGGTCCCCTGTAGTGCTGTAATCCAAAATACATACAATATAATACCACTATACATGTGTGAGGAACAGTGGCATGCCTGTCCAGGGGCACAGGGGTGATAGCACTGGATACACTGTACTCACCATCTTGGGCACATCCACATGCCACATCATGTTCCCATCTGCCAGGTATTGCACCTTGTCTCCATAAAGGCACAAGGAATGGTACCCAGGGTTGTTTAGTTGCCAATGTCTCTGCCACTGGGGGGTTGTCCACACAATACATGGCATCCCAGCCAGCTGCTCCAGCCATGTAATCTCAATGCGGTGTGGCACTCCTAGGTGATCCTGTGTGGCACATGAAAGGAAATATTCATTAGTACCATGGACAGCGGCCATACACTACAGTGACCCACAACCCAACCTGAAAGAATGGTACTTATTCTGGCATGCCCCTGCATCCACCACAGGGTGCCTCCTCTATGCTGGTCAGTATAAGTGTCCTCTGACATATGCCAAAGCCTCCATGGGAACTGTACCAAATGATCACTTGAAACCTTAACCATCACTGCTGAACACACGTTGTCCATGAACTCGAAGTTGGCATGGGACAGTGTATGTGCATGTGTTACCAGCACAGGTAAGAGCATTGTACACATGAGCTGCAACATGCCCTCTTAAAGGTGCACACAGGTGAGCAGGGCAGGTTAAATGGGGATACTGTGGAATGAGCACAGGTAGATCGGTAATGGTAACAGAGGTGAAGAATGTGTCCTGGACTACTGATGAATGTACTCCTGCTGGGTGCAGAGATACAGTAGTGGAGGTGACCAGGCCTACGGCCATGGGTGTTTAGACAGTGGCTTGATGTAGCCACCATGAGGGACACACAATGCATCCAGCGATTTAGATTTCCATGAGCCATCATCTCACAGCTGTGCAACATGGTCCGTGATGACATTGCCTCATGGTCATGGTGGTCCAGGGCGATGTTGATGGAGACAAACATGCTATGTGCCTTAGCATACTATGCATCTGGCTCCTTCCAGCTTGTGACAGGTGATGCAATAGGTGTATGCCAGTCATCTGTGTCCCAGGCAGTGGTGCAGGTGACGGATACCCTCCTCGCTCACATACACGACCACATCAGGTTCCTCACAGCGGAGGATGAAATATGTGCCATGAAGCAAGCATTCTATGCCATGCGTGACATGCTGAACATGTACAGCACAATAGATGGCACACACATTGCCATACTTACACCCCCCCCATGCATGAAGAGGCATACTGTAACAGAAAGGGCTTCCACAGTGTAAATTGCCAGGTGGTGAGTGACACCAATATCATATTCAATAATGTATGTGTTAAATACCTGGGATCATGCCACAAAGAATACATGCTGGATGCCTCTATCTTGGTGCCATGCTGCATGTCAGATGCCTGGATGATGTGCTGTTGGGTAAGTATGGTTGTAAAATCAAATCAAATCAAATCACTTTTTATTTATATAAGGTGCCTTTCTTAAACCAAGGCGCCTGTACAATATTATATAAAATAATAAATACTTAAAACAACATTAAAATATTCAAATATTCAAAACAGTGAGTGTAACTGTGATGCATACATTAGCATGAATGTCACATGAATTATTCTTTTACCCCTGAAAAGGTGACAATGAATACCCACTGTGACCATATCTGATAACATGGATACTTTCTCCAAACAGTGCTGCAGAGGAGGCCTACAACCATACCCACCAGAAGACCAGAAGCATCATGGAGAGGACCATTGGGTCCTTGAAGATACAGTTCCATTTCCTAGACCATTCCAGGGGGAACAATAATGCTGTCCCTGGGAAGGGCCTGCGGGGTATTCACTGGGTGTGCCATGCTCCATACTATGGGGAGCATAGTAATGTTCCCATGCCAGATCACCCCCTGAATGACCAGCTGAATGATGTTGCTCTGGGGGAGCTACACTGTGAGCTGTGGACAGTGGGTGGCCGAGTGGCACAGGCTGCACTGGTAGAGGGCACATTCCAGCATTAATGTGTTATCGGGGAGCGGCTGCATTTGAGCTGGATTAGTGCCATGCCATGCACTGCCATATCTAGTGTGTATGCCTCACATGAGAATCCATGTCTGGGACTGTTGTTGTGGACATGTGTGCAGCATAACATCAACATTGATTAATGAGATTGGACAATAATTCTCCAAGTGAGTAGGGTTTTTACCAGGTGTGGGAATTAAACCTTCCTAGTCTACCACTGACAGTAGGTGTTCAAGATGGCTACCATGCTGGGTCTGCCACCACATTAAGCTTTCAATTGACCCTTGTATTTTAATGTTTTAAATGTTTACGTTGATGTTTTATTAATTTATTTTTATCCTTTTGATTACTGCAATCAGTTCGGTCCTTTGAGATTACCTCGACTGTTATTTGCCTGTTGTAGCGATATCGGCATTTTGCTGTGGATTTGTGGACTTATGCTCCTGGAGCAGCTTTGTTATTTTGCTGCTTCTAAACCTGCTATATCTGCTGCTTCTAAACCTGCTATATCTGCTATGTTGTGTTTTGGGGTACTTGCCTAACGTTGGGACTTTAGATTCTGGATCTGGATCTGGACAGCCTTGTGGTTGCTCTGTGGCGGTGGCTGGCTGGCTCTTCGTGCTGACTTCACTGTGGACTTGGATCCCTGGAATAGCTTGTGGTTTTCTGGATACTGACTTCTCTGAATTGCCGTGTCGGTATTGACCGGCTGACTTCCGCTTTGAGCCTCGCTCTATATTTACTTGGAGGGAGTGTGTGGAGCTACATCCGGTCAAGAATTGGCGGATCCTGAACTGGCTTGATAACTGAGTTTGGGCACCTGGTTCCTGAGACTCCCTGTGGGGATTGAGGCTATCAGTCAGAGGGCTGGTGGATAATCTTTCTCCTTTGCTCTCTACGGCCCCCTAGTTTTTACTGGGCGGCTCTGTTGGGCTAAGTGGGGTATCTCTCGTTCTGCGACCCTTTTTTCTGGCCAGTAATACTTGAACTATTCTCCCTTGATTTGACCATCAAAGGCTTGCTGTTCCGTTTTTCATTTTTGTTCAGTGCTACACTGTTTTCAGGTACTGTAATTATATTTTTATATTGGAAGCAGTGAGAGATCTTCGTCGATAACAAAGATTCACGCACAACTTAATTTTAGTTGTTGTGGCAGTGAGAGCGACACATTTTCTCAGTTTGGATTCATTACCCTTTGTCTCATAACTCTTTAAAGGACTCAGCAACTTTTGAAGACACTGGACAGTGCATTTTATTGGACAATAACAAATGATGTAACTTGTTGTTGCAGTTATATTTTATTGTTATTTTGGGGGGTTATATTTTGGGTTGGAGTTTTTATTATTTTATTTCATTTTTATAGTTTAGGGTATAGGAGATTGGTTATTAAGATTAAGATCAAGGGTTATCATTAAGATTAGTTTTAAGTTTATTGTTTGGGGTGGGTTATTAGCTTTTAATATCTTGTTTTACTTGATCCAAAGTATTATGTGCTGGGGAGGCTTAGCGACGGTCAGGCAATAATCCCCCACCAGACTCTGGGAATTATGTCCTTTTGACTATCCTCCATTAACATCCGACACCTATTTTAGGTGCCGTGCTTTGGGGATAGTTAGAAGGCGTATAAGAAAGGGAAGAACTGGGTATGGTGGGGAAGGGGAAAGGGGAGGGCGGATAGAAGTAGTGGGGTCCAAGAGGCGCCCTGGGGTGAAATGGATTCAAGACAGGGGTCTTCCCTGTTTTGTCCCCATATCCCAGGGTTCTGATGTTAGCGGGCAGGTGCCGATGTCTTCCCCGACAACTCATCCTACTTGGGCGGTGTTGTGCAATGCCAGATCTATTAAGAACAAAACAGCTATTATAGCTGATCTTGTTGAAACCACCGATCTGGCTTGCATTACCAAGACCTGGTTGGATGATAATGCAGGCCCTGTTTTGGCTTCTGCAGTTCCGGCCGGGTTCTTGGTGATACACTGCCCAAGGTTGGATCATAGGGGTGGGGGTGTGGCCATTATATTTAAATCTGAGCTGGGCCTTGTGGATGTGCCATTGGGAAGTACCAGATCCTTTGAGTGTATCCTGTGTGAGGGTGTAGGCTGCAGGATACTCCTCATCTACCGTCCACCAGGAGATGGTGGAGCATTCCTGCAGGAGATAGCAGACTTCATCGTTGACATGGTGCTGAGGTCCCCCAGATGGATAGTTCTGGGGGACTTCAATGTCTGGGTCAATGATGAACTATCACATTTTGGTCAAAATCTCCTCCGGCTTATGATAACGCTGGGCTTTACAGAGGTAGTTACCTCCTCAACCCATGTAAGGGGTCACTCGTTGGATCTGATCTTTCTCTTGGGTATGGACATAGCTGATTTGGGGGTGGAACCAGTCAGCTGGTCTGACCATCACACCATAAGGTTCAGCTTCAGGGTCCCCCCAATAGGTCTGCCCCTACGGAGATGGTCCAGTGCCACCCTTTGAGGGGAGTTACCCCCTAATGACCTATCAGCAGCATTGGATCTATTGGGTCTGTCGGGTGAATGCATGAGTCCAGATGATCTCGTATCAGCCTATAATAAGGCTATGGGAGATGCCCTGGACAAGATTGCTTTTGTTCATGTTTGACCTCTCACCCTTTGCCCAAGGAACCCTTGGTTTAATGGTTCCTTGAAGGAGTTGAGGCGAGCTGGTCAAAGGATGGCGAGATCTTGGCAAAAGTCTGGTCTTGATGCTGACAGGCTTAAGCTGATGGCACATTATGATGGCAATCAGCTAGAAATCTCCCGTAAGAAGGCAGAGTTTCTGTCCAGGGAGATTTCTACCATGCAGAATCAACCAGCTCAGCTTTTCTGTACCATTGACAGATTGTGCAATCCAATCTGTCTTCAGCCCAGAGAAGCTTTTTCTCAGCTGAAATGCGAGGAGTTTGCTCGATTCTTCTCAGATAAGGTTGCCAGCATCAGTTCTAGCATTGGCATAGCCTCTCCTATGAGGGGTTGTGGTGATCTGCAGGATGTGGTGTGCACTCGGTCTCTCTGGTCAGAATTCGGCCAGCCAGAATTCATAGATATTGTGATGATTATCCAATCTATGCGCCCAACCAGTTGAAGTTTGGATCCGGGCCCAACACCACTTTTATTGGGATGTGTTGATGTTATCTGCCCGATCCTTGCTGAAATTGTCTGGAGGTCCTTGGAGACAGGGGTCTTCCCAGAACCCCTAAAGGATGTGGTCATTCGACCACTCCTTAAGAAATCCTCCTTGGACCAGGACTGTCCAGCTAACTACCGACCTATCGCTAACCTGCCATTTGTTGGTAAGGTTATTGAAAAGGTGGTTACGTTGCAATTGGATGATCATCTTACAACTCACAAGATCTATGATACTCTCCAATCTGGATTTAGGAAAAAGCATAGCATGGAGACTGCACTTGTCCAAGTATTGAATGACCTTCTGATGGCTAGAGATCAAAAGGCATGCACATTCCTGGTCCTTCTTCATCTCTCTGCAGCATTTGATACTGTAGAACATGGTGTGCTTGCTGGAGCACCTCTTGCTTCTTGTGGGTCTGTCTGGTACAGCCCTCAAATGGTTCCATTCTTTCCTTGCAGACAGATTTCAGAGGTTTCCATCAGAATGTATTCCTCTGGGACTTATTCCCTGTCTTGCAGGGTGCCACAGCGCTCCATTTTGGCCCCCATGTTGTTTGCAGTATATATGCTGCCATTGGGAGATATCATCAGGCGATACAGTTTGAGCTTTCACTGCTATGCAGATGATACTCAACTGTATATGTCCTTTCTGCCCGGACAGGGCATTGCACTCTCTGCGTTAAACAACTGCCTTACCGAGATCAGAGCTTGGATGAGTACTAGAAGGCTGAGACTGAATCCGGACAAGACCAAAGTGCTGGTTGTGGACCCTGGTCGTCCAGGAGTGGGTATAGGAACTTGTCAGGCATCAGGTGTTCTGATTGATGGCATACAGCTTACTACCTCAGACCGAGTGCGTAACCTTGGCATTATTTTTGACAATGGCATGACACTAAGATCTCAGGTGTCGGCTGTTGTCAAATCCTCTTTCTACCATCTGAGGGATATCGCCCGGGTGAAACACTTGGTTCCTCTGGATGATCTTCCAACATTGGTCCATGCCTTCATCACTACCCACCTTGATTACTGCAATTCTCTCTACCTAGGGCTGCCAGGGATTGATATCCACCACTTGCAGCTAGTGCTGAACACAGCAGCCAGGCTTTTGACTGGGACTTCTAGGTCCAGTCATATTACTCCTGCGCTCTGCGAACTGCACTGGCTGCCTATTCAGTGGTGGATCACCTTTAAGATTGGTTTGCTAACCTTCAAAGCCCTACATGATCAGGGATCTGGTTACCTGCAAGATCTCTTGATACCCTACTGCCCTTCCCGTCCTCTCCAAACCACCAACAAGGGATTGCTAGTGATTCCCAGGGTATGATAAAAAACATCAGGTGCCCATGCTTTTGCTTTTTCGGCTCCAACCCTGTGGAATTCTCTACCTCATCGGTTAAGAAAATGCCTGACCATTGACAGATTTAAGATTGAGTTGAAAACATATTTATTTAACTTGGCCTTCTCTAATGATTAATGCATTTTATCTTTTTGTTTTAATATTATATTTGTATTTGTTTTTTAAGTGCAGCACCTTAGTTCTTGAAAGACGCTATAAAAATAAAGCTTGATTGATTGATTGATTGATTGATTAATCGATAGCCCTTGTCATCCGCATCCGCTATGGGTGGCGGGTGAATGATGATGTTGTCACTCACTGAGTGCATCCGTGTAGGGGCATGCATGTGGGAATGTGTGTTCTGCATAGTTCTCCATGTGGCTCATGTGTTTGGATGTATAGGTACGGTTGTGGGTATGTGCATCCCATGTGCCATGCCATCTGTGGCATGTTGAAGGTGCTGCATGCTGCAATGGCCCAGTACTGCAACTCAGAATGTGCAAGCTGAGAGTGTCTGCCAACACATAGCATCTGTGCTGAGGACCAGGGGCAGTTCTGTGCAGTCATATACACTGTGTGTGTGTGTGTGCGTGTGTGGGGGGTGCCATACATACATGTGATCCCACCTTGTGCATGCTTAAACAGTGTGCTGCATGGTGTAGTTGTGCTGTGTTACTGCCTATGATGATCATATGACTTCACCTGTAGGCATGCTGATGTTTGGGTTCTGAGTCTCCTGATGGATGGGAGCATTTGACCTGTTCACACTGTAAGATTGCCTAGTGTCCTGTGAATGGTCTGCTGAAAGTCCATCCACTGCATCCCCGTCTGGCGGTATCTGGTGGGTGACGCTGCCCTATCTCCTTCTATGTACTGTCTGTGTCTTATGCTTGTGTGCTGTGTGCCTCAAAGTCTGGATATTCAGCAGTGCCCCATGTTGTAGCTCATCCTTATGTGTGCTGGCCATGTAGCACTGGTGTGTGCACAACCTGTTCAGAAAGAGTGGCATGCAGGGGACACCTGTGTTTAGTGTCTACAGCACATGGCGATCAATGGCTCATGGCCATGTTGTGCATGGCGACTGACAAGGTGCTTTCTAGCAACACATGTGAGTCTGCCAGCCGGTCCATGCTGTGGTGCATTCCACAAATCTCGTCCATCAGGGAGACAAGAACCTCAGTGCTCTGGTGCTGTGCATCCAGCCTGTCCAACTCCAGCTGCCGCAGCTCTCGATACTAAGCCTCCACGTACACTTGACCAAGCACGGACTGTGTGCATCTGGTCGGCATGTTGAGGGAACTTCATCCCCACTGCCTTCTGGACATGTTGGCGCCATTCCAGACTTGGACCTTCTTCAATGGCTCATCTGGTCCAGTACGTTGGGGACATTTATTGTGCACATTACCCCAACAATGGTACAGCACTGTGGTCCTGGGGATGGACTCTGCACCAGGCTGGTGTTGCATTCATTTGGCACCTTGACAGACTCCTGTATCCCATCGTCATTTGGCACTACTTTGCTTTTAGCATCTGTCTCTGAATCATGCTGTGTCTCTGTTTCAATCTCTACCTGTGGGGGATATGTGTGTTTTACTACACCTGTCAGGGTACACAACATGCACATTTACAGCAATGCGTGTGGTAAGGGTATCCACCTGCACCTTCTTCCTCCTGCTTGTTAGTATCATCTTCCTTGGGCACTGCTGGCATGTCCTGGTTGTGCGGGGGTGGCCCTGCTGGTGGGCGGTCATCAGTGGCTGTGTCTGTGGGTGCAACACATCATTTTCATGCATGTTGTGCCATCCCCAATTAACCCATCCCTACTATTGGATGCATACTTTCATGGAGTCCAACCTCTCACATCTATCTTGACACCAATATCAGTGAGGATCTCCACCACTATCCTCTTGATTGGTGTCAGCTAGTGACAATGCTTGCTGGCCCACCTACTGTGCCCCTAGCATTCCTATCCATCCATGGGGACCTTCTTCTTGACTGTGGCATGCTGGTTTCACGATTCGTGATTGATCCCAGTCAGTGTTCTGGCGTCAAGACTGTAGGCATTAATGCTGGATTGGATGTCAAGCCACAAACGTGCCTTCACCTCAGGGCAGTGGTGGGGACTAGGCCCCTATACAAATAGCCATAGTTCTCATGGGTGTTGCTGACCATGGATGTAATCTGTCTGCCAGTAACATATGGCACATAGGGCGTGCACCATCCCGTGTATGGACACGGCAGCAACATTGTCCTACCACATGGCCAGCCTGTTCGTCTTGCATCTGTGGAAGGAGGCTTCCCTCTGCACCTCTTCCACTCTCCACCATTCTATGTGCTGGTGTCCAGCACTCAGCATTCACTTCTGAGGTGTTGCACAGGAAGGTTGGCCATGTTCATATATGACAGTGTTAAGGGGAGGCTCCACATACCCTGGCACCGCCACTATAGGGTGCTCATTCTACTACATGTGCCCTGTCGTACTGCCTCCCTGAGTGTGTGCATCCCATGTTGGCATTCGTGTGAGCTGAGGATATGACAGTTTTCCTTGGTTGTTCAACATGTTCATGAATGGGTGCCAATGAGAGCCATGTTGTATCTCTCCTGACAAATTTACACCTAGATTTCTTTGATTGTCTGATTTCCTTATAATTTTCCATATTGAAAATAATTTGCCTTTCTATTTTCTGGTGTAAAACTTAAGACTACACACTTTTCTGTCTTGACAACCATTTTGGCAGTCTTAGCCCCATCTGCTACCCTATCCAATTCATCCTGAATTTTTACTTCTTCTTCCTTAGTTATGTGTCCTCTTTTGAAGTTATCCACACAATTTGGTTATCTGTCTTCCCTTTCTGTACTGCATAACACAGGAGTAAATGTTAAAGGATTGGCCTCAGGATAAATCCCTGGGGTACACCTTCCTTCTGTTGTACTTACTCAGCCACCATTTACTCAGGACCGCTAAAGTGGTGGATGTGGTGCCTGGTAGGTAGTGTGACAGCCTGCAGGGGGTGCAGGCATTTTTTCCATGGACACCGAGGAAACCTTAATCAGCAGACCCAGATTTAAAGAAGACAGTAAAGTAAGTGTTTAAAAGCATGTTTATGGGTAACACTATAATGATAGCACACTATTTTTGCAAGTGCTAGTATGTATGCGCTTAAATTACTCGCGCTATTATTGTTGCGCGATATTGACATTAAACTCTTGTAGTGACATCCTCCACACTGTTAGAAAACAATTTAGTCTCACTCTTTCCCTTCTGTTTGTAAGTCTGTGTCATATTCATTTGATTATGTTCTTATTAAATGCTACATGTATGTACTACATCTTTCCCAAAATCAAAGTAAGGCTTATTAGCTGATAGTCTGTATGATCAATCTATTTTCCCTTTTTATGAATGGGTACCAACAGATCATCATTCCAATCACCTGGTACTTATCCCCCATCCAAGCTCTTGCAATAAGATGCCTTTATGGGTTCAGCCAACTCATTTGACAACTCCTTGAGAACCTTAGGGGAAGGTCATCTGGACCCTAAAATTGGCTGGGGTCAAGGCTAAGGAGATACATCTTAGCATAATCCACTGTCACCTGTATTGCATCTCCATTTTTTTCCAATTCTCCAATGTCATCTAATTCAGATCTGTTGAACAATGAGCAAAATAATTAATTTAATTCTTTGCCCCTTACATATTTATTAGCGTATTCCCTCTAGCAGTGGCCATAGTAGCTCTATTTTCTGACTTCTTAAATCTTATGGGCCTACTGTATAGAGCCTTTGTGATTATTTGTTTATAACTGTAGCAATGCACAATTCCTATATCTTGCTTTGTTTTCCTTAAACTACTGTTACTGTCCCTTTGAATATCTCTATAATCTGTCAGCCTGCTTAGATAACACGTTTTAGCTTTCTTGATTATTTAAATTTGATTTAAACATTTGCTATGACCATATGGCGCAAGCATAATGAAGAAATTAACTGTACAGAAACAGCTTACAAACTATGCACTCCCTGCTTACAACTGGCATATATTGTACAAATAACTAGCTAAAATACATTATTGCATGCACCGATAAGAACTTAATTAAGTTTAATTTTCCCTAATTAAGAAAGCTGTATGCTTGACATTCATCAAAATACATATAGATAATATATTCACTAGTTGGGATGGCCTACCAAATTGATGTGGACTAATAAAATGTAGTTTGCATATCTAAATAAATATTGATCTAATTACAAATATTCTCTAAAACCTGTATAATCACAAATATAATCCTTGCATAGTTGTAAGAGTGTTTTCTATGAAACAGGAACACAACTTTAGAAATAACTTTTACAGTAGTTAAATATAATTTGAGTGCAGATGACCTGACAAGGCTGAAATTATAACTCTTTTAATAATTTTTAGATTATATTAAAGCTATGTAATAAATTAAAGAGCGAGTGTACTGACTAAAACTAATATCAGTTTTTAAAAGCAGTCAACCTTCACCTTTTATATCTGATGTGCCTTTTCTTTTCCCTTTGTTTAATTAGAAGGTTGTTAACCTGATGTTAGTAGGTGTGATGTGTGGGACAGCACTTTGCCTGGCAGCTGACATACTGTATCTATCCCTATGTTTCCTACTATATCATTAGCATTGTGATCTCACTGACAGTGACATCATTGCTGCTTAGGTACAGCCACTTAGTAGTTGGCAGTCAGTCACCTGTGATGTCACTGTCAGTGTGAGATCACAATGCTGTTGATGGTGTGGGGGACATAGAAATAGATATGTCATCTGGCAAGCTAACAGTTGTTCAACACATCCAGCACAATATTATCATACAGAGGAATTTCTAATGAGCAAAAGGGAAAAGAAAACAATTTCAGAAATAAAAAGTTTCAACTATTTCTTAAAATGTGTACTGTTTTTCTGTCTGTCTGTTTTGACTCTACCAGCTTTTTACACAACATTGGGCTGGATTCTCAAAGGGATGGCACAAGTCACACCAAAGGCAACTTGCACCAAATGCCACTGCACAAGGGACACTGCAGGGCTGTTACATATATATTATTAGGATTCAGAGCATGAGGGAGTCTAATAGCCCTGTGGGGCAGTGTTATTATTATTATATTAGAGGATCAGGGCAGGGGGATCCCCTAGTTCACAAGGGCTTGATTATTGATGAAATGGGGGACTGGATATGGGGGGCTTCTGTATGTTCATGGGGGGCTGCATGGCTTACTTACACGTGCTGCACACTGGCGCAGCCCCCAGTGGATGGCAAAGTACACTTACATCAGCTGAAAGCTGGTGTAAATGTACATTGATGGATATCCTCTGGGGGTTGTTTTAGAATCCCAGATTAGGGGATGCGGTAGCCACCCTTTGTGAATAGGGAACATATGCTGCTGTAAACCCCCTTGCGCCATGTCACAGCTGAGAGTTTGGTGCAACCATGGTGCAAGTGCACTTTAGCGCATACGACCTGTGTCTTGTCACAGGCTGCTTTGGAGAATAACGTGTGGTGTAACTATTGGAGCAAAGTACTGCTTGCATCATTCCTGTTGGCACAAGTCACTTTGCATCATGTGCAACCTTTTGAGAATGTGGTCCAGTTTTTTTATTTTTTTATTTAAGAATTATTTAAATGGATTTAATGGATGCTAAATTAAAAATTGGAATATATTGTTGTTAATAGTTTGATAATCCACTATTCAAACTGCAATATGATGACTCTATTTATGCCTTACTGTGGGCCTTCAGCAGTTATTGTTCATTTACTAAATTGAATAAATTACACAGTGTTACATAACTATGCAAATTAAAATCAGTCAGATTTCAGAAGCATTTATATTGAGCACATAAACATGAATAATTACATACTGAATATTTGTTTGCTCTTCTCAGACCTGTAATACAGTAAATAATAGTTTGTCAGAATAGCTTGTAGAGGTCAAATGCTACAACTCCTATGACGATGGACATGCCGTTTCTGTTGGATATATGCAACCAGAAGGAATAATGGCTTAACCAAGGGTATTACAGTGGAGTATCTGCTGATCCAGTAACAAGATAGGCACTAAAACCCAATGGGATCTTGCCTGCTTGAAGTTTTTGCAGATCTGCATTCCACTTCTGCTTGACATACTAAAGTTTGCACACTGAGGTCTGAATTTTCAAAGCCCCTGGTATGTGGTGCAGATTTGAGAAAAACTGGAGCAAATGGATCTTTACTTGCAGGGCCACAGTTATCCCTATATGTTCTGTGTTTTCAAAGAAGGATTCATGTAATTACTGGCTTCACAATTTACCACAGCCTGCAACCATTTTATGGCACAGCTGTGCCAAAATGTTTTGCCTTGTTGGACCAGGCATAATGTGCTTTGCAGCCATGCCTGCCACCCATGCAGAGCACATACTGAAAATATGACCGTATACCAATGCAGAGACTTGTGGACTGTGACAAGAGACTTAGTCCCTCAGCCCTTTGAAAATCAGTCCCCCTATGTTTTTTTTTACTGTTATTTCAATATTCTGTAATATCTAGTATATTGGTAATATTCAATTGCTCCTTTCCCTAGGATGCACCGAGAAATTAGGTGTATAACAAACTGTGCCTGGCTGGTCAGCAGTTTTAAATGAAGAAAAAAAAACTTCCAAGCAAGGTAATTTTATTTTTAGGGTATCCTATCCCAAGGTCTCAGGGCACTGCACTAATCAGTGAATAAACAGAAGCATAATAGTATTCTAATATGGAATACGTTTGAAAAAGACAATGGTAGTTTTTTACATCCCCAAATGTTCAAATGACATAACCACTGATACTCCATTTTCTAGGAAATTAGCCAATCCTGTTTTGAGCTCCTAAATATTGTCAACCCATGTACAGTAATGCCCAGTTATGATAAAGCCCACACTGTAGCTAAATAACCCTATTGGTGAACTAGTTATTTCTTCATTTAGTTTATAACTATTCAGCTGTATTCGTTTACCATGTCTCTGGTCATACCATGGTCTGATCATACCCAGAAAAACTGTTGGTTGATTTAAACTAGTTCAGTAAATTCTTGGTAACTATATCTTACCTCAGTCTTCTGTTTCAGTTGTACATAGTCAAATCAGATGCATACACTCTTAGTCAAAGCCTAGATGTACACTAACTGTTACTTGCATATCTAGTCAGCATACAGTGTGGCTCCAATGTAACCCTCATTTGTTTTGTGAATTTTGAGACATATTTATCCATACATTTATGTCTGCATTGATCTATATCTGTATTATAAAATACCAAAATAATAGAATAAGATGCACAATAGATGTATGAGAAAGTAATCTTAAAAGAAATGAGACCCACACCCAAAGCAACCCAGACATTTTCGTATATTTGTAAAATGCTTTCAGCAGAGCCAAATTTTATCCCATCAAGTTGCCGACTACATTTTGCCACCACAAGTAGGGTACCACAACAAGGGTGAAAGTGACAGGGCAATCTTGATTTTAGATTGCCACTCACTTATGTCAGCCTTGTGCCCACACAAATTTCTGCCTCCAGGGATGCCTGTCATGGAGGAGGTTGTATCTAGTTTTTGGGGTGTTGGGGAAACCCCTGTGTTGGGGGTCAGGGTGAAGCCTCCTGCAAAAGTTGACTGTTTCCTGGAGGGCGCTTAATTACTGTAACCCCTGGGGAGATGTAATGCCTGGTGTTGCACGTTAGGCGCACGCTGCCTGCACCATCATTGGTGTTGGCAACATGTTTGTCGCCATGTGTATGGGTGAACTGAGCCAAACTGGGTTTTATTAAAAGTACTGTAAATTGATGATACTGCAGAATTCTAAAATATAAGAATTTAATTGTTACTGTATAAGAGCCCAATAGCAAGACTGATAATGAATGAATAATACTCAGGAAACAAAATGTTAATAAGAAAACTTAGACAACATTCCCTGAGTTCATCATTTCTATTTGCCCTAGTAGCTAAACCATTTACATGAGTAATTAGAAGTAACCAGTTCATAGCAGGTGTCATGGTTAATTGTATATGTATATATATATATATATATATATATATATATATATTCTTATTGGTAGATGGCATCTTACTCTGGGGGGTTTTAACTTCTCCATTTGTTGGCAAATTGGCCAAGCATTCTAAACTCTGATATTCTTTCATATTTATCATCTTTTTCCTAATTAAAGGGTATTTGGGGCACTGCAGGTAAACAGAGCTAGTGTATCAAATTGAAGTGGAATACTGTCATGAATGTGTTATCCTGGGGCCTTCTTTAATGATTTTCTGGGGGGGCCTTATTCACTTTCCAGTAGGGGCCCCTGTACCTTAGTCTGACCCTGTTTTATTGCCAGAGTTATTTGTTCCAAATATATATTACTAACGGTAGAGTAAATGTGAAAAAGTCATAGGCTTCTGTCACTAACACATTAGTGTATCAACTATCAGTATAAAGGTGCATAATGAAAGTGGTAGAGACAATAATAGCAACATAACTTGAATAAGGAATGTGCAGCAAATGTTAACATACTGTAAAAATGTGCCACTCTGTTAGATACATGGAAAAATGATACTGTATGTTCCAATAAAAAAGATTAAACATATCTTTATGAAGGAAAATAAATTCCATAAGATGTATAGTACTACAGTATAATTATCTGCTATCTACGATTCCATTGATACAATCAGATGAATGCTTTCAACAAATTTAATAGGATTACTAATGCATTGTTATAGGATGAGTGGAAGCAAAAGGTAAAACATGTAGGTAAGGATATTCAAAATGCTTTTGTGATTGCAAAATGGGCCAGCAACTTGCTAACACCACTCTGCAGCCCTCAAGCTGGGAAGTATCGCAAAATGCCATACTGGATGTCATGGTTAGAGAGACGCTGACCTGTTTAGAGTAACCCTAAAGTATGCCAGTGCACCTATGCAAAAAGCAGCTGATGGCTTGCTTATATGTGTACCAGTGTACTAGTAGGTCTGGAGAAGTGGTAAGTAGCTTTCAGTGCCATGATAATTACCACCTCCTCAAACCAGGCCTTACCAACTGCACCCCTTTACCACCACCCCCTCAACCCCTGATCCTCCACCAGTACTTAATTCATTTTTTCCTGGTGTCCAGTGGTGCCACCTACCCCAAACACCATGCTGATACTTAGCAAATTTTTTCTTAGTGTCCTGTGGTGTCCCTGAACACTTCACTGATACTTAATATAGTTTTGCCTGGTGACCAGTGCGCCACCCTATCCTCAGGTAGAAACCACCCACCCTGCCTCAATGCACCATCTTTTAAGCTTGACTCCCCCTGACCCATTAGTCTGTCCCCAGTGGCCCCCACACCAGTGACTGGCATAGACCGTCCACTCACCTGCATGACCAACCACCGACTGACAGTTTGCAACTGCATGCCTACAGTAATCAACTACAATAAGTCAGTCAAGATGCAACACAGTACACTGCAATATTACTGCAAAATGATGCAGTGTGCTGAACAAAACAGTGTACTGAAAATCAAAGGCAATTAGGCAATTTTGTCTTGCAGTATTTTGTGGCATGTCAATCACTGCATGTTATTGCATTGCATCCTGGCTGGCTGTATTGTATAATCAGTTTTTAACCAACAGATGGAGATCAAGGAACAAACTAGGAAATTGGTAGAAAAGGAGCCAACTCACCAGATATAAAAAATCTTTTTTATTTTATTTTCTCTAAATCTATCTTCCATATCCTTTTGTGCCCTCATATATTCTTCATTCTCAGTACAATTCCATTTTATTCTTACAAATTGTCCATATGGTATTGAATTCAACAGATGTTTTGGGTGAAAGCTATCAGCCCTTAACATAGAATTTTGATGTGTTGGTTTTCTGTAGTTCCTTGTTGCCAGTGTATAATGAGTTTTATAAATTAGAAGGTCCAGAAATGGCACTTCTAGTGTGCTTGTAGTCATCATGAACATACAGTGTGTTTTTTCAGATTTTCTTTAAAAGGGCATTTACAAGGAAAAGGAAAGCAGCAAGGTACGTGGAATTTGAGTAGTGGTAATGAAAACCAGGGCTGGAATATTGATTAGTACCTGATTGTAATTCTGATGCAAAATGATGTTTGTATGAAGCTAACTTTGCAAAATATGATACAGTACAAAAGTGCAGTGATGTTTTTTGTGGCTGAACCTTGAGAAGTTTATGTTAGTAACGTGTATAAGAGAACATAACTAAGCAAGAAAATTTGAACCTTTGGTATGACTTGTTTTCTGTCCATGAAATAATTTCTCTTAAAAGAAAGGATTTTCTATTTTACAGTGTGTTCTTTATTTCCAGTATTCAGATGCCAGGATGGGATTTTGTGATTAATACGTTCAGTATTATATAAAAAAAAAAGCTGTTAAAGGTGAGATGACTCCAGTTCAGGCATAATATAACTAATTGTAGATGGCTTTATTAGAAGTTTCATATGAACTTTATTTTTATGTTTAGGTATTGGTTGTACTACACTGATGAAGGACTATGCCTGCAACATTTGTGGGCTAAATGTACACTATACCTTATGAAATATTGATGAAAAATAACAGATAATATCGATAATAATAAAATAAAAAAGATTTTTTATATCTGGTGAGACGGCTCGTCTTCTACCAATTTCCTACTTTGTTCATTAGCCTTGATTGGTAGTGAGACACTCCCTCTTTCCATATATATTTTTGTTTCTACTGAGGTTGGTTGTACTGGATCTTTGTTTCTGGAAGATCAAGGAACAAACAACGGATGCCAAAGGATGAAGATCTTATTAAGATTTGCATCCTATCTACCAGGCTATCAGAGGAGAAGATATAAAACTCAACATGCTTGAAAATTGACTGACTGACCAACTGTTCCACTGCTGGTGATGCAAATGCTCACCCCGAAGCAGTGCAAGATGTGATGCCTTCCAGAAGTCAGAAAAAAACATGTTGCTCAAAAAGTTGAATTTTCTAATTTTGTAACCTAAAGAGACCAGACCATGAGTTCAAATTGTCTAGTAACCAACATTGAAACATAAGTATTCCTCTCATGTAAAGAAATTTTCTGAGCATAGTTATGGGAGTACAGAAAGGCTATTGTCTGACTATTACTAAATAGGTGTACATCCAGCAATATTTATCTGTTTTTTTCTTTACTTTGGAAGAAACGTAACCAGAGTTAGCAAACAAAATAAATGTTTCACTGTTTCTCATTGTCTGTAATAGTACTTGGTTTTACTGCTGATGTTTAAACATGTATTTATATGTTTTTAAGTTTAATGTACCTTGCAATTTTAGAATTTCTGTAATGAATAACTAACACAATGTTTTCACATTTCAAAAATAAAACTTGGTTTAGACCACATTATGAAGAAAAGGTGACAGCACTTTCCACTTGTATTGGAACACCTGCTTGCACACCTACATCCAAAGAATTGCACTAACAAAGTATAGTTATGCAGTCCTCCCATTTATTTATTTTTTTACAATACAATGTCAAACAACTTCTCAGAGAGAGGATGGTGAATAGAAAGCTAGTTAGGTGGAAACAAATGCCAGTGACCAAATGTTTCATCCCACACCTGGGGCCTCTTCACTTATTTCTGTGCAGCTATTTCAAGTGATTTTGTTATTGTATATTTTCAACAGACATCAAACATACACAACATTACTCTCACTTAATTAGAAACAATTAACATCCTACAATATTTACCTTACCCCCATGACAATTATTCGTCTAAGACTGACTGTTTCAGGCACAATAGTTTTTTTTCCATAATAGTTTTTTTTATTGAAAGTTAAACTTATATACATGCATCAAACATAGCTTAAAAGACAGTTGATCTTAAATAATTTCTTTAGTTATACTTACATAAACATATAAATACAATATATAGGGCTAGCTTATATGGTGCTAATAGAATAATAATATTAAGAACAATAGCAATTATATCATTAAAACATCAAATCAGGTCATGTCCAATTACTCCGATATCAATTTAAATTATACTCGTAGCTAAAACTATAGTGTTTGCTTGCATTTCAATCAGTGCATCCCATTTAAAAGTTATTAGTTATCAAGTTGAAGGAAGGGGCCCCAAACGTCTTCAGATGTCTCTCTTTTATCCAAGATAGTGTAGCTCACCTTTTCATTGCTAGCTGTGAAGGACATCATTCTGTACCATTCATTAATACTAGGGGTTAGAGGATTTTTTCAATACTTTAAAATTAGCCTTTTAGCTGCTAGTCCTGCTGCTAGTACCCATAACTTTTGGGTCAAGGAAAAGACACAGTTCTTTTGGAATATACCTAGAATATATATTTCTGGAGAATGATCAAAAACTGTGTTAACACACTGACTAACAATCTTGTGTACCTCCTTCCAGAATTTTGACAGGTCAGGGCAGTTCCACAACATATGCAATAGGGTTCCTTCATCTTTTATAGACCTTTATTTTATTTATTTAATTCATAATCAGAATTACAACCTTTGAGTCAAAGACTCCTTTGAAAAAGCTCCATGTCAATAGTACAGAGGTGAGAAGAGTACAAAGCGGTATGGTAAGATACACAACAGTATATTGATACAATAGAGAAGAAACATTAGCATATACTATAATGGAGAACAATAAATCTCTAAAATTAAGGTCAGGTAGACCCAGCTTTCACAGTAGGTCATGCAGTAATATATATTCTATGATAGGTAAATTACCCAGTGTCAACCAGTGAAGTACCTTATAGAGATACTCTAACATTAGTGGTTCAGTGATACTCTATGATAAGGGCCCCAGGAGGATTCAAGGGTGTGTGGGGGCTGTGCTAGGGGCAGTCACAGGAAGTTCGCTCAAGGAGATTACTTTTGAGGGACATTTTCAAAAGGCCAAGTTTGGGTTCCAAGGCAATGATGGTGGGGAGGCCATTTATGATGATGAAATGCAAATATCATCGGACTACACAAGTAAGTATTGTAACTGAAGTACATAAATAAAACCACATAAATAAAGTGCTCATTGCCAAATAAAAAAAAATCTAATTTCTGGCTACTGTGTCTGAAAGAATTCCCAGATTGTTAACTATATAGAAACTCAATTCAATGGGCAGTTGTCATTTCTCATTACAATTTTTAAACTGTCCCATAACATAACACATGATTGCAAGTTATGGTTTCTGAGTATCCAGTTACAAAAATGTGCAAAAGTTAAAGTTTACCATATTTCACCAGGAAGGCTCCACTGAGTAAGCTAATTTACAAGGAGGTCCTGCCAAGGGCAATGCGATACAAAAAGGTACACTACAAATATTTGTGACAAAGAAAAAGGAACACAGGTGTACAAAGAAGTGGAGATTATATAGAAAACCACCACCATGACATAAAAGTGATGGGACAATTGTGGCAGATGCCATAAAAAGAATACATAGTAATAAAACCAATGGTAAAATAACAGCTAAAGAAACGGAAGTGCTATGCAGAAGTGCCAGTAGTTAGGTAGAAATAATAGTGTAGAATATCAGACAGTTTAGTTGGTGTGGCAGTGGCAAACTTCTTACATCAATTTGGTTATTAGGGCTTTTTAAGGCCCTGTCCACACTACCACCTGAAACTCCATAACGTTTCCAAAATTGTTTAAACAGGTACAATTATTATGCATCTACATTACCTGTGAACCATTTTGGAAACCATTACAGTCCATCCATGCACCGGGCAAAGTGTGACCGTGATGGTTGGCTCCCTATCCCACAATGTAGTTTGTGCTGCACCAAGGGCAATGCTGGAGTAACATGCTCATGCTTCCACACCGCCACAGATAATGTTACAGCAGAGAAACCATTTTCTGAATTGTTGTTGAAACCACTTCATCAGTGGTTTCTGTAATGGTTCAGAAAATGTCTGCTGTAACATTACTAGTGAGGACGCAAGCCATTTTGGTAATGGTTTGGGCCCACTTTAGCCCTCTGTAGCATTACAGAGACAGTAGTGTGGGTAGGGCCTAAGTGAGACTAGTTCAGAAAGTTTGAGGGAGGAATGCAGTTTGTACCAAGTGAAAGGAACAGTGTAGCTGATGGCAGCTTTACCAAATCTAGTATGGAATTTAGAGACATCTAGTAGGATAACAGAATCTTTTTGGAGTGAATAACAACTGTATGAATGGTGGAATAGTGAAGAAATGTATGGGGGAGTTTGTTCAGTATCAATTTATTTGCCCAGGTGCAGCAGTGGATCATCCTTCTGATAGTAAGGGATGGCCAGCCTACTGTCAAATAAAGGTCACAGTGGTGGGTTCTGGATTGGGCATTCAGTATAAAATGAATGGCTCGGTGAAAAAAAACATCCAGTTCAATTCAATTCAATTCATCTTTATTTATAAAAAGCACTATTTACACTGATCATAGTGCTTGTACAATAAAACATAATAAATATCTTACTTAAAAACATGAAAACTACTCAAACATCCTTCAGCAAAATCAGAAATCAGGAAAGGCAAGGTCAAATAAGTACATTTTTAGAGCGGTTTTAAAGCTCTCCACTATCAGGCGTTTTCGTATTTGACAATGTAGAGACTTCCATAGGGTGGGGGCCACAAATGCAAAAGCCCAAGACCTAGATGTCTTCAACCGAACCCTGGGAATCTCTAGCAATCCCTTGGCAGCAGACCGTAGTGGTTGAAGGGGGCGATAGGGATGCAAGAGCTCTGGCAGGTAACTTGGTCCCTGTCCACGTTGGTCTTTAAAGGTCAGCAAACCAACCTTGATGGTGATCTGCCACTGAATTGGAAGCCAGTGCAGTCTGCACAACATAGGCCTGACATGACTAGATTGAGACAATCCCATCAACAGTCTGGCTGCCACATTCTGCACCAGCTGCAGGTGGTGGATATTAACCCCAAGTAGCCCTTGGTACAGGAAGTTACAGTAGTCAAGGCATAAGGTCACAAAGGTGTAAACTAAAATAGGTAGGTTGCCAGGTGGAATGAAGTGCTTAATCCAGAAGATACTCCTCAGATAGGAAAAAGAGGACTTGACAACGGCCAACACCTGAGACTGCAGTGTCAGCCCAGTTTCAAAGATAACTCCCAGATTCTGCACCCGTTCAGAGGTCAACAGCTGGCTACCACCAAGACAAAGTCCAGAGGCAGAACCAGCTGCCAACCCCTCTACCTGATGGCCCAGATCTACTACCTGAACCTCTGTCTTATCTGGATTCAATCTCAACCAGTTGGCAATAATACAGTCCTGGATCTCAGTGAGGCAATTGTTAAACACAGAGACCACACTACCCTGCTCAGGTAAAAAGGACAGGTAAAGTTGGGTATCATCTGCATAGCAGTGAAAACCCAGCTCATACCTCCTTACAATGTCTCCCAACAGCAGCTTGTACACCATGAACAACATGGGCAACAGCACAGAGCCCTTTGGAACCCCACATGGCAGAGACAATGAGTCAGAGGAATAAATCCCTTACACTACCATCTGAGAACTATACCTGACAGGCCGCAGATCAATCACAGACACTCTAGCAGCACCACATAGTCCACAGTGTCAAATGCTGCAGAAAGATCAAGAAGAACCAAAATGGAATGACTCTTCTGATCCCTCAATATCAGGAGATCATTGAGTACCCAAACAAAGGCAGTCTTCATGCTATGCCTCTTCTGAAATTCCGATTGGAGAGGATCATAGTTATCATGGATGGTAAGATGATTCTCCAGCTGCAGCTGGAACCTACCTTCTCAATAACCTTCTCCTCAATGGGGAGATTAGAGACTAGCCTGTAGTTGGCAGGACAGTCTGGATCAAGAGAAGATTTCTTAAGGAGGTGCATCACCACCGCCTCCTTCAGCAAGTCCAGAAACTCACCTGTCTCTAATGAACACTGGACAGTCCCTGCTAGGACTGGGCCAATGACTTCAACACACCCCACAAGGAAGCAGGTTAGGCCCGGGTCCAAATCACAGCAGGTTGGCCGAATACTCTGGACAATCTGCATGACATCTACAATCTCCAGCTGGTCAAAGTCAGACCAGTGAAACAGAAGACCTGTAACCTCCCATCAACCACCACCACCTCCATTGGAGTTAGCCAGTTGGATCTCAGATTTGATGTTGGCCAGTTTATCAGCAAAGAATCAAGCAAACTCATCACACTTTTCCTGTGAAAATGCTTTCCAAATCTGCAGACATGCTGGATTGCACAGTCTGTCCACAGATCAAAAGAGCTGATCTGGTTGGTTCTGTACTGTGGCTATCTTCCTGGACAGGAACTCTGCCTTCTTACTAGAGATGGTCAATTGATATTTCCTATAATGTTCCGTCAACCTAAGTTTGTCAACATCAGTGCCCGATTTCCACCAGCAATGCTCCAACCTTCGTTCTACTCACTGCAGCTCCCTCAAAGTCCCATCAAACCAAGGGGACAGAGGACAAAGGGTGATGGGACAAACCTAGACAGGAGTGATGGACTCCAGAGCCCCTGTCACAGCCCTATTATATGCTAACAACAGATTACCTGGACCCACGCTTGCATTCAGTAATCCCCATAGATCCAGCACCACCATCAGACTATCAGTGGTCAAATCCCTGAAAGTGTGGTACCAGACCATCTCTACAGGGGCAGGTCCATTGGGGGAGCTTGGAAATTGAATCTTATTAGTGTGATGGTCAGACCACCCAGCTGGCTCCACCACCATATCTGAGGTCTTCATACCCAGTAGAAAGACCAGGTCCAATGAGTGATCAGGTTAGAATCTGTACAGTAGTTATAGATAATGTCAGCGTAGTCAAGGAGTGGGAGGAAGGTGGCTTGGACTAGCCTTTTTCTGACGTTGCTGGGGAAGAGGGCTTTATTCCTGTAGAAGAAACCCAGTCTAGTTTTTAGCTTTTTGGTGAAGGTTTCAATAAAGTCAGTGAAGGACAGGTTGCTATCCAGCCAAAAGCAAAGGTATTTAAAATTATCTATGACCTCTAGTGAATCCCCTAGTAAAGTTGTAATGGGTACAGTAAGGCCATGCTTAGAACGCAATGTTGACAACGTTATGGGTAAAAAAAACCTTTTTTTGGCATTTAACAGTAGTTTAGATCTTGGTAGGTTAATCTGAAGTTGGTTAAAATCTGCTTGTAGCTTGGTTCAAGCGTCAGACAGGGAGGGTTTTGACAAGTAATGCAGTTCAGCTTTATGATTGTTGTCACTTACAAAGTTTATATAGATTAAGAATAGAAGAGGGCCTAAAATAGATCCCTGTGGAACAACTCTTAAGAGCGGTAAAGGAAGAGGATACAAGCCCATCATCTTTGATTTGTTGATAAATAACTAGAGAACTAGTGTACTGTGGTGTAGATTCGGCCATGTTCTTTAAGTTTAAGTAACAGGAGATTGTAGTCTACTGTATCAAACGCTTTGCTTAGGTCGAAGAAAAACAGCTCCAGTAGAGTATTTGTAGTCTAAAGTACTAAGCCAGTCATTTGTCACTTTTGCGAGAGCAGATACCGTACTGTGATTCTGCCTGAAGCCAGATTGCAGTGGGTTAAATAGTTGCAAGTTTTCAAGGTAGTTGCTTAGTTGACTGTTGACCAGTTTCTCTAAATGTTTTGAAAGGATAGGCAATATGGAGATGGGTTATAATATGTAGGGGTAGTATAGTGTATTGCTTTGAGGAGGGATCAAGGCAAAAGGGTGAGGATATATATTCAAGTGAAACGGCATTGAATGCTACTGTATGTGATATTATATAGGGTAGTGCAGGTGAGATAGATAATTTATCCCAGCAGGGGTAGGGATTGCTTACAAGGAAGGAATCTGGTGATATATGGGAGAGCTCTGAATAAAACCACGTGGAAGCTTAATGGGAGATAGGTGTGATAGGCATAGGCTCAGTGCATGGTGATAGATGTGGGCAGGTTATTAGCAATAGAAGTATTAGAGAGAGCATGGTTATCATGTCAAAGTGTGAGAAGCAGTAGTTAAGCTATAATTTATATGGGTCATTTAAGTAACTTGAATATGAGCTGTTGTAGTTTGGTGTGCACAGCAGTTAGGGAGATGGGGATATAGATCAGGTAATGCTGATTTGGCTTAGATTAGCTTACTCGCTCTCAAAAAGCAACAACTGAGGGCTTAAGACAAAGGGGATACCAATATAGAGCTTGGAGTCAGGAAGCTTTAGGAGACACCAGGTGAAAGCCTGAGGTGGGAGAACTAGGATATAGAGCTTGGAGTCAGGGAGCTAATACATGTATTTAGATGACAGAAAAAATGCAGATCACCGCTATTTCAAAGTCAAAAGAAATTCTAGTGGTGAACTTTCATATTAATGTAGTTCAACAAAGCCATGATGAGAGTCAAAAAAGGGGGATGGTTATTGGAACTATAATAGTTTATTCACTAAAACATTTTCAGATTTGGAATGCCATGGCTAAAGTGTATTGCCTTGGTTGCTCCCACAATTCTTTCCTTGAATAAATACAGTGATACAGTGATACAGTTCAGGTGTTGGAACAAATGGCCACAGTGATATGTTTACTTATCACAGACATAACTGGAGTAGCATGTGCAACAGGATGGATATGCAGACACCTCTGGCCCCACACCCATGCCCTCATTGAAAATGCCAACCTGCTGTGTGTGCCAAGGAACAGATGTACAGTACCTCCTGGGTCAGTACCGAGTCCCAATATTGGGGAGGTCATGTGGTCAAGTGGCTAGCAGCTGTTCCCCTGTTTGGTGCTGCCACCCTTGCAAGGTTAACCTGATGAGGTTGGACCGTGCCCCCCATCCAGGTCCAAGTCTTGTGGTCCCTTGGCTTCATGTCAACTGAGGAAATGAGCACTTTAGGATATTTAAACTCACCTCCCCTTCCCCTGTACCATTACTCTGCACTACTCCCAAGCTGCCATGTTCATGGCTGAAACAGTTCCTTTGATTTCTTCATAATACCTAGATTTTTATCCCTTTGGAGGAGACAGAAAACCTGGAAAAAAAAACTTGTTTTCTATGGGAAAACTGGAAAAATTCACTCCCTGACCCCAATTATTGTCACCCCAAATGGGTCAATGGGTTCCCTATCTGACATGGCAGATCTTGACCCTGCTTTCTCAAAGACGGGTTGGGTGAGGATTCGAAGAAGGGAGAGAAAAGAGGGGGAGCTTCTAGTCTAAACTCTTTTTTACTTATAGAAACATAGAAACACAAAAATTGTCAGTAGATAAGAACCACTAGGCCCATCCAGTCTGCCAGTAAGCCCTATACTTGTTTGATGCCTCTGACCCTATCTGGTCAGAGGCTTTTCATCACTCCCTCCCACCTCAAGGTTCCCTTGTGCCTATTCCAGGCATGTTTACCCCCCCCCACACACACACTGTGCTCGCTCCCATCACCTCTTGTGGCAGGCCATGTGTCTGCCACCCGCTCTGTGAAGAAAAGCTTTTGCACATTTCCTCTTAACCTGCCTCCCACCAATTTCATATCATGCCCCCTTGTTCTTGTACCCCTTCTACATTGGAAGATGTTTTCCCCTGCAACTTGTTTATGCCTTTGAGCTACCTGAATGTTTCTATCATGTCCCCCCTCTCCCCCCCTTTTCTCAGGTGAGTACAGTACATATTGAGGTCCTTCAATCTCTCCTCATATGTGTTGTGGTGCAAGCACTCTACCATCTTGGTCATCCTTCTCTGGACCGCCTCCACTCTGTCAATGTCCTTGCAAAGGTGTGGCCTCCAGAATTGCACACAGTACTCTATGTGAGACCTCACTAGTGTTTTATACAATGGCATCACTGCCTCCCACCTTCTGCTAGTGATACCTCTGCCTATGCACCCCAGAATGCCATTGGCCCTCCCTGCAGCTTTTGTTCTCTGCTTTGACACCTTTAGGTTATTAGAAATGATAACCTCTATGTCCCTTACCTCCTTAATGATCATCAGCATCCCCCATCCTTTAGCTCGCCCCAGGGTTCCCTCTTCTCAGGTGCATTACATCAAGATAGGCAACACTCTTTCAAGCAATCTCCCTGTCAGGTCTGGAGTCCCACAAGGCTCCATTCTTGGATCCCTTACTCTTTAGCTTATTTATCAATAACCTCCCATCCACCTGTGAAAGTAATGTAGTCCTCTATGTGTATGATGCAGTCCTTTTCTCCTGTAGCCCAGACTCACTCACACCGATGACTGACCTTCTGCACAACTTCATCCTAGTTGAGACCTGGTTTGAGCAGCACAAACTGCTCATGAATTACAAAAAGACCAAGGTCACGCTGTTTTCAAGCACTCACAATAAGCACAAAGCTGCCAGCCTGACCATCTGCAACAATCTTAACCAACCTCGTGAGCAAGTCCAAGCATTTAAATACCTTGGGAAAACACTACACATGGTCTCCTGCAACCTCTACCTTAACCAAATTGCCAAGATCGTCAACTCCAGGATTGGGATCCTGTAGTGCTACTACCACTATATGTTCACTGAGTCCCTGAGGCTTGCAGACACCAGCAGCATCCTCACCATCATTGACTATGGGCTAGTTATCTACGGTGCTGCCTCAGATACCTCCCTCAAGCATATTACACATGCACTAACAAAGCTTGTAGGCTTGTTTCTGGGCATGAGAAAAGGAAATACACCTGTGATCTCTACTAGAGGTCCAACTGGCTCCCTGTCAAGGCTAGGGACTCCTACCATATAGGCCTTCTTGCAGAAAAGATCAATCTTGGCTTCTTGCCCTGTTTTGCTAAAACCCTCATCTCACTGGTGGACTCTGTCACAAACACACTGTGCAGGTCAGGCCCTCTACTCCCACAGTGCCAACCTCTGAGCGCAATAGCATGAACAGGTAACAGACAGGTTAACCCTCCTGTCTGCTTTTGGGTCTGAATCACCTGTTAGCCTCAAGTTCTGGAGGGATTCACACTGCGAACCTTATGCTAGCATACCCAAATGTACAGGATTAGATAATATTCTCTTCAGCGGGATGCAATATATCCTCCCCCTAAGGGCACCTAACCAGGTATCCAAAATGAACCCTTAAATCTCTGTAAGAGACCATAGGTATATTCTTACCTTTCTCCAAGCTCAGTAACACCATCAAGCCTTTTTAAACAGTTGTCAGACTTAAAAATACAGGCACTCCACATACAAAAAGAAAACTGGGAAGACAGGCAGTATCTTAAGAAAATGGTATTTTATTAAAACTATGAAAATAAGTAAGATAAAATACAGAACAAATATCAAGAGCTTAAAATCTCAAAAGAAAATGGGAAAAGCTACAGAACAAAACTCCTACCACAATACATTTAGATCTTTCCTATCTAATGTACTACCCCTGTAAGTGTGTTTGAAGTTAGATGTTTCTGCTTTCAGAGCCCAAGATGATATCACTTCATGTACAATGTTACGTGTTTTTTCTGTTTTCCCACACCCCCTTTTGGATGAGGTCAGCTAGACCCTCCCTCAGAATTAATTCTAACATACTTTCTAACAGGAGGTTTCTTTAATTAATGGAGCATCAAAAGAAAAAACATTTCCTAAATATGACATCCTTTAATTAAACATTTCACTTTGATCTTAGCAATACCAGCATTTGTCATTTAGGTGGTAAACTTGATAGGAACAGCCAAATTACCTTTTTTTCCTGATGTCATAAACTTTAGATTTAGTTTCACTTCAAAAGCCTAGGCAGGTCATAAAAAAGGTAATAAAATGCCATTTCTTTAAGGAAGTCTTAAATTACAGGGCTCTCCTGGTCAGTGCAATACATCCTGTGATTTTCAGCTGCTGACCTGGTAATTTAAAGGGCAAATCTCTCACACACTTACATTTCATACATCCAGACCATTTATTTATAATAATAATAATATCATACAGGTAACCAGAAGCAGGGGCAGAGTCTCACAGACTCTACCAGATGTACATGTAGTTCCTATAAACCATCCCACCTAGTCCCTTTCTACAGGAACTCCCATGCACAGCACACCTTTGCCTTTAGAGCACCCAGCCTCCTCAACTGGCTGCCTTAGGATGTCTGTGGCAAATCTAAACTCAGTGCCTTCAAACTAAATCTTTGACAACATTGCTTCTCTCTGAGCCAATGTGACTGCTTTGTCTAGCCCTCGATTTCCCTGGTCCCAACATCCTCCTCCCTACCCCTTGTCCCCCTCCTTCAGTTCACTTAGTCTCCCTCCCTCCCTCTCTCTCTTTCTCTGCCCCTCACCTCCCCCTGCCCCCTAGTACCTATTCCTTCTAACTCACAGACCCTAGTGCTCATCTTGGTTTCTGTTCCCCCACTTACCCCACACCTTACTTTTTTCCTTCCTCGCACTAGTCTCATCTTTGACTCTGCACTCCTGCTCTCCACCTTACCTTTCTGCTCTTAATCATCTCCCCTCTCCACCTTTCTCCACTAGCTCCCCTTCTATCCCTATACATGCCCTCACTACCCTCATTTCTACCCCTCCACTCACCCTCTCTCTGCTTCCCCTACCCCTCTCCCTACCTGCCTCTACGTCACCCCTCCTTCACTTACTCCCCCCCTCCCAGAACTTTAGTATGACTAGGTCCTGCTCGGACTGTCTAAATGAAATTGCATTTCTTGTCTCATGTTTAGTTACTCTGCTACCACAGCATGTTTGTTGCACCATTGTATAGATAATTCAAGTGCTTGAATCTACCTTGTAACCACCTGTTTGTACCTATATTATTGTACCCCCCTTTCTCTCATTGCAGAACCTCTGTAAATGAATCCTTGGTTCAAAGGTATTGTAATCATAGTACTCAATAAATAAAAATAAATACATTATTTTGCACTTCTTTGCATTTAACCTCAGTTGCATAACCTCAGACCATGTTTCAAGCTTCCCCAGGTCCCTCCTCTTTTTTCCACCCCTTCTGGAGTATCCATCCTGTTGCAGATCTTAGTGTCATCTGCAAACAGGCAGATCCTTCCTTCTAGTCCTTCCACAATGTCACTAATGAAGACATTGAACAGGACTGGCCCTAGGACTGATCCCTGAGGTTTCCCCGCCGGTCACCTCCTTCTCCCCTGATTGGATCCCATTTAACACCACCCTCTTTCTCCTGCCCACTAACCAGTTTCTAACCCAGTTTACCTTTTGTATCTCATGCCCAGACAGCCCATCTTGTTTACCAGCCTTCTATGTGGGATGGTGTCGAAGACTTTGCTGAAGTCTAGGTAGATGATGTCCACTGCCCCCCACCCCTGATTTAGCTCCTCTCTCTCCACCCATCTCCAGATAGACAGTATCCTGAGGGTGGCCCCTGTGGTTCTTCAATTTTTATTTTTATTAAGTTTACTTTATTAGATATTTTAACATATGAAAATGAGAAAAAAACAGTGACAAAAAAAGAGAAATAACAAGATTAATTAGTAACAAACAATAAAACAGAGCCAATACAAACTCCAAATTACAAGGAAACCCCAAAAAGAGAAAAAAGCAGAAAAAAAACCTTACCTTCCCCTAGACCTGCACTCCCTTGAGGCACATTTAAGCAAAGAGAAGAAGGAAACACACACATAGACCCCAAACTCCTTGGGAAAAAAAGCAGCTGGCATATTGGTCAAGTAATACTAATAATAATAACTTTATTTGTCCAGCGCCCTTTAAAATAGCATCAGTAGGTTTTCAAGGCATGTTTAAAGTAATGCATACCTCTAATGACAAACGTCTCATAATGATCAATGGGGTCTCTGAGTAGGCAAACTAGTTAAGTCATAATCCAGGAATGCTGGTACTACCACTACACTGTAAGTTAGGTTAGAATGATTCACATCTTCTACTAAAGAAAGGATAATGATGATGAGTAATAGCAATTGTACATTTGGCATTAAAAGCAAAGAGAATTTCTCAGTGGCATTCTGCATAAGCTGGAATATCTTTGTTGATCCAGTGCTGGAGAATAATCAGTTTAGTGACTGAAGCTATCAATGCTATTTATCATCTCCAGGGAGTGAACACACTATGGTTCCTCATCCTGAGGTGGTGCCAGTGCCTGATCTCTGTCCCAGGAGGAGGAACCCTCCTACCTATTCTCAGGTGGGGTGGAAGCCCCAGACAAACGACCCACTGCTGCAATTCTTTTGCAACCTTTTTATTATCTTGTTAGCCCCTACAACCTCTTCCCTGAATAAATACACTGGTGCGGCTTTTGAAGCAAATGGCCACAGCCATATGTTTATTAATCACAGCATTATTAAAGTAGCATGCGCAGCAGGGTAGATATGCAGACACATCTGGTCCCACACCCGTGCCCTCATTAGAAATGCCAACCTGCTGTGCATGCCAAGCTATAGATGTACCTCCTGGTCAGTACCTAACCACAAGAGTGGGAGGTCATGTGGCCAAATGCCCAGTGGCCACCCAGGGTCCAGCACTGCCACTCTTGCAGATTAACCAGATGAGGTTGGACCATGATCCCCCCATCCCAGTCTGGGTTGTACAGTCTCTTGACCTCATGCTGACCACAGCTGACAAGCCCTTCAGAAGAATTGATCACTCCCCCCTTCTTCCAGTACCATCAGTCTGCAATACTCCCAAGCAGCCACACGACAGATGCAGTCTAACCCCCCAAGCAGCTTACTACAACTGTGATACCAAGAACTTAAAAAATTAAAAATTCTGCATCAATTCCCATCCTTCTTCTCAATTGCTCTGTTAAGGTGAATGCATGCTGCATTTAATGCTTTCGAGTCCCTTGCATGCAGTCTGTGCCTACACTGAATAAGGTGTGACCAGATGGTTGTGATCTTGTGCCAGCATCATCATATGAAATGCAGGTCCCCTTCATCATCAGTAGCAGGTCAGTCACATTTCAAGATCCTAGGTCCTTACCCCCTAGATGGATTAAAAGAATGCCTTGGCTCCACCTCTTCTGGGCGTCCCCAGTAACCTGGGTATCAGTTCCCCCTAGCCCATGCCTGTCATGCTCAAACCAATCAATCTGTGCTTTCTGTCAGACTATGGCCATGTTCCACCCCCCAGGCCAGCAGGCCACTCTCTCCTTTGTCCAGCAAATGAAGGAATGGCCACAAATCCATATGCTCTTGGAGCTCTCTGGGAAACCTGGAATAGACAATGGGAAATTATTACTGCAAGTGTGGTTGAAAGTAGTGCAAGAATGTCTAGGACTTACAGTGCTCCATAGCCTGTATCTCACCAGCTGTTAGGCCTTAACTATGAGTGGTCATCGCTGCCTCAATCCTAAAGGAATGGATGTTGAACTCTTATGTATCCAGTCCAGCATGGCAGACCACAAGGCCCAGAATATGCTGAAACTGGTAGGCAGCCATAGGCTTGCCATCTTCATGAAGAAATAAGATCACCCCCTCTACCAGGCAAGAGGCCATGTAGGCACTCACCTGAGCCTGGAAATCCCACAAGGAACCAGCCAGGGCCTTCACCGGACACCAGCATCTCATGCCACTTGCGTCAGTTTTATTCATTTGCAGCCACACATAGAAACACTATTGTTTCACTATGACACCATCATCAAGCAAGCTTGGCTTCCCCTTACTTTGGTATGCCTGTGTCAGCTCAGAGACCCACAATGCCCAACAGAATGCCATGAGGAATGCTGTCTTAAATAGCATAGCCTCATATGAGTTTCAGCAAACCTTTGGCAAGGCAGTTCACACTATCACTAAGATTGCTGGTGTGATGGGGTGCAGTGTATCTATCTGCTTAATAAGATACCTACCCCAACCTTCCAGAACCTTCCTGACTTTGAAAGCTCAGATGGTGTCCGTGAACCCTATCACCTGAGAGAACCAAGACAATCCTGCTGGATGTCACACTACTACCCCTGGTGAAAACCCCTGATTTTGGTCACCATAATGTCATTATATAATTGATCAACCAGAATTGGCCAAGTATTAGGCCACCCTGCCTCTGCCTGGGTCATAATATAGTATTCTACTCCTTAGTGATACTCTGCACTGGTCCTTGGAGCAATGGAGTTACCTATGCACCTCCATGTCTTGAGGTCACCACCCTCTGAGTAAAGATGGGACTGGTTGTGGCTGTTTTTAAGCTGCTGGAGCCATCTCCCTGAATCTCTGTTATTGAAAATGAGATAAGAGATCAGCAATTCTATTTTCAATGCCTGGAACATGGGCAGCTTTAAAATGAACTTTCAACAGCATACATTTCAAAACAAAAATCCTCATAGGGTCTCCCAAGGGGCCATTTGGCCGCAGTTGCCCATTTACTGTGCAAATCATGCCCATGTTGTCCAAGTGGAAAATGATTAGTCTAACTCTCAGCCTGGAGCCCCACATGTCTGTTTCTGAAGCCCGGCCACCAGCAAGTTAGGTGGCCACTCTGCAGTGAACCACTCACACTGGAAGCAATATCCAAATCCCAGTTCCACAGGCCGTATCCATGAACAACTCCAAGTTCTGACTGTCCTTAGGCTCCTGCCTCATAAATACCCCACTGAAGTGGGCAGTGAATGTCTGTCTGACCTGAAGACCCTTGCAGAATCCTTCTGTAACCATAATTCTGTGATACGGCTTCCTAGCCTTTGACCCCAGCTTTAACATGTGTTAAGGAAACTCTTCCTCATGGGTATAACCTGGAATGCAAAGTTTAGGTGCCTCACTATTTTCTGCAGCTCCTGTTGGGTAATTGTTTGGCCTCTGCTGCTTTTTCAACAGGGCCTGCAGAGTATCCAACTTTTCTTTGGGCAAATGTCCAGTGTCAGTGGCTTAGTAGGTAGCACACTCACCTCTGAGGCCAGGAGATCAGAGGGCTGTGGGTTCAGTTCCCACATCTGGCACTTGGGTTAATATCCTAGTACTGACACTGTAGTGCAGCATGAGAGGGGTACTGCACTTCTGAGGTGCCATCTTTTGGATGATACGTTAAACCGAGGTCCCATCTGCCTGGATTGGTGGTAGTTCAGGTGAATGTTAAAGATCCCATGGCACTTCTCGAAAAGAGTAGGGGAATTTCCCCGGTGTCCTGGCCAAATTTCCCTCATTCATTCAAAATACCACCAACAACAGCTTAATCTGGTTTAAGGTCAGTTGGCATTCATCTGTATCCCCTTCCCCCAGGGTCATGCCTGAAAATAGGCAGGATTTGTCTAGTGCACTTACCCAGTCAACAAAAAATAAATAAATAAAACAAATAAAATAAATAAATGACACTCCTGCTTCACAGCATCAGTTTCTATGCCCAGGAAGGTCATCACCGAACTTGGTGACTCTACCTTCCCCAGGGCCAAAGGCAAAAAGAAATGTTCACACAGTTCTATAAAAGTGCTCAATGTCTTCCCACAAACCAGGGACTTCACAGAGTTCCACAACCAGCAAGTCATCAAAGTAGTGGACTGTGCCCTGATTCTCTGATGCCAATCTGGTTATGCAATGTAGAAAGATGCTGAAGCCTTCAAACACTGAACAAGCCACCACACAACCCATAGGAATTCAATTATCCACATAATAGTCCCCCTTGAATTTCATCTGTAGTAGGTCCTTGTCTGCTGAGTGTACCAACAGCAAGCAGAAAGTGGATTCAAAGTCTGCCTTAGTTATCGGAGCCTGCGGTCCCACTGCACATGCAACCTCTTTGGCCCTCTTGAAAGATTCATATTGAACCAGTGTGAACCATGGGTCAATATGAGCATTCACTGAGTCCCCTTTAAGATACAGTAAGTGATTAATCATCCAGAATTCTCCCAAGGCCTTCCTTGGTACTAGACCTATCGGTGACACCCTCAGATTGGGTAGTAGAGGGACTTGAAGTGGGCTGCTCACCCATCCCAGCTGTATCTCTTTTTCCAGTTTTTCCCAGACCACCTGTAGTCATCAATGAACTTGGTAACTCTACTTCCCCAGGACCAAAGGCAGGCAGAAATGTTCACACAGTTCTATAAAAGTGCTCAGTATCTTCTCACAAACCAGGGACTCCAAGGATCCCACAAACAGCAAGTCATCAGAGTACTGGATTATACTCTGGGCAGGCTTGATGGATCTTGTGTCTCCCTCTGCTGTCAACTTTCTATATTTCTATGTTTCTGTGGTTGATCTCTGGCTGACTTCAGATTCTCCACCTTCTACCCTGTATGAGGGCTTGTGTATGGGTTTCTAGAGCCAGCCAAGAATTTTATGTAATTAATTAATTATTTTATTTATTTAAAATTTGGTTACCAGGATAGGCATACTGTGCCGAAGCTCATTTCCAGGTGCAAGCCAGGGGAAGGGTTAAGCAGGGTAAATTACTGTCATTTTAAGAAATGACACACACACAGTATAATTCAGTGCTAGTGAGACAATAGTGCAAGAGTATGAAGCTGGTTGTAAAAGACAGTTACAAATGAGGGTGTAATTATTTACATAGTTTCTGAGGCATGGGATTGCAAAATACAAATACTTGAATCAAGAGAAAGTTGTCAAATGATATCAGGTGGAGGGATGCAGTTGCATGATGGCTGAGTAGAGAGTCTAAGTAGGTGTTTCAGTGAAAGGATGGAGGGAGAGAGACAAAGGGAGGAGGCAAATTGGTTCTAGAGGTTGAAAATACAGAATAAGAAAGCCACCTGCCCAGTACAAAAGTGTTGGATGGGGTGAAGAGGGTATGTGAGTCTCTGGAACATAGTTCATAAGCAGAGGCAGCTTTTGGGGGACAGAAGGGAGGATAAGTGGGGCGAGGGTAAAGAGCTAAACCTTTATTTGGCAATGAAGACTGAACAGTGTGTCTGGCTGTATGGGGTAGGGGAAGTATGGAGAACATAGAGTGCTGTGAGCATTGATGGATGCACCATGTGGGGGATCATCTTAGTAGCGAATTAACAGAAGGTGTTGGAGAGGCTGTCCATTCTGGTGAGTGAATAGGGGGTGCAGAGCTATAGACCATATCATCATTGCTACAAATGAGAGGGTCAATTTGGTGACCAGTTCCCAGTAGATTGGGAGGGAGAAGCCGTCCTTGCTGCAGTATAAAACACCAAGCCTGGGGTGGAGCTTGGAATTTTTAATTATTTATTTATTTAAAAATTGGTAACCAGGAAAAGCGCACTAAGCTAAGGCTTGTTTTCAGGAGCTACCTGGCTAAAAGACACATACAGGGAAAAACATTTGATAAAAGTGCAAATAAAACAGTTATGTACAATTATAATGCAGAATAGCATTACAAAAATACACAAAGCAGCAACAGAATAATAAAATAATGTGTATCACATTGCTGGAAGAGAGTAGAACAACTCATAAGTCAAACATTGTGAAAAAAGTCAATATAGGTTACATTGCTATGAGAAAGATTTCATTGCAACAGGAAGTCACATCAGGGGGACTGGGACACCTTGTGTGAAAAAGAGCAACATACTATAGAAAGGAGAGGAGGTTGGCTGGGGTGGTGCAAAAGGGGGAAGGAGGATGAGGAATGACATGAGAAAATAGTGGTAGGAACAGATTGGAGTAGGGATTTAAGGACAGTGAAAGTGGAGGAGTAGTGAGTGTCCCAAGGAAGCTGATTCCAGAGGTGAGGGAGACAGTAAAAGAATGCTGCCTGACCTGAACATGTGTGAGGATGAGGGAGGGAGAACATTCAAACATCCCTATAGTGAAGGGAGAATGTGGAGGAGCTAGCTGGGGATAGGCAGGAGATGGGGTAGGAGGGGAGTGTCCCAAACCAGAATTTGGTGATGAAAGTGAGGCTATGGACCTGGCACATGAAAGATAGAGACATTAGGGAGAGGGAGGAATAGATGATATAGTGGTGAGTGGGGAGGAAGGTGGCAAATTGCCAAAATAAGTTTATTAGAGTATCGAGTCTTACAAGGGAAGTTGCAGGTGCAGAGCCATATACAATGTCTGCAAAGTCGATTACAGGTAGAATAGTTTGATGACTAGGTCTTGGTGGGTTGGCATAGGGAGGCAGTACTTGTGGCGGTAGAGGGCTCCAAGTTTAGTGCAATGTTTAGTGCATATGGAGTCAATGTGGGCAGAGAAGTCGAGTTTGCTTTCCAACCAGACCACGAGATACTTGAAAGATTTGACTGTATCTAGGGGTGAGCCATCCAGAGTAGCAAATGTTGGGGGTTCTAGGATTTGGACAGTCTTTGCCTTGATCCAAAGAACATAGATACTGTTTTCTTGGAATTCAGTTTTATCAGGTTTTGCTAGAACCTGTGTTGCACTTTATCAAAGTTGCACTGAAAGGGGGCAGTTACATTGGTGGCAGTGGGACCGGAAAGTTATATCACGGTGTCAGTTGCTTGCATACATATGGATTTTGGAGGGAGAGCAGATGAGTGGGAGGGCATTTATAAATACTGAGAATAGAGATGGGCCAAGTATGGAACCTTGGGGGATGCCTGCTTGGATGGGAAGGGAGGGTGAGGGTGGTTCCAGTTTGTACAGATTGCTATATAATTTGAAGGTAGGATCTGAACCAATTTATGGCAGATGGAGCCAGACCAGATAAATGAAGCTTTTGGATAAGAAGGTGGTGGGAGACTGAGTCAAAGGCCTTCGCTAAGTCCATGAAAATGGCAGCAGTGACTTGGCCTTTATCCATAGCTGATAGAGTCAGTAACTTGAAGCAGGGAGGAGACCATAGAATGCTGCTTCTGGATTCCTAACTGGAAAGGTTAAAGACTATCAGAAACAGGGAGATGTTCCAGGAGCTGTGAGTAGATCAGAGACTCCTGGAGTTTGGCGAGGGCAGGTTGGATAGAGATGGGCCTATAGTTTCCAGGCAAGGTGGGATCCCCGCCTTTGTGGAAGGGAGAGCACATTGGCCATTTTCCAGGCCTGGGGGACAGAACTCTTAGTAAAGGAGAGGTTAAGGAGATGAGCGAGGGGGGGCAATAGAAGCTGCTGATATACGAAGAATCTTGGTAACAACGAGGGTCCCAGTTCCCTGTAAGGTTTACTCCCCAACTCATATAAAAAGGTGATCCTCCCTTTTTTCTCTCACACTGTCCTATCCTCTTCATCTTTTCTTCTGTCCTTTTCTTTTTTTTCATGTCAGGGTGGCCAACCTGACATATCTCATTCCTTACTTTACTATCCTTTTTCTCAAATCCCCCTTATGATGCACCAGATAGGGCTGAGTGCAGTGTAAAGCACTCTCCCTAGTGGAAGATAAGTACAATCATAAGTAGGGCTTTACTTTTAAATAATGAAAACACTCCTGAGTTTTCTGGAGTGTTCCCAGTTTAGCAATAGTGCCCAGAGCAAAACAGAAGTGTCTAGATAAAGAATAAAACATTCATGTACAAAGAAAACAGCCCAGAGATGTTGTAACCAGGCTGATAAATAAAAGAAGCAGCCAAAGTTTGGAAATGGGTTTAGGAAAGGCCCAAATTTAATGTTTTGCTGATGGCTGCACATTTCAGCCATTGGAGCAATAAAGGAAATTGTTGCATAGTGGCAGGGGCTGCTAAAGGAGCCTAGTAAGAGCCCTTGCAAGGGTTAAGTAAAATGGCAGCATTTCTAAACAAAATGAGGGCTAAAATGGTTCTAAGGTTACTATAAGAAATGAAAAAAAAGAGTGGTAATTACCTGTGGGTTTCCTGCAGTTCTTGCTATAGGGCTGGCTGCCCACAAAATGACTGGTTTAAAGATGCAGGCTTCAGTGACATCAGAACAAGGAAGGGGCTTGCTTCCAAATGAGTCTCAATTAAGCCTAAAAGAGCTATTATCGATCCCTAACTATAGGTATTTTTAAACTAAAGTCTATTATCGGGTAAAGGAGTATAAGGACTTGGAAAAGCATGAAATAAAATGCATTTATTCTGTAAAATAAAAGAACAAAAGCCTAATTGTTTCCTTGATGTTGGTCACCTGGCCATGATGTCATCAGCCATAAGGCTATAAAAACTCACCACTAGAGGGATGTTTGGAGAGAGGTAGACCAGTGAGCTGTTGATCTTGCAGGAGGAAGGTGCGTTTGTTTTCACACCAGTGAATTGGTTTAAAAAGTGGTAAAATTAAGAGAAGAAGTGACTAGGGAAGAGTCATCTTCAGAGTTTTGTTTATTTTGGTGTGTTGACTAACACCTTGTTTTTTTTTTCATTTCTGTAAATATTAATCTTATTTGACTTTGAATAAAAAATCAAAAACGCATTCATGCATTTATTTTATGCATCATACCTCCTGCCTAAGTGTCTGATATTCCCACACCGTAACACTGGTGTCAGAAGTGGGATTCTGGTGGTGTCAAGACTGCTTGGGAGGCACCATTAGCGGGTAGTGGATCTAGTGCCCAGCAGATGCAAAAGAGGCAGGGGAAGGTCATTCACTTGACAAGGGTAATGTCTGAGAAGACAGGTGTGCAACCTGGACCTGGCTTAGATTTCAGCATAAAGCCAAAGGTGAGGAAGACTGAAGAGGAGTCTGAGGAAGAGGAAGAGCAGGACATGAAGAAGATGGAAGCACCAGAGGATACCAGTGAGCTTCTGAAGTGGCTGTGCATCTGACAGCAGGAGATGGATTGACAGCAGCAGGAGGATAGATGGCAGCAAGATGAGGATCGGCAGCAACAGGAGGAGGATCGGCGGTGACAGGAGGAGGATCGGCAGCGACAGGAGGTGAAGTGGACAGACACTATTAAGGGCAATCCAGACCTTAATACCAGGGCGACCTGATCACACGGTATCTAAAGACATTAAGCTAAAAAAATTAACTGATTATGATGACATAGAGGCGTACCTTACTACGTTCGAGCGTATTGCTCTTTCATGTACATGGCTGCAGGACCAGTGGGTAATAAGACTTGTGCCATATCTTTCTGGACATGCCCAGCTGGTCAACAGTCAGTTAATTGGACCAGACGCCGTAGTATATGATCGGGTTAATGAAGAAGTTTTGAGTCAGTATGACATTAATACTGAAATGTACCGGCAGCGTTTTCGGTCACTGAGGATGTCTTATTCTGATGCCCCGAGAAAGACTTTTGCTAAGTTAAAAGACTATTGTATTAAGTGGTTACAACCGGCAACAAAAAACCATGGACAAAATTCTGGAGGCTATTGAAATTGAGCTGTTTGTACAGATTCTACCCCAGGATGTACAAGTGTGGGTGAGGGAGCACAAGCCAGAGACTGCAGTGAAAACCATCCAGCTTGCTGAGGACTACCTGGTGGCCAGGACCTCAAGACCCAGAGGACAGAATGTGGCACCCAGACCTGCGGAGCTGGTAAGATCTTTCAATTTTACACCACAGAGACAGACTAATTATGTAAGAAGAGACAGAGGGGTAAGGGTACCCTATTCTGAAATTATATGCCACGGATGTTTGGGAAAAGGGCATATTGTTAGGATGTGTCCTAACAAAAGATCAGAAGCTGCCCATTTAGCCTTGGCCAATATTGAATATGTCACCACTGTGAGGCTTGGACAGCATCAGACTGTGGGCCTGCTGGACTCAGGCAGTAAACAGACATTGATGAGAGATGAGAGCAGATCTGCTGCCTACTACTGAATATACCCAGGCTGATACAACTGTAATATATGTTCATGGGGATGTTTATCTGTACCACACTGCCAGGGTTGAAGTGACTGTTAACAACCAGCAGCACTGCATGAATGTGGGATTGGTACCAAAACTACCTGTACCAGTAATCATAGGACAAGGCTTTCCCCATTTTTCTACCCTAATGAGTACCCAACATGCTACCAATGAACTTGTGACTGTTACCACCAGGTCCCAAGCTGAACAGGCCCAATTAACCCAGCTGTTTCCCTTTGAAGAGGACTTGTTTGACAGCCCAGGGAAAACCAAAAAGACCTGGAAACAAAGAAGAAGAGAGAAACATTTATGGTTGGAAACTAAACAGGCTGGTAGCTCTGAGGTTGCACCAGGTCTGATCAGCGTGATTTAAAAAGAACAGTTGCTCGATGCATCTTTAAAACCTTTTTTTAAAGGTCCAGGAAAAGTAAAAGAAGACTGCATAATTTGTGTAGAAAATGGGTTATTATACCATAACTGTGTTAATCCAGTAACTCAAGATTGTGTAGAACAGCTTACGGTTCCTAATGTATACAGAGAAAACTGATGCAATAAGCGATGACCTACCCATGGCAGGCCACACAAGGAAATGGATAGAACCCTGATGCATAACCTATAGATTTTTCTTGCCTGGCATTAATAAGGATGTAGAAGCTATTGCCGCTACGTTCCCAGTGCCAGTTGGTGCTCAAGGTGGGAAAGCAGATAAGGTACCTCTGCAACCTATTCCATATGTTATCACTCCCTTGAGCGCATTGCAGTGGACATAGTTGGGCCCCTGACAACCAGTTCAAAAGGCAAAAGGTTTATTTTGGTTGTCTGTGATTACGCTACAAGATACCCTGAGGCTATACTCTCACGTATTGCAAAGGCCTCAGATTGCTGAGAAATTGGCTAAAATTTTTAGTAGGGTGGGTATCCCTCAGGAGATCCTGACTGACAGAGGAAGTAACTTTACTTCTGAATTGTTAAAGGAACTGTGCAAACTTCTGGGTGTATCAGCAGTACAAACCTCCCCCTATCATCCCCAAATGGATGGCCTTGTAGAACGTTTCAACAAAACCTTGAAAACTATGTTAAAAAAAGTATGTGCAGGAGGAAGGGCATGATTGGGACATGTTTCTTCCCTAACTTCTTTTTGCATATAGGGAGGTACCCCAGGCTACAACAGGTTTTTCCCCATTCATGCTATTGTATGGTAGGAATTCGCGTGGCCCCCTGAATGTTGTGAAAGACCATTGGGAGGAAGGTAGAAATGTGGGACATACTAACATATTAGACTACTTGACTTCTTTAAGAGAAAAGGTGGTGAGGTTTGTCACCATGGCACATCAGAATGTGTCCAGTAACCAGGCAGAGCAGAAAAGGTGGTACGATGTAGGACTGAAGGTGAAATGTTTTAACGCAGGAGAGCAAGTACTCTTACTTTTGCCATCAACAGAAAACAAACTGTTGATGAAATGGCAGGGTCCCTTTAAGGTAACACACCAGACAGGGGTGGTAAATTTTGAGATCGAGATGCCAGGGAGGCGGCCCCAGAAATGGGTATATCGTGCCAACTTGCTGCATAGGTGGGTAGAAAAACCAGCCCCCTCACACTATTTATTCACCCTGAACAGGTGCACACTGAGTTGGATGTTGCTTATGAATGATTGCATCCTTCTCAAGAGAAGCAGAATGTACAGATCAGTCCTGAGTTAGAGCCTGAACAGAGCAAAGAGGTACATGATTTGCTACGGTACTACCAGAACACCTTCACAAATACACCAGGTCGAGCCAAAGGGGTGGTACATAGCATAAAAGTCATACAATCAAAACCCATGCATCAAAAACCTTATAGGTTACCTGAAAGGATGAAGTCAGAGGTCATAGATGAGGTACGAAAAATGGAATATCTCGGAGTGGTAGTGCCTTCACGAAGTGCCTGGTCTTCACTCATGGTTATGGTCCCAAAAAAGGAAGGTGGTCTAAAGCTACGTTTAGATTTTAGGAAAATCAGTGCCATCTCATCCTTTGATGGGTAACCCATGCCCAGAATTGACTATTTGCTGGATAAAATAGGAACAGCAAGATACATCAGCAGACTAGACTTGACAAAGGGGTATTGGCAAATACCCTTGGCATTAGATGCACAGGAACTGACTGCCTTTTGCACTCCCATTGGTCTGTATCAGTTTACAACAATGCCATTCGGTCTTCATGGTGCCTCTGCCACATTTCAGAGGTACATGGACCACATTCTTAGACAACACACACAGTATAGTGCTGCATATTTGGATGATGTTGTTATCTTTAGTCCAGACTGGCAAACCCATTTGACAAATCTAAGTGCAGTCATACAAGCCATTACTGATGCAGAACTGACCATTAACCCAGCAAAACGTTCCTAGCAAACACTGAAATGAAGTATCTAGGGTTTGTACTAGGACATGGGTCAGTAAAACCAGAAAAGAGTAAGGTAGATGCTGTTGCAAATAGTCCTATTCCCACCACGAAAAAGCATGTTCGTTCCTTCATGGGTTTAGCAGGGTACTACAGGACATTTATCCCTGATTTGTCAACCGTAGTGACCCCTTTGACTGAAGTCACCAAAAACAAATTTCCTAATAAGGTTAAATGGACTACTGAGTGTGAGAAAGCCTTCCAGAACATAAAGGCTATTTTATGTTCTGCCCCAGTCCTTAGGAGTCCAAATTTCCAGGTGCCCTTTGAAGTGCATACAGATGCATCAGACACAGGGATAGGGGCTGTTTGTCCCAGACTGACAAAAAGGGAGAGCATCCTGTGATTTATATCAGCAGAAAACTTCATGATTGAGAATGGAAATACTCGACCATTGAGAAGGAGTGTCTTGCCATGAAGTGGGCAATTGAGTCCTTATGATATTACCTGTAGGGCACTGAGTTTACCATCTTGACAGACCATAATCTGTTGTGCTGGTTAAACCAGATGAAGGAGAAGAATGCACAGATTATGTGATGGTACCTTGCCCTACAGCCATATAGGTTTACAGTTAAGCATAGAGCAGGTACCCAGCATAAAAATGCTGATTTTTTTGTCTAGATTTGGAGCTGATAACCAGACATTGAAGGGAAAAGTAAATTGAATTGTGAAAAAAAAGATAGTTTTTGTCACGTGTATGAATAGGCACTAAACCTCAGGAAACAGAACGGTATGGTAGCTATTGTCAATATCTAGATACTGATATACCATTACTATAATTATAAGGGTTCCTGAGGGGAACTTCTGGAGTGGGTGGGCGTAAGTTCCAACCCTTCAAGGGTTGAAGGGTCTGAGTCAACAGTTGTTGCCTTCTTGTGTGGGAAGGAGTGTAACAGGATCCCTGTTCCCTGTAAGGTTTACTCCCCTACTAATATAAAAAGGTGATCCCCCCTTTTTTCTCTCACACTGCCCTATCCTCTTCATCTTTTCTTCTGTCCTTTTCTTTTTTTTCATGTCAGGGTGGCCAACCTGACATATCTCATTGCTTACTTTACTATCCCTTTTCTCAAATCCCCCTTATGGTCCACCAGATAGGGCTGAGTGCAGTGTAAAGCACTCTCCCTAGTGGAAGATAAGTCCAATCATGAGTAGGGCTTTACTTTTAAATAGTTTCCTGGAGTGTTCCCAGTTTAGCAGTAGTGCCCAGAGCAAAACAGAAGTGTCTAGATAAATAATAAAACATTCATGTACAAAGAAAACAGCCCAGAGATGTTGTAACTGGGCTGATAAATAAAAGAAATAGCCAAAGGTTGGAAATGGGTTTAGGAAAGACCCAAATTAAATGTTTTGCTGATGGCTGCACATTTCAGCCATTGGAGCAGTAAAGGAAATTGTTACATAGTGGCAGGGGCTGCTAAAGGAGCCTAGTAAGAGCCCTTGCAAGGTTAGTAAATGGCAGCATTCTAAACAAAATGAGGGCTAAAATGGTTCTAAGGTTACTACAAGAAAAGGAAAAAGAGTGGTAATTACCTGTGGGTTTCAAGTTCTGCTATAGGGCTGGCTGCCCAAAAATGACTGGTTTTAAAGATGTTGGCTTCAGCGACATCAAAAAAAGAGGAGGCTTAGCTCCAAATGAGTCTCAATTGTCTAAAAGAGCTATTATTGATCCCTAACTGTAGGTATTTTTTAAACTAAAGTCTATTATCGGGTAAAGGAGTTTAGGGACTTGGAAAAGCATGAAATAAAATGCATTTATTCTGTAAAATAAAAGAACAAAAGCCTAATTGTTTCTTTGATGTTGGTCACCTGGCCATGATGTCATCAGCCATAAGGCTATAAAAACTCACCACTAGAGGGATGTTTGGAGAGAGGTAGGCCAGTGAGCTGCTGGTCTTGCAGGAGGAAGGTGTGTTTGTTTTCACACAGTGAATTGGTTTAAAAAGTGGTAAAATTAAGAGAAGAAGTGACTAGGGAAGAGTCATCTGCAGAGTTTTGTTTATTTTGGTGTGTTGACTAACACCTTGTTTTTTTTTTCATTTCTGTAAATATTAATTTTTTTTGATTTTGAATAAAAAAACATAAACGCATTCATGCGTTTATTTTATGCATCATACCTCCTGCCTAGGTGTCTGTTATTCCCACACCATAAAACTGGTGTCAGAAGTGGGATTCTGGTGGTGTTGAGACTGCTTGGGAGGCACCATTAGCGGGTATTGGATCTAGTACCCAGCAGATGCAAAAGAGGCAGGGGAAGGTCATTCACTTGACAAGGGAAATGTCTGAGAAGACAGGTGTGCAACCTGGACCTGGCTTAGATTTCAACATAAAGCCGAAGGTGAGGAAGACTGAAGAGGAGTTAGAGGAGGAGGAAGAGCAGGACACGAAGAAGATGGAAGCACCAAAGGATACCAGTGAGCTCCTGAAGTGGCTGTGCATCCGACAGCAGGAGATGGATCAACAGCAGCAGGAGGATAGACGGCAGCCAGATGAGGATCAGCGGCAACAGGAGGAGGATCGGCGACGACAGGAGGAGGATCAGCGGCGACAGGAGGTAAAGTGGACAGACATTATTAAGGCAATCCATGTCTTAATTCCAGGGCAACCTGATCACACGGTACCTAAAGACATTAAGCTAAAAAAATTAACTGATTTTGAAGACATAGAGGTGTACCTTACTACGTTCGAGTGTATTGCTCTCACATGTACATGGCCGCAGGACCAGTGGGTAATAAGACTTGTGCCATATGTTTCTGGACATGCCCAGCTGGTCTATAGTCAGTTAATCAGACCAGATGCCATAGTATATGATCGGGTTAAGGAAGAAATATTGCGTTGGTATGACATTAGTACTGAAATGTACCGGCAGCGTTTCAGTCACTGAGGATGTCTTATTCTGATGCCCCGAGAGAGACTTTTGCTAAGTTAAAAGACTATTGCAATAAGTGGTTACAACTGGCAACAAAAACCATGGACCAAATTCTGGAGGCTATTGAAATTGAGCAGTTTGTACAGATTCTACCCCAGGATGTACAAGTGTGGGTGAGGGAGCACAAGCCAGAGACTGCAGTGAAAACCATCCAGCTTGCTGAGGACTACCTGGCGGCCAGGACCTCAAGACCCAGAGGACAGAATGTGGCACTCAGACCTGCAGAGCTGGTAAGATCTTTCAATTTTACACCATAGAGGCAGACTAATTATGTAAGAAGAGACAGAGGGGTAAGGGTACCCTATTCTGAGATTATATGCCACGGATGCTTGGGAAAAGGGCATATTGTTAGGAATTGTCCTAACAAAAGATCAGAAGATGCCCATTTAGCCTTGGCCAATATTTTGAATATGTCACCACTGAGAGGATTGGACAGCATCAGACTTTGGGCCTGCAGGACTCAGGCAGTAAACAGACATTGTTGAGAGCAGATCTGCTGCCTACTACTGAATATACCCAGGCTGATACAACTGTAATATGTGTTCATGGTGATGTTTATCAATACCACACTGCCAGGGTTGAAGTGACTGTTAACAACCAGCAGCACTGCATTAATGTGGGATTGGTACCAAAACTACCTGTACCAGTTATCATAGGACAAGGCTTTCCCCATTTTTCTACCCTAATGAGTACCCAACAAGCTACCAATGAACTTGTGACTGTTACCACCAGGCCCCAAGCTGAACAGACCCAATTAACCCAGCTGTTTCCCTTTGAAGAGGACTTGCTTGACAGCCCAGGGAAAACCAAAAAGACCAGGAAACAAAGAAGAAGAGAGAAAAGGTTGTGGTTGGAAACTAAACAGGCTGGTAGCTCTGAGGTTGCACCAGGTCTGATCAGCTGTGATTTAAAAAAAGAACAGTTGTCTGATTCATCTTTAAAACCTTTTTTTTTTAAAGGTCCAGGAAAAAGTAAAAGAAGGACTGCCTCATTTTGTGTTGAATAATGGGTTATTATACCGTAACTGTGTTAATCCAGTAACTCAAGATTGTGTAGAACAGCTTACGGTTCCTAATGTATACAGAGAAAAACTGATGCAATTAGCACAGGACCTACACATGGCAGGCCACAAGGGAAGGGATAGAACCCTTGGGCACATAACCTACAGATTTTTCTGGCCTGGCATTCATAAGAATGTAGCAGCTTATTTCCAAGCATGTCCCCAGTGCCAGTTGGTTGCTTAAGGTGGGAAAGCAGATAAGGTACCTCTGCAACCTATTCCGTATGTTATCACTCCCTTTGAGCACATTGCAATAGACATGGTTGGGCCCCTGACAACCAGTTCAAAAGGCAATACTTTTATTTTGGTTGTCTGTGATTACGCTACAAGATACCCTGAGGCTATACCCTTATGTACTGCAAAGGATCCTCTGATTGCAGAGAAATTGGCTAAAATTTTTAGTAGTGTGGGTATACCTCAGGAGATCCTGACTGACAGAGGAAGTAACTTTACTTCCGAATTGTTAAAGGAACTGTGCAAACTTCTGGGTGTATCAGCAGTATGAACCTCCCCCTATCATCCCCAAATGGATGGCCTTGTAGAACGTTTCAACAAAACCTTGAAAACTATGTTAAAAAAAGTATGTGCAGGAAGAAGAGCATAATTGGGACAGGTTTCTACCATACCATCTTTTTGCATATAGGGAGGTACCCCAGGCTACAACAGGTTTTTCCCCATTCACGCTATTGTATGGTAGGAATCCGCGTGGCCCCCTGAATGTTGTGAAAGACCATTGGGAGGAAGGTAGAAATGTGGAACGTACTGACATATTAGACTACATGACTTCTTTAAGAGAAAAGTTGGTGAGGTTTGTCACCATGGCACATTAGAATGTGTCCAGTAACCAGGCAGAGCAGAAAAGGTGGTACGATGTAGGACTGAAGGAGAAATGTTTTAACCCAAGAGAGCAAGTACTCTTACTTTTGCCATCAATAGAAAACAAACTGTTGATGAAATGGCAGGGTCCCTTTAAGGTAACATGCCAAACAGGGGTGGTAAATGTTGAGATCGAGATGCCAGGGAGGCAGCCCCAGAAATGGGTTTATCATGCCAACTTGCTGCGTAGGTGGGTAGAAAAACTAGCCCCCCCACTCTATTTATTCTATTTATTCATCCTGAACAGGTGCACACTGAGTTGGATGTTGCTTATGTACGATTACACCCTTCTCAAGAGAAGCAGAATGTACAGATCAGTCCTGAGTTAGACCCTGAACAGAGCAAAGAGGTACATGATTTGCTATGGTACTACCAGCACACCTTCACAAATACACCAGGTCGAGCCAAAGGGGTGGTACATAGCACAAAAGTCATACAATCAAAACCCATGCATCAAAAACCTTATAGGTTACCTGAAATGATAAAGTCAGAGGTCATAGATGAGGTACAAAAAATGGAATATCTGGGAGTGATAGTGCCTTCACGAAGTGCCTGGTCTTCACCCATGGTTATGGTCCCAAAAAAGGAAGGCAGTCTAAGGCTATGTTTAGATTTTAGGAAAATCAATGCCATCTCATCCTTTGATGGGTACCCCATGCCCAGAATTGACGATTTGCTGGATGAAATAGGAACTGCTAGATACATCAGCACACTAGACTTGACAAAAGGGTATTGGCAAATACCCTTTGCATTAGAGGCACAGGAATTGACTGCCTTTTGCACTCCCATTGGTCTGTATCAGTTTACAACAATGGACTTCGGTCTTCATGGTGCCTCTGCCACATTTCAGAGGTACATGGACCACATTCTTAGACAACACACACAGTATAGTGCTGCATATTTGGATGATGTTGTTATCTTTAGTCCAGACTGGCAAACCCATTTGACAAATCTAAGTGCAGTCATACAAGCCATTACTGATGCAGGACTGACCATTAACCCAGCAAAATGTTCCTAGGGTTTGTAATTGGACATGGGTCAGTAAAACCAAAAAGGGTAAGGTAGAGGCTGTTGCAAATAGTCCTAGTCCCACCATAAAAAAGCATGTTCATTCCTTCATGGGTTTAGCAGGGTACTACAGGACATTTATCCCTGATTTGTCAACCGTAGTGACCCCTTTGACTGAACTCACCAAAAACAAATTTCCTAATAAGGTTAAATGGACTACTGAGTGTGAGAAAGCCTTCCAGAACATAAAGGCTATTTTATGTTCTGCCCCAGTCCTTAAGAGTCCAAATTTCCAGGTGCCCTTTGAAGTGCATACAGATGCATCAGACACAGGGATAGGGGCTGTTTGTCCCAGACTGACAAAAAGGGAGAGCATCCTGTGATCTATATCAGCAGAAAACTTCATGAGCGAGAACAGAAATACTCGACCATTGAGAAGGAGTGTCTCACCATGAAGTGGGCCATTGAGTCCTTATGCTATTGCCTGTAAAATAAAAGAACAAAAGCCTAATTATTTCCTTGATGTTGGTCACCTGGCCATGATGTCAGCAGCCATAAGGCTATAAAAACTCACCACTAGAGGGATATTCAGAGAGAGGTATGCCAGTGAGCTGCTGGTCTTGCAGGAGGAAGGTGTGCTTGTTTTCACACCAGTGTATTGGTTTAAAAAGTGCTAAAATTAAGAGAAGAAGTGACTAGGGAAGAGTCATCTTCAGAGTTTTGTTTATTTTGGTGTGTTGACTAACACCTTTTTTTTTTTCATTTCTGTAAATATTAATTTTATTTGATTTTGAATAAAAAATCATAAACGCTTTTGTGCATTTATTTTATGCATCATACCTCCTGCCTAAGTGTCTGTTATTCCCACACCATAGCAGAGGCCATCCTGACTGGTTTTCGTAGGGTTAAGTGGAATTACTGCCTGTTAAAATTCTTGAGAGGCGATAGAGGGAAAGATGAAACCAATGCCAGAAGGAGTGGGGGGGGGTCCTGCAGGGGTAGGAATGGAATGGTCAGGGAGAGCACAGGTTGTGAAGAAAGTATTAAAGGTATCGGTGACTGGTGCAGAATCAGATTCTGTCAAGTCTTCGAAATTTAGGACGGAGGAGGGCTTCAGAAACATGAGGGTCCATGAGGGAATGGAGAATGTTCCAGAAGTTAGATGGAGAGCTAGGTCTTGCCTGCAGCTGGGATTTGAAAAAAAATGATTTGGCTTTTCTGATGGCCTTGGTGCAAGCATTTCTATGGGACTTATATAGTTGAAGATATGAGGGTAGGAAGGAAACCTTGACTTGAGCCCAGAATGTATTCCAGGTTCTACAAAGGGTAAGGAGGTCTGGTATTATCCAAGGGTGGTGATGACATTTTGCTCATGCCTTTTTAAGGGGAGTATGGATATCCCAGATACAAGTTAAGGTACAGGAAAAAAAGCAGGAGTGCAGTGTCGACATCAGGGGCTGAAAACATGGGAGACCAGTCTGCTTGAGTTAGGGTCCTGGAGGAGGGAATTGGAGTCTAGGATGCAGAGAGGGCGATAACATATATATTTGGTAGGTTACTTGAGAACTGAAGCTTTTCTTACACATAACTTGATACAATGATCACTGAGGGCATCGGGGAGTATGCCAACAGCAGAAATCTGTGAAGGTGGGAGGTGAGCACCCAGTTGAGGAGAGAGTGGTTGGGAGATTTAAGGTTAAGGCATGTTGGTTCTGAGATCAACTGAGATAGGTTTAGTGATTCAATTTTAAGGGTGGTGAATTTGGAGGAAGGGGAGATCCAGTCCAGGTTGAAATCATTGAGCAGGATAAGATCACCCTTACCTGTGTAGCATAAGATGGCAGAAATGCACTCTACAATGGAGTTCTGGGCTACTTTGAGTGGGCTGTATAGTAATCCAGTATAGACTGGGAGAGTGGAGGGACGGGAGAAGAGTAAAATGAAGAGCTCATGGGAGGATGGATGGGCTTCACGGTGGGGGATGGAGCATGAAAGGAATTGCCTAGTATTAATTGCCACACCACCACCACACTTACCACATTCCTAGCGGAATAATTTGAAATTGGGGTAGAGAGGGATTAGTCTAAAATCCTGGCAGAGAGCCATGATTTAGTCATGCACAGAATATCGGGGGGGGGGGGGTTGTGTGACCCAGACTTTGAGGGCATCTATTTTTGGTAGAAGGCTCCTTCTATTTAGATGGAATTTGTAGGCCCTCTGGCAGTTCAGAGGGAGTGGGAATGGATGGGGGACCTGGGTTTATTTCGACATCCCCAGAGAGGACTAAGAGGAGTAGATAAAGGGAAAATTGGGAGGGGTGGTATTTAGACCTTTTGGAGGTGAGTTAGTGGAGAGGAGGTGAAGAGAGGCAGGCTCAGCAGAGGAGGGCCTCAAAAAGTTAGAAAGGAAGACAAAAGTAAGTTAGAATGAGTGAGATGAGGAGAGAGGGAGTAGTCAGCTGGGGAGAGTGGGTACACGGTAATGTGAGTGAGTTGGAGGAGGGAGGAGAAAGGAGACAGAATCTGTATCTGAAGCTTATGGAGGAAGAAGTAAGGGGCCTGGTCTTGCAGGATAGAGAACGAAGAAGAGCCCTTAGCAAGAAAGAAGTTAATGGCAGATCTGCAGAGGGGCCTGCAGCAGCATTAGAGGTTATTTGCGCCAGGAGATAGCTATGGCATTCAAGCAGTTAGTGACAGGAGGGATTACTAGTATAAGGTATGCAGTTGAGTGTCAAAAAAGGATTTCCAATAGTGGAATGGAAGGTGTTGATGTGTGGGGAGAAGTCCAGTTTGCTGTCCAGCCACCTCCCCAATATTTAAAGACTGGTATTGCCTCGAGCTGGGTGCCATCAGGGTAGAGAAGAGCAGGGAAACTGGAAGCCAAACCAGCTTGTAGCCAGTGCCGAAGATTATAGAAACATTGTTTTTTGTTATCGATTTTGAGTTGGTTTGCCTGGGACCAGTTGAGCATGTTTAGGAAATCTCACTGGAGTGGGACCTCGACTGCAGTGGATGATTAGTAAAGCAAAGATACTGTGTGTCAATCTGTCAAAATGGGAGAGTGCCTCAGAAAAACACTAGCAAACAGGCAAGAAGGTGGGGTGGGGCAACAATGGGAAAACATCAAAACCGCCATCACAGAGACAACAAGCCTTTGTGTGAAGCAAATAAACAAACCAAAACAAAAGAAAAAAACACTATGGCTCTCAAAAGAAGTGGCAGGGAAGGTAAGGGAGAAAAAGATAGCATTCAGAAAGTATAAGGAAACACAGAAGGAGCAGGACAGAGAACTGCACCAGTTAAAGCAGAAGGAAGCGGGCAAGACAGTCAGAATAGCAAAGGCCCAAACCCAGGAAAAGATAGCCAACTTGGTTAAGAAGTGGGATAATACCTTTTATAGGTACATTAGGGAGCAAAGAAAGACTAAGGCAGAGATACTGAGGCTGAACAAAGAGGAAGGTGGTTGGGAAGAGACCGACAGTGAAAAAGCAGGGATACTGAACAAATACTTCTGCTCAGTATTCACAATGGAAAAGCAGGAGGAAATACCTAATCTGGTCAATAGAAGCACTCTGGATAGGGAGGTTGATATTAGTCCTTTCACAGAAAAATGGGTTCTGAAAGAGCTCTAAAAACTGAAGGTGGATAAAGCAATGAGGCCTGATGAGATACACCCCAGAATTCTAAAAGAACTAAAGGAAGAACTAGTAACACCACTGACTATCCTTTTTAATAAATCATGGGAGGATGGTGTGGTACCTGAGGACTGAAGGAGGGCGGATGAGATTCCCCTTCACAAAAGTGGGAGCAAGACAGAGGCAGGAAACTACAGACCTGTCAGTTTGACCTCAGTGGTAGGGAAAATGATGGAATCACTTCTGAAGGAAAGAATTGTTGAGTAGCTACAGGCCAGTGGGGCACAGGACCAAAGGCAGCATGGATTCACAGTGGGAGGATCATGTCAGATAAATCTAATTGATTTCTTTGACTGGGTGACCAGTGTAGTAGACCAGGTAGGGGCTGTGGACATGGCCTACCTAAACTTTAGCAAGGCATTTGACACAGTCCCACACAAAAGATTAATAAACAAATTAGCCCGCCTGGGAGTGGGTCCCAGGGTGGTAGCCTGGTTAAAACACTTGTTGGACAACAGGACACAGCAGGTAATAGTAAATGAAGTCCACAGTGAAGAAAGGAGGGTTATAATATTTGCGGTGGGTTAATCCAGGTCCTGAATATTTAAGACTGGTCTGGCTCAAAATTGAGTTAGACTTTATTCAATCCAAGAACATTGACCCCCAGACATTGTTCTATCTAAAAATAGCCTCCCTACCGGACACTATTAGTTGTCCTATTATCCGAACGTCCCTCAGAGTTCACATGCAGCTTTGTTCATTTCTGCGGTATTCCCCAGAAATGGACTTGTCCCAGTCCATTTGGAATTTCACATCTTTCTCAATAAACAAAAAGATGATATCTCGTAAATGGTTGCCCCAGATCGGGGATGGGATAATTTCTACTTTTCTGGATGACGCAGGGGAATGGCTCTCAGTTTCTAATATCAACCGCAAGTTTGATATCCCCTTAACTTTTTACTTTAGGGTGGCCCAATTGAAACATTTACTCTCTACAATATTTGGTAATGTCCCTCCTTGTCCTCCTGATTTTCTGTTTGTATTGGATCTCTCTCCTTTATTGTGGTCACCAGGTACTATTTCCAAAATATATCGTGTCCTATATCAATGGAGATATGGGAGACCAGAAGGCCCTACTAGGCTCTGGGTCTCTTTTTTTCCTCAATATACTCCTAATTGGCCAGCTTTATGGAAGTTCTGTCATAAATATGTCTCTCAGGATAGAATCCGCCTTATGCAATTTCATATATTGCATAACATGTATTATACCTCTGTGAAGCTAAAGAAATGGGGTCTTATAAGTTCGGGGGCTTGTACCAGAGGATGTCAAGAAGAAGGTACGCTTTTTCACGTCTTTTGGTCATGTCCTAAGATAAAGTCATTACGGATAGCCATACAGAATAACCTAGACCCCATACTGGGTTTGCAGGAATACTTCACTCCAGATGTATGTTTGTTGGGGGATTTATCCTCTATCAAGGTTAGAATCAGAAGGTTTCATATTTCCATGATTGCACTATCAGTTAAGAAAATTGTGCTTCGGCACTGGAGGGATGCATTAAGCCCAACATATCAGGAATGGGTTAATTAAATTTTGGCAAACTTACGTACTGAGAGAGCGATAGCGAGCCTCCACAATAAGTTGCAGTGGTACAAGAATACTTGGGATCCCCTTCACATGTTAATTATGGTCAGAGCTGCTAAATGAGTCTGTATATCCAGTGCTTTTTATTTTGTGATACTATATTGTATCCTTCCATTTGTGTAAGTACCTTGCTGCTGTATGAGGTGGGGGGGATGGGGACAGCTCACGTATTATTCTGTGTATAAGCACTGTATGTGGTAATTTTCTGTCCCCTGTATTACTAAAAAACTTACTAATAAAATATGAATTATAAAAAAAAAAGAAAGGAGAGTTACTAGTTGGGTACCGCAGGGTTCAGTACTGGGGCCAGTCCTTTTTAATGTCTTTATAAGTGACATTGCAGAGGGACTGGACGGGAAAGTATGTCTCTTTGCAGATGACACAAAGATCTGCAACAGGGTTGATACACAAGGTGGGGTGGAAAAGATGAAAAGAGACTTGGCAAGGTTGGAGGAATGGTCAAATATATGGCAGCTTAGAGTCAATGCAAAGAAGTGCAAAGTAGTGCACCTGGGAAACAAAAACCCAGGAGAAGAGTACACAATGAGGGGTGAGATACTGACAACAACAAAAATAGAAAGGGACCTGGGGTTAGTCATATCAGGTGACCTAAAGATGGGCCAGCAATGTGAGAAGCCAGTAAGGAGGGGTGGGGGATACTGGGATGCCTAGGGTGAGGCATCACCAGTAGAAAACAGGAAGTAGTTGGCCCTCTGTACAGACAGTTGGTAAGACCACATCTGGAGTACTGTGTACAGTTCTGGAGACCCCATCTCCGCAAAGACATAGACAGGGTGGAGGCTGTCCAGAGGAGGGCAACCAAAATGATGCAGAGTCTGCATCAGAAGACATATGAAGAAAGACTAAAGGAACTAAAGATGTATAGCCTCGGGGAAAGAAGGGAGAGGGCGGACATGATAGAAACTTTCAAATACCTCAAGGGAATCAACAAAGTCTGAGAGGGTAGCATCTTTCAGAAAAAGAGATGTGCAAAAACAAGAGGACACAATTTGAAGATAGAGGGGGGATGGCTCAAAAGTAATGTGAGGAAGTATTTCTTCACAGAGAGCATTGTGGATACATGGAACAGCCTTTCTGAGGAGGTTGTAGAGTCAAAAACAGTTGGGGAATTCAAGAATGCATGGGACAGACATAAAGTAATTCTAGTGGGGGGTAGGATGGAGTAGGCTGTTGGTTAAATAGGATCTGCAGCTTATCCATTAGGTAGGGAAATGGGCAGACTAGGTGGGCCAAGCGTTCCTTATCTGCCGTCAAATTCTATGTTTCTATGTTAGTCAGTACCAGCAGGAACATCTGACAGAACTAGACACGTAGTGGATTCCTAGCAGGGAGAGGGCCTCAAACAATTGGTACAACCAACAAGAGAAAGGGCTATCCTGGATCTAGTACTGACAAATGAGGAAAGTATACAGATCTCCAGGTAGAAGGTCACCTGGGGGCCAGTGACCATCACTTGGTATGGTTCAGTTTGGCCACTAGAACTCAATCAAATCAAATTAAATCAAACTTTATTTATCAAAAGCACCTTTCTAAAATCAAGGCACTTGTACATAGTTAACTGAAATAAATCAATAAATAAAAAAATACAATTAATTAAAATCATAAATACAGCAAGTTAAAACTCATAACAGTGGCATTAAAAACCAGTATATGCTAGCCTAAAAAGAAACATCTTCAAAGCCACTTTGAAGCTTTGGACAGTCAGGCAATCTTGCACCTGACAATCATCCCATTCCAAGGCAAAAATATGTGACTTCAGAGGAGCTGACTTTGATAAGATGGCCAACAGAATTAAGCTAGCCCTGGCAAGAAGAAATACAGGTGAGGGGGTACAGGCAAAGTGGGAAGCATTAAGGATGCAATATTTGAATCAATATCCCATTGTGTTAGGGAGAAAGGCAAGAGCAAAAGAAGGAGGAAACTACTTTGGTTCTCAAAAACAGTAGCAGAAATGATCAGCGCCAAAAGGTTGGCCTTCAGGAAATATAAGGCAATGCAGCAGGATGAAGATAGGGAGGCATAACAAACTTCCCTAGGGCGAGCAGGGAAGGCAGTTAAGCAGGCAAAGGCCCAAACTGAGGAAACACTAGCACGAACAGTAAAATAAGGGGACAAGACTTTCTATAGATACATTAGTCAAAGGAGAAAGTCCAGAGAGGGTATTGCTAAGACCAAAGGGGATAAGGGGAAGTGTGTGGTGGAGGACCAAGGAAAAGCATATATCCTAAATAGATACTTCTGCTCAGTATTTACTGAGGAGAAGGTAGGGAAGGGTCCACTGCTCAGCACCATGGACATTGGGGGGAGGGAGGTGTGGACAAGTCTCTTCACAAAAGAGAGTCCTACAAGAGCTCACTAAGCTCAGGGTGGACAAGGTAATAGAACCTGATGGCATACACTCTAAGAAATGGTACGTTATTTTTTTTTACACTGTAAGTGTGTAGATGACCATTTAACACAGTGTGTGTAACATTAACTCACAAATGTGTCATATTAATGAAACTGATTGCTTTGATACTAGCATACACTGCACTTAACTAACCAGTGTGTATTTGTAGCAGTACAGTGTTTGGGGCCATACGTATAAGCCATTATATATCTCTATGACTTCAACCAGTGTGTTGCACCCACAGTGTGATCCCATGAGCTTTTGGAGGGTGCATCCCCCTATGCTTAGGGAGTGGATGGAATAATAACATTGGTAAAAAAGGACCCAGTCTACTTCCTATTAATGTTAGTTATGTGGCTTTGATATAGCATATACTACAGCCCCATGACTTCCAGTGATGCAGAGCACCTGAAAGCAACTTCATCTACCAGCTCCAGCCACCCGCCACATTTTATGCACATTTTTGGAGGAAAACCAACTTAAATTACAACCTCTCCACTCCTACTAGAAGTTGAGCATACCTGCCTTGTACTTCAGTCAGCTGAAACCAGATGGACACCAAAATGAAGATGGTACCTCCACGAAATACTCCCCTGGTCACGCCGGAGAAGGCCCGAAGAAGTCTCAGGCCTCTCGCACAGTGGATACAGTTGTGGTGCATTCCCCGATGGATCAAGAGCTGCCTACCCTCAGCAAGTTCTTGGAGGAGTTCAGGCCATTTAAAGAGGAACTCTGAAACATCTCCTCTGAGATCAAATCGCTTTCTCAAGCAATGGAGGAAGAGTTCCAATGCACCACAGACAGTGAAGCCCGAGTCTGTTCCCTCGAAAAGTGGTCAGATAAGGTTGATTCCAAGCTGGTCACCACTAGGCAATGGATGGCCTGATTAGAGTTCAAATTGGAAGATCTATTGGGCTGAGTCGAAGAAACAATGCAGTCCTCATAGGGCTTCCAGAAAAGGAGGAAGGCATGGACACTGTGTTATTTGTCAGAAAGCTGGTGGAAAAAATCACTGGTCCCTCTCCATTTGGGTCCCAGTACATCATAGAATAGGTGCACTGATCTCTTCGCCCAATGCCTCCAGCTGGTGCTCCACCATGCCTCTGATAATTCATTTTCTTAATTTCTTAGCGCGCCAGCATTTTCTAACTAAAGTACGTGGACTGCAAGAGGTCAGATTGGAGGGCACGAAAATCAGAGTTGCCCAAGATCTTCCAGTGACTGTGAAACAAAGAAGGGCAGCCTTTCATCCTTTAGTATTGAAACTGATAGCAGCTGACATAAAGTTTAAAATGAACTACCCTGCACGTCTTCAAGTACAGGTAGTGGGTAGCTAGACATCATATGAAGATTCTGAGAGTGCACTTACAAATCTGAAAGCATCCCTCCCTGGTCTTTTTCATGACCCATGATCTGGGAACTGAGATGCCAGTGAAAATTTCAGTCTGCTTATGATATATGGGATATAGTAAATTTGCAGTGGGGATGCCTGGCGCTGGGTTTCTGAGATGACCCTTTTCCAACTTATGGTGATACGGTACCTTTTTGCATCGTGGATTTATGCTATTTACTTGTCTCAGCATTCAAAGACAGTCCCTTGATTTATTTATTTATCTATATAGGACTGTGGAATGGACCGGAATTTTTGCCTCAAGATTACCGGAGTTGTCATGTTGGGTGCGTATCCTTCTACTTGAACCAGGGAGCTTTGCAGCTTATTTTTCTCCTCCTCACAATTGCGCATGTTTTCGGAGCATTCAGCCTAATTACTTAATTTGCAGCAGTGCATGATCAGAGTAGCTAGAGGGAGCAAGAAGCTCATGTTTCATGGCTGACTAAAGACTGCACAACTTACGCAAACAAGACTGTCTGTCAAATTTTGCTGGGAGTCGAGGGGTATACACATGAAGTATTTGAGACCAGTCTACCTGCTATTTTTCCAGTCTGTTCTTTATTTTGACTGCTACAGCTGAAATGTTTACTATTCCTGTTAGAATTTTGTTGGCGTTAGAGCAACAGTTGCAGTCTTGGCAGAGGAACAATTATGGGGATCAGAGAGTCTTTCTGAATCCAAAGCCTGCCATGTTTCTTAGATAGATGACTGTTTAACAAGGGACAAGTTGGAATTTTCTCTTTCTCTTATGGTTGACATTTGATCCAGTTCATTCTGAGGGTCCCCTGTTTTGTCTCATATGGATTTTTAAGTTTGGATAGGATAAGTTTACAACTAGTACTTTTATAATTGTTCTTGTTACTGGATATATGTAGCCTGGTTATACTGTAGTAATACTGGCTGTGGTTAGCCAATTATAACAGAGTTTCAGTTTGTATCTATTCATCATTATATAAGAAAAGCTTTAAAATAATAGTTGTAGGTTCTGTTTAGGTTGGCTGGAGAGGGGAAGTGGTAATCGTTGTACAGATTGTGTCAGTGGGTGGGATGGGTGGGTTGGAGGAGTGTTCCGACTCAGGGTCTTCTTGTTCATTATTTCATGTTTGGGGGAGTTGAGTGGGGGTATTGAGTTGTGGGAAGGAGGGAGGATGGGGGGGTGGGATGCACAGAAAGAATCCATTAAAGGTCATCCTGGGTAAAAGTGTGTATCAAGACCCTAAAATAGGCAGTTTCTCTTACTTATTGGGCAAATGGCTAGAGAACTAAATTTTGCAACATGGAACATCAAAGGGGCAGGACAGAAATTAAAGTAGTACAAAATACTTAAACATCTGAATTTGTTGAAGGCTGATATTACATTCATACAAGAATCCCACTTGCTTAATACTGAAGCTATGAAGCACAGAAGGCAACAAATGGGGCAGATTTTCTCAGCTGGTGGGAGCACCCAAAGCTGAGGGGTTCTGATAATGATCACAAGATCTGTTCTATTTGTTCCCATTGAGACTATCAGTAATCCACAAGGCAGATTTTTGTTTGTCAGGGGTACCTTGCATACCTCAGAGATCTTGGTGGGCAGTATCTATGGCCCAAACGCTGACTCTCCTGGGTTCTTCATACAGCTGATTAATGTACTGATTCCCTCTTTGTTACTCCCTATGGTACTGGGGGGGACCTGAATTTGGCTTTTGACCCAAGCATGGACCGAACAGGTCTTACCCCATAAGGGCATTTCTCCAGCACAATGATCACTTACAGATATGGTCGATTACCTGGGTTTATGTGATATTTGGTAAGTCTTATACCCCACAGACAAAGGATGCACATTTACCTCCCAGGTACATGGAACTTTATCATGGATTGATTACATATTTATCTCTCAAGTACTCCTCCTAGGGCATTAGATTCAGCCATTTGCCCAGGTCTTCCATCTGATCACTATCTAGTTTCCTGACAACTCTTGTTCTCCTCTCTTCCTAAAAGTGGAGGGCATTGGAAGCTGAATAACCAGCACTTATAGGACCCAGAAGTAATCAAATACATATCGAAACATATCTCCCAATTTGTTTCCATTAACCAGAATTCCACTTGGAAGGTCGATGTGGAATGGTGTGCACTGAAGGGGTACTTAAGGGGGATTTTGATTGATCTGGCTTCTAAGAGGAAGAAGAAAAGAGAACAGAAATTAACTACTCTGCTACAAATCAGAAATATTGATGCTAGGCTTTCTCCACAATCCCCTGAGCAGCTTAGACAGGACCTTATCAAACTGAAAACACATATTTATATCTTCTGAGGGTGAAGGAAGAATTCTGTATTTTTAAAAACCAATGCCAGCTAAACAGACCAAGGAGAAAAGGCAGGAAGACTCCTTGCACTGAGAGTTAATCAACAAGGATCTTCTAGGCTTATTGCAGCCATCCAGTCATCTGCAGATGGTGCCTTAAGAACTTTCCAGCTGATATTGTACAGGAATTCAGATGTTACTATAATAAGCTATATACTTCAATGTCAGACCACCCCAACAATGCAGACACTGGATGAGTATCTAGTTAATTCTCATCTGCCTTCTCTTTCAGAAGCACAACAACTCTCTCTACTACCTCCAATTTCTCATACTGAATTAGCAAACATTATTAAAGAACTTCCTTTGGAAAAAAAAAAAACAGAGCCTGATGGGTTTTCCCCTAGCTTTTATAAAATATTTGCAGATCAGTTAATCCCTTTGTTATTGTCTTTGCATCAGCATATTCTCTCTGGGTGCACAACAGATACATCTCTGTTTGAAGCCCGGATTATTCTCATGCCCAAGCCCGGTAAATGCCCCAAACTAGTTTCTAGTTACAGACGTATCTCCCTCCTAAATCAAGATATTAAAATCCTGACTAAATTGTTTGCTGAACAGATCAGCACAATACTTTCTGACCTCACTGGGCCAGAGCAGGTGGGGTTTATGAAGGCAGGTCCTCAGCCGATCATTTATATACCCTTTCACCCATCTTCTCAGCTTCCAGAGATGCAGACTTCCCAGCAGTTCTAGTTTCTTTGGATACTGAGAAGGCTTTTGACAGAGTTGACTGGAAATTTTTATTCAGAGTGTGACATGCCTATGGCTTTGCTCCTGAATTTCAAAATTGGATACAGGCCCTTCACGAGTTCCCGACAGCCCGGATATCCTGTAATTGGGTAATATCTGAGCACTTCCCCTCCACTCTGATATGAGGCAAGCCTGCCCCCTTTCTCCCTTACTTTTCAATGAGTACTTGGAACCCCTAATTAGTAGATTAACTGAATGTCCCTGATACAAGGTATCACTATTCAAAGTCATGAAATTAAGGTATCGGTTTACACAGATGATCTCCTGCTTCATTTATCATATCCAACATCCTCCATTCCCCCATGCTGGAGATCATCAATGAATTGAGTGCGTTTTCTCTTTACAAGTTGAATTAGGAGAAGACAGTGGTGTTTCCTCTCAATCATGCAGCTCTTAAGACATACATTATCCCTTTGGGGCTTTCCTGGGAAGCCAAGCCCCTAAGATATTTGGGGATTGACCTCACCAGAAATCAAACTCATCTTCAGAAAAAGAATCAAGATTTACTGCTCATTACACTCAGCAAGATTTAAATAGATGGTCCCTCTTTACGATTTCGCTTTGGGGAAGGATTAATCTGATCAAAATGAATGCCTTCCCTCGTCTCTTTTACCCACTTAACATGCTAAATGTATGGCTTCCCTTTTCCTGGTTTAAAAAGTCCACAATCTCATTATGCACTTTATCTGGGCTGGTAAAAGGCCAAGACTAGCATTCCATAAGTTATCAGCCCCAAAGCCTAAAGGAGGCCTGTGTCTCCCTCATATAGGCTTGTACTACTGGGCAAGTTATGCCAGTAAATATCTCATATGCTTGACCATGGGGGAATTTAATGACAACAGTAATTACACTCCATTATGGCTCAGAACAGAAATAGCTCAAATCAGATCTCAAAGTACCTCCCATTCTGCACTTCTATATATCAAGGTTAAATTTCTCCTTACCCAACTACAAACTTCACCGATAGCTATCTCCATCTGAGTCCACTCCCAACTTTGAGCTTTCCTAAAGTATAAGAATACTCAACACTTGGCATAACCCTTCCTAGGCAATCCCAATTTTAGGACAAAGGACAAAACTTTCTCTTCCCTTTGGCTCATTCAACTAAGGGATTGCTCACTTTTGCATTTGGTTAAAGAAGGTGGAACATGGCTCTCCTCTTCAGAAATTATGAATAACTTGGGGATCTCACCTTTTAATATCTTCAAAGTTTTTCAGCTTCAGCACCTTGTAATAAAAGCCATTGGGGTTGCTCCCTCGCAATCACATTGTCCAGGTCTATCTTTTCAATTTGATCTGAGCCCTTTTGCAGGTCTTCCATAAAGAGTGTCCAGAATGTTCTGGTACCTATGTGATTGAATATACCCAGATTATTTTGGCCCATCCACCTATTGATCTTCTCTGCTCCTGAATACATGCATAGACTGGTCTATTCTGTGGCATAATTGTCACAGATTTGTCACTCAGGATAGGCTTTGTCTTATGCAATTCCATATATTACATAATTTATATTATTCACCATTTTTTTAAATGATCATGGATGACTGAAACCCATCTTAAAATCTTGCATGTTTTGTTCCCCCGATGTTGCTTTGCCCTGCCACTTTCTGATGACAGTCCGATGGTTGGCATTGGTGATTTGGCATATTGCCTGTACGTTTCTCTGGTGTGCCATTTTGTTTGAATCGGGTGGGAGCATTTTAGCCGCATGCTTTGATTGAGCGCCCAGGCTCAGAGCGGCTAGTGGAAGTGCGGACTGAACTCTGTGAGAAGTTATTTGGTGAAGGCTGTATCCAAAGCACTTTCAGAGTAAAAGGGTTAGTGCTTGGAAGCATGGAGATACCCTAATGATGACAGGCTTGTTTAACCTTTTTTAAAGGTATGTCAGCACTGCCTAGGGACTAGAGCTTTAAAGTTTGTTTTTATTTTGTTTGAATTTACTGCGCTTAGTGGAGCACCTATTTGCTTTGCCTCAAACAGGTGTGTGACTTTCCAGAGAAGATGAGGGGAGATGGGAGATTTTCAGAGTCAGCCAGAGGAACTTTTGGGACAGAGATTGAGAGCGTACCATGGACTCTCGGAGTAAAAAGATAGTCCCGCTCCTTGAGACTGTGAATTGTGGAGAATAGTCTGCATTGACCTAAGGTATCCTGTAACAGGAGATTGAACTAACTGACTAGCTAAAAACTGGGCCAAAAGAGAGACTTCTATGTCTAAAGTGGAGCCCTTTAAATGCAATGCAGAGGCTCAAGGAATGTTTGTTCTGAATGGAGTACAATTGTCTCAGTTTTATCTGATTGTTTGTATTGAGTCCCTGTAAAGTACTTTATAATGCTTGTTTGTCCTATGTATTCCTATGAAATATACTTTAAATAATTGTTTGTATGTATTGTTAAGTTCCTACTAAAGTTTGTATCAATGATTATCGATGACTGTGACCAGCCATTAAAAGTTATTATATTGCTATATATTGGAAATGTTTTTTATGAGTAAGAAATGCTTATTTTAGTTTTAGGATATTGTTTTTAAGGTAATCCAAGTTCTCTATTAACAAACAAAGGACTTATAGTACATTGAATATAGAATTTATTAATTAGGAGATCGTTGCTGAAATTTAGATGAATGCAATGAATGAACAATATAGATTTTTATGGAGTCACTTTGTGATGAATTTGGGTTGGCTAGACAGGTCTGCCTATGATTGCTTGACACAAAAAGTTTGTTAATTTCTATAGTAAGAGGTTGCCATTGCAGCATAGTAGTAAGGTGTTAATGGAGTTAAGACACTTGAGCCCACTTCTGAATACAGCTTCAGCATATGTGATGAACTGACTCAACATATAGTTATGGATCCAGATCCTTGACCTGATATATGTGGCACACAGTGCAGACTAGCATAAGGTGCTCAATTGGGTCCCATATAAGTGGGATACAGGGAAGCATTCACTGCAGGGTACCTCCATTGGGGCCCTGAATGGGTACAAAGCCAGAAGTACAAGTGGGCTTTATTCAGACCTTGTGACAGTGATATCTTGACTTATGTATGGGTCAAAGTAGCAGCAAAGGCTGATAACAGTTTTTAGAGTGAGGCAGAGTGACTGACACAAATTCGTCTTCAGCTTGATTCAGTGATAGACCTTTGAATGAGGAAGGTATAACTAGGAGAGCCAAGTTACTTTTAGAGAGAACCTGGGTGGGCTGTCTCTTATAAGAAACAATAGCGGCCCTTGGACTTATGGTCAAATTAAATAAGAAAAGTAAAGCTAAGAGTAGAAGGTCAAGTGAGACAGTATTTATAAATAATGATAATAAATGATTAACTTGCTTATCAAAGTGGTTTTATGTAAGCAGAAGGATGTTTAGTAATATACCGTTTATAGATTTTATGAATCTTAATGTATAAGTGAATGTTTGGATAAATTTATGTTTAGTGAATGTTAAATGTTCCTATGTTGTACTGGTTTAAATAATCGATCAACAATAAACTACTACTACATATTATTCACCACAAAAAATGGCTAGATTGGGGATGATTACTTCCTCCACTTGTACGAGGTATGACTCAGAGGAAGGCTCATTGCCTCATATCTTTTGGGACTGTTCAAAAGTGGCCCCCTTATCGGCTCTTATCAAATAAAGGGTGAACCCCTGCTAGGGCTCGAAGACTTATTTACTGCAGAGGTCTGTATACTTGGGGACTTCTCAAACATTTCAGTCCATAACCGTAGGTTTCATATGGCTTTAGTTTCAATGTCTGTTAAGTAAAATTGGTACTGCGGCACTGGAAAGACAAGGAAATAATTACTTATACTGAATAGTTACATGAGCTGTTGGCTAATGTGAGAACAGAGAAGGCAATTGCAAGCCTTCACCACAACTCAGTAAGATTTACCAAAATATGGGCCCCTTACAAGCACTTTATTCCCTATAATTTGTCTGAGCTTGGTCTCCAGATCAGGGCTAAAAGATAATGTTGACTCTTTTCTGTGCAGGTGTAACCGACCCCCACTGGTCCCCTTGTTCAACTGGCAGGGCTGCTCCTCTCACACATGGCGCCATTGAGAGGGATGGGGGTTGTTTCTACAGTTCAGTTTACTAGTACATCTAAGCCTGCCATCCTCAGACAGGCAAACCAAGTGTGGCAACTACCTAACTCAAACCTGGGGGACCATTTACCATGGCCATCAACATGGGTCCCTGGGAGAAAACGTTTGCTCACAATTATGCTAGGTTTGCACTTCTGGTCAGGGGCACCCAAATAACTCCAGACACAGTGGAAGCAATAACAGTACTGTCCAAACCAGGTTGGGATTCTAGAGTGTGGCTTTTATTCACATACTCAGAGAATAATCACAAAGCGAAGATGGACCTGCACAGGGCTACTCCCAGTGGTAATGCAGATTGCTGAGGTACACAGAACACACACAGTGAACCCTCAGGTTCAGAATGGAACAACAAAAACTTTCTGGTTCTGAATTTCACAGTGAACTCTCTGGTTCTGAATTACACAGCAAACTCTCTGGTTCTGAATTAGACAGTGAGCTATCTGGTTCTGAATGGAGATTGGCACACATGGCCAGATTTTGTACTCTTTCCTTGACTAGGTACCCTCGGCCAGTATTAGGAAACTTTCCCATATTTCATGAGGAATTACTGGTGGCACACTTGATCTCCAATGAGCACATACAGGCTCACAGAAAATGCAACCCACATATGGGCAAACTATTTTCTTCAGGCACTGGCCAAATGCACTAAGAGAAAACACAGGTGCCCTAACTGAACCAGGAGAGACAAACCGGTTGCTCCAGATGGGGGGGGGATCTCCCACCTTTTGCTTCCAAATTTATACTTGGCCATTCATCTGGTTAATAACACCCTTCACAGAAAACTTGTAGGTGCTATCTTGAAATGTCTTTCACATTTAACATACTACTTTACACACCTCTGAGGTGTCATGAAGTTAAATGTTCTGTAATTGGCAATGTATTTTCACTAGACTCCAACGTTAGCAAGCACTTTTAAATAAGACAGGAACTAAAAGGTCTGTACTTGACAAGACTCTCTCTGGACCCCATAGTAGGAAGACACTTTTAAACAGAAAACAGTCTAGGTGACAGAGTCCCCTTGCCAGAGAAAACTCACCACAGGAATGCAGGTGTCCCAGGGCTTTTCCACACAAAAGTCACAGGTACTCACAGAGCAGTTGAATCTCGGGCAGCTTCAACACAGTCCAGGCTGGACCAGGGGATTATCCCTTATCCTGGAATCCCCCCATCCTTCCCGGGATTGGGCACTAGAAAACCCACTTGGAAACGGTTTCCACCACTTCACTCTCTGTCTTCTATGTTCTTCTTCTATGGTGAGAACAAACTACCCAAACCACAGTGGTAGCTCTCTGGCAGAGCTAAAAACAGAGGAGCTGCCTACTGCAGCCTCCTCCTGGTACTCCACTCTGCAGACTACTGAACTCTAACTCAACATTCTATCACTCTCTCCCCAGCTCGCATTCCAATGTGGCTTATGATGCTGCAACAGTTCTAAAGTGACATCTTCACTCCAGCTCAGTTGAGACTGAAAGCAGAGTGTGACAATGAAATCCATTTAACTGGCATTTCCCAAGCTTCCTGTCCCTGATTCTAAGTGGGATTCTAGTAACCCCTGGGGACAAGGGGGTTACACCAACCCTCAGCCAGGAAAATGACTTTACCCAGTCATTACCTACCTGGCACCAGACCAACCTACCCTATGTGTTGGTATGGGGAGGTAGTGCTACCTTCTCCCCTACCATGTGCCAGGCACAGGCAGACAACACTAAGGGCCTAGAGGCCATTGGCTGATGCATCAGCCCCTACATTATGATCTTACTATGGTAACCAGTGACCCTGGAATAACTGTCCAGAGCACAGCCCTAATAGACCAGCACTGCAGCCCCTATTGCAGGTCAGGACCACAGCCTGTCTATCCCCCTAGCCCTCTAGGGAAAACCTATCTAACCAAAACAAACCTACCCAAAACAGGGGATCCTCCCCGGTCCCTGGACACCTGCAAACCAAACACAGTGCTAACACTATACGCAAGCATTACACTCCCACACTCCCCCACAACTACACCTGTGGAAGGAAAAAGGTTAACACATGCTAACAACTACACAGTACTTTAAAAAACACTTTAAAGCACTGAAGAATTCTGATGAGTCCCTCCAGTCCTCTTCTTGTCGTCTCTTCTTTCTTCAGCAGGATTCACCTAAAAGAGAAGATAAAAACACACCCCAAATCTGCAAACACAGTACACAACCATAACCCTTACCATCAAAATGATGGAGAATCCCAAAAAATAGTTTTTTAGAAAAAAGTTAAAAAGTACAAAACAGTAGAAAATATCAACATTATGAACAATACACCTTTTGGGGATGGAAGGCCCAAAATGTCCCAACTAGTGACAAACAGTGCCTGAAGTCAGGGTCCATAAAAGAGTCTCTCCTGGGCCGGAGCCCAGTGAAGCACAGTTCTTGATGTACTGTAAATCCCAAAGGACAGTTCAACAGTCTGCAGTCTGCCAGGTGTAGGACATGTATTGCCATGTCAATAAAGTAAGAAAAGTCTGGACTTACCAGTCCCTAGAAGAAAGAAAAAAATGGAACAGCACCTGGATCTCCAGCTGAAGACTCTCTCTGGCAACATTTTTCCCATACAGTTTGGCAGAAATCTTCTGGAAATGACAGGATGGATGTCTTGATACTGCTGGGTGATGTCATCTTGAGCTGATGTCATCTAGGAGATGGAACCTTGGAACAGGAAAGGAACAGCTGGACTGATATCATCCAAAATCCCAGGCGATGAATCAGGAAACAGCTGGGATGTCATCTGAAAGGCCAGGTGATGGAACTTTAAGGCACACTGCAAGGCTGATGAATCTGAACACACCTTTGGATCATAGAATACTAGACTGGCGAAACAACATGGGTACGGCAATAGCAGGATGGCAGCACTGGCTACCACTGCTCTGCTTCCCACTTGCTAGGCAAGGACACATTCACAGGATGATGGTAACATTGAGAGTAGTACCACAATGGGTCAGGTGCAAGAATCATGACCCTTTCTTGGCACTCATAATTCACATTATGGAAAGTCTCATTTCCTTTATCATCCACAAAATGTACAGTGTCTATGAACAGTGTCCTGCCCAACTTCCAAAACTTGAGTTTGTCTCTGACAGCTTTATCTCTGACTCATTGAGTAGCACCTGGATGCAAGTTTTTGGTTGCCTCTTCCACTAGCCAGGATCTCCTGTTTTTCTCAATCTCCTTCCAGACTCTCCGAGGAAAGGTAGGAAAGGACATTCCATAGATCTCATCTGCCTTCTTATGAACCAGTCTTTCCTCCTTACTACTCTTTATTAGTCTGCGACCTCTGGCCTGGCTTGGGGGCAGAAAGTCCTGGTTCTGCCAGTGTTGCATACTCAAAGCTACATAGAACTTGTCCCTGACCCCTCCTTCTGGGGGCAGGGCTGTGGAGTCACCAATTTCTTCTTCCGGTTCCTCCGAGGCAAAAGCCCGAGGCTGTGGACTAAAACCTTCATCATAAAGATACATAGCTCCCTCCTACTCCTTTTCCTCACTTAGGACCTGGGCCCAGGAGTGAGCAGTCGTCCTCACTTCCAAGACAGTCCACTCCTCACTGTGCACAAAGGTAGACACCTTCCAGTCTAATGTTTCTTGAACCTCAGCCTCTCCCACGAGGCTAGGACTAGGACCCTCTCTTCATGGATCCACTGATTCTCCCTCTGCACTGCCCATCTGTGACACAGGCATGGATACATGATGAGGACTCTGCTCTGGCAGTACATCTACACCATCTTCCTTTATGCCACACTCTGTTGGGCCACCCCCCAACAGGTTCAGCCTGGTGCTGTGCGCTGCTACTTGCAGGATCTTGAAGCTTTGTCCATGTGGGAGCCAAATAAATCTTAGTTGCACTAGTTAGACCTTGCTTCTGTAAGCACCCTAAACAGTGAGAAATCATGAACATGTCCCTTCCAGCCTTGAGGCACATTATACATACTCTCACAGGGTATCTAGGAATCACAACAAGAGGCGGCAAACTTCCACTGTAGAAACATTTCTCTATTTATTTCAGCTTGGTAACCTCTTCAACTATCATGGCCCAGGAACGATCAAGGTTGTGGGATGGTCCCAAAGCCATGACTGTAGAAGAACACACAAAGGTTCACTGTTATCACTGAGTTCACTCTACTTGGAACAGTCTCACAAAATGGCTCCCTGCTGCTGTGTTTTCATTACTACCCCACTCTGTAATCGCGGCAGCAGCACTCCTGGTGCATCAACATTCTGCATCTGACTCAAGCCACTGCACATCTGATTTACTGCATACCGATATATTTTACTCAAACTGCCCAGACTGCACTGCTTTTCTTCCTCAGCACATTTGTATGATTTTCTAGGACTTTACCATTAGCTTTCAATCAGTTTTACTTGCTTAAAGTCACTAAAGCCACAGTATTTCTTGAACAGGATTGCCTGTTTGTTGCAGCCTCTCATACAACTCACAGTCTCTCTGTTTGCTCAGAAAATTACACTGTTGCTGAATCCATAATACATGCTCATAGTCTAATGCTCAGAATTCTTGTTTGGGTTTGATAACTTTACACCATCCTCCTTTGCAAAAACAATCACACTGATTGCAAACAGATCCAGCTGGCTTTAGAAAAATCACACACAGTTTGAGCTCAGTTTTGCAGAATGGTACTCACTGAATCAGTAGCTGGCATTTTGATGGAAATTCTTCGCCTACAGCCGATCCTGGAAGTCCTCAGGATTGAAACAGGCTGGTGGTCTCCCTGATTGTCCCTATGAACACCACACTTTCTCCCCAGTCAATCGGAATATGGGTTGAGCCCGATTAAACACAGAAAAGTCTGTTGTTTTAACTTTTAGAATGTTTACAGTCTCCTCAACGATCCTCCTGGCTAGCCATCTCACACACCACTCGCTCTCTCCCTCTCGAACACAGGGCAGCACTCTAAAGCTGGCTTGGGGGGCAGGACTGATTGCAGTCTCACCAATCACTCAACGGCATGCAAATGAGCGGCCCTGTCTCTTCTCGTACTCTTCTCTTCCACAGCGATCGTCAAGCAGGCAAAATTTAAACTGCAAAACAATTTTTTTTCTTTTCAACTGTAACTTCACACCAGAAGCACCATTTTGAATAATTATTCATGGCTATTTCTCTAGCGACTCCCCCAGTTCACGCAGCAAGCATTTTAAACTTTCAGGGCACAAATGTCTCTGTTTCCCACAGTTCACAGTACTTTTTCCTGTCACAACTTGAAAATTAAAGCTGGCAAATGTTTTATTTTTAATGCAGGACAAGAGGCACACACAATCTGGCTTTACAGCACCTTGGTAAACGTTGGCACAATCACAGCAGCACATGAACAGCAGGCACACAGTGGCACATACAGATGGCACTTATCTGGCAAATCCATTATGCGCAAAGCTTCCAATTTTGGGCTACCAACTGCCAGACAGACAAAATGCTAGCCACAACCTGAGCAAACATCTCTTGTTTTCTCCCAAATTCCAAACACATCCTCAGCGGTGCCTCCATTTTGTAACCGACCCCCATCGACCTCTCACTCTCTCCCCAGCTAGCATTCCAATGTGGCTTATGCTGCTGTGACAATTCTAAAGTGACATCATCACTCCAGCTCAGTTGAGACTGAAAGCAGAGTGTGACACTGTGAAATTTATTTAACTGGCATTTCACAAGTGCCTGTCACTGATTCTAAGTGGGATTCTAGTAACCCCTGGGAACAAGGGGGTTACACAGGGAAGCAGGGGGTGGGAAGGTAGGGAGGAAGGGAGGTGGGAGGGAAGGGTCATTCAGAAAGTTATGGGTCATGTTGTGTAATTCATGTATCATGTTGACCTTTTCTCTGTATAAAACAAAATCTTCAATAAAATTTGAATGGAAAAAATATATATATATTACAGCCCCATACATGTAAACCTGCCAGCAAAGATAATTTGGGTACATGTAAGCAGCCCACCGCCCCGCCGACTCCATTACAATGTTCATAGAGCACTTGCAGCCCCATTCACTACATTGCATCATATTTATGCTGTTTTCAGGGGTGGGGCTGCAGCACTCTGCAATCACCCGGCTTGTACTTAGAAGTTACGAGCCGGTTGTTATGCAGGGAATAACTTTTTTTATATGGCACAAAAAATGCCATATATGACGATGTCAAATGCTGGTACATGTTCCTTAAATAAAATTGCTGTGGCTTGTGTTTAATATGTAGATAGAGGGCTTTATGCTAAATGGGGTAATCTTTTTTTTTGCTTTTCCCTGTTACAAATCATAAAAGAATAATGCATGCTACTAGCTACACCTTATTTAGAGTGCATGGCCAGTGTTACAAAAATATAAAAGGAAAGTTCATGCTACTAGCTAGAACGTATTTTGAGGATTTGACAATACATTTTTTTTATCTTGAAAGATTTTATTATTTTCCATTTTTTAACAGTCATTACAGGGTTACAGCACAGCGCTGAAGCATATGGTAACTACAGTAACATTTATTACCTACCAAGACTAGGGTAGGGTACACCTAAACAATTCCTGGTATGATATATCAATGTAAAGAACCAGCAATATGCTCAAAATGAAGGTGTTAATATACAATTTTCAAGAGATTATGGTAATTCTACAAGCAAAATATCATACAAGACACCTGTAAGGACCTTTATTCCCTGACCCCATGAGGGGATGAGGGAGAAGGTAAACACCCCTGCCTTCCCAAAAGGGGAGGAAAGGGGGAGCAGCCATGAGGTAAAGCCCACTTTGAACTGTATGCTAAAGGCCACCAGAAAGGAATGGATCCTGGATATGGTGGAATTGGTCAAGAAGGCCCTCAGGCAGCAGGATTGCCAGGTGGTGTTGGCGGTACAGAACACAGGTGTGAATGTAGATAGGCATCCCATTTCTTATAAAACTTATGCAGTTGGTTAATGCTCAAGAATGAGATCCTTTCAGATATGGCCAGCTTTGTCAATGCAGAGTGCCAAGCCATAAGTGAGAGTGGCTGTGGTTGTCTCCACTTAATTAGGATTGCTCATTTGGCTTCGAGCAGACCCACTAGGACTCATCCCATATGAGGGAATGGAAGGGTGCCTAGAGGTGATGAGTCACCTAACAGCAGTAAGGGGTTTTCTTGGCTGATCATTCATTCTACTAACCATTCTTGAGCAGTTTGCAAATACTGAGGACCAGAATGGAGTCAGCAGTGGGCAATGCCACATTATGTATAAAAGGTGGGCAGGGCTCTGATGGCATCTCCAGCATTGGGAATGATTTAGGAGTCCCATAGAATGGAGTGCAGCTGGGGTTCTATACCACTTCAACAGAATCTTGAGTTAGATAACCTGGCTTCTGGCATCTTTATATGCCATGTGGGCAGCTCTGATGCAGCGCTCCCATATTTTTTGAGAGATGATCACCTGTGTGGCTGATTCCCAATGCTGTCTGCACTTCTTAGTGTGATCTGGCCAAGAGTCATGTAACGTATGGAAATTTTTCCGGCTAGGCCCCTTTGCACATCTGGCTTGTGGAGAGAACTTATCTACTCCCACTTGAAGTCTGAAACCACTCGGGTCTGGAGGTTATGGATGGCACTTCGAATCTGGAGATATCTCCAAAAATCCTAGGCCGGGAGGTTAAACTGGGTACTTAGTTGTTCGAAGGACATTAACACTTTAGTGTTCGGTATGTACAGGTCCCAAAGGAGCCTAATACCTTTCCCAGCCCAAGTTGGACAGTGATTTTTTTATCTATAAAAGTACTGTTATTATTCCAGGGGGAAAAATAGTCAAGGGGGTGCAAGGCAGGCTTCAATGTGTGTGAAGCAGCCATAACAGATCGCCAGGCTCTCCCCGTCTCCGGCATAACCGGTGTAGCGTGGGAGGCTGAAAGGTGAGCTGAAGAGAAAAGGGAATGTAGAGTATCCTCCCACACCAGTGAAACTTCAAGTCTAACCCATAGGGGAGGCTGAGAGAGGGGGAAAAATGCTTAGCTGCCTGTGCTACAAGATACGCTATCTGATACCCCTGGAACCAGGGGAGGCTAAGGCCCCCCTTAGACCAGTAGGCCCAAAGTTTAGATCGGATCCAGCAAGCAGCTTTCTTTTCCCAAAGCAAAAGGAAGACTAACTTATCCAGGGATTGAAATAGTTTGGGGAATAAATGGATAGGGAGGTTGTGAAAAAGGCAAGAAACCTTAGGGAGAAAGAACATGCACATAGCCTCGACCCTGCCCTTCAAGGAAAGGTTAAGTTTGCACCAGTAGTCAATCTCTGCTGTGAATGAGGCCAGTAGGAGAGTAAAATTAGCACTTTCTAACTCTTTCCATCTGGTGGTAATAGTCACCCCTAAGTAGTAGAAACTCTGGGGGGCCCAAGATATGGCAGTATCCCGCAGACAGACTTTAGAGTAAGCCAAGTTCAGGGGTGAGAGAATGATATTTTTCTGGTTTACTTGTAGCCCAGAAAGTTTTTCAAAGTCCTGCAATATGGCAAGGGCCTGGGGTAACAACCACTCTGGCTCTGACACAGTAAGAAGGAGGTCGCCTGCATATGAGTTGACCAGGTAGGAATGTTCTCCCACCTGGATTCCAAAGATGTCTGTGGAGGCTATAAGCTTCCTTGCTAGGGGATCTAGAGCCACAAGAAATAGGGGAGAGAGGGCATCCCTGGCATGTGCCCCTCTGCAATTGGAAAAGAGATGATATGTCCTTGTTAGGATCTTTGCAGAAGGTGAGTTGGATAAGTCAGAAATCCATCCCCAAAAGTAGGGCCAAAGCCATAAAGGCTCAAGACCCTATGCGGGTAGTTCCATTCCACAGAGTCGAATGCTTTAGAAAAGTCAACAGCCAGGGCTGCCATAGGTGCTGAGGATTACAGTGCTAACCATTTGAGGTTGAGCACCAATCTTAGGTTGTCTGATCTAGATTTTCCTATTGAAAATCCTGCTTGAGTTGGATGAATTAAAGTGAGCAATGTATCTACCATTCTGCTGGCAAGCACTTTTACCACTATCTTGGTATCTACCAATAACAACGAGATAGGATGGAAGTTAGTGCAATCTAAAGCATCTGAGGATTTCTTGGGGATCAGAGTGATTAGTGCCTTTCTCATGGTAGAGGGAAGGGTTCCTTTGTCATGAGCTTCTTGCAAAGCTAGGAGAAGCAGGATCAAGATTTCATCTCACAACAGTTGGTATAGCTCCACTGTTATACTGTCCGGCCCAGGTGACTTCCCTTTGGTTAACTGGGACAGTGCCATACAAAGTTCCTCCACAGTTATGGGCCTGTCTAGACCTTCAGTTAACTCCAGGGAAAGTTGAGAAACAGTAGAAGAGCTACAAAATTCTTCCAACTCCTCTGCTAAGCTCGCATCACCCAGTGGAGTTTTGGATTGGTAGAGGAACTGGTAGAAGAGCCGCATGACCTCATAAATGCCCTTAGGATCTGAGACCACCTTTCCATTGGAGTCCCATAAGGCATGTATGCAAGATGCAGCTTCCTGCTTCCGTAGCTGATGGGCAAGGAATTTGCTGCCCTTTTCCCCACCCTCCAAATATTTCTGTTTGGATGAAGAAGTTGCCACTCAGCCTTCTGTTGCAATATGGTATCAATATGATACTTGAGCCCCAGAATGGAGATCAAAAGGTGGTTATTGATGCTTGTGGAGGAGGAGAACTTAACTTGTGATTCTAGGATGGTTAACTCCACTTGTAATTTGGCAACCTCCTCCTTGCAGGCTTTTTTTTTTTGCAGCAATGTAGGAGATGATATGGCCACACAGGACCAACTTAAAGGCCTCCCAAACAGTGCCCGCTCCTACTTTGGCCCTAGAATTGTGGAAGAAAATAATTCCTCACCTCTTCCACTACAACAGAACGGAACTCCTTGTCCTGTAAAAGTAAAGTGTTGCATCTCCACCTAGTGGAGGAAGGGCCTTTTCTGGGTGGGAGATAGTTACAGGTGGTTGGAGCATGGTCAGAGATAAGGATGTTCCCTACCCTAGTATCACTAATACCCTGTGCAGCTTCCTGGTTAGCCAACCAGTAGTCGATGCAGTTATAAGTGTTGTGCACAGGAGAGAAAAATGTATAGTCTTGGCCCGTGGGATTGTCTCTCCACCATGGGTCCATCAGCCCCCATTCACCTATTAGCTCTTGCAGAGCTGCTCTCACCTTAGGGCGCACCTGGGGAGTGGGATAAGATTTATCCAGAAAAATGTCTGGGGCAAGTTGGAATCACCTCCCAATAGGATTGAGGTACCTTGATGCCCTTCTGAAAGTGAAGTAAGTGCCTGACCAATCTCAGCCAGAAGAGCAGCAGAGTCTGAATTGGGACCATACACATTCACAACTATGACTTTCCCCCAGGGTATGAGAAGCGAACTGCAACCCAACGACCTTGAGCATCCACTTTAACAGCTTCCTCTCCCCAGGGACAAGCTTTCTGGATCAAAATAGCTGCCCCTTTGGACTTATTTGGGGTAGAGCATGCCAGGATCTTACCCACCCATAATTTTTTGAGTCATTGAACCATCCTGGCAGTTAGGTGTGTCTCCTGGAGGAGGGCAATATCTGCCCCCATAAAGCGGAGATCTGCAGTACTTTTGTGTGCTTCACTGGGTGAATCAGCACTTTAACGTTCCAGGAGACACACCTCCACCCCTGTCTAGTGTTGCTTGACATAGTGTATCAAAAGCAGAGACCAAATTCCACTCACCTCCTGGCATCCGGGCTGGATGGGACCAAAAGTTACCTGACTCTTAAAAAAGTTCTAGAGTGTACCATCTTTGACCACCGCAGGTGCCTCAGGGAACTTCAAAGAGCAATGTCTTGTGATTTGAAAAGCGTCACATACAGTGTGTCAAAAAACTTTAAAGGAAAGTAAAGAAAAAGGAAATAGTAGAGTTACACGTTTAGTAGGCAATATCAGAACAGTAATAAACAGTCAAAAACTATCTAAGTGAGAACGCTAAGGGTGCAGAGTTAGGCATATAAAGGGAGTCCCTAGAAATGTAGAGTCCCCTAGCTATGCTGATTCACACACCCAAATGAGGTATGGGATAGGCTGACCATAAATGGCAGCCCATCATTTCCTGTACATTGCACCAATAGTAGGAAGAGAAAAGGGGGGGTGGACAAAGATCCCCGGCATTGGGATCGGGGGAGGGGACTAAAGGAGGAGAGGGAAGGGGGTGCCCTTAGTCCTAACAGCTTGCCAGAGTAATAAACTAGGTAGTACATAAAACAGTTAACCTTACTGTTACAGTAATATTGTAAAGAACAGCTTATTAGCAATGAAGGCAGCAGCCTGACAAACTTATAATATAAAAACAACAACAACAGCTAGTGGGGATGCTAATAGCCAGCAACAAGATAACTTGCCAGTTGAGTAATTGCCAACTGTGACCAAAAAATTGAATCTTCACCGTATAGCCAGAGCTAGAATAGGGTATATTCACATTCTAGTGCAGCATTAAGGGTATGTTTTCCCTGGGAATTAGGCATCGGGGAAGGGGGGGAACCTCCCCCTGTCCCTGCATACCCTCTTTACATACTTAGAACAGCAGCCTGAGGCCAATACTATGTTCATAGGCCTACTTCCCCCCTTCCCGGACCTTGGTAAATAGAAGTATGAGAACGGGGAGGCAGAGGAGGTGTGGAGGAGGTGAACTGCTTTGCCAAACCAACCGTATTCCTCAAACCCATAAGCTTCCAGGTAACATGACCCTGGGTGAGGAAGATGCATATATTGAACAGGCAGTGAATCCCCCCTATTTAAGGTGCCTGGGTGACATAAATCCCCTTCCAAAACCTCCAGGGGACACGGGGAAATTCTTTACTAAGTGCGCTATAGAGCCAGTGTAATTTAATGTTCAGCAGAGGTAGAAAAAAAGAAAATAGCTATGTGTCTATAACTTAGCCTGTGGTGCAATCAAAGTTCTCCTGGTGTGGGTGGCCTGTCTTGCTTCATCCCTTCAATCCTGGAGTACTGGCACTAGGGAAACAGTTCTCTGAGCTCCTGCGCTGTGGCAGACCATCTGCCACTACTTCAGCAAATGATTTAAGACCAGGTTTAACCAGCAGTATGGATTCTTCTGGAATTTCTCTAGGTTCCGGCACTTCAACAGCCCAGTCCCGGGGCACAGCAGTATCCATAAGGTCTGTCAGATGTTCAGAGAACTCGGTCACCTCCTCATCACTAGATGAGTCCTCTGGTGGAAGCTTTGTGGGAGGAGAGGCAGAAAGTAGCTGGTGTTTTGGACACTGGCAGCTCCTAGATCTCGGCCTTGGGTGGTTTGAATGGGAAGGCTTATCTAGTGTTACAGCTGACATAAAGGGTTTCTGCATTGAATCAGGAGAGCAGGTTGATATATGTCCTTTGGCTGAGAAATTCTGCCTTCCGGTCAGGTTAGACCTGGGGGATTCATCTGCAGTAGGACTGGTCTGAGGGAGGCCGATTAAGGGGTAATGTGAGGAAATTCAGTAGGACTGGTCTGAGGGAGGCTGATTAAGGGGTAATGTGAGGAAATTATTTTTCACAGAAAAGGTGGTGGATGCATGGAACAGCCTACCTCAGGAAGTGGTGGATATGAATACAGTGCAGGGCTTCAGACAGGCATGGGATAGGCATAAGGGAACAATACAGATGAGTATGAATAGATAGGCCATTGACAGAGCAAAGGCCAATGGCACATTCGTAAGGTAGAAAAGGAAAGGGGAAGACTGGATGGGCTGCCGGTCCTTATCTGCCATCAACTTCAATGTTCCTATGTTTCTATGAACTTGGTCCCTGGGAAACACCTTCCCTTTACCACCATTCCACCTGTGCTGCTCTTGCTCTCTTGGAACCCGGAGGCATCTGGGAGATGTAGTTTTCCTGAGGATAGCAGGCCAATGCCTAGTGAGCCAGGCTTCAGTCTCTTGTGGATGTTGGGCTAGTAAGTCCTTGCCATCTTTGGATACATATAGAGATGTTAAACCCTTAAATCTGTACTTGAATCCATTTGCCTATACAAGTTTTTTCACTGGGGCATAGGATTTGCACCTGGCCACCGCCTCATGTGAGTAGTCCCTGAAGAACGAGATGCGAGCCCCCTGCCAGATGATGTCACCAATGTCTATTGCAGCTCACAACACTTGTTCTTTTACTGAATATCATAGTAGGTAGGCGATTATAGGTCTAGCGGGGAAGTTAGGGGGGCCCACCTTGCCAAAGATTCTGTGTGCTCATTCTACCTCCACAGGGCCTCTCCAGCGATCCTCAAGCAGCTTAGGAATGAGTTCATTAAGAAAGTGCTCCATATTCTGACCTTCTGCACCTTTGGGGATGCTCAGGATCCTGATATTATTGCAGCATCCCCGATTCTCCTGATCCTCAGCCTGCCCCCAGAGTTTGACTCATTTTGCCTCGTGTTCATACAGCCCCTGCTATACTAGGCCCTGATGCCTTTCAAGTCCTCAGTAACTGTTTGGCTACATTAAGCTTGTCTTCTAGCCGGTGGACATCAGCGACGTTACCCGTGAGGGCTGTACTTATTTCATCCACTCTGACAAGGAACACCACCAGCATTTTGATGATGTATGCGAGTGAGTCCCCCACTGGTATTTGCTGGGTGGAAGTCTCTTGGTTGCCCAGGGTAGTATTGGCAGGTGGGAGAGAGGTGGATGGTGCCATGTCTGCTCAATGTTGCATACAGGCTCACCGGACAGTACCCTAAAATACCGGGCACAAGTCACAGGTTGGTAGAGGTGTTCCTTCACTCAGCACTAGTAACCCTCTAGTCAAGAGAAAGCAGGCATGGTGGCTTTAGTTGCGCCAGTCTTGCTGGCTGAGTCCAATGTGGCCTATCTTATCTGGGCAAGGTCCCACTTTTGCTGGCACATCCTGTTGATACAGGCAGTCACTGTCAGAAATATTAACCCCTGGCAGTCAGCTAGGGTATGTTGGGCATTCCCACGAAAATAAAATGCTACTTTAGTCCCTGATCACATTTGGAACCCATGGATTTTGTCCAGTCGAGGACAGAGCTAAGGGATTAGGCAGCCATCATGCTGCCGCTCAATGTTATTCTTTTTGGGGGGGATGTGTTGGTATCTACTAGCTGAGACATAAAATAACTCAAGGCTGTAACCTGATACTTGGCTGTGCCGAGGTCAGAATTGGGTTAATGCTGGAGAGTAAAGAGAGATTATTGCAAACTGTCCCGCTTTATTCTCCATACTTAGTCAGCATCTCATTTGTGTTCACTTTCCAGACAAGAAGCATGCAGTAATAATAATATTTTATGATTACTCTATATTGAGCTCTGAATTAAAAAAAAATTAAGTTTTTAAATGAATGCATAAATATCAGTTTTCCCAACACTGATTGTGCAGGGTCTGTAATGTCGAACAGCTTAACTAGTCACCAAGGAATCTGAGTGGGACTTCTGGCTGCAATCCTGAAAACTGACCGTTGACTTAAGGCACAAAACAGATCACAATATCACAATAAGAACAGCCAGGCTAGCAGTACAACTTGGATCTTTAATAAAGGAGGATTCACCTTGCGTGAAGAGTTTGTTCTGAAGAATTCAAGTAGTAAAGCAACATGGTCACATAATAAGGTAGAGATTTATTTTGAACCAAGTTGGGAACCAGTTGGGAGGGCTTATTAACTCACTGAGCTCTTGTATGACAATATGTTAAATGTGAAATTTGTACTGCAATGCTCCCAAATTGATTTGGCATTTTTCCTTTAACTCCACAGCGATTGTTCTCTGTTTTTTTTTTTAATTAAATGTACTTTATTTTGTTATAACCTTTCAAACAGATTTATCAAGGAATTGCATGGGTTCAAGCAGAAGCCTTAGGGTTACATCTGCTCAAATAATACAACCTAACTATCCCCCAACTCACCCGTTACCTCCTTCCAACCATCCCACCCTCCTTTACCCTACATTCTACACATCACAATTAAAACATGTGGTCATGATTATACATAAGGCAGTAATTTAACCGAACAAAATAGCAACTCTATTGGACTAACTTCCCTTGTAGGCCTATCCCTAGATTACACAAAAAGGGGCCTATTGGTACGTCAGCTCCTGCGATACTATGAAATGTAAAATATAACAGATACATCATAGATGGAGGGATTTTATTTGTTAAATAGGGAATATAATGTATAAACGTTGTCCCACTTCTTATCAAAAGCAGCTGGGATATGTCTAAGAGATGCAATCATTCTTTCCGTTCTCAAGTGGAAGAGAAACTTGTTTAACCATTCAGAATAGGAGATGCTTTTAGAGTCCTTCCAATGTTTTAATAACCGTTTCTTGACTGTATGGGAAATAAGAGTCATGGCATGTCTTCTGTCTTTTACCAGGGTCTATGAGAAGTCTCCTAGTATACAAATTTCAGGATTAAATAGATCTGCAATTTCCAATAGGGGGGTCTGCTCTGGTCTGTTTCTCACTCCACAGTGGTCTAATTAAGGGGCAGTCCCACAGAACATGAAATAGGGGACCTTCATGTAGACCACATCTATTGCATTCTGTATTCTGTATTTTCCCCATTTTAAATAGCTTCAGTGGGGTATAATGCATATTATGCAGGATATAGAATTGCATGAGACAAAGCCTATCATTAGAAGTTTACCGGTAAACCGCTTGCCAAATCTTATCCCAGCTAATTTCTTTATGAGGAACCTGGTCTGTCCAATATGGAGAGGCGCCAGATCCCACAGAGCAGATGGAAGGGTATAATATTGAGGTTATCTGTGAGACTGCATGAGGTTGCCATGCTAATCTATGGAGTGAGGCAATGCATTCAGAGCGGTCCGTGTGCCATGTACCCCGTGCCTAATTTAGTGATTAGTAAGTGCCAAATTTGATATCCCTTAAAGAGCTGCTTTTTTGGGAGATTCAGGAGGGGTAGAAGAACTGGTGTAGACCTGACTGCTCCATTTTCTAGCAAATCATCAATTTTAGTCTCTTTTAGGGTAGGGTTCTCATGCGGCTTCAAGCATTGCCCATTTAACTTAAAATTGAGGTTGTAGTATAAAGGTTGTGAGATAGCGGAACAGTTGTCATATTTAAGACTTCTACAGAGCTGACCATGTACTTTTATGGACATTAGAATTATTTCATTGTTAATAATAGCAGAGCTGGTTTTGGTATTGGTATACAGCAAACTAAGTGGGGATATATTGCCCTGACTGATTATGTATCGTTCTAAGTAAAGCCATGCTGGAGTAAAAGAGGAATCTTGCTGATTAGGGTCGTGGGGTAACCAGCGCATATACTTGGCTATATGGCTGGCTAAATAGTAATGATATAAGTTGGGAAGCCTGAGCCCACCTTCATGTTTGGTGCCCTGAGTTTCATGTACAATCTTCTGAGCGGTTTGCCCTGCCAAAGAAATTGAGATATAATACTATAAAGCCTACGGAACCAGGATTGTGGGAGATACAAATTCAGCATATTCAAAGGATAGAATATCCTTGGGAGCATATTCATTTTGACTACACTGATTCTGCCTTGCAAGAAGAGGTATAGAGGAGCCCATCTTCTCAAATCTTGTCTTAAGGTCTCAATCAAAGAGCCTAGGTTGAGTTTCTTAACTTGGGACATCTCTTTAGTTAGGATTAAACCTAGGTATTTGAGTTGGAGTGACCATTTTAAATGTAACCCCTCTAATTGTGACCGATACGTAAATTTATTTAGGGGCATGACTGTTGATTTATCTATGTGGAGTGTGTAGTTTGAGAGGGCGCCGTAAGATTCAACTATATCAAGAATGGCAGGGATTGAGGTTTTCAGATAGGAGATATGCAACAGGATATCATCTGCATAAGCAGACAATCGAAAATTGAAGGATCCAGTGGGGATGCCACTTATATTGGGGAATTTTTGAAGAAGAAATAAAAGTTGTTTGAGGTAGAGATTAAATAACATTGGGGAAAGTGGACACCCCTGCCTAGTTCCCAAGCATAGCAGGAAAGAGTTTGAATAAACCCCATTGCAGTAGATTTTGGCAGAAGGGTTGGTATAAAGTATATTAATCCATTGTACATACAGTATTTCTTTGTAAAACCAAACTTATACATTACTTCAAAGAGAAAGGCCCAGCTGACTCTATCAAATGCTTTCTCTGCATCCAGGGAGACCAAGGCCATTGTACATTGGGCCTCCTTAGACACAGAAAAAATATGGAAAAGCTTATGTAAGTGATCAGTCAAGAAGCGACCTGTCATGAAGCCCACTTGCTCAGGACCAAGCAGAGGTGTCCATACTTCTGCCAAACGTAAGGCCAAAATTTTGGCAAAAAGCTTGATATCATAGTTCATTAAAGATATGGGACGATAGTTGTACACTCTATTTTTAGGCTTGTTTGGTTTAGGGAGAACAATTATGAGGGCTTCTAATAAGGATGAGTTGGAAACTCCTTCATCACATAAAAAATTAAACAACAGTAGAAGAACAGAAGAAAGTTGCTCTTCAAATGTTTTGTAAAAACTGGGAGGAAAGCCATCAGAGCCTGGGGCCTTATCATCTGGAAGAGAATGAATAGCTTTTGCCAACTCAGCCTGAGTTATTTTAGGTATAAGACTGTCTCTTTGTGCAGTACTAAGAGATGGAAGAGGAATGCAGGCAAAATAGTTCTGGATATCCAAGATCTGGGGTGGGTTCTCAGGTGGGGAGTATAAAAATTTATAGTATTTCTCAAATTCCTGGGCAATCTCTTTTGGATTTGTAATAAGAGAATCATCCTCCAGGCAATTTAACACTGTTATGAGCCTTGATTCCTCTTGTTTTTTAAGCCTAAAGGCTAGCAAATAGCTAGCCTTTTCACCCTGTTCCACATAACGGGTGTGGGTTTTAAACAGAGCATACTGTGCTTGCTCTTGTATAGTTTCTTGATATTGATTCCTGAGATGTGTCAATTAAGTAAGAATAGACTCATCCGGGTCAGGAGTTAACTCCTCCTCCAGGACCTGGATTTGCACTAAAAGTGAGGAAGGGAGGGCTTCTCTTTTTTCTTTTCCTGATTGTAGTGAGCTGAATGCACTCCCCTTGAATGACAAAATTTAAGTGCACACCAGATTTTATCTATTTGCGGTATTGAATTTTGATTGTGGCGGAGGAATTGTTCAATGGCTTCCTTAAGGGACTGAACAATATTTGTGTCATGGAGCATTTGTGTATTTAGTTTCCAGCTGCTTTCTTTGTACGAGGCAAGAAGGGAATGTTTCTTCCAACCATGTGGAGCATTATCCGAAATGATACGAGGGGTTATTCCACTGCCCAGGAGTCCTGATAATACTGGATTATTGACCAAAAAATAATCTATGTGAGACAATGACCCATGGGCAGAAGAATAAAAAGTAAACTGTTTAGTATGGGGGTACAGCAGTCTCCACGGGTCAGCCAGCCCATGGTCAGACATTAATTCCATCAGGGCTTTCTGTGCAGAGGAGAGGACCTGTCCCATATGACAGGGAGATCTATAAAGCTCTAATGAACAAACTAGGTTCCAATCCCCAGCCAGTATTATCGGAACTTTTGGATATGTGCTCAAGTGAAGCGATAGCTCTGTAAACAAATCTGTAGATTCAGTATTAAGCCCATATATTGACCCCAACACTACCTCAGTGTGATCTAGTAGCCCATTTATAAAAATTAACCTGCCTTGTGGATCTGAGTGGTAGCTCTGCATTTGAAAGGATGTATTTTTTGTGATCAAAATCGCCACCCCCCTTTGTGCAGTAACATTTCCAGCTGCATACACTTGCCCAATTTGCCATCTATGAAATAAAGTCCCTTCACCCTCTAGAAGGTGGGTTTCTTGAAGAAAAATTATATCACTGTGCAGGGATTCTAGGTGTTTAAGAATGTGACATCATTTGATCCTACACCTATCTCCCTTCACATTCCAAGTTACAAATCTCGGAGCTATGATCATCCATTAGCTGGGAGAATAGGGCGTGAACAATAAGAAACTGGAAAGGGAGAGCGGTCTCACATAGTGCCCTGATGATCTAGGTCTCCAGTATTTAATAGTTATTAGTCAGTGAATTAGAACCTTGCATTTCACTTGATTGGAGCTGCGCTGCCTTTAATACTTGGAAATGAATCCTTTTCTCCTGAACAAAACTCCCTCCCACCCCTCGTTCCCATGAACCCACTCCTGTAAAGACACCTGGAGTTGACCAGAATCACCCAATCCTCTTCCCTCTTAAACCCTAATATGAAATAGAAAAAGCGATAAAAACAAGAAAAAAAAAAACACCCCCTAATCCCCAGTCCTTTCGACTTACCTCCCAATAAATGTCCAGTTGCCATAAACACTGTCAAGTCTTATGCCTTTTGTTAGACCCTGCTCCCTCCTCCCGCGCTGAGCCCAACATTGGTACTAACACTGGTACTAACTAAAGATCACTTATGTAAACAGTAAGCATGCAACTTAGATAAACTTTGACCCCATCACCAATGTCAAATAAATGTATTGAAGCTCAGCATTTAGGTAAAGTAGAGTAATAGTCTTAGAGCTGTAACCTCTCTGTAAATTTAAAGCCACATATCCACCCCTGTTATTAATTATAAGGCACAGAGATGTAATGTGAAGGGCTTTAGGTGCCCGTACTATCACCTACTGTGATTACATAAGCAGTCATGTAAAGCGAGAGAGTCCTCGGGCCTTCTTCAGTGTTATTGACACTACAGTCTCACTTAGCACATCAGTAACTCCCCTATCCAGTTTGCCAAAGTCACTTGTAAAGATCTGGAAACAGTTTTTTAAGGGAAGTGCTCGCATCTGCAAGGGTTCATACGAATGCCATTTGCCATCATGATACACCTGCAGAGTAGCTGGATATCTCATTCTGTAGCATATCCCAGCCGCAATCAGCTTTGTAACTAAAGGGTGCATTTCCGTGCGCCTCTGCCTCACAGTAAGTGGAAAGTCTTGAGCAATTCTAATATTCTTATTATCCCACTGGATAACTTTAGCTTCTTTTACTTTCTCCAGGATAACTTGTTTGTCTAAATAGTTCAGGAGGTGGAAAATCAGCAGTCTTGGTGGAGAGCCAAGTTGTGGAGTGGGCCAGAGGGAATGATGGGCCCTTTCTGTAATATAAGTGGGGCCATTTGGGGATGGGCCAGCAATTTTGTTACACAGCTTGTGGATAAAAAGGATGAGATCAGCCCCTTCTTCACCCTCAGGAAGTCCAAGGATGACCAATTTGTTCCTTTGCGAGTGGTCTTCTAGATCCTCCAGCTTGTCCTCAGCTTTATGCAGTCATTGTTTCAGGCTGACCAGGTCTGGATCCACTCAAGCCCTCCAGTCACCCAGAGACGATATGCGTGCTTCATTGTCCCCAGTCCGGATGGTAAGTTGCTTCATCGATGCTTTAAGAGATTGTAGATGCAGTAACAGCTTGCAATGATTCTTTTATGGGGGTAAGCCCCTCAAAGAATGTTGCCTCCATAAGTAGGATTTGTGGAGTGGGTGGGCCAGCTTCAGTCTCCTCTCCGGCTTTGCTTTTCTTGGCTGGTATATTTTTTGCTGAAGACGGGGACAGTGTATGTTTTAGCTGTAAATTCTTAATTTCCGTGTCCATACAGCTGAATAATATGTGGGATGACGGCGAGTGGCAGTCAATCTTGATTTTTTGACCCGACTCCAAGTAAGTTCTGAACTTTAATAGGAGGTTTTAGTGCCTTTGAGTGGGGAGAGTTAGCAGAGCAACCAAGCAAGCATCCATTCAGCAGCCATCGCAATCAGAAGTCCTCTTGTTCTCTGTTTTCTTGTAGATTACATTACTTCCCATCACAGCCAAATTGCTCTGCTTTCTTGTATAACCAATATAAGTCTATGGGAACAATTTCCCTGTAGAAGGCTCCTTTTCCCTGTAAAATACAGGTATCCCTGTAGAACTAGGAGCCCTGGTAGTGCCACATTTGAGAAGGGTCTCATAATATGCTGTATGACTGTACTTAATTTGTATGTCTCTGGTGCTAGTCATGTACAGTTGTGCATGGTTGCTGATTGCATACATCACACATTTTGGATACAATTCCCAAATGAATCTTAGTCTTGTGAACTTTAAAAATGTTACCTGATTTGGTTTATCTGTTTATGGCTGCGTGTTGATCATTACATATAAAGCATGGAATCATACTAAAGCAGCTATAGAAACTGCTTGGATCATGGTGCTTTGAATATTTCCAGTCAGAAACAGTTTTTTTTTATCTCATTAATTGTCTTTGTTTCCCCATCCTAATTTTTGGCTGCTTCACTTTTATGTGTTAAGGTTCTGAGGAGCTATTGTCTGGTGCTGGGGAAGGGGAACAGTGTCTAGGCCTGTGAAGGGAGACTGCCTAGACCAGAAAAGAGATCCATAGAGGGTGTGTGTGTGTGCATGCATGTGCATGTATTTGTTTATTTATTTAATTGTTTCACCAGGAGGGCACACTGAACAACAAATTGCTCATCTCATGGTGTGGCCTGGAGGGAGGGGTTACATAGGGTTGTGAAGGATGATCAGTTACAATAGTATGTGGGTAGTACAAACACTACTACATTGTAAGATTGTGTAATAGTTGGAACACTAGGTATTGTACAATAAACAATAGTGGAACATTGGGTAAATTACAACACATGCCCAAAATCATACAAAAGAACATATAAACATACAAAACAGTAATAATGCTATAGAACTATTTATAGTGCATGAGTGTACCAGGAACAGGCTCAAGGTAGTATGCAAGTGCTGTTGGAGTAAAAAGGATGGGATTAGGTTGTGCACACTGGTGACCCAGAAGGGCAGGAGGAGAAGAGAGGGGGAGAGGCAAGAACTGAATATGAGGAGAAGGGGTAGCAATTTCCTTATTTCCCCCTTCAGGATATTGAGAACCATGCCAGGGGGGTCATGGTAGGAAGACAGAAACTGGGGATAGGTATGAAGGTGGGTTAAAGCAGGAACAGCTGAGGGAAAGGTAATTGTGTAGGGCAGAAGTAAGGGAGTAGTTGGAGGAGGAGCATCCTATTTCAGGGGGGAGGGAATTCCAGATTTTAGAGAAACAATAGGTGAAACCAGTCTGACCAATGAGGGTGGAGTGGCGAGGAACTGTCAAGGTGTGGGCATCATTTGATCTGAGAGAGTGGGTGGGGGGAGGTGAAATGGAGAGAAAGGATGAAAGATTGGAGGGGAGCCTCCCGAATCAGAACTTGGAGGTTAGTTTGGCACAGTGAGAGATGCATCTGTGAGATAGTGAAAGGAAGGTTAGAGAGCAATAGAGTTCACAGTGGTGGAAGTGGGAAGGGGAGTCTATAGGAAAGCAGCAGAAGGAGTTAAAGAGAGTGTCCAACTTGGTTAGGGAAGATTTGGGAGCAGCACCATAGACTACGTCACAGTAGTCAAAGATGGGGAATATCATCCTCTGGACAATTTCATGCCTCGCAGTCGGCGGAATGCAACTATGATTCCTGTACAGAGCACCAAGATTGGGGCATGGTTTCTTCAGGATAGCATTGATATGCATAGAGAAGTTGAGGTGCTGGTACAGCCAAGTCCCCAGATATCTAAATGAGGAGGTGTCCTCCAAGGTGGTCTCATCAAGGGTGTGGAAGGTGGGTTGGGCTGGGAGCCTAGAGAGTCTCTGCCTGGTGTCAAAGGTCAATGAGACTGTCTTCTTGGTGTTTAGAAAAAGCTGGTGAGAAACAAACCAGAACTGAACTTGGTTGAAGTCATGCTAAAAGCTGGTTTGCACAGCAGCAGGGTTTTTGCCAGAACTGTACAAAACAATATTGTCAGCGTACATGTGGATAGAAGTGGATGAGCAGGCTGTGGGAGATCATTAAGGAAAATGGAGAAGATTAGGGGACCAAGCACTGAACCCTGAGGGACACTACTGTTGATGGGGAGTGGAGGGGGGATGGAATCAAGGATTCTTATCGATTGGGTCCTGCCAATGAGGTAGGACTTAAACCAGTTGGTGGCTGATGGAGCAGGGCCAGCTGAGGACAGTGAATCAAGAAGCAGGGGATGGGAAATAGTGTCGAAAGCTTTGGCTAGGTCTACAAAGATGGCCGAGGTGATCAGTCCATCATCCATCCTTGAAAGGATGGAGTCAGTATGCCTGAGGAAGGAGGTGGTTGTTGAGTGGTTCTTCCGAAAACCAGATTGGAAGGGGGTGAAGAAGGAGGAATCAGAGAGGAAGGGTGATAGTTGAGAGAGAACTATATGTTCTTGAAGTTTGGCAAGGGTAGAAAGAGGGAAATGGGGTGATAGTTGCCAGGAGAGGATGTGTCACTACACTTGGGGAGAGGAGGGACTACAGCATGTTTCCACTATGAGGGTACTTGGGCAGAAATAAAGGACAGGTTAAGGATTAGGGAAATAGGGTAAGCAATTGCAGGAGCAGAAAGGTAGAGAAGTTTAGGATCAAGCTCATCTGATGAGGAGCCTTTAGAGGGGTTGAGGGATAGGAGAGCATTAAGAGCTTTGTTAGAGGAGATAGTAGAAAAGGAAAATGGGGGAAGCGTAGGCACTGGCTAAGGCAAAGTGCTGAAGTTAGTAGGTGGCAAGGGAGAGAGGGAATTTAGAAGAGATGTGGCGCACAAGGTGTAGTAGGCATTAAATTAATTGGCCACGGAGCTAGGGTCAGAAACTAGGGGCTTATTTATTTTGAGAACTGGAGGGGGGAGAGGGAGGAGAGAATAGGGCATAAACCATCCTCCAGGATTTAGATGGAGAGTTAATGTTATTCAGGAATGAGGAGTTGAAATAATCAGACTTAGCTAGTCTAGTAGCTTTAGTACATGAATTGTGTCGCGTTCTGTACTTGGCATAGTCATTTGGATGTTTAGTAGATTTGTGTTTTCTCCAAGCCTGGTCACACTCCCTGAAGCAGGCCAGTAGTTCAGGGGTTCAGGGGTGATCCAGGGGAGGTGAAGCCCACAGACTCTGGTCCTTCTAAAAGGAGCAAAGGCATTTCAGGTGGCAATGAATTTATCCTTAAAATAGTAAAGCACTTGGTAGACAGAAATGGCAGTGGAGAGGGGGACCTAGTCAGTGGAAGCGAGTGCAGAACTGATTGGGGTAAGGTCCAAGGATTTAAAGGACTGGAGCTATATGATTTTAGGAGGAGGTTTGGGGTGATGAACCTTACGTACAATGAAAATCGGGTTGTGGTCACTAAGGGCATCCGGGAGGAGACTAGATTTAATGATGTGGTGTGGGTGGGTTGTGAGTGCCCAGTCAATGAGGGTGTGGTTTTGTGTTTTGGGATTAGGGCATGTGGGATCAAGTATAAGTTGAGTGAGGATTAGATCAGTGATGTCATTGCATAGCTTGTTTAACTTGGGAGACAACCAATTTAAATTCACGTAAGCCATTATGAAAAGTTCACCAGATTGCAAGAGGGAGGTGATACTGGCTAAGAATTCAGTCGTGACCGAGGGTTAAATGCTTGTGTGGCAATAGATGCCAGCTACAAAGATTGGGATTAAGAAAGGAAGGGTAATGCGGGTGACAAGGATTTCATAGGTAGCTGGGATGGAGGTAAATAGGGTGGTAGTAAACTGCAGGAGGACAGGATATACGCTCACCCACCACACCCAATTGATCTTTGTCTGGAGATGGAATACCCAGGGATAGCAATGGCACTGTCAGGGGTGCTTTTTTTGAGCCATGTCTCGGTAATAATTAGGATGTCTGGCATGTGTGAAATCATAAGAGTTTGTAGGAGGACGATTTTAGGTAGCAGGCTGCAGATGTTCAGGTGGAGGAGCGTCAATCCATTAGGGAGGGTTGTAGTGGAAGTGGGGTTTGGAGACATGTTATTTGGGTAAAGAGCAAGGGTAGGAGATGAAATAGGGCCAGTGTTGGGGTGGATGTTCCTTGATGAAAGAAGGAGGAAGGCAAGGATGAAATAGTGAAGTTTAGGACTTTTGTAATTGGAGTAGGAAATACATGAGGGAGGGGAAGAGGGAGGGAGGGGTGGAGAGAAGGAGATAAGGAAACAAAGAAAGACAAAGTGACTAGGAAGGGAAAACAGAGAGGCTGGAGGGTAGTCGGGAAAGTAGGGTCTGTTTACAAGGGGAGCTGTGGGAGTCATTGACAGAATGAAGGAGGCATCTGGAAGAGGAGAGAGAAGTGACAATAGGTGTAAAGGGGGAGACTGGGATAAGGGTAAGAACCAGGAAGGGTGTGAGTAGGAAGGAGATGGAAACCATTCTGGATAGGGTAGTAGAGGCTTTGTACAGGCTTACAGATTCAGATCACACCACTGAATGTTAGGACATTGATAATTTGCTTTAGGTATGAATGACCCAGGACTAGAAGTGTTAGGGGAGAGCATTGGAAAGAGGATTGCAACCTACACGTGTTGTTGCCCTCTAGTGGCTTTACAGTATAGTTTGCAAATGGAAAAGTAGACAAAAAAAAAGCAGCAAATCACTGACAGGCCAGTACAGGTTACATAAATGCTGCTCTGCACTAAACTGCTCGCAGAAGAGTGTAACTGAGTGAATTGGCAAGCAAAAAGATCAGGACTTCACTACACAGCTGCTAAAGGAAGAAACATCAAAGGTCAGTGTTTCTCTGCAGTCTTATGCCCTAGTCTAATGATTTCAGCACTGGCTGCAGCATTGGGGGAAACCAATGTCAGCACTCTGGGCCTTCTGGAGCCTTTCAGTTTCCACTAGGAGGAAGGCTCAAAAATCCTCTTTCCCGTGTGTGTGTATGTGTGTGTGTGTGGGTGGCATAAAGGGTCTGGGGGACCCTCGAGGATGGGAGGGAGAGAGGGACATGATAAAAACATTCAAGTACCTCAAGAGAATGAGCAAAGTCCAAGAGGGTAGCATCTTTCAGAAAAAGAGATGTGCAAGAACAAGGGGGCATAATTTGAAGATAGAGGGGGAATGGCTTAGGGGCAATGTGAGGAAGTATTTTTTCACAGAGATGGTGGTGGATGCTTGGAACGGCCTCCCTGAGGAGGTTGTGAGGTTGTGAGGTCAAAAACAGTGGGGGGAATTCAACAATGCATGGGACAGACATGAGGCAATTATAGTGGGGGTTAGGAGGAAGTAGGCTGTTGGTTAACTAGGATCTGCAGCTTATCCATTAAGTAGGAAATGGGCAGACTAGGTGGGCCAAGCAGTCCTTATCTGCCATCAAAGTTTATGTTTCTGTGAGTCGCAAATGACTGCAGAAGGGAGGTAGTTTGTGTCAGAGAGCCGGGGGGGGGCAGAAGGGGGGTATAAAGGGGCCTAGAAAGAAGAGGTGTCTGGAGAGGGAGAGGTGTCCTTGAACTTTTGGTCAGTGAATTTCAACTTCTAAAGCTTGGACCACTTCTCTAAAATTTGCAGATCCCTCTGCTACTCATGAACCCCCTCCTTACTATTCACCCTTCCACAGAGCTTAATGTCATCTGCTAAGAAGTGCATATTGCCATATATTCATTCCTTTATTTATTTACTTTTTTATTGTGATCTCAGAGTAACACCTTTGAGAACAAGCTCATTACATAAGTTTCATGTCAGAATTACATTAACAGTGACTAAAACAAAACATATAGGTATACAATAGAGCTGTAAGTGCATGATAATAACAAGTATGAGATTAAGTAATAATATAAACATAAACAAACAGACTAAGTCAGCAGGTTTTTATAAGTACCACAAGTTTGTGAGAGGGCTAAGGCAGTTTAAGGAAGAGAGGACAATTCAGACTTTTTGGGTGTCTGTAAGGCAGAGGGAGGTACTGCAGCAGACTGAGTTGTCAGGATGGAGGGCTATGTCCAGGGGTACAGCAGCCCAGGGCAGTCAACATCCACTAAAGAAGTGGGGAAGCATCAGCCCAGGAAGGCCTTGTGGAAGCTATTTTTTTTTGGGGGGGTGGAATGTTTGGGGCTGAAGGCAGATTGGAGAGGATAGTAGGAGAAACATGGGGGTGGTGGGAAAGAGGGGAGTTTGACTGAGGGAGGAAGGAAGGAAGGAAGGAACATACGAATGTGCCAGCAGAAACAGACCACCCAGTCTAAGTCTGCTCAAGTGTGCAGCTAGCACCCCTAGTTTGCAGCTGTCCCACCCCCTCCCCTTTGTCAACCCACTGCCACCCCCACCTCCCCCACCCTCACTCTCCCTTTTTCCCTGTCCCATGCCCTTTCGAAGCTGTTCACAGATTTTCATGATACCACCCATTCTGGTAGGGTGTTCCATTTTGCTACCACCTTCTCTGTGAAATAATGCCTCCTCATTTCCTTCCTAAATGTTCCCCCCCTCTATTCTTAGCCCATGGCCCCTGGTGACCCTCCCCTTCCTTAACTTAAAGACCCCGTATGCCCCATCCTTAATGATTCCACTCAGATACTTGAATGTCTCTATCATGTCCCCCCTGCCCCTTCTATCTTCCAGGGTGTACATATTCAGGTCTCCCAGCCTGCTGTCGTAGTCTCTCCCCTCCATTTCACATATCATCTTTGTTGCCCTCCTCTGCACCTCATCCAGTAACCTGATATCATGCTTTAGGTATGGCCTCCAAAACTGCACACAATACTCTAGGTGCAGCCTTACCAGTGACCTGTAGAGGGGCAAGATCACCTCTCTTTGCCTGGATGAAAAAACCCTCACTATGCACCCTAGCATTTTGTTTGCTTTTGCAGCCGCTCTCTTGTACTGGTTAGTGTTGTTCGTGGTCCTTGTTATCATTACCCCAGGTCCTTCTCCTTCTCAGTGATCCCAGCTTAACCCCCCCCCCAGCAAGTATTCTCTCTTTGGGTTCTTCACCCCAAAGTGTATAACCTTACATTTCTTTGCATTTAACCCAGGCTGCCACCTCTCTGACCACTCCTCTAGCTTGCTTAGGTTCCCCTGCAGCTGCTTCCATCCCTCCTCTCCATCCACCACTGTTCTGATTTTGGTGTCATCCGCAAATAGACTTACATTGCTCACCACCCCATGTGCAATGTCTGATATGAAGAGACCAAACAATACTGGCCCCAACACACAGCCCTGTGGCACCCCACTCGTCACCGGCCTTGGGGTTGAGAGCTAACCTCTCACCACCACCCGTTGCAGCCTGCCACTCAGCCAGCTTGTAATCCAGTTCATCATTTTCGCCCCAACCCCTACACCAGATAGCTCCCCCCCAAGCCACCCATGAGGCACAGAATTAATGGTCTTGCTGAAGTCCAAGTAAAGAACGTCCACTGCATGACCCTTATCCAGCTCACCTGTCACCCAGTCATAATCTTGTATCAGGTTGGTTTGACAAGACTTCCCTGAAACAAACCCATGCTGCCTCACATCTTGGAGACCATTGTCCTCCAGGTACTGCAGCAGTCTTTCCTTTAGTATTGTTTCCATGAGTTTTCACACTATGGAGGTGAGACTTACTGGGCGATAATAACCCAGTTCATCCCTTGGTCCGCTCTTGTGTAATGGTACAACATGTGCCATCCTCCAGTCCAGTGGCACCCATCCTGCTCTAGTGAGGTGCTGTACAGATCTGCCAGTGGCTTCGCCAACACCTCCGCCATCTCCCTCTGCACCCCTGGGGTGGATACCATCCATCTCTTGTGCCTTGTCTACCTTCAGTGCCCTCAGTCCCTCTAGGAATCTACTCGCCTCAATTCTTCCATCTGTTGCCTCCTCTGCCCCTGTCCCCACCCTCCCAGCCCATGGTGGTAGCGGTCCACCCTTTTCTTCCATGAACACTTTGCAAAAGTATTCATTCAGTGCTTTTTCCTGCTCCTTCCCCTTTTCTGTCCACTCCTCGCCCCTTTTTATCCTCTCTATTGTGTCTCCTTGCACTTCCTTTTCTCCCTGTTGTATCTGAAAAAGCCCCCCCCCATTAATTCCTTGCGCTAATCTCAGCTCCCTCTGGGCCTTGGCTTCTCTCACTTTTCTGGTCACCTTCATGGACCATCTTTCATACTCCTCCCTGTCCACTTCCTTCCCCATCCCCCTATATCTCTGGTGCACACCTCTTTTTGCTCTCACCACCTCCACTACCTCGCTGTTCAACCAGCATGGTTTTCTTGCTCTGCTTCTCTTACTCTGTGTCTTGGTGCAGGATTGTGTTGCCTCTGTAATCCCCCATTTAATAATATACCATTTCTGCTTTGCATCCATCTCCTACCTTGTGCCCTCTAGTTTCCCTTTCAGTACTTTCTGCATCCTTCCAAAGTCTGCCTCACTGAAGTTTACCACCAGAGTAACTGATTTTTCTGGCTCCCCACACTTCGTGATATTAAACCACGCCAATTGGTGATCACTGTCACCTAGTGGGTCCTCCACCTTAATTTCCCTTACTGCCTCCTGATTCAACAACACCAGATCTAAAGTGTTCTATAGCCTAGTAGGTACACTAACCAACTGTGTCAGAAGACCCTCCTGGATCGCATCCAAGAGCACTTGCTCCCTAGCACTGGAGGTGGCCGGAATGCTCCAGTCAACCCCCGGCAAGTTGAAATCCCCCACGATGACCACCTTCCCTTTTCTACATATCTTTCTGATTTGGCCTGCTAATTCCGTGTCAAGCTCCTCAGACTGGGACAGTGGCCTGTATACCACCCCAAACCTCAGTTCCCTACCCCTTAGAAACATAGAAACATAGAAGTTGACGGCAGATAAGGACCACAAGGCCCATCCAGTCTGCCCATTTCTTTTTCTACCTTATAAATGTGCCATCGGCCTTTGCGATGTCAGTGACCTATCTATTCATAGTCATTTGTATTGCTCCTTATGCCTATCCCATGCCTGTTTGAAGCCCTGCACTGTATTCATAGCCACTACTTCTTGTGGTAGTCATTCCATGCATCTACCACCCTTTCTGTGAAAAAGAATTTCCTCACATTCCCCCTTAATCGGCCTCCCTCTAATCTCATGCTGTGTCCTCTTGTCCTGCTATTTTTCTTATATTTAAACATGTTAGACTCTTTCACCTTGTCACCCTTGAGCCTAGAAGCTGCAGCCAGACTGCCTCTGTTCTCCTTTCTTCCCCCTCATCCCTTGTGCATTATATCCTGTCCCTCACATATACTTCCACCCCACCACCCTCTCCTTCCCTTGCGGTTGGAAAGAAGGAAGGAAGGGAGGGAGGGAGGAGGGAGGACAGTATATTAAGGCATATGACAAAGGGAAGTAACAAGTGTAGGATTTAAGAGGCCATGTGGTCATGAGGGAGAGCTGTTTAGGGACATGGAACAACAGCACTGAGGGGCTAAGGCAAGCAGTCACAGATAGTGTTACCATTGAGATGTTTTTGGAGCTCACATTTGTAGGGGCCTAATGCTGTTATCAAGGACATGGCAGGAGGAAGATTATTAATCTAAGTGGGAGCATGGTAGACGAAAGTTCTTTGACCAAGAGAGGTGCGACACCTAGGAATTTTAAAGACCATGCTATCTGAGCTTCTGGTGGAAAGGCTGTTATCATAGGGAGTAAGAAGCTTCTGTATGGTCTTTGGCATGAGACCCAGACCCACGTTTTTGGCCAGAAGGCACTATTGGAACCAGAGCCTATCTGTGAACTGGAGCCAGTTATCCTGGTCATATAGGTCACATGTATGTGTAATCCGTGGGGAACCAGTTGAGTTGACAGGCTTTATTTAGGGTGACCTTTATAAGGTGAAGGGCTATGTCCATTGCTGAGCCATAGACTATGATGCCATACTCAACAAGAGAGACCACTGAACTCTGGATAGCAAGATTTAGGGCCTCTGGGTAAGACTTTGCTTGTGCCTATGAAGCAGACCAGTATGGATGTTCACAGCCTTTGCAACATTTTCAATGTGGTAGGCTTATGATATACTGCTGTCTATTGTGATACCCAAATATTTGAAATGCTGGACGAGTTCCAATGTAGTCCCAGATTTGTTTGTTATATTGAGTGGATGTGATCGATGCCTGCTCTGGGAACTGGAAAACAACAAGTTCTTCTTTTTTTTTTTTTGTTCAGAATACGTTTATGTTCTCTGAACCATCTCTCAACTACAGTAAAGCTGTCCTGGAGGTTGCGTTCCAAGTTAAAAGGATCAGGGTCACTTGCATACAGGACTGCATCATCTGCATAGAGCAGTATCAGACAGCTACTGTGAGCCTGTTTAGTATCAAACTGACTAAAATGGGACCCAGGATGGAGCCCTGTGGTACACCGGCGTGAACGGGTCTACTATCAGATAGGACATTATCAATCCTAACTTGCTGAGAGCGATTTGTGAGGTATCTCATAAACCAGGTAACTATGTCAGTAGACAGACCAAAAGATGCAAGCTGCTCAACTAGAAGGTCATGATTAACTGTGTCAATGGCTTTTGAAAGGTTGATGAAAGAGGCTCCAACTAGGGAGCCATGATCCAGGGAACTGTGAATATAACTGGTAAACTCTAGCAGTGCAGTAGTGGTTCTGTGTCCTTTTCGGAACCCATGTTGTTACGAGCACTGTGTATTGTATTTTTCTATGTATTCAGTTAATTGGTCAGCAACTATTTTTTCAAGAGCCCTAGACAAAGGCGGGAGTATTGAGATGGGCCGATAGTTACCTAGTGAGTTTTGATCACCATTCTTGAAAACGGGTGTCACCAGGGCCGCTTTACATAGCTCTGGGAACTGAGAAAGCATGAATGAGGTGTTGATTATGTGTGTTTCCAGTGCCAGAATGTCTTCTAGGGTAAGAGCCACAAATTTGAGGTCAAGGGAGTCACCACTGAAATGGGACTTATCCAGGACCTTTTGGAGATATTTCCTAGCCTCACCATGAGAGATGGTTTTAAAGGGGAGTGGGGGGTGAGAGAAAGGTAGGACTACAAGTCTTGGTTTAGATGTCGAGATTGTTTGGAGGAAAAAATCAGGAGGGAGGATGCTGTTGAAGTCTGAGAAGGCTTCATTGAGAGAATCTGCAATGGAACTGGGATCTGTAGTAGGAACACCACCAATGTTCAACATGGTGGGGCTGACTTTGTATTTTTGCCAGTGACTTCTTCAAGGTTTGCCCAGAATTTTCTACCGTTACTCCAAGTGCGAATGAGGGTTCCTTGTAATATTGATATTTTTGCTGTGCATATGGCCCTAGTGCAGCCATTCTGGGCTTTTTTGTGTGCTTGGGTGTCTATTTGTTTACCTGTTGCTCTGGCTATGTGCCACAGATGATCTCTTGATTTCATCCATTCAAAAAGTTCAGACGTGAACCAGGGGTTGTTGTAACCTTTGATTTTGCACTGTTTTAGTGGGACATGCTAGTCACACACCCTGTTAAACAGCAGGATGAATTGGTTTAAGGCAGCATCAACAAAACTGGAAGAGTAGACTGTTGACCAGTTTTGTTGGCGAAGGTCGGCTTTTAGCATTTCGGGGTGACCGTGTTTAAGAACCCTATGAATAATTGTTTTCAGTGAGGGTTTGGAGAAGTTGTTAGCCCAGTGAATTAGAACTGGTGTATGGTCACTATGTACATCTGGAAGCACCATGACGAGAGAGATGTGGTCTGGTCAATTAAACAAGACCCAGTCAAGCAATGAGGAGGTACCAGTCTTGAAGTTTATTCTGGTAGGAAAATTGACAAGCTGGGAAAGATGCACAGCAGAAACTGCATCCCTATAGGGGCTAGAGGCTGGTGCAAGTCAGTTGGCAATAAAGTCACCCAGCAGTACTGTTTCATTGTTTAAGTTCAAGGCACCAAGTCATTCCATCAGCTAGTTTAGCCCAGGGGTCTTCTGACCAGGTGGAATGTACACAGAGAGAACTGTGACAGTTTTGTTGTTCTTCCCAAGTAGCAACTTTAAAGCTAAAACATACAGGTTAGTCCCAGTGTCTGAAAGAGGTATAACAATGGCTTGCAGGTCCTTCCTTATGTAGACTGCACATCCACCCCCACGTTTGGTTAGATAATCCATCCTATACACTGTATAGCCTGGGATTGAAACTGATGCATCAGCAATCTTAGGAGAGGCCCAGGTCTGTACCACTGAAAGGATGTCAAGGTTGTGTTGTTAAAACGAGGTGTTAAGGATATCCATTTTTGGAAGGAGGCTGTGGATATTCATAGAGCCTATTGCAAGTTGCTTGACATAACTTTGCGGCTCAGCTGTGATTGTTGCAGGGCCCAGATTTGGATGGATATTCCCAGATGGTAGCAATAAAAGTAGTGCAATGCAGCATTAGATATTCTTTCAGCAGTTTGCTGCTTCATTTGAGTATCCTGCACTGATCTGAGTAGGAGGAAAGTTTTTCCTGAATATTAAATATACCAGGAAAGAGCGCCAAGGGGTGCAGTCACCATGGTCCTTGGCAGAAAAGCTCCATAAAAGTTGATGTAGACAACACTTGGGGAGTACAGGAAGTTTATGGCAGTGAGTCAACGTTGAAGCACAGTGGGCATTGAGGGTCATGCCATGCAAAGATGGACTAGGGATAGGGAGCAGATTATCACCAAGGTGTGAGGTGAGAGTAAGGAGCATTAACACCAAAGCACCTCTCAAAAAAAGGAAGTCAAGCATCCTGTGGGCATACTTAGGTGTGATCAAAGGAGGAAAGGCCCCCTTATAGGAGGAAGGATAAATATTTGGTGGTTGCCCCTTTAACAGGAGAGACTGTTGTTGTCCCTTTAACAGGAGACAGTAGACTGAAACAATCTACCCTTGGTTCACAAATTGGAAGACTGGGTAGGAGAAAAAAGTCAGAGTATGAGCATTTAAAGGAGGTCTAGGGTGGGGGTGTCAATGAACTTATTGGAAATGACAGGCACCAGGAGTGACACACGTGACACCCAACTCATGAACTCCATCTCCACTGAACTAATTGTGATAATCATCACCATCAGCTATCTCCCCCACTAGCCAACTTCCCATGCATGGATAACATGACATGGATACTGTAACCAGTACAGTTGCGATCAAAGCGGATCAACAGACAAAACAAATATTTTTATATATTTGACTATGCCAGTTTAAAATACAAAAGACCAGTGACATCAGCTTCTTATATTATCCTTCAATCTGCTAAAGCATGGCAAGGTGAGTCGAGCTATATTTTTTGACAGCAATCCTTTGGCCTGCATAATGGTATGTAGCATACATAATGGTATGGTAATGGTAAGGTGAGTATGAGAAATTGTTTATATGATCTTTCTAAGTATTGCACCATCGTAGACAATAATGAGTATCATAATGACATATGTTCCAGTAATTCTAGATCAGAGAAATCAAACAGAATCATTTAAATCTTCATTAAAAAATGTATTTATTTATAAAAATACATTCTGTAAGTCTGACACACATTATCATGTCTCAGAATTGACCACTTATCATTAATTACTATGGTTCAGTTCTAACACTAGTGACTGTGCTTATCCTAAGTAAAATAACATGAAAATTAGATGCAAGTGCGAATTCATGTATTGAGACACCTTTAATACGAGGTAGTGATACAAACGTGCTTGATGCTGGACTGAAAGTATTTTAATGATGATGGAATGCTTATCCATGTCATAGTTCCATTCTTTTTTTTTTATTCAAAGTTTATTAAGTTTTTACATAAGTATACACCATACAAGGTGTATATTGAGTGGATATAGACTTGTAAATAAAGAAAATAAAAAAATCTTCCCCCTCCTGTCCCCCTCCTCATTCTCCCCCCTAGCGATGCCAATAATATTTTAAATTCCAAAGTTATTATGGAATATTTGAAACTAATCTGAATTAGCTGGTTAGCAAACTATTTCTACGTCTTATAAGGTATAGAAGATATGTAAACTTTTCAATCTTTTTCTGTAGACTCCCATATGGTTGGTAAGACTAGCCATCATTTTCTCAAGCCGTAGATTATAAAGAAGCTCCTGCAACCATCCTGTGTATGAAGGTTGAAGAGAGTCCCTCCAGTGCTTTAGGACTATTTTCTTAACAGACATGGCAATCAACATAATTTGATCATTTCTGACCATAAATGGGAAGCCTGTGAAATCCCCTAGCAGGCAAACCTCCAGAGTAAAGTAATCCTGTAGGCCCAGTAGGGGATCCATCTTGGTTTTAATAAGGTCCCACAATAGTGTAATACTGGCACACTCCCAAAACAAGTGGAACAGGGTATCTGAACTGGTATTACATCTGCTACATGTCGGTGTCTCTGCCCTTCCCATTCTATGCAGTTTATATGTGGTCAAATACACATCATTAAGGAATTGCATTTCCATTAACCGTAATCTGTCTTGTGTTATTTGTTTATGGCAGTTTTCCCAGATTTTACGCAAATTGGAGGATGAATTAGGGAATAGATTGTTCCAATACTTGGAAATGCCATCCGCTTTTGGGAATACCAGTGGATAGTGGAGGGTATATAATGAGGAGACTGCATGTGGGACTAAGGCCAAGATTCTGCCTGTGGGAACCCAATCATAGAGTTATCTGGACTGACTTTATTTCCATCATATGTGATAAGCATATGGCGGATCTAAAATATTTGAAATGCCCATTTGTTGGCAAGACTGAATTTGCCAGTAGTTCAGTGGTGGTAAGCCAGTCCTGGTTTAGACTACAGAAATCTCGAGCCATGCATTGTTGGATGAGTGGAATCCAATTGCTAGGGATTAGCTTCCCTCACAATTTGAGGCTGGGATTTTGGAAAGTGGGTTGGGAAAGGTCATAGGTGTTTTCATATCTTAAGGTGGAACATAGCTGTGTATGTGTACATACCGAGTGGCACACCGGGCTATGCCGGAGGATAGATTGTAGTTTTTTGGCTTTCAGGAAATGTAGGACTGCAGGGTTTATCCCAGCTGAGGCTATTAGGTCCTTTTCTATTGTAACCCAACAGGGGACATAATTCGACTGGTCTAAGGGGTGGAAGGAGCTGCCCAATGGAAATATTTACTTAGGTGGCTGGCCCAGTGATATTGACTGAAGTGAGGAAGTTTTAGTCCTCCCAGAGATTTAGGAGTGGCCAATTTGTGGAGTGCTCACCTTGGGGGGCTTTCCTTTCCAAAGAAAATTGGATAAGCTGGAGTGGATGTGCTTAAACCAGGCTTTGGGAAACCATAAATTTAAAAGGTTTTCAAATGGTAAAAGATGCATGGTAGAATGTTCATCTTAATGATGTTCACTCTGCCCCATATGGTTAGATGGAGATCTTGCCACCATTTTAAATCTTGTGGTACTTTTTTGTACAGGTCATCTAGATTCAACTCACGCAGCTGGGTGTCCTTGGTTGACAGGTATAAGCCTAGATATTTTATGGTTTGCGAGTCCAGTTGAATCCTAACTCCAAAATGTCCTGTTTATGTACCTTAAGGTTTAGTGGGAAGACTGATGATTTCTCGGTGTTGATCTTATAATTAAAGAGGGAACCAAATTCCTGAATTAAGTGTGATAAATTTTGTATGGAGGGTTTGATTTGTGTGATATGCAACAAGATGTCATCGGCATAGACCGCTATCTTAGTACTGGTCGAACCTAACTGTATTCCATGTATCCCAGGGCATTTCTGTGTAGACACTATAAAGGGCTCTAGGTATAGGTTGAATAATAAGGGGCATAGGGGGCATCCTTTTTAGTTCCGGCTTTCAAAGGGAAACTGGAAGAAAGAATCCCATTACAAAAAACACGTGCAGTGGGGGCAGAGTATAGGACTTGCAGCCATGATATGAATTTAGGGGGAGAATTAAATCTGTGAAGGGTCCTGAATAAGAACTGCTAGTCTACTCTGTCAAAAGCCTTCTCCTCATCCAGAGAGACCAATGCCATGGCATGAGGGGCATCCCTGGAAGTGGAGAAGATATGAGACAGGCGACGGAGGTGATCTACGAAGGACCTACCCTTCATGAATCCAACTTGGTCGGAGCTAATGAGGGAGAGAAATACCTGTTCCAATCTATGAGCTAATATTTTGGCAAGGATTTTTAGGTCACAATAAAGAAGGGATATAGGACGGTAATTGAACACTCGTGTCTGATCCCTTCCAGGTTTATGAAGGATGACAATCATTGCTTCCAGTATCCTGGGGTCTAAACCTTCCTCATTCAGCATACTTGAGAAAACTGCAAGTAGCCATGGGACTAACTGGGGTGCAAACTTCTTGTAAAAATTGCATGAGTAGCCATCCGGTCCAGGGGCTTTGTCTGAGGGGAGGTCTTTGATAGTTTGTATAATGTCCATTTTCATAAAAGGTGCAGTTAGCCCTTCAGTTTGGGTGGGGGTGAGAATGGGGAGAAAGAGGCTTTCTAGGTAGGAGTCCACTTTCTGTTGGGATGGGCTGATGGGCATTCGAGCATATAACTGCTTATAGTACTGTTCAAATTCTTTGTTTATGTCTTTAACCTGGGTTAAAGGCAGTCCTTGGGGGTCATTTTGTATTGCGGTAATAACATTTTGATGATTCTAATTTTTTAAGCTGGAGGGCCAAAAGCCGTCCAGCCTTTTTTCCCTTGTTTGGTATAAGTAGCCTTTGATTTTAAAATTGCCCACAAGGCCTTTTCTCTGAGTAGTTCAAAATATTTATCCTGTAGTTTTATGAGAGCCTCTTTCTTCGGATCTGAGGTACTCCTAGATATTTATTTCTCTTTTTCTCTAATTTGATCTAGCAGAATTTTGGCCTCCTGGGTTTCTTTTTGTTTCTTGATTACTGACCATTTAATAAATTCTCCCCTAAGGAAACATTTTAGTGCACCCCATTCAGTGGATGGGGAGTGAATGGTGCCCCAATTATTAAGTTTAAAGGATTCTAGGGAGGCAAGTATTCTATCCATAACTTTTTTGTCCTTTAATAATTGGTTATTACATCTCCATTGTTTGTCTGACCCCCAATTTAAAGAAAGGGAAAGGAAACAGGTTACTGTGGAGTGATCTGAACCCAATCCTGGTTCTGTTCTGTTGTTCATTAGCCCATGTATCAGGGTTTTACTCATCCAGAAGTAATCAATGTGCAAGGCTGAGCCATGGACTGCAGAATGGAAGGTATATTCCCTTTCAGCAGGGTACACTGTCCTCCAAGGATCGCAGAGTCCCATATGATCTACCAGGTCACTAATGGTTCTTTGGGCTAGACCCCGGGCACTGGGGCCTGATGATTTGTCCAGCATGGGATCAAAAGGGATGTTCCAATCCCTCCTAATAACATTAAGATGTATGAGAAGGGTATCAGAACAGCAAGGAGCTCCACGAAAAAAGAGGGGGAGTCTGCATTGGGACTGTATATGCTACCCAGTAGAATGTTAAATGAGTGGATTTTGCCTATGACCAGTACGTACCTGCTTTCTTTGTCTCTGAGACAGGAGATTAAGTCTATGACGCATTGCTCACATGTAAAGGGAAAAGCCCTAGTAAGGAGAATAGCTACCCCTTTACTGTTACGGGAGTCCTCTGCAATGAAGGCCTGCCACACCTGCTGTCTCCTCAGAAGGGTCTCCTCCGCTTGTAAGAGATGGGTTTCTTGCAATAAGATCACATCACAACTTAGAATATTTAAGTGTTTGAGCAGCTGCATCCATATAAGTGGGTGTATTTCACCTGTTACGTTCCATGTACAAAATGTAAACAGTTGCGCCATACTCCTGAGATGTTATAATCATTCTTGTATCTCTAACTACAACTCTTAATCAGCTAGTTTGCATTAGTTGCTTTCTGAATTGGCACCTTCCCCCCTCAAATAAGAAATTTCCAAGATAATAATTCCTGATGTACTCACTCACCCCCAAAATTCCCCTTATTACCCTCTTTTACCTTCCGCTTTCCCTCCATCCCCTCAAGCAATATGTCTAAAGAAGGAATGATAGCAATGTCATTCTGTTTTCTAGAATGTATTCTGTTCCCTATGGTTCAACAATAAGAACTACCCCCCATTGCACTGGTCCTCGGTGATCAGCAGACTGAAGGCCCTCCCTCCTCCCTGCTCACATGACTGCAACTAAATGTGTTGCATTTATAACTGAATTAGGTTATAAAACTACTTGTTAACTCCCAAATTGTTTATGTGGATTGAAACAACATACGCACAATTATATTAGAGCCCTGTTAACATTCACAGGTGCCCCTATTCCCTGGTAAATGGGAGAAACTTTTAAAAGAAGGCAAAGGGAAAAAAGAAAGAAGAAAACAGGACTGGATCAGTTCTGAGTCACAATATACCAGAAGTTGCTCTTCATAAACGAAACAACAAGGGCTCAGTGCCTCCAGCCAAGGGTAACCCCCCCCCAGGTTATATAGAAAGCAATGAGGCAGTGCTCACATTAATTGTGGACCTCTATAGTTTAATGTCTCCAGTCCTGTGAGTCAAAGCAGGGCCCATGCAGGTAAGTACAGTCCGTAAATCCTGCATTTAGAAAATAACATGGGAACTTGCTGACTGTAAAGTTCCAAGTGGGATCTTGTCCCCCATTACAATGTAAATGTGTCCTGAGCAATGCAGGTAACAGGTCTCATCTTCCAGGCAATGAGAGCGTCCCTTGGGCTTTATGAAGGAGAGCCAAGATGGGGGGAGGGAGGAATCAAAGAACCACTGGAGCTAAAAGAAGATTATACTCTCTTTCATTCAGAATTTTTATAGTCCGGATGAGGATTTCCCCAATGTAATACAGCAATGTCCCCTTCAGAAAGATGGTTAGTCAGTGTATCCAGCCAGTAAACATAGAGAAGGGGTACTCTATGACATAGTGCCACGAACATTGGTATTCAGTTATGTTAAGGTCTTCTACCGGCTGATGCGGAACAAGATAAACCATAAACACCAGATTTATAGTCTCTATATTTTGCCAACGATTAGTACCTGTAAATACCAAAGAATTCTCAGCGATCGGTAAATGATGCAGGATGCTTCTGTTTGAGGTAGTCCATCGCAGGGTCTATCTCCTTGAATGAGGACCAGGATCCATCCAGCTGTACTTGAAACTTTTTATTAAATTCTCGGATTAAAAATACCTTTGAGCAGAAACTGCTCATTTACAAAGGTTCCATGTCAAAGGATGAGGGTAAACATACATACAGATGTAGTAAAAGAATGCACAATAAACAACCAAAACAACTAAAAGAAAAAATATAGATACTCAGTTATAACATACTTTGAGATAATATTCGTATAACGAGCAGCTTGAGTAGGCAGCTGGCTGCGGTGACAGTAAGAGATAGAGGGCACCATAGGCAGTTAGTATTGCAGGCTTGCGACCGGGAGAGGAAGTTGGCAGGCTAATGGGCCACTGTCTGATGGTGGCGAAAAATGTCTTGTACCAGTGAAGATGCGAAGCAGGAATGGAGTCACAAGGTAGGCCCGGTGCCAGAGGGAATGAGACTGGGAAAGGGCGGGCTGTGAGACATGAATGAGCTGGGAGGTGTTTAGAGAGATCTCTGTTCAGAGAAGCAGTCACATTGAGTGGTAGAGGTGAGGTAAAGTTTGAGATTCTTTTTGAAGGGTCCAAGCGTAGCAGAGGAAAGTGCTTCTTTATTGAGGGAATTGAACCATTGAGCGGCTCTATAGATAAAGGACTGCTGACCCATGGAGGTACAACATCTAGGAACCTGAAAGGTTAGAGATTGGGCACCACATGTTTGTTGAGTGCCACTGTAGGTAGTAAGGAGTGAGCTAACACCAGGTGGCATGAGACCGAGGAGAATCTTTTTGGTAAATAAGCAGGTCTGGTATTGTATTCTGCTGAGTAGGGGTAGCCAGCTTGCCTGTGCATAGAGGTCACAGGGTGTGAGTTTTTGGGCCACTCCCATTAGTAGTCTACAGGCTTTGTTGTGAGAAACTGAGATCCTGCGGAGGGCACTTGTTGAGGCAGAGCCATAGGTGGCAAGGCTGTAGTCAATGATAGAGTTGACAGAGCTGTAGATGGCTAGTTTAAGGGCATCCACAGGCATACAGTGCTTGTGTTTGTGTAGTAGTCCAATCCGTATATTGGCAGTCTTGGCAACCGTGTCAATATGCCGAGTGTAGGAGAGGGTACTATCCAGGGTAATACCAAGGTACTTGAACTCCTTGACATGTTCGAGTGGGTTCCCAGATTGGTTCTTGATGGTGAGGGACAGAGAGTTGTGCCTGCTCCATCAGTTACAGAAGGACATGACTTTAGTCTTGCTGTGGTTCAGGACAAGTTTATGAGAATTGAACCAGTCTTCGATGCACTTGAAGTCGAGCTGCAGCTGGGATTCAAAGACTGTAATGTCATGGTGGCTGGAAAACAGGACTGCTTCATCTGCATATAGTAATATTTTTTGGTGGCAGGCACTGGGGAGATTGTTGATGAAGAGGGAGAAGAGTAGAGGGCCCAGAATAGACCCCTGGGGGACTCCGGAGCGACCGGTTTCTCATCCGAAGAGATCCCTGCAATCCTTACACACTGGATCCGATTATCAAGGTAGCTGGTGAACCATGGAAGGGCATCACTGGAGATCCCAATGGAGGACAGTTGCTTGAGCAGTAGGGGTGGTTAACTGTGTCGAATGCCTTGGTAAGGTCTATAAATACTGCCCCTCCACAATTCCCTTTGTCAAGCGTGGCATGGATGAAGGTTGTAAATTCCAGTAGTGCAGTGGTGGTGCTGTGCCCTTTCTGAAGCCATGCTGCTCAGGGCACTGTACATTGTACTTATCCAGGAATTCAACTAGTTGGTCCGACACTATTCGCTCCAGCACTTTAGATAGTGGGGGGAGGAGTGAGATAGGTCTGTAATTGGTGTGGAGTGTCCTATCTCCGCTTTTGTGAACTGGTGTGACAGTGGCTTTCTTCCAGAGAGAGGGGAAATGACCCAATCTAAACGAGAGATTGAAGATCTTTGTAAGTGGTTCTAAGATTTCATAGAGGACTTGTGCCAGCAGTTTCAGGTCAAGGGAGTTATCACTGTACCCTTGTTTGCCAATGGCCTTTTGAATGTATTTTCTAGCTACTTGTGGTGGGACCTCCTTAAAAAAAAATTTGGGGGTTGTACATTCTAGTTGGGGGGTAACTTGGGAGGAGCTGAAGGGGAGGTCATCGAAAAAATTTGGTGGAAGGACACTGTCCAGGTTTGTAAATGCATTATTAAAAGTGCTGGTGATGGTACCTAGGTTGAGTGTAGGAGTGCCATGAAGGTTGAGCATAGTGGGTGGTGTTTTAGGATCCTTGCCTGTAAGTTCTTTCATGTTGTTCCAGAATTTTTTCCCCTGGCCCAAGAGTTGGTCAGAGCCTCTTTGTAATAGCTGCATTTAGCATTCTGTATTTTTCAAGTGCAATCATTTCTGGCTGCTTTGTCTAATTGTATGTTTACTTGCATCAGAGTTGCACGAGCACAATGCCAGAGGTGGTCTCTGTGCTTGAGTAGAGTTAAAAGGTCAGTAGTAACCCAGGGGTTGGTATGTCCTTTGACCTTCATCTTTTTCACTGGTGCATAGATGTCACTGGCTTCATTGAAATGTTTGATAAATAGGTCCAGAGCTTTGTTTGTGTCGCTGAGGGAGTCAAGCACTGCCCAGTTCAGCCTGGTTAGTTGGGATTTTAACAGCTGGAGGTGCTCTTGTTTGATAACCCTGGCATAGATAAGCTTGGGAGGGGGCTTGTGGTATTTGTTTGACCAGGAGCAGATAATCAGCGAGTGGTCACTTATTGTATCCTGGAGTACAGAAACATTGGAGATGCGTTCAGGTGGTTAGATAGAATCCAGTCCAGAAGCGTAAGGGGAGCCTGTCCTATAGTTACACCTAGTGGGGGCATTGACCAGTTGAGTGAGGTGATGCACCGTGGCTGCATCCTTATAGGTAGCAGCCTCAGTGGAAAGCCAGTTAATGTTAAAATCACCCATGATTACGGCTTCAGAATTATGTTGCTGGACCCTTAGATATTCCGTGATGCTATGGAAGCCAGCAGCCTGGTCTCTTGGGGGTAGGTAAACTGAGATGACAGTGAGTTCCTTGTTATGTGCACCAAGGAGGATTCTGACTGTGAGGACCTGAGAGGAGTTGCTCAGGCTAGGGGATGAGATGATGTGACCCATAAGGGTATCCTTAAGATAGATGGCGCAGCCCCCGCCCCATTTAGCAATCCTGTCTTGCCTGAAAATGCAGTAGCCAGGGGATAGAGACGAGGTATCAGGAATTTTAGGGTTTAGCCATGTTTCCACAACTGAGAGGACATCAGGATTGTGCTGTAGGATCCATGTTTGGAGGGAATAAAGTTTGTTGAGGATGCTGCAGGCATTGATGGATGCCATGGTTAGTGTCCCTATCCTTCTGCTTGGTGCCACTGCTGTCTGCCCAGGTAGTCCTGGGTTGGGGTGAACATTTCCTGACAGCAGGAGCAGTATAAGGAGAATTTATAGGAGAAAGGATTTCAGCATCTTGTAGATACCTGGTGGTTAAGTCATAAGCCAAAAGAAATTATCAACAGCTGAGGTCCAGAGTCACAGAATGAACTTGGCAGGGTATACCATGCAAAACTTTATACCTGAGGCTATACATTTGAATACTATCGGGTGAAATAGTGCCCAACACTGTCGGACTGTTGCAGACATATCTTGTGTTACCCTGATCTTTTGACCTTCCCAGAGAACGTCTTGTATGTCCCTCAGTTTTTGTAATGCATACTGTTTTTCTTGAATGTTGAGGAAACGTCATATTAGTGGTCTGGGTTGGGCGTTAAGTGGAGGCATAGGCCTAAGGGCGCAGTGTGCTCTCTCCAGGATATAAGTCGGGCTGAAGGGGAAGGGCCCAGCAATGTTTATCGGTAGTTCTTGCACAAATAAAAGTGTTTCCATCCCTTCCTCCCTCTTGGATATTCCAATTATCACAACAATGTTCTGACAACTTCTCCCCTCTAAGTCTTCAATTTTAATCTCTAATTTTTTGATGGTCTGGTGATTTGTGGTAATGAGCACATCTATTCTGTCTGTCCACTTCTCCATGGAGATAATGCGGGCCTCACTGTACGAAGTGCACCTGGTAATATCTTCTAAAGTGTTGAAGATTTCCTTCACCTCAGAGACAAGAAAACGGATTTCATCCTTGAATGGGAGGAACTCTGAAAGAAATCATTCTAAGGTAAGGGGATTTGATTCTGAGGCTGCCAGAGGAGAGACTGAAGTTGGCTGCGATCGGCCTGTAGCAGTGGGATTTGATCTGGGTTTCTTTGGCTGTTTTTCAGGCGTGACAGGCGGCGTATGCCGAGGCGCCGCCTGATGCATCTCTACTTCCATTCTTCACCAAAATCCTTTTTTTGGGGACTGGGTAAGGTTCTGCAAGCTGTCGGACCCTGTATTTTAACTGTTAGTTGTAAAGATTATTAGAATAAGTTGGAATAGCTAGTCTGGTGAGTGGAGCACTGGTGGATCACGTCCTATTCAGTTGGCTGCACCACACGACTCCCTCATAGTTCCATTCTGTTGGCATATCACGATGTTGACAGGCTTCATGTCCCATCAAGAATTTGAAAAGCTTCAGCATTTAGTTGTGAGTGGAATTAGGTGACACACTCTTCATCCCCAGTCTAAGCAGTAAATTTACCGGGTGTGTCTACTTGTCTGTTGGTCACTCAAAATTCTTGTTGATGTCACTCAGCTGCTGTTCTTTCCACCATGCCTATATGTTGGGAGCTGCACAGCAACTCCTATGGTATCCCTGTTTTTCTGTGTCACACCCTGATTCTACTATTATCCCCCCTTTCTTCCCTTCTACATGTCTGCAGTCCTTCAGCAACTGTTGTCTGCATCCCTTGGGAATTTGAGTTAGACTAACATATGGAAGAGCCAGAAGAAGAAGGTGAAATGGTCTATCAAGTCTTCTCATTAGTATAGTGTCTTTGGCTTATGCTATTGACTCTGCCCTCCCCCAGCAACCTTTCATTCAAAACTCCCCCCATGGCCCCATAGGTTCCCTTTATGCCAGTCCCATGCCCTCTTAAAGCCACCCACTGTTGTCACTGGGACCACCTCTTCTGGCAGAACATTCCTTGTGTCCACAACCCACTCTGTGAAAAAATGCTTCCTTGCATTCATCCTAAACCTCCACATAACCAGCTTCAAACTGTGCCCTCTCATGGTTCTTTTTTGTCACTTTTCTTGAAGAGACTTTCTCTATCCACTCTATTTATTCCTATCAGGTAATTAAAGTTCTCTTCATCTCCCCCCCTTCTCCTCAAGGGAGTACATTCTCAGGGCTCCCAGTCTGTCTTCATAATAATTCTCCTGCTGACCCCTGATCATTTTGGTTTCCCTCCTTTGGACCCTCTCTAACCAGCTGATGTCCTTATGATGGTGGGAGGGATAAGAACAACTCATAAGGTACAGTAGATGACCACAGACTTCTTTACTATGAGAGTCGAGTACCCAGTCACCGGATGATTGGGGTTGGGGGGGGTTGCAGAGTTCTCTACCAGCAAGCTTGAGCACTCATCTAAGGGATGTTCATTGTGGTGAGAGGGTGGGTCTTCAGAGTTTTCTTGATGTAGGGTTGGGCATCAGATCACTGGATGTTCATTTTGAGAAGTGGGCAGAGATTTCCAGAAGTAGGTTTGGAAACCTGATCCCATGGATATCAATTGGAGTGTCAGAGTTCTCCACCTGTAGGGATGGGCACCCAACTGCTGGCCGTCTGGATGAAGGTGGTGAAAATAACAGTTCTGTGGTGGTGGGGTTGACACCTGACCACGAGACATTGAGGTAAAGCTTGGTCTGTCAGGAGGAGGGATGCTGTTCCACTTCCTGATGGCAAATGAAAGGATGCAGCCATCCTGTTATAGATGAGGCTGCATCCTTTTATATTTGAAAAGTTTCTGTCCACTAGCCAACAAAGCTACCTGAACAGCAGTCTTGTCAACACTGGGTGTTGACTAATGCCTCCTGTTGTTTCAGCTGCATTTGCTTCTACAACACACACCAGCAAGCATGAAAAGAACCGTATGGACACATGGTTAGGTGTTAGAATGAATCAATATTAAATATTGTTTTGAGTTACTAAGCATGCTTATTTGAAAGTTGCCTAAGTGTGGATACTGAACGGAATCATTTTTAATGCAACTATTGCTACTATTTGAACTATGTTTATTAAATCTTCTTTAAACATTTTAAGTGCATGGCTGGGATAAATCCAGACAAAGCGACAAAGGTACAATAAAACAAGACCCAAAAAGTGTACTTGATAAACCCCAAAGTAGTATCACTCATCGATGAACTGGCTGATTTTGAATGGAGATAATATCAACTGTATTTTTAAGGCAACATTACTACATAAAAATCTATTATAATGGGCGCAGAATATATAAATAGTATTGTTTTTGTATATTGAAATGTTTTACACAGTGAATTCAATGTTGTGCAAATATATTTATATTACACTGATAAATTAAATTTCATTCACCATCAACAGAGAACCCTACAAAAAGTAAAGAAATTAATGTCCTTCACTCCCTTCAGGTTTACATATGCATGTACTGTCTGTTATCAAGGGCTTTGTGTTTAGCAAAAACTTTTATTGGCAATCCTTTTTAAGATGAGTAAATTATGTAAGGGACACTTCCTGTCATTGTGTGACAATGGCTCCTGGGAGATGCACTTTCACCAAATATTTGTAAATTTTTCCAGGGTTTAGAGTGATCCCTGACATAATGGACAAATCTGATGCCCCTTGTAACATTAGGACTATTCACCTCATATGAAACAACTAAGCTGTTCCAATTTATGATTGCCCCCTACCCCCCCAACAAATTAAACATGCTCTTCTGCATGTCCAAATTCGTCAGTACTCCAGATGGGGAAGGGGTTCATACTTGCAGATATATGCTTACTAGGTGATAAACAAGTTACATTTATGTAACACACAGGCCTTCCAAGTCCACCATACACATTGTGCCTACATATTGCAGTTGGGGAAATGTCTTTTCCTGTCTCTCATGGTCACAATGGCCACTACGTGGTGGGATTTACTTTTATAGCCTGACTCCTCCTTATGGAGTGACATCACTGCCTATCATTCTGAACGTCAGACTCCAAAAGTGCTGGAATGTATATGGCCTTCCACAAGGGACCAACCCATACCATCCTATCTCATGTTCCCCTGGGAAACTGCTTTCATTTTTCCCAAAGAAGAGACTAGAATGGCAGATTCTTTCCTCCCTCTATATACTTAGGCTCCTCATACTAAGGAGTACTTAGCCATTAAGATTGGCCCTGCATGATTTGGGTCCAGGTTATCTTAAAATCCTCCCATCTCTCCACACCTCAATCTGCCCTCTCTGTCCATCCAAAGCAGGCCTGATGGCTATTCCACAGTTTTGGCTAAGTTGTCCGGTTATAGATCATTTGGAGTGTCTTCCCCTGCCTCCTTGTTTCCCTTGATTAGCTTGACCTGCTCTTTTCAGGCCATTAAGGGTGCTTTAAAATTGTGTTTATCACAACATGACTTTATGTTAACTAATTAGTTTCATTTTTTAACTATTGAGCCTTGATCATACTTTTATTCATATTTATGTATTTATTCAATTCATTGCTATCATTGCCTGTGTAACTCCTTAAACTTCAAGGAAAGGGCACCTAAGAAATAAGTTTGTCTTTTACAGTATGCCAGGAAATTCCAGAAGATTTACAGCATTGTATGCCTCTACAGGGTAGGTAAAATGAGCTATATTTTCTTTTTAATTAGATGAGTTTACAATAATTTCTGTTTTTTCTTAGATAGCTGCTAAATTACTATACAATCTTCATGCCATTTTATCAAGTGTTTCAGGTTAGAAAAATAAGACAGGTTTCATTAATTATGCACTGTCATGTGTATACTTTTAAAATGTATCATGGACGGTATGCTATTGCTACTGAGTATCTTCAATTAGAGATGCAGCGAATTCTAAATCTGCTGGCGAAGTGAACGCGAAGTACTCACTTCGCGTTGGTGGAACACAACGCAAAGTGGGCACCACAAAGTGCTCACTTCATGTTATCATTATTACTTCACATTGCCATTATGCCTTAACGCGAAGTAAGGCGAAGTAGCATATAAATAGGCAGCCACATGACTTACAGTACTGTAAGTCACATGCTTTAGCCAAGCAGGCTGGAAGGAAGTGAGTTGGAGAAGCAGTTTCACTTTCTCCTTTGCATTTGTAGAGGGAGAAGGCTTTTTGGAGAGGAGAGCAGTACAGTGTCATAAGTGCTTCACTGCTTTTGTGCCTTAAAAAAAGAATAGCTTTTTTAAAAGCTATATCTTGATTTAGTTTTTGTATTGTGTTTCTGATTTTTTCTTGGTAGTGAACTTTTCTTTTAAATTTCATTTTGTTTTGTGTGTGTGTGTGACTGTATGTGTCAGTGTGTGTGTGTGTGTGTGTGTGTGTGTGTCTGGGAGTGTGAGAGTGAGTGCGGCAGCCGAGTGAAGGCTAGGCATCGACTCTGGTTTTATTTATTTGTAGTTGGGGTCGGGGACTTGTGTGGTAAGGATGGACCCTGCAGAAAGAGAGTCACTGGACCATGGGTGGGGGCAGAGGAGGGCAGTGTGCACATGTGGGGGTGGTCGTGTGTTGCTGGACTGCTTCTGACTCTTGTGTCTTGCTTCCTCCCCCTGTGGAAGCAGAAGCAGCAGCACCAGTGCCACTGGTGGCTGCTGCTCATCCACCTACTCCGCCACTACCACCACCACTGGTAGCAGCTGTAGGGGCTCCAGCAACACCCCCTCCACCACCTCAACAGCCACAGGATGTGCCCCAGACAAACGAAGGTCGTGCTACTGCTAGGACTGTATCTGGTCCCCTCCACAGCTCTCCAGTGTGGAAGTTTTTTAATTGTGTGGGAGGAGACAGCACAGTCATAGTGTGATGTCTCTGTGGTGTGCAAGTGCGCTGTGGCCGCCGGGGGTCACATTTGGGGACCGGTGACCAGTACTCCCACATGTTCAACCACCACAAGGCAGAGTGGCAGGCTGCCATGGAAGGGTCCAGGCGTCCACCTGCTGGCCCTTTTGTGGCAGTGGCTGAGGGTGCTGCTGGGGTTGAAGTTGTGTTTCACCGCTGCTGCAGGAGGAGGGCCAGTGCAGCAGCTGCTCCACCACTGCCACCACAGCAACCAGCACCATCCTCTCCACCACCACCAGTGCTATTACCTGGATTCCCACCTGCAGTGGACCCCTCCACAGTCCCTGCAACAGAGGCCAACATTGCTCTGGTGTGGGCAGCCCCGGAGGAGAATAATCAGAGGGTAGGTGCTTTGCAGCAGCAGGTCGATACAATCCAAGTACAGCAGCAGCAAATACTCACAATGCTGCACCTGCTAATGCAACACCACAGCATCCCATGTCCAGAGTAAGGGGTTGTTTTGTGGACCCCCTTCCCCACTACTGTGCTGTACTTTTTGTGTTTTTTTTTTGCTGTTTAAGGCAGCAGTGCAACAATCTGGTGAAAATTTTGACCTATACTTTTTTATGCTACTTTACATTGCCACTTATCTCCTGACTTGTATGATAACAATCTTTCCACTATTTGAGTCTGCTTTATTACTTTTTTTCATGTCTGACATAATAAAAGGAGAGCTCCTTTTAATATGGTTCAGACCAGGTCTTCATCAGTATTTTCAGCTGGTTTTGTGTATCTTTGTTTCTATAACACTTCTGTTATGACTAAAATTAACAATTATGAAGCAGACAGTGTTCTCTGACCTTACAGAGCAATATTTGTTCAAAAAGAGCTGCAAATACTGATGAAAACTTGGTCTGAGTCATATTAAAAGGAGTGCTTCTTTTATTATTTCAACATGAGGAAAAGTACTAAAGCAGACACAAATAGTGAAAAGAAGGGTATCATACAAGTCAGGTGGTAAGCAGCAATATAAAACAGCATAAAAAGAATAGGTCAAAATTTTCACCAGATTGTTGCACTGCTGTGGGTGCCTTACTTCCAAGGGAATCTTTCTTGCTCCACATAGTGCAATACATTTCTGTGAAAACAGTGCCTAATTTCAATACAGTGTGTCATGTCACTGAGGAATTCCTGTTCATAAAAGTCGTCCAAATTCTGCCCCCCTTTCACAGCGACATTAGGACGTGATGCCAAGGAGAGCGCGGGTGTGTGCTTCATTATACTGAATGTCCGATTATCCGTCAGCTTTCCAAATGTTCCCAGTGGTGGTGGTCCAGGGGAGTGGACAGACTCATGCTCAGTGGTGGCAGTGGCTAACATCAGTCCTAGTAGTGGTGGTGGTCCGGGGTGGCACACGGCCTTTTAACAACTTCAGTTAAAACCTGCCAACATTAACTACATCATCATCTTCATAAAGAAAACTTCCCTCACAGTCATCTATGTCTGAAGTCTGACCACTGGGAAATTATTTCTCCATTGTGTCATCATCTATGTCAGTGGTGGGCCGTTTCAAGCAGCCACTGCCAGTGCCACCAGGATGGTCCATTTCCACATCACCAAAACTACCATGACTAGCCTGGGGTATGAATACTGAGGTTGCAGTCTGTGCTGGCATGTACCTCTCATTCATTTTAATAAATGTTAGCAAACTAACATTTGCAGGAGACAGGTTTGTCCGATGATCCCTGACTATTGCACCTGCTGAGCTGAATACCTTCTCAACACTTACACTGGAGGGTGGGCATGTGAGGTACTTTAGTGCCACTGCAGTCAGCTCTGGCCATTCACTGACCATTCCACTCCAGTACAAAAGAGGATCTTCAGTTATTGTCAGATGCCTGTTTTCCGACAAATATGACTCAACCATTCTCTGAGCTGCACTAAGTCCAGTTGTTGATGCATCATCCTGTTCTCCCGAATCATTTATTTCACAAATACCCACCTGGGACAAAGCCTCCCAAAGTGGGTTGACACCAGCCGCTTTGGATGACAGACCACCTTGAACTGCTGTCCCCTTCCCCTTGCAGGATATGCTTGATAGTCCTGCAGGTACACCTTCAGCCAGATTATGCTGCTGAGGTTTGCTGGCCTTGGCATGTGACTTCTGCGCCCCATGAACCAAGCGCACCAGTTGACCACTGATATTTTTTACCTGTTCAGGCCCTCCATCCAGTACTGATGCAATTCCACGTTTGTATCTTGGGTCCAGCATTGTTGCTATGGCAAAGTTGTCACTACACTGAATGCTCACAACATGACGATTCTGGTTGAATACTGTCAGCATGTGTTGCAGCAACATACTGCTACCACTATCTCCGGCAACATCAAGGCCATGCTGTACATTCATCAATGTCTGCCTCAGCACCCGCAGCAGTGGAATTGATTGGCTAATGGAGGCAGACTCGCCACTCACTGTCTGTGTGGCATGTTCAAAATGCTGCAAAATTGTTATTACAGAGTCCATGAGGCACCACTGTTCAGTCGTCATAGACATAGAGGCCCAGAACTGTCACGGCTAGTGTGCATCACAAGATATTCTGAGATGGCTTTGTATTGTTCACATAACCTCTCTGCCATGTATAAAGTGGAGTTCCATCGGGTGACAACTTCCAGCTTCAAACGATGCTGAGGCAGACTGTTTTGTATCTGCAACTGCCGCAGTTGGTCATGGGCCTTTCCAGATCTTGAAAAGTGAGAGCAGATACGTTGTGCAATGATCAGCATTTCCTTTACATCAGGGTGCTGCAGAAACTCCTGCACCACAAGATTTAAACAGTGAGCCATGCATGGAACATGAAAAAAAACACCATTTGTGATGCATTTCACCACATTGGACCCATTGTCACTTGCTATGAACCCAGCTCTCAGGGACAAAGGGTTTAGCCATTTGTCAATTTCAGTCAGTACCACATCCAACATGTTCTCACCAGTCTGTGAACAGGTCACATTGTGCATAGCAATCGTTGCATGCTGTCGAATTCCTGGAAGATTGCTACCGTGACAATCCACTGATTATTCACACTACCAACATCACAATCAACCCCTGGCACCTGTGCCCAGTGTACAGTTATACACAAATATGAACTCCCCTCTGTTTTGCCACTTGTCCACATATCCATACTTAAATGGATGAATGGAGAGGAAGAATGTTGAAGGGCATGTCTTACTGAGTTGGACACAGTGCGGAACAACTCGGGGACAGCACGGGTAGAAAAGTATGTCCTGGATGGGACTTTCCATTTTGGACAGGCACGTGCAGCAAACTGCTGGAACCCAGAATTCTCCACAAAGGAGAGGGCAAAGATCAATTGCCAGCATTTCTGCTACAGCAGCATTAAGTTCACGTGACACTGTATGATTGGGGGGGTACTTCAGCTTACGCGCAAAAACACTCTGTAATGTAGGCTGACTTAAGCGCTTTACATGAGGTGTGATCACAAATGGTTGTGCTCTGTGATGAATGGCATTGGCAGGGGGTGGAGTGTGGATGTTTGATGAAGACGGTTGCACAGGCGATGATGACAAATCCAGAAATGCAGTTATTTTGCCAGATTTGCCAACCAGGGTTGATGTACCACTTGCACTAGACATACTGCATTCACCACCACCACCACCACCACCAAAACTGCTTCTCTCACCAGCACAGGACAACATTTCAAAGTCATTATGGTCCTCCACCTAATCATGCCTGTAGTAATCCTATGCTCTTATTAACTCAGTACTGCACACGTTTAATTTACTACTGGACTTAACAGTGATGGAAGGGGATAACATGCTCACTATGGCTGCCGGTGATGAGGGTGAATGCCCCACTGTGGTATTAGCTGCCAGCTTGTGCTGGGTCCACAGTGCCAAGTGCCTATTCTTAAGATGCATATGCTGTCCTTCTGTGCCCAGATGGCTCCCCTTTTTACCTCGACTCACACGCACATGGCAAACCTGGCAGATTGCAACTGACTCATCATTTGCATCTTAAACAAAAAAATCCCAAACACTGGATTGTGATGCTCTGCTTTTAACATGTCCATGATGTGGCTTATTTAAGTCCGTTATTTTAAGCTGTGAAGTGGGGGGGGGGGGGCACATGATGTTTCAGGCACTGCACACCTGGACTGCAAGTGACCACCACGACTGCCTATCATATTTATTACTGCGACATCATCATCAACTAAAATCAGTAAATCACAAGTTTTTACAGGGAGGGTATTCCTACAAACAGACTCAGACACAGCCACTTTGAATTTCTTTTTCTCCGGTTCCCAACTAGGGTCAATTACATCATCATCATATTCATCAATGTCACACACATCCACATCTTCTGCTTTGATGCTAGCATGTGGACTGTATGTTGCAACAACAGCAACATCATCTTCATCATTACATTCATCATCAGCACCTACACCACCATCACCTGATATTTTTTCACCACACTGTGAATCACTGCATGGAAAATGAGTGACATTAACCACCACAGTGGACAGAATATCACATTGTGTACTATCGTTGACATGATTATCAGAATCCTCAGGTTCAGTTACTGGGATGTTACCGGGAAGTATGACATCATCTACGCTGCCACTCACTTGCACTTCTTCACACTCAATATTTTTGGATACGGTACACTGGTCAGAATTCGAACTTGACGCACCAATACTAATACTACCTCCACCACTAACACCAGTAACACTTACACCACCGGCTGGGAAAACATCAACTCCCCCAACTATGAGTGAAGCTACTGATTGGGTTGTAAAAAACATTGCAAGAGAAATACCTTTCCTCACATCAGCAATGCACTTCTGCATCTGCGTACTACTATGCCCACAGACTATCTTGCTGCCAGCATTGCCCTGGCGAGAACCAGCTTTGCTTGCACATCTCTTTGTTGGCATTTTGGGGGATCAACCACAATATTATGACCAAATTTAGATTTTGATATGTTCACTCTCTGATTGGGGGGCACACTGGATGTGAAGCCAAAAAAACAACTGTAGCTTCAGCAACAGATAAGAGACTAGTCTGTCATGCAATGAAAACAACTTCAGTAACCAGTGGTGCTGTTGAGGTCACAAAAACAATCCAATCTATTAACAAATTCCTTTTGCCGGTGGGGGTGGGAGGAGCACTGACTGCAGATTTTTATGGCAGTACAAGCAGCAAAACAAAGAAGAGATACCACGATTGCAGTACAAAATCAGGCAGCTGCAGGGGACAGCAGGTTCACACTGCTGCGCCTGCAATTACACTAGTCTGTGGTACAATAAAAGGTGTATTATTTGTTGTCATGCAACACCGCACACACACACAGAACAGTTTGTCTACAATGGTGAACGAGTAATACGTAGCAAATTGAAAAGTTCAGTATATGCCACGTATTGTAATGTAAACAACCTCAAATTATGAACTGCTGCACCAGATCAACACAACACACAATCAGCAAGAAAACTTCAACAATTACTGACAATATTACTGTGTGTACATTAACACAGTCAGTTATGTAACAAAAATATAACCAAAAACCAAAGAAATCACTATTTCTCCAACTTAAATTGACTTACACCACAGATATGCCCGTCACCCAAAGCACACTTTCACTGTCTTTCACCACACACTCAATGTTGTACATTAACATTCAAAATTCACACAAAAACAAAAATGCTCGCTGATATGAGCACAGAAGGGTTTCCTACAATCGATGAACTAAAGTTTGAGCCCCCCAAAAAATACAAAAACGCTTTTTTAACAGCTTTTAGGTTTCAATTACAGACAGCTCTCAGAGCACACTGTCTCCTACTCCTTCCTACACACGCTACCCCAAACTGAGGCTGTGCAGATCAACATGACCTGAAATCCCATGAATCACTGCAAAATTCACCTTCAGAGCTTAAAAACAAGGTGAAGTGAGGCGAAGTGCATTGTTCTCAATTAGAGATGGGTGAAGTGGCCCCAATTCGCTGCACAAAGTGATTCGTGGAGTGAAGGCGGATTCGCGGAGTGCCTAGCAACACGAATCGGAGTACTTCGCTTTATCATGGGTAACGTGAAGTCCATTGAAAACAATGACTTTGCATTACTCCGCCTTCCCAAACCACTACTCCACCAGTTCTTAAGGCGAAGTACATTAAAAACAATGCGCTTCGCCTCACTTCACCTTGTTTTTAAGCTCCAAAGGCGAAGTTTGCAGTGATTCATGGGATTTCAGGTCACATGGGCTCTAGATTGTTCTGCACAGCCTCAGTTTGGGATAGAGTGTGTAGGAAGCTCGGAGAGCTCTCTGCAATTCAAACCTTCTAAAAGCTGTTATAAAAGCCTTTTTGAGTCTTTTTTTTGCTGAAACTTTAGTTCATCGATTGTAGGAAACCCTCTTGTGGTCATATCATCAAGCATTTATTGTTTGCATGTGGATTTTGAATGTTATGTACAACATTCAGTCTGTGTACTGAGAGACAGTGGAAGTGTGTTTTGGGGTAGGGGCGTATCTGTGGTGGAGGTAGACTCGGAGAAAAAGACAGTTATTTCTGTTTTGGTGATATTTTTCTTATAACTGTGTTAATGTACAAACAGTAATATTTTTAATAATTCTTGCCATTTTTTGTTGATTGTTGTGGTGCATTAGTGCATAATTTTAGTTTGTTTAAAATATGTGGTTATATTACTGAAGTTTTCGATTTGCTATGCATTACTTAATGTGTGTGAGTATGTGTATGACGCTTGTCATCAAATCAGACACCTTTTATTGTGCCACATAGTAATTTCAGCAATGTGAACCTGCTATCCACTGCAGCAGTGTGATTTTTGTACTTCTTTGTGATATCTTTACTGGTACTAGTAATAGTGACTGTTACTGCAGCAGTGCAGTTCACTGCCCCCTCCCCACGCGGCCCCCCTGAACTGGTAAAGGTATTATTTTCTAGATTAAAATTTCTGATGGTGAGCACTGGTTAGGTGTTGTGCCTTTGTATTGTAAGCCTGTTTTGTATTATCTCTCCAGGCTTCACCACCCCACCATTGTACTCACTGACACTTGTTTTTAAGTCAGGAGTTTTAAGATACAGCTCATCGGGGAAGTACAGCCGTAGGCATTCATGTTCCCAATACAGTTTCATATTGGTTATCTCTCACACCATCGACACCGAATCACATTCTTCATTATCACATTCACAAATGCAGTCACAAATCACGATTCATGATCACGTGATGAATCACAACATTAATTTTTTTTTTAGTTACTTGGATGTATTGTAAGTCTGTTTTGTAGTATCTCTCCAGGCTTTACCACCCCACCATTGTACTCATTAATACGTGTTTTTAAGTCGGGGAGTTTTGTGCTGCAGCTCATTGGGGAAGTACAGCCTTAGGCATTCACGTTCCTTCCTGTACAACATGTGAGTTACAGTACTATAAGTGGTGTCTTGAAGTAGCTAATTAAGCTTCCACCGAAGTAGTTCATAAATTAACGCAGAACCAGCGAAGTACTCCACAACTTGAAGCAGAGTACTTCGCCTCATAAAGAGGAATGCAAAGTCCATTGAAACCAATGACTTTGCGTTATTCCGCCTTCCCCAAACCACTTCTCTACCAATTTTAAGGTGAAGTACATTTGAAATCAATTTAATTCACCTCACTTCGCCTTGTAATTGAGCTCCAAATGAAATTCTGCAGGTCACATGAGCTCTAGATTGTTCTGCACAGCCTCAGTTCTTGCCTGGGTAGTGTGTGTGTAGTGGTAGCTGGAGACAGTTTTCTGTCAGAGCTCTTCGATTCAGAACCTCAGAATTTACTAGGAAACCCTTCTGTGCTCATATCATCGAGTGATTATTGTAGTGTGTGGATTTTGAATGTTAATTTGGAACAGTCAGTCTGTGTACTGTGAAGTGTGTTTTGGGGGAGGGGCGTATTTGTGGTGTAGATACATTAACTGGGAGAAAAAGGCAGTCTTTCTGTTTTGGTTACATTTTGGTTATATTTTTCTTGTATAACTGTTAATGTGCACACAGTAATATTTTCAGTAATTCTTGACTTTTTTGCTGATTTTTGTGGTGCAGCAGTGAATAATTTGTCTATTTAAAACATTTGGTTATATTACTAAGGGTTTTTAATTTGCTACACATTACTTGTAGTGTGTGTGTGTGTGTGTGTGCAATGCGTGCCAATAAATCAGACACCTTTTCTTGTGCCATAGAGTAATTGCAGCAGTATGAACCTGCTATTCACTGCACCTGCATGATTTTTTTTTTACTGCTTTGTGGTATCTTTACTGGTAGTGGATTGTTACTGCTGTGCTTAATCCCTCAACTGGCAAAATTCCTTTCCAGATTTGGATTTGTGACTTGTGTGCACTAGTTAGGTGTTGTTGTGCCTTTTTGTATACATCCCTTGAGTGCACAGCGCAATCTTAATCTGTCTGTGTGTTTGCAGTGCACCATTAATTCTGGGAGACTGCATTTCTTGTTACACTCTCATTTCACTTCGTCAGCAGTGGGGAATTTTCTGGACACAAGACAGTAGCATTTCATCAACACTGGGGAATTTTCTGGAGTCTGGACACAAGACAGTAACATTTTGGGGATGCACATTAATTTTGGTGTCTCTGTGACCATTGCACGCATGACTGAGTGCACCATTAATTCTGGGAGACTTTGCATTTCTTGTTATGCTCTCATTTCACTTCGTCAGCACTGAGGAGTTTTCTGGACACAAGACAGTAGCGCTTTGGGGATACACATTAATTCTGGTGACTGTGTGGGTGGGGTGCTGCCATCAATGTTGTCACTCTGCCTTACTTCATGTTTAAAGTGGAATGACAATGCAAAGTAATAATAATAAGGCGAAATGAGCATTTCCCATGGGGCACTACACATAGCGAAGTGCCAACGCGAAGTGTTCACTTTGCGTTCACTTCGCAGGTGGATTTTAAATTTGCTGCATCTCTATTCTCAATGCACTTCACCTTAAAATTTGGTGGAGTAGAGATCTGGGAAGGCAGAGTAATGCAAAGTCATTGTTTCCAATGGATTTCACATTACCCATTATAACGCAAAGTACTCCGCTTCGCATTGTGGAGCCCTCCGTGAATCCGCCTTTGCTCCATGAATCACTCTGCAGAGTGGATAGAGCCCACTTCGCCCACCACTATCTTCAATATTGTTTTACCTATTGCCTTTGATACATTTATAGCCATTGTTGTTTACAGTAACTATAATAAAAAAGGGTTGGGCGACTTTTCCCTATTTTTTCACAAGGAACAATAGAAATGTTAGTTATTCTAACACTTAAAGAGGGTCTCCAAGGCCACATGTACAGTATACTTGCCTTTGGCAGACGATACCCACAATAGCAAAAACACATAGGTTTTGAGACTTTCAAATGCATGGGTAAGCAAACAAATTTAGTGAAAGGGTCGGTAAGGTACCATGTCGTGCTTCTTTCATGTCACTAACTGCACACCAAGGGATGTGATGTATGCTCCTGATCCTGTATTGTGATGCCTGAACACTAATTAATGAAGTATTGCATGGTGTCTAGTTATGCCTCCCCCAATCACCGCCCCTCTAATAAAGTAATAATTCCCTGGTGTCTAGTGGCCCCCATCTTCCAATCACTTACTTGCAGTACAGAAATGATTCCCTGGTGTCTAGTAGCCCCCCTTCTCTGATCACTGTCCCTGTATTAAAGTAATGATTCTCCAGTGTCTAATGCCTCACTCTGCTCCAATCACCATCCCCATAGTAAAGTAATGGCTCCCTGATGTCTAGTGCCCCTCTGTGCTCCGATCACCATCCCCATAATAAAGTAACAATTCCCTGGTGTTTAGTGCCCCCACATCCTCTCATGACCCTCCTTGTAATAAACTATTGGTTCCCTTGTGCCCAGTACCACCCTGTCCTCCAGTCACTTCCCTGTAATAAAGTAATGATTCCCTGGTGTCCAACGGCACCATCCACCCTCTGATCACTCTCCAAGTATAACAGCAGCCCCTGTATCCAGTGGAACCCCTCACCCCTGAGCACCCATCCCACATGAGGGCCGACATTTCCTGGTGTTTAGCAACCACCGGCACTGGACATATCACTCTGCCACCCCTTGTACCTTGGTCACCAGTGCCATGGGGAGACAATACAGTGACTGGCGCAGCCCTTCTCTCACCACCTCAGATGGCTGCTGCATGCAAGGACAGGGAGCATGCTTACTAGACAATACACATGTTCCCAATCCTGGCATATTGCACAACAGCCCTATGCGCCTTCCTTCTCAGACACCCCTATCAGCAGCATAGTTCTGTAGAATGCTTTAGGCGTGACCTTCAGCTGCTGAAGACTCAACAGAAAAGTCCAAGTTGAGGAGCAAAACTGAAAAAAGGTTTGCATGCTAAACAGAGCTCTCTCCAGCTACTACATATTGAAAACAAACTCTGGTCAGATCCACCATAGCTGCATAATGAAGTTAGTGCAGTTCTGTAGAATTGTTAAGGAGGCATGGGGAAACAACACAATGATTTCTAACTAGTAAGATTTGTTTCATTTTGTATTCTAAGGAAGACATATATATTATTAGGAAAATATATGCAAGTATACATTTCAAAGGAAGGAATGATAAGCAATATAGGTTTGATAGATACAGTAGGTGGCAGTACATGAAAAAGTAATGGCTGGCATATGTTCAGTCTTGGGATTGTTTACACAGTTTTATAGAAAAACAGGGTTTTTGTCCTTGAGGTGATGTAAGTTATATTTAAGCAATGTGTTGATGTCAGGCAGTCAGGTGTAATGGTGGACTCTGTTAGGAGAGAAAATGTGATGGTAATTTTATAAAGGGTTCGCTGTTGATAAGATTAAGGAGGTTGTGCTTGTGATAAGGGGAATATCAGGACAGTATGAGGTCTATGCAGAAGTGGAGTACAAATATGTACTATATAATAAGTATGTGTTCAGAGTGGAGGCAAATGTGATATAGAAACATAGAATTTGACGGCAGGTAAGGACCACTTGGCTCACTCAGTCTGCCCATTTCCCTACCTAATGGATAAGCTGCAGATCCTAATTAACACACAACCTACTTCTTCCTACCCCAACCCCCTAGAATTGCCTTATGACTGTCCCATGCATTCTTGAATTCCACCACTGTTTTTGACCCCACAACCTCCTCTGGCAGGCCATTCCATGCATCCACAACCCTCTTTGTGAAAAAATACTTCTTTACATTACCTCTGAGTCGCCCCCCATCTTCAAATTGTGCTCCCTTGTTCTTGCACACTTCTTTTCTGAAAGATGCTACCTTCTTGGACTTTGTTGATTCCCTTGAGGTACTTGAAAGTTTCTATCATACCCCCCCCCTTTCATCGAGCTATAAATATTAAGCTCCTTAAGTCTCTCTTCATATGTCTTCCAGTGCAGACCCTGCACCATTTTAGTTGACCTCTTCTGGCCTGCCTCCATCCTGTTTATGTCTTTGTAGAGACTGGGTCTCCAGAACTGCACGCAGTACTCCAGATGAGGTCTCACCAGCTGTCTGTACAGAGGGATAACAACTTCTTGTTTTCTACTGGTGTTGCCTCTCCCTATGTATCCCAGTATCCCCCCAGCCCTCCTTACTGCCCTTTCACATTGCTTGCCCACCTTTGTGTCATCTGATATGACTACCCCTAGGTCCCTTTCCGTTTTTGTTGTTGTTAGTATCTCACCCTCCATAGTGTACTCTTCCCCTGGGTTTTTGTTTCCCAGGTGCATTATTTTGCACTTCTTAGCATTGAATCTGAGCTGCCATACATTTGACCATTCTTCCAACCTTGCCAAGTCCCTTCTCATCCTTTACACCCCACCTTGTGTATCAAGTCTGTTGCAGATCCTTGTGCCATCTGCAAAGAGACATACTTTTCCTTCCAGTCCCTCTGCAATGTCACTTATAAAGACATTGAAGAGGACCGTTCCTAGTACTGAACCCTGTGGTACCCCACTAGCAACCCCCCTTTCTTCAGAGTGGACTCCATTTACTGCAGGTGTAAACAGGTAAAAACAGAGAATACTGTTGTATCATGAGTGGTTACACTGTTTGAGGGTGTGTCTAATGTCAGGAAGTATGCAGCAAGAATAGTTCAATGATATGAAGGAAAACAAAGCTGGGCATAGCTATATATTACAATGCATTGTGGTTCTGATAAGTAAAGAGGCAGATAAAACCATCAGCAACAACAATGAATTTTAGAGAAAGTGAGCAATCATAAAATGTGGGGTTTTACCTAAAAATAATTTGATGCAAAAAAAATTGATAGTAGTGATATTTGCAAGTGTGTGTGTACTGTGTGTGTGTGTCTGTGTGTGTGTGTGTGTGTGTGTGTGTGTGTGTGTGTGTTTTATAGTAACACTGTTTAATAGTTTTGAAATACCACAATGTATAATAAAAACAGCCATCACTATTTGATTCCCTACTTTTCTATTACCTGCCCCAGGTCACTTAATTGCACATGCATGACATTCTGACTGTCCTCCTCTGAACATCACTGTACCAAACAAGCATTTGTCAATGCCAAATATTGTCTCGCTGTCATTGGCATTGGTAGTGCAGGAGTTAGAGATGCATAATAGGAGTGGCAGTGAAGTATTGAATTGACGCCAACCCCACACCCACCCTGCAGAGTCTGACAGGTGTTGTGGTGTGCCTTTGGGATGTCAGCTATAACGCTCATGCCATTTTACCTCACCCTACCCTGTAGACTCTGACAAGTGTTGTGGTATGCTTTGGAGTCTTTGGGCCTTATACTTACCCCATTCCATAAGGAAATATGTTGAGGTGGGTGCAGTATAGGAGAATGGGGTGAACTTTGGGTCCAAACAGTCCAAGGCACACCTTGATGCCTGTCACTGGCTGCAGTATGTGGGTGGGGATGGAATGGCGAGAGCATTACAGTTGATGATCCCAAGTCACACTCATGATGCCTGTCAGTCTGTATAGGGTGGGGTGTTACAGTTGGAAACCCTAATGACATAGGCGTGTGTTGGTATGTTCACTCCAAATTATCAACATGGGCTTTTTGTGACCCCACCTAGTGAAGAGCGGCACTATTAGTTTGTTAGCTGAAAGGTGATTTTGCTCAGCGACTGCTCCAGTTGGCACCACAGGTACGTAAACACATTTTGGGCAGGTTGTAAAAAATGACAACTGTATTGTTCATGAGGAGGTGTAAAAAAATGGCAACGCTGAAAATCTGAAGTGAAAATCTGAAAATTGGTGAAGTCATGAGCATGCATAGAAGCACTGCTTGCGTCATGGCCAATTATTTATGGGATTTTTTTAACCAGATTTTTAACATAGGAATTTTGGGACCTCACCTCATGAACACTGACACTGTGATTTTGTTAATCTGTCCCAAAAGTTGATTTCCCTCAGCCACCACGCCATTGTACGCCACAGGTGCGAAAACACATTTCGAGCAGGATTTGAAAAATGACAGCTGTACTATTCATAAGGAGGTGTGAAAAAATGCCAGTGTTGAAAATCTGGCATGAAAATATTAAAAATTTTCGAAGTTACAAGGGTGCGTGGAAACTACGGAATGCATGCTTGTAACATAATCATTTTATGGACTTTCAGCCCCAAATTTTCAGCATAGGCATTTTAGGATCTTTGCTCACGAACAGTGTCACTGTCATTTTGTCAAACTGTCCCAAAAACTGATTTTGCACAGCGACCATGCAATTCTGCGCTGGAAGTCTGAAAACATGTTTCAGCCAGGATATGTAAAATGACAGCTGTACTGTTCATAATGAGGTGTGGGAAAATGGCAATGTTGAAAATGTTGAGTGAAAATATTACAAACTCACGAAGCTATGAGTGTGTGTATGTGGAAACTGCACAACGCATGCTCATAAAACAGACATTTTGGAGATTTGTGTCACCCAATTTGCAACATAGGCATTTTAAGGGCCCCCCTCATGTACAGTGGCACGGTCATTATATTAATGGGTCCTGAAAGGTGATTCCACACAGTGACCACAAAATCACTTTTCAGGATCGAATAACACCATGACAGTGACTGACTTCATGAGAAGGGGTCCCAGTAACCCCATGTTGAAAACGTGGTGCCACAATTCCCCAAAATGGCTGCAATATGCACCAAAGTTGAAAAAAACCTGTTTATGCCATTATACTTTAACTGAGGGTGTTCTACAGGACTCTATCTTATGCCCACTATTGTTCTCCCTATTTATAAATGACCTCCATGGTCATTGTGGGGGCAGCTCCATAGTACAGTATGCTGACAATGCAGTACTATACAGAACGGGGGTACACCCATCTGACCTAGGACCCATGCTCCAATCAGACTTCGCCATGGCCGAGACTTGGCTAGTTGAGAATCACTTGGTCCTTAACCCCACCCAGACAAAGGCGATACTGTTCAGGCCAAAATCCCTGGGTCCCTCCTGGGCCCATCTTCTTCCACTTGCTACCATATCTGACTCCAAAATGGTGGTAGTACAATCTGTCAAATATCTTGGCCTCACATTAGATCAGGGGCTCACACTGAAGCCCCATGTGGACCTGGTAATAAAAAGCATCCACCAAAAGGTGGGCCTCCTCTATTGTCTTCACCCCAACATGATACCAGAGACTAGACTGGCAATTGCACAAAGCATCCCTCTCCCAACCTTAACCTATGCAGCCCCCATCATACTCAGCATCGCTAAATTGGACCACTGCAGATTACAGATGTTGTACCACAAAATCACTTACTTTGCATCCAAATCCCACCCAAGGACCCACCACTGTGAAGCCCTCACAGCCCTCAACTGGCCACCCCTGAACAACAGGCTACAGTACCCTCTATTAAGCTGAACCTACAAGCACCTCAATGTCCAACCTCCAGCAGGGCTGATTGGAATACTTGCCCAAAAACGGACCAGACAACCACTCTGTTCCTTGAGCAAAAAACTGCTGGAAATTCCCTTGGCCTGTTCTGTCACGAGGAGTAAATCCTTTGCTCACCTAGCCCCTGTATCATGGAACAATCTCCCCAGCCACCTTCAGGAGGCACCCACCCTAGCCATATTTCAAAAGGGACTGCACGCTCACCTCCTTCACCTTAGTCCCTGCCCCTGTACCGATGGCTAGCCTACCTCACCTTGTTTTAATTGTGTAAGTACAAAATTGCTCCCCTCTAAGGATAATGACTAATGACTGTATAAACTGGTACTCTTTCCAATATGAAACTTCTTGTGTGCACTTAAAGCACTTACCACCCCACATCAATCTGTTGTCACTGCTGTATTCTGTATTGTAATGTATCTACTGCCCTCTTCCACAGAAACTGTATACTGTCCTTATAACCCTGTATGATACGTGCTACACTCTACTGTTGTATTCATTAATAGAAACATAGAAGTTGACAGCAGATAAGGACCGCAAGGTCCATCCAGTCTTCTCATTCGATTTTCTACCTTATAAATGTGCCATCGGCCTTTGCTCTGTCAGTGGCCTATCTATTCATAGTCATTTGTATTGCTCCCTTATGCCTATCCCATGCCTGTTTGAAGCCCTGCACTTTATCCATAGCCACCACTTCTTGTGGTAAGCCATTCCATGCATCCACCACCCTTTCTGTGAAAAAGAATTTCCTCACATTCCCCCTTAATCGGACCCCCTCTAATCTCATGCTGTGTGACCCCTAAAGGTGGGCAAACAATGTGAGAGGGCAGCAAGGAGGGCTGGGGGGATACTGGGATGCATAGGGAGAGGCATCACCAGCAGAAAACAGGAAGTTATTATCCCTCTGTACAGACGGTTGGTGAGGCCCCATCTGGAGTACTGCGTGCAGTTCTGGAGACCCAATCTCCACAAGGATATAGACAGGATGGAGGCTGTCCAGAGAGGGCAACTAAAATGGTGCAGGGCCTGCACGGAGAGACATAAGAGAGAGACTTAGGAGCTGAATATGTATAGCCTCAAGGAAAGGAGAGAGAGGGGACATGATAGAAACTTTCAAGTATCTCAAGGAATCAACAAAGTCCAAGAGGTAGCATCTTTCAAAAAAGGGTGTGCAAGAACAAGGGGCACAATTTGAAGATAGAAGGGAGCGGCTCAGAGGTAATTTAAGGAAGTCTTTTTCACAGAGAGGGTTGTGGATGCATGGAATGGCCTTCGGAGGAAGTTGTGGAGTCAAAACAGTGGTGGAATTCAAGCATGCATTGGACAGTCATAAGGCAATTCTAGAGGTTGGGGGTGGGAAGAAGTAGGCTGCTGGTTAACTAGGATCTGCAGCTTATCCAATAGGTAGGGAAATGGGCAGACTGGGTGGGCCAAGCAGTCCTTATCTGCCGTCAAAATCTATGTTTCTATGTTTCTATGTGTCCTCTTGTCCTGCTATTTTTCTTATATTTAAACATGTTAGACTCTTTCTCCTTGTTAATGCCTTTAAGGTGTTTGAATGCCTCGATCATATCACCTCTCTCCCTCCTTTGCTCAAGGGTATACATATTGAGCTCTGTTAATCTGTCCTCATATGTCTTCTGATGCAGTCCCTGCACCATTTTGGTTGCTCTTCTCTGGACTGCCTCAATTTGGTTAATGTCCTTGTGAAGGTGTGGCCTCCAATACTGCACGCAGTACTCCAGATGTAATGTACCTCCTGCCCTCATCCACAAAAACTGTATACTGTCTTTGTAATCCTGTATGATATGTCCTACACTGTATTACCTGCCTGTATGTGCAAAATTATATGTAACTAACTCTGGGTCGCCCCTGAAAAAGGGACCTTCGGGGCCCAGTGGGCTTACCCCATTAGCAAAATTTAATAGATAAATAAAATAAATAAATACAGCTTACCAACATTTCTTCAGTTCGTGGTTGGCTTTGAAGAGTGCAGATGTGTTCCCGGTCCACCGAAGATTATTGCACCAGGCTCCGGAGGTAAGTATGGGGTGAGGGTGGTGTGGGGAGGTGTGGTACACAGAGGGTGGGTGCGGGCTGAGGGAGGGAGCAGGACAGACTGCTAGGGACCATTTTCTGATTTACAGGTTACAACAAAGAAAAACACAACAGGATTTTAATTTTTACAGGGGCATTTGGCACACTGGGGTGGGCTCCCAGAGTGCCACCTGAGTGTTTTTTTTGGGGGGTGCTGTAGCCAATGGTGATTGGGCACCCCCCTCAGCACACAACAAATGGGGGGGACATTATGCCAACTGGGAGTGGGCTCCCCCATCAACAAATGAAACTGGAAGGGGGGACTAAAGCCGAGGGGATTGGGGCCCCTTCAGCAAAGAAAGACTGCTGGGGGGGCGCATGATGCCGAGGGGGATTGGGCACCGCCTTGGCAGAAACTTTAAATGAGAGGGAGGGGAGCATTATGCTGATGAGAGTTGGCTCCCTCATCGGCAAATTATGTGCCAGGGCATGCTGACAGGGGGATTGGGCACCCCTGAAGTCGGTGCCCTGCATGGCGGCAGTCAATGCCACCATGTTCATTGAACTGTTTCACCAGGAAAGGCATGCCCGCTGCATGACGAGCTTGACTCTCATTGCAGCTGACCTTTCCTTAGATCTGGTGGCCAGTTTATGTGTTGAGGGTGTTGGTGCCTGCAGCTGCCTTATTGGGGAATGAGGGATGCACCTACTGATGCATGCCCTGCATTCGCCCACAGTGACTGCACCTCCAAATCTGCTACTATTGCAATATGATGGCTAGCATGCACGCTCGAGCCAACATAAAAAGTGTGTTTCTCTTTAGAGGTTAATTTATCTGTTCAAACACAACCATAATTTTCATGAATCATATTTAAAATATATTAGGTTGAAGTTTGTTGTTATAACAGACATGAACTCAAAAATACTATATGTGCTCATAATAGTTCTGTGTCAATGCTGCCAAAATGAAATGCCAATATTGTGCTTGTACTTATGGAACACAGAAAGGACAGGCTCACTATGACAAGGAGTATGCAGGCCTTTGCTTTGCTCTTACATTACCAAAAATGGCATTGCATGGAAATTAATGGAGAGGGACTGGGGTATTGGAAAATCTTCTTTTCAATGTGGGCAAAACCCTTTTACTGTTTATGTAAGCAATAAGGCATGAAACGGTGTGTGTAAGCCGTATTTTACAGCATGGTCAAGGGCATAGTAAAGCACAGGACCAAAGGCTGAGTGGCTTCAGCTGCTGGCAGTGCTATAAAATATGTTTTACACACACCCCTGAGTGCCTTATTGTGCTTATAAAATTGGCTCTTTTTTTATTACTTTTGACTATCGAGAAAAGCATGTTTATATGTAGAAAAAAATAGATTTGCTTATGAGCATTTGTGATAAAATAGTCATTCCTCCCACTGCAAGTGATGTCTTTGTATTATTGCCTACTTTCTTCTTCCTGTTTTTTTTTTCTCTGTTGTTCTCCATATTGAAGAAATGGAATGTTTATCGTGGAATGTTTGTCATGGAATACATGGATTCAAACTTTTGCTCAGTTCCATTGGCAAAATATTTCTCTTCCAACACACTGTACACACAAAGGCCTTTGTTATAGCCTCAGACTCGGTTATCTCACTATCAGGGCAAGAAGAAGAGAGTTCCCTGATGGTGGCAGCTCTGGGAAGTGGAGGGGGGGGCGATTTCAATATAAAGGCTGCCTTCTATACAGCGGCAGCGTCAAAGCGGCAGCAGCTAAGTGGGATGGCAAAGTGAAGAGAGGAGTCTGACTGGAGTCAGACCGGGGACGGACTGGGCTACTAGAGTTTGTAATATCTTGCTTAGAGTTAATCATTTCTTTTGGGTTTGTACCTATAGATTAGTTATGATTAACAGAGGGATATTGTTGTGTGTAGCCTACACGTTGGCCCAGATATTCAAGGGTTGCACCATGCGCAGCAGGGTTCGCGTATGTAACTCAAAAATGCGCCATTCTGCAATATTCAGAAGGGCCAGTTGCACCACGAAAACATGCTGAGCAACAGCGCAATGGAAATGAAGGCATGCGCAGACTGAAGAGGCGGGTCCATGCATAAAGTGCGCAATGCGATATCCGAACACTTGCGCAATGCGCAAGAGTGGCTTAGCCGGAAGTTGCGCAGTACCGGATGTGAGCCAAAATAAAAAGGCTCAAGGAAGCGGCGCAAGAACTCTAGCAGGCCGCAAACTGGGGGAGAGAGACAGAGAGAGAGAGAGAGAGAAGAGACAGGAGCTGGAAGGGCAGAGAGGGACAGTGGGTCCAGGAGGACAGAGAGGCCAGTGGGGGGTGCCCGGTGCAGTGGAAGCAGCAGTGGGGGCAGCGGGGTAACACAGGAACAGCAGCCAGGGGGGCAGAAGCCAGGGAGATGGACAGTGTCAGCTTCCACATGGAAGCTGTAATGAGGGGGGTGAGACACCATGCTGCAGGGGGACGTGGCCGCGGAGGGGCCCGTCGGTGGTATGCCCCTGACAGGCGGTATCGTGCCCGCATCAGCTTCGAGCTGTACACAGATGTCGAGATTGTGGCCTGGTACCACCTGAACAGGGCAATACTGAGACGGCTCTGTGAGCTGTGCAGTGATGTGATGCAGGCACCCTCACGACGGAGTCATGCTCTGTCCGTGGAGACCAAGGTGATAGCCTGCATGTGCCTGCTCACCACGGGCACCTTCCAGAGGCCGACAGGGGACACCACAGGCATTACACAGTCGGCCATGTCACGCATCCTCACCCAATTCCTCAGCGCACTGCTGCCTCATGCTGCGGAGTACATCCATTTCCCCAGCACCGAGGCAGAGTGTATAACAAACATGCAGGAGTTCCACAGGGTAGCACATATGCCTGGCTTGCTAGGGGCCATAGACTGCACCCATGTGGCCATTCGCACGCCACCTGGCCCCGACGGCCAGGCGTATCAGAACCGAAAGGGCTTTTCCAGTGTCAACTGCCAGGTGGTGTGTGATGCCACTGGGCGCATTATCAATGTCTGTGCCACACACCCTGGCGGAGCACATGATGCCTTCATATGGCACCAGTCTGCACTGTGCCATTGATTTGAGAGTGGGAACATCCCCACGGGTCATCTAGTGGGTGAGTACACATGTATGGAATGCAAACTCTGTGCAAGGGTGGGAATGACACAGGTGCCATGGTAGTGGCACACAAGGATATGAGCAATATGGACCTGACATAACACTGATCTCCACTATCTCCACACAGGTGACTGCGGATACCCACTCCGTCCCTGGCTGCTCACACCATACCGGCGCCCCACGACCCCAGCGCAGCTAGGTTTCAATGAGGCACATGCCGCAACATGTAACATCATAGAGCGGGTGTTTGGGATGCTCAAGGCACGCTTCCGATGCCTGGACACCTCCGGTGGAGCCCTACAGTACAGCCCCAAAAGGCCTGTGGGATATTCCTGGCCTGTTGCATCCTGCACAACATGGCCAAAGACCATGGGATAGCCGTACAGGTCCAAGAGGGGGACAGCGATGGGGACGCCAGTGGCGCCGGTGATGTGGGTGATGAGCAGCCCCCCCTAGGACGGAGGGACCCCTGACTGATCCGGCAGGCCCAGCTGCACTGGGACACCATTGCAGAAGAACACTACGCCCAACACAGGTAAGTCAAGGGGACATGTGCAGGCAAAACTGTCCATGCGCAAACCACAGGCACACAGGGGAACACACCGTGCATGAAGGTCAGGGGAGTTGAAGGTTCCAGGCATACCAACACACCATCAGAGAGGGGTGAGCACTCATATGGACACACACACACCAGGCAGCATACATGGGCAGCAGCACAGCACTGCGGAAATGACATTGCCAACACACAGCACCGCCACCACCCCACCACCTGGACTGTCCATGTACGTGTCAGGACCTGGGCACCCTGCACCTTGGTGTACAGTGCAATGCAGGCATCATCATGCACATGCACCTGTGGACAGCAGTTGGGGGAGTGTGCAGGTGATCCGTGTGTCAGCTTGGTGAGCAGAGCACCCAGCAGTGCACTGCCCACCATGACACACATTGCACATAGGGCAGCACCAGACAGGGCCTGCACTGGGAGACAGTTCAGTCAGGTAGCACTGTCCCACGGCCACCACAGATGCGTGGGCAGCCCCACCGTGGCCCAGCAGCACTGGCAGGCTGAGTAGGGCCACATCGGGTGGCGCTGGGTGCACCACCAGGGTCCCACTGACCAACGCGACCTTGCCCGCACAGGGGTCTGCATCCTGCCAAACAAACTTGCACCAGGGTGCTCGGGATGCCCACAGCAGAACCCGGCATCAACAGGCCTGGTGTCGCTTGCATGCTGGGAACGGGAGTGGAGAGCGCACTGTGTGGGGTGTGTGGTACAGGGGCACCTGACAGTGTGGCCAATGCGTCCGCGACAGAGACCACTGCCTGGGTCAGCCTGTCAATGGCAGCGGTCACATCCGTCCGCATAAGGACCAGCTCGGCTCGGTCCCGAGCACACTCCCTGCTATGCCGCTCCACGGACACAGACAGTGCCTCCACGGACCTTGCAACCGCCCCTGCAGCTGTACCGAGTCCTGCAGCAGGCGGGTGTGCGCGTCCAATGGGTACTGTGCCCCAATGGCATCGTGACCCCCAGGGTGTGGATGGTCCTGGTGCACAGCACCCCTTGAGGGTGGGCGCTGTTCACCAGGACCAGGTATGGGTGGATCAGAGGGCGGTGGACATGTGCCACTGCTTGACACTGTACCCCAGACCTGGTGTGCAACTGCTGCCGCCCCTCCACTGCTGAGCCCCAGGTCCACCTGTCTCCACCTCCGTGCTGACAACAGTGCCAGACACCTGCACAGCCACCGGTGCTGCCCCACCGGTGCTGACAGGCACAGCCTGGGACTGTGCCAGCATGCTGAGTCACAGGTGTGACCCAGGAAGGCCCAGGGCATGTGCTGGCCTGCCATGTGTCCGTCATGGGACACACACCTATCACTGCCATTGCAGGCCTGCTATCATCAATGGTGGGTGCATGCCACTGCCATAGGCACAGCATGCTGGCATACCTGCATGCCAGACTGCTGTGACACAGACTGTGCAACCCTGCACCCGTATCACTGACACCGAGTTGTTGGCCCAGCATGTGCTGCTGCAGTGCCTGCAGGCTGGTGGCAGAGGTGGATGCTCCCTCCTCCACGTCCAGCAGGTCTGCCTCACTGTCTGGACCCACCACCACCACGTCTCCTGCAGATGAACAGGATCTGTAACAGAAAGAGAGTACATGTGAGTGCATGTGAACAACAGCCCCCAACAACATCACCATGTCATACCGTGCAGTGATGGGCTTCCACCTGTCTGGAATCCTCTGCCTAATGCGCCAAAAGGCACTCGGCTGCATGGCTGCGACCAGTGTCTCCTCTGTAGGGGTCAGCTGCAACACCACTGGTGGGCCCCCACCAGTGCCAGCACGTGCCACCCTGAAGGCTGCCACCTTCTCCTTCAGCTTCCTGCGGTCAGTCCCCATCTTCTTCCTGCATTCCTGCACAGAGCGCTGGTGGCTTCCGTGCAGGTTGATGGCTGAGCTCCCCCCTCCCATGCAGCTGCACGCTCCTGAGGGGTGCCCCTACGTCCACTCAATGTTGGCTCATCCTCCAGGTAGGCCTGGAAGAGGGCCTCTGTCTCTGCCGTGGTGAAGTTCGGCCTCCTCCTACGCCCGCCGTCCACACCCTCAGCTTGGCTCTGGTCAGTCATGGTGATCTGTATGGGTGGAAGTGGACACCTGTCACTGTGCAGTTGACAGCATTTCCCCATGAGCATAGCTGCCCGGCCGGGGGTGCAAGCCCGTTCCTCTCCGTGGCAGATACTGATAGAAGGTGCCCTTTGTCCCTTTCTAAGTGCCCCTCTACATGCTCAGCCCCTCAGCCTTTATCATCCTCCGCCCATGAGCATTGTCCTGAGCATCACACAGCATGTAACTCACCTCTCACCTGCAGTAACCAAATCTGGCCAGCACAACCCACAGTCGCATTTTTATAGTGCAACACATGCAAATGAGGTGTGGCTCAACTTTAATGACATGCTAATCATGCCACTGCGCCTTTGAATGGCTGATCGGATAATTTGCATATGTCGGCTGAATATCGCGTATTTGCGCTTTGCGCAATACGGAAGGTCCGGCTGAGCCAATGGCGCAGGTTTGTGGCTCGTGCCACACCGCATTACATGCCAGACAGCTTACGCATGTGTCATATGCTGCTGCAGACCTGCGAGCACGATGAGGTGATTCAGCCAGCCACCATTGTGCCAGTGGCGCTACAGCACTGGGCACTATATGGCGCTGTGGCACTACTGCGCGATAGTCCACTGTGGCACTGGTGCTCAGCTTGGCAGTCACGCAGGATGCCTATACGTCCCATGGCACTGTGCGTAGCCTTGCTTCATTGCCGTGACCTTGTGTATGCCCTCTGACCCCTGGCGCTGTTGGCATGCCATGTGTACGTCCCTATTGCGCTGTCCGGTGACAGCGCCATGTAAAGTGACGGCACTGTTCGAACAGTGCGATTGGAGTCTGTGGTGGTCTGTTGCGCAACAACTCCGCGTGGGAGTTACGTGCCAGCGGGCGCCATATTGCCTGCTGTAAAGTTGGTGCCATGGCTAGGAGGGCGTCCTGGGCCAACAGAGTGTGGCCAACCTGGTGGCCCTGGTGGGCCCACGGAGGCACTGTGGTGAGGCCCCCTCACCTGCCTAGGACCACGTGGCAGCAGTGGCCACTGACCTGGTGGAGGTCACTGGCGGGGCGGTCTGCTGAGCAGTGCGGCACGATGCAATGTACCTCCGCTGGAAAGGCGGAACTCTTGGCGGCTGCGTTCACATGCCAGGCGGGCGTGGTGCCTAGGCCAGGTGAGTGTACCATCTATGCACCTATATTCTCTGTGAGGGGTGTGTGTGTGCTTGGGTGGCTGTGCATAGCTGTGTCAGTGTGTGCAGCTGTGCGATGGATGGTTATGGCTGTGTGGGCAGGCACTCTCACTGGGGCAGGGGGCACTCTGCTTTTGAGTCACACTGATGTTTGTCTCAACATATGTCTCCCACAGGCCGGATTGTGAGGACACAGGACCAGGGTGACGTGGGCCATGCCAGGGCCCCGGTGCCGGGGGGTGTTGTGCCCCAACAGCAGCAGCAGCAGCAGCGTCAGACCCAGCTGCTGGAGGAGTGTGAGTATCATTACTTCATGGATGCTATTGCATGCTGGGGGGGCAAGACCACCAGCCATGCGGGACACAACCAAAGGGGAGGTCATAATTCCACTATACAAAACACTAGTGAGTCCCACACTGGAGTACAGTGTACAGTTCGGAGACCATACCTACGTATGGACATGGACTGGGTGGAGAGGGTTCAGAGGAGGCGACATGGATGGTGCATGGATTGCATCACAAGTCCTATGCAGACAGGTTGACGGAACTGAACATGTACTCCCTGGAGGGAGGAGGGTGTGGGGATATGATGGGACATACAAGTATCTTACAAGGGGAACAGAGTGCAGGAAAACAATATTTTTAAGCGTAAAGGATGTTCCAGGACTAGAGGCATGGGATGAAGTTGGAGGGGACGATTCAGAGGAAACATGAGAAAGTATTTCTTCACAGAATGGGTGGTGGACAAGTGGAACACCCTGCCAGAGGAAGTGGTGGGGGCTGACTTGGTCACAGTTTGTGAATGCATGGGTTAGCCATAACGGAATTCTGGAGTCAGGGTAAGGGGAGCGGACTTATAGGACAACAGAGTGAGCATTACAAGGTCAAATGGACAGACTGGGTGTCCCATAGGCCCTTATCTGCCAACACTGTCTATGTATCCATGTATGTAGGCATGACACAGGTGACTTGCATCACAGTGCAGTATCACGGCACGTCTGTGTATGCATCACTGGTGGTCCAGGCATGCACTGGGCACATAGCTGTGTAACTGGCATCGCATCACGTTGCCACATCACTTGCCAGCCTAGTTTGTGCTGTGATTGACGTGGGCAGTGTGTGTGGGCGGTGGTGCGCATAGCTGGTGCCGCCTGTTTCTGATGGCCATGTGCATGTTCACTGTGGGTGGGTGCATGCCATCACAGGTGTGGGACATTGGGCTATATGGCTTGCAGGTTGGGTGGTGTTCAGGGTTGTGGTCAGTCTCAGCCATTGACTGTGTTCCCATTTCCTAGGCCTCGAGGTACTCAGGAGGATGTCCCAGTATCTTGGCACCTCAGCCAGGTTGCAGATCAGAACCAGGAGATCCTGCAGGCCATACAGCACCATGGTGATCGGCGAAGAGCCACAGGAGGCGCAAGCGGGGAGGACCAGCAGCCAGCTGGGCCATAGCCCATTCCTTCCCACTTCTCCCATCCCTATCACCCTGCCTTCCCTCTCCAAGTTGTTATTCCTCCCCTTGAACACCCTGCTTTACCTGTCCCCCCACTTGTACATAGTTTCACTTGGTTTTGTGATTAGTCCTTTAAATATACATTTCTATTTTGATATGAATACTGTGTTGGTCTCTGATTTGCAGCTGGCTATGGGTGCTCAGTTGCAGGGGTGTACATGCCATCTGGGCTGGTATGGTCCTGGGTATGTGTGTGTGTGTGTGTGTGCATGTGTGTGCATGTGGAGGTATCTCCAGCATGGCAGTGCCTTTCGGTTGGTCTTGCCATCTGCTGCCACCCACTGCTGGGTGCACAGGGTGTGTCTGGCTTGTAGGCTTCTGTGTTGCACGGGGCTGATGAGTGCTGGGGGGACTGCATGGTTTCCTGAAGTGCCAGTCACTGCACATGGGTGGTGTCTTGGGGTCACAGTGCAGGGTGCGCTGTGCATACGGGGGGCTGATGTGCACTGTGGTTGTCAACCCCCTGTGTGTGGCACTCTCTGCCTGCCAGTGGTTGTGCTGGGGTGTCAGGGCTCTGCTATGCTTTGTTGGCTTCCCCATAGGCACGTGGATCATCCGTCCCACCCCAGTGATGCTGTGCTTGGGGTGTGCCGGTGTGGTGTGGGTTCTGCAGTGTGTTCCTGTGCCCATGTGTGGCATGGCTGGCGGTGGGCCCCAGCCTGCCTCCCTGGATGTGCAGTTCCATTGCTCTGGGGGGGGGCTGTGCTTGCGCTATGGCAGCTCTGGAATGCTCAGCTGAGCTTCCATGGTTGCGCCATAGCGCAACATTTTCAACTCAGCTTCTCCTTCCTGGTTGCACGATGGCGCAGTATGTGCGATATTCAGACGTTGGTTGCTTGCGCTATTTGCTCTACTCCATGTTTGAATATCGCACCTGTTGCGCATTTGCGCAACTGGTTTGCGCTTGCTCCTACTGTTGCGCCAGTTTTGAGCGCTGTTTGAATATCCAGGCCTTTGTGTTTTGTGTACTGATGGGTTATGTTGTTCTATGTGTGTTAATAATGACTTTAGAACGTATGAAAATAATCAGATTCTGGAGTTCCAGACTCAACTGTTTATTCCTAATTATAGTCATTTATTTGGTGTAAAGGTTAAATACATGTGTTATAATTTGGGTTACAGTGTTAGGAAATATAAGACACGGAAATGTGTTCTGCCTGTTTGCATAAGAACCTGGTTACATTGCTTTCTCTTGCTAATTCGATCTGGCAATGTTGAAAGCAACCTGGTCCTTTAGCAAACGATATAGAGATAGTGATTTTTGCAGCATTCATATGGCCTCAAAATTATGCATTTTAATGTATTAAGCTTAACATCTAAATTTCATGAGGTGGAGTCATGGATTAGTTTATATAATCCGGATGTTCTGGCACTGACTGAAACCTGGTTAACCTTAGCTGTTCTTGATACTGAACTTTGTATACCTACTTATAAACTATTTAGAAAGGATCGTGTCACTGGTAGAGGGGGTGGGGTTTTCTTTTATGTTAAGGAATATTTAATGGTAAATGAGACCACTATATTTAACAGTAATTTGGAATATTGTGAACATATTACTATTCCGTTATTGTTGGGATTCGTCAAAAAATTAACTATTTGTTGTGTATATCTTCCACCTAATGGTAGCAAATCAGGCTTACAAGAACTTGTAAATGCTTTGAATACTGGAGTTTCTACAGAGTTAATACTACTGGGGGATTTTAATTTAAATTGGATGGGTTCAGATATAACAAAGTTAAATACGGTCTTGTCTCAGTCTGGTTTACAACAAATTATTACTTTGCCAACTCGACACAATAATAGATCAGAAATCACATTGCTGGACTGGATATTAACAAATAGACCTATTAATATGATAAAATGTGGTTTGACCTCTGATTTGTTAAGTGATCATCATCCAGTCTTCTGTATTTGGAAACATGGGGACTGAAAAGTCTAAGCCAATTATAAGGATTTCGAGATCTTTTCTAAATTTGATGTACATTCTTTTGTACAGAGTTGGGTAAAATAGATTGGTCTTTTTATATTCTATCCCTGATGTGGATTCTGCATTGCATTTTTTCATTACTGAGTTTACACATGTTTTGGACCAGTTAGCTCCCTTGTTAAAGAAGGGTCCGAGGAAAACTTATGGGTGGTTAACACCTCCTTTGATTAAACTCATGAGACAACGAGACAAGGCCTGAAAAGCGTATAAAATGAACCATTCTGCTTCTGGTTATCATGCGATAGGACTTTAAGGAACCAATGTAAGGCTAAGATAAGGAAGGCTAAAACAGACTATATTCGTCATAAACAATGTGAAGGGTTATCTAACGCTACTACTTTTGGAAAACAATTAACAATTTTATAAGACCTAATGTTTGTCAACCAGGTTCAATGAGGTTGAACGGTGACTTGTTGTCTTGTCCATTGAAGATAGCTAACGAGTTTAATTTGAAATTTACTGCATTGCCTGCTTCCTTTAGTATGACCAGTCAAGGTGAACTACTTGGGATTGACTGAAGATTTTACAGTTAATCCTAGAACTGTATAAGGACTACTACTCTGAAGGAGGTAGAAAGTTGTTGCGTTGTATTAAGAGGGACAGCTCAGCTGGTTCTGATGGCTTATGTCCTAGTTTATTGCGGATGCTGCCTCAGTTATAGCACTTCCAGTTAGTATTATTTTCAATTTGTCTTTTGTTACAGGTACTATACCTAATATATGAAACATACTTTGGTCACTCCTATATTTAAATCTGGTTCACAACATGAGTTTTGTAACTACAGACCTATTTCTATCTTGTCTGCTTTAGCTAAAGTTCAGGAAAGAATAGTTTATAATCAGTTGATTGTGTATGTGGATCACTTTGGATTATTGTCTCAGAACCAATATGGTTTAGAAAGGGAAGGGTACTGAGACTGCCTTGGTCGAGTTCACCGAGCGGTGCCAATAGCATGGATAAAGGGTGTCTGACTGAGTGCCGTGTTCGTGGACTTGACCAAGGCATTCGACTCAGTTGATCACCAACTGTTGATTTCTAGACTTGAGTCATTGGGAGTTGGTGAGTCTTTCTTGGACTGGACGAGGGATTATTTAACAAATAGGTTTCAAAGGGTTAAATATAGGGGTGCTGTATCAGTCTCTGTAATGGTTAAGTGTGGGGTTCCACAAGGTTCTATTTTGGGGCCACTTTTGTTTTCTTTGTTTTTTGATCAACTAGTAAGTGTGATTAATAATGCTTCTCTAACACTTTATGCTGACTGATGCAGTAATTTATCATAGGGTTTGTCAGTTGGAGATCTAGGTGTTTCTTTAACAGAGGAAATGTGCAATTTTCAGTCTTCACTTATGGCCTGTAAATTACTCTTAAACAAATCTAAGACAAAGGTGATGGTTTTGGTACCCACCTAGACTGAGATCTGAGGTTGGTACTTGGAAGTTAAATCTCTTGATGGATTACTGTTTGACTATGTTGATACATTTCAATATCTTGGGGTATTACTAGATTCTCATCTAAGTTATGAATCTCATTTTTGAGGGTTACCTCAAGAATACATTGTAGATTAGGTTCTTTGTACAGAATCCGTTCATTTCTTATTCCTGAGTCTAGGCTGGTTATTTCAAATTGCTGCTTACTTCCTATTGTGAACTATGCAGCTATGATTACTGACACTGCTTCTGCGACAGTGATTTCAAAGAAATCCACTTTACTTCCTTGATAGCTAAGTTTGCTTTAAATTGTTCTAAGTCATCTCATCATTGTGTGATTTGAAAGAAATGGGCTGGTTACCGGTTTCATTAAATTTCTAATACTGTGTGGCCAAGTTCATATATAAAGTTATGGACTCTGGAATTCCACATAGTATTTAAGTTTTTGAGACATATATTGATGGTCATTATTCTAGACATAGGTCAGACAGTAGGTTTCTTGAGATTCCTTTTATGAAATCTAAAAGTGGACAAAGATCCTTTGCTTATATTGCTCCATTTATTTGGAATGAAATTCCTCAAGATATTAGGTGGTTGTGTTCTGTCAAAAAGTTTGCCGATGCATTAAGGATGTATTTCGAATCTCAATTTAATTGTAACTGTTTTTTATGAATTTTTTTTTATGAATTTTATACGTAACAAAGACATTTTTGTCTGCAATTTGCTGCATTGTATATGTATGTTTGATTATGTATCGTCTGTATGCAATATATGTGGGTCGCACCTGTAAAAGGAACTTGTTTCCAGTGTGCTTACCCGTTAAGCGAATAAACAAACATAAGCAAGTAAAGATAGAAGGGGGATTTTTCACTGTCAGCAAAGAAACAGTTGTAGTGAAAATGTTAAACTATACTTATTGTTTCTAATTTGTTTATGTATGTAAGGAGAGTGTGATAATCAGGGACACAGCATTTAATTAATTTGTTTCATTTTTTATTTAAGATAGTTTAATTTTCAGGGTCCAGTTGAAGTTTTTTTACATTGTAAAGGTATCAGTCACTTTTATGGTGGAAGATCAGTTCTGGCTGTAGAGAGCAAACTGAAATGTCTGTGTTCCAAATGCCCATTGATCTGTGTTGCAGATTTTTCACTGCTGAGCAGTCCTTTTTTTAATCATGTGTAAACCATATTTTACACATAAATAAGAGCCAATCTGATTACATGATTTTACTCTGTCATTTTACAATAGAGCTCAGCTCATTGTAAGATGTCACTCCAGGGGCAAATATATCAGATACAGCAGAGTCCTCCTGTTCCTTACAGCCTGATAAAAAATATTATACTGAAGAGAAGGTGTGTAATAAAATGTTTCCAACTGAGTAAGCAGCTGAGCTAACCACTAAAGAGAGGAAAGCAGAGATAAGGCAGTTCAGAACTTTTGTCCATCACATTTTTTGAACCTAGTTATATGTGTGAAGGATAGAGTCCTAAGGCTACAAAATGAAGATGTCTCAAATCCACAGAATAAACACAATAATACAATTTTCTTTTTGTATAGATGATGCTAGGTAACCATTAATGTGTTAGCATGGACATCATGGAGTTTAACCAGTAGTTTTTTTGCTAATGAAATTTAATAATTGAAGGGAAGTAGGACATAATTAATAATTGAACAGTAATGTGTGTGTGTTTGGGGTGGGGTATAACCCACATTCTCTAATATTTATTTTTGTACTGAAGTAAAAACAAATATTTACCACAACAACAAGTGAATGAAACAATATAAAATATATATGTATAGTGTGTTTGTGTGTGTGTGTGTATGTCTGTGCGTGTGGCAGCACAGGATAGATACAGTGATTTGCAAGTAGGATCGGTTCCTGATTTTACAGAATAAAACATTGTCTGACAAATTCAAAAACTTGCTGCTACTGACCTGCTGCCTCCCTTCGCCTCATGGCAATAGTTTAAATCCCTGACAACTAACCCTTCGGGGCTGACAATCCTCAAGGAAACAAAGTGCTGCCTAACTGAATAATAGACAGTAATTTAAACAAGCATTTGTCAATGCCGAATGTTGTCTCGCTGGCATTGGTAGTGCAGGAGTTAGAGACGCATAATAGGAGTGGCAGTGAAGTATTGAATTGACACCAACCCCACCCCCACCCTGTAGAGAGTGACAGGCATTGGGTTGTGCCTTTGGGTCATCAGCTATAATGCTCATGGCATTGTACCTCACCCTACCTTGTAGACACTGACAAGTGTTGTGGTGTGCTTTGGGGTCTTTGGGCATTATACTTACCCCATTGTATAAGGAAATACACTGACATGGGTACAGTATAGGAGCATGGGGTGAAGTTTGTAGCCGAACAGTGCAAAACACACCATGATGCCTGTCAGTGACTGCAGAGTAGGCATGTGGGGTGGAATGGTATGAGCATTACATCCAATGATCCCAAGTCACAGCCTTGACATCTGTCAGTCCGTACCGGGTGGGGTGCTACAGTTGGAAATGCTAACACCGTAGGCGTGTAGTAGTAGTTTCTCTCCACATTTTCAACATGGGCTGCTTGTCAGGCCACCTCTTGAAAAGCGGCACAATCACTTCGTTAGCTGAAATGTGGTTTTGCACAGCGGATGTGCCATTTAGCAATAGAGGAACGAAAACACAGTTTTTGACAAGATGTATAGAATGACAACTGCATTGTTCATGAAGAGACATAAAAAATGGCAATGTTGAAAATCTGGAGTGGCAATGTGAAATATTGGTGAAGCAATGAACATGCATGTAAACTGTGCAACAGAAGTCCACAACCCAATTATTTGTGGGTGTTTTTTAGGCACATTTCCAACATAGGAATTTTGGGACCTCCCCTTATGAACGGTGGCACTGTGATTTTGTTAATGTGTCCCAAAAGGTGACTCCCCACAGTGAGCATGCCATTGTGCACCACAGTTGCAGAAACATGTTTTGGGCAGGCTGTGAAAAATGGCAGCTGTACTGTTGATAAGGAGGTGTGCACAGATGCCAGTGGTGAAAATCTGGCATGGAAATATTGCAAATTTACAAAGTTACAAGGCTGCATGGGAACTGCACAATGCAAGCTTGCAGCACAGTCATTTTATGGACTGTTGCCCCCAAAATTTCAACATAGGCATTTTAGGACCTCTGCTCATGAGCAGTGTCATCATCATTTCCTCAAACTGTCCCAAAAACTGGTTTCGCACAGCAACCATGCAATTCTGCACCGGAACTGCAAAAACACATTTCAGCCAGGATATGTAAAATGACAGCTTTACTGTTCATAAGGAGGTGTGGAAAAATGGCAATTTTGAACATCTGGAGTGAAAATATTACAAATGCACAATGTCACGAGCGTGCATGCAAACTGCGCAATGCATGCTCATAAAACACTAATTTTATGGACTTTTAGCCCCAAATTTTCAACATAGGCATTTTAGGACCTCTGCTAATGAACAGTGTCACTGGCATTATTGTAATGTGTCTTAAACATGGACTTTCCACAGCAACTGTGCTATTCTACGCTGGAACTGCGAAAACACATTTTGGTCAGGATGAGAAAAATGACAGCTGTACTGCTCATAAGGAAGTGCAAAACAATGGCAATGTTGAAAATCTGGAGTGAAAATAGTATAAATTCATGAACTTACAAGTGTGCATGCAAACTGCGCAACACATGCTCGTAACACAGTCATGTTATGAGGTATCATCACCAAATTTTCAGCATAGGCATTTTAGGACTTCTGCTCATGAACACTGTAACTGTCATTTTGTAATTTGTCGAACACTGATTTCCCATCGACTGCGCTATTCTGCGCCAGAGTCGCAGCATACATTCGGGCAGGATGTAAAAAATGACAGCTATCACAGTTCCACAGAATGTGTGGAAAATGCCAATGCTGAACATGGTATGAAAATATTGAAAATTTGGTAAGTTACGAGCGTGCATAGCAACTGTGCAACGCACGCTCATACAACAGTTATTTTTTTGATATTTCCCACCAAATTTGCAACATAGACTTTTAGAGAGCCCCCCTCATGAATACTGGCACTGTCATTTCATTCCTCACTCCCAAAAGGTGATTCCACGCAGTAACTGTGAAATCACCTTTCAGGACCAAATAATGCCATGACAGTGCAAGAATTCATGAGGAGGTGTCCCAAAAACCCCATGCTGAAAATTTGGAGCCAAAATTCCAAAAAATGCCTGAGATATGCAGCAAAGTTGAAAACCCCCTATTTATTCCATTATACAGCTTACCAGCATTTCCTCAGTTTGCAGTCAGCTTTGAAGAGTGCAGACGTGTTCCCGGTCCACCGAAGATCATCGTGCCGGACTCTGCAGGTAAGAAAGGGGTGAGGGGGTGTGAGGAGGCAAGGTGCACAGAGGGTGGGTGTGGGTTGTGGCAGGGAGACTACAAGAGATCGTTTTTCTGTTACAGGGTTAAAAAAACAAAATATCACTGGACAGTTTTTTTTTCACAGGGGATTTGGCATGTTGGGGTGAGCTCCCAGCATGCCACCTAACTGTTTGGGGGAGTGCTGCAGCTAACAGGGGATTAGGCACCCTTGTCAGCACTAGAAAATGTAAAATAACTGTAATATATAGTCCAACAAGTCCAGTAAAGTTCATATATTTATTGCGTCTTCACTTCACACCAGTATACTGTAGGCAACAGTTTTGTGGCTGAACACGTCACTTTCTCAGGCCATTTGTATACGACAGTGTTGATACTAAATATAAAACATAAATGTAATCATTAAGTTTCTGATGTTTGGAATAAATTTCTTTTTCTTATTCATTAAGATACTGAACAGTTATAAATGAACAGTACTCTATGTCAATATGGTAGAAAGTTTCAATAAATTACCTTAAAGCAAAATAAAAAATCTTTTAAATAAAATAATTACTCATTCAATTTACATACCTATTGTTTCAGGTATTTAACCATGTAAAGTTCTTCCCCTTCTTAGAAACACATTCTGAGTTGCCACCTCCTTATAAGCTTCTAATTAGAACCTGTTCCCAAATAAATTAAATAAAATTCTGACTAGAATAAAATAAAATGGTCTTAATTTAAATTGAGTATGTAACTCGTACTAAATTGGTATTCTGTGATATTGTAATGGTAATAATTCTTACTTCAAGTGTAAATTGCATTTACTGATTAGTTGGGATGACATTCATCCTTTGATAAACATCTAAATGCCTCCCATTTACTCGTCTCCTACAAGGGAAAGTTTATAATTACACTAAAAGAACTCTTGTCCTTTGAATTCAATATTGAGTTTACAACTACTTACAATATCATTAAATAGAATGTACCTTATTGGCTAGATGGAGCACATTCACTATAAAAACGTTGTCATTTAAAAAGAGCTCAGAGATTCAAGAACTCATTTAGCTTTATATAGTCAAGCTCCAGACTCCTTGTTTTTCAGTATAGCTGAGAAGGAAAGGGAAGGACATGAAGTCCGTTTACTTCACGTTCAGTTTCTTGTAAAACAAACTATCAATTTAAGCATTCATTCCTAAAGGGTTTTAAACCAAAGTTTTACCTTGCTCCACACCATTAGATAGATGACCGCCTTCGAAAAGGAACCGAGCGGTCTGAGCTAGGGGTTTAAATGCAGTTTGAAAAGCCAGTGAAAATGACAGGGGGTGTTACGTCATTCATGTAGTCAGACCATGAACCACTTTAGGTTTGACTACTGATAGAAAATGAATGAGCTGCATGGCCTACCCTGTAGCTAAGTGGTAAATGATAGTGGCCTCACTTAGTATATAATGGGAGTCAGCGGTTTGCCCCCTGTCCTCGGCCCATTGCCAAAAATGTATATCTTAATTGTTATTTGTACTCTTAGTTTATTTATCTAATAACTACATAAGGGACAGGTGGATCAGCAAGATGTGGAGAATAACATGAACCCCATTGTGATCGATATTTCTGGCCTCACATCAGTACCTAATCCTGGAGAACCTGAAAAACCAACGTACGCTAGTTGTTTCATCGTCCTGTGGAACTGGCGAAAAGGCGGAATGCGATTCGCCTTCGATATGTGGGCCCCCGTGAAAATCCCCCTAATAGATTTTATGTAGGAAAAATCCTACTTAAGAGAAGCATGAGGTTTTCTCCTTCAGAGGTATATGACTTGATTCATGTGCAGGGTGGATTTACCTTTGACATTAGTTTTCGCACTCCTGCACTATCAGAGACCTTTTGGTGCCGTTACATAAACCTTAAGACAAACTTCCTTTGGACTGATTTCATTGTTTTGCCCCTCACCAAACAACCCTTTAGGGTGATTACAATCCTCTTTAGGAATGAGGGAGTCAATATAGTAGACATATTACACTGGATGGAGAAGCGTTATGATATTCAGGGAAACACAATGCCAATTATGGACGTTGAGGGGTTTTGGAATGGTGGGTGGAAATTTCAAATTAAATTTCACCATAGAGATCACAGTTTAATACGTTTACCCAATTGTTTCTTCATTGGGAGGGATAAGGGGTTTCTTTTTAACCCCGGGCAGCTGAGAGTCTGCTTTAAGTGTGGATCCTCAAAGCATATTAGTACTCCCTGTGATGTTTTAAAGTGCTCACACTGTGGGGAGATGGGACACCCTAGTGATCACTGTTTTCAAGAACCCAGATGTAACCTCTGTGAAGACCTTTGAAGATTGCCCCTCCACAGCCAAAAATATGGAGGATGCAGACTTTGGGTCCAAGACCATTATATCCGCTTGGCTGTAAAACAGGGAGAGGCTCCCCCTGGGGAGGCTTGCCTTAGCCACTCTTGAAAGAGACCCAGGCTTCAAAGAGACAGATACCCACGGATCCTTTAGATCATGATCCAGGTACCCAGAATCCAGTGAACAAAATCTCTATGATTGCAGTTTTTTGCAGAAAAGTCGAGTACTACAGACTCTTCCCCTTCCCCTCCCTCTGAGTCCCCTTCTGGAGGTGATGATTTCACGTTGGTCTCAGGAAAAAAGGGAAAACTTTCTAAATTATGGTGAAAGCTAAAGAAAAATAGCTCAGAGGTAATTTTGGAAACCCAGAATATGTATACAGTTTTAATAGAAGATCCTATGGACCTGGACATGGCAGAAATGCCAGTTGAGGTGTCTCCTCAGACTGTTACCAAGGATGCATTGCCAGGTCAAATCGATCAAAGTTTTCAAGGCACCAAAAGTGGAAGGGTAATGGGAGCTTCAAGTAAAGTAAAATGAGGTTCCTGCAATGTATTTGTGACTTCTGGCTCCGTTTAAATTTCGTGTGGCCTTGTTGAATGTAAATAGCACTCAATCCCTTGTGAAACATCTTAGTACTTTCGGACATTTCCTAACCAGTAACTTAGATTGTGTGTTTTTACAGGATGTGCGTTTACACTCTTTGGAAGACAGAACTACAGCCACTACTGGGTGGATATGGGAGGATTGCTTTTGGTCACAAGGTGACGCTTTATTTTCAGGGGTGGGGATATGTTTTTTTCATCTCTGGTACAGGTAATCCATCTGTTGGAGTTGCAGAATGGCAGAGCATTGTTATTAGATGTAAAATGGGGAAGCCGTATTATTCGCCTCATTAACATCTATGCCCCTCAACTTAAACATGATTGTGTAAACCTATTCAGATCTCTTTCCTCTTTTTTGATAACTAATCATCCAGTTATCTTGGGAGGGGATTTTATTGTTGCCTTGCCCTCTCAGGTTCTGACTCTTTAGGTAAAAAAAATTATTGTGATGCGCTGTGCCTTGCTTAACTCATTAAAGATTTGGGGTTTGTGGATGCCTTTGGTTCTTTCCCTCCTGACAGCCGTCACACTTTTTTCTGTGGCCCTCGAGACTCTACTATTGATTATTTTTTTGTTCCACCATCTCTGATTATTCAATTTGTTGCTTTACAGGAAGTTGCTACCTCTGACCATAGGCTTTTGGATCTTGTGCTTGGCGATCTCCTGGAGGAGCAGCCGGGGCCAGGGATTTGGAAACTAAATATTACTTTAGTGAATATTCCCCCTATCAGAGAGGGTTTTTTTCTCAGTTTTGCAGGCACAAAAATTTTTTTTTTCTTGTATGCAGATAGTAATGCTTGGTGGGAAGATACTAAAAAAGATATTAAGACCTTTTTTCAAACCATGGGGCATATTAATGGGAGATTTCAGCGGGATGAGCTATGTTACCTAAGAGAAAGCATTTCATTTTGGACATCTTTTTGACAAAATTTGGGAAGGGAAGGCCACCAAATGATTAAGGGGCTGAAAGCTGAATTGGCTTGTAAACAAATGGAAGTCATGAGACTTATGGAACAAAAACAAAAATATGGAACAACTAGGAAATCCAAAGATACTTTGCCTTTTGATTCTCTGCAACTCCTCCAGAAACACTGAAATATGGAGCACCTTGTTACATCTACTGGAGGTCAGGTAACAGATAATGTTGGTATCTTAGAAGAAATTAATTAATATTTTTCTCATACTTTTGCTAGTCAATCCTTACCTGTTGAGGAGATGTGGAGGTGGTTGGCCTGTAGGGGTCTACCACACATTCTGCTGGATTTGGAGGTTCTTTTGACTAAACCTATTTCACAGTTAGAGCTGAAAGAAGTAATATGGTCATTTAAATCAGGGACTGCCCTGGGGTCAGATGGGCTCCTGCATGAAATTTATAAAGACATTTGGGAAGTTTTGGGTTCAGAGTTAGGTACTTGTCTAAACAATTGTTTAACACAGGGGCAACTCCATGAGAGTATGTTGGAAGGGCTATTGATTTTTATTTTTAAGGGAGGGAGTCAGGGTGAATTGAAAAATTGGAGACCAATATCGCTCCTCAATATGGACTATAAAATACTAATGAAAATTTCAAGAAATCGGTTGGTAATTGTTTTGGATCAGATTGTGCATCCGTCTCAATATAGCGGTGTCCCAACAAGATGGATCCAGGATGCTCTTGTTCTTCTTCGTGAGATCTTACATAAAGGGGCTTCACAGGAATTGTTTGGGCACCTGGTCTGTTTAGATCAATCAAAAACATTTGATCCAGTAGAATATGTGTACCTTTGGGAAACATTACAGAGCTATGGGTTACCATCTGCATATATAGCTTGGCTTCAGACTTGTTATCGGGGGATTAGTCTCTTACCGAGTATAAATGGTTGGGTGGGTAAGGCTGTTATGGTACATAGAAGGGTGAGACAGAGTTGTCCCCTAAGCCCATTATTGTATATTTTATCACTGGATCCACTTTTGCATGCCTTACATGGGACAGAGTCTATCACTGGGCTTTCGGTGTGGTATGATGATAAACAGAATGTCGCTACAGCCTGTGCTGATGCTTTAGGTCATTTTTTGGCTGATAAATCATCTGTGGTGGTGGCACAATCCATTTTGCATAATTTTTATGTTATCTCTGGGTCAGTAATTAATACACTAAAAAGTGGTATCCTGCCTTTGGGTTATGATGCTGGAGATGTGTCATTGATTTGGGGAATACCTGTGGATATAAATTATAGGAAAATCTTGGGCATTCATTTGGGTGGGGAATACCCTCAATGATATAATTGGGAACTACACTTGAAGATGGCAAGGGAAAAGGTCACCCGTTGGAATAAATGGCAGATGACAAAAGGTAAACGCATTTATTTGATTAAGACCTACCTGCTGACACACTTTCTGTTTTTGGCAGCTGTTTTCCTTCCCTCGCTGACCCTGGAGGCATCGGTGTATAGTGTTTTCTTCCAGTGCCTGTGGGGAAGTAGACTGAACCCAGTAAAAAGAGGGACTACCTACTTACCTATAAAAGAGGGTGTTTTGGGAAATTTAAATCTGATAGTTTTCTTCTATGTTACTTTCATCTATTATAATTTCTTGCCCCTCTTAACAAATGTCTCTAAAGTTTGGACTCCTTGGGTTGAGGATGAAATTGGGCCCTTGTTAGCAAGTTGGGATCCCTCTACCTTTCTCTGCCCCCCCCCGACACGGGTGTCTCAATTGCCAAGTCCTTTTGTTGGTGTTATTGGTAAACTGAAATCGTGGAAGGTAGCAAAAAACTTTCTCTGCATCTCCACCCTGAAATCTCTATATAGTTGGATATTGGGATCCTTTTTTTATGTCTCTCCCTGGTCCTCAGCATTACTTGTGGGACATCAGTCTTCGATAAAACTTCTTTTATCCAGTTACAGAATTCCACATTACATGTGGGATTTTGTGTGGCTATGTACGCATAATAAATTGGGGGTTCGGGGTAACTTAAAACATAAAGACCTTACAGAATGGATCTGTCCAAGAGGGAGTGAATGTGTAGGGATGGTGGAGACAGTGTTGCACTTTTTGCTAGATTGTCCCTTCGCTCTGTATTTTGGGTATAATTTCATAACAAATGGCCCTCGAACCCTTTCAAACATCAGTCTCCCCAAATTTGGACTGAGGGGGTGTTTCCAGGTACATGGGTTAAATTTGATACAATCACAATCCGGCTCTTGATGGGTTTTATCAGTTATCAACTTTGGCTAGCTCGGTGTGGTTGGACTCTTCGGAAGAAACTGACATCTGGTGAACAGGTATTACTATTGTTACAGAAAGACGTGATGAGGTGGCAGGCTTTGGAAAAAGTAAGAGTTCTCCTTGACTTATATAAACTATGGTGGAGAAATATGTCCTGTTTGGACACAGATTGATTACCCTTGACTGTATGTGATTTTTTTCTTTGTGTCATTAGTTTTTTGGGGAGAAAATCAAAGGCATTTCCCTCATCATATTTTGAAGGAACTTTAGGAAGAATGAAATATGATTATGATTTTAGTTTCTGGTATGCTGATATACTTTTCTGTTTTTCTGAAATTGCTTTTTCATTTATATTTTTTTTAGTTCTTTTTTGTGTAATAGGAGTAGGTATGATGTGATACTACTTCTTTTGTTGTTAAGGCTTAGTTCCCTATTGTTGTTGTTATTATTATTATTATTATTATTATTATTTTTGGTGGGGGAAGGTTTTACACATTCATCAGGGGGTAGCTTTTTGGGGGATTTATATTGAGTGTGTGATGAAATACTTATTTTATGTTTACTTTTAATTTTGTGTTATGACTTTACATGCAGTGACACAGTTATGTATGCATTTTACTTTGGAGTTTTGAATAAATTATTTTCCCTACTCTTTTAGTGGGGGGGGAGGGATTTCAGCATCCTCTAGATATGAAATTTTGTATTTGTAGGTATGATGGAATACTTAGTTATGTTTCCTTTCCTTTTGCATTATGATTTTGTGTGCTGTAACACTTTTATGTATATATTTTACTTTCAAGTTTTGAATAAAATATTCCCCAACTCTTGCAGCAGAGGGCACTGGTGCACTGCAGGAGAGATGGAGGATCTCAATAGACTTTGAGAGAGAGACAGGGAAGTCAAGTTCAAGGAGCTCCAGCAGAACCTTTTGAACTGAATACAGAGGAACTCCATGGAGCCCTAGACAGTCACAAGATTTAACTGTGGTTCACCCTGACGTGCCTTCTTTGATATCTGGTGAGGACTCTTTACTGGACGATGAGGAGAAAAAACTGCATGGAGATGGATGAAAAAAAGAAACAACTCTTGGTTATGATTTCAGCTGCTGAACAAGAATTTCTTATCAGTCGGAATAAATTGGATGAGGAGGAAAAAAAAGAAAAAGATCAGGAGTGAGTCCTTTGCAGGGCCTTAGCAAGTGCTTACCTGTGGACATAATACCTGCACAATTAATGGAGATGGAAGGAATAAAGGAGACAGATTCTGATATGGAAGTGCATGAGGGAAAGAAAAATATGGACTCAGAGGAGTGGTCCCATGGAGAAGCTTTAAAATGAGCGGGTTGATTGTTTAATGGTGTAGAGTGGATTCCTGACCCCACATCACCCCTACCTGGATCCCCTGACAGATTGGCTTTGCTGCCTCAGAGGATTGCAGAACAGGTCATGTCCCATACAATGATTGCACCATTGCAAGAACCTCAGTCCCAACTCACTGTTGCTGCAGCTGTATGGGATGAAACGGAGGCAAGAGAGATGTGTGCTGTGACAGACACAAAATTACCTGCGTGGTCTAACTTAGATATAATGCAGTGCAAGAATTTCATGGAGGTGCATGAGAATGTTGGAAATCCACTAGAACTATTGAATGAGAAGGTGAGAGGGGACACTGATGGCCAGGGGTCGGGGTTCCTAGCAGTTTCATCTAACCCAGCATGATCTGAGAATGCACCTCCTTCACATGACGAACGCAGGCCAGGGTCCTATGCATGCCTGATTCATAAACCAGCAGAAGCTGCTAAGTGGAGATATTTGGTCTGCTTATGATATAAAGGGTTGGCCCTAATTCTTCGGGATAGATTATGGGCCAAGAAGACATTAACATAGAAGTTGACGGCAGATAAGGACCGCAAGGCCCATCCAGTCTGCCCATTTCTTTTTCTACCTTATAAATGTGCCATCGGCCTTTGCTCTGTCAGTGACCTATCTATTCATAGTCATTTGTATTGCTCCCTTATGCCTATCCCATGCCTGTTTGAAGCCCTGCACTGTATTCATAGCCACCACTTCTTGTGGTAAGCCATTCCATGCATCTACCACCCTTTCTGTGAAAAAGAATTTCCTCACATTCCCCCTTAATCGGCCTCCCTCTAATCTCATGCTGTGTCCTCTTGTCCTGCTATTTTTCTTATATTTAAACATGTTAGACTCTTTCACCTTGTTTATGCCTTTAAGGTGTTTGAATGCCTCGATCATATCACCTCTCTCCCTCCTTTGCTCAAGGGTATACATATTGAGCTCCGTTAATCTGTCCTCATATGTCTTCTGATGCAGTCCCTGCACCATTTTGGTTGCCCTTCTCTGGACTGCCTCAATTTGGTTAATGTCCTTGTGAAGGTGTGGCCTCCAATACTGCATGCAGTACTCCAGATGGGGCCTAACCAATGTCTTGTACAGAGGATTATTACCTCCCTCTTACGACATGATACCTGCTATTACACCTAACACTAACCTTACCTACTGCTTTGGAGGTCTGCTTGGATGATTTTAGGTCATCAGTGATGATGATGCCCAAGTCTCTTTCTTCCTTTGTGACTGCTAGCAACTCCTCCCAGCCTATAAGTGGCTTCAGGGTTTCTCTTCCTATGTGCATGATTTTGCACTTCTTGCATTAAATCCCAGTTGCCACTCTTCTGACCATTCTGCTAGTTTATCCAGATCTCTTCTCATTCTGCCCACCCCATCTGGATCATCTACCCTGTTGCAGATCTTGGTGTCATCTGCAAACAGACAAGCCTTACCCTCTAGTCCATCTGCAAGGTCACTAATGAAGATGTTGAATAGGACTGGCCCCAGGACTGATCCCTGAGGTACCCCACTTGTGACTTGCATCTCTTCTGACTGTATACCATTTACCACCACTCTCTGTTTTCTGCCAGTCAACCAGTTTGCCACCCAGTTGACCAACTTCTGACCCACCCAAGCCTACCCAGCTTATTTATCAATCTTCTATGTGGAACAGTGTCAAAAGCTTTGCTGAAGTCAAGGTAGGCGACATCAACTGCTCCCCTTGGTCCACCACTCTGGTTACCCAGTCAAAGAAATCTATGAGATTAGTTTGACAGGACCTTCCTTTGTAAACCCATGCTGTCTTGGATCCTGTGCCCCTATGGATTCCAGGTGTTGCACTATCCTTTCCTTAAGGGTGCCTCCATAATCTTGCCCACTACTGAGGTAAGACTGACTGGTCTGTAGTTCCCCGCCTCCTCCCTGCTACCACTCTTGTGGAGCGGGACTCCATGAGCCCTTCTCCAGTCTTCTGGGACCTCTCCTGTGCTCAGAGACTCACTAAACAATTCTGCTAATGGCTCTGCTAGTTCCTCCTTTAGCTCCTTAAGTACCCTGGGATGTATGCCATCAGGTCCCATTGCCTTATCCACCCTGAGCTTAGCAAGCTCTTGTAGGACCCTTTCTTTTGTGAAGGGAGTAGTGCTCACCTCCTCCCCTGTGTCCATGATGCTGAGCTGTGGGCCCTGCCCTACCTTCTCTTCAGTAAATACTGAGCAAAAGTATCTATTTAGGATAGATGCCTTTACAGGGTCCTCCTCCTCACATGCTCCCTTTTCTCCATTAAGCTTAGCAATACCCCCTCTGGACTTTCTCCTTTCACTAATGTATCTATAGAAAGTCTTGTCACCTTCTTTTACTGTTCGTGCTAGTGTTTCCTCAGTTTGGGACTTTGCCTGCCTTACTGCCTTACCTGCTTCCCTTAGGGCAGTTTGGTATGCCTCCCTATCTTCATCCCGCTGTGTTCCCTTATATTTCCTGAAGGCCAGCCTTTTGGCTCTGACCTTTTCTGCTACTGTATTTGAGAACCAAAGTGGTTTCCTTCTTCTTTTGCACTTCCTTTTCTGTCTAACACAATGGGATGTTGCTTCAAGTATTGCATCCTTAATGCTTGCCCACTTTGCCTGTACCCCCTCACCTGTGTTTCTTTTTGCCAGGGCTAGCTTAACTCTGTTGGCCATCTTATCAAGTCAGCTCCTCTGAAGTCCCATATTTTTGCCTTGGAATGGGATGATTTAGATGTAGTAGCCAAATTGAACCATACCATGTGATGGTCACTGGCCTGGTGACCTTCTACCTGAGATCTGTGATCCCTTCTTTGTTAGTCAGTACTAGATCTAGGATAGCCCTGTCTCTTGTGGGTTGCTGTACCAGTTGTTTGAGGCCCTCCCCCTGCAGGGAATCCACTATGAGTCTAGTTCTGGCAGATGTTCCTGCTGGTATTGACCAATCTGTATCCGGCATGTTGAAGTCTCCCATTATCAGAACCTCCCCTTTAGCTGTCATGTTTTGTATATCTTCTAACAGTAATGTGTCTATGTCCTCCCTCTGGTCTGGGGGCCTGTAGACAACCCCAGTTTTTATGGCTGTCCCATTTCCTGTTTCCAGGGTGACCCACAGTTCTTCTGGCTCCTTATGTGTATTCTGAATATCTGTAGCTTTGATATTTTCATTAACATACATGGCCACTCTCTCCCACCTTTTTGCACCTCGGTCTCTTCTGACAATACATAGCCAGGTACTGAAGTCTCCCAAGTGTGGTTACTGGTAAACCACGTCTCACTAATTGCTACTATGTCCAGTTTAGCCTCTGACATTATTGCCTGCAGGTCTGGGATCTTATTTCCCAGGCTGTGAGCATTTGTGTACATGATTTTCCATTGGCCAGATTTTGGTGTGTTAGTTGTTGGGTGAAGTTTGGCATTACCCCTGTGCATCGTATGGGGAGACAAACCTTTTTTCTTACCTGGTGATACAAATGAACGGCAAACACGCTGAATTCCTGTTTGACCACTAGCTGAGGGGGGAGGGGTGTTCTTCCCATTCGGCGGTATGGGTGCTGCACCCCTCTCCCCATTTGCTAGTTTAAATATTCTGCAAAGCGTCAAACTTCTGCCCCAATGCACTGACTCCTCTTTAGTCAGATGCAGTCCATCAAATTTAAAGAACTTCGCTCCCAGAACTGTTGCCAGTTCCTACAAATCTGTGTCCTTTTCCTGGCACCAGTCCTTGAGCCACGTGTTTAGCTCCCTATCTCCCTCTCTGACCTTCCGTCCATCTGCTCCCTCTCCCAGACTGGCAGGATCTCAGAGAAGGAGATGCGGCAAATAGATGATAGTTTGTCACCCAGCCTGGTCAGGTGTTCCTTGGTCTCCACAACTGACTGGCTGGCGAGATCATTAGTCCCTATGTGTACTAGGACATCAATGTTTTCTCCTGCTTTGTGAACAATTTTAGCAATGCGGTCAGTGTCTCTCCATGCTGATGTACCTGGAGACATCTGACCATCACCCTGGCTGGAGATGGGTATCAACTCCCGAATCATGGAGTCTCCTATGATCAGAAGTTTTTGGATTTCCTTTGTGCTTGTTTAGTTTTGGTTCCTGATTTGGGTGAGTTTTGTTGTGCTAGCTCCTGTGCTGAGGGTCCTGCTCTGCAGTGTCTTCTGCCTCTTTATTTGATTTCAGAGATAGAGGCAGATACCTGTTGTAGTGTTTATATGGTTTTTGGAGGTAATGTGTTGGAGAGCAGAGAGTGATGGGGCACCTGATTTGCTCCTCCTAACCACCTGCCAACCTCCTGGACCAACTACCCTCTGCGGTCGAGGTTTTTCTGTTGGATTCTGGGGAAATGGCGGGTGGTTCTTATAATGTATTTCCTCTTCAATATGAAATTTGAGGCGTGCAATCTCTGCCCATGCTGCCCGGAGCTGAGCCCTAAGATCTCCAAAGGCCCAGCATGTAGGACAGTGTCCTAAATCCTGTAAGACTGTCCTTCTGAAAATTGTTCCACAGTACCTGCAGTTAATGAAATCCATTTCCAAATAAGTTGCTGGGTTTGTAACCTAGTCAGAGTAATTGGAAGGAAAAAAAGGAAAAAAATGCAAGTAATGGTTTAATTGTGCTTTGTTTAACTTGTTATAACAAGTTAAATTACTAGTGCCCTGTAAATGAGATCACCTTGTGGAGGCCCACTGATCTGCCCTTCCTGCTCTGCCACAAGAAATGTCACAACTGTGGTACCCTATAAAAGGAGTGTAGCGTGGGGTGGTTGGGGATGGGGTGGGTGGCTGGGCCCTTCCCGCCTAAAAAGAAGAACCACGGACGAAAGAACAAGGAGGTAAGAGCAGAAACAATCAGTCAACAACAAATGCAGTAACCTGAAAGCTTATCCTAATGTTAGATAAAACTGTAAAACCTGTAAAGCACCACCTGTAATAATTTCAGAAGATATACCCTGTAAGAAACACTTTGCTCCAGAGAAAAATAAAGCAGTAACAGAAGATATACCTTTCAAAAGACAATTTGAATCAGAAGATTACAGCAGTAATCTGTTAGCACACACCTGTAGGCACACCTTGTAATAATGCAGAAGAAGGTATACCAGCAATAACAATTTGAATCAGAGAAAAAATAAAGCAATGAAATGTTAGCAACAAACAGTAGCAATCCCTGTGAGTAAAAAATAAAAACACCACCACACAGTAAATCTGCTTAGCCAAACTAAGTCTTAATCCTTCTCCCTTGCTCTGGTAAGTTTCTCTACTCTGCCTTTCAAGCAGTCTTAGAAGGAAAGAGCTCAGGTGAAGCTAGGTGCCTTGGCCAGCAAACCAAGTCTTCTACCTCCACCATTGATAAAAGATTCTATGGGTTTTCTGCCCTCAGAGGTGTACACCTTCATTCATGCACCAGGAGACTGGGTTTATGATGTCAGCTTTGCTCCATAGTTTTGCTAGATAAGTTTTGGAAACTATACTATGAACTGAAGGATATGAACATTTGGCATAATTTTACAGCAATACCTATTACCAAACCCACAATTAAAACTATTATGTTGCTTTTCCAGAATGAGGGGGTAGATGTCACTAACATAATCTTTTGGTTGGAAAAATGATGTACTATCTTTGACCATCCGAAGCCTGTTATAGACAACAATGGTTTCTGGACTGGGGCTGACATTTTCAAGTACAATTAAAGCAGATGGAACAGGGAATTCAACACTTGACGAGTTCATTTTTTTGGGGCCGGACAGAGGTATATTATTCTATGCTGGTCAACCCAAGAGCTGCTACAGATGTGGCTCTTTGGCACATTTGAACAATGATTGTCACAGTACTAAATGCTTTCATTGTGGATTGCTTGGCTACTCCGTGGTAAAATGTACTGCTCCCCCAATTTGTCATCTCTGTGGGGACGATGAGCATGCCTTTCAAGAGTGTCCCTGGGCTGTGCATAACTCAGAGGATTCCTCATATCATGATTATATCCTTTCTCAAGTGAGACACCCCGGTGGCCAGCCTCTCAGAGAAGATGCGGTCCCCTTTTATCCACCCAGATGTAGAGGTAGGGGTTGGGGTGGTTTTACGGGTAGTACAGTGGGGGAACAAAGCTCTGAAGTACGGAGACCTCCTCCTCCACCTCTTAGAAGTAATGACCCAGAATTTGTTATGGAGGCAGTCAAGATACCTTTTGTCACAGCGGAAGACTTCTCAAAGAGAGCATTAACCCAGCCCACTTCAAACTTTCCAGAGCAAGCAGTTACTGAGACACACTCAGGGAATTTTGAAGAACCCTATAGTAAGGTACCAGCTCCAGTACATCCCCCCTTTCTCAGTCATATGAATGTCTGAAATTTCTCTGGACAGATTTACCCCGTCCCCCCTGCCACTCTCGAATTGCTTCTCAGTGTTTGCAACGTGGGGAGAGCAGGTTGATATGGAGAAACCCATGGATTATGGTGAAGTTCCTTCATCACAGCAGGTACCCACCCCCATTGGAAATGATCCTCAAGCAACCAGCCCATTGGTGCAGTGGTTGGATTTCCGTTTGCAACGACAGTGACCCAGGTTCGGGAATGGACTCAGGTCACTGGAGGGTTGGCTGGGGGGAGAAGGATGAAGCATCCAGTGGACTGCTCTCTTTCTCTGAGGGGAGGGATGGGTTCCTGTCTGGCACTAGACTGACCCCTGGTGAAGGCTGGGGGTACTGCAAGCTACTGGCACACAGCAGTTGAAAGGGGGTGGGGCGGACACTGGATGGCATTGCATGTCCCCACCCCCCCATATATGAGGAAAAAAAACACTCCCGTAGTCTGCTGCCTCCATGAAGCCTTCCTTCAGCTTCAATTGGCCTCCTGACTGGCTCCCCCAGATAGCCACACTGATCAGAGCACCTGGCCAGTGCTGCAACCCCACCCTCCAGGGGGCAAGTCAGTAGTTTCGAGGGAGAGCACGGCAGGAAGGTGGAAGTCAGAAGGCACTGTGACCAGGCAGAAATCGGCAGTGGACAAGCTGGGCAAAAAGATGAAATATAAAAAAAAATTCTATAAAAGGAACTGATCCTCAAAAAAAAAAGAATAATGGAACACCAGGAAAGGATAACAAGATCCAGTACAAAGGTATTTAAACCCCGTCCCCGAGCCTACCCAGCATTACTTCTGAGTATAAATGTATGACTACTTTCAGCATCCTACAGCAATTGGATTTTGATGTTTTTATGTTGTAGGATACAAGATTACACACTCTAGCAGAGATATATCAAGCAACAAAGGACTGGAAATGGGGTAACTCATACTGGTCAATGGGGGCAATGATGTGTTGTGGGGTAGGATTTTATTTCCATTCTTCTGAAGTTACAATGTTACATCTAGTAGATACAGACCCAGGTAGAGCCTTCTTATTGGACATATAAGGAATCGCAGACGGAGCAGGACAGGGAATTGTATCACTTAAAGCAAGAGGAAGCTGGGAAGGTAGTCAGAACAGCAAAGGCCCGAACCAAGGAAAAGATAGCCAACTCAGTTAAGAAGGGGGATAAAACCTTTTATAGGTACATCAGAGAGTGAAGGAAGACCAAGGGAGGGATAGTGAAGCTTAATAAAGGGGAGGGGGTGGGCAGAGGGTGACTGTGAAAAGGCAGAGATACTAAACAAATATTTTTGCTCAGTATTCACAAATGAAGAGGAGGAGGTACCTTAACCAAACAATAGAAACACTCTGGATGCAGAAGTTGATACCAGCCCATTTACAGAAGAAAGGCTTCTGAAAGAACTCTTAAAACTGAACATGAACAAAGCAATGGGGACCAATGGGATTTATTCCAGAATTCTAAAAGAACTAAAGGTAGAACTAGTGACACCACTGACTACCTTCTTTAACAAATCATGGGAAGATGGGGTGGTACCTGAGGACTGGAGGAGGGCAGATGTGATTCCACTTCACAAAAGTGGGAGCAGGGCAGAAACAGGAAACTGCAGACCTGTTAGTTTAACCTCAGTGATAGGGAAAATGATAGAATCACTTCAGAAGGAAAGAATTGTCGAGTACCTAGAGGCCAGAGGGGCACAGGACCCAAGGCAGCATGGATTCACAGCAGGAAGGTCATGTCAGATGAATCTAATAGCTTTCTTAGACTGGATGACCAAAGTAGTAGATCAGGGAGGGGCTGTGGACATGTCCTACCTAGACTCTAGCAAGGCATTTGACACAGTCCCAGACAAAATATTAATATACAAGTTAGCTAGCCTGGGAGTGGGTCCCAAGATTGAAGCCTGGGTAAAGAATTGGATGGAGAACAGGACACAGAGGGTAGTCGTAAATGGAGTCAACTCTGAAGAAAGGGGGGTTAATAGTGGGGTACCGTAGGGTTCAGTACTAGGACCAGTCCTCTTCAATGTCCTTATAAGTGACATTGCAGAGGGACTGGAAAGAAAAGTATGTCTCTTTGCAGATGTCACAAAGAGATACAACAGAGTTGACACATAAGGTGGGGTGTAAAGGATGAGAAGGGACTTGGCAATGTTGGAGGAATGGTCAAATGTATGGCAGCTTAGATTCAATGCTAAGAAGTGCAGGATAATGCAGCTGGGAAACAAAAACCCAGGGAAAGAGTACATAATGGGGGGTGAGATACTAACAACAAAAAAAATGGAAAGGGACCTGGAGGTAGTCATATCAGATGACCAAAAGGTGGGCAAGCAATGTGAGAGGGCAGTAAGGAGTGCTGGGGGCATACTGGAATGCATAGGGACAGGCATCACCAGTAGAAAACATGAAGTTGTTATCCCTCTGTACAGACAGCTGGTAAGACCTCATCTGGAGTACTGCTTGCAGTTCTGGAGACCCAGTCTCCACAAAGACATAAACAGGATGGAGGCAGTCCAGAGGAGGGTAACTAAAATGGTGCAGGCTCTGCACCGGAAGACATATAAAGAGATACTTAAGGAGCTGAATATGTATAGCCTCGAGGAAAGGAGGGAGAGGGGGATATGATAGAAACTTTCAAGTACCTCAAGGGAGTCAACAAAGTCCAAGAGGGTAGCATTTTTCAGAAAAAGAGGTGTGCAAGAACAAGGGGGCATAATTTGAAGATAGAGGTGGGGGTGGCTCAGAGGTAATGTAAGGAAGTATTTTTTCACAAAGAGAGTTGTGGATGCATAGAACTGCCTTCCGGAGGAGGTTGTGGAGTCAAAAACAGTGGTGGAATTCAAGAATGCATGGGACAGTCATAAAGCAATTCTAGGGGTTGGGGGTAGGAGGAAGTAGTCTTTTGGTTAACTAGGATCTGCAGCTTATCTATTAGGTAGGGAAATGGGCAGACTGGGTGGGCCAAGCAGTCCTTATCTGCCATCAAATTCTATGTTTCTATGTTTCTATGTTTAACTCCTTTACGAGTAGACTAGTGAATATTTATGGTCCTCAGACAAAAGCATTAAGAATTGATTTGTTAACGAAGGTACAACCTTACTTATAGATGAGCAGAGAGATGTTTTGGGAAGGTGATTTTAGTATTAATCTGAAGCAGCGTAGTGAGGGGGAAAAACAATATTGTGATAAAAACTTCCTACAACAGGTAGTTAGACAAGCTGTATTGAAAGATATTCTTGGAAGTGGGAAGTGGGCGGCTAATCCAAGTTTCTTTAAGGGTTGTCTGTCCTCTAGGATAGACTTCCTTTTTCTAAAGCAGTTGCTACCAGTTTCTCAAACTTTCAACATCCCTATGGAGACGTCGGACCATACCCTAATAGGTGTTCATATTGCAGTCCCACTACACAAAGAAGTGGGATGGGGGTTTTGGAGATTGAATGTTACACTATTGGAGGATCCAGTTATTTTGGAGGATTTAAAAGACCTAATGACAGATAAGACCACCACCCTTATTTTATATGACAATCTTGAACACTGGTGGGAGGATTTAAAAGGTCTTATGATCAGTTTTTTTTTAAATACCATGGGAAAACAGTGGCTGTGACATCATACGACACATACCCGACATTGAGAGGTAAATTTGGGTCTAATGGAGAAAATTGATCTGAGGGAAGAAATTAACAGGCTCAAAATAAATATGGGGCATTATCAGTATGGCAAGCTCCATTCTCTACAGCGAGAACAGTGTTATGGAGCACAAGGGAAGATGGCTAGTGTAAATCCCCTTGTCAGTAGCTGGTAACGATGTAGAGGAAGCAGATCACAGGTCTGCAATCCCCTCAGGGGAATTTGGTTACTGGAAAGAGTGAAATTCTGGCTTTATTGGGACAGCATGTGAAGAACTTGTTTGGGACTCATGTAGAGGAGTCAGGCCCACCAATTACTGATAGAAGCAGATACCCCACGACTAGCTCTAAGACAGATGGGTCAAATGATAGCCCCCTTTACTGAGCTGGAAATGGCTGAGGCAGTACAGGGCTTCCGAAACGGGATATCACCGGGATCAGATGGCCTTCCGGGGGAAATTTACAAAATTTTGTGGGGATTATCCCTACTGAATTTTTGGCAATCTATCATTTTCTTATTGAGGATGGGTTACTGCCGACATCTATGTATGAAGGACTTTTGATTTTCCTTTTTAAAACTGGTGACCCTACTGACATTAATAATTGGCGGCCTATTACATTGCTACATACAGATTTTAAACTGTTTGCCAAACTATTGAGGAACAGATTGGCATGCATGATGGGTGTTTTAAGTAGTCCTCAACAATATTGTTCAGTGCCTGGAAGAAGGATTACGGAAGCCTTGCTCTTTCTTAGAGAAGTATTGGAGGGTGCAGTGGGACAGACTAATTCAGGGTTCTTGGTAAGCTTAGAGCAGGCCAAGGAGTTCAATAAGGTTTCTCATTCTTTTTTGTGTCAATGCTTTGCCTCTTATGGTATACCTGTGATTTTTATTAATTGGTAAAGCTGTGTTATGAACTAGCCTATGTAGTTCTGTATGATAACGGCAATAAAGGGTCCAAATGCCGGATAAGGAGGGGGGTTCGGCAAGGTTATCCCCTCGGTCCCCTCCTTTATGTTTTTAAGATAGATCCAATGTTACGGCTCCTACAATGCTCACCTAATATCAATGGTTTGGCTGGGGGATTATCCCAAGATTGTAAAATAATTGCTTATGCCGATGGTTTGTGTCTACTACTGAGTGATGGACAATCTTTAGAGATGGCAAAACACCTCATGCAAGAGGGGGGCAAAGTTACAGGGGCAAGTCTTAACATACAGAAAACAAAATGTATTAGTGTACAGGGTTTCCAAGATGTGCCAGAGGTTTTGGGGAGAAGTCAGGTCGCAAACACCAATTAAAGTCCTAGAGATTTATTATAGTGGTAATAACATGGCAAGCTATAATTGGGAAAAAGCTATTTTCAAAGGGAAAGAATTGGTGGGAAGATGGAACTGCTGAAAATTATCAAAAAAGAAGCGGGTATATTTAATAAGGACATATTTAGTTCCAGTATTTCTGTACCTTAGTGCAGTATTTTTGCTTCAGAAGCAAACGGAGGTTCCCTTGATGGGGTGTTTCTTTTCATGTTTCTGGGGGAACAGACTGAACCCAGTTAAAAGGAATATTTTATACAAAGACATAAAGGCAGGGGGCGTTAATATGTTGAACTCTTTATTATTTTTTTCACAACATTTTTATATTCAAATTTGCTTCCTTTAATGAAGGCCTTTGTGCAAGGGTGGGGAGGCAGGAATCTTTTGTTACTCCAAGTGGTATTTACAGAGTGGAAGGAATACAGCTTTCTACTTAAAAATAAAAGGAGTCCACGGTTAGCAAAGCGATGGGAAGGGTTTTTTGATGGGATTATTAAATGGGGAATTGGATACAAGACAGTTCTCCTCCTAACTGGAAGGCAACTGTATGCGAAGTTCTGTCAGTCCATTATGTGGAGCACCCATTCTCGGGATTTTCGCAAATTGACCAAAATTTTATATCTCAGTATATTATGGATAAGAGGATACTGGAACGGATGTGGGATACCATATGGTTGGGATTACATTCCAAAATAAATGTGAAAAGTAATCAGAAACATAAGCCTCTACAAGAAAGATGCTGCACTAGGGATAGCTGTATCTTGAAAATTGAAACAATAAACCATTTATAGTTCACCTGTCCATATATAGTCCAATTCTGGGATATTGCTAAAAGTAGATGGAACGGGGGGATGCCAATACCCCCAGATCCGAAACTATTGTTTTATGGCATAATTCCTAGTTTAGCGAAACAACCACATGGTATTACTCTCCAGGTTGTGTGTGCCCATTTTATTTATTGGATATGGATTAGTCACTGCCATCTAGTTTTACAACAACATATTACAGGACAGGAACTGTTTCACATACTTAGTATGGATTTAAGACATTGGAAGGAGACAGAACTTAGGCAGTTGGAAAGGGAAACATAGACTCTCTGGTGAGCCAATTTAGACTATATTTGAAATCTCTGACCTCCATGTTACTTGGATTTATATAATTTGTATTAAGGTCCTGCTTTTTTCTTTCTTTATTGTTATTATTGTGTGTTTTTACTACTGTTATGTACTTCTTTGGAAAACAAAAAAAATTGGTTCCAACTCTAAAGTAAGGGGGGGTAGTACAGCATGTACTTATGTTTAATTTGATTTTGTTCATGATTTCTTCTTTTTGGTTCAGATTGGTTTCAAAAGTGTTTGATGTATTATGATTGCTTTTGAATCACTAACATTTCTTTTGCTGTGGCACTAACATGCTTTATGAAATTTGTTTTTGATTTTTGAATTTTGTGTTGATTTAGAAGCTTTAATAAAAATTCCCCTACTCTTTTTTGATAAGTGCCATGGGATCTTTAGCATCCACCTGAACTACCACCAATCCAGGCAGATGGGACATTGGTTTAAATTCTCATCTGAAACATAGCACCTCAGAAGTGCAGCACCCCCCCTCATGCTGCACTACAGTGTCAGTATTGGGATATTAACCCAAGTGCCAGATGTGGGAACTGATTGCTCACTGATTGCTTATTGCTCACAGACAGAGAATAAAAATTGCAAGAATCATGGTAGAGAGGAAATAAATCCTTATGCCAACTAACAAAAACAAAAAAAGACAAACACTTCACGGTAATGCTGGCGGTAAGCACCCAATACATTACCTCAGAAACCTGACAGGCAAATAATAGAATCAAAGAGCGGGAGTTATAAGAGATAAAAAAAACAGTCTACAAAATGATGAAACACAGGCAGTTGAACTTCAGACAAATACATAGATTACAGAAACATGTTGTTCTGCATCGACAGGATTGACAAAAAGGATGGTTAATATGAAAAACACCGGCTACTACAGGGAGGTGCGAAGGCAGCAATTAGAGATGCAGCAAATTTAAATTCCACTGCTGGGCACTTCGCATTATCACTCCACTACATGGAGTGGCCAATGCAAAAGGCTCACTTTGCCTTGTGATTATTACTTCGCGTTGTCATTCCACCTTAACACAAAGTAAGGTGAAGTGACACTAATTTTGGTGACCCTTCACACACACACACAGTCACCAGATTTAATGTGCATCCTCAAAATGCTCACGTCTTGTGTCCAGAAAACTCTCTGGTGCTGATGGTGATGAAGTGAAATGAGAGGATAAGAAATGCAAAGTCTCCCAGAATTAATGGCACACTCAGACGTTATGCATGCAGTAGTCACACACACTCACAAGAATTAATGTGCATCCCCAAAATGCTACTGTCTTGTGCCCATAAAATTCCCCAGTGCTGATGAAGTGAAATGGGAGCCTAACAGGAAATGCGAAGTCTCCCAGAATTAATGGCACACTCAGTCATGTGTGCAGTTGTCACACACAGTCACCAGAATTAATGTGCATCCCCAAAATGCTACTGTCTTATGTTCAGAATATTCCCCAGTGCTGTCGAAGTGAAATGAGAGGATAACAAAAAATGCAAAGTCTCCCAGAATTAATGGTGCACTCCATCACGCATGCAGTGGTCACACACAGTCACAGGAATTAATGTGCATCCCTAAGATGCTACTGTCTTGTGTCCAGAAAACTCCCCAGTGCTGACAAAGTGAAATGAGAGCGTAACAAGAAATGTGAAGTCTCCCAGAATTAATGGCACACGTAGTCATGTGTGAAGTGGTCACATACTTAGTCACCAGAATTAATTTGCATCCCCAAAATGCTACTGTCTTGTGTCCAGAAATTTCCCCAGCGCTGACAAAGTGAAATGAGAGGGTAACAAAAAATGCAAAGTCTCCCAGAATTAATGGTGTACTGCAAATACACAGACAGATTAAGATTGCGCTGCACACTAAAGAGATGCAGATGCAAAGGCACAACAACACTTAACTAGTGCTCACAAGACACAAATCAAAATCTGGAAAAGAATACCTTTTTCCAGTTTGGGAGTGCATGGCAGTAACAGTCCACTACCAGTAAAGATACCTCAAAGCAGTACAAAAAAATTCATGCAGGTACAGTGGATAGCAGGATCACACTGCTGCAATTACTCTGTGGCACAATAAATGGTGTCTGATTTAATGGCACACATCACACACACACTCATACACACACTACAAGTAATGCATAGCAAATCGAAAACCTTTAGTGATATAACCAAATGTTTTAAATAAACTGAAATTATACACTGCTGCCCCACAATAGTCAACAAAAAAAGTCAAGATTTACTGAAAATTTTACTGTGTGTACATTAACACAGTTATACAAGAAAAATATAACCAAAACAGAAAGACTACCTTTTTCTCCCAGTTAATCTACCACACCACAGATATGCCCCTCCCCCAAAGCACACTTCACAGTACACAGACTGACTGTTGTAAATTAACATTTAAAATCCACACACAAACAAAAAACACTCAATGATATGAGCACAGGAGGGTTTCCTACAATTGATGTACTAAATTTTGAGCAAAAAAAAATAGCTCAAAAAGGCTTTTTTAAAAGTTTTTAGAGGATTTGAATCGCAGCGCTTTGAGAGGAAACTGTCTCCATCTTCCACTACACACACACTACACAGAACTGAGGCTGTGCAGAACAATCAGGAGCCCATGTGACCTGCAATCCCATGAAGCACTGCAAAATTTGCCTTTGGAGCTCAAAAACATAGCGAAGTGAGGCGAAGTACATTGATTTCAATGTACTTCGATTTAAAATTGGTGGAGAAGTGGATTGGGAAGGTGGAATAATGCAAAGCCATTGTTGTCAATGGACTTTGTGTTCCCAATTATAACACAAAGTACTCCGCTTCGCATTGTGGAATACTTCGCGGATTCTGCGTTACTCCGCGACTCGCTTCACGGAGCAAATTTCGGCCACTTTGCCCACCACTAGCAGCAATAGGGAGAAAATGTGACGGTACGCCTGACAGCTTTAAACATGCATCAGTGAGCTGGCCCGGTGGCGCTGAGGGCTGAGGCGCTGGAGGCCACACTTCGCGCCACGCCGGCGACCCGGGTTCGGGAACGGACTCGGGTTGCCGGGGTCGGCAGGGAGAGGGAGGATCGAGCCGTCCCAACGGATGCTGTCCTCCTCAGGGTGGAACCATGAGCTTCTGCGCCTGCATCACCTCGCAGCCGGTGGAAGCACCGACAACTGAGGGTGGAGGCGTCTGCCTAACGGAGTCGGGAGGGGGGACGCCATGACGCATGAGGGCGCTGACGACGCTAGCATCGTCAACTCGGGACGCACGTCCCAGCGACCGACGCCCTAGGGTGGGGACAAGGGAAAATGAAAATCCTCCGCAGCCCTGGATGAAGGCCGCCTAAGTCCCCAGATCACCTGCAGGACAGACCCCAATGTGCAAGAGGAGGAGGAGGACAGGCACTCTAGGGGCAGATCCCCAAGGTAGGATGGGGAAGACATGAGCGGACGGAAGGAGGGCGCCCCGGGGGGTAGTAAGGAGGAGATAAAGAAAGAAAGTAAAAAAAAAAAAAAAAAATGCATCAGTGATGCACAGCACACTCCAAGTTCACAGGCCTAAATGGCAGTTTCCACATTGAAACGCTGTTGCAGTGTCATGGCAGAACTTAAAAAATACTGATCGGAGAGCAGTAGAATTTGAACAGGATACAATAAACAGCACAGCAATCATAAAACAGTACATTATTATTAATAAAAGAACATTTTGCCAATAATCTTTAAAGGGGAATGTCCATCTAGTTAAGACCTTGCTGGTGCTGCAGCAAATGCCTCACATTGTATTTTTCACCACAAATTATTACTTTCAATTTTTGGTACCTTTGAAATGCTTGTGTGACGTTTCAATTGTCACCCTCTTGACCTGTATGTGCAGTGGACTGGCATGTTACCTTCTGGCAGAGTATGCTCTCTTTTATTATTTTGGCAGTGATATTTGATGCAGGGAACTGAGTTTGTGAGCTCCATAGTACAGTGACAGAAAGCACTAGAGTACAGCCACAGCCACCGCTTTGGAACATTGATTTGAGTGGTAGCTTTTACATCAGCGCCAGTCCCTGGTTTTCTTTAATTTTTTATTATGCTGTCAGGCATAATTTCAGCCTATTTTTTGTTTGTTTGTTTACTATTTTATTACACCAGTATTGACACGGTGTATTGCTGTGTTGTGGGCTGCATAGTGACAGTCAGAAGCCTTCATCAAGAGCATTATCATTTTATACTTCCCCTCGATATTCAACTATGTTTGTAAAGTGGCGAGCCTACATACAGTAAAGAGGGACAACTTGTTAGATGTCAATAGCAGAAACAACAATGTGCTTGCTTCACTTCTCAGCAGACAGTTGTGAGCGTAGTATTCATATTCATCATTTCATTATCTAGTTTGCAGCCTCTTTCAACAAGTCTGACATTTTTTTTCTTACTTACCATGCAGTCCTGTTATGTTCAAACTGCAGCTGGATATATATATATATTTCAGTGTGCAACAAGAAAACCTCATAACCACAACCCTCCCAAAGTATTAATCTATTTAGAGACCAAACGGAAGTGTGTCTTGTCAGTGAAAAAGTATTTTATTCAATTATCAGCACACATATCAGTGTCAGTGGCTCAGTAGGTAGCACACTTGCCTCTGAGGCCGGGAGATCAGAGAGCTGTGGGTTCAGTTCCCACATCTGGCACTTGGGTTAATATCCCAGTACTGACACTGTAGTGCAGCATGAGAGGGGTGCTGCACTTCTGAGGTGCCGTCTTTCGGATGAGACGTTAAACCGAGGTCCCATCTGCCTGGATTGGTGGTAGTTCAGGTGGATGTTAAAGATCCCATGGCACTTATCGAAAAGAGTAGGGGAATTTCCCCGGTGTCCTGGCCAAATTTCCCTCATTCACTAAAAAAATACCACCAACAGCTTAATCTGGTTCAAGGTCAGTTAGCATTCATCTGTATCCCCCTCCCCCGGGTCGTGCCTGAAAATAGGCAGGATTTGTCTAGTGCACTTACCCGGTCAACAAAAGCTAAATAAAAAATAAATGCTACTTAGGTTACATATGAATTGCCACCCAGAAAAAAATGCCTGACAGCATTTTACTCCTACTCAGAGCTTTATCAAGGGTGAGTAAGGAGTGAAACACCTTTGGGCATTTTCTCTGGAGTGGTACTTCATTCTTTTTTTTTTTGTAATTGTTTAACCAGGAGAGACACAATAAGCTGATAGCTTGTTTACAGTTGCGACCTGGGAGCAAAAGGAAGTTAAGTCACTTGCTCAGGGTCACACATTGTGCAAGTGGGGGCTGTGGGATTTCAACCCAGTCTCCAAATTTGCAGATCAGAGACTTACACCATTGCACTATACTGCCTCTTCAAATTCATATGTATCTTTTATAACATTTGTGCTTGTAATAGGCTAAAAATGTGTTTTTACTGACAAGACACACTTCAGTGTGGTCTGTGAGGTACTTTATGAAAGAACATGGGTGGCCTTGAAAGATTTAGTAACAGTCTTTATGATGAGTACTTTGGCTCAGTTATTGGGATGGGATGTAAAGTGTATGGGGGGGGTGTTCCATGGCTGCGCAATGCTGACACCTGTAACCCATACTGACTAGTTACGAAGATGGGCTACTACACATCAGCTCCATATAATTGCCAGAAATAAGGAGTACCAGGTGAGCCATAAGTTCCACAGCTGATCCAGGAGCAGCTGTCTGTTTGTTTTTATGTAATCCTAACGCAGACCTTCCATCACTCCTGGCATGCACAAAACATTAGCATTGCATGAGGCTTTCAGTACCGATCTGTATTCCTCACAGCAGACTGCAAGAGTACAGAAACATCTGAAAGTGACACACACACAAATTAGAGACCAACACTCCATTTTGACAGGCAACACTGACAACCACAACTCATAGGAAATCCCACTATACACAGCTAAATGGCTACCACTGTATGGTGTCAAGCTAAATTGTTGAGCTCCAATTCCTGTGTGTCCCTTTGTGTAGTTTTTTATTATTTTCATCATTTACACCCATTGTGGTGAAAAATGTAGGCTGTCACGAGGTCACAAAAATCAAGACCTTCCACTGTAAGGCCCATCGCTATTGCCTACTGTTGTAGTCAGGAGTGCAGAATGCAGATTAGTAGTGTATGACAAAAATAGTTATATAGTTTAGTTCACAGCAATTTATTTGGTGGTGGGGGTGACCTTTACCTTGGGGACCATACTCTGAAGCACTTTTTGAGAGTGTGTGTGTGTGTGCCCCACAGCTGATAGCTTGCTTGGTTCCCTGCCTGATGCATCACTTCCAGAGCTGTATGGAGGGGAAGGGGGTTGGCATCCACAACATGGAGAAGACACAGTCAGAGACACAAATGACAAAAAATAAGGTATTTATTTCATTTTCTTAATGGTTAGACTTGTGATATGCATGGTATGCCTAAAATACTTACACTGACACTGTTTAGAGCACATGGACGATTCCCTTATACTTTATTAAAGATGTTTTATAGAGATACATAAATGTAAATGTATATATGCATATGCTCAATGTCAATAACAACAATGCAAAGCTAGCATTAATGTACAAAGATATCATTGTGTTTTTGCAAAATCCCCACTTCCCCGTGCAACAACCCCACCCCTTCCACTGAAGAAAAAAGAATGAAAACCAAAAACGATCCACTAAAAAATATAAATATTTAATATATGGGCAATAGCCTAGGCATAAAAACATCTTGTGTTGTTATAAATAAACTTTTATAATAAAAGGGTGGAGACCCATGCTTCTAAAGGGCCCCTCGTTTTTGTATATGGTGAAAAAGCATTATGAATAATTAACAACATTTGCATAGTACATACGATTTGCGAAATGTCATTATCACACTCAAGTAATGATGGGGTGTTTTGATCTAACCAATGGCACAAAATTACTTTCTTTGTGACCATAGAACTCAAACTTAAATAACTTTTGTTGCCTGATAGTTCATGGGTGTCCATCCCTAGAATACATAGCAGGGTCTTTTATATTTGTATTCCAAACAAAAACAACAAAACAGCGGCAGACGGAGCCCCTGGCTTCTTTCATAAAAAAAATTATCTTCTCAGTGTGTTTTATATTTAATGGGTGTCAACCTCTGTTTGCATAATTGCATTCATCACTGCAACGTGAAAAAAAGAAAGACTATTGTAAAAGCAAGTCTTATTCTAGGCTTTGCCCTGATGTCTTTGTTTCCCTAACACTTCCCTAACACAAAAGGTTTTAATTACAGAAACCAAGACCACAATACCAACAGGCATTTAATTAACTGTCTTGAGTCTAAAGTGCCATACTTTTATGTTGTTTGGTCTTTCCTGTATTTTTACTCTAATAAAAACAACAAAACCGCTGAAGGAGCCTCTGGCTTTATTCATTATAAAAAATCTCCTTGGTTTTTTACTATTTATCTAGGGCTACAATCTGCAGTACCATTTGATCATTCTAATTTTATTTATTTAAAAAAAAAAAGTAAAAACAATAGTGCTCAAGGATCCTCTGGCTTCATTCATAAAAAATGTATATCTTCTGTTTCTTTATTGTCTAATCTGTGTGAAGCAAAGCATTTTTCTAGGACTGCAATCTGCATTAACAACTGGGGATTTAAACCATTCACTTTCATTAGTAGGGCAACCTTAATGAATTAAATCTTCTACAAGCTTTCTTTTCCCAAAACAAAATTCCTTGACATACTGGATGATTACCTGTTCTCCCACCCCTTGCCCTCACCCCAATCAGCTCTTCACTGTAACCCCTTCCCCTTCCAATAATCAACAAAGTTAAAGGCTCTGAAGTCTTCATTTATCAAATAGTACTTTGCTCAGTGGTAAATAAAATATTTTCACACCTTTATAATAACATATGTCCCACATTTTCATATAAAAAACATTGTGGCTTTTATGTGACACACAAAATGGGGTTAGTGAATGCTTTAAAGTACTAGGCAGATGGTACTGTAGGTGGCAATGTACAGCATATGGGCCGTGAATACCACTCATTTTTAATACATGGAGGAAAGGAAAAATGGAATACCTGTGTAACACTCATATAAAAGAAATTTTGAGGAGACTGCATTTTTTATGAATGAAACCAGAGGCTATTTGAGCGCCAGATTGCTGTTTTGTTTAATGAAAAATACATGAAAGACTCAGGTACTGCATATTCTAGTCATAAAGTTTTAAGAAACAGAGGAGACAGTTTTTTAATTTTGTGAAAGTGTAAATTCACTGTGTCAGCGTGATGAAAATGACAGGGTGATGGAGCTCCTGTCTGGTTGCCAAAATTACTTGGCTAGCCATGCCTGCTGTACTTCTTCAGATGCCTCCACCATGGGTGGGGGGGAGGTTAGGGCAGAACACGAAACACGGCTACAGCTTTGCTATTCGAAACATCCTCAGGACTTCAGTAGCTATTTTATATGATGAGTAATGTGGCCCTATTGGCTCTAATATATCGGAAAAACATTGTTTTGTCAATGAAACAAAGCTTATTTGAAACATACAACATCTCCTACTGTGCTTTGCACTGTACTGGCTCTTCTATACAAAGACTGCTGTTGTCCCTACTTGCTCCTAACTGGAAATAATACATCGGGAATTACAGATAAATGTTTCATCTATGGCTCCTTTTACTTCTTCAAAGAACAGCACTTACTCGCCATTCCAACATAGAAACATAGAAACATAGAATTTGATGGCAGATAAGGACCGCTTGGCCCACCTAGTCTGCCCATTTCCCTACCTAACGGATAAGCTGCAGATCCTAGTTAACCAACAGACTACTTCTTCCTACCCCTCACTAGAATTGCCTTATGTCTGTCCCTTGCATTCTTGAATTCCCCCACTGTTTTTGACTCTACGACCTCCCCAGGAAGGCTGTTCCATGTATCCACAACCCTCTCTGTGAAGAAATACTTCCCACATTACCTCTGTGCCATCCCCCCACTATCTTCAAATTATGCCCCCTTGTTTTTGCACATCTCTTTTTCTGAAAGATGCTACCCTCTTGGACTTTGTTGATTCCCTTGAGGTATCTGAAAGTTTCTATCATGTCCCCCCTCTCCCTCCTTTCCTCAAGGCTATACATCTTTAGTTCCTTTAGTCTTTCTTCATATGTCTGTTGATGCAGACCCTGCATCATTTTGGTTGCCCTCCTCTGGATAGCCTTCACTCTGTCTATGTCTTTGTGGAGATGGGGTCTCCAGAACTGTACACAGTACTCCAGATGTGGTCTTTCCAACTGTCTGTACAGACGGCCAACAACTTCTTGTTTTCTACTGGTGATGCCTCTCTTTATGCATCCCAGTATCCCCCCAGCTCTCCTTACTGCCTTCTCACATTTTTGGCCCACCTTCAGGTCGTCTGATATGACTACCCCCAGGTCCCTTACCATTTTTGTTGTTGTCAGTATCTCACCCCCTATTGTGTACTCTTCTCCTAGGTTTTTGTTTCCCAGATGCATTACTTTGCACTTCTTTGCATTGAATCTAAGCTGCCATACATTTGACCATTCCTCCAACCTTTCCAAGTCCCTTTTCATCCTTTCCACCCCACCCTATGTATCAACCCTGTTGCAGATCTTTGTGTCTTCTGCAAAGAGACATACTTACCCTTCCAGTCCTTCTGCAATGTCACTTATAAAGACATTAAAATGGACTGGCCCCAGAACTGAACCCTGTGGTACCCCACTAGTAACCCTCCTTTCTTCACTGTGGACTCCATTTACTATTACCCGCTCAGTCCTGTTATCCAACCAGTGTTTTACCCAGGCTACCACCCTGGGACCCACTCCCAGGCTGGCTAATTTATTAATCTTTTGTGCAGGACTATGTCAAATGCCTTTGCTAAAGTCTAGATAGGCCATGTCCACAGCCCCTCCCTGGTCTACTGCTTTGGTCACCCAGTTAAAAAAATTAATTAGATTTGTCTGACATGACCTTACAGCTGTGAGTCCATGCTGCCTTGGGTCCTTTGCCCCACTGGCCTCTAGGTACTCAACAATTCTTTCCTTCAGAAGTGATTCCATCATTTTCCCTATCAAACTGACAGGTCTGTAGTTTTCTGCCTCTGTCTTGCTCCCACTTTTGTGAATGGGAATCACATCCACTCTCCTCCAGTCCTCAGGTACCACACCATCCTCCCATGATTTATTAAAAAGGGTAGTCAGTGGTATTACTAGTTCTTCCCTTAATTATTTTAGAATTCTGGGGTGAATCCCATCAGGCCCCATTGCTTTATCCACCTTCAGTTTTAAGAGTTCTTTCAGAACCCTTTCTTCTCTGAAAGGACTAATATAAACCCCCCTATCCAGAGTGCTTCTATTGACTGGATTAGGTATTTCACCCTGCTTTTCCATTGTGAATACTGAGCAGAAGTATTCATTCAGTATCCCTGCTTTTTCACTGTCATTCTCTGCCCAACCACCTTCCTCTTTGTTCAGCTTCAGTATCCCTGCTTTAGTCTTTCTTTGCTCCCTAATGTACCTATAAAATGTTTTACCCCCCTTCTTAACTGAGTTGGCTATCTTTTCCTTGGTTTTGGCCTTTGCTATTCTGACTGCCTTACCCTCTTCCTTCTGCTTTAACTGGTACAGTTCTCTGTCCTGCTCCTTCTGTGTTTCCTTATACTTCCTGAATACTATCTTTTTCACCCTTAACTTCCCCACCACTTCTTTTGAGAACCATAGTGTTTTTTTCTTTTATTTTGATTTGTTTATTTGCTTCACACAAAGGCTTGTTGCCTCTGTGATGGTGGTTTTGATGTTACCCCATTGTTGCTCCACCCCACCTTCTTGCCTGTTTGCTAGTGCTTTTGTGAAAAACTCTCCCATTTTGACAAAATCAGCTCTCATGAAATCCAGTACCTTCACTTTTGTGTGGCTTGACTCTATAGCTAAGTTTATCATGAACTGCACTGTTTGGTGGTGGCTTGTTCCCAGATGGCTACCCACTTCAAGATCAGAGATCCTCTCTCCTTTCAAATTTGAGAGTACCAGGCCTAAGATTGCTCTCTCCCAAGTGGGTTCCAAAACTAGCTGTCTAAGGCATGCCTCCTGTAGGGCATTAAGAATGGCCCTGCTCTTGGATGTGGCTGCAGCAAAGGTGCTCCAGTCCACATCTGGCATATTCAGGTCCCCCATCAGCAATATCTCCCCTTTCTCTGCCATCCCAAGGATGCCTTCTATCATTTCCTTGTCCATTTCTTCCACCTGAGACACGGGTCTGTATACAACCCCTGTGCGGATTGTGGAGCCATGTCCAGTCTCCAGGGTGACCCACAGTGCCTCTTCTCCTTCCTGTTTACCCTTTAGTTCTGTTGCTTTGATCCCTTCCCTTTCATAGAGAGCTACTCCTCCTCCTCCTCTTCTTCCCTCCCTGTCCCTCCTATAGATTGTGTACCCTGGTATGTTGACATCCCAGTCATGGTTCTCTGTGTATCATGTTTCTGTGACTGCCACAATATCCAGGCATCCCTCTTCCTTCAAGTCCACCATTCCAGGGAGCGTTTTACCTAGACTACGGGCATTGGTACTCATTACCCTCCATTTTTCATGGCTTTATTTCTTTTGGCCCCTTCCCTGTCCCTACTGCCTTTGTCTTTTTCTCCATTTATCCCTGCCCTTCTCCCTATTGACTGCTCTATCTTGGTGTTTACCTCACTAATTACTCTGATTTTTTGGGGGGGGGCTAGGATTTTCCTTCTCCTCTTCAGTGCCTCCCTCCTTAGCTAGTTTAAATGCTTGCCATTGAAGCATTTAAATCTATCATCTAGGATCCTGGTTCCCCTCCAGGATAGATGCAGACCATCATGCCTATATAGACCTGCATCCCTCCAGGTGGAGCCCCAGTCCCCATTGAAGCCAAATCCCTATACTATACATCCTTACTCTCCATGTAAAAGATTATTCATTGTCACACCCTTTCTGATCCCTTTACCCACAGCTGTCTCTGTTCAGTCATACTTCTTCTATCTGTGGGTGGTTCGCTGGAGCAACTCAGAAACACAACATTTTTTTTAAATGCTAAGATTATTTTCTCCCCTTTCTAATGAGAGGAATCCTATTTTAAATATATTGCATCTTTTTATATGCTGAGGACATGTGCGTGTATCTGTCTATAATATATTTATTTTCTTTAACCTTTCCTGTTGCTTTACCTGCTTTGATACTTTTTCCCTACATAAAGAAACTATAAACTACTTTAATCTTCACATACAGCAGCTACCAACAATGACAGAACATCAGGAAATGCTCTCCATTTCCAACCCCATTCTTTTCATTGTATATCAAAACAGCCCTTTCTCATGCCTGAGTCTAAGGACAACAGCACTTGAGGAGATATAAAAATCTCTTTTTCCAATCCATTTCTTTTGCTTGAATATAAAACATTTATAGCCATATCTTCAGTCCTGCTCCTATGGGCAACAACACATGAAGAGATGCTCTTCATTCTCAGCACAAAAGGCAACTGAATTCCCAACTTCCGCAATTAACCTCAGACACAATACACCAGCTCCCATTTCAGGGCAGAGTTCAGTACTTTCAGGGTTGGAACGCAGAGTAGACTATTTACAGTTCTTCATGGTTCCACAGAGGGGAATTATGCATTTCCAGGAGCTGCTCGTGTGGATCAAAATAATGCTTCCTCCCACTACTCAGGATTCAGTTCTTCTACCTCCCAATTAAGAAAGAAAATAGTGCTCTGCAACCATTGACTAACATGAACGTGCATTTATTTGAGGGTGGAGAGCATTTCTTGGAGGAGGGTAAAGCAGAGGAGACTATTTACACCTTCAGCCAGTTTCATGGATGGAAAACATGATGTTGGCCCTTTTGTACATGCAAAACGTCTGCAGGGCTCTGCCTACTGCAGCTGTAAAAACAGGGCGATGGAATGGGGAAGGAGTTCCTTTACTCTCAGAACTTGTAGTCTGCCCCAGCAGTGATAAAACAGCCATGGGTGCAGCCTACTATAACCCAGAATTTCTGAAAGAAATTATAACTCCCCTTCCTAATAACAGCCATTGCCTGGGGGGGGGTAACATGACTTTAATCCATTTCAGCTACCTTTTCTTCATTTATTAAACGTTACTTGTGTATTTCAATTATTTCATGTATTTTCAGTGGTCTGTTAGCTGTAGGGTAAGTGTGTTAAGTAAATATTTAAAGTTAAAACACTCTGAAGCCATATGAAAATTAGGATGCCACATCACCTTCACACATACTGCTGTGTAATGCAGAGTGATGCGGCCTTCAGCTAATAAATATACCATTTCTATTTTTTTCTTACATCTTCTGCAAAAGACTTGTTCTTCAGAATCACCTATGTGAAGCAACACCAGACTGCTTTTCCCACTGTACATCACAGCTTGGTCACCTGATAAACCTCAAGCAGCAGCACAAGGGGAATGGGCATATTGAGTATGTAGCAATATTACTAACGTCAACTATTTATTTAGTTACAGTTTAAATTGGTTTGTTGCAGAAACACTGTCAGTACCATTCTCATCACATTACATGAACATGATGGGTAATGATAGTATCAGTGCATTATGTATTTTGAATACAACACACAATGTAATACAGTAATGTTAGTGTACACATAACAACACATACCAACATACAGGTATCTTTAAAATCATCAGAACACAGGACAGTAGGAATTGCAGTCAGGTGTCATGTCACGCACACTTTGAAATGATCAATAAGGTGAGTGTTTTGTAGAAGTTGTAAGAACTAAATATTTATTGAAAGTTAGAAAATGGGCATAGAGAAGCCATCCAAGGTAGGTGGTGTGAGCTTTACTGGACCTAGCAGGGACAAAGCCCTCCGCCAGCTGTGTCAGGCCTCATTTCGTCCCTGGGTGGGCCAGCATAGTAAACATTAACTACCCTGTTGGGCATTATTGCTTGACTGTCATAAGGATATAGATCACCTCATGGAATAACTGAAAGTTAAAATTTTATACAGTTCTGTGTTACAGACAACTGCATACAAATGAGATTGGTTTAAAATATACTGTACATAAAATCATTTAATGTTCACTGTTTTTATACTGTTTTATACTCATAGTAAATGTTAATAAATTGACTGCAGTATGCACAACAATAAAAACTGAAGTTCTAAACATTTCTATTGTGCTATGGTATTTTTTTCCATCTTTGAACAATTGTAAAGGTTTAATCTTGGCAATAATATTATTCAGATGGGCAGAAGACACAGACGACGATGCCTCATATGTGGATGTATGAGCACATCATGTCTAAAGCATCATAAAATATTATCAAGTTGATTTAGTTAATAACAATTTAAAATTTTAAAATGAATATCACAGAATACCTTATTGGCTTATATAGTATTCTTATTCCCAACAGATCACAAAAGATTGCTCTTACAACTTTGATAGTGGTCTTATGTGCATGTATTCTTTTACCATATTTCATCACTGGCCTGATGCTCTTGTCTTGTGAAGGATGTACCCTGGCCCCAGTAATGTACTGTGATCAGACCTAGGGCTTCCCCAGCTGTCATTTATGGTACAGTACATCAGTTTTTTTTTACCCCTTTTCTCTTCTCTTCTCTCCTCCACCCTCTCCCCTTGCTGGATGGAAAGAGGGGGTCAATGAATGTCCTGGTCATCTGGGATGACATCTGTATTAAAATTGTAGGGTCCCAAAATCCATGTACACAAGTCATTTGTGACAAAAATGTAGAATTTATGTAATTTTGCTGCCCTGTAAAAGATTGCACAGCTCATTTTTAGCCGATAATGCTGAACAATGGTGTGCTAAAACTACACCTCGAAGGCACAAATTCATTATATTTCAGTGCATTTTATAACACATTCATGTGTGAAAAAGCAACACACGCCTTTGAAAATGTGACCATAGAGTGTGCAACACAGCTACAAGTCACTGTGTTGATGTTCAGAACATCACATCTAAAATTCCAACACATTGATGTGGTGCAGCACATTCACTATGTCCACTTTAACAAAGTAATGTATTATAATTTCAACATGCGCGGGGGTGAAGCTTGCCAGGCAAGATGGTGACAGCTTAAATCCACTAGGAAATTCCAAGGAACTACAATCTATGGCATCCTAGGTCCAACTTGCTACTACACCATACAGAGACAGGACAACTGCATTCATTAAACTGACATCTACATTTTGGTACCACTCTTTTGGGGAAAAGCTTGAATTTTCCCCTCAGAACTATTGAAAAGGAATACTGAGGCACTTTTCTCGAGGCTCGGCCTGGTGACTGAGCTACATCCCCAGACTAGCAGTTGCAGAACAGCCTCTGAAAATTTCATCTGTGAACAGGAACATCACTGGTCTTTAGCTATGGCACTGTCAGAGGGAAAAACAATCTCCAGTGAACATGCAAGTATCTCAGAGAAACTGAATAAAATGCTTACTGATACTGCCCAACTAAATGACTCTACTTCTAAAACTATAACAGAAATGCAAGCCTTAACTTTAAGAGTAGCTGGGACTGAAAGAACAGTAAATGCCCACGAAGAAATCCTACACACTCACCAGTGCCATCTCTGTGAACATCATGGCCAAATTCAGTATCTGCTGTCAAAGGTGGATGGCATGGAGAACAGATGTAGATGGAATAACCTGCAAATAGTGGGGGTACCACAGGGGTTGGAGGGAGCTGACATGCTGACTTTTCTTACATCTTTCCTCCCAAGTCTGTTACAACTGAACAACCACACCAGGCCACAGCTAGAGAGGGCACACAGGTCCCTGGCTCCCTAACCAAAAGTGGGGGACAGATCTCATCCTATATTATGTCTGTTCCTGAGTTACCCTGACAAAGATCTCTGTCTTTGCACTGCTAGGGAAAGAGGAATGCTGAACTGGGAAGGACATTGCATCCAGCTGTTTCAGGACGACGCCCAGGAGCTCTCAAAGAAAAGGAAAGCATACAGAGGGGTGAAACAGGAGCTCTACTGATAGGGATTAACTGCCATACTAAGATACCCCTCCATGCTTTTGGTCATATATAAGGGAGAACAGCTTACATTCAATAATCCTGCCCAAGTGGAGCTTTTCCTAGAAGACATTAAACAGTAGAGCCCTGGTCTTATGCATCTGTTATCACCTCCCACAAAATCAACATGGCAATTGCCCCTACCGCAGGAAAGGGAAGTCCAGGACAATGATCCTCTTCAGCAGGCCGGTCAAAGTACAGCCAATGAGTGTTATCAGGCATGGAGAGGCCGACAAAAGAAATGGAACAATGACCCAGCTATCAGCAAGGATCCCCAACCTCGAAGCAGATCCAGAAGCCGACAGAGCTTTCAACACCTTTTGGAAGCAACCAGTTCATCTCCAGCTGACTCGATGATTAAAATCAACAACTGATATGAGCCACTACGTGAACTTCTCCCAGTGGCCCTGGACATGGCAGAGGAGAAGCAAGCCCAGTGAAACTCAGAGGTGGAACTGGCAGATTCGGTTGACTGGCCCCACTTTGTCAGACCTGGGTGGCTGAAACAGATTCCGAGGACAGGCTGTCTCCTGTGACAACCCAGCTTGCTGGCCTGTCTGAAGAGAGGAAACTGGAACCCAGATGAACTGGTGGTGTCTGACAAATGTTTACTGGCCAAATAGGGAGGTAAGGGGGTGGAATTGGGGTTAGTCAGGCCCCGGTGTGAATATTCTGAAATTGTTAAATGCACCATGTGGTGCCACCCCCTCTCAGAAGTTCATATAGCAACTAATGTGCATGGAAATGGACATGTGCCAAAGTGAGAAGATGGGGAGTGCCGCGGCGAGTATAACACCTGGGGCACCTGGCGAGTGGCACAAACAGCCCTGTTACGGATGGAAGCAGAGATGGGGTGTGAACACAATGGTGCTGGGTCAGTCTGTGGGACTAAATGGTCAGGGAATATGCACAGCACTAAAAAGGCCACTACTTAGTATAGATAACTTCACACCACACTCAGGGATGGCTCCTCACTAAGCTGCCTGTTTTGCAAACAGCCAGTTTACCATAGGGAATGCTCCCATCACCACGCACATTGGCCAGCAGATTTGTTAGACCATTTAATTTTGCCTGTATTTCTTTTGTGTTTTAAAGGGTTTAAATGTTTGAAATGACAGCTTCAAATGTGGGCACTAAAGCTCCTCATTTTTAAATATGCCTGGTTGGCGCTTAGGTTGTGTGATGGTATAGTAATGTTTAACGCATTCATGCAAGAGTTTTTTTTATTTTAAAAGGTAAATGCAGGAGGGGGTAGGGTTAGTAAACCTAAAGATGCTGAGGCTCGACTGTGAGTCTTTAAGATAAATATGCCAAGGGAAGGTACGTGGACAGCTGCCAATATGTTTTGAGATCATGCACTGTGTGGGAGATGGATCAATGTAGGGGACATGTATGATGATAGAGGTGCACCTACACCCAAAACATACATCCAGTAAGCCAAAGGAAAGCAGGTCCAGGGGCCAGGTGATGAAATTACCCCCTCCCCCAGTAAGGAATGGGCCATGGAAGGATCCCTGTGTAAGGTGGCCATAGGGACCTCACCACCTAGAATAGGTAAAACAAAAGGACACACAGGGATTTTTGAAGCAAGGTAGGGGATATATTGGCAAAAGCTATGGAAGGAACTCTTCCCCCCCGGAATACTGCAGGCCCACTGATTGCAGTGAGCCGACTGCCAGGGCAGATACTACAGTCCCCCAGGCAAGTAAGAAATATACATGTCTGATGTTTTATAAAGATTTGTTACAGTTTATCTGGTTATTAAAAATTGTTGGGAAAACTGGCCCCAAGAGGAGCATGACACCACATAAATTTCACCTTGCTATTGCCCAAGAGTGAAGCAGAACATCCTGCATAAGGACGAAGTGGATAGGAGGGGTACATAGCAACATGAGGGAACACAAAAATTAAGTGCTAGAGAGTATGAATGACTGGTCAGTAAAATATGGTAGTACTTGGTCAGGCCATAGTCAGACAGCCAGGGGACACACAGACATTTGGGAAAGTAGTATGGTAAACAGGGCAAGATCAGACATGACATGCACTTTAAATGAGACAGCAACATGTCTCTTAGTATTTAAAATATAACACTGCAATATGGACTCCTCCATAGATGCTATTGCAACCTCATGGAATGTGGCAGGCTTAAAGTCGCCGATTAAATGGAAAAAGATGCTGTCTCATTTAGAGAAAATACATACACAGATTGCCTTTCTGCAGGAAACAAATTTTAATGACAAAGAGGCACACAAACTGAATAGGGAATTGGTGAGGCTGGAGTTTCACAGTGTGGCATCCTCAGCAAAATGTGGGGTTTCAAAATTGGGCCACAAAAATTTGAAGTGGAAGCCGAAGGCATCAAAATCAGACACACAGGATAGATGGGTATTAGCAAAACTAGATATTCCAAAAGGCCTCTTTTGTTAGCTAATGTATATGCCCCAAACGAGGATGATCATGAATTCATGGATACCTTGTCCCAAGCCATACTGGACTGGTCCCAATATAACCCAGATATTATTCTGGGCAGGGATTTTAATCACACCCTTGATTACATCTTAGACCACTGTAATTCGAGACCAGAACCTCACATTTAAGCCCGGGCAGCCGTCAAGAACCTAATGACTCTGCAACAACTAACGGAAGTGTGGTGAACCCTACATCCCGCAGATAGGGACTACATGTTCTCTTCTGCAGCAAAGGCCATGGCCAGTCACCTGGACTACTAGCTTATGTTCCCAGTCATAACCAGAGATGCTCCATTTACAAATATTGCCCCAACTTATCTCTCTGACCATGCCCCGGTAACCTTTAGATACCCCTTCACCCCATTTAAGGCCAAATCCATGCAATGGAGAATGGATCTTCTCCTGCTTCAGGATAAGGACTACCAAGCCTGGCTGATACAGGAATCACAACATTGTTTAGAAGATAACCCACAGGTTTCGGCATCCCCAGCAGGGATATGGGAGGGGTACAAGGCTACCATGAGGGGCAAAATTATTAGTAAGGACTCTTACCAGTGGATACAGCAGTCCAAAATGCAGGGAAATGGCCAACAATATTTTTTCAAAGTTCTTATTAGTGTGTGCTGTGGAGCTGGCCACTCTTCCAGTATTTTAATGAACAACTTCAAATGAAACCAGCCTGCTCAAAGCAAATCAATGCCAAACACCTTCAATTTTCTTGCTTCCATTATTTATTGATTTAATAAGTCCCAATGTTTTGCATAGAGTTATGCTTTTTCAGGGGAACTGTAAACAATATATATATATATATTTTTAGTATCATTTTTCAATAAATTATCATATTTATTTTAAGTAACTTTCAATTTTAACCATCTTTTCCAAAAATTATATTTTAATTATTTAACTGTTATATCTAACGTTCCTATGATGAAAACCTTACAGAGAAAGGTTTTTTAAACCATAAATTATTGTAACATAAATTTAATTAATAGTATTAACATTTTGTACCTTGTACAGAATCTTTAAACTTTCTATTCTAAGTTCTCTTTCTTTAGAAACTCCTCAGCATCTGAGAATTAAACAAGCATTTGTCAATGCCGAATGTTTGCTTGCTGAGATTGGCATTGGTAGTGCAGGAGTGACAGATGCATAATAGGAATGGTAGTGAGGTATTGTAGTAATGCCAACTACCACCCCCACCTTGCAAAGAGTGAGAGGTGCTGGGGTGTGTGCCTTTGTGTCATGGGCTGTAACAGTCATGGCAGACAGTTTCAGGTGTTCATAGGTGCTGGGAGATAGTAACAACTGAGGGGGCGGATGGTGGGAAGAGCATTTATGAGGGGAAAAAGGGAAGGGTGTGCAGAGTAGGGCTTGCCATAGAAAGCATAGGGATGCAGAGGTATGACAAAGATAGTAATGTTAAGAATGTAGTTATACCATATAGACATATTTATTGTAGTATATGGTGAACATACAAACCTATGAAAGCGTCAGCAGAAACAGATCACCTGGCCTATCTAAGTCTGCTTCAGTGTGCAGGCATAGTAAGAGATCAGGTGTCAACCCATTCCCTCCAATACATGCATGTGAAGTATGAATAACAGAGTCAGACTGCAGTCATTATTGATGGTATTTACTTGGTAAAACCATGTTAAACACTTATATTGTAAATTAAGTTAAACATTGCTCCAAGTTCTAAAAGAATATAGACTGTTTATATTAAATGTTTTCACAGCACATGCAGTTCAAGAACCTATGCTATGCTATATGTATGATTACATTGTTAAACACCTTAGGTTCAAAATGTGTATATAAAATATATATCTGTTAGAAGACATCCCATGTAATATAGCACTCTTAGAAGAAATTCAGTATCATGCCATGTCAATCAATTTAAATAAGCAGTTATGTTATTGTTTCTATTTCTAAAAGGAATAGTAAACTCCAAGTGCAAAGTGTAGTAGTAAAAAGTGCCACTCAATTCAGTTTACTAATGTGCATCAGTGAATGGGCTGCCCATGACACAATCGAGACTGCACTCGTTATTGACAGTATTAACTCGCTGAAATGAATCACATGCAATTTTATCCAAGTAATTTTCAGCCCATAATTAAGGCTTCAAATTTATATTTATCGATCTGTCATCAAAGCGCAAAGTTGCTAGGTGTAGTGTGGCTCTGTTACTATTCAATGCATAGTGTTTGATTATGCTAAAATTGCTGGACAATTAACTAATTGCCAAATATATAAATAGTTTACATTGGAAGCAGTATAGCACAGTGGATTAAGGCTGTGAGCTGCAAATCTGGAGACCTGGGTTTGAATCCACAGCCCCACTTGCATACTGTGTAACCCTGAGCAATTTATTTACCTTCCCTGTGCTGCCAGGTCATGTCTGTAAACAAGCCTTCAGCTTAGTGTCTCTCTCCTGGTTAAACAATTGGGGGAAAAATATTTTTTGTTTTTTCTTTTCAATCAGTCACATACAATTTAATGTAGAACTGAAGCATAACATTTAAAATGCAAGACATACTGAACATTGGATCAACTCACTTTATTCTCATCCTGTATTACTTCGGCGTCCTTGTTCTGAGGCTTTTTTTTTTTTTTTGCTGTCAAGATCGATAAATATTAATTTGAAGGCTTAATTATGGGCTGCAAATGAATTGGATAAGATTTGCATGTGACTCATTTTATTGAGTAAATAGCATCAATAATGAGCGCAGTGTGACTCTGTTATGGGCAAGCCCATTCAGGGGTGAACATTAGTAAATTAAATTGAATTGAGGGGCAGTGATACTATGATACTGTGAATTTGGAGTTTAGTATTTGTTTTAGAATTAGGAACAATACAATTAACACAGCTGCTTATTTAAATGGATTGATATGGCAAGGTACTGCATGTTTGTAAGAAGCTATATTGAATGGGATGGCTTGTTACACATACATATTTTTATATACACATTGTGAACCTAAAGTGTATAACAATGCAGTCATATATATTTAGCAGAGCATAGGTTCTTGAATTGCATATGCTGTGAATACAATTAATGTGAACAGTCTATTATTTTAGAACTTTGACCAATGTTTACATTTATTTGCAATAGAAATGTTTTGCCTATAAATGAAACATAAGCTTTAATGTGCACTTTGTTGATAAATTTAGTTGCATTTAAGTGACTAAGGTAGTTGTTAAATTTTAGGATTTTCTAATTAAGTTGCACATGCTCTTTGAGTATTGAAGAATGAAGGGGATACGGAATCGCAGCCCCTCAGGAAGCTGCAGTGGCGAAGTGCAGGGATGAGTAGTGCAGCTAGTGCCTAGATGCCCTGGACTCAGGTGGGCATATGTATGGTAGGAAGACCGTACTTTTGTATTACATTAAATTGGTGTAAGCACTTTATAGCAATTTGTAGTTAAGCTGTAGAAAATAAATCATTTTTGCAGTATTTAAAGTGCTATGGAAAGTTGTTTTCTGGGTTTTCCCCCCTACCATTTGACCACCCATGAATTTGCTCACCATTAACACAGTTGGCAGTAGTATTTATTAATAAAGAGCACTGAAACTGAAGCTCTTTTTTGTGGCTGAGCAGCCCTGCAATTTAGGGTAGTGGATTTCCTTTTCTCTGTTTGGATTTCTAAGCTTGCAAACATGGTTTGAGACCAGTGCTGTACTTTGATGTTTCTTATCTGTAGAATTGTTATTGCTATACAGCACTTTGTAGCATTGAAAAGCAGCAGAAAGTGATGCTTTCTATGTTTTATGACATGCTATCAGACTAGCAGTCTATGGCAACAGTGTTTCTGTCTCCTGTTGGATCTCTTGAGGTCTGCATTTGACACACAGTAGGGGGTCTCTCTGTGTTAGCCTAGTGCAAAACATGAATAGTATTAGTACGTCAGGAAGCTATAACAATCACAGAAGAGCTGCCATGTACTGTAATGGTTTTGGTGTATGTTATATCTATTGAACAATGTATTGAAGGAGGTGTACAACGACAGTGTGGAGTGGTGCATTAGTTTGACAGACATGTCTTCGCACAGGACAATGTGACAGTAGAGGTAAGACAATAAGCAACATGTCATATTATCAGCCTATACTGTGACTTTTATGTTTCTCAGACTCATTATTATGAATTCACAATGTGTGTATGCATGAACATACAAAGAGTTGCTAAAGCTAACGGACTGTTTCTGCCAGTGGTAAACTGCAGGAATCCCTACTGCATTTTAGAGTAATGCAAAAATGACATCATTGCTGGTTTCATGTCTTGACTCTTTTTTGTCTATTAAAATTAGAAAACCATGGCATGGCAGTAGAAAATTAAAGAATATAAAGCATGCCTAATATGGGTTGCTTGCACAAGTTCTCACAATGGCCACTTTGAAGGTCCAAAAGAAATAGGAGGCAGTATAGCATAGTGATTAAGGGCAGTGAGCTGCAAACCTGGAGAGGCTGGTTTGAATCCCAGTAGCTCCTTCTTGCATGCTGTGTGACCCTGAAAGCAAGTTCTGGTTTGGTGTGCCTTTTCTGGTTAAATAAGTAACCCAAATATAAACTTTAAGAATGGCAGGGCACTGGTCGTTAAATACCAAGTCTATCTATTTTTTCTCTTTTAGACTTTTTTGGCTGCCACCCCTCATCCTCTCACCCTTCCTCCCTGATTTCTTCAAGGTTTCTGAAATTATTCTTTGTATGTGTTATTCAAGCATCCTATTTACTGTGATGCCATATCTGAACTGATGAATATGGTGCTCTCTTTAATGTTGTATGCTCTTGTTTAACATGCACGTACTCTCCTGATGTGGAACCTTTGCAAAAAAGCCTTGGCTCAAAGGTAATTGTAATCCTAGATTTAAATAAATAAATACATTTATCAAATGAAATCCAGTTTTGTGTTAGGTCATTATTTAGCATGTACCCTAATGTGCAGCACTGAAAGTAGAAGTGTGCAAGTAGTGGAATAGCTAGACTGCTATGGTGGTCTGGTCATTTACTGAAATTCAGTCATGTAACTGTGAAGTGACAAAGCTGTTATTTGCAGCCATCTGTCATGTCATTGTAAAAAAATAATACACAGGGGGAAAAAAAAACATTTGCTACCATAAAGAGTGTAATCCTCAACTGCTATTCATTTGTTAAGTGTGCATCACTGACCTAATAGGGAAGGGAACACTAAGATAATCTATATTGTAAACTTCAGGTCCATTCAGAAAGGAATGCATTGAACTTCATTCTGTTTCTCTCTCTCTCAGTCCCCTTGCAACATGATGGAGGAGAGAAGAGAGAAGAGAGAGGAGAGAAGAGAGATTTCCATAGCAGTATGACGATGGGCTAAATGTGCAAATGACCTAATATGTTACCAACTCATATTGCAGTGGTCATTTTCTTTCAACTGCGCACCACTGCATCTGAACTGCCATGATAGACAGCTCAGACATTCAGTGGTGCAATGTGGCTGCGACTGCAAAAAGGATCAGGGCATTGGAAGTGGGGGTGCCACACCTACAAAAACTCATGTGGTGGCACTATGTTTCTTGCACATGGCAGAAGCAAACATAAAAATGCATTGTTAAAAAAGTTTATGTATTGTTTTACTAATCTTCACTGCTGAAACACATCTGAGCTCGCACTCTAGTTCCTATATTACAGCCAAAATGACACATTTGGACTGAGCCACTGTAGCTGAATCTGGTAACAGAATATTATTTTTTTAACAGCATTAAACACATGTTTTAAAATCATTATTGTTGACAAATTAACTGGGGGTGATCAGGGGTGATCAAGTAGAGTCTGCCAAGGCAGTATAGGCAGGGAAAAGAACAGGCAGAGTGGGTAGGATAAGAGGTCCTTATTTGCCATCAAATTATGTGTTTCTAAGTTTGGAGCTTTCATTGGACATCTTCTGTGTCTTTCCTTGCTCCCAGTTCTGTTGAAGATTTTTAATGCAGTTTAGTCCATGGAAAACAGGATGCCCATCATATTAAAGATCTACAGTATATGCCCATGGACAGACAGCTGTGAAACCTTCTGCCTCTGCCTTACCATACACCATGTAAGCAGTGTCATACTCATTGCCCCCCACCTGCAGCTGGCTGCCAGCTCCTTCGATGTAACAGCAGGTGGGTGGGGAATGAGCCCGGTCACAGTTCTTGGTGCTAATTCTTGGGATTTGAGAGGCTGTTTCTGTGGGAGTGGGTCTCATAGCAGATGATTGCCATGCTCTCATCACACAACGTTTTTGAATAATAACAAAGTAAAAAAAAATAAATTTACATATAGACCAGGTAGGTTGGCCCGGTGGCACTGAGGGTTGAGGCGCCAGGCACCACACCTTGCGCCATGCTGGTGACCCAGGTTTGGATGTGAGCTTGGGCCACCAGGGGTTGGCAGGGAAGGGATAGGATCAAGCATCCAGAGGACTGTTCTCCTATCTCAGGAAGGGATTCAGGGAACCACCGCTCTGCAGTGGCCCCTGGTGATGACCGGGGGCACTACCGGAGCAATGGCAGCAAGGGGGGCAGAGTGTGGCAGACAGCACATTGTGCCCAGATGTCATTGCACATCTGCACTTTGCAAGGGGCAAAAATCAAGGTGGAAACATGGCAGAGTGATGATCTCGGTGATTGATGGCCACACCCAGCACCCTCGGTTCCCGAGAGGATCCTGCCACAGAGTGCGTGAGCGATAATGGCCGGCTCTGTGGGGGTGCCAGACCGGGCCTGGGAGATGCGGGTGCTGGTGGCCAGAGATCACGAGATCCATGCCACTAGGAGGAGTACAAGAAAAATAAGATAAAAACATACAGACCAGGGAAGCAGATGGAGTTTTGCTTGAGTGAAGGAACTTAGCTGGTAGCTCACAAGGTTAATGGCAACAGCAGAGTCTGCAGGGCCCTGTTGCAGGGATGAGGTCTGCACTTGCTGCAGCAAGCAGAAGAAACACCAGGCAAGCAGCAAAGCAGACGGAGCTTTTGGCTGTTCTTTGTAAATTGTCCTTATGTTTTACAGGGAGTACAGCGTTCAGGGGCTGAGGCTGTCCTGGAGGAGTGGGTGGCTTAGCGATCGGGGAACAGGGAAGCAACAGGAGTTTGATTAAAAAGTTGTTTAAGTAATAGCAAAGCAAATTAAAAAAATAACATACAGTAGATCAGGGAAGCAGAGTTTTGCTTGAGTGGGGGAACTTAGCAGGTACCTCACAAGACTGATGCAAGAGTAAGAATTTGCAGGGACATGAACTAACATTTAGTTTTTTTTCTCTATAAAATGGGCTGACTGGATGGGCCTAGCAGTCCTTATCTGCCGACAATTTCTATTTTTCTATCCACCCTTCTCATTAATTCCCCCCTCCATCTCCCAAGACAATGGCTTGCTAGGAGAAATGTGCAATGGATGAACCATGATGTACCTGCTATACTCCATGATCCTTGTCATCTTAGCCTTCCATACCCATCCTATTGCCACTGCCTGAAGGAAGCTTTGCGAGTCTGTTTATTTCCCATTTGTTCATTCCCTGTTTGCTTACATGGATGCTTGGGAGAGGTGGAACAGTGAGGACATAACAGGAGGCTGTGCTTGTACAGCTGGGTACATCTGGACCAGGTGAAAAGGGCAAGCAATTTGGATCTTATTGTAAAGTTTTAATTTGCCAAACAAATGCTGGATATCGATGTAACATCAGCTGACTTGTTTTAAATAAATTGCAAACTATACAGAGCTTTCAGGGTATGAGTTGTTAATAGAAATCATACTGTAAGGGCAGAATGGGGCATGCGCTGTACTGTAGGGTGAGGGAAGGATGATGAGGACTTCTGCATTAGAGGGTTGGGCACCCACAATGCTACTAAAAAGAGTGCCTACATTTTTTTCCCAGCTAAACAGAGTAACCCCACCTCTTCCCCTGGCTGTGTTGTGTTCTTCTGGCTGGCGCGGACCATCAACCCGATGAGCCAACTATGTGTGAAAAGTATTAGCTCATTACGGATGTGCAGCACACAACCTTTGTTTTAGGTGCTGATAAGTCAAAAGGGAGGATGTTCTGTGTCCCACAGAGCTCACCTGGCCGCCTGCTTTTTCCTAATCACTGCATACCTAGCAAGTGGGTGCTCCTTGAGACTGACTGCTCATTTGGTTTTATGCTAATCTCCCAAGAAAGAAAAACAGTAGCATGATCTGATTGTAGAGGAAAGAGTTCTTTGATTCCTCTATTTTGCAGGATACAAAATCATTACAAAAGCTGTCCTATAACTCAAGAGTAGAGAAGAGAGGCTGCTGAAATGTACAAGAGAATAAGTGCAGTCTTTCACTCTCTCGCTCCCTCTCTCTCTCTCTCTCTCTCTAACACCCTGTCACTCTCCCCTCACTCCTGACTTAGGAAAAAGTTGCCTAGAGTTTTTTTGTCAACAAAAAGCAGCTGTAATAAACATAAATAAATACAGAAATGACACTATGAACTGATGATGATGTTAGAGACAGACGGCTGTTGAACGATAATGTAGAAGGTGGGTGCTCAATGAGGCTGACTGCTTGTTTTGCCTTTTTTGGGGTTTGGTACATTTTCCTCTGATATCCCACTCCAATTATCATACCGATGCTCATATGTCCGGCAATTAAAATCCCATTTTGCAAAATACCAATGGTCTTACTGATGCACAACCGACAGTTGCTGCGAGGTGGTTAAAGGACAGAGTGTATGTGTGTGGGGGTGATATCTATCGTTGCATGGAGTTGCAATCATTTTGTTTATTTACTCGCTGCACCATGCCACTGGGTCGGTGATAGTTTGCATGTTTGAGGGAGTATTTCAGCATTCAGCACAGTGCTGTTGTCAGACTGAGCCAGCTCTGAGAGACAGTGGGGGGACTGGAAGCATTCTGATAGTTGCTGGAAAAAAGAAAGGTGATTCACTTAATCTAGCTCCAGTTCCTACATATCCAGCTTCCAGCAATATTTTATGAACAGTTAACATGTTACATTTACATCACCTTGCCTTACCGGAGATGTTTGCTGTTAATGGAAGACTGAGGAGGAAGTCATGGCTAGGGCTGTAAGTTTTTCAGGGAAAATAATGGCCAATTTCACGGCATTCTGCAGTAAAAAAAAAAAAAAAAAAGATATTTAAAACAGACAAATCTCACCAAGAAGTGCTCCCGACTGATCAACCAACTGATTTTGTGCTTCTAGACATCTATGTAATGCTTGACAGAAAGCAGGAGACATCAAAAGACTGACATTTCCACGGGCATGCTCCTCAGTGGTTCCAGTGAGACACCTGCAGCAGTGCTCTCGAGAAAGAGTTGTGAATGGGGCAGTTGTTAGCCAGAGTTTTTATGAGGAAAGAAGCGAGTTTCAGTTGTGGAAAGCACAAGAGAGGAGCTGGGCAGTGGAGACAGGCAAAGTATCGAGGGAGGGAGAGCAGTGTGCCATTTTTGAAAGCTGGAGAAATGTGGCAGATAATCTGCTTTTCAAATGTTACTCAAAGACTGTAACACGAGTGGTTAGCTTTTAAAATCATCAGCTAATTTTAATGTGCTTCCACGCTTTCAGCCATCTCCCATTTCTGGCAGACCACTGTCTTACTGTTTACATACTTTCCTCCTATTCAGTAAGGCTCAATAAATAAAAAAACACACATTATGTAGTCCTGCTCATGAACGCGTAGTAGCAACCTCGTCATTCAGTAAGTACATGCCACAACTTGGGGGATTTTCACAGGAGGCTATCAATGTCACGGTAATCATGAAATCCGTGACCCCTGTGAAATAATTACATGCCATGGCTCATGGCAGATGGTGTCTCCAGCTAGAAGTTTGTTGTGCACATCATGATGTTAATGGGGGGGGGAGCATTTATTGAAATATTTAACTGTTTTGTGTGCACGATGCCACATGGCTGCAGCAGTTTAGGCTGATTTGCATAGGTAGCAAGCTTGCAGGTTTGAGGGAGTATGTCAATCAAAAATGGAGTTTTGTTTCAGTTAAAAAACATGCAGTAACTTGTACATATGGAGGAAAAGTAATGTCTTAAGGTTGCAGGTTTGAGGGAGTATTTCAGCAGAAAATGGAGATTTAGTATTGCTTTTTATTTCACTTGTAGCAACTATCTTTATTTCGGTCGGTATTTTGGGACATGGGATTTTAACCGTCGGGAATACATGCATCGGTAATTTGAATGCGTCGGTATTTCAGAGTTGGTCATTCAGCTGTGGGGATTTTAAGATGCGGGCAATGGTACGGATCCCGTTTATTCTGATCTCTCTAAGAAAGAAAATCAGCAGCATGATCATACAGAAAAAAAGTTATTTGATTTCCTCATGTGTTGCAGGCTAAAAAATTTAAAATTAACTAGAGAAGCTGCTGTATACCCTCCATAGTGAGAAGAGAGAGAAAGACACTGAAACTTACAAGTGAATGTGCAGTGTCTGTCTCTTTCTCGCTCTATCCCTCACTCCCATTGCTCCTTCCTTACTTAGGAAAAGTGCCTTGAGTTTGCTTTCTTCTACTTTGGTACTAGCCACCTCCATATGTTAATAGCATCCCGAGTGCACACTGGACACACACACCTCCATCATCACCACCACCCACCACCCACCACCACCCTTACAAGCCAGATTGTCATTCAATGCATGACTGGCCAGAATCAGATCACAACAAGTGCAATTGATCAGTGTCAAATACGCAGCGATGTGGGCACCATCTGGTTTTCATAGCAACAGTAAACTACGAATAAATTCAGAGATCATCGCGACAAAAATTGGGAAATACAAAAGACTGTAGCAGTGCAAATTGCACAAGCAAAGACATCTCACTGTACTGCCTGTACTTACTCTGGATCACATGTAGATGCCCTGCAGAAATACCTACCAGTACATGAGTAGCTGGGAGAGGTCGATGCCATTCCTGTGCAATGGTAAAAGTGTAAGCAAACGCAAACTACACTAGTTGGCAGGGAACACATTATTTGATGCTGTGGTGCCTGCATGGAAAGCAAGTAGTGGCTTTAAGAGAAGCGCATTAAGATACCAGTATATAGAATGAAAAGCAAAGATTGCAAAAACTGCCCGCAACATGAACGGAGGCATGACATTATGCTAGGTAAGTGCAGGGAATCATTAGTTAGGTAATGTGGTGGCATGTGAACCGCAGCAGCCCATACATCACTTGCCCGTCTGGGTTCAACCCTCTACCCTCCCAGCATGTACAGATCAATACAATACACAGGTAACTGACTTCATGAAAAGTGAGCACCCATAGATGGCTATCGATCTGTATAGCACCACTGGCATTTTTAGTAGCACTCACACTTCCAGTAGGAGCTCTGGGGAATGTCGCGAGCCGACTGCACATATCCAAAAAAGCCACGTGGTACAAGTTAGAAAATGATGACAGACAAGATGACAAATTACTGTAGAACTATGCACAGAGGAATAAAAAAAGTTAGTGGGGGTCACTATGAGACACACAGTAAGCCGGCAGTAGATGCAAGGCATGTAGTAAAGGCATTTACATGTAGTTACCTGAAAATTCTGCTCATAGCTATCGGTGGAGAACTGCATGAACAGACCACTATATTTCTACTGTTTATGTCCAGTAGATTGTCCCTTTTGATGCGTTCCTTCCACATTGATGCTAAACTGTCATCCCGAGGGAAAATGTGGAATGACAGTTGTTGGCATTCAGCTTTTCTGCTATTGCTATGGCAGCCAACAACACAGCAATACACCATTGTTAGGTATTAGGTGTAAGTAAATGAAATAGTGGCCATTACAATTCTCAAAAAGAGAAGAGTCAAAATTAAATATCCCGGCAAGCAGCTATGCACCTAACTGTACTGTGGAGCAAGGAAAAGCTTTTACAAATGCAGAAAACAAAAAAATCAGACAGAACAGAATGGAAAGTCACAGCGCTGAAACCTCAGCTACCCCAAAATGTGCAACTGTCAGCCTCTGATGCAAAAAGGGCAAATGTTTAAACTCAAATTTAGTGCTTTGACAAAGCGTGATACCTTTTATACAGTGTCCCCATCTCCCCGCATGGAACGTCAGGGTTCTGTCTGCACCTATTGGGCATGTGCATGCATTTCACCAATGTCGCGGATCGCAGGGGGAGAAAGTAGCCAAAACAGAACTTTATGAGGAAAACCAAAAAAATACAGGCAGAGGTAAGAAAAAAATGCTTTAAATGCAGAGGCTGTACTTGGGACATACTATGGGACTGTGCTAGCAGTCCGTAGGTGGACGTTTTTCCCTTTTAGAGAAGCTTGCTGTATACCCTCCATAGTGAGGAGAGAGAGAGAGAGAGAAAGAGAGAGACACTGAAACTTACAAGTGAATGTGCAGTGTCTGTCTCTTTCTTGCTCTATCCCTCGCTCCCATCACTCCTTCCTTACTTCGGAAAAGTGCCTTGAGTTTGCTTTTTCCAGCTAAAATCAGCTGTAAAAAAACAAGAGCCAGCCTGCGAAGACAGGGAATTAAAAAAAAATTGTGTGGTGCAGTGTTCCAATGTCCGGAGGCTTGGAGGTGTATCTCTCTCTCCCTCTCTCTCTCGGAGAGTGACAAATTCAGGGCATGCCGATAAAAGGAAGATGTAGCACATCAGGTAAGTAAAGTGGAGACACGTTTTCACCACTGATTGCAGCAGGCCTTTTTCTTTCAAGTCAAGACCAGTGCTCTGAATCTGCCCTCATAGACAGCTTGCAGCTCCATTGGTGCATATGGGACACACCCTGCAGACTGAGAACTGCATTGGCAAGGACAGGCACACACCTCCAGCAGGTCGTATTGTCCCAAGATGTTTCTTGCGCATCTGCTAAAGCAAACATAAAAGCATTAAAGCTACAGTCATTGTTAAACTGTTTGGCCATCCAGTGTAAATGTAACCTGCTGATCTGAAGATTACAGCTGAGCCAATCAACCCCTATTGCATACCTCTCTGTCCTGTTTTTTTTTTTTTTGCTGTAGGAAAAAATAAACATAATTATTCAAACATAACACATGCATTAAATAATAAATGAGTGCAGGAATTTCTTAAAGGATTCAGAATACATCAAATTTCTAGATAAATGGCAAACTTTTCAGGATCTAGTTGCCGAGAATTCCTCTGGTCAGAAAACTGACATGGTTCAAACTGAAACAATGCATGCTTTGTTCAGCACTAAAGGCAGGACCAGGGGTTGGGTTACCAGTTAATCTAAGGGGGGTTAAAGGCACGAGATGAAGCTGAGTCTCTTATCCATCTAGGGTAAGATGAACAGCAATACCAACCCTTAAAGTGCCCTAAAGCTATAATTTGACCTTTATGAGTTTTTATAATTAGAAGTCTACTTGTCTCATTGTAAGTTTCCAGCAGTTAAACTAACCATTTAGAATGCCGTCAGCAAAGCAGAATGTGTCACTTCCAAAGTTCCAACTGTTTGCTTTATAATAAAGTTTAACACGGTACGTTTTCAACTACTTTTGTAATCCTCCTGGCTGCCTGAAGCCGAGAACTATGCAAACGCTTCGGACAAAAACAGTGGACGTGAAGAAAGCCGAACACTTCATTCCTGCTAAAACCTACTCATCACAACTGTGCAAAAATGTAGCATTGCTAGTTTTCTTTTTAACCCACCCACGTTTGTTTTTTTGTTCTTTCCTGCCCCTAACCAGGGTCATCAGAAATCCTTTTGAAATGCCTGTTGTTTTACAACTGGAAATAGCTAAATCAATAAACAAAAGCATCTTCTCGCCTCCCGGTTGAAGGGGACGGGCAAAAGTCTGTGACTCAGTCAAAGTGTCTGGTCCTACTGGTTTCATCAGATATGAGCCAGAATTCAAGCACATGAAAAGTATTACCATCGCACCTACAAAGTAATTTAATTAGACCCACAAAGCATTTGGCAGTTCAGAATTGTCCCCAAGATTCAATCATTCTAAAATCAGAGTATGACTTTCTCAGTGTTTGTCTCCCCCGGCAGCTGATGAATGCACAGCACAAAAAAAGCCAAACTTTACATTTGACAGACTGAAAGAAACTTAATAAACATGGAATGCGACGGTTGGTGCTTAATTATAGCCTTCTTTCAAAATGAGTCAAGGAGTAGCGGACACTGCATAAGAGTTCCTGCATCACACTTTTTTAATTTAAATCTGAACACTCAAAACCTGAGGTAATTTATTTATCAAAAAAAAAAACAGCATGGACCCAATTAGGCTGACTTACTCTCCACTGCTACCTACAAACCATAACACTTTTATGTGTATTGTACGACCCCGTAAACAGGTTATGTTGATTGTGAAAAAACAAAAAGACTACAAAAAGCATGAATCTGCAAAGTTTCCCGTGCAACAGTTGTAATTATGAGTTAGAGATTGACTGGTGTTTGCTGCCCGTTTGTAGTGCCTGTGACTGGCTGACAGAGCAAGAGTTGATTTGAATAAGCTTGGCAGCACATGCTTGTGTCAAACGAGATGTTTTTCCTTCCTCTCTTCTGTGGGTAGGTGGATCCAGGAGACTAAGTCGGGCAGCTGTCAAAGAGAGCTGTCATCCAGTTTAATCATTAAACACACGACGGAGAACTGCAGCGAGGAGCCCACTGGCCGGAGGCGAGGCCATCTCTCAGGTACCTGCAGACAATGGGCTTACCTTTTGTTTCAGACCACTGCTAGCACGTTGGGAGCAGGCAGGCATGGATGTCGAGACAACAGAGACCAGTTATCCAAAAGTTAGCACCGACCTCCTCCCCCAATACACGCACACGAGCATTAGAACAAATAAAGTGCAGACACGTTTCAAGTGCTGATTGCAGCGCACCTTTTCTTTGAAGCCAAGACCAGTGCTCTGAATCTGCTGTCATACACAGCTTGCAGCTCCATTGGTGCACAGGTGACCCGCCCTGCAGACTCAGAACTGCATTGGCAAGGACAGCAAGTCGTATTGTTGCAAGATGTTTCTTGCGCATGCGCGCAAGCAAACATAATAAAAATGGCTGTGTCTGATGTTGGTAGAGCCACTGTACAGTCCATTATAATGGAAAGTCCATAGGATAAATATGTAACCTTTTATTAACATTGTCTAGGTTTCTAGAAACACATTTCCATCTGATAATAATCTTTCCCAATAAATGATTTAAGAATCATAGTTTGGTCTTTAGGGTAAAATTTCCTTTTCAGCCACGTTTCTATAACTAATGTATTGGACCAATTAATTCATTTAGTTTTGCTTACATGGTGAGTGCTCTAGCCACAGAAATGAGTATTTTAAGTCACAACCCAGGAGGTTAAAAGGAAATATGAATATAAAAATATGTGAATTGAATGAATTTTATAAGCACACACACGATGGTATCAGGATGAGAAGGGACAGTGAACAGGGAAGATGTACAAAGTAGAGGGAATACTAATATTTTCTCTGTGGTACTGCATAGGGTGAAACTGTACTGCCGTTTCTGTCTATACAACTAGTTGAACCAAGGCGACTATGGACCAGTCACAGCTAGCATCATCCACAGCTGAAAATTTTTACATACATTTACACAAAAACATGAGGGCATAACATCCTGTGCAGCATGGAAACCAAACAATTAGAGTCATGCAGAGATGCATAAAAAATCTTGACACTGGGAAATATTTTGGCTGCAAACTCAGGTGAACTCCTCAAACCCTTCTCTCAATGAACTTTTGATCAGCAAACAGAAAAGTACTGTATCTCTTCCATAGAATATGGTGCAGTCAAAGCTGGCACATATTCAAACCTGCTACCAAATCCTACTTGCTTCATCCCCCAAATGAAGAAACTCAATTTTAGAAGTACCTCTTCAGTCGAATGTGGTGCAGGTAAAGTTGGCACCCATTTAGAACCACTCCCAAACCACTGTGTGTTATCCTCCCCCCACCTCCCTCCCCAATTCAGGAAACTCCATTTTACAAAGGAATGTACAGTACTTCTTTATTAGATTTTTTTAATGGCACCACACCAATGGTCTCAAAATGAGAAGGGAGTGGTGAATAGGGTAGTGGGGATAATATCATTTTCTCTGTGGTAGTAGAAGTACAGTACCTCTTCAATTGAATGTGGTGCAGTTAAAGTTGGCACACATTTAGCATTTAGACACATTTAGACCCACTCCACAAACCACTGTATGTTCCATCCCCTCACTACCACCACCACCCTCCAACTGAGGAAACTCCATTTACAAAGGAAAGTACCTCATTATTAGAATTTTATACAGGTAATGCTGACACACATTCAAGCACTGACACTGTGCCGTCCAGAATAGTGAAAATGGCAACAAGATGTCAAGAGCATGATTCAAAGGGATTCTGAACCAAGAGTCCCACCGATTTTTATGATGCGCTGCCAAAACTTATGTCAAGGCTCCCTTCCCTCTATCCATAGCAGTGACTGACAGGATGCCCCTACGAACTAGTGTTATTTTTTTTTGAGGAGCAAGCTTTGAAATCAAACCCTGTCACTAGCTATAAATAACAGGGGCATTTTTTCTCTCATAGGTGAAGCGGGATATAATTCGCCATTATAACCACCAATGCATGCCACCTTCCCCTCAGCTCTACTTACACTCACTCACTGGCTGCTCTCGCTCAATTCCCTCGCATAGCTCTCTCAGATTATTTCACATCACTCGACGTTTTTGCTGTCAGTAAAATAAAAAGCAGTCATGCACAAATATGGAGCCCTCACCTAACATTTTCCAGTAGTTTTAAAAAAAGTTATTTCTGTTTTCTCCTCGCTCGCTACTGTTTCCATACAAGCAGCTGTGAACCTTGACCCCGACCTAATTTACATATCGCCGCGACAAGGATGACCTGGCCATCAGAAACATTATTTTGAACATACTATATAAACTACAACATTTTAACAGTTTTTAAACATGCCTGCATAAAAGTAAATGTGTAAAACTGCTCACAGTCTGAATTTACTGTTTCCTGGAGATATAATAGCTGTGGGGGGGGGGTGTTGAAGCCGCTCCCATTCCGATACTGTCTAACTTAAAGCAACCTATGTTTTGCCAATTTTAAGTTTTAAAAACTTGCTACACTAGACAAATACCCCTTTTGAAACATTATACCCATGTGCACTTGCTTTATTATCCTGCCACATGCTATAACAAATAAAACAAAAAAAGTAAAAAACAAACAAAAAAAAAAACACTTTTAATGGAATCTGGTTGGAGACAAAATGTCCCCCAGCACTTATACATAACAATGCATGGGGGAAGGGTGAGTGCATAAATGAGAAATTATGTGCACCCTCCTGGTGGGATGCTCATATAACCCCCTCTGGCTTCGCCCTTTGGGTTTATGTAGCATCCCACACCTGGGGTGCACATAATTTCTCATTATACACACATCCCCATACAAGGGGGGGTGATAGAGGTTTTCAAATATCTCAAGGGGTCAATAGGGTAAGCCTTGAGGGGGACCACCAGGGGCCACCCCATGATGCTGGATAGGGGGTGGTTGAGGGGAGAAATAAAGAAGGGCTACTTTACTGAGTGAGTGGTGGAGCCCTGGAATCTCTTGCCCAGAGAGCTGGTGGCTGCTACTACTGGTGGAGGAGTTCAAGAAGGGCTGGGATAGGTGCAGGGGGGGCATCCAAGCCCCGCTGAAATAGTGGTCCTTGTGTGGGTGGGAGGAGGGCTGAAAAATCAGTGCCAGGCATAAGCACTGACCATTGAGCAGACTTGGTAGACCATAGAGCCTATTCTGCTGGTTTTATAGTATGTTAGCATATTGGCATTTGCATACCTCAAAAGATGTTATTCCACTTTAAAAAAAAATATGTCCTCATTTGATTCCTGCAATGTAAACAGTCATTTAGTTCTGAACTGCCTGGGTTTGCTCTGTTAACTGAACAGTCAGGTAATGCTCTCAACCAGGCACTCCATTAAGATTACATCGTCTATTTTTTCCTTCTCTTAAAATCTTCTGTTTATTGATTTGGTTGTTCATTGAGAATTACAGTGCCAGGACTGTCTCATTTAGGTGTGGTGCATAGTTTTCAAGAAGATTCCTGGGGACAAGATACACTGCAGTAGGGAGCAGTAAATAAAGTACAGGGTTTCATAAATTGAATACAAAATACTGTACCAAAATTAATACATAAATTGCTCCGCTGTAAATTTTCCAGTGTGTTCCCAGTGTGTGTGTGTGTTTAGATCAGATTATGTTTAGATTTATCGTTTGATCTTTTGTCATTACATAACTAATAGAAGAAACTAGTCACCAACATTAAATATATCAAACCAGCACATATAATCTAGAATAAAATATTGCATTATAGGTCAGTCACAGCAGATCGACAGGCAGTTAATTCATATATAATAGATAAAAAAAGACTGCAATTTGTAGTTTCAAATACCCAGGAAGCAGTCATAAGGTAAAACATCAGAGCCCAAGAAAGACCAAACAATAGTTTACATATAACTTTAGTACACATAGTGATATAGTTTTCTGCCAAGAAACTAGGTCGATCTTTGGAATGTCTCGCAAATAGCTGACACAGGAAATACTCAAGTTGGTCAATTTGGTCCAAATATGTGTATTTAAACAGGATGAAATACAAATCAAATTATTCAAAAATACACCCATCTCAGACTCCACAACCCATATGAATGCTTTCATGGCTATATGACAGAAATAGGCAACTTTTTTTCAGATGGGTAAGCCTAGTTATATCAGGCTTTTCTGAAGTTGTACTGGGAAATCGCTGCCGCAGTATTATTGTACGCTACATAAGGGCTCCACTCAGTGTAAGCTCCAGCTATAGGATGGTAGAGCTCGGCTCCAGAAATCTTCCAACAAACTGGTGATAGAAGTGGAACTAGGCCCTTGTATTACCTACCTCGAAAACAGGTGAGGTTCCCTTTAAGACCAAAACGGCCAATTGGGTATATGATGTAACAGTCCCTAACTACCAGTTAATTACAAGGAATAATTTACACCAGTGCTCACCTGTCATCCTGGCACCAAAAAAGAAAAGCAATTGGTCTTGTCCCAAGTTTGAGGTCTTATATCAAGAACTTGTAATCTCCACCCAGAACTAACTTCTCGTGTCCAGTATCATGCACGATAATGGAGCTTCTTCTTACTTTGAACAGCTTACCATAAAACCAATACCACTTATTAATCTTGTATAAGGTCTGTGACTTAGAATTAAAGCCCGATCCAAGCGGATTAATGTTACATACTAGATCACACAATCTGGTTCCTGATTTACAGAGCTACATCAAACCTTAATACAGAATAATAGCTATTTCCATTTTTTTAAATGGACTGCCGACTTTCTATAAAGTTGCCTCTATACACAGCAATGTATTAAAAATTAGAATGATTGAATGCTTCCTGAATTTATACCTCTTCATCCCCTATGTGCAAATAAGGCACTAATTATAAAGGAGCATTGTTAGTATTATTGGGAATATTTCTGATGTAGAACACTAGCAAGCAAAGCAGGTAGACAATATTAGTATGAAGTACTAAATAGACAGTACACTATGTACACAATATAAAAATAATGAAGAATTGCAAAAAATAAATATCAGTTATTCCTGTGTTCAATGTTATTGCAATGATAAATTTTAAAATCGAAAACTAAAAAAGTATATTCATGAAAGTGCTCCCAAATGACACTGTTTTTTGGTTATTAGTCATACAGAACTCGGCATGTTTTGTGGGGATGACAGGCCCACTGCAGATGCAAAAGTTCTAAAAGGATTAAATTAGTTGCACAAAAACTGACCCCTTAAACACAGAGATCATAAAAGTTATTATACTGAGGAGAGTATACCTCAAAGCACTCCGCGTGCCCAGTACACCTCTCTCTAGTATCGCTACTAACTTAGACCACCAGCGTCCAACTAATGGTGAGGTCTCCCTTGAGTAGAGTTCCTGCATATATTCATTTAGGAACAGACCAGGCCTGATTGCTGTTTAGGGGCCGCTCTGCATCTTACTACCACCCAAAAGTCACACACACCTGCGGAGAAAGAAGAAAAAAACGACGCTCCAATAAGCATAGTAAATTTATGTAGTTAGGCTAGCCTGACCCCACTTTCTGGCAATTACACATCTCTTGTAAAAAAATACAAGCATCAGTCATGTACCATGACTCATGTCTTAGCAGTAGCTCTAGCCAGTGGAGTCATTTATATTTAGTTGCAGCTGCTAGCCAGGGGTTGCTGCGGAGACCCCTATGATTTCTTTCCGACCCCTATGACGTCCATTGAAGTCCCTAAACACTCTTAAAGCAAGGGGTCCCTGGCATTTATTTATATAAAATTTGTTGGATTGAAGAGCCTTGCAAACCGTATGGTTCTTCTGAAATGAAGCAACTGGCTCTGGTACTGACAAGATGTTCTTTGGCTTCCCTAACAAACAAAAAAAATGAATTACAATGTTATGCAGTGAGGTGACTCAATAGGGTCAGTGAGCAGAATAAGAGCCCTCTGGAGATTTTGAGTGGGGTTTTACATAGTCTAGCTCAGCACTCTTGGAAGTTAGACCACATTTTCTCCAGCGTGTTCCCGTTTTAATTGCAAGTTCATTTACTCCTGGTACTTTACTGCATCGCAAAGCTGGATTGGAAGTAGACGTTTCCAGAGTTTTTACAGGACATTTCCTCTGTTTTTCCACCCTCCCCAGGACAAGTTCATTAGAAGTTATGCTCGTTCAAGTGTCAATACAGTGTATATAGTGGAGATTGTAACTGTGTTCTGTTACAGTATTGCATTGTTACCCAGTCTGTGTGCTAGTGCTCTGCTGCAGGCTGATACAGATGGTGTCAGTTCAGATGAGGAACAATATTTTGTTGGCTGTGGCGTCAATTGTGCAGTTGTATATATGACAATTATTTGCTACAGTGTTGACACGGATAGTGTCAGATGAATTGGTTACAATGTTATATTCTTTTGGCCTTAACTGTACAGTTGTACACCTGACAGTTCTTTGCTACGGCCTATAAATGTACTGTGTATGATTGGGGCAAAACAGTTTTTCTGAGGGGTTGCAGCTAGGCAGAAATGAACAAAACTCCTGGTGGCTCCCCATATCTCCTCAGCCTGATTTCCAGGGGCTCCATGAACATCCACACTCCAATCTCAAAAGCGTTTCAGGCACTTATTCCCATTTACTATATTTAAAATATGTACGGAAAAAGCTTGAATGATTAAATGCTTTGTAAAGCCTTTCCAATGCATTGTTTAGCCACCTACACAAACAAAACGGCCGCAGCGGGTAAGGTTTGGTGCCACCTTAATCACAATAGCAAACACGCAAAAATAACAGCACCCAACCTGAGGACTGCAATATTAAAAGAACTGTATTCAACAACAAAAACACGCTCTAGTTTGTACTTAAGCACTCAAAAATCAATACATCCCATAAGCAAAACGGATTACTTTCCCCAGTGTTGCCTCGAACGTGTGTTTGGTTCCTCCTGACTTTTCCTTCTCAATTTTGATTTTTTTCTCTGAAAAGTAGTGATCTGATGCATAAACAAATTGCCTGACATTAGTACTGCAGTCAAGTTCTGTTTCAGAAAATTTACATAACACACAACAATATAAGCCTTTTTCAGCAGATGTTTCTATTTTGTAAAATGTGCCCCTAATTTTGGTCATGTGTTCCTGATTCTTTTTAGGCCATATCTCTGATTTGCAAGGCAAGAAAGAGTTGGAGAGACACGGTCATAGCAGGGCCAACATCAACCATTCTGGGTGTGTCTCTGGGGATCCTCGCATGAGACTGTCACCAACTGTTCAGTGTACAAATACAGAAAAAGGTTGCCGGCACAAAACTTCCATGATTCCCTCCATAGTGCCACCAACTCACAGTCATAGCTATTTATCTACACCTACATCTATCCAGCTATGTATATACATGTAGATATACATATAGGCAGGGGTTAAATTGGGCATGAGCCCACAGGAACTCAGTTCCACCTCTTAAAAAAAACCTACCCTAAGATCGTAACTTGATCCTTGTAGTCAAAATTACAACTATAGCAGTTTACTTTGCTGTTCTGCTGTTAATCAAAAAGTGCAAAAAAACACAAGATTAGAATCAAGATGCAGATGTTGACAATAATAAACCGTATCTTTTAGCATAAATAAAAAAAGCTGTGACCGGATGACCGGGAGTTGTTTTAACACTTGCTGAATGTCCTGGAACACAGCGGAGTACAGAAGTGAATGTGGTGACTCTTAACTACTACTAAGGAACAAAGGCAAGACAGAAATGCGAACTATGTATGCGAGGAACAGAACGAACGTGGAACACTGTGACATTAATATGCTAGTAGACACAGGGTACCACTCCTGATTGCAGTGGGTCTTTCCTTTGTGGTGAAAGCCACAGCAGCCAAAGCGCTGTCATCCACAGCTCGCCCATCCATTGGTGCAACCGGGACATGCCCACTACAGCAAGTGGTACATTGGGTAGGGCAGGCACACACTTCCAGGAGTTACACTCTCCCAAGATGTTTCTTGCGCATGCGTGCAAGCAAACATAAAAAGGGTTGAAACATTTCTTACATTTTCTATGTAAGACGCTCTCAGACTGTATTCTACTAGTTTTCAAAAGCCATGCTTTTGAGTGTCTTGTGCATTAAATTCTTTCACGGCAGTTGTTTTCACTTAGACTTTCTCATATGTCACTACTTGCCATTTCATACTATTGAATGTTACCATCTAATTTACAAGTTACATTGTTGAATACCAAAAGGTAATTTTATCCAAAGCTTAAAGCTTTTATCAAAGTCAAATGTTTCTTTACTAGTCACAAAAAATGCCATTCATTTTAAAGTATCCAAAGTAACAACTAGGAAGCCCAGTAAGAGAAACTTACTTCTAAGTGAAGTAGGGATGATGTATACATGCTCCTTTCCTAGGGAAAGACTGGCAGCACTGAGCTCTTCACTCGCAGACCTCTTTATGTCAGGGAGAAGAGTCATGTGACGGTGTATTGACATCATCACTTTCTTGCCTAGGCAAGCAGGTCACTATGGTAACCAATGACTCTCCTCTCCAAACATATTTCAACCACATGGAAGGAACTGGTAGTTTAATGGTGGCATTGCTGACTTGCTTGCCTAGGCAAGTAAGTGATGACATAGAAACATAGAATTTGATGGCAGATAAGGACCGCTTGGCCCACCTAGTCTGCCCATTTTCCTACCTAACAGATAAGCTGCAGATCCTAGTTAACCAATAGCTTACTTCCTCCTACCCCCCACTAGGACTGCCTTATGTCTGTCCCATGTATTCTTGAATCGAGTATTGTCGAGTATCTAGAGGCCAGAGGGACACAGGACCCAAGGCAGCATGGATTCACAGCGGAAAGGTCATGCCAGACGAATCTGATAGATTTCTTTGACTGGGTGACCAAAGTAGTAGATCAAGGAGTGGCTGTGGACATGGCCTACCTAGACTTTAGCAAGGCATTTCACACAGTCCCACACAAAAGATTAATATACAAGTTAGCCAGCCTGGGAGTGGGTCCCAAGATGACAGCCTGGGTAAAGAATTGGCTGGAGAATAGGACACAGAGAGTAATAGTAAATGGAGTCCGCTCTGAAGAAGGGGGTTACTAGTGGGGTACACGCGAGGGTTCACTATTAGGACCAGTCCTCTTCAATGTCTTTATAAGTGACATTGTAGAGGACTGGAAGGAAAATATGTCTCTTTGCAGATGACACAAAGATCTGCAACAGAGTTGATACACAAGGTGGGGTGTAAAGGATGAAAGGGACTTGGCAAGGTTAGAGGAATGGTCAAATGTATGGCAGCTTAGATTCAATGCTAGAAGTGCAAGGTAATGCACCTGGGAAACAAAACCCAGGGGAAGAGTACACAATGGGGGGTGAGATACTAACAACAACAAAATGGAAAGGAACCTGGGGGTAGTCATATCAGATGACCTAAAGGTGGGCCAGCAATGTGAGAGGGCAGCAAGGAAGGCTGGGGGGATACTGGGATGCATAGGGAGAGGCATCATCAGTAGAAAACAGGAAGTTATTATCCCTCTGTACAGAAAGCTGGTCAGACCCCATCTGGAGTACTGTGTGCAGTTCTGGAGACCCAATCTCCACAAAGACATAGACAGGATGGAAGCTGTCCAGGGGGCAACTAAAATGGTGCAGGGTCTGCACTGGAAGACATATGAAGAGAGACCTAAGGAGCTTAATATGTATAGCCTCGAGGAAAGGAGGGAGAGGGGACATGATAGAAACTTTCAAGTACCTCAAGGAATCAACAAAGTCCAAGAGGTAGCATCTTTCAAAAAGAGGTGTGCAAGAACAAGGGGGCACAATTTGAAGATAGAGGTGGAGCTGCTCAGAGGTAATTTAAGGAAGTATTTTTTTACAGAGAGGGTTGTGGATGCATGGAATGGCCTTCCAGAGGAGGTTGTGGAGTCAAAAACAGTGGTGGAATTCAAGCATGCATGGGATAGTCATAAGACAATTCTAGGGGTTGGGGGTAGGAAGAAGTAGGTTTCTGGTTAACTAGGATCTGCAGCTTATCCATTAGGTAGGGAAATGGGCAGACTGGGTGGGCCAAGCGGTCCTTATCTGCCATCAAATTCTATATTTCTATGTTTCTCACATTACCTCTGAGCCATCCCCTCTCTATTTTCAAATTGTGCCCTCTTGTTCTTGCACATCTCTTTTTCAGAAAGATGCCACCCTCTTGGACTTTGTTGATTCTCTTGAGGTCCTTGAAAGTTTCTATCATGTCATCTCTCTCCCTTCTTTCCTCAAGGGTATACATATTAAGCTCCTTTAGCCTTTCTTTGTATGTCTTCTGGTGCAGACCCTGCACCATTTTGGTTGCCCTCCTCTGGACAACCTCCACTCTGTCTATGTCTTTGCGGAGATGGAGTCTCAAGAACTGCACACAGTACTCCAGATGGGGTCTCACCAGCTGTCTGTACAGATGGATAACAACTTCCTGTTTTCTACTATTGATGCCTCTCCCTATGCATCCCTCTATCCCCCCAGCCTTCCTTACTGCCTTCTCATATTGTTTCCCACCTTTAGGTCATCTGATATAATTACCCCAGGTCCCTTTCCATTTTTACTGTTGTCAGTATCTCACCCCCCACTGTGTACTCTTTCCCTGGGTTTTTGTTTCCCAGGTGCATTACTTTGCACTTCCTTGCATTGAATCTGAGCTGCCATACATCTGACCATTCCTCCAATCTTGCCAAGTCCCTTCTCATCCTTTCCACTCCACCTTGTGTATCAACCCTGCTGCAGATCTTCGTGTCATGTGCAAAGAGACATACTTTTCCTTCCAGTTCCTCTGCAATATCACTTATAAAGACATTAAAAAGGGAAGGTCTCAGTACTGAACCCTGGGGTGTCAAACAGGCGAGGCATACTGATGAGTCCTGGTAGGACGAAACATGTGTCTATGTCATCTGTTAGAACCCTTTGCAAACTGTGTGAGAGGCCTTTCGGCACCATGCAATTCTGCTTAAAGTTGAACCAGCATAACATTCTGTGGTGATTTGCATATGCAGCCCATGATGCTTTGCATTGTGTGGGCATGTGTGATTATATATATATATATATATATATATATATATATATTTATATATATATATATATATCTAATCTATATATATATATATATATATATATATAGTTTACATTCCCTGAAGAAGCATAACTCTATGTGAAACGTTGGGACTTATTAAATCAATAAATAATGGAAGCAAGAAAATTGAAGGTGTTTGGCATTCTCTTACCAGCACAGGCAGAGGGAGAAGAAAGTGACAATGTTAGAAGCTGAGCTAGCACAAAAAGAAAAACAGCACAAAAGGACCCCAGACAACTAGCAAGTCCTCAGCTGGTATATGAACTTACATCCCTTAGGATAAATCTTAATACCCTAGCTACCAGGAAAGTGAAGCTTCAAATTCAACACACTAAATTTAAGTAATGGACTCTGAGGGAAAGAACAGTAGACTACTGGTCTTCTACCTGCATAAGCAACAGGCTGAAAAACATATTGCCCAACTCTCTGGGAAGACCTGCAAAATAAAAACTGCCCCAATAGCAATCAACAAAATTATGCAGACATTCTACAAGGAGTTGTATGCCTCGCACACTACATGGGATGGTCAGGCCTTTAGGAATTTTATGAGTCTGCTCAGGATACCCAAGCTTACACCACAACAAAAAGAAACATTAGATGCCCCCCTAACACTCCAGGAAATCACTATGGCCAATAGAGATATGGCCCCCAACAAGGCTCCTGGGAGAGATGGATACCCCGATGACTATTATAAAGTGGTGGCTACCTCAGTGACACCCCCCCCATGCTAGAGGAGGCACACAAGAAATGCTTTTTGCTACCGTCACTAAGGGAGGGCATACTAAAGGTGTTGTCCAAGGATGGTAAGGACCCTATCAGCCCAACTAGCTATCACCCCATTTCGCTAATCAATGTGAATGCCAAAATGCTGGCAAAAGTACTGGCCTCTAGATTGGAGCATCTCCTACTGAACATGATACATCCAGCCCAGGTGGGATTTATAAAAGGAAGGGCAAGCTCTGACCATATGAGGGCCTTAGTTACCCTTATTCAGAAGGCTAGTAGCCTCCCATCACCAGCGGCAGCCCTCACAGTGAACTTTGAGAAGGCTTTTGACTCCATTGAATGGGAGTATCTGCACCACATGTTCAAAGGGAACTTTGGGAGAGGCTTTTGTGGCTGGATCCATACCCTGTATGAAGCCCCAGTGGCTAGGCTACTAACAAATGACATCCTTTCAGACCCCTTCCAATTATATAAAGGTGCGAGGCAAAGTTGCCCTCTCTCCCACCTACTATTCGTACTGGCTATGGAGTCATTGGCACAGGCTCTCAGAATGCACCCTGAGATAATGGGAATAAAGACTGGGGAGGAGGAGTACACCACCAAACTTTACGTGGATGATTGTCTCATACTTACAGAAGATATAGGAGTCATCCTTCCAGCAATACTGGGGACCCTGAAGAATTTTGCAGCACTATCAAGCTTGTGTGTGAATATAAATAAATCTGAAGTTTTGCCTCTCCATGATACTGCAGACCCCTTAAGTGTGTTAGCTGCAGGATTATCAATAGCAAAAGATGGCATAAAGTATTTTGGAATCAGGATATCATACAAAGTCAATAGCTTAGTAACAGACAACGTCACTACCACCATTAATACCCTATGGAGAGAAACAGTCAGATGGGCACTGCTTAACCTCTCCCTAATATTCAAAATAGAATCCATCAAGATGATGGCAGCCCTTAGGATATATTACTTACTGGCACATCTCCCAATAGAGACTCCTAAAACCTGGTTTGACAAAATAAATAAAACTTTAAAGAGATTCCTATGGGGCATGAGTAGGGCAAGGTTTAGCTGGGGAAAATTAACCACCCACAAAGATAAGGGAGGCTGGAACATGCCTGATTTCTATCACTTTGAGATTGCTTGCAACCTGGCCACCTCGATTAGAATGTTTAAGGAAACTAGCCAGGATTGTCTTGCCTGGGCACAAATGGAGGCCTCAGACTTGAAAGGAGCACATCCTGCAGTATTTTAACCCCCTCCACCAAAACCTTCACACCCTGGCTTAGTATTAAGGCAGCACATCTCACTGTTCAGAGGATTCTAGCAAACATATGCACACATCCTGCTAACTATATGCCATTATGGCTCAATCCCACCCTCCAGATAGGCAAAAAGAACATAATGTGGAATGCCTGGAAAGCTAAGAATATCACTAACATAGGGGACCTGGTGACTCCAAATACTGGAGGGTTGCTCTCATTCCAAGACCTGAGGGAACACTACGGTATCCCTGCCTCCGACTATTGGAAATTTTTCCAAATACACAGCATGTATACCAACTGGCAAAGAAATAAATGTAATTGTTCATCCTACAACAAAGGAAACGTGCATGTCCCCCCAGCCTTTACCCATAGCAAATTGGTTACAAAAGCCCAAGGGCCTATGTGGCTGAATACATGTCATGATAAAAAAATTAGACACCCAATCATTCCCTGAGGGCAAAAATAAAGTGGCAGATGATGCTGGGCAAAATCATATCTGTAGGAGAGTAGGCAGAATGTTGGAGAATGGCTCAGAAAGCCTGCACAGACTCAAAGAGTCTATTAATGCAAAAGAAAATCCTACATCTGTGGTATCATACCCCAACACTCCTGAAAAGAATGGGCCTACTCCACTCAGACCAGTGCTGGTGGTGTAAGGGGGGGCAACGCCAACCTCCTTCACATACTCTGGGACTGCCCAGATATACAGCCATTCTGGGCCACAGTGGTGAGAGAATGCACGGCAATCATGGTCACTAATATTCTATGCCAGTCAGCTCTCCTTCTGTTGGGACTCCAGGTCCCAAATATGTGCCTGAAAAACCTACAGCTACAAATGAAAATTACGTACCTATCGTAATTCTTGATCTTTCTGTGTATCTTCACCGTTCATCACAGGTGGGTAATAGCCGGAGGTCATGACCCTGCGGCAGCTCTTTTTTTTTTGCATGGGTGGAGTCGACACACTGACAGCACCATCCTCGAGGCAGATGCACTGCTTGGCACTCGTAGGTTGGCCATTAAGTGTTGTCAACCTCGCCATCCCACCAGTTCTAAGTCACCGTAGAGTAAGAATGAGGGTTGGGAGGGAGGGACATGGAAGTCCTAGGGACAGATAAAGGAAAAGATATATGAACTAAAAGGAGAAATAAATGACTGAAAGGACAGACGAAGGAGAGAGCAAAAACTAAGGGGATTAGGAAGGGCCCCAATCTCTGGAAGAAGAAGACGAAAGGGAAACAACAAGTGTGAGGGGAGAGGACAAACCCCAGGCCCGCGGTCTGATCTCTGATTTGAGATGGACTTACTGCCCAGGAGTAGCAAGTATGGTGAGACTGCCAAAATTCAAGGCACAGGAATTTTCTGACAGTGCACTCAAGCAGAACAACTTCAAGGTCATAAGGGGACAGGGAAGGGATCATGAGCCAAGGGATGTCCCTTCCCCTAACCAACCAAAATAAGGATAGGGGAGAAAAAACAAATCCCCCTTCTTAAAATCAAGAAAAAGGGATTCAACCAACATGAAGTCTTGCTGTATTCAGACATAATGCAGTTAGCCCCAGCACTTGAACTGCCCTGGAGAGGAAAGAGTTAACTCTATGCAAAAGCATAGAACTTTGAGCTCGAGCTCGGTTTTAAAACCTCTGTCTGTGGTACTTCCCACTGCAACCGTCAGATTCTTTACTCCGCCTAACAGTGAAGTCGCTCCGGAGATTTCCTCTGCTCGGTTCGGTAAAAGAAAAATAATTAAAGCATTCAGTTTTAACCACATTTGTTTATTATTTTCGGATTTCCAGCCTCTGTCTACAATATAAGTAGTATGTAGATAGGTAGTGACTGTGTTTTATTTTGCTAAAAAGTGGAAATAGTCTTTCTTCGGTTTCTTTCCGGTCAGTCCGGTTTGGAACCGACTTTGTTGAATTTTTTTCTTTTCTGGAGTGTGGTGTTCCGGTACCAATCGGTTTCAAAAGAACCAAACTTTTGCGGGTTCTTTTAAAAAGCCCGTGACATGGTTTGTAACCGTTCGGTTGCTCATTACCTGGCTTGAAAGCTGCTATAGGGTAATTGTTGGGCTGGCCATGTCTGAGAAACCCAAGAAGAAAACTGGTCCCACTGGGTTTCAACACTGTACTGAGTATGGGGAGGCCTTTGCTAAGGCCGACGCTCACCTCATCTGTGTTTATTGTCTGGGGTTTGACCACCTCAAGTCAGACTGCCAAATCTGTAAGAACTTTCTTAAAACTACTCTAGATAAAAGACTGAGTAGGTTGAAGGAAAGGGAGGCTGAGAAGTCCGTAGATCCAGATGGCCATCCAGGTTAAGTTGCAGCCGAACCTGAGGAGGTGCCTACTGACCTAGGCGATACCTCCTCAGGCAAAAGGAGAGACGATCCCAAGGGGTCAGTTCCATCAAAGAAAAAGCGCAAGTCTGCTGGTTCAGATCCTGTATCCCTCTCTCCAACCACGGACGAAATAGCCAAAGTGATTAGTATTGTCCAATCGCTTAGACCGGTTCTGTCTGAACCGACACCACCGGTTCGGCGGTCGGTTCGGTTGGATCTGTCTTCTCTGGATTATGACCCAGATGTTTATTATGAGGAGTGGGAGGGAGACAAAGACTATCCCAGTGATAACAATGAAGGGGGTCTGGATGTGCCCATTGAACTGGACATCTCCCCAGACAGGCCCTCAGGTGTCTCTCCTCTCAGGTTCTGTGAGTCCCTTTCACACTTTTTCTTCTACAAAAAGTTGGCACAAACCCTGTAGCTTCCCTTGGTTGAAGTAGCAGAGGAGGAGGAAGAGCCTGATTTTGTGGAGATGATGGACATCACAGAGTCCAAAAAGCTGTCTATCACTCTTCATAAATCTTTGGGGAAACAGACACATAAAATTTTACAAACCCCTAATTCAATATCTCCTGTGGACAAGAGAATGGACAGGAGGTATTCGATATTGGGCTCAGCTGCGGAGTTCCTTAATAGTCATTGCAGCCATGATCGGGTAATGCAGACTGCAGTCTGTGACAGGGCTAACATTCCATTGGCTTCACACCCCCCCAGATAAGGACTCCAGGAAAGTGGATGTCATGGCCAAAAATCAGTATTTGGCATCCTCTTTGGGACTCAGGCAGGCTACTTATATGGCCTACACAGCCAGGTACCAGAAATCCAGATGGGACAAAGTTCTGAAACTGGCTAAACAGACCTCTCCCTAGCTAGCCAAGGAGCTGGAGGAGGTGGCTGCTGATGGAACTGAGGCACCCAAAATGCAATTTCATGCTGCTGTGGACTCAATGATGTGGCATCTAGAGTCATGACTACATCTGTGTCTCTCAGGAGACATGCTTGGCTCAGATGTACTAGCCTTTTGCAGGATACCCAGACTAAGGCTATGGATTTTCCTGTAGTAGGTAACTCTCTGTTTGGGGAACAGACAGAGGCTTACATGAAGAAAATGGATGAATACAGGACCACGTACAGGAGTGCACAGGCCAAGGAAAGGAAAGCCACTCCACACAAGCAGCAGTCTAGGGGCAGGGGCAGGCCCTTTCAAAGGCCTTTTTACCAAGCCCAGGCCTCCTCTCCCTTCCCACACAGGGGGTTCTTTAGAGGGAGGGGTAGGAGGGGGATGAGTAGGGCTGCTACCTCCTCCTCCTCTCAGTCCAAGGCTCCTGCCAAGCAGACACCCTGATGTGTCAGCCCGGGTCGACTCCCCATTTCCAGTAGGAGGAAGGCTGGCTCACTACTTCCAGGCCTGGAAGCCTGTGACCTCAGACAAGTGAGTCCTAGAAGTAGTAAGCCAGGGACTGGCCCTCAACTTCAAAAAATTTCCAAAAAAAAGGCCAAGTCTTTTCCACCTGCATCAATCTCAGAAACCCTTGATCTAGAGGCAGAGGTTTCCTCTCTTTTAACTCTCAGAGATATAGTGAAGGTTCCTACTCAGCACAAGGGAAAAGGACTGTACTCCAGGTACTTCCTTAACCCAAAGAAAACAGGGGAGTGGTGACCCATCCTAGACCTAAGATATTTGAACAAACACATTGTAAAGCCAAAATTCAAAATGGTAACTCTGGGAATAATCCTTCCCTCTCTAAGGCCAGGGGATTGACTAGCATCTCTGGACCTCAAGGATGCCTACTTCCATATTCCTATCAGGTGGTCCCACAGAAAATACCTCAAGTATGAGTTGCCTTCGGGCCATTACCAATTCAGAGCCATACCATTCGGTCTAACATCAGCTCCAAGGGTGTTCACAAAGTGCCTTGCAGTAGTGGTGGCTTACCTCAGAAGACAGGGTGTCACCATTTTTCCATATCAAGATGACTAGCTGTTAGTGGGTCTGTCTCCTTTACAGGTCAAGTCAGCTCTTCAAACTACCCAGGACCTACTCAGCTCCTTGGGCTTTCTTCTGAATCTTCCAAAGTCTGTGCTCGAACCAGTTCAACTTCTCACCTTTATAGGCATAGAGTTGGACACTGCACAAGCAAAAGCCTTCCTTTCCCTGGCAAGGGTAAAGGCCCTAGTGGATCTTGCTTCCTCCTTTCGACCTCAGATCTCCCATCCAGCAAGACAGTTCCTCCAGCTCCTGGGCCACATGGCTGCTTCCACGGCAGTGGTGCAGGGAACAAGGTTTCAGATGAGGGACATTCAGTTTCATCTGAGGTCTTTTTGGTCTCAGAAGAAGGATTCGCTTACCAAACTGATTCCAGTGACTCAGACACTGGTCCAAGCTCTCCAGTGGTGGCTGGGCCAGGACAACCTAAGACAAGGGGTTCCATTTCTCCGTCAAGTCCCATCAGTAGTTTTAACTATGGATGCTTCTCTCCTAGGGTGGGGAGCCCACCTGGGAGCCCTGACAGCTCTAGGGCTCTGGTCTCCACAGGAGTCTCTCCTTCATATCAATCTCCTGGAGCTCAGGGCGGTTTTCTTAGCCCTGCAGAGCTTCTCGGATTCAGTCAAGGGCAAGGTGGTCCAAGTCAGAATGGACAACACCACCACAATGTGGTACATCAAGAAGCAGGGAGGCACTCTGTCCTTGGTCTTGTACACAGAGGCTATGAAGGTGTGGTCTCTGGCCTATTCTCTTCAGACTTCTCTAGTAGCAGTTCACCTTCCAGGGAAGGACAACTTACTAGCAGATGCTCTGAGCAGAATTTCTCAGGGTCACCACGAATGGTCCCTGGATCCTCACATACTGGAGGTCATCTTCTCCAGGTGGGGCACTCCAGAGATAGATCTCTTTGCAGCACCTGACAATCATCAACTTCCACTGTTTTGTTGCAGACCTCCAGTCCTGGGGAAGGTCCCCCAAGATGCTCTCCTTTTGGACTGGAAGGGCAGGTTTCTCTATGCCTTTCCTCCTTACCCTCTTCTGTTCAGAGTTCTGATCAAGATCAGGACTCAACCCTGCACAGTGATACTGGTGGCTCCAGACTGGGCCAAACAGCCTTGGTATCCTCTACTGCTGTCCTTGTCAATCTCCTGTCCTCCTCCCAGGGGCGGATCTGGTACCCCAATCTCCAGTTTCTCCATTTCAAGGCCTGGCTCTTGAAGAGTTAGAATATGCAGCTCTACATCTTTCTCAGGGAGTTCTGGATATTCTGAAGGTCTCTAGGAAACCTTCCACTAGAAAAACTTACAACTCCAAATGGAAAAGGTTCAGTATTTGTTGCTCTCAGAAAGGCATCCTGCCCGATTGTGCAGACATTTCCACAACCTTAGACTATCTAGTTCATCTCAAAGATTTAGGCCTTAGGCCTGCCACTCTGAAGGTTCATCTGGCAGCTGTCTCTGCATTCCTCTCAGCAGGAAAGGGATCTTCCCTGGCATCTCATCCTGCTTTCCAAAAGTTTTTCAAAGGTTTGGTTCACATTAACCCTCACTTTAGGGAGCCCACTCTGCCTTGGGATCTTAATGTCTGCATAACTCAGCTAATGCAGCCTCCTTTTGAACCTCTGGCTTCAGCCAAATTGAAGTACTTGACCTGGAAAACTGTGTTCCTGGTAGCTATCACTTCTGCCAGGTGGATTAGTGAGCTACAGGCCCTGTCAGTGGAACCTGACTTCATCTCCTTCCATAGGGACAAAGTAGTCCTCAGAACCAGTAGGAGGTTCTTGCCCAAAGTGGTTTCAGATTTTATTCTGAACCAGTCTATATCTCTCCCTCTGTGTTTTTCACTGACCATTCTTCTTCAGGTGAAAGAAGGTTACACAGTCTGGGCATTAAGAGGACCCTTAGCTACTACATTGAGCACATATAAATGACTGTCTTCAATTGTTTCTCACTTATGGTGAAGTGGGAAAGGGTAAGCCTGCCACTAAGAGAACTATTGCCAGGTGGATTGTTTCTTGTATACAATTTTGTTATGACAAATTGGGTAGGACACCCCTTTCAAGCCTGAGGGCTCATTCAACCAGGGGTACAGCTGCTTCTCTAGCTGCAGCCAGAAATATACCTTTGTTAGAGATCTGTAGAGCAGCCACCTGGAAAACAGTACATACTTTCACCAAGCATTACTCCCTTGACATCCAGGCTAGGAGTGATGCAAGGTTTGGAACAGCAGTACTGAAGAGCTTCTTCCTAAAGTAGGTTCTGCATTCCCTCCTCCATAGGGAACTGCTTGGTAGTCTGCTTTATGTCTGAATACAGCAAGACTTCATGTTGTTTGAAGAAAAAAATACTCACCATAGTAATGTTGTTTCTTCTAATGGAGTCTTGCCATATTCAGACCTCCCCCCCACCTCCCCTCTCAGAACCTGGTTTTGGGAAGTGGACTGGCAGGTATAGTGTTGTACCTCAGGGGTGGTACCTTGTACCCTCCCTCTTGGGTGGGGTAGATGTTATTATTATTATTTTTCTGGTGTTTTACTAAATATTGTCACTGCCTTTCCTTCTTGGGTTCTCAACTTGAGTCTTTAGGGGCCCAAGAAGATATATTTTGCCGTTTGGCTATATTTGAACAATTTCCATACTTTAGTTACTAGTTAGTTAGCTCATAAGAATCTAATGGCTGCACTGGGAAGTACCTCAGACAGAGGTTTGAAAACCAAGCTCGAGCTCAACATTCTATGCTTTTGCATAGAGTTAACTCTTTCCTCTCCAGAGCAGTTCAAGTGCTGGGGCTAACTGCATTATGTCTGAATACAGCAAGACTCCATTAGAATAAACAACATTACTATGGTGAGTAATTTTTTCTTAGTCCCTAAGGACAAGGATTGAGGGGAGGAGAAAAAGAGAGCGAGAAAGAGAAAGAGAGAGAGAAAGAGAGAGAGGGGCAGCCACCATCATCCCACCCTAAAGGGGTGGAAGCCAAAGGCGATGAGGAGGGCAGTCCTCCCGACCCCTCCCCCACCAGAAGGTGGAAGGAACCCCCCCGTGTACCCAAGGTCACCCCATTCCTGACCTGTGGAAAGGAGGGGAGGAGAAGAAAGAGCACGCAAAGAGAGGGGGAGCCAGAGACTGAGGCCCCAGAGGGATGGTGAGTGGGAATTGTGATGAATGGTGAAGATACACAGAAAGATCAAGAATTACGGTAGGTACATAATTTTCATATCTTATATGTGTCAATCTTCACTATTCATCACATGTGGGTGAGTACTGAGCCTCCCAAAAGGAGGCCTGAAACCCTAAGAAACTAAGCCCCTTAGCTCTCAGTAGGGGAGACACTGGGAGGGAAAACCTTTACGGGCCTGGTGAGACCCAAGACTGGGGAGAGTGAGATGGGGACCACCCAGAGGGGGAAGGAAGTTGCCCCGACAGATGCTGCCTCACCCTATGGGAGAAAAGATGGGTTCGTCAGTATGAGGAGGAAATCACCTTATGCCTGGCCAAGGGTGACAACTGGGAAAGACGCAGGCATGCCATCTGCCTAATGCAGATTGCTGTCCTTATGATTCTGGAAGCTACATCATTAGTGTTGCAGCATGCCCTCGCTTGGTGCCTTGCTAGCTCCAGGCCCCATGTTGAAAGGGCAAAGGCTTGTCTGGCTGCCTCTGAATCAGGCAGGGAGGCTAGGAGCTGACTTAGCCTGGACCACAAGAACCTATCATAGGAAGCATAGTAGGCCTAATGTGCAGCAATTGATAGCAACAACCGTGCCAAGTAGAAGGTCCTCCTCATCCAGAAGTCAAAATCTGCAGAGTCTTGATCTGGGGGCCGGTCATGGTGAAGGGTGCAAAGCCCATCAGGAGTGTCTAGTTGCATCAACCTTGACTGAGGGTGAGGCATACAGTCTGGAGACTCTGGGGGAGGACACAATATCTCTGTCTCAGATCCCTAGGGGCTGGGACTCAGGAAAAGGGTCATTGCCAGAAACGCAATGACACCTCCTGAAAAGGAACAGGCCAGGTGGGCACCACAAGGGTGGCCACATTGAAATCACCTAAAAAGGCATGCGTCAAATGCTCAGGATTGTGAAGAGTGTAGACCAGGGAGGGGCTGTGGACATGGCCTACCTAGATTTTAGCAAGGCATTCGATACAGTCCCACACAAAAGATTAATACACAAGTTAGCCAGTCTTGGAGTGGGTCCCAAGGTGGTAGCCTGGATAAAAAATTGGCTAGACAACAGGATGCAAAGGGTAGTAGTAAATGGAGTACACAGTGAAGAAAGGAGGGTTACTAGTGGGGTACCGCAGGGTTCAGTACTGGGACCGGTCCTTTTTAATGTCTTTATAAGTGACATTGCAGAGGAACTGGAAGGAAAAGTATGTCTCTTTGCAGACGACACAAAGATTTGCAACAGGGTTGATACACAAGATGGAGTGGAAAGGATGAGAAAGGACTTGGCAAGGTTGGAGGAATGGTCAAATGTATGGCAGCTCAGATTCAATGCAAAGAAGTGCAAGGTAATGCACATGGGAAGCAAAAATGCAGGGGAAGAGTACACAATGGAGGGTGAGATACTGACAACGGTAAAAATGGAAAGGGACCTGGGGGTAATTATATCAGATGACCTAAAGGTGGGCAAGCAATGTGAGAAGGCAGTAAGGAAGGCTGGAGGGATACTGGAATGCATAGGAAGAGGTATCAATAGTAGAAAACAGGAAGTTGTTATCTCTCTGTACAGACAATTGGTGAGACCCCATCTGGAGTACTGTGTGCAGTTCTGGAGACCCCATCTCTGCAAAGACATAGACAGAGTGGAGGCTGTCCAGAGGAGGGCAACCAAAATGGTGCAAGGTCTGCACCAGAAGACATACAAAGAAAGGCTAAAGGAGCTTATTATGTATACCCTTGAGGGAAGAAGGGAGAGATGGGACATGATAGAAACGTTCAAGTACCTCAAGGGAATCAGCAAAGTCCAAGAGGGTAACATCTTTCATAAAAAGAGATGTGCAAGAACAAGGGGGCACAATTTTAAGATAGAGGGGGGATGGCTCAGAGGTAATGTAAGGAAGTATTTTTCACAGAGGGTTGTGGATGCATGGAACAGCCTCCCTGAGGAGGTTGTGGACCAAGAACAGTGGGGGAATTAAGAACGCAGGGACAGACATAAGGCAGTCCTGGGGGGGTAGAAGGAAGTAAGCTGTTGGTTAACTAGGATCTGCAGCTTATCTGTTAGGTAGGAAAATGGGCAGACTAGGTGGGCCAAGCAGTCCTTATCTGCTGTCAAATTCTATGTTTCTATGTTTCTATAAGTGGGAGGTGGCATGATATGAAGGTCTTCCAACATCCTCATGAGGAAACACTGATACTCAGCCATATCAGTGGCAGGGGAGATGTAGATGGAAGATTCCTCTCCTCCAGAAGAGGAGAATGAGGAAGCAGAAGACTTCAGAGATCCAGTGGCTTGCTGCTCAGGGGGAGGGTGGAACACCCACTCATCCATAGCCCTGACATATGTAGGGAAGTGAGCAGCTGCACCCCTGAATTGTTCCCAGGTGAGGGGCCCCCTAGGACCAGAAATACCCGGGAGACAAGGAGATGGTGACAGAAGAATGGGGGCCAGATCCACTACAGAAGGGGGGCAATCTCTGTCCATGCAAGAGAGCCCAATGGAAGTCCCCAAGGGTGGAGGAGTTCTGGAGAGCCCAACAGCAAACAGCTGATCAACCATGCTGGAACTGCCTACACTGTACCCTGAAGAATCCCCCCTGTGAGGTGACCAGGACTGTGTGAGCCCAAAAGGATGGTCCCTGGCCTCCAAAGAAAAGGGCACTCTCGAGGAGACAGCGAAGGAAAGACCAGGGTCTGCACTGCATCTCCTCCCAAACCCGTGTTGGTCCCAGAGAAGGGCTGCCACCTTGAACCTAGGCCCCTCGACCCCTCTAACTCCAAGAGAGAGCCCTCTGCCTCAAGAACACCAGCCTAGGCAGCTGGCAACTCTGAGCAGCCCCCGAAGACACCACCCAGGGAGCAGCACCCTCCCTTCCATGGATGCCCTAGTTGACCCTAAAGTTGGGCGATCCAGGCACCCAACAGCAGGAGGTGCCCCAGCTGAGGGATCCAAAAATCCACCAAGTCCAGGATGCAGAGCAATGGCTGCCTGGACCGCTATCTGCTGGTCAGAGCCACTGACCCTAGATTCAGGGACCACCACCTGCTCCTCAGAGGGAGGCTGGGTCCAGACCATCGAAGCCTCTATAGAGGCACCCACAGAAGCTGCAGACTCTGAAGAATCCAGCAGGCATTCCAGATCAGACCAGAAATCCTTCTCTGAAGAAGAGGTGACTGAGGCCCAATGCAAGACCACCTGGAGGCACCCGCTCCTAGCAGGACCAATAGAGGCACCAGTCTGGGTCCCCACACCAGGATCTGAGCCGACCTCCTCCCTGGCACCATTGAACAGTGCTGGAAGAAGAGATAGCCCTGACCACAGCTCCAAAGCTGAAGTTGATGCCAGATACGGTGCTGTCCCCATTGGTGGCACCGCGAACAGCACCGGAGTTGGAGACAGCACTGGCCACAGTGATGTCCCTACCTGCAGAGCCGCAAATGACTTCAAAGTCATGCATGGCACTGGCAATGGTGCCAACAGCCCCCCTGGCACTGCAAGTGGTGCCTTGAGCAAGAACAGTGCCACCCTCAGTGCTGTAACCAGTCCTGGTGCCGCAAATGGCACTGGGGCTGGAAATGGTGCCATCTCCAGCCTCAGTACTGTGAATGGTGCTGAAACCATAAACAGTCACAGAAGGTGCCATAGAACTTCCCATGGCACCTCAATCACCATTGGTGCCTCGAACAGTGCCAGCAGGAGACACAGCACTGAGTGGCAGACCGGCACTGACCATGGTGCCATCAGAGGCCATGGTGCCACAAGCAGTGCCGAGGTCCAAAACTGCACCAGCAGGTGGCATCAAGAACAGTGCCAGCCTGGGGCCCACAGACCCCAGGACATGACACCAGGGAAGCCTTCACCCCCCAAAGGGGCGATTGCCAGAGCAGTGCCTCCCCCCAGCTTCCCAGAGTGAATGGACTGGGCCTCCTGCACTATGGAAGGGGCCCCCACCACAGCCAGTCAAGAAGAGGCAGAAGCCCCCTCCTCCATGGTCCATATAGAACTGGGAGGCAACCTGGAGAAAAGGCCAAGAGACCATGACTTGGCCTGACAAGTGCGCATCTGCCCTCCAAAAGTCAGTGGGGGTTATACGACTTTCCTCACGTGCTGCTCAAGAACTTGACAATCCATGGAAAAGTTGGTGTCACACAAATCCATGTCATGAAGTGGGCCAAGACATGTTAGGCAACGGTCATGCTGGTCGGTAATGGAATACTGATGGCCACACAGGCACTGATGCATGGGAGGCCGCTCCATTTTAGATGACTTTTTGACCCCTGTACCAGACATGATCGATGGTAAAACAAGGTAAAAATAGACTCAACATTGCTATAAGAATAAAAGAAATGGTCTTACCAGTCAGTGGCGTCGAGTAGGTGGCAAAACGGAGCCAACAAAGAATATTTTTCAACGAACAGACCGAACGAACACTAGGCCGTAGATGCTGACTCAGGTCTTCAAGCTGAGCTCCTCACGAGGTGCGACCTTTATGGTGGGAGATGAAGAACTGGTGGGAGGGCGGGGTCGACGACACCTAACGGCCAACCCTCGAGCGCCATGCAGTGTGTTGCCTCAAGGGTGATGCCATTGGTGTGTCAGCTTCGCCCATCCAAAAAAAAAAAAGAGCTCCCATGGGGTCATGACCTCTGGCCACTACCCACATGTGATGAATGGTGAAGACTTACACAGATAAGACTGGCTGGTGCAGATCTCAGTAGAAGCCAAGAGATTGATTATGATGAGGTGGAGAACACCACATGCTCCAGGGATAGTGGAATGGTACAAAGCAGTAGAGACTCTGGCAATCAATTCCAGGCTGCTGCATTACTCACAACTGACCCAACAAAGACACCATCTGATCTCGGACCCATATCTGAAATACAAAACCTCCAGAAGTCAGAACAATGCAACAGTCTCGAGAAAAGACCTGCTAAAACCACCCTGAAGGGATAGGCAATTCAAGATCAAGACCTGAATGTTAAATGTGTATATGAGATGTCTGTTAGCCTGTAAAGCCCAGTTATTAAAGGAGTAATATACCCCCCAGCGCACCATACAGTATGAAGGATACTAAGGATTGCTTGCAGTGTCTGTGACATTAACTACTTGCTTGTTGTACACCCACATATTGTAATGCAACTGTCTGAACTATGCACCATGTCTTGATGTTTCATATCTGTACTGTGTCTTTGTATAAATTCATACTTAATAAAAAGTTTAACTGTAAAAAATAATTTCAACGTGCACAGTTTAACACATTACTGTGTTAAGCATTCATCACACTTATGTGCTGAAATAACACCTTCCCTATGTGCAGTTTAACACAGTACTGGGTTACAATTTCATCACACTTATGTGTTGAAACAACACATTTACACTGCAGTTTAATAAATTAGTGTGTTAAAATTTCACCACACGTATGTGTTGAAACAACACATTCACTATGTACAGTTTAGCACAGTACTGTATTGCAATTTCATCACAAGTTTTTGTTAAAACAACACAGTTACTGTGCACAGTTTAACAAATTAGTGAAAACTTGGAACCCTCTACAGGCTAAAGGACCATTTGATCCCAGAAGCCAGGACAGCCATTGCTTCGAGTGTTCTACTCCCAACACTCACCTATGCAGCCCCTGTACTCCAGGGTGTGGCCAAGCAGGAGCTCAGCAAGCTGCAGACCTTGTACAATAAAGTGGTCCACTTCGCCGCTCTGTCCCATCCTAGGAGCCACCACTGTGAGTCATTATCAAGACTAAGCTGGCCATCTCTCAAAGCTTGCCTAAGGTACCCAACTCTCTGCCTGACTTTTAAGCTAATGAGCCCTACACCTTCCCCAAGCCTTGCTGGACTCATAACTGTTAAATGAAGCCAGGGAATCTATGGACCTCAGGCCAAACTCTCCTTGAGGTCCCTAAGGTGAGGACCAAGGCAGGGTCCATGTCTTTCTCTCATGCTGCCCCCTCCCCCTGGAACACCCTCTCATCGGAGGTTCGGGAAGCTCCATCGTTAACCTGCTTCCGAACTAGATTCAAGACTCATATGCTTGCCATGCGCAAATGTTTATGCCACGGCACCTGATCCTCCCACACTATGCACGCACCTAAGCACTCACCACAAGGACATCACAATCACCTGATTTGGCAGCACTTACACGTTAGTTGTCTCTTCCTCCCTCGAAGTCCCTAGGTGGGTAACAATGAGACCTAGCCAAATCTATTCGCTCCCCTATATTGTGCACATCACTAATATAAAATGTACCTAATATGTAAGAAGTCTTTCTTTTTAATTACAGTCATATGTCCATGATGACTGATTGCCTGCCACAATATCTGTATCTATATCTGTATCTGTATTTACTGTCTCTTTTACCATGTAATAACTGTTAACTCCTGGGTCACTGATGAAAAAGGGACCTCTGGGGACCAGTGGGCCTACCTGGTCATCAAAATTCAATAAATAAATAATGTAGGTTTATTACATTGACCATTAGGTCCTACCTTACCATACCGTTCAACCTCCTGCCTCATAAAACAGGGACAAGGCTTAAAAAAATCAGAGACAAAGGACCAAAATCTTCAAAACTAGTGATATCCACTCAGGAAGCTGGTAGAATAAGGAGCTTAGTGTAAAATGCATGTTCTAAGGAAAAACAAGTCTATAAGTTTAATGTTTGACATTATTGTGTGCTTACAACCCCCACTGATTGGTCATGGAAATACAATTTGTATGAGGGACAGAGCAACATTTTGAGGCAAAATCAGGGATGTCCCTGAAAATCAGAGACAGCTGAAAGTATGTACCTTACTTTGACTGCCATTAATTCTACTGCAAACACAAAGAAGAGAGGTGACAAGAGGCACCCCAGCCTTGTACATTGTTGTATAATAAAGGATGCAGATATATGGCCATTTGTGAGGACTGTGTTCCTTGGTGATGTATACAGATCTGCACACCTGAGTGAATCCTGGCTCTACTGCTACTGCTTGGAAGACAGCAAGAGGTACTCCTGTGCTATCAAAATCAAAATGCCTAGTGGGATGCTAATTCTCCACAGTATTGTAAGTTGGTACACTGAAAGTCAGGTGACTTACCCAAGGTCACACAGGAAGTTAGTTGCTCTGCTCATGTTCAGCTTTGTTGAGTTTCTTTTTCACAGTTCAGTGTTTTAACCAGTAGACCACACTGCTTTCACACTGAATACAGTTTTGAATAATTAATGTGATATGCGCACATTATAACACTCAAATGTTTCTTAAGAAAGGATGACTGTTGGCTTTTTATAATTAACATACCATTTTGAGATGCATTTCCCAGCTGGTTAGAGTTATATTACTGTGAAAAAAAACAGCAGTTACATTAATTCAGCTGAATTTTTGTGATTTCAATTAGGTTTTTAGATGAAGAAGTGGTATGCAAAGCATGAAATTACCTCAGCAGTAAGATTTACCAAGTGAAGCAGTTACATCATTGTCAAGCTTTCTTTAATTAACCATTACTCATGACAATTGACTTATTGTAAAAGACATTTCTTTCAAGACACACATGACTCTATTCTTAGAACTTGTAGTTACCCCCACACGCACATACACAAACGCACCCACATGCACTGATGTAGGTTGAAAACAACCTGCTTCACAACGTTTTCAAGAAATCAAACATGCTTTACAGTGTGCCCCTAATTAAATGCAATCCCTTTTCTCATGCACCAGAAAAACTTAACAGTTTCTCCACTGCATTGTGTTTAGCTTCTAAAAGCTTGGACTGTAATTATTAATTGGAAATTTAGTAAAACTGACCAAGTATTCTTCACACACCAACCTGATAAAAGGGACGCCAGAGCAAGAAGTTTTATACTCACGACATTTATTCAAACGCAGACATGCATAGGCCTGTCATGTTTTGGACCAGGTGGTCCTTCCTCAAAAGAAATCAGCCTATTTTAAGAATGCCCTTATGAACTCCTGGGGTAATGAAAGAGACTTCTAGAAAAACACAAAAGAGGTCACTGGGAAACAGTCCAAATCCCCCCATCCATGCTTAACATAAATGGAGTTACTACACTTGATCCTCAAATCATTGTGGACACTTTCAATACAGCTTTCACCGACCTCAGTACAGTTCTACACCCTGATTTCTTTAATGAAGATGATGTTCCTATGTCCCCAATGATCACTATCTCAAATAATCAATCGTGTTGCTACTTTGAAGTGGTCAAGATGTACCAGGTTTGCAAGTATGTTACCAAAGTCATTAGCAAATCCAGATCCAGCAATGACTCCCTCGACCTCAAACTCCTGTCCCTCACCATAGATGAGGTACTCGGGCCTTTGACCAGGATTTTTAACCTCTCTCCCAGCCTTAGCCAGTTCCCTGACAGGTGGAAGTCTGCCACTGTTACCCCTTTCTAAAAAAGTGGTGACAAAGCTGCCCATGAGAATTTCAGACTAATCTCCATCCTACCTCCCCTCTCCAAGGCACTGGAACGTATTGTCCCTGACCAGCTTACAGACTTTCTGGATAAACACAACATCCTCTACAGGCAACAACACGGGTTCAGAAAAGGACACAGCATCTCCTCGGCACTACTTGAATTCACCAGCACCATCCATAACTCAATAGACAATGGTCAGCAAACTGGCTCCATTTTCATTGATTTAACAAAAGCCTTTGACACCGTTAACCACCGCCTCCTGCTGGTCCAGCACCAAAATGCTGGGCTCTCGCTTGACTCCATTAGCTGGTTCAAAAGCTACCCAGTCAATCGGACCCAAAGAGTAAGAATTGCTGATACTCTTTCTGATGCCAGACCTGTCCGCTCGGGTGTCCCCTAGGGCTCCATCCTGGGACCCCTCCTATTTATCCTGTTCCTAAACTCACTACCGGATTCCTGCCCTGAACAAATCATACTCTACGCTGATGATGCAGTAATCCTAGCCTCACACCATGACCCTAAACTACTGCAAGAAAAACTTCAGCAGGGTTTCTCATCAGTCAAAACCAGCTTACTATATCATAAACTGATCCTCAATCAGAAAAAAACAAAGTCCATGATTTTCAGTAGGTCTCACAACAAAAACAAGCAGTACTACCTTTCCATTATAACCAAGCAAGGAGTCACTCTTGAACAAACACAATCCTTCAAGTACCTTGGCATCACCCTTGACTCCCATCTATCCTTTGCTGCCCACATCAATAATGTTGCGGAGGCTGCTAATACTCGGCTGGGCCTACTGTTCCAGCACAGGAAACACCTAACCCCTGAAGCATTGTCAGTCGCTGTCCATAACTCTATCATTAGTATTATTGATTTTGGACTTATCATTTATGGCTCTGCCACTGCCACCTCTCTCAAACGTGTTACTATCTCCCTAAATAAGGCCTGTCAACTCATCACCGGATCCCACCGTCTCATTCACACATGTGACCTCTACTCTCAAATTGGGTGGCTGCAACTCGACAGTCAAAAAAAATACCAAACCAGCATCACAGCCAAGAAAATAATGATGGTCTTGCTCCTCCCGGAGTCTGTGCTCTCCTTACACCCAGTTACAGCAACTTCAATACAAGGAGGTCCAAACCTCAGTCGCTGCAAATCCCCCAGTGTCGCACAACCCAAGGACAAAACTCATTTGCCTATAGGGCACTCAGCTGGCAAAATTGTCTCTGTAGTGACATCTCAGCCACACCCATGCTCGGTGTCTTCAAGACTAGGCCTCACCTCGACCTGCTTGCCTGCAGCTCCTGTGACTGCTCAACCAAGAAGTACTCACATCTTGCTGCCCATGCTTCCTCATCAAGCACTTCTGACCAACACTGCCCCCATGTTGGCACTTACACCTGTCTGTCCATCACAAGACCTCCAGGCTGCCCTGCCCTCCACCCCCTTTTTCACCCTCCTTCTTTTGCCCCTCCTTCCCACCACCCCTCTTACTCACCTCTCTTCCAGCTCCTTCCGCTTTTTCTTTCCTCCCCTACTCTTACACCCTGTGATCTTCTCTCCCCTCACCTTACTCCCCTCTCTTCTAGCTCCCTTCCCCTTTTCTTTTCTCCCCACCCGCTTACACACCGCGATCTTCTCCCCCCCTCACCCAACCCCCAGACCTACCTCTGTCCTCATTTTGGCCCCTCTCCTTAGTGCTTCCTGTATTCCTTGAAATTGCTTCTCTTTTTAGTCAAATGTTAATGATTCATTTACTGTTACACATACTGTATGCTGTACTCACTGACATGGAACCTTTGTAAAAGAGCCTCAGCTCAAAGGCATTGTTGTAACCCTCGACTGAAATAAATAAAAATAAATAAATAAAATGATTTCTCATTTCTCAGCTTTAGAACTGTAGAAACATAACCAATGATGACAAAAAAGACAGATGGTCCATCCATCTGCCCATGGTTCCCTATCTAACCCAAGATTTTCCCTACAGGGTACTAGCCCTCCATATCCTTCTCCTTCTCCCTCTCTCTCTCTCTCTCTCTCTCCCTCCCTGTTATTGTTGCCCTGAGTATCTACTATACCATTCACTCTATTCCACCAGGGCTTGAAACCATTAATGATTCTGGTGGATACCACCTTGGCTTGTATACTGTGCCCTGGTCTCACCACCCTTTCTGTAAAATAACATTTTATCATATCCCTCATGAAACTTACTCCTGGTAGATTCCAGCCATGCCCTTGTGACCTCACACTGTTTCTCATGCTCAATAATTTCCCAACGTTCACCTTGTTTCTTCCTTTCAGAAAAATAAAGGTCTTTATTTCCTTTCCCCTCTACAGTCTGGTCTCCAGGGAAAGTACATGTTCAGTACCTTGAGCCAATTCTTGTAAGACCTAGCCTGTTGGCTGTGAATCATATTTGTCATCCTTTGCTGCAATGTCTTCAGCCTGTCCTTATCTTCACTGAGGTGAGTACCAAAACTGGGCTCAGTATTCCAGATTTGGACTCTCCAAAGATCCATAAAGAGGTAGTATTACTTCTTTTCTTCTGTTGTCAATACCCCATCTCACATATCCCAGCATCCTATTTGCCACACTATGGGCCTTATTGCACTAGCTTGATTGTTTGAGGAAGTCACTAATGATAATGTTTTGGTCCTGTTCCTCAGCCATAATGCTATGTCTTGTCACACCCATCCAGTACTCTGTACTGGGCTCTTGTACCCTAGGTTAATCACATTGCACTTTTAACATTGAATTTCAACTGCCAAACCTCAGATCACCGCTGTAGTTTTTGCAGATCACTTGGTATTTCCCTGATTCCCTCATTCTATCCACACTCCAACAGAGCTTAGTGTCATCTGTGAAGAGACACAACCTGCCCTGAATTCCTTATCTGATGTTGTTGAAGAACATGCTGAAGAGGACAAACCTCCATGGTACCCCATTCATGACCTCCATCTCTTCTGAGCTGACCCTGTTAACCTCAACTGTCTGCTGCCTCCCCTTTGGTCAGTTATCTATCCATCTTACTATGTCCTTAGCTGCTCCCAGATCCTCCATCTTCTTGAGCAATCCTCCATGAAGCACTGAGTTGAAAGCCATGCTGAAGTTGAAGTAGAGTAAACCCATGGCATGGCCCGTATGCAATGCCCTTGTCACCCAATCAAATAAAACTATTGTTAGTCTGACAAGACTTCCCTGCCATGATTCCATGCTGTTTACATTTCTGGAAACAATTGCTTTTCAGGCAGTCCACAAGGTCCTCTTTAACCAGTGACTCCATCAGCTTCCCTACTATAGAGGTCAGACTGACAGGTCTGAAGGTCCCACTTGTTCTTTGCCCTCCTCCTTATTCAATGGAACTATGTCCACCACTGTCCAGTCCTTCAACTATACACATCTGTAATGAGCTGTTGAATAGTACTACCAGGGGTTCAGCTAGTTCCACTGTCAGTTCTCTGACCACCATCCAATTCATCTAGTCTGGCCCTGGAGCCCTATCTATTTTTACCACTGCTAGCCCTTCCAGGACCCTTTTGCATGTAAATACTGACTGCCTTATTTCCCAACCCACTTTGTGGCTGCTGTGATGCCACTCTCTGACAAGTGCCCACTGTCTTTTCTTGTGAAGACACAGCAAAAGTAATCATTAAAGATCGCAGCCTTTTGCATGTCCTCTTTTATCACCCTACCCACCTTGGATAGCCTAAAAACTCCTCCTTTCCTCCTTTTTTCCCTATATACCAAAATAGTTCTTTTTTTCTTATCTTGTCCATATCCACAATATTATTTATTTATGCATGTATGTATGTATGTATGTATGTATGCATGCATGTATGTATGTATGTATTTAAATGTTTAATCAGGAAATACATACTGAGCTGGAAACAGTCTATTTCCAGATGTGTCCTGGAGGAGAGGGGCGTAGGTCATACGAACAATAAAAAAATAAGGTAAAACACAATAATACAGTTTTACAAGCAGAATAATAAATACTAAGGAATACTTAGGATCATACTAAGGAAAGAAGGGAGCTAGAAGGCAGGTATTGCCCATGATCTCTCATGTCACATTAAGCTAAATAATAATTTAATTTCTGCCCTGTTAACAGAAAATTATCCAGTCATTTCTTAAATCCATCCTTATTCTTGCTAATGATTATTTCGGTAGGTAACTTATTCCAAGAATTTACAACTCTAAGGGTAAAAACATACTTGCTTCTTATATAGTAAAAATGTTTGCATGCGAGTTGAAGTGAGTGACCTCTAGTGCCATGAATGTTGTTTTTGAATTCAAGACCAAGCTCAGTCATCAGGTAAGGGTCATGAACAATATCATATAGGAAGAATAAATCACCTCTTAACTGATATGTCTCCAAAGACACTAAATTCAAGAAATCTAGTCTATTCTCATATGGCAGATTATAAAAAAATGTATATATGTTTAGTGTAATTCTATTGGACTTTCTCTAGTTGCCTACAGCTAGATTTTCTAAAAGGGCACCACAACTGGGATGCATACTCGAGGTGAGGTCTCCCATATGCTCTAAATAGAGGCATCATAACCTAAGGATCCCTTGATTTTATGCTGTGTCTTATTGACCAAATCACCTTATTAGTTTTGTTAATGGCCTCATTAATTTGTTTGGAATACTCAGAGTCACGTGATACTAAAATCCCTAAATTCCTTTCATCACAAGTAGTTGCCAGTGTAGATCCCCCTAAAACATATGAGACATTGGGGTTATGTTTGCCCAAGTGCATAACTTTACACTTATGTGTATTCAATTTCATTCCCCATTTAGTAACCCATATGAACATCTTATCTAGATTTCTTTGAATAGTCTCTGCCTGGTCAGCATTGGCACAAGGACTGCCTATTTTAACATCATCAACATATTTAATAGAAGCGGAAATAGTCTCCCTAGTCATATCTGATATAAAGACCTGAAAAAGGGTAAGACCCAAAATAGAGCCCTGTGGCACACCATTTGTAACACTTCCCATCCTAGAAAGTTGACTATTTATAACAAAACACTGGGTTCTTCCTGACAGCCAGTTACATATCCAGATAATAATGTGTATATTGAATTGAAATTTACATAGTTTGTCTTTTAATGCCCAATGAGGCATCACATCAAAAGCCTTACTAAAAACAATGAAAATGACATCACATGGGGTTCTTTTATCCAGCTGAGACCTTAAAAGTTCATATAAACACATCAGGTTAGTTAGACAACCTCTGTCCAGTTTGAAACCATGCTGCTCAGGGTCATGTATGTCAAGAACTGGTGAAATAATAACTTTACTGAGACTTTCTAGTATCTTACAAATGGAAGAGGTGAAACTAATAGGTCTATAGTTCTCCAAGATTGTTTTGGAGCCTTTTTGTATGCATCAGGATCACATGAGTGGTTTTCCATTCAGCAGGTACAAAGTTTTTCAATAGACAACCTTTATAAATTAGTTTCAAACGATATGCAAGGCATTCATCCGAAAATACAATAAATGGCCAGTGATGTGATCTAGGCCAGGGGAAGTGTTACCCTTTTGTAGAAACAACTTTTTAAGTATTAACTCAACTAGAAAGGTTACATAGTTGGCTTCTTCATGAATAATAGGATGATCCAATTTTTGTTGTGAGCCAAAAACAGAACTGAATTTCTCATTAAAAATACTGGCCATCTCTTTGGGATCATAGATTAATTTGCTTTCCTGTTGTATTGGCCCCACTTGAAAAAGCTGTTTTTTAGAGAATTAAAATAAGAGAAACAAATATTTGCCATTAGATTTATTTGCAGTCTTCGCTTGATGATACTCCCATTTAATTTTGGCCCTCTTAATTTTAGCCTTACATTTCTTTTGAATTTTCTGAAAAGCAACCCAATTATCATTTGTTCTAGATTTGAGATAAGTACGGTATTTTTTATTTTTCTGTTTTAGTGGTTTTTTAATAGATTTATCTAACCATTTTGGGCAGTGTTTTTTTGTTTTTGTATTTTAGGCTAGAAGGTATATATTTATCCCTTAAGTCTGTTAGAATATCTCTAAAAATATTCCAGCAATCTGAGATTGAGCAATTCGGAAATTGAATGTCCCATTTAATGGTTTTTAAAAACACTTTTCATTTCTGTTATTTTTGCTTTGTCATAAAGATAAATTTTAGAAGTACCAATATTATATGTAAAGTCTTTCTGCAGAGTAAATAAAATAATGTTATGATCAGTATTACCTACTGGGATGGAATACTGACATTGTCGAGCACTAAATGATCCATGCAAAGCACAAGGTCCAGGATTCTATCCCCCCCATTAGGTGTTGTAACATATTGTTTAAGCTAGAGCTAGCCACAAATTGACAGAAGCTTTTTTACCATTGTGGGAATTAGCTGTAGTATTGCTCCAATTTACATCACCTAAATTGAAATCATCCATGATCATGATATCACCCAATTCCCCTGCTTGTTGAATTTCCATGACAATTGCATCAAAAATATCAGAAGTTGAATCTGAAGAGTGGTAACACATACCCAAAATAAGAGATTCAGAAGTATCAAGAATTAACTTGACCCATAGAGTTTCAGTATCAAATTCATGGGTTTTTACTTTATCTGTGATATCAATGGAAGTAATATTACTGTTGATAAACAGTGCTACCCCACTGCCTTTCCTAGAAAGGTGATTATGTTTGTGAACATTATAACCTGATAAACTAAAATCCCAGGATACCTTGTTTTCCCACCAGGTTTCAGAAATATATATGATATCAACATTATCTTGACTGATCCTCACTTTTAATTCATGAGCCTTGTTATTAGGGCATCTGGCATTAAAATACATAAACTTTAATTGAGTGCTCTCACATGGATGGCCACAAACATTTTTATTATTTAGAGAAATAGGATCATTCTTCTTCTCCCCATGGTAAGTCAGTTTAAATGCCACTTAATGGCCTCATTTATGTGTTTAGCTAACATGGTGCTGCCTCTCCAGCTTAAGTACAGCCCATGCCAACAGTATAATTCATATCTGTTTGCAAAGTCTTCCCAGTGGGTAATGCATGTTATTCCTTGTTTAATGCACCATTTTCTGAGCCACTCATTAATAGATTTAATTTTGTGAGTTTTAAATTCTGAAGCTCTGGGGACTGGGAGGATCTCAAAAAAGCAAATGTCATAACCCAGTTCCACCAATTTGTTAGTCAGGGCAACATAATCTTGCTTTATTATTTCAATAGTGTCATGGTTAATATTATTGGTTCCTGCATGTATTATCACTAGTGGTTTATCACCACTGTTGTGTAAGATGTCCCCTACCATAGAGGTAATATCAGATAGTTTAGCTCCTCTAAATGTTGAGCAGGTTCTACTAGATTTATCTATATTGCAAATTCCCAAATTGTTTTACCAGGTGAGACACACTAAGCTGAAAGCTTGTTTACAGGTGCAACCTGAGAGCACAGGGAAGTTAAGTGACTTGCTCAGGGTCACACAGTATGCAAGTGGGGGGTGTGGGATTCAAACCCAGGTCTCCAGATTTGCAGCTCAGAGCCTTAAACCACTGCGCTATACTGTTTCCAATCAATATGCTTTGAAATAGAGTCCCCTAAAACAAAAAGTTGTTTGGGACTCAGGATGGAAGAATTCATTGATTCTGTATCAAGTTCCATATCAGTGGCAGTATTAAGAGTCACATGTCCCGCATCAGAATGGGGGGGTTAAAAGTGGGGGGATACTGATAGTAGAACTTGTAGTATTGCTGCTAGTTGATGGAAAGGTCACTAGCAACCACAGTTACCACAGGGATCAGATTTTTATTACAGTAGCCCGTATAGAGGTTTGTGGGAGCAGCTTCAGAAGGGCTTATAGTGCTACAACAAGCTTGGGGGGACTGGTTGATAATATCATCAACTTTTACTTGGACGTGAATATTATTCTCATTCACAATGGAATCCCCTATAGAGATCAAACCTTATGGTTTATAAGAGAAATGTTGGGTAATTAGTTACATTAGCTTCTAAACAGTTGTATTGGAGTCACTGGGGTTAACCGGGGGGGGAGGGGGGATAGTGTCAAACTTATTAAAGATGGATATACTAAAATGTTGTGCTTTTCATCCATTCTTTTTAACTTTGGAATTCTGCATTAATGACCAATTTTCTTGCGTATCATCATTGACATCCTCTTCCCCTATTTCTCTTTCTACTGATGGGATCTGGAATTTCTCCATTTTGAGAGTTAAATGTAGATTCTGACTGTGAGCCATGGGCTGATGCAGATAGTCCCAAAGCTGATTCATTCATTCATATTGGCTATATCTAGACTTAATTGATTTTCACCTGAGGCCAGCAATTGTTGAGTCACACTAGATGTGTCATTCCTGGTCTCCAATTTGTTAGCCATTTCCTTTTGACTTATTTACAATAAAGCCAATCTGGTGTTGAAAGAGTTGATCCCCTTCAACACAGAAACATAGAAACATAGGAATCTGTTGGCAGAAAAGGACCCCACAACCAATCCACTCTGCCTGAACCCCCCCCAGGAAGACATCCACCCTCCATTCCCAGTCTTCCCTCTGTTGGTTAGGCCCATGTATGTATCCCAAGCTCTTTTAAATTTGTCCACTGTATCTAACCCCCACCACTTATTCCAGCAGTTTGTTCTATGGCCCCACCATGCTCTCAGTAAAGAATGTCCCCCTGATGTCACCTCTGAATCTTCCCACCTCCAGTTTGAATGCATGCCCCCTAGTAGATTTGTCCTCATTTGCATTTATCACAGATATAACTTTGCTTAGGTATAAACCCTTTCATTATTTTATACATCAAATGGCTAATATATTTAATTCCTACATCCCCATCTAGAATCATGATTGAGTCTGCCATTCTTAAATAATAGTAGTCAATAATTAATGTGCAAGATCTGAAGGCAATATTATCAATGTGGGCACTAAAACTATAATGGGGTAAGGTTTTTATGTAGAAGTAATGTCACAGATCTTGAAATTTATCTGTCATAGCTTTAATAGGAAAATTGAGCTCAGATTCAGTATCAGTAGATAAGCCTTCGCAAAGCACTCTCTATACTGCTATTTATGTATAGGATTCATAAGGCAAAATTCTAGAATTTCAGATGGTAGAGAGATAGTATACCTTGCCATTTTCACAGCTTTCCATGCCTGACACACATGACACGTAGACATGTGTGTGACTCCATGCGTGGCGATGACTGTGCCTCACTCAGCCTGCCCTACTCGCAGAGGGGCGAGTTTAAATATCACAAGTGACCTGGAAGTCTTCCTGGGGTCACCACAGTCCATTACACTACCAATGCAGTGTTTAAAGCTTAAATCCAACACTAGACTCGTTTGTGGAGTTTCTAGTGGAATAACTCATGGGCTCCTAAGCCCCTTGTATAACAATACAGCCCAGTAGTGTTTTTGTAGTTCGTGAGGGCTCTCCCCCAAACTACTAGAGCCCTCCCCTTCCTGTCATTCATCTCCATAGGGAGATGCTACCCCAGCCAGTGTGCAGAGACAACTGTAAAACAGATTAAAATATTATAGGAAGAATACTGTGGTAAATTAAGGCATCTAGAAAATAACACAGACTCTAATATATACAGAAAGGGAAAAATTGCAGAACAGTAAGAAGAGGGCAAGACTAGAGAACAGAGAAAAAGAGGAAGAGTCACAAGCAGTTGCAGATAGGATGACAAAAGTCTGAAAGAAGAGACTTTAAGGAGGAAGCAGAAGAGGCAGAATGTATAGGAAGGGGAAGGGAGGACCAAAATTTTGGAAAGTGGTAAGAAAAAACAGATTGGCCAGCAATAGATTTTCTAGAAAGAAAAGAGAGAGAATGGAAAGTATTGTGGAAGAGAGGGTAGGAGGAAGAAGGAGGAAGTGAAAAAAGGGAAATGAGATAAGAGGGAAGAATGCCGAACCAGAATTTGGATAAACAAGAGACACAATGGAAAAGGCACCTAGCATCAAGAGAGGGAAGGGAAACAGCTGAGTAAAAAGAGCAATGGTGAGTATGAGAGGGGCAATCTATAGCAAAGTGGCAGAAAGAATGAAAAAGGGGATCCCATCTGGCAAGGGAGTATTTAGGACCACTATTGTAGACTAAATCACCATAGTCAAAATTGGGAAGGATAATTTTTAGGACAATTTTTCGGCATCTGGTTTTGGCTCCCTAACCATCTCTTTGCCTCATTATTTCTAAATACATATTATCCATGTTCATCCTCCCCCTGCTTTTCTTGGTATCTGCTGAAGTATTTGTTTTACCCTCACTGCTCCCCTGACCCTTACTGAGAACCATAATGGTCTTTTATACTTGTTACATTTGGTTACCATTCTCATGCATAACGTAGATGCCTTGAGAATTGTACCCTTCATTAAACCAGATCTCTCTTCCACACCTTCTATGCTGTCTAACCTGATTAACTTCTCCTGGACCACCTCTCTCAACCTATTGAAGTCTGCCCTTCTGAAATCAAGGTCCTCAGCTCTTGATTGGGATTTTCTGATCCCAAGGGCCAGTTCAGATCAAATGGAGTTGTGGCTGCTGTTCCCTTGTGGCTTCCCTACTCTCACAGTTCCTACCACCTCTGAGTTGGTGAACACTACATTGAGAATGGAAGCCTGCCTCATGGGTTCTTTAACTAGCTCTACCAGTAGACAGTCGTGGAATGTATCCAGCAAGGCTTGACTTCTGGTGCTCCTTGCCGCTGGAACATCCTAATCAGTATGATGGCAGTTCAGATCACCTACTACCAAGGCCCCTAGAATTCTGCAGCTGCGGAATTTTGCGTAGAACTTGCAATCTACCACAGAACTTCTGCGGTGCCGCAAAATTCAGTCTTCTTGCTGATTTTTTATTAATATTTCTGTTTTTCCATAGAATCTGGTTCCCTTCCCCTCTTTTTATATCCTAAACCCCCATATGCTCAGAATATGATGTTATCATTGCTATAACATCATACATTAGCTAATGAAATGGCTGCAATCTGCAACAGAAGTGAACAGTCACTTATCTACCACAGCTCCTACTGCCAGAGACGGTGGCACAGCACAACATGTATGGTGATATTTGCTCAACCTGCACTACAGCCTAATACAATTTTCAGTCTTACATTATTGCACTAGGGCCAGCTTAAACAAAACCTTGTCAATAGCACAAACCTGTTAAGTCCATACCTCACTTTATACAAACCTATTTGTGCCTTTAAGGTATAGAGATGCCATCTTAAATGAATAACTGGCAAAACTAATTTAACTGTCATTTTTAAGAAAAATAAAGTTATTATGCTAAAAAAGCTGAATATAATAATATGTAGACCTGTTGAAAGAATAGACTTGTTAAATAAATAATTGCACTGTACACATTTTTGCCAGGGTTATTGATTACATATTGTCATTGGTTGATAGAATCACCTAAAAGTTATGGAGAAATATGTGCAGGGACAGCTGTTGGACCATAGGGTAGCATGCTGTGTTTCCTTGCCGGCAACTCAGGTTCAGAGATTAGCTCTGGGAGCTGGCTAGGCAGCACAAGGATTGGTGGAACACATCACTGCTCGGAGCCTGGGAAGGTATGGTGCAGTGTTCTGTCACGTGGTAGACACATTGTACTGGTCTGGAGAGCTCTATCTCACAATCGGTTCACATGCATGTCATGGCCTGATGATGTTACGCAGTGTGTCAGGGAAAGCAGGTTGACATCAAAAATGAGTTTTGCAATAACTCCTCTATTCCATTTCTTATGGGACCTTTATGAATAAGGATGAAAGTTCATCGAAATAAAAAAAAAAATATATATATATATATATATATATAACACACACACACACACATACAGTATTTCTGTCTCTCTCACCACACACACACATACACACACACACATTTGTATGTATGTTACAGATTGCATACAATTATATAAGTGATACACAGTGGGAACCTCATGAGTGGTGTAGAAAGCACATACAAATATATAAGTGATAGATAGTGGAAACCTCATTAGTGGGATAGATAGCATGCATATAGAAATACCTCATTTACCACATACGATCCCCTCTGCATATGTCATATATTTAACAGGCTAGGACCTTAAGGGAGAGACATTTGTTTTACCTTTTTAGGCATAAAATTATTTTTATAATTCTGTTATTTTTTGAACTAGTGTTGCTGTGCTTTCCACCATCCTGATTGCTATAGAAACTGCCATGAAAGTGAAGTCAGGATGACAAGCTGTCACTGTGATGTGGTAGTTTGTTAGTGCCACAGAACTTCTGCAGAAATTACAAACCACTGCCACAGAAGTTCTGTGGCAAATGGTAGTCTTGCCACAGAACTTGGTCCCACTGTGCCACAGAAAAGTAGGGGCCCTGCCTACTACCACTACTTTCCCATTTGCCACTCCCATTTCTACAGTACAAGTCACATTAAACTGTCTCAGCAATGAAATGGTTTGTCATTGTTTTTTACAGTTGGCAGTGCATTGGTAACTCATATTGCATTGTTTTTTAATGCTTAACCATCTCAAGAGCAATGTTTTTAAAAAGTTTTTGTAACCCAGTTTGAATGCATCTGCAGTCTAGTCACAATGCAATGCAAAACTGAATTTTAACTCTTAAGAAACAGTTTGTGCAGGGCTTTGTGCTGGATAAGGAAACACATTTGCAACTCAGTCAGAAATAGGGGTGGGTGAAAGTGCAGATTTCCACCATCGTGGACGTTCCGCAGAATTTCGAAGGTTTTGCAGAATTTTCCGCTCTTTCACCTGTGGCAGAATTCCAAACTTCCACCAAATAACTGCAAATTTCTGCCTAGTACTGTGGCATTTAATTACAAACTGCAAACTTTCTACATGACATGTGAAAATAAAGTCTCTTCCATTACTTCTGCGTTTTTTTCCCCGCAGTTTAATACATAAGCCACAGAATTGAACACTGACACTGATCAGTTCTGAGGAGTTTTTTTCCCACAGTTTAATACATTAACCCTAATTTCTTACATTTATTCTTCAGTTTTCAGTGGAATTTCCACAAAAGTTAGTGACATGATTTCCGAACCTCTGTGGAAGCAAAAATCTGACTTTCACTGAAATTCCGCCTGGCAGAATCTTTTTTTCACACAACCCTAGTCAGAAATGAAAAAACAACTCATTGGAGGAACAGTTTAATGTGGCTTTACACACAAAAAAAATGTCCCTTTCATTAAATAACGTCTAACTAAAAAGTTAAGCATTAAGCTTGACCATTAGTTGGGGGATTTTATTCAACTAATGTGTAATCCTTGCTATCTAGCGATTAGTTGAGAATTGTTTTATTTACGTGTGCATTTGTTGAGAAATGAGACTTTGAAAAATACTGTAGTTAGGGACTGATTGAATTTTTCAACTTAAACAGAATCTAGCTTGAGAGTTAGTTGTTCATTTGACTTAGAAAAATGTTCTGTTATTAATTACTTGAAATGCAAATTTTAGAAAAATTTTCAATTATCAATTACTTGAGATTTTAACTTAGATTTTTTTGCAGTCAGTAACTACTTAATAATGGCCCACTTTGAAGTCTAGGCCTAAAGTAAAACAAGTGAAAGTGAGTCATGAAGAATCCACAGTCAAGGAGAACCAATCTAAAATAATGAACAACTGGAGGACAAATATCAAATAACTGCAGGAGGGGATCAAACCAACAAAACAAAAGACCAAATTAAGAATATGTAAAATTCAGAAATGCTAAACAGAATAGTAAGGGATTCCCCTTCTGCAGCATAAAGGGGTCTACTTGGAAGGTCTGGTTTAGAGGCCTAGAATGTTCACCTTTAGGGAGGATTTCCTGATGGGGTGAACTGATATGGGTCTTAGGATGTTATCCAACTGCAACAAGAAGGATACTCAGCTTCGGTAGGAGGCTGGTCTGTGGCTGAAAGGGAGACCCACCTACAGGGAGGGCAGTCAGCTGTGGTTGTGAGGTTGGTTCAGCATCTGAGAGTGGTCCAGATGGAGGGAGAGGTGTCAGCTGTGGAGGACAATGCTAGTATATGGGTGGCAAGGGGGTTCAAATGCAGGGAGGAAGGTCAGCTGAGGGCTGACACAGGATAAGAAAGGGTGGTCTAGTGTCAGGAGGTGGGACCGTTGAAGGTGGGGAAACTAGCTCTTAAGCCCCCCTCCCAAGCCATGGTGCCATACTCCCTATCCTGCCCCTCCTTGCACTGGAAGCACTCTCTCCAGCCCCATCTTCAGGCTTCTCAGCTCCCATAACCATGTTGTCAGGCTCTTGACTGCCCTCGATCATGACCATAGGCTCCCGATACCCCCAATCAATGTCATGGCTGGGGATAGCATGGTTTGGGTGGTACCATAGGTGGTCCTGATGGGAAAGGAGGGTGAACATAGGTGGGGGAGTCTAGTATGCAGGTCCTCTGTGAGGTCCAGTTTTGAGAAAAGGGTTGCCATAGCTGGGAAGCATGGTCCTGGGGGGTCGCTTTGGTGATTCAGATGGATAAATAGGCTCTGAGGGGGTCCTGTAGGTGGTCTGTGAGGGCAGAATATGGCCCCAAGGGAAGACCTGCCTGCCTGCCTGCAGCCAGTCAGGCATCCAACCCACACTTAACCCATCTCCTCTCTCCTCAACTACTCCCCTGGTCGGGACAAGAGTTGGTAGCAGTACAATAAAGCAGGTGCTGTCTGCATGAACTAATATTTAAATTAAAAAAAGTAAGTTTCTTTTAATGTTGAGGGTGTAATAAAGGATCGCCATGGCTATTAGTGGGGTCAAGGCAAGTTTTCAGAGCAAGGGACTTCCCAAGGGTGGATCTATTCAAATTTATTTAAATTGCTCTAGAATGGAAGCATAGGGGTGAGAAGGTGACCCTATTCCAAATGATCTAAATTTATTTAAATTGCTCTCCTGCTTGGAGCATAGGGCTGTAGTGGGTGGCATTCAAATTAGCTACCAGAGGTGGAGCACAAGGTAGGGCAGGCCCTGAGTTAGACAGTAAATAGGACTCCCCACCACAAAGACCAAAGGCAGGGTAAAGCCCCAGTTATAGCCACGCTAGCCAATTGGGCTAGTGAATAAGGGCTGGCTGGCCTAAAAGTTGTTTGTTTTTATTATTTATTCAGAAATAAATAGTAACTGGCTACCTTGGCTACCACTGGGGTTGTTGTACCCTGCTTTTGCTTCTTCTGGAGCCCTGTTCATTATCTAATTCAGGACCTGTCCACTGCCATCTACTCTGCCTCTGCAAGCTACCTAATTTGAATGCCAACCACCAGAGTTCTTAAGTGACTGAACATATGGCTTTGATTTGTTATGCATTAACCTGATTACCCCTTCCCCCCAGGATGTATCTAAAAAATAAGCTGCTACTCAGCTCCGTACATCTTTTCTCATGAAACTTTCATAAGGAAAAATTGAGGAAGATCTTTGAAAAGTGAAAAACCAAGGCCAGTGCCAAACCCTCATTTTCCATTTGTTTGGTATTTTGACTTTGTCATAGCCAGGTGGGTAACCCCCTATGAACAGAGCATGTCAGGAATTATGGTTTTCGTTTCCTTCAAGGCTTTGTCAAATGACATAGAGATGCAACAGACTAAAACTATATGCTCTTGAATGCATCAAGGAGCATGTAAACTACATGTGCATCAGCTTACCATCTCCCACTAGTGTAGTAGTTTACTAGGGAGTCATAACATGACGACTCATACAGCATCAAATGGTAGTAGGATAATGCGCCCCATAGCTTCCTGCTGCCTCAAACACTGGACTCACAATTGAAGTGATGAAAAGGCAACTGTTGGGCAGTGCTAGCTGCATGTAAGCAGCGAGTGCCCATGGATAATCCACAGCAGTGGACTAATAAAGAACCAGGAGCCTAAATTATCAGGAACCACAGGTGAAGATAAGGAAGAAGGAGGTGGTGTACATCGCAAAGGAGCCAGACAAGGTGCCATGACTAAGAACAACAACATGGTGAGTATGATGCAGGCGCCAAGTGTTTTTATCTCAGGAACACTTGAGAATGAATCTTCCATTTCTCTCTTTCTTTTTTCCCCAGAAAGAACAATGTCAGAGGGCCATGTGTGTGGTGGGCATTCCTCTGTGTGGCACGTATGGCGGCACATGGAGCTAGCTGCTCCTTGTGACACAGAGCAAGCTAAGTATAGGGTATGAGCTGTGCTGATATGGCCCACCATACCCCTCAACTGCCTCAGATTATGAGGACGTTCTTCATTTTGGACCTCAAAGCTGTTCTTTCCCTCTTTTTCAATCGGTCATGAATTGGGGACTGCTGTGAGTGCCTGTCACGTGGGTCCTGAGCTTGCTCCCCCCATCTGCATTGGACCCTTTTTATACATTTTTTAAATGCCAAATTGGAATGGGTACAACCATGCAAACTGGAGGAAAGTAAAGTTGTGACTTCAGTGGGGGAGAGGTACAGTATTGAGACAGGTGAGGTAAATTAAAAGATACTGGGACAGAGTTTTAAAGACCTGCTGAACCACTGTAATTTATGGAGATTTAGGGGCTTTGTCACACCCCAGCTGTGTCAGGGACCCTTCACTGTATTCAAAAAGTGCAGGGTCCCTGTGCCAGAAATCTGGGATATGCCTCAACCACAGGCATGCACACCTACTGGCAGTGCCACAGGGATTCAGCTTCCAACCCCCACCCCCATTGGTGCAACCAAAGAGGTGCCAGGGTGACTAAGGGTGGTGAGCACACCCATGCCTGGCAAGGGGGGGTACTAGGGTGGCATGAGCAAGGGGTGGCATATTGGTGATTGGGAAAGGGTGGGCAATCAATCAGAGCAGTTGCACCCAGAGGGAGTACCAAATATGGCACATTACTTGCACGGACACAGAACTGTGAATGAGGGATATAGCCACACAGTGTCATGGCCCAATGTTGGCAAGGCCCCGGCAGCAGTCCCCAGGGCCATGCTCACCTTGGGCCATGGTACTGTGTGCTGCTATACCCCTCATTCACCATTCTGTGTCCGTGCAAGTAATGTGCCATATTCGGTACCCTCTGGGTGCAACTGCTCTGATTTGATTGCCCATCCCTTTCCCAATCACAGTCCACCAATGTGCCACCCATGCCCATGCCACCACCCCCATGCCTGTAATGGCCCTAAAAACACTTGCCACAGTGTCTTCAGTGGTGCAAGGGGCTTAGACCAGGTTTTCCCTAGTCCATCTCCAGCCCATTGCTGCAGCCACAGTGGAGCTTCTTGCATCCCAGAAAAGGGGATGTTGCAGCGCCACCATGGCACAAGCCCCCTTGTGGCATGGCGCACCCTCATTTGGCTTTGAGGGTGGTGCAGCACCACAAGGATGCAGCAGCTCATGATTCAGATGCAGATCATGTTTCTCAATAGTGAATGCCACATCTTTTGATGCTAGGTGCAGATTGCTTCACAACTGTTTGACGTAAGCACCTTGCATCCATCATAGGGTGTTGACCCCCCCCACACACACACACAGACTGAGTGCTGTTAATGTATTTCCAGTACATTTTGAACTTTTACTCATAACTTGGTTATTTTTTTGTACTGACTTATGCTGAGTACGCAATTCACTAGACATGGAAGTCCCAGATGATGTGTCCCTTGTCTACTCAGAAATAAACTGTTCTGTCATGCACACTGCTGTTGTACTTTACGTCTGTAACAAGAACTTCTTGTATGTTTTTCTGTTTAGCTCTCAGTGTACACCTTGTACCCGGATCGCACCTGGAAATGAGCCTCTGCTCAGTGTGCCTTTCCTGGTCACCAATTTTAAATAAATAAATAAATATATTTTTTTTTTTTATATTTTTCCCCAAGATATTCAACGTGGCCTTTTTGGGAACTCACCTTATGAACAAGGTCTGTGAATTTCTTTCAAACCTGTCCCACAAGGTGACTTTATAGTCACCCTGTGAAATCACCTTTTGGGCTGGATTTGAAAATGTTCACCTATCCGGTTCAAGAGGTGGAAGTCTTAAGAAGACTATATTGAACATTTGGGGTCAGAATTTAAAAAGAAAAAAGTTCTGAAGGTACATTGAAATTTCTCAACACTTGATCAAAACCTTTGCAATTTTCAATATTATGATCCCAAATTTTCAACATAGACATTTTTTCACTCCACCCCATGTATGCGATAGGTGCTGTTTTTTTTTCAAATCCTGGCAAAAATGGGTTTTCACACCTGTGGCGTGATATGCCATTTAGGGCCGAGATTAAAACATTTTCACTTACCCAGTTTGTGAGGTGGGGTCATAACACTGTGTTGAAAATTTAGGTTCAGAATATCCCTCCAAAAATGATGAAGTAGCATGTTTGCACAGATGGCTGTTGACCCAGTAGGGACCTTGCTTTCCCATGCCAGTGACCTGAGTTTGGGTACAACCTCAGTGAGCCAGTTGAATGGGCCAAGGCTGGCAGGAAGCACTGCAATATGTGGCACTGGCCCAAACCTGAGGAGGGACAGAACAGGTGCACATACAACACCCTGTGGTGGGCAGGGAAGCCTTCCTTTAAAAGGGGTTGACATATGTATCGAGGCCTGATGGGCCCATGCACTGCGTTGAGATGGGTTGCAAGAAAAATGGTAAAGAGTGTACCTGGCAGGGTGAAAGTTTGGTTGCTGCAGGCCCTGCACCAATGATGGTCCCTCTACTGTATTAAGCTGCCCAGCACAGTCACCCTCCATCTCAGAAACTTGTACTTTTGGTTACCCCCCCAACACACACACACACACACACGCGCACACACGCACACACACACACATTCCCCCATGACAGGGATAGGAAGGGGATGAACATCTATCCCCCTCACTGGCAGCTACTTTGACAGTCTGTCACCCTGTCAATGTTGCAGGCATGCAAAAGGTGATGGCTTCATCCTGCCCTGCAGGGAGTCAGTAAGTGGAGCAGATTGCACCCCTCCCAGAGGAGAGACACCCCGGGACACCAAATCCTGTTCATATCCCCCACACTGATGTCCATGAGCAACCCAAGTCTGTTCCCAAACAAGAGTTGCTACTATGGTAGAGGTTATCTACCCTCTGAACCATTTCGCTTCAAACCCCCCCCCAAAAAAATATAATCCCTTTCCACCGACACAGCTCAGTGGTATTTGTAATAATTATACTAACCCATTTTCCACTTTTTCTACAGGTCCAGTGGAATGATAAAGACACCAAACCTGCCGTTGGAGAACACCGACCACATGGATCAGATAAGTATTGTTTTATGATTAGAGTACCTCGTTTGTCCCAGTTAGTAATGAAAGAGGTGCAGCTCCTTTGTGACCCCATTGCTATTCTTATTTTACAGGTACAACTGGATGTTTTCTCAAGCCACCCAGCTCCCATCCCACGGGTCCCCAGGAGCCAGGTAATAAATCTTTATTGTCACAAAATAGCTCAGTCACCACAAAGGTGCACATATACCTAGGAAAAAATATCAAAGTAATACACAAAACTGCTCGGCAGCAGTCAAGAGTCAAGTAAGCATCAAAAACAGTATACACAGTGCTATAAGACATTAATTTTGGAAAAATGCATTTGACATTTATTTGTGCAGAAAGGTAATTGTTGCCTGGTCATACCAGTGCATATAAAGCTAGACTATAGGAAATCAGTCCTGTACCATGAACTTTGTGGTCACTGCTGGTTATCTCCTCAAAAAATGCCGTCAGATCTGGAGCTTTGCAAAGTGCTTCTTGTGCTAAGCAGCAACAACCTCTACATGGAGTCAGGTTCATAACTTGCAGTGCAACACTGCAGTACAGAACCTAACTTTCTAAGAACGACTCAAAAGCCAAAGTAAGATGACCCACGGGATCAGTAGCAGGTACTGATGTTTCAGAATCAACCAGACTTAATCTGAAGATGCAGTTTTGCCAGAAGGCCACCAGTACTAATTATTAAGGAACATACCTCATGCCATATTCACTTTCATATGGACTGATAGGACCCATTTTAGGTGGTGGTGTGCATTTTATTTTCCTTTGGTAACCAGGTAAGGCCCATTAGGCACAAATGCCTGTTTTCAGGGGTGACCTGGGAATGTTGGGGTGGATAAGTGACTTGCTCAGAGTTACACAGTATGCAGGTAGAGGTTGCTGGAATCAAATCCAGGTTTGGTAGATGTATCAAGCTCATTAACCGCTCCTTACTCTAACTTCCAGGCTATTCTGCCAACCCAAATAAATGTCAAATTCATTTTTGCATGCATTTCTCATGTTATTGTGTATAAAGAAATCTTAGTAACTGGGGAGCCCCTTTACCATCAGGAATTTGATTGCTGTCAGATACAGTAATAATTGGGTGCAACATGCTCAGTTATTATGGTGTTTTGTTAGAGAACTGATGCCCTATGCCAGCATCTGAGAACCTGGCATCTGACAGCATGAGCTGCAGTTGACATCTTCAGATGTGAACCACTCTGCAGGAATGTTGTCACTGCAAGTCTCACTCCATGCTCCTGTTACACTGAAAACAGTTTAATACTGGGTAAGAAATTTATTAGGAGATAGGTGGAAGAGGGTGGATGTAAACTGAGTTCCCTCCAAGAAAGGGAGGGTGACCAGCGGGGTGCCTCCGAGATCAATGCTGGGAATGGTCCTCTTTAGTATCTTTAAAGCTGACATTGCAGAGGAGCTGTAGGAGAAGATCTGCCTCTTGCAGCAGATGACATCAAAATTTGCAATAGGGTGGATACCCATGTCTGGAAAGGATGAACAGAGGCCTGAGAAAAGTTGAGGAGTAATGAAAGAGATGGCATCTAGGTTTCAGTGCAAAAAAGTGCAAAATAATGCACCTCAGCTGCCGGCCATCTGACAGAAGCAGGAGCATGTTGCTTATTTATAGGGCAAGGCATGTAACCCTGAGGCGTGCCACCTTTGCCATATAAATAAGAAGCATGCTCCCTGCTTGTGTCACACAGCGGGTGGCCGAGGTGGTGTATGGAGGGCTGTGTTGCTCACTGCCCACTTCACCCATGTTTGGAAGAAAGGTGGGGGGAGAGGGGCTGGATGTTTGATGCCACAGGGGTGGGTAGGTCTACTACATGCAATGGACCTGGACCATGACCTGTGGAACATTGGGGGGGGTATTTCTTGTGACCGGTAACAGAATACTCCATTTAGTGGCACTGCACCAGTCCCAGGTCTGCACCCTGTTGCAGGGGACAGGTTGTGGCTGCTGCAATGGGGATGAGGATCATTAGGGAGGGTTCCTGGAAGGACAGGGTTGCTGCTACCGGTACTAGTTGCAGACTGTCTGGGGGGGGCACTTCACCTCAGTATGACTGCCTTGGCATTCTTTGGGTGGAGACACATGAGCAGCCTTCAAGCCATCACAGAGGCTACTTGGGGAAGGGAATACTTGGGTGGAGGGACCACTGAACACCAGGGATAGGGATCTTCAGTATCGGGTGTGGGATCAGATGAGGGGGACCACTGAAGACCAGGGAACTTGTGTGTGTACATCAAGCATAGTGCAGGTGGAGAGAGAGACCACAGGGCAGCAGGGAAATGGGATTCACAAATAGGACATGGGATTGGGTGGTGGGAGGGACCGATGGACACCAGGAAAACAGGTTTCAAACATTAGACATGGATCGGGTGGGGGTGGGACCACTGGACACCAGGAAACTGTGGCATGTACTTGGTAAGGAATCAGGTGGGGGAGCACTAGCACCAGGCACAGCTCAGCATCTGAGACTGGGCAATTTGAGGGGAGGGGCTGCAAAAAATCACCCAGCTTTCATGAAGATGGCCTTTAGCCCTTGCATGCCCAATGGACTCACCTGTGTGGGTTCATTTAAATATCACAAATTGCACTTCAGTGCAAACCTGCGGTGGTATACTTTGGGAGCTATGTCAGGGCAGCACTAAGTGGCTTAGCACAAGGTGGAGATGACCCTGTATTCATTCGAGTTACACCCATGAGCTATTCCATTGAATATAGCATTTTCAGGTATCCAAGCTATCGCAATGCAGAGCGCAGATTTTTTATGCTCCACTTTGCACATTTTTAAATATAGGCCCCATTGTACATTAATAACACCAATGCCATATTCCAGTTGTGCCATAGGTGTTACCAGAAGAGAAGGCTGCCTGCATCCTCCTCGCATACAATGCCATACCCCAGCTGTGCCATAAGTGTCACCAGTAGAGTGGGCTACCAACACCCTCCTTTTCCAGAGCCATAGCATATTAACTTCATATACTGCAGTGGCCCCTCTAACCCAGTTGATTGAAATCAGGATCTGGGGCTGGTCTTGGGTCTCCCACATTGTAGTGTAGCTCATTATCAGCTAGCGGTACCTGGGTCAAAAAATGAGACCTAACTGGGAACAGAGCCCATGCCCCCAGACTGCTATCCTGTGCTCTAACAACTGAGATATTAGACCCAACATGAGCTTAACTTGGTGAGTTAGGATGTTTTGTTTCAGATGTAAGTTTCTTAAGATGTTTTCCACTTGTTTTTCAGATGCACACATTAAAGGATGGTGAGAACACTTGGAGACATAGCAATCATAAATTCAGGTGAGCATATTTTTTTAACACATACTGTGCATATCCATTTTTCAGTCTACAGTACTTCTCCTTTTGTTACACATCCTGCTCTCATATGGTTCAAGGAGAAAGCCTTTTTCAGAGACAGTGATGCACAAGAACATGGGGTCATGCGATGAAGCTGGAGGGGGTAGAATCAGGGGAAATGTAAAGAAACACTTCTTCACTGAAAGGTGGTGGATGCCTGAAACAGCCTCCCTGTGAAGGTGGTGGGAGCAGAAACTAGTGGGATTTAAGAAGGCATGGGATAGTTACAAGGGAAACTTCAACACAAGGAAGGGGGGGGCAGAGGCTGAGTAGGATCTGTGTTAGAGATGCAGCAAAGTTTTAATTCTCCTGCATAGTGAACGCAAAGTGGTCCACTTTGAATTCGCATATCACTATGAAAAGGTTCCATTAAAAAGTCAAAATGCACCTTACTTTGTGTTATCTACTTTGAGTTCACTTGAAGTTCCAGTTTGATAAGGCCAAGTAGGTAAGAAACAGGCCACTGATCACACGCCTGACTGTCTCTGCAGGTCCACAGGTCACTTAATTCAGGGAGGCAGTTAAATAGGCAGGAATTCAGTGTTTTACTTTCAACAAAGTCTTCCTCAGCACCTGCTCAGTGGAATGGCTTGATTAACGGATGCAGTCTCGCTACTCACTGCTTGTGTGACTTTCAAATGGTCTCAAAATTAATATTACTGAGTCCATGAGTCTCCATTGTTCAGTTGTCATAGACATTGAGGCTAATGAACTGTCACATTTAGTGTGCATAACTAGGTACTCAGAGATGACTTTGTATTGCTCGTACAACTGCTCTGCCATGTAAAGGGTCGAGTTCCATCTTGTAACAACTTCAAGCTTGAGGTGGTGCTGAAGGAGACTGTTTTGAATATGCAGCAGCTTAAGTTCTTCATGGGCCTTTCCAGATCGTGCACAGATACAGCGTGCAAAAGTCAGCATTTGCTTTATTTCAGGGTACTGCAGAAATGTCCGTACCACAAGATTTAAACAGTGGGCCATGCAGGGAACCCTCACAAAGCCACTATTGCTGATACAGTTAACAAATTTGATCCATTATAACTAGCTATGAAGCCAGCTTTTAGGGACAGGGGGTGCAGCCACTCATAAATTTCTGTCAGTAGCAAGTCTAGCATGTTTTCACCTGTATGTGACCCTGCTACACTATGCATTGCAAGCATTTCATGCTGTCTAATGCCACGAAGGTTGCAACAACCACAGTCTGACTTATTACACTGCTTTCCCATCCCACCATCACAGACAACCTCAGATAGCTGTGCTCAATGTGCAGTAAGACACAGATAGGAACCACCTGCCATTTTGCCACTTGTCCACATCTCCATGCTTAAGTGAATGTAAGATGATACAGAATTTTATTTTTTTACTTTCTTTTTATCCCTCCATATGGCCCTCGGTGTCCCACTCCTTCAGGCATTGCTCATGCCATCCATACTCCTTGACCTTGAGTCTGCTCCCTAGAGTGCCCCGGTAACTCTTTCCTCCCCTCCTACCTCTGCGGAGCACCTGCACAGTGGGGATCTGCCCGTGGTTCCTGGACTGGATGGCATGGAGCATCCATCATGTAGGAACACCGAGGGTTATTCTCCACATTTCTCCCTTCCCATCCCCCACTGCCCTGAGGACGTTGGCTCAGGCAAGTGCGTGCTGATGCATGCCTGCCAAGTGCCTAACAACGTCCTCCCCTCCCTGACTCCAGCCCTCTGGAGCCGCCAATGCACCATGAGAGTCGGTACTCCTACCGGCCCCCAGGGACGTCGGGTGCATACAGCACCCCTAGTAACCCACCCCGAAGGAGGAGAACATCCATTGGGATGCTCAATCCTCCTTCCCCCTGCCGACCTCCGACGACCCGAGTCCATGCCCGAACCCGGGTCGCAGGCATGGTGCGAGGTGTGGTGTCCAGTGCCTCAACCCTCAGTGCCACCAGGCTGGCATATAATACAGAATGTTGAAGGGCAGGTCTTACAGACTCTGTCACCATCTGATATAACTCAGGGGTGGCATGGGTGGAAATTTATGTTCTGGATGGGATATTCCATTTAAGACAGACACATGCTGCAAAGCACTGGAATCCCACATTTTCCTCAAAGGAGAATGGCAAAAGGTCAATTGGCAGCATTTCTGCTACTGCAGCATTGAGTTCATGAGCAACTGCATGAGTTGGTGGGTATTTACTCTTCCGGGCAAAAAGGCTGTGCAAATTGGCTGCATTGTTCCTTTATTTGCACATGGCGTGCCAAATGGCTCTGCTCTGCAAACTGGCATGACTGGGGTACCTTTGACATTTGATGGTAGGTGCATAGGTGACAAGCCAATAAATTAGATTATTTTACCTGTTTTAAGCACAGGAGTTGATGTACTAGAATTATTACATGGACCACTGCTACTCTGACCACTACTTGAACATTCAAAATCATCCTCCTTATGCCTATAGCAATTCTGCAGTGTTATGTCACCACTTTTACTGACATGGCTACTTACACTAAAGGAAGAGGATACCATGCTCACTAAGGTGACTGAGGGTGAATGCCCCACTATGACATTAGCTCCCCTCTGGTGTTAAGTCCATGGTGCCATGTGCCTGCTCTTGAGATGAGTATGCTGGCCCCATGTGCCCAGATGGCTACCCTTTTTACCATGCTTCACACACATTTGGCAAAACTGACAGATTGCCACTGCTTCATCACTACCATCTTGTATGAAAAAATATCCCAAACTAGGGATTTTGATGCCCTACTCTTCATATGTCGCTTCTGGGGTTGCATATGGAACGGCAGTTTTGGTGCGATGAAATGGGGGGTGTACTGCATGAATTCTGGTGTTGTGCATACTTGGACTTTAACTGAACATCACAATTGATGATTATTACTTTAGGGTCAGCAACAGACACAGCTACATCAGAACTTTGGGGGGGCGGATTGATGAACAGATTGTTTACAAACAGCCACCTTCACTTTCTTTTTTGTCTGGTTCCCAAATGGGGTCACTAGCATCATCATCATAATCATCGCCACAAATTCACTTTGGATGCTGTCCTCCTGTGGAGATATTCCAGCCACAGCCTCAGTACTATCATCCGCACTTTTTTCATCAACATCTGAATTTTTGGTTGGTCTAACTTCAAGATCAGTGGAAACATGAGACTGTGAGTCATTAGCATGATCAGAATCATGTTCAACTTCTCTGGGAGTGGGATATCAACTACACTCAAGTCTGAGGATTCAACATTTTTCCCACCTGATAAGTTTACCCTTGTGGAACTTGTTGCAATACTCATGCTGTTATCAACCATGCCATCACTAACTTTACTACCAGCATGGACGACAGCATCTCCAACCAGCATTGAAGTGACGGACTTCGCTGTAAAACACAGTCTGAGAAATCCCTTTATTTCCAGCAACTGCTACCTTTCCCTTCTGATGCATACCACCACTATCATGACCACTACTCTTAACACTGCTAGACTTGCTGGTAGCCCCTCATGAACCTTCCTCATCTTTGCAACAACTTCCACTGCTAATAGTCTTATTGGCAGCAGCGCCACAGCCAGAAACAGCTTTGCATGAACATCTTTTTGTAGGCATTTTTTAAGATTACACAGACAATTAACAGCAACTTATTGTTTCAGCTTTTTGGGGGGGATAGGAAGCAAAAAATGCAAAAGAAGGAGCCATACAGGCACAAGTAACACAAGACCTGAACCAGTCTTCAAAAATCCAAAAGTCACAAAACAATACCTTGTTTTGTTGGGGGGGGGTACAGCTTTAGCTACACAGACAGAAGCAGGGAAAAAAATTTCAGACAGGCTGAGATATTCAGAGTACTGCTATTGCAGTGCCACAATAAAATGCGTATCAATTTACACAATGCACAAACATTAAGTGTCAGCCACAGAAACTTTAACTTTTCAGTAAACTATAATACAAGCAGTCTTTTGAAGCAACTGAAAAAAATGCCCAACAAACAGAAAAAAACTATATAAAATTAAATAAAGTTGTACTGTGTGTACCTGAACACGCAAATAATAAAAAACTAGCCAACAAAAGTTGGAAAAACTGCCTTTCTCACTAATCTCCCTTCTACACTACACATCCACACCTCCTCTGAAGCACACTGCTAGTGTCTGCCACTACAGAGACTGAATGTACTTAGGCACTGTACGCATTAGCAAGTGAGATGTGGTTCATTTTTAAAAATGTTTTTCAAAATGTTTTGAACTCACCACAGCAGCCTGTCCACATCAGTCAACAACTGAGTTTAACTTGGTTATCACACAGCCGACTCCCCATCCACATCTGTGTCCAGTAACGTTTTTAAAACCAGTTCTCCACGACTGTAGCATGCTTTCTAATGAAGCAAGATGCAGACGCCCGTCTGCATTAACAGGTAACACGATTTCGGATTGAAAACCATTTTCACAGGTGTGATACTAGTCAGTCAAGTGTTTCTGGATGGAGTTTTCAGTACTGCTTTGGAGATTAAACCTAGAGGGATTGAAATAACTGTTTACTGTTTCTTTCCTGGTGCACAGCTAACTTGTTTAGGGGCTGACTGCTTTCAGAGCACAAATCACCAGGCTGTATTGGGGCTGGGGAGGTTTACCTGTGTTTGACTCAGCTGATTTATTTTTTACTGTTTGTTTAGCAGGGTTATTTCTCTGTTAAATTGTTGTGTAGGTTGTCTTGCTGACAGGAAGGTCAACACTCATTGTAGTGGTGGGTCAGAACTTTTAGCTGATTGTTTTGTGAGGGCACAGTTTGGGCCCAAATCCATCCTTCCCCTCACCCCTCCCAACCTTGGTACCATTTCCTTTATACCAGGGGTACTGACATTATTTCCTCAAAAGGGCGACGTGCATACCACTGCCATATCCTTTCCAGCACACTGCACTGACAATATAAGTGTACATATATTATATATATATATATATATATATATATATATATATATATATATATATATATATATATAATGGTATATGGTAGTGCTAGCATAGTTGGGGTTGAGTAGCCCTTTTAAGGTTAAAGGGTCAAACTTTGCACCTTAATACCTTTGCCCCCTTTCAACAGATTTGCCTGAACTTTGGAATGCATGATCAAGAATCACACATCTTGGGATCAGCCAACTTTCGTAGTGGTTTGATATACAGCTGCAGAGTTATTAAGTGAGATCTGCGCAGACGTTTATGGTTTTTGGTGAATTATTTGTTCACAACTACAGGTTGTATGGTTTGTACGACTGGTCCAAAAACTTCAGGGAATGTGTGGCCGGGGTTCCCGATGTGCCTTTTGAAGATTTCGTGAAAAAATATTAATTAGTTCAAAAGTTATTCAAAAAACAAGTTCCCATTATAAGTCAATGGGAAAAGTTAAAAAAAGTTAGACAGTGTCACAAATGCACTTTTTAGTGTTGCAAATGGCACTAGCAGTGTTGCAAATCCGCCATTTTGTTTTCAGTTGGTGATCAGAAAAATGCTTGGCATTTAAAATTGGGACCATCTAGGGACACAATTCTTTCTGTGTTTAGCTAGTCGGACCCTGAGGATGCTAGCCATGTCTTTATTTTGGGGTTAAACACCCCAGAAATATGTTTTTCAAATTTCTGGAAAAAGTAGTGTCACAAAGTAGTATTGCACTCATGACACTTTTGTGGTTTCATTTGCAAAAGTGTCATGATTTGTGAAACTATTTTGCGACACTATGCCCAAAATAACAGGAATTCTTTGCCACCCTGCTGCAAAAGTACAGTTTGGTCTATTGGGCTGCAATTTGGAGGGAAGACAGCCAATATGCCACAGATATGCCTTTTTGTGGTTTGGTGAAAAAATATTGGATGGCTGCAAAGTTACCACACTCTGAAGTTGATGCTTTTCCCCATAGGATAATATTATGGCATCCGTCGCGCCTTTTGGGACCTGTATCTCGGAAACGGTGCGAGGTACGGACTTTTCGTCAGAAAAATACTTAGCCCCTCAACTAACCAGGAATGTCATAATTCATAGGTAATTTTAATTTCTTTTCTACGTTGTACAGTTCCTGAGATATAAGCAATTTAGTATTCCAAGTCCTCCTTTTCAGCTCCAAGGCTCATTATTATGCATATATTCTTTGTATTCACTGTCTTTTTCAATGCAGTTTTTGGGGAAAAGAAGGGTGTGCCCTTTTGTTACTGTGCCAGTTAGCATTTCCAGTTGCATTTCTGTTACTGTTCTAGTCACTGTTCCTGTGTACGCCACCATGTGCACTACGGTTTGCATTTTTGTTTGCACTTCTGTTTGCGTTACTGTTACCATTTGCATTTCCATTTCCATTACTGTTTATGTTTTCAGGTTTTTTTGTATTAGCCTGTGCATTGCCATTTGCGTTTGCAGTAGACCTTCAATTTGCGTGTGTCTTTCGTTTTGCGTCATCGTCGCTGTTACCATTACCAATGGCGTTTCCAATCGCATTACCATGACTGTGAGCATTACAGTTTACATTTCCGTTTCTGTTTCCTTTGGCATTACTGTTGCTGTTACCATTACCATTTACAATTCCATTTGTGGTACCATGACTGTGCATGCAATGGTTTGCATTTTCGTACGTGCTTGCATTTGTGTTTCTGTTTCCTTTGGCATTATTGTTGTTACCGTTACCATTTGCGTTTACAATTGCGGTACCGTGCCTATGCACGTTATGGTTTGCGTTTCCATTCTTGCTTCCTTTCGTCTTTCTGTTCCTGTTTCTGTTGGCATTATTGTTGCTGTTACCATTACCACTTGCATTTCCAGTTGCGGTACCATGACGGTGTGCATTACCAGTTGCTTTCTGCACACGGTTGCATTTGCATCTCTGTTTCCATCACTGTTCGCTTTGGCATCACTTTGCGCTTCTGTTTCTATTACCGTTTGCTTTACCATTTCCATTTGCTTTACCATGTGTGTCACTGTTGCTGCTTGTGTTTGCTTTGCAGTTCCTGTTACTATGTAACAAGACATCACGTGGTGGGAGAGTGGGACCCTGACACCGCATTCCATTCACTACTTATTGTCCTCATTCTCAAAAAGAAGGGAAATTAGAGGAAAAAACTCCATTTAATGCATCAGTTAGGGCTGTTCCACTGTGACAAAAGCAAGGAAATTAGGTGTTAGGGTTGAAAGCCCCCCTTGGACCCCTCCAACCCACCCCCCAACTGGCATCTGGGTGTGCGTTGGGGTTATCAGTCCTAACTCTCACCCTATTCTCCTATACCTCTGCTTCTTTACACATGTGATGGGGTGAGAGTTAGGACCAATGACCCCAAAGCACACCCTGATGTTGGTTGGGGGTGGGCTGGGGATCCAAGGAGGGCTTTCAACCCTAACACCGAATTTTCTCACTTTCGTCACTGTGGAACAACCCAAACTGATGCATTAAACTGAGTTTTTATATAATACAACAATAACTGAGAGGAGGAAAAAGGAAAAAAAAAACCTGTTCAGGATAAACAGGAAGATAGACAGACATGTGGAGAGTAGTGCAATATAATGGCTGTGGGGCAGCAGTCTTCCGGGAGTCTTTCTGGAGGCTCAAATGCTTCCCTATTTGCAGGCAACTCTCTACCCTGAGGGAGGAGGTTGTCTATCTTCAGGTCACACTGGACAGTGGTAAGGGAACCTCCCCCACCCAGGGAGCACTAGGGCCATCACCACTGCCTCAGAGATTGCCAAGAAAGCACACCAGCTCGACCACAGTGGGCTCAGGGATGGTGAGGATGAGGGTGGTGGAACAGAAGCACACCCAGTCAGTTATACCACTCCACAATCCATACACCATTCTGGTGGAGCATAGTTCCCATATGGATGCACCCGCAGAGGAGACTAAGGAATTTATGGACAACTGTCGCAAGAAAGGACCACAGGAAGGAGGCAGAGGACACCACAGGGAAAGGAAGCAGCTCCTGGTGGGGGACTCAATTACAGTGTCAGTGGCTCAGCAGGTAGCACACTCGCCTCTGAGGCCGGGAGATCAGAGGGCTATGGGTTCAGTTCCCACATCTGGCACTTGGGTTAATATCCCAGTACTGACACTGTAATGCAGCATGAGAGGGGTGCTGCATTTCTGAGGTGCCGTCTTTCGGATGAGACGTTAAACCGAGGTCCCATCTGCCTGGATTGGTGGTAGTTCAGGTGGATGTTAAAGATCCCATGGCACTTATCGAAAGAGTAGGGGAATTTCCCCGGTGTCCTGGCCAAATTTCCCTCATTCACTAAAAAATGCCACCAACAGCTTAATCTGGTTCAAGGTCAGTTGCCATTCATCTGTATCCCCCTCCCCCCGGGTCGTGCCTGAAAATAGACAGGATTTGTCTAGTGCACTTACCCGGTCAACAAAAGCAAAATAAATAAATAAAAAATAAAATTAGGGGGATAGAACTAGGAGAGCAGGGCAAACTGAAGTAAGGTGCCTGCCTGCTGCCATGGCTTGGAGGGACAGGAAACGCATCCTCAGGATCACAAAAACAGCTGCATGGGAGACTGAGCTGGACGTCATTGTCCACCTAAGGATGAATGACGTGGCTCAACATGAGATTAGAGCAGTGCAGGAGGGGTTTGTGGAGTTGGGGAGAGGCCTAAGACAAGTAGCACACACAGTATCCTTCTCAGAGGTGCTACCTGTCTATGGCATGGGTGAGGCAAGGGTACTTCTCATCAGGTGATTCAAAGAATGGTTGAAAAAATAGTGTGCAGCACAGGGGTTAGGCATTATTGGGGACTGGGGTTCTACCTGGAGGGATATATGACTATACTGGCAGGATGGTCTGCATCTGTCCAGGAAAGGAACAAATCTTCTGGGTAATTGGTTTAAATGCTTCATTGGCAAGCTTTTAAACTAGTCAAGGGGGGAAGGAAATTCCCAGCCTTCCCCTACAAAACAGGGTACTAAATGAGGAAAAGACCATGGTAGAAAGGTCAGTGGGGAGCAGGACAGGGGTAAATAGAGAAAGCAAAGTCAATGAGGACAGGGATGTTGCTACAAGAGGTAAAGTCATCAAAAAATGGAGAGCAATGAGTACCAATGCCCGTAGTCTGTGAAACAAGCTTACTGAATTAGAGGCCTTGATAGAGGAGGAACATCTGGATATCATGGCAGTCACAGAAACATGGTACACTCAGAACCATGACTGGGATGTAAACATACCAGGATACACCATCTACAGGAGGGACAGGAAGGGTAAAAGAGGAGGAGGAGTAGCTCTTTACATAAGGGAATGAATCAAAGCAACAGAACAAAAGGGTAAACAGGGAAGAGAGGAAACACTGTGGGTCAATTTGGAGACAGGCAATGGCACCACAATCTGCACAGGGGTTATATACAGACCCCCATCTCAGGGGGAGGACATGGACAAGGAAATGCTAGAAAGTATCTTTAGAATGGCAGAAAAAAGGGAGATATTGCTGATGGGGGATCTGAATATGCCAGGTGTTAACTGGAGTGCAGTTGCACCAGCCATTTCTAAGAGTGGGATTATTCTAGATGCCTTACAGGGGGCATGCCTTAGACAACTAGCATTGGAACCCACTCAAGAGGCAGCAATCTTTTAGACCTGGTACTCTCAAATGGAGATGGAGAGAGGATCACAGGTGTAGAAGTGGGTAGCCATCTGAGAACTAGCGACCATCAAACAGTATGGTTCATGATAAACACAGCAGTAGAGTCAAGTTATACAAAGGCAAAGGTACTGGACTTTAGGAGGGCTGACTTTGCCAAAATGGGTGAGTGCCTAAGGAATGCACTAGCAAATGGGCAGGAAAGAGGGGTGGAAGAACAATGGGGAATAATCAAAACTGCCATCACAGAGGGAACAAGCCTTTGTGTGAAGCAAATAAACAAATCAAAATGATGCAAGAAACCACTAAGGTTCTCAAAGGAGGTGGCAGAGAAGGGTTGAGAGAAAAAGAAGGCATTCAGGAAGTGCAAGGAATCACAGAAGGAGCAGGACAGAGCATTGTATCAGTTAAAGCAAAAGGAAGTTGGGAAGGCAGTCAGAACAGCAAAGGCCCAAACCGAGGAAAAGACAGCCAACTCAGTTAAGATGGGGATAAAACCTTTTATAGGTACTTCAGGGAGTGAAAAAAGACCAAAGGAGGGATAGTGAGGCTTAATAAAGGGGGGGGTGGGCAGAGGGTGACTGTGAAAAGGCAGAGATACTAAACAAATATTTTTGCTCACTATTCACAAATGAAGAGGGGGAGGTACCTAAACCAAACAATAGAAACACTCTGGATACGGGAGTTGATAACTAGCCCATTCACAGAAAAAAAAGGGTTCTGAAAGAACTCTTAAAACTGAAGGTGGACAAAGCAATGGGGCCTGATGGGATTCATCCCAGAATTCTAAAATAACTAAGGGTAGAACTAGTGACACCACTGACAACCCTGTTTAACAAATCATGGGATGATGGGGTGGTACCTGAGGACTGGAGGAGGGCAGATGTTATTACACTTCACAAAAGTGGGAGCAGGACAGAAACAGGAAACTACAGACCTGTTAGTTTAACCTCAGTGATAGGGAGAATGATGGAATCACTTCTGAAGGAAAGAATTGTTGATTACCTAGAGGTCAGAGGGGCAAAGGACCCAAGGCAGCATGGATTCACAGAAGGAAGGTCATGTCAGACGAATCTAATAGATTTCTTTGACTGGGTGACCAAAGTAGTAGATCAGGGAGGGGATGTGGACATGGCCTACCTAGACATTAGCAAGGCATTTAACACAGTCCCACACAAAAGATTAATACTTAAGTTAGTCAGCCTGGGAATGGGTCCCAAGATGGTAGCCTGGGTAAAGAATTGGCTGGAGTACAGAACTCAAAGGGTAATAGTAAATGGAGTCCACTCTGAAGAAATGGGGGTTACTAATGGAGTACTGCAGGGTTCAGTACTAGGACCAGTCCTCTTCAATGTCTTTATAAGCGACATTGCAGAGGGACTGGAAGGAAAAGTATGTCGCTTTGCAGATGACACAAAGATATGCAACAGAGTTGATACACAAGGTGGGGTGGAAAGGATGAGAAGGGACTTGAAAAGTTTGGATGAATGGTCAAATGTATGGCAGCTTAGATTCAATGTTAAGAAGTGCAAGGTTATGCACCTGGGAAACAAAAACCCGGGGGAAGGGTACACAATGGGGGCTGAGATACTGACAACAACAAAAATGGAAAGGGACCTGGGGGGGTAGTCATATCAGATGACCTAAAGGTGGGCAAGCAATGTGAGAGGGCAGTAAGGAGGGCTGGGGGGATACTGGGATGCATAGGGAGAGACATCACAAGTAGAAAACAGGAAGTTGCTATCCCTCTGTACAGACAGCTGGTGAGACTCCATCTGGAGTATTGCATGCAGTTCTGGAGTCCCAATCTCTGCAAAGACATAAACAGGATGGAGGCAGTCCAGAGGAGGGCAACTAAAATTGTGCAGGGTCTGCACCAGAAGACATATGAAGAGAGACTTAAGGAGCTTAATATGTATACCCTTGAGGAAAGGAGGGAGAGGTGGACATGATAGAAACTTTCAAGTACCTCAAGGGAATCAACGAAGTCCAAGAAGGTAGCATCTTTCAGAAAAAGAGGTGGGCAAGAACAAGGGGGCACAATTTGAAGATGGGAGTGCTGGTCAGAGGTAATGTAAGGAAGTATTTTTTTCACAGAGAGGGTTGTGGATGCATGGAATGTCTTGCCAGAGGAGGTTGTGGAGTCAAAAACAGTCGTGGAATTCAAGAATGCATGGGACAGTCATAAGGCAATTCTAGGGGTTGGGGGTAGGAAGAAGTAGGCTGTTGGTTAATAAGGATCTGCAGCTGATTCATGAGGTAGGGAAATGGGCAGACTGGGTGGGCCAAGAGGTCCTTATCTGCCATCAAATTCTATTTTTCTATGTTTCTTAAAATGGATTTCAGACTAGCTTCCTTCAGGGTTTTAGCACTGTTTGCTAACACGGTTTCAAACCGTGTTTTAATGCGGATTGGAGCCGTATTTGCACTAGTTAAAATGTTTTAAATGTCTTAAAACATTTTAACTAGCCTGATGTGTACAGGGCCTAAGTTAACATTAAATATTCACACAAAATCAATAAATGCTCGATGATATAAACACATAAGGGTTTCTTACAATCGATGTACTAAATTATGACACAAAATTTTGTGACAAAAATGTTTTTTTAAAGGTCTTTCAATTGTTTGAATCTCAGAGCCCTGAGTGTAAACTGTCTCCAGCTTTCCACTACACACACTGCACTGAACTGAGGCTGTGTAAAACAATACAAAACCCATGTGACCTTAAATCCAATGAATAATAAAAAAACAAGGCAAAGTAACTCAAAGTCCATAGAGAATAATGGAAACTTTGCTTTACTTCAGGATGCAAAGTTTTTCACTTTGCCATGTGGGAAATTATGCAAAATTCAGGTTCTACACAAAATACTACGTGTAGCGAATATTTGCCACTTCTCCCACTTCTAGTCTTGTTGTGACTGTAGGTAGAGAACATGTGCAGACTAGGTGTGTCAAGAGGTCCTTATCAGCCATTAGATTCTATGTTTCTATATCTAACTTCCTCAAGCACAACCAAATTATTGTGCTCTCACAAGCCACCTGACCTTGCGCTACTGTTACACAAGCATACTCACACTGGGATTTACCTCTTCTTCCTACTGACACCCTGACTTACTCCCCAGGACAGAACCTATGGGAGGAGGCTCTACCCCAGACAGAGACTCGGTGGATGATTAAGAGGGGGGTGCTGCAGTCAGATATGTGGCACCTGCAATGAGGGGTGGATGTCCTCCTGCAGCTTACCTACACCAGCAGGCCTCCCAATTGCTAGCAGTACCATTACATCAATGAACTGACTAGGAACTGATTATTCTTAACTAATAACTATGCAATATATGGTATACAGTTAATTATCAGCTAAGGCTCAACAAGTTGAGTGTTGATTATAAATGATTAGTTATTCTTAACGAATAACTGCATTACACGTGGTGTACAGTTAATTATCAGCTAATGCTCAACAAGTTGAGTGTTGATCATAAACACATTATTTATTAAATAAGCTCAACTAGTAGTTTATGAATGCCAATCTAATACTCAATTCATGGGGATTAGTTAATTCTTAATTAGGCAACAGATCAAGAAATTACTAACTGCTGAAACTGTTAAGAATTAGTTAGCAGTATGTTGAACTAGAAAGGGTTAGTAACTAATTCATTTGCATGTGCAAAATCTCACCCGAAGCAAAACTGAAGAGTAGTTGAAAATGTATTAATTGTTAGTAATTTGAGGCAATTGAGCATTAGGCCTATTTTTATGACTGTGGGTGGAGCCTACAAGAGTATTGCATGTACAAAAGGAGTGATGTCATGTTTTCTGTCCGTGGAACTGACTGAAGGTGTAAATAGTCTCCTCCACCTTACCCTCCTTCAAGAAATGTTTTCTGCCCTCAAATAAATATGCTTTCATGTTAGTCAATGCTTGCAGGGTACTATTTTCTTTCTTAAATGGGTGGTACAAGAACTGGAACCCGAGTAGTGGAAGGCAGTATTGTTTTTTTTGGAGAAGTAAGGTCCAACCCACCTCCAACAAGAAGCTCCTAAAGATCCAGACCACCTTTTTTTTTCATTCATGTGGGAGGAGAATGAGGTGGATCTATAATGCTGAACAAAGAGTCACTAGTTTGGTATCTGGACAAAGAACAGAACAACTCTGGAGTCCCTGCATTTTGTTAAGGACTAGGAGAACAGATAATACTTGATGCCTTCAAACTGACGTAAAAACCCTTGGAACAAATGATTATCAGAGTCACCTGGGGTCTCAAAAGGAAAGACTCAGCTTGCAGGTATTTCTTAAACATTTATGTACAGAAAACAAAGTTCAGCTTTTGGGATTAACAATATTTGTTTACCTATAGCCTATATATATATATATAGTGTATATATATATATATATATATATATATATATATATATATATATATATATATATATATATATATAGTTTGTCTTTTTAGTAGTTTCTAAATCTTGAAAGCATTGGAGTTAGTAATGCATTTAGAAATACATTTTAATTGTCTTTACAGATAAATCAACCAGCATGGTAAACAAATACATTCATTGACACCTGTGAATGAATGGGGAGGGGTTTTTCTAAGATTCCTTGTGAGTTTATACTCATTGGAACTTGTTATTCCAGTTTCTGTGCCTGTGTGTGAATAGGAAGCTTTACAGCACTATTTTTCCTCTATCTTGAGGACTTAATTGAGATCACAGAAAGTTAACTCATTATCTTCTTGGAGTCATGCTGTGTCAGATTACCAATGGATAGTACAGACATCATACCTCAGCCACTATTCTGTCTTACCCTCTAGGTTTTTGAATTAGGCTGAATCCTTGCCTACCTTCTAAATATCCATGCCTTTATGCTTGTTATGACATGCTTTATCATGCTCTTGTGAAAACTGCTTCTGTGTTTTATGTGTGTACACTTGTACCCCATGCCTTGTTATGCTTGTAATCCATGCCTATATTATTTTTTTGTTCAACTGCTTTGTGCTACTGCATGTATTTTATAATTACTATGTAACTCCCACTACCTGCTCCCCCAGATCGTACCAGGAGACTAGCAACTTGTTGTTCAGTGTACCTTACCTGGTAACATCCTTTAAAATTTATTTTTTATTCTGCATATAACAAGCTATTGTATAATTGCAAGCAGGCACTCCAGGGTGTGTGTTATCATGTAATGATGTCACTCCTGGGGTGGTGGAAGCACTCGGCTTCGCTTCTGCTTAAATATACCCTTTCTCAATGTACTGTACTTTGATTCAGTTAGTGTATGCAACAGCCTTCGTGTGAACACTCTGGGCTCCTCTTTGACTCCTGGTGTCTATTTGCTTTAGCTATTGTATATTGTTTGAACTGCTTTGGTCTTCTTGGTGTGGTGCCTGTGTAAATGAGTCTCTGACTCAAAGGTTTGTAAATCTGATATTTTTTAAATAAATAAATAAATGTTTATGTTTAAGCCCATGAAACACCCTTATCTAGTTAATACATTCACAGTCATAGTGGCTCTGCCAGAGCTTGTTTGTGTGGGTTGTACTGACGTTCTTCCCTGAGCTCCCTGTCCCTCTATTCCCCTTGTCCTGGTTGTCTATATATCACCCCCAATTGTAGTTTCTTGTCTGAGGCCATGGTAAGCTGCATTCACAGGGACTCTGTCTCCCAGTTACTACTCTGATGCCCACATCTTCCACATCCTCAGTGCCATCCCTGATATAAAGGGCTATGCTCCCCCCAACTGCCTTTTACTCTAATGATTTCAAGAACATTGTGTACACAGGGACTGTTAAGTTACAGTCATTATTTTCTGAGTCCAAAGTTCCTGTGATGGCCACAGGGTCCATCCCAGTGTCTGCTATCATTGCCTGTAGCTTGCTGATTTTGTTGCCCAGGCTCTCCATGTTAAGGCAGACCCCTTCCATCTAACTGCTAAACCCTTTTTGCTTGTTACCTGTCTTACTCCCTTATCCTTGCCTGGTCTTCTTAGGTTTTTTTTTTGTGGTGATTGCACACTGTGTCTTCTCCCCCTCAGTTGCCCCTTCCCCATCCCCGTTTGAACCTCAACCCTACAATTTTCTTAAGATCTGGCCTGTTGGCCCTGAATCATCTTTGTCACCCTTTGCTGCGCTATCTCCAGTCTGCCTCTATCCTTCCTTATGTAATGACTCCAGAACTGAGCTCAGTATTTCAGATATGGCCTCACCAGTGAACTATATAAATGTAGTAGTATCTCCTTTTCCTGCTGTCAGTACCCCTTTTGACACACCACACCATCCAGTTAACCCTACTTTAGGCCTTGTTACACTGACTTGATTGTTTATGTCAGTCACTAACGATGACTCCTGTGTCCCTTTCCTTTGCCATAGTGACATACAGATTTAGTTTTCGCCTTATTGGTCCTTGTAAGAACAGGACCAGAAGCAAATGTTCTGATAACTTTTATTGGACCAACATAGATGTTACAAAAAGAACAAAGTGCTTAAGCTTTCAGGCTAACAAAATCCTTCCTCGGAAGCTTATGGCTGTTATTTAGAAACTCACATACTATTAACACCCAGATCATACTTTATATAAAAAACCCAGAAAGAATTATCATTGGTTTAAAATACTCAATTAAACCATCACTGAAGTCAAAAACAGTTGAACCAGACCTCGCCAGTTTGCTATTAGCTGAGATGCCTTCAAGGTCAAATATCATCTGAATAAGATAACAACCTTCCGAGCAGAAAGCTCAACTATCATAAATTCTGAATGTCTCAGCATGTGCAGTGAACACAGTCTTAATGAACCATTGGGTTCGATTCTCACTTAAGTACATGTTAAAATGTGATATTATTATATGTTAAAAACAGACAAAACTATATAACAAAAGATTTCTACATGACAGGTTTGTTTTGATTCCACGTCAATACAACTGCACTGTCATTGTTGACACCCCCGACAGTGTTGGGAACAATGCCGACAGTTGGCATTGTTCCTGTCGGGACAAAGTGTTTTTCTGCTGGGGGCTTTGCCCCCCCACCCTCCATGCTGGGGGCTGTACCGTCCACATCTCTAAATAGCCAGACCTGAGTTGGAGTTGGTTCAGGATGGGGGCAAATCTCTGGGAGTCATGGTGCCATTCCAAAGCAGACCACCACAATGCACCCCATTGACCTGGTGAGATTGTCGCTGTGGTGGACTTCTCTGTGGGAATGTCATTGTGGTGGTGCACTGCCATTTGTCTTTTTAATTTGGCACTTATACTAACAATTGATATTACTGTGTATAAAATCCTGCTACAACACTAAGGGTTTTAAGACTTATGGAATATAATAACTGGTTCACTGTATAGTTGTAAAAATGTCTCCAGATATGTTTTAAACTGTATAGCTGTGGGAAATAGTTGCTCCCACTAGGTTATTTTTATTTTAAGCCCTCTTAATGCCATCTATAGACAATTCCAGCTTGTAAACAGAAATATAGAAAACATAGATTTTGTTATCAGAAAATGACCTTTCGGCCCATCCAGTCTACCCCTTGCCCCTGCCTATTGCATCATCACTAGCCCTTGTTTGTCATAGATGTCACTCCCTCCCTGGTTGCTCTTCCTGATATGCCCCTGTGCATATCCTGTGAATGCTTGATGCTCCCCATAGTCTTTGCCCCCACCACCTCCTCTGGGAGGCTGTTCCCATCATCTACCACCCTTTCCATGAAGAGGTATTTCTGCACATCGCTCTTAAACTTCCCCCCCATAGCTTCATTGAATGTCCCATTGTTCAAGTGCCTTCTGTCCTCTGAAATAGACCTTCCACTGGTACCTTGTTCAGTCCTGTGAGGTATTTGTAGGTTTCAATCAAATCCCCTCTCACTCGCCTTTCTTCCAGGGAGTATGTGTTGAGTTCCTGGAGCCTTTCCTTATATCGCTTTTTTCATGAAACCCCCTCACCATTTTTGTTGCCCTTCTCTGTATGGCTTCCACTCTTTCAATGTCCTTGTGGAGGTGTGACCTCCAGAACTGGACACAATAGTCCAGTGAGCAATACAATGGCAGCATTACCTCTTTCCACTTGCTAGAAATCCTTCTCCCAATGGATCCCAGAATTCTGCTAGCCTTTACTACTGCTTTATTCAGCTTTACGATGTATTTAGTTTTACCCAGGACACTACAGCTTATTTGCAAAATCTCATTATTAGTAGTTTGGTCAGGGTCATACAGTATTTGACTATACAGGGTTTAAACATGCTATCTTCTGGGTTCTAACCATGCTCCAACCACTTTAGTAAATCTTACTGTGGGGGGGGGGGGTGACACTTGGAAAACCTACTGGCTCCCAGCCCTGTTTTTTTAACAGCATAGGTAGAAAGCTGACAGAAGGGATAAACCCAGATGGTGGTTGTAAAAGGGGAAACTCAGAGTTTACAGAACTGACAAGTGGAGTGCCACAGGGTTTAGTTCTGGGGCTCATTCTCTTTAACATATTCATGTTTGATGTAGAACTAGGAGTCCATGGAAAGAACTGCGACTTTGCAGATGACACTAAGATCTGTTGTAGAGTGGACAGCAATGGGAAGGGAGGCCAGAACAATGAGGAAGGACTTCAAAAAGCTCAAAAATGTTCCAAAATATTGCAGTTCAAACCTAATGCCCCAAAAAGCAAGGCAATGCACATCAGAAGCGAAAACATGAAAATGCAATACCTGAGAAGCGGCTTGCAATTCAGAGACTGGATAAAGAAAGAGTCCTGGAGGTGGTAATCTCAGACAGTCTGAAAGCATCGCTCCAGTGCAACAGAACAGTGGGTATGGCTACAATGATGCTGGGTTGTATAGGAAGAAGGATCAGCAGTAAAAGTAAGGAGGTGATCCTTCAGTTGTACTGGTCCCCCGTCTGCCAGCATCCCAATTATCAACAAGGCTGTGATCGGGGTGGTGCAAGATATGTGGTATTAGTAGGGACCATACTGTAAGGGGGCCCACTTCCTGAGATGTCAGCATTAGAAAATGTTTGTGCATTGCTTATTCATTAGAAATTAGGGCTATCAGCAGCAGAGCCTGTGCTGCAGATTACAAATCCACTTCATGGGCAGGGGGAGTGCAGAACAAAGAAGCAATAGGGCCTGTAACTCACAACATCTTATGTTGGTGCCAGTGTCCCTACAAGGAGCAGGAACAAATTAAATTGTTCAATTCCTTCATCACTGTGCCAACAAGGGGAAAGTGGGGCAGCAGGAAAAACTGTGTATGCTCAGCAGGACTGCAACAAAAGAACTTACACTATAATTATGTTATACATGCTAATGGTTATTTTATGCTTGTTGGATGGGAGGTAGGGCCCCACAAAATATTTTGCAGGGGAGCCCATACAGTTATTGGCACAACCATGAGTATCATGGGAAGTTTTGAAGCTTGCACCTGCAGAAGTACTGTGGCAGGGTGAAGGCATTGCAGAGGCAAGTGACTAAAATGAGCCAGGAGCTACAGTAGAAAATATACAGTGGATGCTTAAGGGACCACAACATGTGCTGTATACCCTGGAGATGAGCAGAAAGAGAGTGGACATAATAGAAGCATATAAATATCTTGACAGGATAAATATGGTTAAATTGGAATGAGTTGATCAACCTACTTTAAGTGCAAATAAATTTACAACCAGTAATGCACCAAAGTTGTCAGGGGAGGGTTCCAAAAGGATGCCAGAAAGTACTTGTTCAGTAGAAGAGTGATGGGTAGGTGGAACAGACTGCCAAATGAGGTGGTCTGGGCTAAAACACTGGAGGTGCCAAGAAGGGGGAAACAGGCACAGGTGACTGATGATATCCAGGGGAGAGTAATAAGGGGATGGACGGTCAATAGGGAGATAGAGTTTTGCTCAGTGTGCCTTTCCCAGACCAAAAGTCTAAAATAAGAAATATACATAAATGTGCACAATCGCATCCTCATCCACCACAGGCAATCTGCTTTATAAAGAGGCTTTGAAACAATAAGACATTTGTTAGAAGTAAGAACAGGAACCCCTCACCTCTCACTGCCACCTTTGCTATCACCAAGACCATAAGTTGTTGCAGTTTTTAGGACACAGTCTGTATCATAGGCATACAGTACATGCCCCTGATTTTCAGACATCTCTGATTTTGCCTCAAAATTGTCCTCTCCTACATACATAATTTATGTCACTGAAAAGTTGGGATTTGAAGCATTAAAATTATTGTCAGGCAATAATGCTAAATTCTAGTTCTAAACTGCCCCCAATGTAGTGAATATCTTAAGCCAATGCCCATTTTTACATTTTCCTTGGGTCATGCCTGAAAATAGGCATTTTCAATGTCTAGTGCAATTACCCGGTTATGAAAAACAAATAGACAAACACATAAATAAATAAATAACATTTGTAATATGTTTCCCAGAGTTTGTAATGTGTCCCTGATTTTTAAAGCCATCTCTCTGATTTGTGAGGCAGGAGATTGAGAATTATGATCATGGATGTCAGGACACCTGTACTAATAGCAACTAAAAATAGAATTTAAAAAAATATCCTTGTAAGTTTGAAGTTTAGTTTATTAAAATATAAACAAGGGATGACGACACGGATCACTAGGCCTGTGGCCCATTCTAAATGATGTCCCATTTGCATCATAGGTTACATGAGCCTAAATTTATAATACAAATATACGAAACTGATAGCAGAAACAGATCTTATGGTCTCTCGAGTCTGTTCGAGTGTATAGCTAGCATGTCATCATGCAGCTCACTATAATGCAAACTATAAAATAAAAACGTAATATACACAAATACAGTATAGACATTGTATTCAATTGTGATGCAGTATTTACAACTTACTGAATTTTGAACATATATTAAATTATACTGTATTCTCAGGATTTACAGTGTGGAATACAGAGAACTGGAAGAAGGCAATACAGTCACTGACATCCAGCCATATGATTGTTATTAAGAAAGGTGATATAGGCTCTGCATTTGTAATCTTAAATATGGAGATTATATGAATGAAGAAAATAAGCAATTACCAGATCCCATCTACTACAGGGACCTGGCTAGTGAGCTAACTGCACAATACACCAGTGAACTGTGGGACCTTATTAAATCATTTCCTAAGCATGTCCAAGATCCATAAACCTGGGAATCCAAGGAGACCAATAATAGATGGCAATGGTACACTGACAGAAGGGATCTCTGGATTTATAGAAACTATCTTAAAATTACTTGTCACAGAAAGAAACAACTATATCCAGTACACTACACACTTCTTGCATAAACTTTCTACTTTTAGAGATTTACTGCCTAGTACAATCTTAGCCACAAAGGACATGAACTCTCTGTACACAAATATCTCACATTCTGGTGGAATTTTACCCTGTCTTTAATACATACAGGAGAAAGGACAGCACCATTACATCCACCCAAAATTCACTGCCAGACTAATTGAATTTATTCAGACCCACAACAGCTTCAGTTTCAACAGCAAGCTCTATGTTCAAACTATGGGGACAGCAATGAGCACCAAGATGGCTCAATGGTATGCATCCTTTTCATCCCCAGCTTGGAAGAGGATTTCCTGAAACATTGTTAAATCAAGCCACAAACATAATTGTGACATTGTTGATATCTTTATAATATGGTCAGAAGGTATTCACACAAAAAATTTCAATAAGACCTTAACACCCCCCACCCATCCATTAAACTTTCCCTTGAGTAGTCTGACATCAGCATCCATGTCCTTTACACCAAAGTTACCATCAAAAGTGGAACCTTACAGGAAACCAAGAAAGAGACGGAGATACCTACACTTAATCAGCAATCACCCTAGGTTCTCTTAGAAATCTATAATGCACAGCCAGTCACTTTGATGCCCCTGGTCTGTTCAAGTGAGGAGGACAGAGATAAACACTGTGTCACATTGAAAAAAAAATATTTATTGAAAAGGGACACTCTTCTAGAGAAACTGAGAGCTATGTAATGTTCCAGGCTCCTGCTAAGAAAACAAATACTACAATATAATGAAAAAAAACCACCAAATGGATGCCCTTGGTTGTTACACAAAACCCAGATCTGGGGCTCCCACAAAAAAAACTGAAGGACCTACAACCAATATTCAGTGAGTATGGCATGTTGAAATGTATTTTCCAGGAACCATCTTTACTGTCTTTCAAACAACCACCTAACTTATCTAATCTGATTGTCAGGAGCAAACTTATACTTGACCAAGACAACAGAACACTAGGAGACACTAAACCCTGCAATATTCCTAAATGTAAAACATGAGCACACTTTCACTTTAGACTTTATCAACAGCCCTCAAGATAAGCAACTCAAGATAGAGGAGAGTTTTACATGTTGATTCCAGAATGTTGTCAATTACATAAAGTGCAAGAAGTGTCCACATACAGGCTATATGGGGGAATCATGCAACCTCTTTGAACCCTAATGAACTCACACAGGCACAACATAAAGAGGGAAAAAGACTAAAACACCAGTGGGACAACATTTCTCTCAATCTTATCACTCTGTATCTAACCTCCCCCCTCCTCTAGTTCTCAAATGATACTTCAAAATTCCCAAGAATGGCAATCTGTTGAGCTCAAACTTATTCACTATCTTGGTACTAAAAATAATGGACTGACTACAAACCTTGGTTTCATGAGCCATTACAAATTTTAACTGAAAACTGCATTATCCTTGGTTCAGGTGCATATACATTTACTGTGCTTAAATTTATATTATTGGCAAAAAACTTCATTAATGTACTAGTTAGCGCACCTTAACACCAAGAAAGCAAGGAAATGTGGTGTTAGGGTTTCCAACCCTAACTGCCCACCACCACACCACAAGCACCAAATGAAGAAATATTTGGGTTTTTGGTCTCCATAGTCTTGACAAATTAGTGGTGGGGTCTTACTTAGGGTGTCCAACCATAATGCTCTCTCCTCACCCTAAACCCATAGCCTCCAGCCTGAAGCAAAGTATAGCTCCAAGCCAATGGTTCTCAGTGATACACTCTTTAAAGGTAGAAAAGTATGTCTCACCACATGTTGCCAACACAGTTTGTTGTAGCTTTCTTCAAGCAAGTCCATATACATTATTTTTTAAATTACATTACATCTATATATACTGTATGTGTGTATGTGTATATATATATATATATATATATATATATATATATATATATATATATATATATACATATTTATATGTATATCTTTAGTGTGCCTCATATATAAACATGGTTTTATTTATACTGTATTCAGTCACACCACACACATGCACACATATAGACACACACACACACACACACACACACTCACTGTATTTAAGCAGACTCTTTGAATATAAACATTCTACAATTTATTTGCCTCCTGCTATCACATTTCCGGAGAGGAGTCTTCATCACCAGTCTGATTTATAGCCACCTAGTATTTCAAAGACTTTTTCCCCCTTTTTCATCTGTCCATACTTCCTTATCAAAAACTGTCCTACCCATGTTTAAAAGTTTATTTACCAGTAGATCTATTCAAAGTAAAGAAGCTTCTTCTCTGTAGAACCAGGCTGCTATGTCCGATGAAAGGCTCTGTGTAGCCTGAAAGCTGATGTTTTTTTAACTTTTTGTTGGTCCAATAAAATGTATCAAATCACCCACTGTGTTTATCAGTGTGGAATATAATATCATTCCCTTTTGTTACCAACCTATGTCTTGTTTACCAGCCTGGACTTCATAGTTATTATGTATAGTACAAATATATCCTGTAACCCTGTACACTTATTTAACTGGAGTAACAGAGGAAGACAAATTCAAGGTGTTGGAAGTTGAAACCTTATGCTCATGCAAATTAATTTCTCTTATAACTGGTATACCACAAAAATGCATATGCTCCTTAAGATTTCAATTATTTCAATTCATGTGAGCATGATCTGTAAAAGTAAAATGATGTATTAGTCTATTCTCAAGGGTGGTGCTATAATTTTCCATTTAGAACTACAACTCCAGAGGTTATGAATATTTGCATTTAATTGTGCATAATGCTGCCTTGGAATGCAAGAGCAATGTATTACTTTTTTTTCAGTACTAATGCTCATACAGTCTATGGGAATAATTTTGATGTTTTATTATGGCCTAGATACAAGATGCAAGTAAAGGGAAATTACCTGTTTATATTTTAATTTACAGTTATACTAAATTTAAATTACGTATGCAAGTTAGGCTAAAAACTTAAATATTTTTAAAAAATCAATTAATTGCAATTCTTAACAATGCTTTCATAACAGCCATTCAGCAGGTAGTTAGTTATACATTCTACCTTCAGGATTTTTATATGATAGTAGGAAAAAGAACAGAAATGGTAAACTTAATATTCTCTTTCTAGGCCAACAGCAACTTTACTCCCAAAGTCATTTTAGAGGATTGCTTCCATATTTCTTTGGCATTACATGATGGCCAGGGGTTGCCTTACCATTAGTGAAAATGTAACAGTTGGAGATCATAAGGCTGGAGGCACAGCCAAGTGCTTTATGCACCTAGAGTTACAGTAATGAAGGCAACTCAAGTGTTGGAGGGCCTTAATTGTATAATTAAACTTAAATGTTAATGGTTAAATTCCAGTGGTGCTTTTCTACATTAGGGTTTACTGACACTAACAGAACACTTTTAGAGTGTTGTCAGCCAATCAGAATGCTCCTTTCCAGACATTGTTTCATAATATGAATCTACCTTGACTCCAACTGAATTAGTGTATACCTTGTTGGCACTATTATATTTCTGTTATATTTTTCTGCAATTTGTGATGTGACATTTTGTTTTTTGTGAAACCATGGGACTGTTTTTTACAGATCAGTTCTTAGTTGGCTTCCAACTAAATGTGCTAAATCTGGGCTAGATAGATTTGTTTTTGGTTGGCTTGGATCGGCAGGTCTCAGCATTGAGGTGTAGCCTCGGTTTTGATGGAATTAGACTGACAGCTGTTCTGGAAGCTTTTAGTGTGGAAGTGGTAATTGATAAATGTCTAACATTTTAATTTCAGGTAACGGTTATCATCTGAGGATGTTTTTAGCATCTGATATATATCACCCAACTTCACTCTTATCATAACAGTACCCTGCTGAGTTGAATACCCTTCAACAGGCTTTCAGTACCTTGAGATCAGATAACTATAATGCACTTTGTAAGGGCTTACCTTTTAGTCAGATTTGCTGTCTGTAGGTATTGTAGTTGTGAATACTGATGCCAGGTTTCTGGCCTCTACCTTTCATTATGATTCACTAAGAAAAGGAGGAGGAATAAATGGCAGAAAGTCCATATTCACTCCTGTCAGTCACCCATAATAACAAAGTGAGTGATGTGCTTGGATGTAAAACCGTATTGCATAATCACTTTAGACTATGGGTGAGATACTTGTGAGATGGTGGTTGTCTTGAAGGTGTTTTTAGTTACTTTCAAAGCCCTGACTAAATTTTGCTTTTAGTGCATCTGTCATCATTTGACCACATATAACCCACAAGAGCAGCAAAATCCATTGGTCAGGATTGTTGGACATGCCAACATCAAGGATAAAATTGTCTAGAGAGATCATTTTCAGTTGTTGTCATGTCTTCTGGAACACCTTTCCTGTGGACATCTGATCCTTCACCTCTGTGTACACTTAAAGGTTAAGGTCAGAAATTATGGTTCCTATTTTCAAAGGATTTTTACACGAAGCAATGAGCTAGAGAAACCACTTGGAAAACTAGCATTATAACTTTATAACTTTAAACTTTAGTGATAGACCATTAGGTCATTACATATTAAAATTTATAGTACAAGAAGCATGGGCAAATGCATATTAAACTTACAGTGTAAAAGATTTGAACAAACACATTATTCATTATAGACACTCAACATTACAGCATGGCATATCTATCTGTGTGTATAAATAAATTACAGTATCAAAGTTAATACAAAGTACACAACACATTCTACAGATATTCTACAGTTCTCCAAGTATGTCACATTAGGCTTAAGAGTATCACTTGTTATTTACAGTACTAAAAGTAACCACAAAGTGCTGTGTTTTAAGATATATCCTACCAGTAATAGTAAGGAGACGTGGACAATATTGTATGTCCAAAGTTTTTTGCTTACTTGCTCAAAAGCCCATCTAATGCTCTTCCTGAGCTAAAAAAGAACATTGCAAAGTTCGGGTCAGGCTACCTGCACCCCTTGGGTATCCTGTGAAATGGGTGACTGCAAAAATGGCAATGGCAAAACAGAGCAGCAAAAAGAGTGACCAGGAAAAACAGCAATCACCAAAATGGTGACCAATGGCTTTTTCCCACTTCCCAAGTTGTGTCCCCCCCTCTTGTGGGTTCATCATAAATAGTAAGGGTGGTGTGGGGGGCAGCCCTCCCACAGGCACTCAATGCAGTAGTGTTGTCACTGTTTCAGTGATTGCTGTTATTTTCCGGTCACTCTTTGTGTACACACTGTTCTTCTGTCACCTTTTTGTAGTTGCCCTTTTGTGGTCAAACATGTCACATGGAACCCACCCCTTATAATGTTTTGTCACCTGTGATCCTTATAGTCTATAAAAAGACTAGAAAAAGTTAAAAAGACTTAAAAAAAGATTAGTCATATGTTCCATGTAACATTAATTGTTAGCATTTTTATTATACTATCACATCACTTATCTGAAAAATGTGACTCCTAATCTTTATCGCTTCCAAAAGGAATATTGCAAGCTTCTCCAGTATGTCCATATTTTCAGCATTAAAGAAATAAATCCAATATAAGTTTCAGCTGTGCATATAATGTTCTTTTTATCTCACCTAAAAACTTTTTCCTAATTTGAGAATATCAAGGCAGCACAATACAAAATGTTATAAATCTTTGGATCCTGTACATCACAATTACAATTTGTAGTTGAACCCACTTATTTTCAATGTCTATAATTTACGACATTACTGGGAAATACCTCAACTCTAAATAAAGTCAGAATATGACTATGTTTTTGGTTCTGAATTATATTTAACTAATATTTATATGAATGTTCCTTAGTATTGTTTATTAACCATTTGAAAACATTGGGGCTGATTCTGAAAGGGTTGGAACAAGCCATGCCAAAGGTGGCTTGTGCTGATTGTTTATGCATCACAGACCCTGCGCCTGATTCTGTATTGGGTAGGGTCCCAGTGGCAAATTTCTGTGGCTTGTGGCAAACTTTTCCCTGCGCCACACAGAGGGAGCAACAGGAAGGTTTGCCACAAGCCATGGGTCAGCCCTGTGACTATAACACCATGGACAGATGAACAGATGCCTGGTGCCTAACTTCCCCCACAGCCTCAATCCTCAATCCCCATGTATAAATTGTCCTATAGATCTAGGGCCCCCCCAACAGTCCTGATCCCCTTGTAAAAATTAAATAATTCACTCTGTAGGTCTAGGGCACCATTCCCCAACAGCCCTGATCCCCAATCCCATTGTAAAAATTAAATAATTCACCCTGTCGGCTAGGGCACCCCCATCAGCCCTGATCCCTCATCCCCTTGTAATATTAATTAACCTGGTAGTCTAGTGGACCCCCATCCCCCCAGCCATGATCCCCATGATATATGTGACAAATCTTGCCCTGGTTGTCTAGTGATCCCCCCACCTCCTACCCCAGTTGGTAGTACCCCCCACCCTGCTTCTCCCCCATCCCTGAACCATCAACTAGCACAGCCCTCCTTACACTTCCGTGGCCAGTCACCAACTGAGCAATCAATGAGTGCATATGGGAAAGCCTCCTTGCCCTTTACATCCTTGGGAGGAAGGTCCAGCACCAAATGGTGAAAGTCTAGTGTTTCTACAGTTGAGGACACATTCTTCATGGGGTGGAAACCTCCTCCCAAAATGATTGTATGATGGAGCAACTCCAAAATATGTGTAAATGAGTAGCACAAGGCTCCCCACACAACCTCCAGCAACATGCTCGCATATGAGCATCTCATTTGAACTGTCTCACTGTCCAGTTTCCCAAAGAAATTCACACCATTGTGGTGAGGATGCTGTCTTGTGTGTTCATTGTCGTATTGTGTTCCTCACTGGAACAGTGAGTTGAATTTGAGCATCTAATTTCCACTTATCTATTATGTATTGAATTTGGGTATTTTTTGTCAGGATAAGGAGTTGATACAGCTGAGAAATGGCTGCCTTCTGCTAAAATCTATGTAGGACTGAACTCAATGATGCCTCATTAGACTTGGTATTGGGGTGATGGTCTACATTGTGGGCCCTAAGCTGTAGTATAATATAATCCCTGATTTGGAAATAATGAAAATGATTTGTTATGAGCCAAGTAAATAACTTACAACAGTCCTTGAAAGAGGTAACTGTGTTCTCTTTTATAACTTGGTCAGGGTATTGTAGGCCACCTGTTTATTGTCATCTGAAACATGGATCCAAAGACACTGGAGCAAACCCTGAGTCCCTGCTGAGCCATTTAAATGTCCAAAATTATCAGGAGATTTGTGGATAATGACAGAATTGCTCCCAGGCCATACAAGATACCCAAATAGCATGGTATGGGTTGTCTGAGAGATTTCAATTTAATGTAGAGTCAAATAACATAGCCACTAAGGGTGCATGCTCATTTGTATCCATTTGAATCATTTTCCATTGGGCCTGAGAGGCAATCCAATAAGATCTTAAATTTATTAATACCTCCCTCCCTCATTCCTTTCTGGCCAGCAGGAGCTCACTCCTAACCCTGTGATGCTGATTGGCCCAGACAAAATTATAAATTTATTTTTGTAGCACATTTGATTTTTATCCATGTGCTAATATAAAGCTGTCTTATCACGGTTAGTAAATTTTGGTCAATCCCAAGTTCCCCTCAAGTTTGCCCTTAGGAGAGATTTTATGATGAAATCGAATGATGCAGAAAAATGAGCGAAGGTGACAAAAAGTTTATGTTGTTTAATTATGCAGTATTTTTCTATTAAATGTGAAATTAGAAATATTTGTGTAATAGTTCCTCATCCTTTTCTGATTTTTTTCTTGAATGGGAGAGAGGTTTTTATTTGTTTTCCAGTCCAGCTCAGAAGTCTGTTCAGCAGAATTTTTGCATATATGTTAGCCATATTATACAACAGACTTATCGGCCTATAGTTTGCAGAGTTCCCCCATTTCCATTTTTGAAAATAGGAACTATGTAACTGCCTCTCCATATGTCAGATGTAAATCCATACATAATAGATGCGTTAGAAAAATTCCTTTGAAGATGTCATCACCATTCAGCATCAAGCTTATAAAATTCAACAGGTATTTCATCTGTGCCTAGGAAATTGGTTCTCTTAAAGCTAGATATTGCTTACTCAACTTCTTGTTGAGCAATCCAAGCAAAAAGCTCATCTAGTTCCCCATTTTCTTTTCCAGAGTACTATACTAGATTGTAAATTAGCATTATATGTTTAATGTACCTCTGTCTGATACAAATACACTGCTACAGTATATATCTGACTATACTGTTTTATACTTTGTGATATTTTGAATATCTCTGTCTTTTGTCTCTATTGTTGTTGCCCTTTTGTGTTGTGTTTGCTGAAAGTAAATAAAAATGTGTTCAGTTTTTGGAAAGGTGCTTAAATAAAAAAAATGATTATTACTTATATTTCAGTTCTTAACTGCAATTACAGTATATGGACCACAAAATGGAGGGCATGCAATGCAGGGCAACAAAAATGATCCAGGGGCTAGGGGACTTGCCCTATGAGAGCAGGATGAGGGAGTTAAACATGTACTCCCTGGAAAAGAGGGAAAAGGGGACATGATTGAAATCTTCAAGTACATGAAGGAATAAATAAGATGGGCATGGAAGAGCTTTTCAAATTAAGGAGGGGAGGAACACTTGAGGGCAAGATCTGAGAATGGAAGGGGAATGGTTCAGGAGGGAAATGAGGAGACGATTTTTTATGGAGAGGGCAGTGTCTGAGTGGAATGCATTGCCAAAGGAAATGGTATCCTGTAGAACAGTGAGCTGCTATAAAAGGGGATGGGACACAGTAAGGGGGAAGGTCACTGGAGGGGGTGGGGAGGAAGGGGCAGCTGCAGTATAAAGTCTGCTAGATGACAATTGAGCAGACTTGATTGACCATATGGCTTTTATCTGCTGGCAATTTTATATGTTCGTATGTTACCTTCAAGCATTTGTATCTGTGGCTACAGAAGCATACTCAACACAGAAGCCTGCACTTCTGCAGCCAGAAGTGTGTGTATATCATACAGTGTGCATGAGTACCTCTGGCTGCAGAACTACTGGCCCCACAGGGACCTAACCTTTTGCAGACAGAACTAGTGTAGCAGTTTGGGTATCATGAATTTCTGTCTGTGGCTACAGAAATGCAGGCCCCACACAGGCCTGTGCTTCTGTAGCTAGAAGTCACTGTGTATGTCTTACAACTGTGGCTGCAGAAGCACATGCCCTTCATTGCGGATGTATGTCTTACAGTGTGTATGAGTATCTGTTTCTGCAGGAGCAACTGTTAAATTTTGTGTATCGTGTATTTGTATCTGTATCTGTGGCTGCAGGGGTCTCTGCTTCTGTGGACAGAAGAAGCATTGTGATTTGAGTATTGTAGATTTCTATCATGCTTTTTCATGTACAGACAAACATGAAAGAACACATAGTGATAACAAAGATCTGTCATACTTCAAAATAAAATTATATCAATAAAATGGAAAAGAACAGGTGGAATGCAGTAATTATCTCCGTAGTCAGCAGTAATATGGCTGATAGTACAAAGTCAGCTGTATGGTCTAACATATACTGAACCAATCTGGCCCATATGGTGGTAAATCTGGGCACTTGATGGTTCAATTTTGCTGTAAACCTTTCCTTTTCATAAATTTGTAACATTATGACCTGCCAATGTTGAAATGTAGGACTAGGGGTAGTAAGCCAAAGTTGAGCAATAGACTTCTTGGCTGCAACAATGCAAATATATAGCCATTTTATAGTATTGAGGCCCCAGTGTCCTGCAATGAGTTCTGTTCAGATTATACAACATAATGGATTGCCAGGTTCACCACAACCAATATACAAAAGTGAGGATATTTTATTTACTTAATCATTCAAGTTCAAACATTGGCCTCCATTCTTTTTGAGCAACATTTCAGTGAAAGTTCCTCATCCACATGGAGACTGGTTTTATCTATAAATAAACATATAAATTTATGTAAGGTCTTTTGAATGGCAAGCTTTATAACAACTCTTAAAAGAATTAATGCACTGTCTTATATTTAACATTATGCAACCATACCTTTAAATAGTGGCATATGGGTTTAAATAATAACATTCTTTTTTCTTTGAGTTTGATTGAAATCCTGAATAAAGCAAATGTTAATGCTTTTTTATATACTTTGTATATTTTTTATATTATCATCTAATAAAATGATAAAAGTCAAACCAGTCACCTACTTACCCGTCCTTTACTAGTCTCTATTGAAAACAATCCTTTAGTGGTTGTCAAATGTTTCTGAAAAGAATACTTTAAATATGTTTTTTAATTACTCTTTCTGATTTCACTCCAACTTTAACGTTTTCTACCAACCTAATTCTGGTCCACGTTAAAAATTCATAGCTCTTGTTAATGCAAATATAAATACTTTATAACTTTAAATTTCTATTTGATTTGATTTTTGTAGCTTCAGTATAATATTAATAAGTGACATTTTGTTTGAATATACTGTTAGAACAATCACATTCCAAAATAAACTGTTATTAGAACAATCACATTTTGGCTTGTCAGTCTGCTTTCTATATTTAAATTTTAGGAGCCTGCCAAGGAAAACACAAGATCACTCAGTAGTATGTTAAATTTTATCCAGTCAGCTCAGCTTTAAAGGGACACAGTCAATCTGTTTGGCATCATATTATTTCTAGTTAAAAACTCACATTTTATGATTGCTTACCTTCTCTAAAATTCGCTGATATTTCTGTTTGTTTTGTCTGTCTCCTTGTTTAGTAGAACTGAAATGGATGTTAATGCATATTAATAAACAACCTTGTTTTGTTTACAATCCTGGATCTATTCTTACTGCATACTTCTTGAGCATTAGAAACACCCCCAAACTGTACAGTCATGAGGCAGTAGCCACCTGAACTCCCACTGCATCATGCGTGGCTAGACTGTATTGGAGGTGTTCCCAAGTCCAGGAAAGATGCAGCGGAAGTTGATCAAGGAATGTAAACAAACCTGTTTTTGTGTGGTAACACCAGCATGGTGGGCAATCTGTTTTTCACTTTAAAAAAAAGGTAATCAGAATCAAACTACTAGCTACATCAGCAATATTTACAGAATGCCGGCAGTTACAAAATGTGTTTTTCAAACAAGGGACACTGTGAGGCCTAATGGGGTTGACAACGTCCCTTTATTCAAATGGTGTGGTCTCCTGGTATGGCTGTATATAATGTTTCAAAGTTTAAAGCAGCATGCGCTCCCTCTGGCTATCTCTGTCTCATTATTGGTACTGATATCCTGTTGTAGAATTAGGTACAGGTATGGTCACTCCTCACCCCCTCAGCAGCAAAAGGACAAGAACACACATACAACCACAGACAGCCATCATCAGTTAAGACAAGCAACATACAACTGCTTCCAGATATCAGAGAAGACACCCATCATTAGGGTTCAGGGCTTTTGCAGCCCTGGGTTCACATGGAAACTACAAGACATGCACAGCTGCTTAGGGCTGCAGATAGAGATCCAGCTAGTGAGGAGTCCATCTGGCCACATAGGGCCTGTGCTTCTGTAGCTGGAGAGAAACATGCATAGTGTAAGGCATATAAAGCAGTTGTGGCAGAAGAGGCACAGGCTCCTGCAAGGCCTGCACTTCTGCAGCCACAAATATACATGCATACTTCAAAGCACACACACACTTCTGAAGACACACTGTAAGTTTTCTAAACAGCATTGATATAGTATATTTTTAAGTGCAGTGTGTTGTATGCGTATGTATTTATTTATTTATGTAAGAGTTTTACCAGGAAAGCATACTGAGTGGGATACCACTCAATTCCAGATACTTCCTGGGGGAAAGGGGACAATGGAGCATACAAATCATAATCACAAAGTAGTTGTACATGTATGCAGTTATATTTACATACAGTAGAAGGAGTTGCACATGTATACAGTTACAATATACAGAAATAGTTATGTGACAGGCAACAAGGGGATAGTGGAGCATACAAATAATAGTCACAAAGTAGTTGTACATGTATGCAGTTGCATTTACATACAGTAGAAGAAGTTGTACATGTATACAGTTTCAATATGCAGAAATAGTTACGTAACAGGCAAAGAGGGAAAAAATCCAAAAAATTGTCACAGTTCTGTGAGGAGACTGCATGTGTTACCCCTACCTCTGCTCTACCCAAATGTATAAGCTAGACAGGGATGGAGTGCTGAGAGTGCAGCAAGAGGGCCTAAATTCGAGAAAATGACCTGGAGTACCTGCCCCTAGGTGGCCCTATGTGCAGACTCATGTTGAGGAGAAGTGTGCCTTGAGGAGGCGATTTAGATGTGAGGTGTTAGTAAAGTTTTGAATGCCTGCCGGGAGTGCATTCCAAAGTTTAGGCATGAGGTATTTGAACGCTGCTTGGCCCTTGGATGTGGACATGCGTAGAACATTTAGAAGCCTGGAGTTTCCACTCCTGAGGGAGTAGACAGGCTGTGATAGGGCTGAGAGGGCAGATGCAAGGTAGGGGGGAATGGACTGTGACCAGAATTTCACTGTGGTCCTGATGCTGTGGATGTACCTACGATCGTGGAGCGACGTTAGATCAAGGGAGCTGTAGAGCTTGCAGTGATGAGTCAAAGGGGGCAGTCAAGGGCAAAGTGACAGAAGGAGTGGAAAAGAGGATCAAGGCTGGCTAGGGCAGACTTGGGAGCAGTGCTGTAGACTATATCCCCATAGTCAAGTATTGGGAGGATCATCTTCTGGACAATTTCCTTACGGGTTACCAGAGGTATGCTGCCCTTGTCCTGATATAAGGCTCCTAGTTTTGGGTGCAGTTTTTTGTGGATCGAGTCAATGTGAGTGGAAAAGTCAAGGTGCTGGTCAAGCCAGATGCCGAGGTATTTGAAGAAGGTGCAAGTCTCTAAAGGAGTCCCCTCAGTGGTGAGGAAAGTAGGGGTAGAATGGAGCGGGGAGAGCCTTTGCCTCATCCCAAAAGTTAGGAAGACTGTTTTCTTGGAGTTAAGAAAAAGCTGGTTTGAGCAAAACCAGTGCTGTACCACATTGAAATCTTGTTGGAGTGTAGAGGCCATTTCTGTGGGGGAGGGGCCTTATGTGTACAGTACGGTATCATCAGCATACAGGTGTATGGATGTGTGTGGGCAGACTGAGGGAAGTACATTTAGAAAAATAGAAAAGAGAATCGGGCTGAGGACCGAGCCTTGTGGGACCCCAGTAGTGACAGGGAGGGGGAGGAGGTGTTGGGTAAAATTCTTACTAATTGAGATTTACCTACCAAGTATGAGTGAAACCATATGTTCAAAGGCAGCAGATAAGTGGTACTGTATTTGTCATCTGGAAACAGTTGTATGTTTTTTCTCTCACCTGATGATGACTGACAGTGGTTGCTTGTTTCTTCTTGTCCTAGTGCTGTTTGGAGGAGGTAGGAGATAGGGTAGGAAACCCTAACACTGCATTTACCTGCTTTTGTTGCTTTAAATTGAATTCTAACTGGTGTGTTAACAGTTTTTTTTGAAACATAGCAACATAGAAGCTAATGGCAGAAAAGGGCCACTTGGCCCATCCAGTCTGCCCTTTTTTGTTGCATTGCTTATGGTTTCAGGTCTATGGCAGTTTCTCTTCCACTCCTTTCCTGTCCCTTATAATACCATTGTGCTTATCCCATACTTTTTTTGAATTCCACCAAGGCAATGAATTCTCTCTTTTTTGAGATAGTCTAATCATATCTTGGTTCACACAGGTCCCTCCAGGTCTTGTGTAAAAATATATGTCTCTATCTCTGGGCCCTGTGTTTCTGTGTGGCTACAGATGCAGATGTGCAGAGCCTTCTGGTCCTAACTGGTAAATTAAAACAGTTTTTAACAAAGAATTTCTTTTCTTTTTGAGACAGTTAAATCATATTTTTGGGGCAATGTGCTAAGTGAAGTGTCCATTTGGCTGTGGAGGCACAGATGCACATGAAGGTCCCTTTATCCAATGTAAAGTTCATCAGGCCACAGAAGCAAAGGATCCTCTGGGCCCTGCTTCAAGTGAGGAGTCAATCTGGGTGCAGATGTGCAGGGCCATCTAGGCCCAGTTCTTCCATACAACTGCAGATACAGATGTGAAGGAACCTTTGGAAACCCTAACACCACATTCCCCTACTTTTGTTGCTTTAAGTTAAACATTAATGGGTGCATTACTGCAGTATTTGCAATTAATGTCCTTTCTTTTTGAGATTGTGGAATCATATCCTCATTTACACAGATCACCTTTGTGAACAGATCTAGCCATGTGGTTACAGATGCAGACATGCAGGGCCCTCTAAGCCCGTCAAAAAGTGAGCAGTTCATCTGGCTGTAGAAGTGCAGTGACCTCTGGCCCCTGTGCTTCTCTGTAGCTAGAGATGCATGTACACAGGGTCATGCAGACCCTGCTCCAACTTTGTAGTCCATCAAGTTTCCCAGAGGGCCCTGTGTTTCTATGTGGTTACAGATTCAGACATGCAGGACCCCCGAGACATGCACCAAGTGACGAGTTCATCAGACTGTGGAAGTGCCAGCCCCTGTGATCCCTGTGCTTCTGTGTGGGTTGAGATGCATGCACACAGGGACATTCAGGTCCTGTGCCAACTGTGGAGTCCATCAAGCTGCAGAAGCACAGGGGCCCCCCTAGGTGCTGCACTTCCACATGGCTACAGATGCAGACATGCAGGGCACTGTGGACTATGCTTCAAAGGAAGGAGTCTATCTGTGCATGGAAGTGCAGTGCCCTCTGGGCCCTGTGCTTCCATGTGGCTACAGATACAGACACACAGGGGAAAATGTGCTTCTCTGCAGTTGCAGATACAGATGTGCAGGTCCCTTCCATCATAACTTTTTTTTATATTTTGACCCTAAATTTTCAACAATGTCTTTTTATGTTCTCACCTCATGAACCAGTAAGGTGACATTTTTCAAATCATGCCCAAAAGGTGATTTTGCTAAACAACTGTGAAATCAACTTCCAGGTCAGGGTTGAAAAAATGTCACCTTTCTGGTTTATGAGGTGTGGCCAAGAAAGACCATGCTGAATATATGAGGCAAAAATCTTTGAAAACAGCCCTGTTACAAACAAAAGTTATTTTTCTATACAAAGCCAAAGTTCTTCTTTCATGAGCAGGTTTTCTTCTTTCGTATGGTCTCACAGAAGAAGATCATGAAAGAAGAAATCTCATGAAAGAAGATCAGAAAAGAAGAATCTCATCTCACAAAAGAAGAAATTCTTCTTTCATTAGCTTCTTTGAATATTGAAGAAGATCATAATATAAGAAATGTCATGAAAGAAGACAATGAAATAAGATCATGAAACAAGAAATGTCTTCCTTTTTGAGATTCAGATCTTCCTTCATGAGCTAACATTCTTTTTCCAAGAGACACACAAAAGAAGAATTTCAGCTCATGAAAGAAGAATTGGGAATCCTCCTTAATTCTTCCACCTCTAGGAATTTAGGGATGTTACAAAACCTCATTTCAGGGTCATTTTTCTAAAAAATAAACTTCAGAATCGAGCTAAATAGGTCCCATTTAGCAAGATTAATGTGTTTGTTTCTCTCCAATGAATCATTCTCATTGGTTTTCATAAAAAATAAATAAAAACAAGATGGTGGCCATAAGAAAGAATTTTTTTTTTCTCATGAAAGAAGGATTTTGGCTCATGTAAGAAGATTCTTTTTTGTGAACTAGAAATTCTTGTTTACCATTGGAGATATAAATAAAGGAGTTCCAAATGGTATGACCATGAACAGCGGTGCAGGGCAGGTTTTGGAAGCAGGCGGCCAGCCCAAACATATACACACTTCTCCAGTACTTCAGCACACACAGCAAGAAGGACTCAGAATCCAATTATATATGTTAAATGCAATTTATTAAGCTCAACACCAGAGCCAAATACCCTAGCACTTTGGCAGTAAGCTTTTGTCAGGGGATGTGGCTAGGTACAAATGCAGTATCAATTTAAACTGTAGTGCACATTGTGATGACATCACATACCAAACATCCAATCACCATGTTATAAAAAGTTTTCAAAATAATAAAACTATAAACAGATACTAAATTTTATCCAAATTTCATCAGTAATGGACAATCACAATTTTAAGTGTTTGAAGACAATTGTTATTGATTTAAAGGCAATTTTTAGTGAAAGTTCCAAATAAGGTGATTAAAAAGAACAGAAAGAAAGGCTGCCATGTGACCACCCTGTCATAAATTCATTCTACTGTATCATATTGGCTGGGGATCCACATCGAAGGCAAGGAGATTTTAAAAGTAGACACATGACTATGTCACCTGGAAAAAAAAATAGAGAGAAAGTAAACAACTAACTTTATATTAAAATAGTCTTCTATCAAACTATAAACAAACTTTTTATTTCAATACATATTGTTTACTCATTGCTTGAGTCTTTAAATTGATTTCATTTTTCTTTATTTCATTTTTTCAGAAAGGGCTTAAGGTTCCATTGGTCATTGAGTACTTCAGGTTTTACACTTTTTAACCTGTATATCCACTGGCTTTCTTTCTGTAAAAGCATATTGACTCTGTCTCCTTCATGTGTAGGAATAGGTACAGAGTCAATTCACAAAAATCTAAGACCTACTGGGTCACAGTCATGCTATTGTTTGAAATGTAAACCAACTGGTGTGTCCTCCAGCATATTGTTAATTGATCTTATATATTCCTGTATGAGGGTTTTCAAGTTTCTAGTGGTGCGACTCATGTACAGCTGGTTACAGGGGCATCATAACACATAAACCACAAACATGGTATCACGTGTGATACACTTTTTTACATCAAATTTCATTTTGGTGATGTCCAGGTGTGTGACTGTGTTACCTATATGGCAGTTTAGGCAAATATTGCATCTCTGGCACTTAAAGGACCCAGCTGGTCTTTTTGGTAACCAGTTGAGATGTGTGCTATCTTTATCGTCAGTAGGTTGTGTGCTGTGTGCCAGCTTGTTCCTAAGATTAGGGGCCTCTACTGAAAGTTACTCTGAGTTTCATTCCTACTGCTACAGCCACTGAGGAGTCACTCAGTAAGATGGATCAGTTCTGTAAATGATGTTAACTATCTTACCTGACCAGCTATTATATTCTGCAACAAAAGTAATGGAACCAGTGTGGTTTCTCATTTTTTTCTTTTCTTCAGCAAGAAGCAAGACTTAGCTTTGTGCATCGATTTTTGTAAAAGTTCCTCTGATTACCTTGTTTCTAGAAACCTTGTTTTAAGTTCCTCTGCTTGCTGTAAGAAATCTGCCTCTTCAGAGCAATTCCTCTGTAAGCTGAGAAATTGACTATATGGCACAGAGTTTTATCGGGGTACTGGATGTGCACTGTCTGCCCTAAGAACTGAATTAGTTGCTGTCCTCTATCTGAAGCACTTGCTCCTAATATTTCTGCTGGTGGTGCCTTTCATACTGAATGTGAGGTCAAGGAAATCAATATGGAGTTTATCAGCTGTATGGATAAATTATATTTAGCCATTCCATTAACATCTCAATCTCCCTGTTGTCCCCTTGCCACACACAAATAATGTCATCAATAAAGCGGTACCACTTAAAAATTTTCAGAAGAAATGGGTTAAATTCCTTATTAAAAATAAATCTTTCTTCCCACATCCCCCAAAAATAAATTTGCATATGAGGGGCCATAGCAGTACCACATAATTAAAAATAAAATGAACTTTCAAATTCAAAATAGTTATGCTTTAAAATGAATTCCAAAGCAGTCAAAATAAAATCCACAGGCATAGATTCCTTATTAGAATGGTTCTCTGGAAAGTATCTTCAAGCTTCAATGCCTTGTGTGTATCTTATTGATGTATACCATGATTTTACATCAATGCAAAGCCACATCATCACCTCCTCTGACTCCAGTTCTGCAAGCTTCCTCAAAACATAAGAAGTGCCTGTTATGTGTGATTGAAGTGTTATCACACATTGCTGCACAAAGTAATCGATACATTGCCCTAAATTCTGAATTAATGATTTGACACCAGATATAAATGGTCTCCCCAGAGGGTTCTTTAAGTTGTTATGGATCTTTGGTAGGATATAAAATCACAGACGAAAAGGGAACTCCTCCCACAAAAAACAATACTTATTTTCTGTGATGGAACCATTAAGACTGGCATTCTGTAGAATATTGCTTAATTATGCCCCCCCCCATCCACTGGCTTTATGATAATATCTGTGCATTCACAGAGTCCCTGCAATGCTATTATTTAATGTAATGTTAGATTATTACCTTTAGGTCTCTTGGCTGTATCAAAAACATCCTGCATCTGGCTAATAATCACCACCTTCTCAAATGTTGCAATCACATGATTAAATACATTGGGGCAAAAAGTTGACTGGGGCTTGAAAAGTAGCTTTCTTTCATCTATAATCCTCTTCTGGTTGTCAACCTGCAAATTCATGTCCATATTACTCAGACAATCGATCAGTTCATGTTGGTCCATTAAGTCTAAAACATCAATACCATCAGTCACATTCTCAGGTTCAGCCACATTAAGAGGCAAAATGCATTCTTTCATGTCCTAACTCCAGTTCCAGTTCATCCAGGATATAATCGATGTTCTCACTTGGACGGGGTGGTGTTGCAGTAAATCTCATGTTTAGTTCCTGACTGTGTATATTTTTCTGAAAATGAAACTTTACTTAAGCTTATGTAAAAATGTATAAAGGTCCACATTTACCCTAAATGGGTTGAGGGTAGGGGTTGGTATAAATTAAAGCCCCTTTCTAAGTATGCTGAGGTGAGTCTGATTAAGCTCTATAACCAAGTTAATTATTTGTACTTCTTTTTGATTGTTTTTGGTTGTTTTTTCCCTCAGTTTCCTTGCTCATTGTTGCTTGCTGTCTCCCTTTGCCCTCTCTTTTTCCTCTCCTCATTTTTCTTCTGTGGACAGTGTGTCTTCTTCTTCTTCTAAAAACACTTCATTGTTACTACTGTTTTGAAATCACGCCCTTGATTTGCTCCTACGTCTGCTGTGCTTTCTCCCCCCCTCCAGGATGTGGCCATTATCATAATCATCCTTCTCTCTTTTTAGATTTTTTTTGTGTGTTTTGTTAATTAGTTCATTTTCATACTTTGTTAGCTTTTCCTGCAGCTGTTGATCTAATTCTTTAAAGGCAAGCTCCATTTTAAATTTTAGCACTTTCACTTTTGCTTCAGTTATCTGGTCTGAAAGGAGTTCATATTTGTGAGTGTCCTCTTTAATTAAAATCTCAACAACCTTTTAACATAGGTTTCTGCTGCCTCTGACTATTCTTTGTGATGGACGTTTTCAAACCCACTTGATGAAGTAAATGTAACTCATAAACCACGTGGTGCTTGTTTATTAATCAGGTATTGTTCCAGAGTTGTGATGTAATACATAGGATATTATTCTTTGCACAAAAGATATTCAAGTTTGAGAAAAGAAACATTGATGTCATCTGATGTAGTGGTGTTGTCTTCTGTTCCCTGTAGTCTCTCCTTCGCTTTCTGCTTTTTTGTTTGGAGAGTTTCTCTACTGTCCCAGTTATAGCCAGTTTCCATGCTAGATGCTCCCTTGTTGCTCTGCATTTCTTCAATGCAGCTTCTACAATTGCTTGCTTTTAGTCTGAGGTAGAGGGTGTCAGAAAGTGCCAGCTATAGCACTTGGTGTGAGTCTTCAATCTCTTCCTAATCCCACAACACTCAAATTGTAAAACAAAAGCACCCACGTTCTGCAGTCAAAAAGGAGTGAATGCAAACAGTTCCAAAAAGTATGACCATGAACATTAGTGCAGGGCAGCAGACAGAGGTGGGAGGCCAGCCCAAATGTACAAACACAGTTCCAGAACTTCAGCACACACAGCAAGAATGACTCAGAATCCAGTAATAAATGCTCATCTCACAAAAGAAGAAATTATTCTTTCAGGAGCTTCTATTAATATCTAAGAAGATCACAACACAAGGAATGTCATGAAACAAGACCTTTCTTCCTTTTTGAAATTCAGTTCTTCATTCATGAGCTGAAATTCTTTTTCCAAGAGACACATGAAAGAAGAATTTCAGCTCAAGAAAGAAGAATAGGGAGCCCTCCCTAGGCCTTCCATCTAGGATTTTAGGGATTTCCCAAAATCATATTTTATGGTCATTTTTCTAAAAACACACACTTTAGAATTGCGCTAAATGGGTCCCATTTAGCTAGATTGATGTGTTTGTTTTTCTCCAGGGACTCATTCTCATGGGTTTTCATTTAAAAAAAATAATAATAAGATGGTGGCCATATGAAAGAATGTTTTTTTTTCTCATGAAGGAAGAATTTTAACTGGTGAAAGAACATTCTTTTTCATGAACTGGGAATTCTTCTTTCTCATTGAACATATAAATAAAGGACCTTACTGAACAGGCTCAGAGCCCACATTTCAAATCCTTATTACTTGGGAACAAATTCATATTTTTTCACCAAAGTAAAACCAAAAAGGGCCTCTTTCTAAGGCAAGCACCTCCCCCCACTCTGAAAATTTCCAATTTGTCTTGGCTGAAGATGACAGCAAGAAAAATGGCCAACTCTGTTGATTTTTTAATTTTTTTTACTATCCAGATCTCAGAATCCAGACATCTGACTTTTATAAAACTTGTTGGTTCAAGAGACCCCCACCACCACCACCTGCCAACATGCATGCAAAAGTTCATGCAGTTCTGTTAAGTGGAAGCAAAAGTATTAAGGTGCAAAGTTAGGGGATTAATATTAAACACTCTACTGAACCACAACTATAGAGGTGCTACCACACATCTATTATAATGGCATGGTAGGGCCCCTAAAATTAGGGTTGAGTTGGCTGTTAAACCCCAATTTTTGCATCTTAATATTTTTTTCATCATTTGACAAAATACCCCCAAATTAGGAATGCATGGTTAGGATGTCAGAGTTTCAAGATGTGAAAAGTATTGTAATGACATTCTGTGCAGTTTTTGAGAGATGGAGCACCCAAAAAATGGGGGAAAAAAAATAATACCTAACACTGTGTATTTTTTGTTCTCACCTACAGTCCAGATGGTGTGGCATTTTTTCATGACATTTTCAGGTTTTAAATGGCTTGTGGAAAGGGTGTGCCTTTCAAAGGTTTGGTGAAAAAATATTGTACCATTTAAGAGTTATAAAGATTTTTGAATAAACAGTCAAGTTTGATCAGTTAAAAAAACTTTTGCATATGCTGATTTTTATGATTTACTTCTTGTGCTCAAAAAAATGCTAATTGTGATGGCTGCCATTGTTTTGGTCCTTTTAAACTCACAAATATTGGAAATACATAAAGCACATTTCTGTTTTAAAAAATAAACACCTGATCCTAACTAAACGGAGCCCGTTTAGTTAGATTCTGTTATTTGTTTTTTAAAAATGTTTCCAGAAACAGCTTTTCTTGGCTCCCCAAAATCCAGGGTGCCTAGCTTGTGCAAGGAGCCATTAAACTGCAATCACTCTATAAGAACAGTAGGACTTTCTTGAATTCTGCAACCACAGCTGGAAAGAAGTGGGCCACTGATCCCCTCTTTTGCCTTTCTTTGTCTCTCTCTCTCTCTCTCTCTCTCTTTCTCTCTCTCTCTTTGTCTGTCTGTCCACCCTTCTGTCTGTCTATCAATCCAATTTTATCAAGGAAGCATACCCAGGTGCCTACCAGCAGTACCTCTTCTCCTCCACTCCATGTGGCCCCCCCTTCCAAATGTTTAATATTATTTGTTTTAATATTTAAGTAGACTGGGGTGTCCACCCAGGTACCACTTCCCTGGACCCCTTCCCCTCCAGGTCATATGTTCTCCATTTACCTAAATGATTAATCTGAGATGAAATAAAAATAATCATCCCTCTTTGTTTTTCTTTTTGAACTTGCCAAAAAGAAAATGATCCCTCACCAGTCTGACCCTCCACCCCAGCCTCCCACTCATCACCCACACCATCCACAACCCACAACACATGCTCTCTCACCTGAACATGTCCCAGGGTGAACATCCACTGTCTGACTGAAGACATGTCTTGTTTCTGGAACCACTGACTGCAATGTGAGAAACTAAGTTAGAGGAAATGTAGTTCAGTGCATTAAATGAGTTTTGAACTCTGATGCATAGCTTTATCATTTTTGCATATTTTGACTGCAAATGTTCAACATGGCCTCTTTGGGATTCCACCTCATGACTACTTGTAGTGGAATTAAACAAATCAAGCCTGGAAGTTGATTGCCCAGTCATTTGATGAAATCAACTTTTGGGTAGGATTTTAACATTTTTAGCACACTTATTCATGAGGAGGGATCATAAGTAGGTTATGTTGAAAATTTGGGGTAAAAATATGTAAAATGTTGTCAAAGTTATGCGCTTACACTAAATCTTTTATGCTTGCTCGTAACTTTGGTAATTTTAAATATTTTGATCCCAAATGTTTAACATAGCCATTTTTTTCACACATCCACACAAACATGACAGCTGCCATTTTCCAAATCCTGGCCAAAATGGGTTCTACCACCTGTTGTGTGGAATGACGTATTAGTGGTGTGGGATGATATTTTGATGGGGATTTGAACATTATGACATACCAGAATCATGATGTGGGGTAATAATTTATTTATGTATTTATTTGTTTATTTATTTATGCCTTTGCTGACCTGGTAGGTGCACTGATCCAGATGACCATTTTAAGTCACTCCCAGGCCTCAAGGTAGCAAAAAATAGGTACGGGTACAAAGAGTCAATTAAAAGATACAATACGTGCACACCCAACTGCTGGCAGTGAGGGTGGAGAGAGAGAACTTTGGTAATACCCTGCAATGCAGGGTAGACAGGTGATGCTACAACATAAGCACAGCCAAAATACAGACAGGGCAAGACACAAGCAGTAATGATATACAGGTATATTGTCCAATTCAAGTACAAGTGAGAAAAAACAGTTGCTGTAATACAAATTTAAATAGGAAAACAATCACAGTTCATAACATCAAAGTGGCAAGACAGGAGGAAAGGAGAGACAGGGGTAGGTGTAGGGGTGGAGGGAGGAAGGAGAGAGGTAGGAAAAAGTGGCACACTAGTGGGGACAGGAGGGGGTATAAGTGCTGTAGGGCATCAGGTGAAAGTCTGAGTGCTATTAGAGCATAGTTGAGTTGTAGACCCTAGCATTGCTGTAAAGAACAGTGACATTTTGCAGCAGTGAGGAGCCAGGTCTACAGGTTATGTTTAAAAGCTAGGTGAGAGGGGGACACGCAAACAGCCAGGGGGAGCTTGTTCCATAGGAAGGGTACTGTGACTGAGAAAGCTCAGGTTCCCTTGGTGGTGGAGGCACATGGAACTTCTTCCAGGGGGACTGAGGATGCCCTGAGATTCCTAAAGACCACTCTACCTGTTAAGAGAGGTGAATAAGGGGATGTATGTTGGTTCCTGAGGATTTGTCCACCAGACAGCCCATTGCATAGTCAAAGAGACCTTGTAGGGTGAACCACCCAAGTGACTGGTAGAGTAAGCAGTGATGAGAGTGGTAAGGGGCTTGAAGGAAAAATCGACAGAGTGATATGCCAAGTTTAGTTGCTTGTGCAGAGTGATGGACAGGTGCAAGTAAATTGGGGAGCAGCAGTCTAGGTGGAGAAGTAGGCTGCCATGTGCAATGGCCAGGCACACTTCGGTGGATAGGTAATGTTTTTGGTGGTACGTGGCACCTAGCTTCTGGTGGATCAGGTGCCCCATATGGTTGACATGGTCTGAGAAAGAAAGGAGGGGGTCAAGAGTAAGACCTACATATTTGAAGGATGTGGCAATTTAAGGGGAGGACCAGCAGGGGTGAGAACTAGGAGAGAGGAGTTGGCTTTGGTGGCTTTGGATAGGAAGGGTTTGGAACCAAACAGCGAGGATTTAGTCTTTTTTTCATTGATTAGGAGCTTGTTTAAAAGGAACCAATGATGGGTGGATGCGTAATTTTGTGTGAAGGTGGATGAGATTGAGTCAATAGATTTGTCGCTATGATAGATGGCCAAATCATCAGTACAGAGAAGATCTTTACATTGAGGCTGTCATTGGGGAGTGTATCAATTAACATTGAAAAGAGCAATGGTCCAAGAATGGAGCCCTGGGGAACTGTTATGGCGTGGGAATAACAGACACTTAGGCAGGAGGTACTATGCATAAAATAAACGCACGTATGCGTTTATGATTTTTTATTCAAAATCAAATAAAATTAATATTTACAGAAATGAAAAAAAAAACAAGGTGTTAGTCAGCACACCAAAATAAACAAAACTCTGGAGATGACTCTTCCCTAGTCACTTCTCTTAATTTTATCACTTTTTAAACCAATTCACTGGTATGAAAACAGACACACCTTCCTCCTGCAAGACCAGCAGCTCACTGGCCTACCTCTCTCTCAACAACCCTCTAGTGGTGAGTTTTTATAGCCTCATGGCTGATGACATCATGGCCAGGTGACCAACATCAGAGAAACAATTAGGTTTTTGTTCTTTTATTTTACAGAACAAATGCATTTTATTTCATGCTTTTCCAAGTCCCTATACTCCTTTACCTGACAATAGACTTTAGTTTAAAAACACCTTCAGGTAGGCATCAATAATAGCTCTTTAGGCTTAATTGGGACTCATTTGGAAGTAAGCCCCTCCCTTATTCTGATGTCACTGAAGCCTGCATCTTTAAAACCAGCCATTTTGTGGGCAGCCAGCCCTATAGCAAGAACTGCAGGGAAACCCACAGGTAATTACCACTCTTTTCTTCTTTTCTTGTAGTGACCTTAGAACCATTTTAGCCCTCATTTTGTTTAGAAATGCTACCATTTTTCTTAACCCTTGCAAGGGCTCTTACTAGGCTCCTTTCGCAGTCCTGCCACTATGCAGCACTTTTCTTTACTGCTCTAATGGCTGAAATGTGCAGCCATTAACAAAACATTTAATTTGGGCCTTTCCTAAACCCATTTCCATCCTTTGGCTATTTCTTTTATTCATCAGCCCAGTTACAACATCTCTGGGCTGTTTTCTTTGTACATGAATGTTTTATTCTTTTTCTATACACTTATGTTTTGCTCTGGGCACTACTGCTAAACTGGGAACACTCCAGGAAACTCACAAGTGTTTTCACTATTTAAAAGTAAAGTACTACTCATGTTTGAACATATCTTCCACTAGGGAGAGTGCTTTACACTGCACTCAGCCCTATCTGGTGCACCGTAAGGGGGGTTTGAGAAAAGGGATAGTAAAGTAAGCAATGAGATATGTCAGGTTGGCCACCCTGACATGAAAAGAAAAGGACAGAAGAAAAGATGAAGAGGACAGGAGAGTGTGAGAGAAAAAAAGGGGGGATCACCTTTTTATTTTAGTAGGGGAGTAAACCTTACAGGGAACAGGGACTCTGTTACAGGAACTCCAGTGAGTACAGGAAAGGGAGCAGAGGAAGCCTTGCCGATGATAACTGTCTGAGTCCTGTTTGATAGATAGCTGCAGAACCAGGCAGTAGGTCATGGGGAGCAGCCAAAGCAAAGTAGGGTTGAGTGGAGGAAGTGGTGGTCAACCAGGTCAAATTCTTTTGACAGATCAATGAGGACCATGCCTGTGGATTTGCCCTGGTCCATACTTCTTAGTACATGATTGTAAAAGATGGCCAGGGCAGAGGAGGTACTATGTTGCTTATGGAAGCCATGTTGGAGGGGTCATAGGAGGCTGTACTTTTCCAGGTGCTCTGTTAGCTGAGAGTGTATGGATTTTTCAAGCAGCTTGCTCAGGTGGGGGAGGAGGGAGATGGGTCGATAGTTCTTGGGGGAGAGGGGATCACTGGCTTTGAAGATCGGTATGACATTAGTGTGTTTCCAGGAGTCGGGTACAGCAGCAGTGGTAAGGACAAGATTGAGGATGAAAGTGAGTGGTTTTACAATTATGGGAGAGATGAGTATTAGAAAAGCAGAGTACAGACCATCGTTGCCAGGGATTCCTTTGGTTGGTAAGGATTTTAGTAGCTTGATAGTGTCCATATGTCTGATGATCCTAAAGTGGAAAGGAGAGGGCAGAGTGTTGGTTGAGGATGAGAGTGAGTTGTTTAGTTGGCAGATTCAAGCAGGGGAGGACTGGGCAGGGAGCTTTCTGAGATAGTGGGATAAGTCTGTGAATTTTAAGTTGAAAGCATTTGCAATCTCAATTGGGTCTGAGATGAGACCAGAGGTGGATAAGAGCTACGTTATCTGCCTGCCAAGAAGGCTATGCTGAAAAATTGGTGTACAAATATGGCAAAATGCCCATGTTATGAATGAACATTGCAGTGTTTCAACATTCACTCACAACTTCACTAATTTCTAATAATCTGACTCCAAACCACCACCCAATAAAGGAGACACATGTGTTTTTTAAAACCTGGATGAGACATACAGTATCTTCACCTTTCTGCTGCTAAATGACATTTCACTCAATATACTATAAGTTGTACATGTCATGTTTATAAGTCCAATCATGAAATGAGTATCTTGAAAATATGTGGTCAGAATTTAAAAAAAATATACATAATTGTTTTCAAACTTTGTGCATAGTGCCACTCTTGACCCCAGCAGGTTTGCTTTCTGATCCCATGAGCTGAGTTTGGTGTTAAGCTCAGTAACCAAATGGATGGGTTGAGGATGGTGGGATGGCACTGATATGTTACCCCCCCGCCCAGCCAGCGAATGAAAGGTCAGGGTTGTCCACATGTGCTCAAGTACCATATAGTGAAGGCAACTGTCCTCATGGCATAGGCCCCCTCACCTCTCCACCCATGGGTGGCAGAGGGCCCTGTGCACTGGGTGATAGATGCACTCTTTGCTATGTGCATCTGTATCTGCAGCCACATAGAAGCACAGCAACCACACTGCACTTCTGCAGCCCATCAGACAGCCCCATGAATTCTACATATCTGTCACTACACAGAAGTGCAGACAGATTGACAGAGTTGTCCCTTGGTGCAGTACATCTGCATCTATTAATGCAGGTGCCTTTGGGACCTGCAGGAATGAGGATATGATTCCACTATCTCAAAAAGAAAGGAAGTTTTTTGCAAAAAACTTTATTAATGCACCAGTTAGGGTACCAATGCCACAAAAGTAGGGAAATGTGGCATTAGGATTTACAACCCAAACTCCCCACCCCCACCTCCCAAGCAGCTAAAGGAAAAAACGTTAGGGTTTTGGGTCTCTGGAATGTTGGCAAATCAGTGGCAGGGTCTTTATTGGGGTTGTCAATCCTAGTTTCCACTCCATGTCCTGAGCAAACAAAATCACACATGATATCTCTTCATCGCGCAGGACCCACAGAAAGCTGCAGCAAATTGTGTTGGCAACATGTGGGGAGAAACATTTCTCTACCTTTGAAGAGTGCATCACTATGAGGCACTGGCTTGGAATTGTATCTTGTGCTTTAGACTAGAGGCTATGGGTTGGTGGGGTGGGGGATCATTAGGGTTCACAACCCCAAGGAAGACCTTGGGGGTGGAGAGAAAGGGTTGGAAACCCTAAAACCATATTTCCCTACTTCTGTAGTGTTAAGTTACCCTACCTGGTTCTTTAACAAGGTTTTTTTGCAAAGAATTATTATGTAGGCAGGATAGTGCCTGCATATAAGGGTTGAGGAAGCACTTTAATATTAAATCAAAATGTTTACACCTTAATCACTTTGCCCCCCAGTTAACCAATTTACTTGAAATGTGGAATGCACAGAGATGGTGCTAGGATCTCTGGATCCATAATACTGTGTGGTAATCAGTTTACAGGGAACAAAGCTACAGTGGAGCAAAACATAAACAACTCACCAAAACTAAGACCCTTTTTGTTATTTTTGCTCAATGATAACTTGAAACTTTAAACTTGCAGGTTTTCTAGAGTTTCACCCAAGGTGTGTGCTTTTGTGTTTTTAACTCCCAAACTTAAGTATTTTGTGAAATTCTGAAGAACAATTGTTCAATTTGTGAGCATGCACAGTTTTAAAAAATCAGCTTTCTGAAGATAATTGAATTTTTATGACCACATGAAGTCATGTGATCATATTACAGAGATACTTTCATTTCAATCAATCAATGAATGAATGAATCAATCAATCAATATCTTTATTTTGCCAGGCAGAACACCATTGAGACAAGCTCATTTGCAAGATGGACCTGGGGCAATACATTTGCCAGTAAAAAAGGAAGAAAAAATAGCATGTAATAACATTTACAGTGACAACATAATAATCATATTATACATAGACAAGGTAAAAGAACAGAATTAGTATAAGTAGGCAAATAGTAAGCAACAAACTATATACAAAGGAGCATAGCAAGAGGTATATAAACATCACATATACAATAGAGATTGCTTAAATACAAGTGTAGATACAAATAGGCCAGGAAGATATGGTAAATGCAGCAAGCATCATTGGGAGTCAACAGTGAGAAAAATGTTGTGAGACAGTAACTTCTATGGGTGCAATGTAGTATGGGACTGGAGGTAAAGTTGAGTAAAGAGGGCTAAAGTTAACAACCTAATTCAGCTTTAATTGAGAAACTCGGAATCAGGTCATAAAGGACAACAGAAAGGGGGGGTGACAGGGGCAGGGCTGACATAAGGGAATAAGGTTGGAGGTAAATACATATTGGGAGACGGGGTAGGGAAGTGGGAAGATTGAGAGGAAGGGAGGCAGGAGGGAGGGGGCAGCAGAGGCTGAGTGGGATAGGAAGTAATAGCATATGGAGAATAGATTGTAGGAGGAGAAGCAGAATAACAATTGCCTCTGGAAAAAATTAGAGTTTTAGTCTCGTATGTAGGCAATGGCAGGCCTTAGTTGTAGGTCCCTCATTTGAAATAGTAGCAGACTTCAGAGAAGGTCCTCATGACCATAGCCTTGAAGAGTGAGAACGAAATAGGGGAAGTGAGCCTAAGGGATTTCTGATTCTTGTTCCAGAGCATAGGAAGGGCATGGTTTATAGAGGCTCTACCGAAATGCGTTCTAACTTTAGAAATAGCAAGGGAAATGAAGCTATGACTTCGGATGGGATAAGTGCTGCGGGGACAGATAGGCAGACAACTGGGGGAGGTTCTGAGTGATGGCTTTGTATGTCCAAAGTACAGCATTTTTCTGCCTCCTGAAGCTAAGAGAGCTCCAACCTAGGGAGGAGTAAAGGATGCAGTGATGCGTAGCATAAGGAGCATCTGAGATAATCCTGAGGGCTCTGTGGTAGAGGGTGTCAAGCTTAGAGAGAGCCGTGCTAGCGCTATGACAATACAAAAAATCTGCGTAGTCTGAGAGCGGCATAAAGGTAGCTTGAACTAGAAGTTTTCTAGCCTCACGAGTAAGTGTGTTTGATTCGGAAAAAAATATTGAGTCTTTGTCTTAGTTTCTTAGCGAGCTCCTCTATGTGAACTAGGAAGGACAAATTAGAGTCTATCCAGACCACCAAGTATTTAAATTTTTCCAGAAACTCCAAAGTTTCACCTGGGAGAGTGCTTATGTGGAGAACCATGGCAGAAGGATTTTTTTTTAGCAGAGAGACTACAGGAGGGAAGAGCATGGCTTTGTTTTCCTTTTTTGTGTTTAGTAGAAGTTTCAGGTCAAGCAGGTTTATTTTGAAGAATGGCGAAATCACTTTGGAGGTCCTCTCAGGTTGATTCTGGGGTTGGACTGTCAATGTAGAGCACTGTGTTATCAGCAAAGAGGTGGATATTAGCTGACTTTAAACCAGTCTCTATTTGGTAGATGTAGATAGCAAAGAGCAGAGGACCAAGTATGGATCCTTGAGGGACACCTCTTAGGAGAAGTTTTTTGGGTGATAAATCACCTTCTGCCTTGACTTGTTGCTCTCTGCCAGTGAGATAATTTGTGAACCATAATAATGCCAGGCTGTTCACTCCACTTTCCTTTAGGGACACCAAAAGAAGGTCATGATCCACCATGTCGAAGGCCTTGCTAAGGTCCAAATACAAGGCACAGTCGTAACGTTTGTTATCGAGAATGATCTGCCAATCATTTATAACCTTGGCAAGTGCAGTTGTGGTACTGTGTATAGAATGAAAACCAGATTGAATTGGGTTTAGCAAGTTGAAACTTTCAAGATATACTCTAAGCAGCTCATTTACTACCTTCTCAAGTAACTTGGACAAGGTTGGGAGCAAAGAGATAGAACAGTAATTATTTAAGTTACAGGGTCCCCTGATTTAAATGGGGGATAACATGAGCTGTCTTCCAGATTTTGGGGAGGGTATCTTGGTTGAGGGAAAGGTTGAAGTGGTGAGTAATGGGAGGGGCCAGTATGAAGTAGGCCAAATTTAGATACTATGGCTCGATCACATCCGCCCCAGCACTTTTTTTCATATCAAGCTGGAGGACAAGATCCTTGACTTGTTTGATGGAGACTGGTGAGAAGGAGAAGGAAGAACATGAAGAAGAAAGGTCTGGATTAAGGCATTCAGGTGTCTGGCTATGTAGCTGCGATATAATGTCATTTGCCAGAGAGGTATCAAAAGCCATCCCTGCCATTGCAAAATGGTTATTGAGGAGATCAAGAATCCCTTACTTATCAATAGTATGAATGCCACTATTTGTGATTTTAGAGGGAAGTGTGCCAGAATTTCTATGGCCTTCGACCTCCCTTATGGTTTTCCAGAACCTACTGATGGAGTTGACGGATGCGTTAACTTCAGAGCAGAAATAGCTAGATTTAGCAGCTTTAGTTATTTTTGTGCAATTATTTCTTGCGGTTTGGAAGGCAGACCAATCTGTGGCTAACTTTGAGTTTCTAGCTCTTCTCCAAATAGCATCTCTGTGCCATAAAGCCACTTTTAGGTTTTCTGTGAGCCAGGGGCATGATTTACTTTTGGTTCTGCTTTTGACAACAGGGGCATGGAGAGCAAGAGTCACTGAGAGTATATCATGGAAGGCCTCATATGCCTCATCCACAGTTGGTGCAAGGTAAAACTTCTGCCAGTTTGCATACTGTAGGTCATGGAGAAATGCGTTTGGGCTAAAGTTCCACTTACATCTCTTGAATAAGTACTTCAAGGAATAGGAGGCTAGGAGGTGTGCAGATCTTACGCAAGCAATGGCACAATGATCACTGAGGTCATTGAAAAATACTTCTGAATGGAAGAAGAGGTGTGGCTTGCTTACTAAAATTAGGTTGAGGAGGGTACTACCCTCAGGATGCTTGTTGTTAGGTCAGGTGGCTTCATTTATAATCTGAATGAACCCGTGTGCATCACAGAGTTCTTTCAGCGGTCTGAAGGCTGGAGATAGCCAGTCCAGATTGAAATCACCAAGGATGGCTACTTCAGACTGTGTGGCTCCTAATATATTGCTTAGGAGCTTGAACAATGACAGGCCAGCTGAAGGGGGTCTATAGCTCCCAATGATGCAGTGGGAAGCAGATTAGGAGAATTGTACTTTTATAGTGAGGCACTTAAAGTCCTTAGGGACTGAGGTAGAGTCAATAATAGTAGCGACAATTTTATCAAGGACATAAAAGGCTCCCCCTTCCCCCTGGCAACCTATCAGCTCTAAACAAGTTGTATGTAGGAATGTTGACCTCAAAGTCCAGGGTATTTGGTCTTAGCCAAGTTTCAGTAATAACGACAATGTCAGGAGTTCAGTGGGATGACCAGGTTTTGATGGAGTCCAGCATTGTTAGGAGGCCGCAGGTGTTTATATGTAAGAAGGATAGCCCCTTTAGTTGAGTAAGGTCAGCAGCAGCAGGAATGGGAAGGGGGGGTCCAGGATTTAACTCTACATTGCCAGCACAGAAGAGAAGCAGCAAGAGCAGTTTTTTTTATGGCAAGTTGAAGCAGATGAAAGGGCCAAAGTTTACCCCTGGAATGCTTACAGTTTTGCAGTTAGATGCAAGGTCCTCATGGCAAGGCAGAGGGTGGAAAAAAGCAAGCAGAAGGGACTTAATGGAAAACAAACATGAGTAGGAGAGCAACAGTGGGAACCCAATTTGTAAGCTAGGTCTTGGAGTTGTATAGCAGCCTGGACGAGTGTGTGCCATAGAAAAGGAGATGTTTTCTAGCTTGAAGAATGGATTTATACTGTCTGAAAATACCACTGGGTGTTGCTGGTAAAGAGTCTTGGGGATTCCATGGGAAATGACAGTTAAATTAATGAGGAGGAGACCTGCAATGAGGTATAGGAGAAACATTTTTTGAGGCAGATTTGGCCAGTCGTAGACCCCCTATCTGGGAGGAGTCAATGAGAATGCAGATTAAGATCCTATTGGGCAGCAGAAGACTAGTGGGCCTGAGGTCTGGAGAGGGGCGGAAGATAGTGTGTTTAATAGGTGGTGGGTGGGGCTGGGGGTGGGCCAAATTATCCGCCACCAGTCCTCCTAGAGCAAGCCCCAGTCCTATGTCAGCTGGCATGGCTGATTCCTTGTCTGCATATGCCTTGCAACTGCTTTTGTTCAGCAGGCTTGGCGCTACCTGTCAGTGCATAGCATCTCTCTGCTGATCATGCTGTATCTGCAGGGGTCAACCTCAACTTTATTTTGCACTAGCCAGCCGGACAAGTTGATTAAAAATTGCACTAGTCTGCAGATGGTTGCACTAGCCCACAATAATAATGATCAATTTTGATCGGTTATACGGTAAAAATGCAAGCTAAGAAATACTGATTATTGCACATTTATCCTGCTCCCACATTGCTTCCTGCCACAGCAAAAAAAAAAAGACTGGGGTCCAGTCACACACAGTGTGTACCCCCATTGTTTTTTTACCATGTATCCCTTGCTTCCTTTTTCTTCACCCCATCCCCGCCAAACCAGAGAATACAATAATAGCAAGTGTTCAATCAGGCAGTTCTAGCTCTGCACACACAATAGCCAACATGGACTGCCGGTGTATGGTGCTGCTGATCAGACCGCACTCCATAAAATTCGCACTACTCTGAATAAGGCCTGCAGGTTAATTACTGGAGCACCTAGGCTGACACACACCTGTCTACTGTACGCTAAAGCGCTGGTACTTGATCTTGACGAGCGCCTCAAATATCTGACCTGTACTCTTACAAAAAAGACCCTCCTTGGGCTATCCCCACCAGGATTGACCCACCACCATACGCTGCTCTGTCCCACTAGTTCATACTCGGACCTCTGGGAAAACCTCTCTTGTTATCCCTAGAGCTAGGACCTCTCACGGCCAAAGAGCCTTCAGCTTTAGGGCCCCCTCTTGGTTCAACACACTGCCCCCCTCCATCTCCTCAAGCTCCAACTATATCGGTGCTTCAAAACTTCCACGTAACCATCTTATTAACACCCGATGCTGTAATTGCCACTAGTCAAAGCCGTACTCAATACTTATGACAAAGCTTATTACTAAGCTGCTAAGGACAACATAACTCTGGTATTGTTTGCATCCATCCTACCTGTACCAGCTTGTTTGTATCTATGTCTTAATTTACTGTTATACTTATGTGTTGTACTGTTATACTGTGTATTTTCGTTTGTCTTACTGTGACAAGGTACCTTTGTAAATGAGCCTATGGCTCAAAGGTTTTCCAAACTGTTGTTTAAATAAAATAAAACAAATAAAAAATAACATCATCATGCACCTCACCACAGTCCCACCCTGACCTGCAGGGCAATGTACAGAGTCAGGCAGAGAAAGACACTCTCACCGCCCACCCTGTGATTAACCAGACCTGCACTTCTGAAAGTTTTCTTACACTGTAAAGTGAGCCAGGGAAAGTTCTAGGATTTCTTTGGAGAGAGTTAAACAAACACAGGGGGCTTGGGATGTAAGAAACTTTGACATATCTGTTTATGTATACCAGGCACAAAAATATTGATTTAACATGCTCTGCCCTGATAAAAACAGATTTTTTCATAACAGTGTCCTTTCATCAGTCAAAGGAGAGCAGTATACAGGCATGATGTTGTACTACCTCTCTTTCTATATAGGATAATCTATGCACACCAGGAATACCTTTTTTAACCTTTCAAATTATATTTTTTACTAAGGTTTTGCTTTGTATCATACATGCTCTAAAGCATTGTTTTTAGGATGAAATGACATGGTGGGTAGTACTGCATTGATGGCATTGACTGCTGTGATCCATTAGGAGGAGTTGTGAACCCCTACAAAGTCAGTAATTGCAGCTATGGGCCTGTGGATGGCCACTTCAGAGTCTAGTCTGCAGTGGTTTCCAGAGAAAGTATAGCATGGAGAGATCACCTGGCTGGGCAGACAGTGTATACATGATAGCATTCTGTCACTACAGTGTTGGATACAGGCACTCAAAACGTTGGGAAATGAGGCACACTGGTCTTAATATTGTGGGACAAATCAAAAACAAATTCAGCAAACTGGAAGCTAGTGACTTAACCACTCTACCCTTGATCACAGCATCCACACTAGTTGACTGTCCTAACAATTGAGTGATAACGACTCACATTGAGTCTTTTGTTAGATCCCCCTCTTAAACTGCCAGATAATTGCAGCTCTTAATGAGCTGCTAATCACACCAGGCCACCTGGAACACTGAGGGAGATTAGTAAAAGGACTACATCCTGCTAAAGTAAGGACTTTGTCAACTTCATTGACAGCCATAAAAAATCTGCACTAGTCAAGACGGACAAGTAGAGGGCTAGCTGCACTAGCCCTGGCAAATTTGCACTAGGTTCAGGGCTAGTAAAACAATGTTAAGGTCGAACCCTGTGTATCTGCCATTAGTCACTGTTTAAATGCTATATTTATGGCTGGCCCAGTGGAGTGCTGGGTTGAGGAGCTAGACACCAGCCACACCAGTGACCTGGGTTCAAGAATGGACCAAGCTCACCGGGGGCCAGGGAGGAGAGAGAGGGGGACTAAATAGTATATGATAACTCTCCTCCCTTTGGGTGGGGGGCTCCTGAGTCCTGCCACATGACTGCCATTTAGTAGAGGTTAGATGGCGGCAATGACAGGGAAAGTTGGAGTGGGGAGGGCATCAGAAGATGTGGAGCATTTGTGTATGTGTGTGCATCATAAAATTCACAACACCATGGTGACAGTCAGCTAGGAGGAAAATACATCCCACTCTCTCAGCATCCCCTGCAAGCACCACATGACCATATGGAAGAGGCCATCAAACTGGTTAACTTTATGTCCCGAAGAAGGGGCAGTGGAAGAGTTGGGGGGATGCCACCATGACCAGGGCAGAACAAATAGGTGAGTAAAAATGTGAGCTACTTGCAGGTGTCTATCATGTCCTCTCTCGCTGTCTTCTCATCCAGGGCATACATGTTGACATCCTTCAGTCTCTTTTCATAGAACTTTTTGTGAAACCCCTGTACCATTTTAGTTGCCCTCCACTGGACTGCCTGTACCCTGTTAAAGAGCTAGTGTACTGCCTAAAACTAATATTAGTTTTTTAAAGTGGCCAACCATTACCTTTTATATCTGAGGTTCTTTTTTCTTTTCCCTTTGTTTAATTATAAGATTGTTTACCCAATGTTAGTAGGTGTGATGAGTTGGACAGCAATCTGCCTGGGGGCTGACATATCAGTCTCTATTTCCCAACCACTACATCATCATCCTTGTACATTCTCTCTACCCCCTCCTAACTGTTCACCCTATTACAGATTTTAGTATCATCTTCAAAAAGGCATACCTTCCATTCTAGAGCATCTCTAATGTCACTTATGAATCAGCAAAGAGGGAAGAGGACATGTCTGAGTGTTGAGCCCTGTGGCACCTTGCTGGTTACTCTCCCATCATTTGAGTGAGTGCTGTTAATCATCCATCTGTCATTTATCCATTAAGCAGTTTCTGACTCAAATGACCACTTTGGATCCCACCCCAATGCTACTAAATTCCTATATCATCCTCCTGTGCACAGAATGTCAATGGCATTGCAAATGTTCATATAGACTATGTTCACTACCCTCCCCTGATCTATTTCCTTGGTCACCCAGTAAAGAAATCAATCAGATTTCTTTGGAATGACACCCCTTCCCCTCAGTGAATCCATGCTGCCTGTGGTCTTGACGTCCATTGGATTCAAGTTACTAAACCAACCTTTCCTTTAGCAGGGTTTCCATTAATTTCCCCACCACTGAAGTGAAACTAAGTGGTCCAAGGTTGCTCCCCTTCTCCCAGTGGATGCTATGATTATGGCGATACAACTTAAAGGGTATGATCAAATAATATAGCTTGTTATTTCATATATTGCAAATTTCCCAAATCAGCATATCAAATTTCCATTCTATAACTTCATACCAAATGATATCACAAAGCCAAAATGGACTCCCCTTATCTAGAGGAGAGATGGGAGTCACGTGATGCAGGCTACCAACTAGATGCTCCTGCTTCCCCCTCACAAAACTCTGATTTGGGGGCTTTTTGTCACTGATATTGACACCCACCTTTCTCTAAAGTCTTTCGGAAACTAACTGTGCTTTTTGATCTCAGCAGTTGGCACTATGGACATGGAAATGAAGGTAGCTCTTCCCCGGCACACCCTGCCTCCTACCCCAGACAAAACCTCCAAGTCCACCAGGGCCCGACCTAATTCTGGCAGTCACCCAACTACTTCCACACTGGGCCAGATCCCCTTGACTGAGGAGTGCTTTTTATTGGAGTTTGTGCCTTTCAAGGAAGAGCTGTGTTCACTCACCAAAGAGATCAAGTCCATAACAATCTCCTTAGAGGAGCTGACTAAGCATACAGGAGACTGTGAAGCATGAATTTCATCCATAGATAAATGGACATAGCATACAGAACCAGAATTGGTGTCTTTACATCAAAAGACTTTCCAGCTGGAGGCAAAGCTAGAAGACTTACAGGGTTGGAGCAGGAGGAATAATTCAGTGGTCATCTTCCTCCTGGAGTGGGAGGAAGGCTCCAATCCTCTCTTGTTAACTCAAAAATTGGTCCAACAGCTAGCTGGCCCATTGCCTTATGGAGAAGCCTACTCTATTGAATGGGCACATCATGCTCTGTGCCCCATGCCACCAGCCAGTTCCGAACAATGGCCCTTTATATTTTGATTTCTTAATTATTTGGAGTGGCAGCATTTCCACACCAAAGATTGGGAGCTGCAAGAGGTTGCCTGGGAGGGCAGGCACCTATGAATTGTTCAAGATCTGCCAGGATCGGTGAGACAGAGGCACATGACATTTCACCCAATGGTAGTCAAATTAATAGTCACTGGCATTAAATTCTGGATGAGTTACCCTGCCCACCTGTAGGTTTTAATTCAGGGCACATCATGGAGATCTTTTGAATTGCCAGAGAAAGCCCAGATAGAAATATAGACTTTGAAGGCAGATAAGGACCACTTAGCCCACCTAGTCTGTACATTTCCCCACTTATTGGATAAGCTGCAGATCCTAGTTAACCAGCAGCCTACTTCCTCCTTATCCCTCTCCTACCCCCCACTATAATTGCTTTATGTTGGTCCCATGCATTCTTGAATTCTCTCACTGTTTTTGACCCCATAACCTCCTCAGGAAGGCTGTCCATCACAAAATACTTCTTCACATTGCCGCTGAGCTGTCCCCCTCTACCTACAAATTGTGCTCCCTTGTTCTTGGGCCTCTCATTTTCTGAAATATGCTACCCTTCTTGAGCTTTGTTGATTCCCTTGAGGTACTTGAAGGTTTTTTATCCCCCTGTCTCTCTCCTTTCCACAAGGGTATACATATTAGGCTCTTTTAATCTCTCTTCAAATGGCTTCTGGTGCAGACCCTGCACCACTTTGGTTGCCCTCTTCTGGACTGCCTTCATCCTGTCTATGTCCTTGTGGAAATGGGGTCTTCAGAATTGCACACAGTACTCCGGATGGGGTCTCACCAGCTGTCTGTACAGAGGGATAACAATGTTTTGCTTTCTACAGTTGATTCCTCTCCCTATGCATCCCAAAATCCCTCCAACCCTCCTTACTGCCATCTGATATGCGTACCCCCAGGTATCTTTCCATTTTTATTGTTGTTAGTACCTCTCCCTCCCCCATTGTGTACTCTTCCCCTGGGTTTTTGTTTCCAAGGTGCATTACTTTGCATTTCTTTGCATTGAAACTAAGCTGACATACTCTTGATCATTGCTCCAGCCTTCCCAAGTCCCTATTCATCTTTTCCAGTCCTTGTGTATCAACCCTGTTGCAGATCTTTGTGTCATCTGCAAAGAGGCATACAATTCCTTCCAGCCCCCTGAAATGTCACCTATAAAGACATTAAAAGAGTACCAGTCCCAGTACTGAACCCTGTGGTACCCCACTGGTAATTCCAGTTTCTCCAGAGTGTGCTCCATTTACTATTAGCCTCTGCATCCTGTTGTACAGCAATTTGTTACCCAGGCTACCACCCTTGGACCCACTCCCAGGCTGGCTAACTTGTTTATCGATCTTTTATGTGGTATTGTGTCAAATGCCTTGCCTTCCCCACCTGTCACACCACCTGGCTCTCTCTCTTTAAAGGCAAAAGGACCTAAAAAGCCCTACTCTTTCTTGGAGTCAAAACACCATTTACTTGACCATTCCACTGGTGTTAACATCCATGGTGCATGAGCACCCACGCTGAACAACCCGGCCACATAACTGAACTACTTCATTGCTCAGAACAGTATCTGTTGCTTCATAAATCCCAAGATGGAGTTCAACATTGCTCTCAGAACTATCACCTTACATTTATTTCTTATCCTGACACTAGGCCTCACTTTGCTTGGACTGGCTCAAAATTCCCCTACTTACCACCAAGTCCCCCTCCTGTGCTAATGGGGTTACCAGTACAATGGGAATCCTGCAGCAATACCTCCCTGTGCCCTCGATCACCACATCCCACCCTTGGAATCAATAACCTGCCAGGGCTGACTATAAAAATTTTATGTCTATATCCAGACCTTTGTCTTGCCTTCGGCACCCCACCAACCGAGCTAAATACTCACTATCATCAAGCAAGCCATAAGGACCCATTTATTCCACAAATTATCAAGGAAACTTCTACTGATCCTACTACTGATCTCTGGAAACATCCACCCCAACCCTGGACCCATTTCGTCCAACACTCAGACCCAGCCCTCTGCTGGGAAGTTGAAGATTGTGTCCTTGAACATTGGCAGCCTCTTGTCAAAGCTGACCCAGTTCGAAGCATGGGTTTCACTCGTTCAGCCGGATGTCATCGTGCTAACCGAGACCTGGCTCATGTCCAAAATGGCTGACTCTATAGTCTGTCTCCCGTGTTGCAACCTGTTCAGACTATACCGTGCTGAGAAAAGAGGCAGAATACATGCTCTACACCCGCAACCACCTACAATGTCACAATGTCCAGCTAGATGCTGCCAGCCAGGACTGTGAATGTCTTACTATAAGAATCATCCTAGGCAAGGGACTGAAAGGGCTAAGCATCATGACTGTGTACATCCCACCAGGACAGTAGCGGAGCGGGGCTAAATGACTTCTCTAATCTTTATTCTCAAACTAGCCCAAATAGGGAAACTATCATCCCAGGGGACTTCAACACCAACTGGCTGACCAGCTCTGGTGCCCAACACAGGGATCTGACAGCAGGATTATATTTAACACAAGTGGTACAGGACAGCACCAGGACAAACTATAGAATGGGAATGTTAACCTGTGAAGTAGGCTCATGAGGAAGGGTGCTGTCCATTACGGCGACACCTTCCTCACGCAATCCACTCACGGCGACTGACGGGTAGGGTGACCGGAAGAGGGGGTGGGCGAACTAGGCGACAGGATGTCGCTATACATACATACGAGGGGGTGTGTGACCAAGCATGGCAAGCATGGGCTGGGGGGTGGAGAGACTGTAGGGGTGGCGCTATGGTCGTAGTTTGAGCTGCGGCATGGTGTCGGGGATTGGGCAATGGCTGGGGTGGCTGAGGTACTGGGTACAGGTCCGGGCGCTGGTGCGATTTTATTGTGCCCGGCCTGAACCTTTTTATTTTTACTACTTTCACCCCACCCCCAACATGCATCTCCCTGGAGTTGAGAATCCTTAAGTTGGGGGGTGCATGGGGCATGTGGGGGTAGTGAAAATATGTCCTGGTGCCATTGTGCTGGTGCACCAGGGTTGTCAGAGTGCTGAAAATGTGTTTGGGACTCTGCCTGTGTGATAACGGTGACCACCTTTAGGCGTTCGCTGTTATCACATAGACCCAATGGGAACTAGCACGCTAATAGACTGGGTGCTGAACTCTCATCCTGAAAGGCTCATCAACATCCAGGTGCTCTCGGATGGCTTGAGTGACCACTTATCCATACAATGCAATTGGTCCTCAAAACTGCCTAAACTACCCTCAAGGCTAGTGAGGAATAGAATCATCAGCGATAGTGCTATGACCAGTTTCAAGAACCACCATGCCAGTATAGGCTGGAGTCTCCTGGATTCCTGTCCCTCTGTTGACTCTGCCCTCCAGCTCTTCCTTACCCAGTTCAACTCGGCAGCAGATAAATATGCCCTGTTTCACAAAAAAATGATAAAGGGGAGGACCATGGCATGGATTACCCCCAAATCCTTGGCATGATGAGAGAACGAGATCACCTCTGGCAACATGCTAGGGCCTCAGGGACAGTTGAGAATGTTCAAAACTATAAAGCTGCTAGAAATAGGTGCACCTGGGCAATAAGGCAGGCCAAGGCAACCTACTACAAAAAACAGCAGTCCCATTGTCTCTCTAATGGCAAGAAATTCTGGGCATCCCTCAATGACCTCCTCGGGGAGGGTGATAGGGTACCCACCACTATGCTCAATCATAATGGCAGAGTTACTCTTGAAAATGTCTCCATGGCAAATATCTTCAATGAGGCTTTTACTGACAACAGTGGGGTCCTACCACCCTAACCCCCACCTACATTGGGGAAACACTGACTCCTGCACCCCCACCTCAAGATGCCAGCCCCAGTAGAAAATTCTACTTCAGGCAAGTGACCACCAAGGAAACAGCTAAACACCTCACCAGATTCCTGGGTAAAACAAGGATAGAAGGGAACGGGGTTGACACGAAGCTTATCTCAATCACCCTCCTTGAAGTAGTCATTCATATCACTAAGATTTTCAACATGTCACTCTGACTGTCAACATTCCTAGCTCCTTGGAAAACTACCCTAGTCACTCCCATGCTAAAAGAAGGGGACTGCTCACTGGTGTCCAATTATAGACCCATCTCCATCATGTCCCCTCTCTCCAAGGCACTGGAAAGAATCATGGCTGACCAGCTCACTAATCACCTACATAAATATAACCTCCTCAGTCCTCAACAACATGGATTCCGCAAGTTGCACAGCACAAACTCGGCACTCATCAACTTCATGGGCTATGTTCATGAGGCACTTGACCAGGGTCAACTAGTCAGGGCTATCTTTATTGACCTATCCAAGGCCTTCAATCTCGTTGACCACCAGCTGCTACTACACGGGGTAATTTGCCTTGGGCTTTCCCCAGACACAGTCAGGTGGTTCGGTAGCTACCTGTCAGGGAGCTCACAGCAGGTAAAGATCAGTGGAGCAATATCAAAGGCAAGGCAAGTCACGGTTGGGGTCCCGCAAGGGTCCATACTGGGCATGCTTCTATTCAGCTTCTTTGTAAATAACTTCCCATATGTGTGCCCCTCCTCCAAAGTACTGCTCTATTTAGATGACACTGTACTCTTCCTAAGAGGCTCCTACCAAGAAACATTGACCAAGAACCTGCAGTCTAATTTTGATCTTCTTCAGGAATGGTTTAACTCCAGCCTACTAGTCCTTAATGGCAAAAAGGCAAAGACCATGCTCTTTGCTGGTTGCCAAAAGAGAAGACATACCACCTCCTTTACAATTGCCCTCACGTCTGGCTCTACCCTCAAACAGGTCCGCTAATTTTGATATGTTGGGGTCACTATTGGTGAGTCCCTTCCTTTGATGAACACATTGGTAATATCACCAAGGCCGCAAACAGGAAGTTGGGGGCACTATATAGACTATGCTTCTGTCTCACGCCTTATGTCAGACTCCTGGCAGTCAGTGGCACAGTCCTACCCATCTTGGATTATGGAATTGTAGTATAAGGTGCAGCCACAGATACCAGCCTACTCAAAGGCCATCTGAGCCTCAACAAAGCCCGCAGATTCATCTTGGATGTTGATCGCCTCACACATACATGTGAGCTCTACATAAAGACCAAATTGGCTCCACCTTATGAATAGAATAAAGACCCAGACCTGCCTACTAGGGAAGAAGGTCCTACCGGAACTTGCGCCCACCTCACTACAGGAGCTGCTCAGTCCAGCCCCCTGTGATTATGCCACAAGAAGTACAGCTAGGCATGCCCTTGCCATACCCTTCAGGAAAACAGTCATTGGAAAGCATGCATTTGCGGTTAGGGCACCCACCTGGCTAAATGAGCTCCCTTATTCCACCACTGGCCTACCACAAATAGGTCTCTTCAAATCTGAACTTTGGAAATGCATCACCCCTCCACACTGCTGCTACTGTAAGTCTTAAACCACCCACTGGAAGCCGACATTGTCTAGTGCACTTATCACCTTCCCCACCACCTTACCCGACTTTCTTCCCAAACCCTACTTCCTGCCCAAACCCTATCCCCTTCTCTTGACCCTTGGCTCACTCCTAATTCACCCTTGACCCTTGGCTCACTTCTCATTCCCCCTACACCCCACCACCCCCACCCACCCTAACCCCCTTCTCCCTTCCCCCACCCATCATCCACCAAATCCTGCTGAAAACCTTCTGCCTGGCACTTAACTAACCCTTGAATTACTCATTGTGCCTCCAGTATGACTGACAATGCCTTGAGCTGCTGTATCAGTACCTCCTACCAGAATAAGCTCCACGTATATGTTGCTGTTGTGTCTAATATTGTGATAAATGTGAAGTAATGTTTTGTTGTCATCATTTGAATTGTATACTGAAATATGTTTCCTCTCTTTGTAACCTGGATTGTGTAAATTACTGTTGCTGTCATAACAACTGCCTAGACCAGTGCCCTCCAGTATGATTGACAATGCCTCGAGCTGCTGTATTCTGTACCTCCTACCTGAATAAACTCCATGGTTTGTTGCTGTTGTGTCTAATAATGTGAAATAATGTTGATTCTTGCTGCCCTCCTATGAATTGTATCCCTCAAATATGCTACCTTCCTTTGTATTCTGAAATGTGTAATTTTCTGTTGCTATCATGTAAAACTGTCTACTGTAAGTATGCTGCCACAACTAAGTCTCTGTCCAAATTGCTCAATGAGGATCCTTTGTAAATGAGCTCTTAGCTCAGAGGTTTTAATTCTGATCTCACAATAAAAAAACAGTCTAAGTAGGCCATATAGCCATATCTACAGCACCTCCCTGATCTACTGCTTTGGTCACCCAGTCAGAGAAATCTATTAGATTCGCATGACATGACCTTCCCGCTGTGAATCCATGCTGCCTTGTGTCATGTGCCTCACTGGCCTCTAGGTACTCAACAATTCTTTCTTTTAGAAGTGATTCCATCATTTTCCCTACCATTGAGGTCAAACTAACAGGAATGTAGTTTCCTGCCTCTGCCTTGCTAACACTCTTGTGAAGGAGATCACATCTGCCTTCCTCCAGTCCTAAGGTACTACACCATCCTCCCATGATTTGTTAAAAAGGGTAGTCAGTGGTGTCACTAGGTCTCCCCTGAATTCTTTAAGAATTCTGGTGCAAATCCTGGCAGGTCCTATTGATTTGTCCACCTTGAGTTTTAAGAGTTCTTTCAGAACCCTTTCTTCTATGAATGGACTGGTATCAACCCACCTGTCCAGAGTGCTTCTATTGTTTGGTTTAGATACCTCCCACTCTTCTTCTTTTGTGAATACTGAGCAAAAGTATTCATTCAGTATCTCTGCCTTTCCACTGTCACTCTCTTCCCACCTCCCTTCCCCTTTATTTAGCCTCACTATCCTTCCGCTGGTTTTTCTGCACTCCCTAATGTATCTATAAAAGGTTTCATCCCCTTTTTTAACTGAGCTGGCTATCTTTTCCTCAGTTTGGGCCTTTGCTATCCTGACTACCTTCCCCGCATCCCTCTGCTTTAACTCATACAGTTCTCTGTCCTGCTACTTCTGTGATTCCTTATTCTTCCTCAGTGCTATCTTTTTCACCCTAACCTTCCTTGCCATCTCTTTTGAGAGCCATAGTGTTTTTTTACTTCATTTGGTTTTCTTTTTTCTCTTCACACAAAGGCTTGTTGCCTCTATGATGGCAGTTTTGATTTTCTCCATTGTTCTTCCACCCCTCCTTCCTGCTCATTTGCTAGTGCATTCTCTAGGCTCTCCCACTTCTTGCCAAAGTCAGCCCTTATAAAGTCCAGTACCCTCACTTTTGTATGGCTTGACTCCACAGCTGTGTTTATCATGAATCACACTGTATGGTGGTCACTTGTTCCCAGATGGCTACCACTTCTAAACCTGTTATCCTCTCTCTGTCCCCTTTTGAGAGTACCAGATGCATGATTGCTCCCTCCTGAGTGGATTCCAACACTAGCTGTCTGAGGCATGCCCCATAGGGCATCAAGAATGACCCTATTCTTGGATGTGGCTACAGTAAAAGTGCTGCAGTTAATATCTGGCATTTTCAGGTCCCCCATTAACAATATCTCTCCTTTTTCTGCCTTTCTGAGGATGCCTTCTATCATTTCCTTGTCCTTTTCCTCCCCCTGAGACAGGTGTCTGCATACAACCCCTGTGCGGATTGTGGTGCCACTACCTGTCTCCAAGGTGACCCACAGTTTCTCCTCTCCTCCCTATTTACCCTTTAGTTCTGTAGCTTTGATCCCTTCCCTCACATAGAGAGCTACTCCTCCTCCTCCTCTTTTACCCTTCTTGTCCCACTGGTAGATTGTGTACCCTGGTATGTTGACATCCCAGTCATGGTTCCCCGTGTACCATGTTTCTATGACTGCCACGATATCCAGGTGTCCCTCTTCCATCAAGGCCACTAGTTCAGGTAGCTTGTTACACAGACTATGGGCACTGGTACTCATTGTCCTCCATTTTATGATGGCCTTACCCTTTTTGCCCCATCCCTGCCACAGAACCTCCGCAGTGTGCCTGGACAACTGTGGAGCTCAGAAGGCTCCTTTCTTAAAAACTCCCTTGCTCACTCAGCTACAGAACTGCCGCGGAGAATTTGGACAACTGCGGAGCTCAGAAGGCTCCTTTCTGAGCTAACCCCCTCCCCACTCAGCCACAGAACCACCATGGAGTGCCTGGACAACTGCAGAGCGCAGAAGGCTCCTTTCTCAATAAACCCGCCTCCTCACTTGGCCACAGAACCGCCGCGGAGTGCCTGGACAACTGTGGATCTCACAAGGCTCCTTTCTGAACTAACCCCCTCCCCACTCAGCCACAGAACCACTACAGAGTGCCTGGACAACTGCAGAGCTCAGAAGGCTCCTTTCTCAATAAACCCACCTTCTCACTTGGCCACAGAACTGCCATGGAGTGTCTGAACAACAACAGAGCTCAGAAGGTATGGCTCCACTGCAAGTTTGGAGAGTTACAGGAGCAAAACAGACTCTTTAAATTACTGGACCACTTTGCCAACTTGCTGGGACATTTACCATTGGCAGAGTGATGAGATAGTTTATTTTTGTGCAGATTTGTGTTTGATACTACTGTTTGTGGGGCTCTATTACTGGGAACTTTAACGATTCGCACTACAGTCCAAGAATGCATTAGTGGCATTTGTATAGTAGCCTTAAAGCTGTGTTTTCGAGGGCAGCATTATTGAAATGTGTAACAGTGTGCCTACTACTACAATGAGGACATAAACTGGATTAAGCAGAAATACCAATTAAATGCCTATGTTTTTAATGTTTTACTCTGAATTACCTGCCTGTGCTCCGAGTTAGGATTCCCATTCCTTCCTGGCAGTGCATGTACAGTGCAGATTCTGTGGACCAGCTTTTGGTCCCAGTTCCCACCCTGACCTCTCTCCTTTTTGTTCTTCTTCCTCTAGGCTTCTTTCTCAACAAACCTCCCTCCCCACTCAGCCACAGAACTGCCACAGAACACCTGGACAACTGTGGAGCTCAGAAGGTACGGCTCCACTGCAAGCTTGGGGTGTTTGCCCATTGACGCTATGCGTCGACTGCCCCACCCACCCAGCCTGTGATGTCCCTAAATTTATTGGTAGGCAAGGTCACATGACTAATCATGTGACCACACCGGAAGTTTCAATCTACCTATTTTCCCACTTGCATCATATACTCCCTCAACCACCAGGAGTCACTAGTGGGTCATTGTCCTTTCCTTACTTCCAAGCCTTTCTCTATCTTAACCCCTCACAGTTTCTCCCTCATCCCCTAATGTAACCCTCCAGAATCCTCCATTCTGCTCTTTTCTGACTATTGACACTAGCCAGATTAGAACTACCAACCCTTAACACCTAAGGCGACAACCCTACCACAGCACTATTCATGCAGTCTTACTGACTACCAACTCTTGCCTCTACTGATACTGCTGCTCAACTCCAGGTCACCTACCTGAATCTTATCTCCCCTCCTCACAAGGCTGATAAAGACACTATGGGTTCTCCAAACCTAGAATTTGCATTGTTCATAATACTAGTTGCATCTCCCACCACTATTTATGACTCAAAGGCAACTAGCTCACCATGTGATGTCACCAGACATCGGCCTACTTGGGATAAACTAAGTCTCCCACATTGGGTTACAAATGCCTCATTTAACATGACTGGACCCCTCAGAGGTCCCCTAGTGGTTCCTTATGCACATTATCCCCCTCCCCATTACAAATTAATCTGTACATCACCAACACTAAGCTGAAGAATGCTAAATTACCCCAGAAATCCCATGTTAATACCACTAAATTCCTGAAGTGACAAGTCATTAGGCTTACATGGTTACTCCTGCTACTATTGGGAAACATCCACCATAACCCAGGACCACTGACCACTACCCAAATAAATTCTAATGCCCAAGCTATTGCCTCAATGAATATATGCAGTCTCATGGCAAAGCAGGACTCCCTCCAAGTCTGGATAATTCAGCACAATCCAGATAGTCTATCATTAGTAGAAACCTGGCTTTCACCAAGAATCCCAGACACGGCCATCCAAATTGATGGCTATGCCTCTTTTAGACAGGATAGGATAGGGAAGTGTGGTGGGGGCTGTATAGTATACATCAAAAACACTCATCAGGCCCACGTGCTGCTCTGCACTACCACTGCTGGAAATTCTCAAATTCTACCAATTAATGTCCAAATTTGTACCAAGGATAAATGTCTCACACTGATCACTGTAAATATTACCCCAAAAGAGCAAAAGGACAGTCTTAAAGCTATTCTGGACTACCTTACCACGATATGCAAACATTCAGCAATCCTAGTCCTTGGAGACTTCAACCTTAACTGGTCATCAAATGAAGCCTCCCAATTTAAGGATACAATCTCCTCTCTTGGCATGTCTCAGCTAGTTCAAACAGCAACCTGCATTAACTACTGGTCAGCCACTAGCACACTTCTTGATTGGCTGATAACAAACCATCCTGAGAGGATTACTGGAACTACCATTCTCCCTGACAGCATAAGTGACCATTCCAATATCATTTGTAAATGGTCTAGCAAGCTCCCCCCAAACCCTCCCAGAAATAAACATTCCAGAGTACTAGAACCAGAACAACTGGGCCAACTTAAAGTGCACCTGTTGTAGCAAGTCTGGTCTGTGCTTTATCAAACCAATGATGTTGACACTGCGCTTGAATGCTTTGTTAACATCTACAATGCCTCATGCAATATTTATGCACCCTTTTAAAAAAGAACAGTGAAAGAAACTCAAAACTCCTGGATCTCCCCAGCCCCTCCTCCATCTAAAGAAAGAAAGAGACAATCTCTGATTTAAAGTCCAAAGTACTGGGTCGCGCTCCAACATGCAAAATTACAAAGCTGCCTGAAACAATTGCACCAGAGCCATTCGTGCTGCTAAAAGTCAATACTTTAAGAAGGCTCTTAATGACTTCTGGGGGATTGTCGCAACTACTGGGAAAATATAAAAACATTAACTGGGAAACCGAGCAAACCTCCCCCCTCCCAGCTCAACTTAAATGGCAATTTTACGCAAGACACTACAGACATCTCTAACTCCTTCAACAAGTCATTCAATAATCTCAGTAGTGCACTTCCACCTAACTTTCTCAACCCCCAATTTGACAAAACCCTCAAAACCAAAGGCCATGCCCGTAAAGCCCCCCACACCCCTTCTATCTTAAGATTGTGTCAGTCACACAGGCATGAAAGTATATCTCTAAAGCCATTGGGAAATCTAGAGCCAGCTATGACTCATTGGACCTAAAATTAATAAATCTTACACTTAATGAGGTTATCCATCTTCTGACCCATATCATCAATTTGTCTCCAATCTCTACGAAGTTCTCAAAGTGTGGAAAAAGGCAATGGTCACCCCAGTTTATAAAAGCAGTGACCAAAACCAATATCTCAAACTATCGTTCTATCTCAATACTTCCGTCACTCTCTAAAGCACTCAAAAGGATAGTCTGTGACCAGTTTGTTGATTACATGGATAAATACAAGCTCCAATGCCCAGACCAGCATGGCTTTAGGAAGCAACACAATATCACATCAACCTTAGTAGCATTCATTAGCTTCATACATGAAGCTATGGATCGAGGCCACCTTGTTGGCGCCACATTCATTGACCTAACCAAGGCCTTTGACACGATCAACCATTGTCTCCTCCTTTAACAACTAGCATCCTTGGGCCTATCCTATGAGCCCCTCCGGTGGTTCCAAAGCTACCTCTCCTACCGTACCCAGCAGGTGAAAATACTAAGCACCATTTTATACCTTAGGTCGGTCTGTAGTGGGGCGCCCCAGGGATCCATACTAGTACCACTCCTCTTCAGTATATTTCTCAATGAGCTCCCCAAGGCCTGCTCAGGCCTAGCTCTACTGTATGCCAATAATGCAGTGCTGTTCTCTAGCTACCCTAACCCCGCTACCCTGGAAAAGCATATGCAAACCAGTTTCACCACTGTTGAATTGTGGTTCCTACAACATAGACTTCTCCTCAATTATAAGAAGACAAAGACTATGATCTTCACCACCCCTCAGAACAAACACAAATACTTTCAGCTACAAATTCACAACAACAGACAAAAAGCACTGGATGTGATCCACACCTTCAAATATTTGGGTGTCACCCTTAAACTCCTCCCTCACCTAAGTGCAGTACATCAGCCAGATAGCTGAAACCATAAACTCCAGAATTGGGGTGCTATATAAACATAGACACTGTCTCACTGAAGAAGCCCTCTTCCTTGCAGTGACAAGCTCTGTCCTGTCAATCATAGACTAAAGTCTAATAGTCTATGGAGCAGCCACAGTGACGGCTCTACAGAGAATTAAATTGGCCCTTAACAAAGCCTGTAGGCTTATCTCAGGGGCCAATCGGCTGTCACATTCCTGCCTGCTATATGCCCAGACAGGTCTGGTAAACCTGGACTGCAGGGTACCAGACCTGCCTTCTTGCCAGAAAATCCATTCTGGGCCTCACCTCACCAGGGATTCTCAGTCTCTTCTGACTGAATAATGATAGCAGGAGAACTAGAAGTGATTGCTCTGCACGCCAACTATACCCTTCCATCTCACCTCTCAGGGTCAATGCTCATTTGTGTACAGAGCCCTGAAATGGCTAAATTCTCTCAGCCCAGACCTTCAATCCTGGACCAAGATAGGCCTCTTTAGGCAGCCTTGAAGAATCATCTGGTCTCCACCAATTTCTTGTATGACTGCGTCCTCTAACCCTGGCATTGCTCCTCCAAACTCTCTGCTAAGGCCTTCCCAACCTTGCCATTTTCCCCTGCCCTCTCCCTTCCCTCTCCTCTCACCTCCTTTCTCTCCTCCTCCCCCCCACTCCCTCCACCCTCACCCTGCAAAGCTATCCTATTATAGCCACACCCCCTACTTATGACAACATTACTCTATAGCACCACTTTTAACCCTCCCCTCCAGTTCCAGGACAATGCTTCAGACAAGCCGCCCATGTCAGGTCTGCCTGACTGAGTCCCTAAAATGTTAATAACTCTTCCATCTCTTACTGCACTTACTTTACCAGTGCCGTATTTTTTATGCAACTGCAAATTCTATGTTTATTCAACATGTTGAAATGTGTTTAACCTACCTACAATTATTGTACTGTACTCTATGCAATTTTTTGTTTGTCTGTACATTCATGAGCTGCTCTGCTCAACTGTCTGATGCGGAACATCTGTAAATGAGCCTTTAGCTAAAAGGTCTTAATCCAAGCATTAATAAATAAATAAATACTGCCTTTGCCTTTTTCTCCATTAACCCCTGTCCTGCTCCTTATTGACTACTATACCTTGGTGTTCACCTCGATAACTATCCTGTTTTGTGGGGGAGGCCTGTAATTTCCTGTTTCATATCAGCACCTCCCCTCCTGACTGGTTTAAAAGCTTGCCAATGAAGCATTTAATCCTATCCCCTGGGAGCCTGGTTCCCCTCCTGGACAGATGCAGACCATCACACCAGTATAGGCCTGCATCCCTCCAGGTGGACCCCCAGTCCCCAGTGAAGCCAAAACCCTGTCCTCTGCACCAGTCTTTCAACCATTCATTGAACTGCATGGTGCAGAGTACCCTAGCCTGACCCATGCCATAGACAGGCAGCACCTCCGAGAAGGTTACCTCAATGCTGCATTGCCTGATTTGTTCACTGGCTGCTGATGGGCAGAGAGAGTTACTTTCTGGTATCAGTCTCCTGTACACTACATAGCTTGAGAATAGCTGTATTTAGTTTGCTATTTGTATGGACCTTTTTAATTGTTCTGCCTGGCTCTCTAGCAGAGGACTTGGTTTCCAGCTTTAAAACATCGGTGGTTTATTCTCCTTTTATGTCTGGACTAAGAAGTGTTCCTATCCTTGGAGTCTACCAGAACTGTAACGGCGGGGCAACAAGATCAGGCTATGTGGTGTATTCTATTTGCAGGCTGCATCTTGGCTCCTGGCAGATATGTTTGGGCTATTTATAAACCCTTTAGGCATGATGAGACAATTTTGTCAAAGGATCCTGCCCACCAGATAATGGTCACGCCTATCTGGACTTTTGCCTGGAACCCTTCCTCTTTTATTAATTGACTTTGCCCTCTGACTACTCATTGAACTGATGGTCTGAATGGTCTTTTGTGACTAAAGCTGTGGTTTGAAGCTACAGAAGGCATTTCTACATGGCAGACTGAATTTCTGTATTTATGTGATGCACCTAGCAGAGGGCTCACTTTGATGCATTTATACGTGGCTTCCTCGTTGATAGAGTGGTCAGATTTACTTTTCCAGCTGTGGACCCAGTCTCCTTGTAATCATTAGTGTAATGGAGAAGTCTGCTGTTGGCTGTTCGGCTTCTCTACTGCATTGTTGAGCCTTTCTGAATTTCAATGACTGACATCATTGATGTTCTGCATGTGCGTTGCTGTGACTGGCCATCGACTGGGTGTGAGCCTAGTTTTTTTAATGTATTCAAGGAATCGCTATGGACAATGCTGGACAGTCTCTGGGCTGATTTTGGGGAGTTTACTACCACTATCTTTTTGGGGTTTCCATTTGGCTGTATTTAGACTGGTGCACCTTGAATTATGGGATTCCTACTTTATTGCGTTAAGTGCTGCATACTGGCTGGGTGTCATGATCTGGGATGCAATAATTGTTTTGTACCTTTCATGTTTGTTGCTTGTTGCTTACCAGACAGGTTACCACTGGTAGTACAATATTGGCTTGCCTTTTGCAAGTGCTTTATATAATTTTTCTCTAGTTGAAATAAGCTACAGTATGGGTTCTTTTCAGGAAGCAACATTACTTTATTTGTTAGATTAGCGGACAGAGAGAAGGCACCTTTTTTTTATTGATCTGTTTATCCCCCTATGTGCTCCAGTGTCTCCCACTTCTTCAGGCCACCAAGGCCCCCAACTTATCCCTGCTTTCCTCTCTCAAGCCACCTCCATCCTCACACCACAGCTGGCCCTGAGGTATCCCGGCGTAACCCTTCACCGGGTGGGTCCCTCTCCTCTGAGGGGGAAGGCTTCAGTAAGAGGTTGCCAGCGCATGCTCTATTAGGTCCTGGGGTGCTACTGAGGTGGAGAGGGCTCCCTGGAGGGCTTCAGTGGTGTTGGAGATTGGCAGCTGTCATCCGGCAGACCCAGGATCTGTTTTTTCTGGTTTCCTGAGTTCCCCATTGCGCCGCTCATGCAGTGCCTTCAGTCTCCACTGGGGGCCACTGCTGAGCGATGCTTTCCCCAGTTCCCACTCCAGGACAGGACAAGAGAGCAGTCCTCCAGGCACTCGATCCCCTCCTCCCTCCTCCGCTGACCCCTGGTGCCCAAGTCCGTTCCCGAACCTGGGTCGCCGGTGTGGTTCGAGATAAGGCACCAGTGCCTCAGCACTCTGTGCCACTGGGCCAGCTGAAGGCTACTTTTTGATGTGTTATTACTGTTTAATGGCTTGGAGGGCTATGTGCCTACTTCCTTGTGTGTGGTATTCTTTGGGGGGGGAGGGGACAGGGACCTATGTGGTCAGGACTGAATCATCATGGGCCTTAAGTGGTTTTGTTTGGTGGGAGGGAGTGGTAGGTTTGGGGATTTTAAACTGTTAATTTGGTTAATTGTATTTTTTTTTATATTATTTCTCTTTATTCTCCTCCCCGTATGGCCCCCATCTGACTGGCTCCCTCAGCTCCATCCCCCGTAATTACTGTGACTTACCTTATGCCTGGTCCAGGAGCGGTGCCTGTGGAGAGTCGGTCGCCATCCTGCTGCTGGTTTTTCCCATTTTTCTCCCCATTTTTTCAGAGGACCCCAGGATAATGACACATGCTTGAGGAGGCATGCATGTGCCTTACAGCCCCAGTAACAGCCCTCCTCTGCCCACTCCACTGGCCTATCACCATCACCCTGCTTACATATCCCCTTGGCCTCCACCAGGTGGTAGCAACGAGCAAGGGTTGCCACCCCATCTCCCCAGAGAGGACAGCTGCCTGACAGCCGCTGCACCCAGCTCCCCCCCCCCCGTTGCCGACCTCTGACTACCCAGGCTCGCTCCCAAAACCTGGATCACCAGCATGCCGCGAGGTGAGATGTCCAGCACCTCAGCCCTCTGCGGCACCGGGCAGGGGGTTAGTTGTATTTTGCTTTGCTTCAGGTGGGTTATATGTGTGGGGGTGGATTGTTACACTGGTTATGCTATATTGTCAATCTTACTACAAGATGTTGTTGTTTTAGGATGTTACTTGTTTGGAAAGGATGTTATTCTGGGGAAGGAGGGTAGCCAGGTGTTGGGGGGTGGTTGGGTGGCAGCAGAGTGGCTTTGTATTTCTTTCCATAGGATCATGTTGTTGTCTACACTGTATCTGGTTTATCCTTTTTTGTTTGCTGTAACGGATCGCTAACTCTCATACTTTACTTACCTGGAATGTTAGTGGAGCTGGTACTAAAACTGAAAGGTACCAAATTATCAAGCACATCCAACACATTAAAGGGGACATCTCCTTTTTACAGCAGACCCACCTCCTTGAAAGTGAGGCCAATTTATTCCAAAGCCAGAGCATAGGTCAGGTTTTTGTAGCTGGGGACAGCACACAGAATAGGGGGGTGGCTATTCTTTTTTCCTGGAGAACTCCCTTTATTTGTTTGCACTGCTGAGAGATCCAGGACGCAGATATCTTTTCCTCACAGGGATCCTGGACCGGGTAGAGGTGTTACTTGGCTGCATCTATTGGCCCAACATAAATACCCCTTCCTTTTTTACAGATTTAATTTCCCGATTGTCTCTTTTCCTCTCTCTTCCTATATTTCAAGGGGGTGATTGGAACCTCCCATTTGCACCAGACATGGATAGGTCGGACAGGCACTGGGCAGGATTGTCCTCAGCACAATGCTCCCTATGAGAACTGGTGGATTTTCTGGGTTTATGTAACCCCTGGAGAGTCTTACACCCTGACTCAAGAGAGTTCACCTTTCATTCTCCAGTTCTTGGCTCTTCATCCCGGCTTATTTTTTTATTAGCTGATCTTCACTGGTGGGAGTTTTGGGCTGTGGGATAGCCCCTGGTGTCATCTCAGATCATTACCTAGCCTGGTGAAAACTAGAGCTAACACCCCTTCATGTGAAGGAAACCAAATGAAAACTCGATAAACAATTGTTGAAAGAAGAAAGGGTAGTGACACATATTAGGGAGTGTATTGATGTGTTTTCCTCCTCCAATCTGGACTCGCTGGGTAAGCCGAACTGGGAATGGGGTGCTTTAAAATGCTATCTTCATGGGGAGTTCATACATCTAGCTTTGATAAAGACATGCAAGTGGGAGAAAGCGGCACTTAACCTGCTCTCCTGTATTAGATACCTGGAGAAAGACTTATCTTCTGCTACCTCTTACTCTACTCGGCAGGAACTGCTGGTGTTAACGGGACCAATATGCCGAGTTATTACCAGAGAAGCCAGAGTTTGATATTCTCAAGACTCATGCCAGATACATTGACTAGGGGGGAAAAGGCTGAGTGCATGCTTGCACTGAGGGTTTGGAGGCAGAATGTCTCCTGGTTAATAAATGTCAATCGGTCTTCTACAGACGGCTACCTCAAAACAACTCCTAAAGCTATTGCAGCCGAGTTTGAACAGTACTATCATACTTTGTATAGTCCAATAGCTCCTCTCCCCTCCCTACAATTGGTTAGAGATTATCTTCGTATTGGATCATAATGTCGTACGCTTAATAGCATACGTAATTATGGTGAAACCCGGACCCGTGCGCTCTCCGAGTTGGACCCCACTGGAGTTAGAATCCTAAGTGGTGGAGTGTCCGAGGGGTGCAGCCCCCTGTAACGGAGGGTGTGAGGGCGGAGCCCCCCCTACAGAAAAGAAAAGAACCCATAATCATGTAACGCGATTGTGCCACACAGCATTCTGCTGTGTGACATTATGACCCAGTGCCATCTTGTCGCTATCCCACTCTTGGTCCTGACTGATGCCCAAGGAGACCTCCTAACAGCCCCGACAGTGGAGAGAGAAGTTTTGTCAGAGATTAAGGCACTGTTGACAGACAAGACACTGGGTCGGTATGTTTTTTATTCCTAATTTTTTATAAAACATTTTCAGATAAACTGGTGCCTTGGCTGCACAGGCTGTATCAATGCTTACTCACCTCTGAACTCTCGGACAAGTCTCTTCTGGATGGAGACTTTGATTGTGGTGCTCCATAAACCAGACAAGCCACTGGAGAGTGTTTCCAGTTACAAGCTGATTTCACTTCTGAATTATGATATTAAGATCTTTGCAAAAATTCTGGCTGATAGACTTGGACAAGTCCTACCAACGCTCATAGGTCCTGATCAAGTAGGTTATATGGCTACCCATTCATCCTCAGACCATCTCCAGAAGTTGTTCATCTTCTCTGTGTCCAGGGATTCAGAGCATCCTGTGGGCCTTGTCTCTCTGGTCGTGGAGAAGGCCTTTGACAGGGTGGACTGGCAATTTCTATTTGGTGCCTTATAACTTTTTGGTTTCCCATCCCGATTTATCAATTGGATTAAGACTCTTTATTCCTTCCCTAGTGCTTGTACTGTACGTATTATAATGGGGTCTTCTCTTCTTAATTTCCTTTATATTCAGGCACTAGGCTGGGATGTATCCTGTTTCCGCTCCTGTTTAACCTTTACCTTGAACCCTTTCTTATCAAGTATAAAGAAAATCCTGCTATTAGTGGTATCCAGATAAGCCGTAAACTGAAGCTATCAGCATATGCTGATGACAGTTTGCTTCATCTCTCACATATCTGCACGTGGATCCCTGCTGTTCTTGAGACCATCAGGGAGTACTGTTCTTTTTTGAATTACAAACTTAACCTGGGAAAGACTGTAGTCATGCCCCTGAACTGTTGTGTTCTTAAAACAGAGATACTCGAGTTGGGCACGTCCTGGTCCCCCAAACGCATTAAATACTTTGTTATCTACTTAAGTAGAAGTGAAGCCAGATGAGACAACTCAATTTGGCAGACTTAGTCAAGTTGTTCCACCAGGATCTCTCCCTATGGAAGGCACGGCCCTTGGCCCTTCGAGGCCCTATCAGTCTCATTAAAATGAATATTTTCCCCCGGCTGTTTTACCTGATTAGTTTGTTGAACTTTTGGTTGCCCCTCTCCTGGTTTAAAAAGTTACATTCTATCATTTCCGACTTCATTTGGTTAGGTAAATCTCAGAGAAGAGCGTACTACAAGTTGGTGGTGCCCAAGGAACAGGGTGGACTTCGAATGCCCCATTTTGGTTTATATTACTGGGCCAGCCATGCAAGCAAATACTTGTGGTGGCTTTCTTCTTCTTCAGGGGAAGGTGCATCCTTGTATGTTCTTGTTTGGTTGACCCTGGAGCAGGAGTTGATTACTTCATCAGGGGTATCCCTCAGGCAGTCTTACACATTGGTCCCAGGAAGCTGCCTGTGATTTTTCATAAGTCTGTGATCGCAGTGTCAATCAACCTGCATGCCCAATTATGCACTTTTCTAAAGTATCAACACAAAAAGGACAATTCACTACCGATCTTCCAAAATCACAGCTTTAAAATTGGGGGCAAACCAATGCCCCCTTTCTGGCTACATCTGCTTGTGGAAGTAATGGTTTATGACCTGACCAGGGATGGAGTTTGTCGCTCATCAGTGGACATTATGTGGATGTATAGGTTGGGTAACTCCCTTATCTTTAAGTCTTTCAGCTCTGCCATGTGGTAGTACAGAGCTCTGCAGCAGATTTTCCTCGTACTAATGTCAGTGAGTTCCTGAAATCACTCCTTGACTTGTCCAATTTTCCCCACTAACTTTCCAAACTATATGCCAGATTATAAACAAAGGCCTGCCTACAAGTAAATGGAGTTTCTGGGTACTGGCACTCTCAATTTCCGTAGTCCTCCTTTAACTGGTTTAGAGTTTGGAAGGACAGTTACACCTATGTTACGCAGGACCATTTTCAACTTATGCAATTCTAAATTCTTAATAATTTATACTATAAACAGGTTAAACTAGTCAAAATGGGTGTAGCCCAATCCCCTCTATGTGTGAGATGTGGCCAGGGAGAAGGCATTCCGTATCACATTTTTTGGGAATGCCCTAAAGTTGCCTCACTATGGTCGCTTATTGGACGGAGGGCTGATCCCTTATTAGGCATTAGTGACCACCTCTTCTGGGAAACTTGCATTGTAGGGGACTACTGTACAGTGGGTGTCCGCGAACACTGACATTTCCTGGTCTTAATTGCTTTTTAGGTTAAAAAGCTGGTCCAGCGTCACTGGCATGATTCGGTGTGCACATCCTACAATGAGTGGTGGCAGGAGCTCCTTTCAAATATTAGGATTGAATGGCTGATTGCAGGGTTACATAACTGCCTTCTGCTGTTTGACAAAACATGGGCCAAATTGCATACTCTTTATACCTTGCAGGCTGGTCCTGGTATCCCCTTATGATTACTTATCATTTTAGTTTCAGTTAGAAAGTGTACCTATTTGCCTAGATTAGTCTCAATACAGTGTTTAATGCCACTCTGCTGTTGGGGGGTAGGGTAGTTTTGAGTGGGGGGATTGTGAAATGTTTTTGTTGTTTGTTTGAGTTTTATTGTTGTTATTGTTATTTTAGAAACTTAATAAAGCTTATTTAATTTAAAAAAATCTAGAGGAGAGGTAAAGCATGCATCAAGTATCAGTGACATACAAATGCCTAACTATAGCTCCCGTGATCACCTAAGAAAAGAGTTCAAGCCATTAAGCTCAATTTACAAGCACAATATATGAAATGTGAAAGAGAATTTATATATTCAAAACAGAAATATAGACCTTTGCAAATCTTTCTTAATGTACTTTATAAAGCACCCTCAAGCCATTTTCACAATGCAGTAAGGCAGTGGGAAAAGCTAACAAAATGCTGTGTTGTATAAATGGGAGCTAAAAAGCACGAAGAAGGAAATTATACTGCCAATGTACAGACCTCTGGTGAGGCTGCACTGGAGCACCTTGTCCAGTTCTGTAATCTCTATCTGAGTAAGGACATAGTCAAGCTAAAGGCAGTGTAGAATGGGTACACACAGACCATTCAGGGGCAGCAGGGGCATATGCAGAAGCAGAGGCTAGAGAGCAGGCTTGAGAGCCAAAACATGTACTCGCTGGAGACCAGGAGGGAGGGGGCATGACAGAGACCTTCAAATACATGAAGGATGTTAACAAGGTGGACTCAAGTGAATTATTCAGGACTAGTGAGAATATGAACACAAGTGGGAGTGGCTGCAAAGTAGCTGGGGGTAAATTCAGGAGGGATGAAAGGAAGTACTGCTTCACAAAAAGGTTGTGAGAAGGGTGGAACAAGCTGCCAAAGATGGTTGCTGAACCTACAACCATGGCAAGCTTCAGTACGGAGTGGAACAAGTACAAGGGACAGGATAGGGGCCGGAAAGGTATTAAAGGAACAGGAACCTACAGTATAAGGAGGTATGTACCTCCACATTGAGCAGACCTGATGAGTTACAAGGCCATCTGCTGCCAAAATTCTGTTTTTCTCTGAGGCAAGGGCATATCTGTACAGTATAACACCCTAAATGATGCTCCTGCTTCACCTACCATCACAACTGTTAAACAAAGATAAAACACAATTACTCTGCTCAGTGATATCAATATTGAAAATAACACTTGCTAATCTGCATTCATTGTGCTGTACTGCACAATATGTCTAGATGCATTGCCTTAGCCTATGTAATGCACTGTCTTTGTAACCTGCTCTTGAGCAACAACCCACAATAAATAAAATACCCAACCTAAATGGGATATTCTATTGAAATGTCTTTTAATGAATATTATACAGAGCATGTTTTGAGTTGGTATTCTCTGGGTAGTGTGGTTCATTGCACTTAAACAGTATGAATGTCCTAAAGATAAAAATTGCTACAATGTAGTGGGGAACCCAGTTATTTTTCACAGAGGTAAACATTTTCTAAATCCCTGGATTTTCAACACATACTCTAATGTAATGAAATGCAACATTATTAATATTACTGATTACTGAATTGTAACTGTCAAAACCTTTGAGGTTTGGATCTTTATTTTGAATGCAAGTGCTACATAATATATTATGAAACCTGTTTTTAATGACCTTTCATTGGTTTGTAAACCAACCAGCCAAAACCTTTTGATTAATTGATTTTCCACATGGAAAGAGGGTGATATTAAATAGCACGTTATTTCCCCCCAAAAAGGTTCACAACTTGTAATTTAAATGTCATACAGTTCAGAGAAGTTCTTGTTTCTCTACTCTGATATCAGCAAAACAAAAAACAGAAGAGGGCTGGCATTTCTTCATTTAATTATTTGTTGGGTGATGTACGTGAGATATTTATTCTTGGAATTGTATTTTACGTGATTTATTGCTTTATTTATTTGTGCTGTACTGTGCCTGTTCTTTGTAATACACTGAACCTCTGGGATAGGGAGCTATGCAGTAAATTTACCTTGCTCTAAACATTTCCTAGAAGTGCTTAAAGGCTGCCAACATAGTGTTAGTTAATGCTTCCAGGAACCATGTTTTAGCAATGAGCTTATGATAGTGTGTTGTAAAAACAATGCAACTCTGCCCTGGCTGGCCCATGCAATGTAATAAATATAATTAAACTCTACTCCCTGGAAGGCTTGTGCCCCCATGTACTAGTAGCCTGATGAATTAAATCAAGTTCTTGTTAGCCTAGTGTTCCTTCCCCTCCCAGTCCTAGTAACCTACCACACTCCCATGGCCTTGAAACAGTAGATAGGATTTATCCTCCGCTCATCTTTGCTGCCAGTCACCATCTATGCCACATAATTTCTTTTGCTTGTTCCATCTCAGACACTGAACTGATGCTGAAAAAACACAAAATAAGCAGCTCAACCCTTGCTCATTCACAAAACTTTTAATCACTTTCCTCTTTATGGTACTACTGCTATGTGACCCACATCAGTTGAAACTGAGACTGCAGTGCACCACCACCCCACGTGACAAATCTTTCAAATATTACAGTTTCTCTTCTTGAATTGGCAATTTACCTATTTTATGTCCAAATCAGTGGATGTTTCTTTGTGTTCTTTTAGAGATCTGGGGCCAGTTGCACAAAACCTTGCCTGAAGTTGATATTCACAAAACCCAGTTTGCCAGCACAAACTGGGTTTGTGCCCGGGCAAAGTAGTGAGGGGGGGCTGCAATGCAAATTAAAGGGAGGGGACCTGCCTATCCCCACAATCTCATTCGCTAAGGTTTTGCTCCAAGGTACTGCTGACACAAAAACTGGCAGTAATCTGCGCAACCCTAGTGGTTGGCAGAGGTACTGTGGCCCCTCACCCCACTCCCTCAACCTGGATGATCACCAACCCAATAATAAAAATAAATATTTTCATAGTGTAGTGTATCTCCCTGGTCCTGATCTCCTACCTGAAATGAAAAAAAAAACTTTTTCCATACTGTAGGATTCCGCCCCATTCCCTGATCTCCCATCCAAAATGAAAAGAAACTTTTTCCATAGTGTAGGGTCCCTCCCCATTCCCTGATCTCCCACTTCAAATAAAAAAAAACTTTTTCTATAGAGTAGGGTCCCTCCCTGTTCCCCGATCTCCCACCCAAAATGAAAAAAACATTTTTCAATAGTGTAGGGTCCCTCTCCATTCCCTGATCTACCACACAAAATGAAACCACCCTTTTTGCATAGTGTAGGGCCCTTCCCCATTCTCTAATCTCCCACCCGATATCGAAAAGCCTATTTACACAGTGTAGTCATCCTTCCCCCCTCCCTAGTCACCAATTGCCATCCCCAAATGAAGATAACCTATTCCCTGGTAGTCTAGGGTCCCTCCCCACACGTACACCCCATCAAGTGTGACCCACCACCCCGCTCCCCCATCCCAATCTTCGGTCAGTGACCTGCAGAGCCCTCCTTTCACCACTGCAGCTGACTGCTGAGCCCTCATGGAGTGTGTACTGTATACAGTATGACTGCTTGACTGAACCCCAACTGCCATGTCTTGCCCACTCCTCAGATTTTCCTAGATCCCTCCGCATCCTTTCTACCCCCTTTTGAGTGACAACTCTATTGCAGATTTGGTGTCATCTGCAAAAAGGTATAACTTCCCCTCAAGCTCTTCTGCAGTGTACTCTTGTGAAAACATTGAAAAGGACTGATAATAATATCAAACTCTGTTAAACACTGTTGGTCACCCACCCTTCATCTTCTGTCTGTTAACCAGTCTCAGATCCAATTTAATTTATTAATTTGCTGTCCATGCCAAAGCTGGTCAACTTCCTAATCTGCCTCCTGTGTTGAATAGTGCTGAAGGTTTTGCTGAAGTCCAAGTAGACTAAGTCCACTACCCTCTCCTGGTCTAATTCTGTGGTCACTCAGTCAATGAAATATATTATATTCATTTGACATGACCCCCCACCCCATGAATCCATGCTTCCTGTGGCCTGCAGCCCCTTGAATTCTAAATGCTCAACCAGCCTTTCTTGCAGTAGGGTTTCCATCAATTTCCCCACCACTGTAGATAGGCTGACTCATCTGTAATTGCCAGCCTCCTCCCTATTGCCACTCTTATGTAGAGGAACCATTTCAGCCCTTCTCCAGTCCTCATGAACTACATCTGTTTCCAGTGAGCTGTTGAATAAAGCTGTCAGCGGAGGAGCTAGCATTTCCCTGATTGTTTTCAATACCCTAGGGTGTAGTCCACCTAATCACATAGCCTTCAGGGCTGCAAGTCCTTTCAGGATTCTTTCCTCTAAAAGTGGATGCATGTCTACCTCCCTTCTCATTAACTTGCTTTCCTCTGGTGGTCTATCCCCTTCTCCCTGTACTATGAAGACTGAACAAAATTACTTGTTTAAATTGTCTGCTTTTTCTTGGTCCAATTCTACATAGTCTCCCTCTTCCACCCTACTAATCCTCATGATCCCTCCCTTGCTTTTCTCTTCTCACTTACATATCTCAAAAAAGTTTCACCCTGTTAATCTGCCCTACTAGCAGTCCTTTCTTCTGTCTCTGCCTTTGCTCCCCTAAGTGCCTTACCTACTTCATTCTGACCTTGCTAGGTACACTGCCATGTCCTTCTTTCTCTGTGTTTCTATGTATCTCTTAAATGCCACCCTTTTTTCTTTTACCACCCTTGACACTTCTTTGGAGAACCATAACAGTCTCCTTTTCCTCCTGCTTTTGCTTACTTCTTTCATGCAAAGGTTTGTTGCCCTATTCATACCCTCCCTTACTCTTCCCCATTGTGTCTCTAATCCTCTCCCTGGCATCCCCCCTTCAAGGCTTTTTCTGAGACAGTATCCCATTTCTTTAAAATCTGCCCTCCTGAATTCAAGGATCCTTATCCTTTTGTGCTTTTCCTCTGTTCTTATCCTTACATTGAGCCACACTGTACAGTAATCACTGGTACTTAGTGTACTGCCCACTATGACATCTGCAATGCTGTCCCTGTTCACTGACACCACATCCAGCACTGCCCCATCTGTAGTATGCTCTTTAACTAGTTGCCTTAGAAAAACCTCTTGTAGGGAGTCAAGGATGTCCCTGCTCCTCGTTGAAACTACAACTGGAAGGTTCCTCCTCACATCTAACATACAGATATCTCCAATTAGCATGGCTTCCTTTTTACTTGCCATTCTCATGTTGGCCTCCCCTAGTGCCCCGTCCTTCTCCTCCCCTTGTGTGGAGGGTCTGTACCCTACACTGATAGGGACAGCGGTCCCAGAGCCTGTCTTCAAGATGACCCACAGCACCTCCAGCCCCAACTCACCTTGCTGCATCTGCACCTCCATGCCCTTTGGTCCATCCTTTACATATAACTCCACCCCTCCTCCTCCTCCTCTCCTTGTTTCTCCTATGTAGAGAGTAGCCTGGTATGGCCATGTCCCAGTCATGGTGTTTGGTGTAGCATGATTTCATTATGGCCTCTAGATCCAGGTTAGCCTTCTCCATGATAGCATCTAAGTATCTTGAGTCTCGGAGAAAATAGTTTCTATCAATAATTCCTTTTATGAGCTCCTTGCTAGTCTGAAAAGCATAGTGATTCTTCTGAATTCCCCCAAAACAAAATATGAAGAATCACTGTATTTGTAATACTTTTTTCACTATACACATTTGAAGTATTAAAAATACAATTGCTTTGTCTAATGCTGAAGAAACCTTGAATGCAAAAAGGTATAACTTCCCCTCAAGCTCTTCTGCAGTGTACTCTTGTGAAAACATTGAAAAGGACTGATAATAATATCAAACTCTGTTATACTGAAATATAACAGTTATACTATATATTGAGAGCAAGCTTCATTTTGTGTGTCCTTATCAGCAGTCATGCAGCAGTAACTAACTCTAGCAGCACAGCGGGTCAACACTCCAGGAGGGGTCTGGGTGCTCAATAAGTTACAAAGCCAAAAATGGTAAGACAGGTACTCCAACTGGTTTCAGATGGTAGTCTCATTTATTAGAAACTCAATTTGATTGCATACAGAAAGTTACAGTTCTCCGGTGGTGGACTGGCTAGCCTCAGTGCTTAGAGGATTACAGTCCTATTCATCAGTGGGCGTGGCCACAGTGCACATCAGCCCTGCTTTTGTAGCCAATGCTCAATGACAGGAGAAGCATGTCCATGTTTCCAGGGTAGAAATACCACCTCCACAAAAAAATGAGAGAGGGGGATAGGGAAAACTCCACTTAAATTATTGTGTCAAGCAGTGAGTGTTTTTCTAGTCATACCTGGGGTGCAAATATGATGGTTGTTAGCTGTGAGTGGTCATCTACAAACTGGAAAATGTTGCAAAAAGATGGGAGGTGATATTTGCTAGGCAATGACTGGATACACCCTTTAGCAAGACCCACCAGTTGTCACTGCTCTCTTCGGTGCATAGCATGAATGTTCATAGAAGAGTAGACATGTTTCGAAATTGCCACAAAATCAGAAATTTCTATCTCGCTAAACATTTTGCAAAATTCACTATTCTCAAGACATTTTTTTTACCAGGTGCGAAATTTAAAATTTCACCCATGAATGTTACATTTCATTCCTAAATGTGCAATTTCAACAAATTTCTTCTGAATTTCACCAAATTTTGCCTGAATTTCACCATTTAGCGGGTAATATTTTGCATTTCGCCAGCAGAATTTAGCATTTTGCACCCACGAAATAGTCTGCAAAGTGAAATTTTCTAATTTCGCACATATCTATAAAAGAGCTTCCCATGTCATACCCTCATTCTTTATAAACTTTGCTTCTAGTGAATCTGTGTGACATTCTGCTCATCTGTATCCAGGCTACTACACCTTTTGGAGCCATTGGAAAACCAGAGAGTTTAAATCTATTTGGGGAAGGCAAACTAAGTAAAGGCAGAGGGGGGCCATGGTTGAATGGGCTGTGGGTCGGTGGTGATACTAGGTGGTTGGTGTATTTTAATAAGAGTTATGGGTTGGATGTGAAGAGGAAAAAAGATTGTACTAGTGTTCATGAAGAAAAGGTTAAAAGAACCTGATACCAAGGAAGGATGTCATGTTGCAGTGAAGCTGAATCTATCCTACAAAAATACAAAGATGATAGCAGATAAAGACCTTATGGTCCAGCTTTTCTACCCAATTGTACAGGCTCTCCTATGTCTAGAGTGGGACCTGCCCTCTCCTCAAATACCCCTGCCCCCCTCAAATTCCCCCTCCCCCTTCCCCCCAGCAACTTTCCCCTTCATACCATTACATCCTGTCCTGAAGCTATCCACCGTTTTCTGGAAGACCACCTCCTCTTGCAACTTGTTCCACTTGGCTACCACTCTCTTGGTGAAAAGTGCCTCCTCATCACCCTCCTGAATCTTTTCCCCACCAGCTTTAAGCTAAGCTCCTTAGAGGACTTGTTCCCACTAATAGTGAAGGGGCCCTCCATATGCACCCTATTAATACCTTTAAGGTGTTTGAAGGTCTCAATCATATCCCCTTCTCTGTTCTGTCCTCGACAAAGTACATGTTGAGCCCTTTGAGTTTCTCATCATAGTTATTGCCCTGCTGGCCCTGGATCATCTCGGTCACCCTTCTCTGGACTGTCTTAACCAAGTTGACATCCTTCTTATGGTAAGGGCACCAAAACTGCACACTGTACTGTAGATACTGTCTTACTAGTGATCTGTACATCAGTAGTCTGGCCTCTTCCCTCCTGCTGGTAATCCCACTGGCTATGCATCCCAGCATCTCATTTGCTTTTGCTGCAGATTTCCTGCAGTGCACCAGGTGAATCAGGTCACTCTTGATAACCCCCAGGTCCTTTTCTTCATCAGACTCGGTGACCTGCACACCACTCAGCCAGTATATGGTTTCTGGGTTCCTTGCCTCTAAGTGCATAAACTTGAACTTTTTAAGATTGAAACCAGTTTTGTCTGTAAATAAGAAAATGACAATAAAGATTACTTAATTGCAAAAAAAAAAAGATTGAACCCCAGTCATCAAATGCCAGATCACTTCTCTAACTTAGCCACACCATCCTTCAGTTTCTGGCTCTGCTCCTCTGTGTCATCTGTGAAAAAGCAGATTTTACTCTTGATCCTTTCCAGTATGTCACTGATGAAACATAGAAAGACAGACTTTGATGGCAAATATCCTCTTGGCTCATCCATTCTACACATTTCTCCCTACCTACATTTTTTCATCAGACTTTGCCCAATCTACAGCTCTTTCACCCTCCCCTCTTCCTTTCCACTATGATTCTTTTGTGCTTATCCATGCATTCTTGAACCCTGCCTCTGTTTTTGCCCCCATCATCTCTGCTGGAATGTTGCTCCAGGAATCCACCATTATGTCTGTGAAGAAGTACTTATTCACATCTCTCCTGAATCAAACCTCTCCAGCTTCATAGCATGTCCTCTTGTTCTTGAGCACCTTTTCTTCCGAAAAATATTCCCCTCCTGTACCTTATTTATACTCATGAGGTATTTAAAGGTCTCTATCATATCTCCCCCCCCCCTTCTCTGTTCCAGTGTGTACATATTGTGGTCCTTTCATCTCTCCACATATGGCTTTTGAATCTGCACCATTTTAGTTGCCCTTCTCTGGACCGCCTACACTCTGTCTATGTCCTTCTGGAGATGTGGTCTCCAGAACTGGGCAAAATACTCTAGATGGGGTCATACCAGCGATCTATACAGAGGCAACTCCACCTCCCTCTTTCTGCTGGTGATATGCCTCCGTATGCACCCCATCATCACACTTGCCCTCCCTACTGCCTTGTCACACTGCCTGGCCACATTTAAGTTATCCAGTAAGAATACCCCCAAGTCTCTTCCCTGCCTGGTGGCTATCAGCACCACTCCACCCATTTTGTACTCTGCCTCAGGGTTTTGATGCCCTAAGTGCATTATTTTGCACTTTTCTGCATTAAAACTCAGCTGCCATATCCTTGACCACTCCTCTAGTTTGCTCAGGTCTCTGCTCATCCTTTCCACACCCCCCCCCCGGAGTATCCACCTAATTACAGATTTTGGTGTCATGCGCAAAGAGGCAGACCTTCCCTTCCAGATCCTCTACAATGTTACTTATACAGACATTAAAAAAGACCAGCCCCAGCACTGATCCTTGAGGCACCCTGCTGGTCACCCTCCCTTCCTTTGAGTGAACTTGGTTTACCACAACTGTCACCTATCCCCTAACCAATTTCTTATCCAGTTTGCCATCTTTGGACCCAGTCTTAAACTACCCAGCATGCTTACTAGTCTCCTATTAGGAACAGTGTCAAATGCCATACTGAAATCTAGGTAGGCAACATCCACCGCTCCCAGTCAAAGACATCTATCAGATTCATTTGATATGACCTGCCCCATGACACCATGCTGCCTTGGGTCTTGTAACTCACTGGATTCAAGATATTCCATGATCCTTTCCTTCAGTAGTGATTCCATTAACTTTCCCACCACCAACATCAGGCTGACTGGCCTATAATTGCCAGCCTCCTCCTTGCTACCACTTTTGTGTAGTGGGACTACATTCAACCGCCTCCAGTCCTCTGGAACTACTCCTGTTTCCAGTCAGCTGTTAAACAGAACTGTCAGAGTTGCAGCCAGTATTTCCTTGAGCTCCCTTAATACTCTTGGGTGTACTCTATCTGGCACCATTGCTTTGTCCACCTTCAGATTAGAAGTCCCTTCAGGACACTCGACTCAAAAAAAGGAGTAGTGTCCAGCTCCCTCCCCCAAAGCTTTTGTTGCTTTTTTGTGGCCCCTCCCCTTCTCCTTCCTCTGTGAACACTGAACAGAAGTATTTGTTCAGGATGTCTGCCTTTTCCTTAGCCCACTCTACACAGTTTCCCCTTCCCATTGAAAACTTACAATCCCACCTCTGATCTTCCTCGTTTCACTTACATGTCTAAAATATGTTGTGTCCCATTTCCTTATTTCCTGGCTATTCTCTCTTCAGTTTGTGCTTTTGCACTTCTTACTGCTTTCCCTGCCTCCCCTTGTTTCCCCCTGATATACTTCCCTCTGGGTGTCCTTATATCTTCTGCATGCTACCCTTTTAGTTTTTACCATTTCAGCCACCTCTTTTGAGAACCATAACAGTCTGTTTTTAGGGCTGCTGTGGACAGAGCCCTGAATACCTTTTTCTTTCAAAAAAGGACTACACATTCCTTGCATTCTTTGTGACTGAACAACATGTTGGAGTTGCACCAACGTCACCTGTGTCCATGGAGCACTCCGCTTGCACTGCACTATTTTTCACTAAACCAAAAAACATTGAGGGAGTCCTGATCATGATATTGGGGAATCAGGCACCCCCAGTGTCACTGTTATGTTTATGGGGGTGTGTGGGGTAGTGGGTGCTGAGAGGGAGAGTCAGGTGGGGGGAATGTCTATAATTTAAATTACAAAAAAAATCAGCAGTCATGGCACACATCACCATCTCCAAGATGGCCACTGCAGTCTACTGCGCATGTGCGACCACTAGCACATGCACAGTGGGCTGCAGCAGCTATCTTTGTCATGGTGCAGTGTGCTGTGACCACCAATCATTTTTGTTTTTTAAATTATAGATATCCCCCTCACCGGACCCTCTCTGTCAGTACCCACCTCCCCACACAAATATAACAGTGGCACTGGAGGTGCCCAATCCCCCAGTGTCATGATCATGTTCCATGCTCTCCTTTTTATACTCCCCCAGAAACATTAGAGGTGCCACTGGGGTGCCAAGTCTCAGTGTCACCATCAGTACTCCACTGTGTTTTTTTTTTTTTACTATTCCCCCACCCACCTCTACAACGACAACCCCCAGGAACATAAATGTGACACTAAGGGTGCCCAATCCCTGAGTGTTGTGATTCAGAGCCTCTTTTTTTTTAAATCCCTTAAAAAGAAAAACATTCATTGACGTCTTTTGCAGCCAATATTGTCCCACCACCTGATGCTCCAACTCAGCACCCACCACCACGCCCCCAAGTCTTTACTTACCCATTGGGGGTCAAATGCTGTAATCCTCCCTGGACTGCAGACATTTCTTCACTCTTCAATGCTGAACTGTGAACTGAGGAAATCAGGTCTGCGGTTCAATCTATTTCAATGGGGTTTTGAACTTAGTAACATAACTTGGCCATTTTTCAATATTTGTGCCCCAAATTTTTTGGGACACCACCTCATGAACAATGCGAGCAGCGTTAGGTAAATTTGTCCCCAAAGCTGATTTTGTGGTCTCTGTGCCAAATCACCTTTTGGGCAGGCATTGCACATTTTCTCCACCATTGCTCATTAGGTGGGGTTATAAGATGGATATGTTAAAATTTGGTGAACAAATACTAAAAAACAATAAAGTTATGAGCCTACATTGAAATATTGTGAATGCAGGCTTGTAACTTTGGTAATTTTCAATATTTTTACCCCAAGTTTACAATATAGCCATATCTTTATAATACCTCATTAATGTGATAGCTGTCAATTTTCAAATCCTGGTCTAAATGTTTTTTTGCATCCTGAAAGATGATTTCATAGTTTCTGTTTGAAATCACCTTTTGGGAGGAGTTGAACATTTTCTATGCCATTGTTCATGAGGTAGGGTCATAAGAAGGCTATGTTCTAAATTTGGTGTAAAAATATTCAGAAAACAACAATGTTATGAGCCTATGTTGAATTTTGTGAATGCAGGCTCATAACTTTGATAATTTTCAATATTTTACCCCAAATTTACAACATAGCCATATCATTACAGTACCTCATGAATATGATAGCTGTCATTTTCCAAATCCTTGCCTAATTTTTTTTTTTTTTTACATCCCGAAAGGTGATTTTGCCATCCATGCTCAAAATCACTTTCAAGCAGAAGTTGAAAATTTTCTCTGCCCTTGTTCATGAGGTGGAGTCATAAGAAGGCTCGGTTAAAAATTGTGTTTAAATATATGAAAAAAAAACAATAAGGTTATGAGACTACATTGAATTTTGTGAATGCAGGCTCATACCTTTGGTCATTTTCAATATTTTTATCCAAAATTGACAACATAGCCATACCTTTACAGCATCTCATGAATGTGACAGCTGTCATTTTTCAAAGCCTGGTCAATTTTTTTTTTTTGACATCCTGAAAGGTGATTTGCTGTCCTGCACAAAATCCACTTTGGGACAGCAGACGAAAATTTTCTCTGACCTTATGCATAAGAAGGCTATGTTTTACGTTTGGTGTAAAAATATTAAAAAAAAAAAACAAAGCTATGAGGCTATGCTGAATTTTACAAACTCAGGCTCATAACTTTGGTAATATTCAATATTTTTACCCCAAATTTTCAACATAGCCATTTCTTTACAGCACCGCATGAATGTGATAGCAGTCATTTTTCGACTCCTGTCCAAAATGTGTTTCTGTGTCCTGAAAGTTGATTTCACAGGCCCTGCTCAACTCACCTTTAGGCCAGGAGTTGAATATGTTCTCTGCCCTTCTTCATGAGGAAGGGTCATAACAGGGCTATGTTGAAAATTTGAGGTAAAAATATTAAAATACCAATTTTCAATATTTTTACTCCAAATTCCATTATCTGCAGCCCTATCGGCTCTGGCCAGAGATTGCTCCTCTTGTTTTGCTTACTTGTTTGACATAGAAGTATGTTGTCTTTATGATGTTTCCTTTTATCTTTGCCCACTGTTCCTCCACCCCACCCAGGTCACCCACCCTGATAGGTCATCCCTGTGGCATTCACCCATCTTTTTAAAATCTTCCCTCCTAAAGTCCAGGACTCTCACCCTTGTGTGGTTTGATTCTGCAGCTGTCCTGTTATTGAACCACACTGTACGGTGATCACTGGTCCCCAAGTGGTCTCCCACCTTGATGTCTGCAACAATGTCCCTGTTAGTGAGTATCAGGTCCGGTATCCCTCCTCCCCCATCATGAGTGGGTTCACTGACTAGTTGCCTGAGGAATTCCCCATGCAGAGAGTTCAGGATGTCCCTGCTTCTAGCTGAAGCCTCTACTGGGAGGCTCCAATCCACATCTGGCAAGTTAAAGTCCCCCACCAGCAGCACCTCTCCCTTTTCTGCCATCTTGACAATGGCTTCCACTAGTTCCTTTTCTAATTCCTCCTTCTGTACTGGAGGTCTGTAGATCACTCTAGGGTGAACAGTGTCTCTTTTCCCCATCTCAAGGGTGACCCACATAACTGTACTTCTCCCTCCCCTTGTATTCCCTGTATCTCCATTTCTTTTATGCTTTCCCCAACATAAAGCACCACACCTCCTCCTTTCCTTCCCACTAGGTCCTTCCTGAACAAAGTATAGCCTGGTTTGACCATGTCCCAGTCATGGTTTTCAGTGCACCATGACTCAGTAATGGCCACAATATCCAGGAGGACCTCTGCCATGATGGCCTCTAGGTCTGGAATATTATTTCCTAGACTTCTAGATTTGCACACATGGCCTTCCAGATTTTGTTTACACTCTGCTTATTGCCCCAGTTGTTTCCTTTTTGCCCTTCCTTATTCCCATCTCTCTTTTTAATGCTTCCATTCCTTCCTCCTTTATCTCTACCACCCTGCTCACTTTATTAATTTGCACCCTGGCGGATTGCTCTCCCCTCAGGTTGTCCTTACTTTCTACTTCAGCCCGTGGGTAGAGGTAGATTCTGACTCCCTGATTCCTTCTGCCACCCACTCTGGCTAGTTTAATTTTTCATCAAAGCAACATTTATACCACTGTTGGAGAACTGCAGTTCCCTTCCCATATGAATGCAGACCATTACCCCTGAGAAGGCCCTTATCCTCCAAGGTGGGTCCCCAGTCCCCAATGTACTCAAACCCTTCCTTTCGCTACCATTCTTTCTGCCATGAGTTGAAGCTCTGGGTGCAAAGTTCCCTCTCATGTCCCCTGTCATAGACAGGCAGCACCTCTGGAAAAACAACTGAGTGAGCTACCTGTCTAAAACCCCTCCCTGGCTCCATAAATTCCCCCTGCAGTATCCTGGCCCCATCCCTAGCCAGGTTAAGAGTCCTCAGGTGGACAATGACATACAGCTTTCCCTCCTGTGCCACTGCCCTAATGATCTTCAGAATTTGCTTCACATCCCTACAGGCCATAGCACCAGGTAGTCACCTAACCTGTCTCCCCCCTTTTCTGTTCCCAAATCTATCCCCCTCACAACTAAGTCCCCTACCAGAAGTTGCTTCCTCATCTGCCAGGATCCTCTACCACACTTTATGGGGTATCTCCTATGGAGGTTCCCCCACATTCCTCTTGGTCACTACCATAGGTGCTTCCTCCTGGCCTCTAACCCACTACTCTAATCCTTCCAGAACCCACCATAGTCCAGCTGTCCCTCCTTACTGACACCCTCTGAGGTAACAGTGGCAGACCTGGTGGCCACTTGGTGGGGAGGTCCCCAAATCCTAGTCAACATGGCCTGGAGTCTAAAGACCTCCTCGCTCAGCCCAGAGAGGTGTGTGCAGTTGGGACAGCATCAGTCTCCTGACAATCACTCTGAAAACTGTTGCACCACAGCTACTGATTGCACCCCTCCCAGCATTCTCAACCTCTGTTCTCCCTGTGTTACATGGAGATACTTTTGTACCCTTAACCCTGATAGGTTGTTTCTAGTTTCTCCTTTTTGTTTATTTATATTTGTGCTCCCTTGTGCCATGTTTAAATCTTTATATACTTCTACCCTTGACAGGGTGTTGCTCCTGCTCCCAGTTTTGGCCTACCTTTGACCTCCCACACTTCTGCTACTTCTCTGCTTCCTTCTGCTGATTCCTGATGATGCCTACAACATCAGTCACCTGTTTAACTCATTCACTGTTCCTCTTACTCACAGGGACATGAACGTGTGGGGCACGTTAGTAGTGGCTGCTTTTATGCTGAACCTGCACCCTTACTGGTGGCACACTATTGGCTGTGGGAGGTCAGTTATACAAATAGCTGAGGACCCAGGCCAGACAATTATCACCCCTCCCGCAAACCACATGGCTAGACACAGATCTTATAATATGGCCATTAAATGTTGACTACTCAGGCTGCTATTGCATTTACCCTTCACTCAGTAAGAGATATGCTAGTTCAACCAAGTTTCACCACAACTTACCACCCCATGTTGTCTCCAAAAAACAAACCTTTTTGTCCTTCCTGTAGCAAATGCAGGCTGATTCTGCTTAAGATGTTGAAGAACACCAGACTGAGCACTGAACCCTGTGGGACCCCACTGGTTACTGGCCTAGATTCCACGAACCCTCCCCCCCCAGATCACCACATTTTAATTTTCTTGTCAAGGAATCCTTAACTTAGCTAAAAAGATAAATGCATTACTAAAGAAGTAAAGCACGATATCGTGGGTGTTATGCTGGGATAACATCCTGTCTTGGGTGGTTGGGCCTGAGCCTGCAGGCTGAGGGTGTCCGACACCCAAGAAGGGATGTTATCCTAGCATAACACCCATTCTGGAGTGCATTATTTCTATTATACAATGGATCCTTTGTAAAATGAAATAAAAAATAGATAAAAAATATGTTTACAATGTTTTTAGTCATTTTTTTACTGAGTAGGTATACATATTAGAAGCACTGTGCTGCTCTAGTTTTCCCAGTGGTGGTTTTGCTTCTTGTATTCACCAACCCCCCCCCCTTGCATTTCTTTGGTAGATGTTTTGGTTGCCTGAAGAGGGTAAAGATTTTTTTCCTTTCAATACTTTGACTCATGACAGGGAGACATTGCTAAAATGTACACTTTCAGTTTTCTGTGTTCATCAGTAAGTGTATCTCGATCCAATATGGACTTTTTGATATTGATTGTGAGGTTTCTGTGGCATTGGTGGGGTTTATTCTTTTTTAATGTGGCCACAAGCTTTGCAGCCATTTGAGGAACTGGTTCTCTCTAGCTAGACAAGCATGGCAACTTTAAAGGGCTCGCACTAGAGCAGATGGGGAATTTGAAATGCCAACTAAGATGATGGCTTTTTCCATTTTAAAGTTTTTCTGTTTGTTTGGGGGAATTCTGTGTGGGGGGCCAGGTTGGTAACGAGTTCTGGAGAATGACAGTGGGTTTCCATGTATGTTGTTGGAGGAAGTGAGTCAGGGACAGGGAATGCGGGTTGGACTGCAGAGAGGACGTTATTGTAGCGGGGAGCAAGTACTGATATTCAGAGACTTGCTGTGGTCATCTCTGTGCTGGGACTAGAGCCGGGACATTACGTTGGGATAACATCCCAGCTCCAGTCTCAGTGTGACCAATCAGGAACCAGCATTCTTTCTTGCCATTGTATAATTAAGTCTAAAGTGGTAACATGATTACTTGAAGTCATAGATATATTCAGATATTTCCAGCTATTTTCTGATATATCTAAAGAGATTCTTTCTGGTGGCCCATAGTGGTACTGCAGGCAGGCTGGGAATTTCACCAGAGGTCTCACAGAAATTTTTGAAAATATCTGACCATGTCTATTGCCGCAGCCGTAGTACTGCATGCTCTTACTCAACTATCCAAGCTGCATAATGCAAGTTAATCCCATCATGGGTTGGGCCTGCAAAAGAAGAAAAGAGAGGATTAGAGTTAGTTATTTTACAACTTTGTTACTTTGAGACTAGTACAAACTACATTCCTACCTATACTGGACTATGCTGACTTCCTTTACAGTCATTGCCCATCAATGATGCTAAATAAACTGGACACCCTTTACCACTGGGCTTTAAGATTTATCCTAAATCTATCCCGTGGTACACATCACTGTCGTCTATACTAGGTTTTGGGATGGATCTCACTCTCAACTAGGAGAAAAAGGAATGCTGTCCTCTGGCTTTTTAGAGCATTATCTGATAACCTCCCTGCATACATCTCGAACCTCTTCAAATGGGCTAAAGGTTCCTATGGCCTGAGATGATTCTCCATAATCTGCTTCCAGATTCCTAGAGTGAAAACTGCCCTTGGCTCGGCAGCAATCAACTTCTCACTTCCATCACTTTGGAACACTATGCAAGACTCATTAAAATTATCCTCACTTCCAAGTATTTTCACATTCAAAGCTCTACTAACAGATTATCTGAAGGAATCATGCAACTGTTTCAGATGCCTATGACCCCTAAGCCCCGGGTGCCACTCTCAAATCCTATGCCTAAGTATCTTATCCACCCCACATTCCTAACAACAGAAACCTAGGACCTACAAGCCTAGTTCCCTTAATCCGAGATGGCCCTGCCTATTCTCTACCTTTTACCTATTCTGGCCTCCCTCTTGGCTGCCTACTCTTTTACCCCAATTTCTATCCTATTCCTTAATACCTCCTTATTTTTTATCATTTAGGTATGAGCTCTTACTTAGCAGAGACTATATGGGATTGGTGTCTCTTCTCATTCCAGTAAAGCTTATCATTATGTTGCTTTGCATGCTAATTATGTTGACTGGTATGTATAGGGACATATTGACCGGCACCTTCACAATGTTTTTTTTTTTTTTGCACCGCTGTCCACCGTAATTGTAATCTTATGAAGTGTACTCTATTGTTTTAATGTCCAGGACCACCTTGAAAATAAGCTTGCTCAATGGAGTTTATGCCTGGTTAAATAAAGTGATTGATTGATTGATTGAACTTTGTCTTGACAACAGTTCAAAGCACAATGGTCATTTGGATTAAGAGAAATAATAATTTAACTCCTAGGTGGCGCTATTCCTAGAGTCACTACCCCTGCCTTGCCTGGTAACAACAAAGTTGAGGGGCCTGGGTTCCCAAACTTTACTTTAACTGGTTCTTACCCAAGATTTGACATAATGCGCAGTGCCTCCACCCAGAGTATAACTTTTAAGTGGGCTAGTTTTCACTTGGTACAACCCCCTGGGATGTCATACCACCCACTATGACCATTTGCCACCCCAACACAGTACCCAATAACATTTCCCCACATTTCAAACATTTTACCATTTAATGACTCTCTAATAATATGCTCATGGCACCATTATTTGTAAACAACAATAACAATTTATTTACATGGGGATTAGGGCTTAGGAACAGGAAAACAAAGGAGTAGAGGTTATGCAAGTAGAATTATTATTATTTACAATATGTACAAAGGATTAGAGTTGGGCTTGTGCTGGTGAGAACCCTCCAGCTGGATGGATACCTGTTAGGCAATTTAGACAGAAAATTACATTATGCTAACCTAGATGTCCAGAGCCCTGGCTATCTAAACTAACTGCATAAAATCAGATGGAAACACAGCATTACATTTGCCCACACTGGTACCAGTCTGCCAAATTTGTACTGAAACCTGGGTACCCAGTTACCAAAAAGTCCCTTGAGGGTTACAGGCCTCTTGGATGGTGCAGCTGTTTGTTGGCCTGCTTGATTAGCAGAAATTGCAATTAGGTTTTTAACATTAGAAAGTTGAACTATTTACAGACATTCTGGATGTGCAGGGATTGCCCTACATGTTGCAGTTGGACACACTGGTAGGTGTAACCCACCGGTTACACTGGGTTGAGCCCAATTGAGATGCTGAACATTCATCACATTTGTAGAAGGTATAGCGCCTTCCACCAGGAGCCAAGATGGCCACTGTGGTCCGTAGCACAATAAACAGTCATTTCCAGGTAAAGAGGGCAAGATGGCTGCGATGCTGCTTCGCTCCACGCTGCAGGGTTCCTTTCTGCTCCTCACTTATTGATCTTAACTAATGATTTTTTGGTGGGTTTGTTGAATGAAACCTATTTTATTTTTATTTCAAAATGTTGATGGGATATCTTCAGCAAGGCATGTAAAGCTTTAGAGATGTTTTTGGCACTTACTCACTTTGGCATTTTGTGGGTTACTTGTTGTTTTTAGCGAGTGCTGGCTGAGCACTGAAAGGCACTGGCAAAGTTTCTGTGAATGAAACATATGTTATTTTTACTCCTATATCTCGGAGAAGTGCTCTTGTATAATTGTAAAAGCACATTTTCTCTGTATTGCTGTATTGCCAGTCACTAATGACTGCTTAGTGTTTGGCATTTTTAGTGCCTGGTTAGCGTTTCTTGGACAGTTGGAGCTGGTATTGCAATAGATACTGGATGAACGAGAGGAGTGTGATTTTTGAAATACTGGAATACTGGAGAGATGAGATGGTGGAGTCCAACTTGTTCAAAGCTGAAGGAGGGTAGTACCTTGTTTGTTATAGGAGAGCACTGCATGTGCTGTAGTGCATTTATATTTCTTTTTACAGGTATGCCAATGTTACCAAGGGAAAAGGGGGGTCCTTTTTCGGTTAAACCAAATTTACTACACTCAGTCAAGCAATGTTGCTTCTTTTTTCCCCCCAGGTTTGGTGGCAACAAATGGTGCACCCCTCAGTTAGCCTAGAAGCATGGCTGGAAGGATTGTGAAATAATAAAACCTGCTAAGACTCCTAAGTCATCCATTTGGTCCTCAGTTCTACGTTGGAGACAGGGAAGAAGAATAAACTCATACTGAATATATTGAGCTCTCACTCTGAACACAAAATATGATGGCAAACTTATTACAAGGATGATTTGGATAATAGTGAAAGGAGGTGTTAAAAGACATCAGACAAAGGTGTTTCTCCTTTTGCCTTTTAAGAACTTTATGCCATTGCTGAGGAGGGAGACCATGATTGGTATATATTACACCTATTTCTGGTATTTTAGACTCCTATGGAAAGTGCTTTAACTTTTTTCTATAGTGGCGCTATATAGCGACTGTGGATTTAAACATGGAGTATAATCCTCTAACTTGTCATTTTCTCTTTAGCTTGAGCTCCTGTTATATGTACTTCCTGCTATTTAAAGTTTCACCATTCAGAGTAAGGCAGTAAGCTTTTTAACCACATTCTTATATGGAATTTTCTAAAGAAATCTGAGCCACTAAGTGAATGGCGCATTCTTGAACAAAAAGGAGCCCTTGCCATATGTTGATTATTGGGTTTGGATGAATGTCTTTGGGCTCCCTCTCATTTAAAATATCTGCTTGATTGACTTTCAGGCTGTTCACTTAAAAAGCTAGGGTTAAAGTTTGCCATGACTGTAATTAAATTTCAATATTTTGAGCTATATTTTAGTTTATATGTTTATTTAAATATTTTGCAAATCTAACTGCTTACCTAACCCCCGTTCAGTGTCAAGGTATGTGTTACTTATCTTAGGGTGTGAAGTATTTGCGATTATAGCCTTAAGGGGAATCCATGTTTAATCATTTAATTGTTTGTAGTTTTTTTATATTAAGGGATTTTCAATTTGGCTTGAAGTTACTTAATCACAATGGCAGGTTTTTAGATTTATCTGTTTTGTAGTCTCAGCCCACATTCTAGTAGAACAGTGTATTTACTAAGGAGAGGAATGTTCAGGTTTTTTGACGTAATCTTTTTATGGAGTTATAGGAAGGTATTTATGTGGGTAATTTGGGGAAGTTACCTCGGAATGCCCAGAGGAGCTGATGCTGAAATGGCTGTTGGTTTCTATAGTAAGTGGATTTATGTGTACGGTAGTAGAGAGGCATATCCAAAGCATGTTGAGGGGCCTACTACCGAAGTCTGGATTTGGGCAGGAAAAGAAATGATCCGTTATATAATTGTGTGTCCAGTTTCTAGATCCTGTATTTGTGGCCAATAATACAGGTTGGCAAGGTTTCTGACCTAAGAGTCATTCAAGGGGTATACGGGGCAACATGCACTGTAGGGTATTCCACTGGGACCAAGGATGGACTTAGTCCAGTAGTATGTATGGGTGCAACTCAAGTAACGTTGCAAAGACCTGTTAATTTATACTTGGGATAGAGTAACGGTTTGCGCTAATCAGGTGACATTGTACAGGCTTGATTTTCATGATTTTGAGTTTGACTTCTGCTGGGCATAGACAGGGTCCCCTGAATGAGGAATGCTGCAGTCAGAGCAGTAAATTGTACACTGGGAGAGACTGGATGGGCTGTCTCCCGATGTACTACAGTGTACCTCCTGAAGCCCTGTTTAAGTGAAAAAAGCAATCTGAAGGAAATAATGTCTCAATTATTAATATAAAGGGTATGAATTAATAGGATTATAGGTTACCTCTCCCTCCCCCCACTTTATTTTTCTTCTGGACTGATGCTAGATGAAGGATGACTTATTTATGTTATTTATATGTTATTCATGGATTCCTGGAATATGAGATGTATAGATGTATTGACAACATGGACAGTATTTTAAAATATATTTAAAGTTTTTGCAAGTTGTAATGGTTTTAAATAACTGAGCAACAATAAACATTCATTCATTCAGGTAAAGAAGTCAAATCCAATGGACTTGAGGTCTCAGTCCTTTTTGTGGCATGTGGCTGTAGCCTGCAGCTCCAATAGACATCTTGACTGACTTAGATATCAAATGCTGGGCCTCCCAGACAAAGTCAGGTTGAACCCTGGTTCTGAGCGCTCCCCTTCCATTCCTGTAGGCTCCATAGCAGACAACGTGTATCAGCACATTTATATGATTTGCTGGACTCACTTGGCTCCCTTAGAGCAATCAGATCCACCTGTGCTTGGGAAGACTAGGCTCAGCAGGTGCAAGGTGCAGACCAGGATTAGGCTGCAGTCTCAAACAGCAAATGTTCCAAAAGGGTCCACCTGTGCTGTGCTAAGGTAGGTGCAGCAGGATGCAGGATGCAGACCACACGAACAATACAGATCAGCACAGTCACCAAGGGCATTGTCAGCCCCAATTAAGCACTTTCTTTCATTCTTGCACCAAGGGGTACAAGAGCACTCACTCGGGCTCCTCACGGTAGAATCTCCAGAATGAAAACTCCTGATTTCTTTAGTCCTCTCACAACTGAGGCAGAATCAGCTCTACCATAGCTGGTTTGAAGACAAGTTGCAGGTTCACATCATTACCAAATGTGGGAGGGAGGGCTAGCACCTGGTGGGCATTTTGGAAACCCCCAGGCTAACAAGTACTGCATAAAACTAAATTACTATAAACTTTTACTACAAAGAAGGCAAACTCCCCCCCCCCCGATGAAAGGGCTCACACTGGATCACCAGGCCCAGTTGCATGACTGGGGTCCTGAGCCCACACCCCTGTGGGGGGTTCCCTCTTGAATTTGAAATCTGCTGGAAAACACAGTCTTTTATGGGGTTCTCCTGAGGCTCCTGATTGGCTGAAGCTATTGGATGCTTGGCCTCTGACTGGCTGGAGGGTCTGTCAATCAAGAAAATGAATTATACATGAACCTCACTTGATACACAGTTGGTTTACTATTCTGGTGCCTGAAATTAGGATCCTACAGTTCCCCATGAGCACTTGGAAGTTTCCCATGAGCTTTGGCTAATGTCCCACAAGTCCTGGCTTTCTAATTCTAGCTTTTCAACTGGCTGTGGCTGCTTGTAAATGGCTGCTGAACACACAGACCTTTAAGCAGATTTGATACAGTCCCAAATAAAGACCTGGTGCACCCAGAATAAATATTTAAATTGCCCAGATGCCCCACAGTTTAATAGCCAGTAGTGTGGTCTTGCTGTCGCTGCCCAGATTTAATTATTCTCTCAATCTGTTTTCCTGTCACTGCTGCCAATATTTTAGGCCCTGTGTTTGCAGCAGGCAGGCTGTCTTACCTGAGTCCCAATGTTACTGGTGCAGCCAGGATTAAAGCATGTATTTATTTAAAACAGTTTGCCCCCCTTCAGCATTGTCCCCAAGACCACACAGTATTTACATTTATTTATTTTTCATTTCTTTGCCCCCTTTTTTCAGCAGTAGCCAAAAACAAAACTTTCCTGAGGCAGACAACCCTCATGAATATGCGTGATGATTGGGACTCTGGTTCATTAATATTCATTTAGCTTTTGTTGACCGGGTAAGTGCACTAGACAAATCCTGCCTATTTTCAGGCACGACCCGGGGGAGGGGGATACAGATGAATGCCAACTGACCTTGAACCAGATTAAGCTGTTGGTGGTATTTTTAGTGAATGAGGGAAATTTGGCCAGGACACCGGGGAAATTCCCCTACTCTTTTCGATAAGTGCCATGGGATCTTTAACATCCACCTGAACTACCACCAATCCAGGCAGATGGGACCTCGGTTTAACGTCTCATCCGAAAGACGGCACCTCAGAAATGCAACACCCCTCTCATGCTGCATTACAGTGTCAGTACTGGGATATTAACCCAAGTGCCAGATGTGGGAACTGAACCCACAGCCCTCTGATCTCCCGGCCTCAGAGGCGAGTGTGCTACCTACTGAGCCACTGACACTGTTATGATGTTACTATGATGTTACTATCATGGATTCATGAGCCCTGCTTGTAGACACCTTGTGAATCTCTTTTATTATTTTGAACAGTGGGCTATCACGGCCCTTCCTGTGGTCACCGGGCCTCTCTGAGTGGTGGTGACACCAAGACTGCCAAAACTCTCTCCTGCATGACTGCAAGGTAAGCGGTCAAGAGATCAAAGGTGCCGCCGGCATCTGCACAGTCCCCACTGAACCGAAGTGTATGGCTAGCATGGGAGATCATGGTTCAGACGTTTGGAACCCTGAGGGGCTGGATCTAACTCCGGGGCTAAGTGGGGCTCCAGGAAAGAAGAAAAAAAATAGCAGGCAATCAGGAAGTACCTGGCAGGCGAGCAAAATAGGAGCTATGGACTACAGGTACATCCCCAAAATTGGTAGAGGGTAACAATAACAATGACTTAATGTTTGCATTGCATTATATAGTCAATTCACAAATGGATGAATTTCATTCAGTTTGACTGTACATAAGGAGCACTGCCCATTCTGTCATTAAATCTATGAAGTCTGAGGTTACGTAATTTGAAAATCCAAAAGGATTGAGCAAGTCGGTTATTGGAGGCAGTATAGCGCAGAGGTTTAGGGCTCTGAGCTGCAAACCTGGAGACCTGGGTTTGAATCCCACAGCCCCCACTTGTATACTGTGTGACCCTAAGCAAGTCACTTAACTTCCTTGTGCTCTCAGGTCACACCTGAAAACAAGCTCTGGCTTAGTGTGCCTTTCCTGGTTAAACAATTTCCCCCTCCCTTCCCTTCCAACTTAGTTCCCTGTGCCCCCAAGATGAACATGGAAACCAGCCTTGGCTTACTGTGTCATTCCTAAAAAACAATTGTAAAAAGAAAAATACTTTCCATTTCAAAGCAAAGTGAAGTTTTCTTGTCTAGCATCCCTCTACTCTTTACAATGATATTTCTATCATAAAAAAAAAACGTGTTTGAACCTTTTAAGGTAGCTGATTATGTAAAGTAAAAACTTCATACTTATAAACTATAGTTTAAGAAATGATAGATGTCTGTAAAGTTTTAAATGTACTGCAGTTATATAGCTTAGTTTTTCAGAATTGTCACAAAATTGTCTTTATGGTGATATAATACATGTAAACATTGCTTTAGAAACTTCACCTTTAGGCTGCCAATAGAATTCGAACGTATAGGAATTTTGGACTGATATATCAGTCCGCAGCCATGTAAGGGTTAAATATCACACAAAGAAATAGTGTTCCAAAATTATTTCTCTTGGCCAGATGTAAACTATGAGGACTGAGGCTTGGATTTTTAAAGAGCTGTGCATGATGCAACCATAATTTGCGTAAATATTGTGTCTTAAATTGCAGCTGTATCTGCTTCAGGATGTGGTGCCACCATCAAAAGATGGTTGTGGTACTATCTGCTGCATCTATTCTTGCATCATTACATCACATTTTGTGCTGTTATGTAAGTCTCATACAATATTTGTTCCAGAAAAATTGCCTTACATTAGTGTCGGATACTTGTATTATATATTAGCATTACAATAATGATGCGTATGCAAGACCATTAAATCAGTGATCTAAGTCACCTGGCAGGCATAAAAACAACAGAGTAGGCCCCAAAACTGAATGAATTACAATGATAGGAGACATAATAGAAATACAGCCAGAAACAGATGGTTGTATCTCACATCTACATAGACAAAGCACACACACACACACACACACACACACACACACACACACACACACACAACACACTCACACTTTGTATAACATGCAAGTGTGCATGTGTATAGGCCAGTGCTACTGATGTCTGGTCTATGTCATGTGATGTTCTGTTGCTCCATCTCGCTAGTGTCTGCTTATAGGAGTGTAGCTTTTCAAATATGGTGTTCATGGGCCCAGCATTCCTGCTCCCGAAATTCCACCTTCACGGTGCAAATCTCCTGTATGTCAATAAAGGCAAGGCAAGGCACATTTTTTTTGTACTGCGCCCAATGCCAGAGGCTCTGGGTGCTTCACATTAAAACCAAGATACTGCATGTAAATGAAACAGGTAAAATAACACATAACAATACTAACACAAAAGTCATAAAATCAGATCAGCACCTTAATAAAACAACACTGGTCAGATTACTTTGCCCAGAAAAGCCAGGGCAAAATGATGAGCCTTGAGACCCCTTTTGAAAACCTCGACCGATGGAACCTCCCTAAGAGATGGAGGTAGAGATTTCCACAGGACCAGACCAGTGATACTAAAAGCCATGTCGCAGAAGTTCTCAGCCTGGTCCTGGGAACCTAAAGGAGGCTTCTAGTCAAGGAATGGAGGGAGCGGATTGAGGTGCAGGGTGTTAGGAGCTCAGCCAGGTAGCCAGAGTCTAGCCCTGTAGGGCCTTATAGGTGAGAAGATTCACCTTGAAGATAACCCTCCACCTCACCGGCAGCCAGTGCAAAGAATGCAACACAGGGATCACATGACTAGACCCGAAAGGCCAGTCAGCAACCTAACGGCAGCATTCTGGACCAGCTGCAGTACCTCCAGAGACCCCATAGTAAAGCGTGTTACAGTAATCAAGCATGGAGGTCACAAAGGCATGCACCAGAGTGGGCAGGTTGTCCAGTGGAGCCAGGGATTTGATCCTGGTGATATTCCTCAAGTGGTAGAAACCACTTTGGATAACAGCGGACAACTGAGGCTCAAGTGTCAGTCTGTCATCAAGGATCACACCAAGATCTCACACCCTCATGGAGGCCACCAATGGCATAGGACCCAGATGTAGACCTGGCATCCAAGCATTGGTGACACTCCCATGACCCGGCTCAATTACTAGTACCTCAGTCTAGTCCAGGTTCAGTCACAACCAGCTGAAAGACATCCAGTCATTGATCTCTGCCAGGCAATTGTTCAGCACTTCCATGATATCTGATGTTCCAGGGGCAAAGGGCATAGCAGTGACAATCCACACTGTAATGCCTAATGTGTTCAAACAGGGGCAGCAAGTACACTGCAAATAACATGTGCAACAAGATAGACCCCTGAGGCATCATTCCGCAAGGCGGGAGCTTCGGGGTGGATGAGAAATTCCCCATTACCACCTGTTGGTTCCTGCCCAAGAGAAAGGACTCAAACCAGCAGATAACAGTGCCAACAAGTCCACAATACTCTCTGAGGCAATTGAGCAGACCAATGTGATCTACAGTGTCAAAGGCTGAGGAGTGATCCAGGAGAATGAGAACTGACCATTCTCTTCTGTCTCTCATCCTGAGGAGATCATTATGCACCCTAACTAATGCCGTTTCAGTGGCATGCTTGGCTCTGAAACCTGACTAGAATGGCCCATAGATATCAAAGGTCAGGAGGTGCTCTTCAGGCTGCTGCACCACAATTTTCTCAACAACCTTACACAAAAAGGGAAGGTTGGAGACAGGATGGTAATTTGCCAGAACATCTGGTCGAGAGATGGCTTTTTCTGAAGGGGCCTCACCAGAGCTGCTTTCAAGGTATCTGGAAATACCCCCCATCAACAAATACCTGACTATTCCAATGAACACTGGGCTAATGGAACCAACACATCTCATCAAGATATGTGTCAGTGTTGGGTCCAGTTCACAATTTGTGTACTTTAGCCTGGGGATAACCTCAATGACCTCGGCCACCTCCACTGGTTTAAATTCCATCCAGATAGATGGAGTACCTCTATTTCCTCCAGGCTGATCACTGTGAACTAGAGATGGGTGAAGTGGCCTCAGTTCTCTCTGTGGAGTGATTTGCGGAGTGAAGGCGAATTCATGGAGTGCTCCACAATGAGAAGTAGAGTACTTTGCATTACAATGTGTAACGCGAAGTCCATTGAAAACAATAACTTCACATTACTCTGCCTTCCCAAACCACTACTCCACCAATTTTAAGGCGAAGTACATTGAAAACAATGTACTTCACCTCACTTCGCCTTGTTTTTAAGCTCCAAAGGTGAATTTTGCAGTGATTCATGGGATTTCATGCCATATCGGCTCTAGATTGTTCTGCACAGCCTCAGTTCAGGGTAGTGTGTGTAGGAAGCTGTAGGAGACAGTCTGCTCTGAGAGCTCTCTGTGATTCAGACCTTCTAAAAGCTATCAAAAAAGCCTTTCTGAGTAATTTTTATTTGCTGAAACTTTAGTTCATTGATTGTAGGAAACCCTCTTGTGCTCATATCATTGAGCGCTTATTGTTTGTGTATGGATTTTGAATGTGTATTGAGAGACAGTGAAAGTGTGCTTTGGGGGAGGGTCATATCTGTGGTGTTGGTAGATTAACTTGGAGAAGAAGACAGTTCTTTCTGTTTTGGTGATATTTTTCTTGTATAACTGTGTTAATGTACACACAGTAATATTTTCAATAATTCTTGAAATTTTTTTGCTGATTGTTGTGGTGCAGCAATGCATAATTTTATTTTTTTTAAAATATGTGGTTATATTACTGAAGTTTTCAATTTTCTACACATTATTTAGTATGTGGGTGACTATGTGTGTGATGCGTTTCATCAAATCAGGCACCTTTTATTGTGTCACAGAGTAACTTCAGCAATGTGGACCTGCTGTCCACTGCAGCTGCATGATTTTGTACTTCTTTGTGATATCTTTACTGGTACTAGTAATAGTGACTGTTACTGCAGTACACTGCCCCCCACCCATTGCAGGTCGCTGCCCGCCTCTAACCGCAAATGTATTCTTTCCCAGATTTGAATTTCTGATGGTGAGCACTGGTTATGTGTTGGGCCTTTGCATCTGCATCTCTTCAGTGTGCAGCACAATTTTAATCTGTCTGTGCATTTCCATCTCTTTAGGGCCCAATCTCCATCTGTAACTTAAGTCACAGTTTTTTCTTTGGCTTCCCTTCAGAGTACTGGTGTGGTGCATAATTCTGCATGAACATTGTACTCAACAATATGCGTTTTTAAGTCAAGACCATCATCTTCACGAGTCACTCGTGATACAAATCTTGTTCTTCTTCATCATGGTCACAAATGCAGTGACAAATCATGATTCACGATCACATTACAATTTCACAAATCACAAAATAAATTTTTTTACTAATTACTTAGCTGTATTGCAAGCCTGTTTTGTAGTATCTCTCCAGGCTTAACCACCCCGCCACTATACTCTTTAATAAGTGTTTTTAAATTGGGGAGTTTTGTGCTACAGGCAGCTCATTGGGGAAGTACAACCATAGGCATTCATGTTCCCATACAGTTCCACATTGGTTATCTCACACCAAATCATGTTCTTCATCTTCACAGTCACAAATCACGATTCACGGTCACGTCGCAATTTCATGAATCACAAAATAGATTTTTTTACTACTTACTTGGATGTATCGTTAGCCTATTTTGTAGTATCTCTCCAGGCTTCATCACCCCACTACTGTTCTCATTAATAAGTGTTTTTAAGTTGGCGAGTTTTGTGCTACAGCTCATTGGGGAAATACAGCCATAGGCATTTGCATTCCCATGCATTTCCTTATTGGTTATCTCATACCGAATCACATTCTTCATCATCACAGTCACAAATGCAGTCACAAATCACGATTCACAATGATGTCACGATTTAATGAATCACAAAATAATTTTTTTTACTAGCTACTTGGATGTATTGTAAGCATGTTTTGAAGTATCTCTCCAGGGTTCACCACCCCACCACTGTACTCATTAATAAGTGTTTTTAAGTTGGCGAGTTTTGTGCTACAGCTCATCGGGGAAATACAGCCATAGGCATTTGCATTCCCATACAGTTCCTTATTGGTTATCTCACAAAGAATCATGTTCTTCATCATCAAGGTGACAAATGCAGTCACAGATCACAATTCATGATCATGTCACAATTTCAAGAATCACAAAATTAATCTTTTACTACTTACTTGGATGTATCGTAAGCCTGGTTTGTAGTATCTCTCCAGGCTTCACCACCCCACCACTGTACTCATTAATAAGGGTTTTTAAGTTCAGGAGTTTTGTGATACAGCTCATCAGGGAAGTACAGCTGTAGGCATTCGCATTCCCATACAGTTCCATATTAGTTATCTCACACCGAATCACATTCTTCATCATCATGGTCACAAATGCAGTCACAAATTATGATTCACGATCATGTCATTATTTCACGAATCACAAAATTAATTTTTTTTTACTAGATACTTGGATGCATTGTAAGCCTGTTTTGCACAAGTATCCTCCAGGCTTCACCACCCCACCACTGTACTCATTAAGAAGAGTTTTTAAATTGGGGAGTTTTATGATACAGGCTCAGCTCATTGGGGAAGTAGAGCCATAGGCATTCACGTTCCTTTCTGTACAGCATGTGAGTTACAGTACTGTAAGTAGTGGTGGGCAAAGTGGCCCCAATTCACTCCGCGAAAGTGATTCACAGAGTAACACGGAATCTGCGGAGTGCTCCGCAATGTGAAGTGGAGTACTTCGCTGCTTCATAATGAGGAACATGAAGTCCACGGAAACTAATGACTGCATTATTACACCTTCCCCAAACCACTTCTCCACCACTTTTAAGGCGAAGTACATTGAAATCAATGCAATTCACCTCACTTCACCTTGTAATTGTGCTCCAAATGAAATTCTGCAGTTATTCATGGGATTGCAGGTACATGGGCTCTAGATTGCTCAGCACAGCCTCAGTTCTGGCCTGGGTAGTGTGTGTGCTGTGGTAGCTGGATACAGTTTGCTCTCCGAGCTCTGCGATTCAAAACCTCTAAAAGCTGTTTAAAATGCCTTTTTGAGTCTTTTTTTGCTCAAAATTTAGTACAGCGATTGTAGGAAAGCCTTCTGTGCTCATATCATAGAGTGTTTGTTATTGTTGTGTGTGGATTTTGAATGTTAATTTAGAGCAGTCAGTGTGTGTATTGTGAAGTGTGCTTTGGGGAAGGGGCATATTTGTGGTGTAGGTACACTAACTGGGAGAAAAAGGCAGCCTTTCTTTTTTGGTCATATTTTTTCTTGTATAACTGTGTTAATGTACACAGTAATATTTTCAGTAATTCTTGACATTTTTTTGCTGATTGTTGTGGTGCAGCAGTGTATAATTTGTCTGTTTAAAACATTTGGTTATATTACTAAAGGTTTTCAATTAGCTACGTATTACTTGTAGTGTGTGTGTGAGTGTGTGTGTAATACATGCCATTAAATCAGACACCTTCTATTGTGCCACAGAGTAATTGCAGCAGTGTGAACCTGCTATCCACCACACTTGCATGAATTTTTTATACTGCTTTGTGGTATCTTCACTGGTAGTGGATTGTTACTGCTGTGCACTAATCCCCCAACTGGCAAAAGGTATTCCTTTCCAGATTTGGATTTGTGACAGGTGATCACTGGTTAGGTGTTGTTGTGCCTTTTCATATGCATCCCTTGAGTACGCAGAGCAATCTTAATCTGTCTGTGCATTTGCAGTGCACCATTAATGCTGGGAGACTGCATTTCTTGTTATGCTCTCGTTTCACTTCATCAACACTGGGGAATTTTCTGGACACAAGCCAGTAGCATTTTGGGGATGCACATTAATTCTGGTGACTCTGTGTGTGATGACCACTGTGCACATGACTGAGTGCGCCATTAATTCTGAGAGACTTCAAATTTCTTGTTACGCTCTCATTTGACTTCATCAGCTCAGCACTGGGGAGTTTTCTGGACACAAGACAGTAGCACTTTGAGGATGCACATTAATTCTGGTGACTGTGTGAGTGGGGTGCTGCCAATATTGTCGTCACTCCTCCTTACTTCGTGTTTAAGGCAGAATGACAACACAAAGTAATAATAACAAGGTGAAATGAGCCTTTCCTATGGGGCACTCTGCATAACGAAGTGTCAATGTGAAATGCCCAGTTCATGGGCACTTCGCCGGTGGAATTTAAATTCGCTGCATCTCTACTGTGAACCACAATAGGATCCAATGACAGGATCCCCTGATGAATAGAGGACACCCTATCATAGAAGAACTAAGCAAACTCCTCACATATTGTGACTAAAAAAGCATTTCTCAGCTGTAGACAGACTGGATGTAAACGTCTGTCCATAGTCCGAAAAAACTAAGCAGGTCAATTCCTCCCTTTGGCAATCACCCTGGACAGGAACTCTGTCTTCGTACTGGAGATTGCACCTTGGTACTCAGACTAATGAGCATGCATTGCTTGTTTGTCCCCATCTAACTGGGTCCTCCACCAGCAATGCTCCAACCTCTGACCCTTGATCTTCATCGCCTTGAGATCCCCATAAAACCATGGAGATCTCAAGTGGGAGTATCTGGGTCATGCACGGACTGGTATGATAGCATCCAGCATCTCCAAGACTGCCCTATTATAAGCAGCAACCACCTAACCCATGCCAACCACACATGCAGTGACTACACTAGATAGATCAGCCACCACCAATAGTCCCTCTGGGAACAAGCACCTTAAAGGGCAGTAGCTGACCATCTCCACAGGGGAAGGACTATGGGGGGGCCCTGAATAAAACTCCACCATATAATGATCAGACCACACAACCTGATCAATCCTGAGGTCAATTACATCAAGCCCCAGAGAGAATACCAGGTCCAATTAAAACCTTGTGTCAGGCCCAGTGATGACATTAACTGGAGGTGGTTTGAACCAAGTTATGTACATATGAACATATGAATCTGCCAGCAGAGCAGACCAACTGGTCTATCAAAGTCTGCCCGAGTGTGCAGCTAGCACCCTAGATTGCAGCTGCCCTAGCCTCCACTCCCACTGTCCCTCCCATACCTGTCACAGCCCCTACCACCCAGACCCTTCCTCTTGCTTTGTCCCACTCTTTCTTTAAACTTCTGACTGTCGTAGATGTTACCACACCTGCTTGTAGCACATTGCAGTTAGACACCACCCTCTCAGTGAAGTAGTGTCTCCTCATTTCCCTCTTAAATTGTCCCTCCTCCAGCCTTAGTCTGTTTCCCCTCATCTCCCTACCTTTCCTCAGTTTAAACACATCCTTGGTGCTATGTTTATTTACTCCTCTCATGTATTTAAATGTTTCAATCATATCCCCTCATCCCTTCTCTTCTCTCTCCTCTCCTCCAGTGTGCACATATTCAGCTCTTGCAGCCTGACTTCATAGTCCTTTCCTTCCATTCCCTTTAACATTTTTGTTGCCCTGCTTTGTACCCCCTCCAGTAATTTTATATCCCTCTTCAGGTATGGCCTCCAGTATTGCACACAGTACTCCAAATGCGGTCTGACTAAGTATCTGTAGAGAGGCAGGATCACATCCCTATGCCTGGATGAGAAACCCCTTGTGATACAACCCAGCTTCTTGTTTGCCTTAGCCACTGCTTTCCTGCATTGGGCTGAGTCTTTCATGCTTCCTGTTACCAACACCCCAAGATCCTTCTACTCCTCAGTGACCCCCAGCCTCACACCGCCCAACCAGTAGTCCCTTCTATGGTTTTTTGCCCCAGAGTGCATCTTTCACATTGAATTCTAGCTGCCACTTCTCCAAACATGTCTCTAGTTTGGTTAGGTCCCCCTGCAATTGTTTCCATCCATCCTCTTCATCCACCACCGACTCCATTTTGGTATCATCTCTTCGTCCACCACTGCTCCCATTTGGTATCAGTTGCAAGGATTCATTATTGACCCTGGCATTGAAGACCCCCAGAATTAAACATCTGGGAGACTCCAACATCTCACCGATGGCAAAGTCTGATTCCTTCTGCAGGAATTCTCCCCCATCCCAGGGGGGTGGTAAATAAGGAGAATCCTGCAATCCACACCTGGACCCCCACGCTCAACCGCCCATTCAAAGGAACTGGTTGTCCCCACTGGGTGCACAGTGAAGTTCAAACCAGATCCAAAGCAGATAGCCACACCCCCACTCCTGTGTTCACACCTCAGGCAGTGTACAACAGAGTACTAGGTGGGGACAGCTGCCTCCAAAACAGGCCTGGCATCATCACCCAACCAGGTCTCTATGATGCAAGCCAGATTGACTGTGAAAATCAAGTCTGCCATCATTGCAGTCTTGTTCCGCATTGATCTGGCATTGCATAACACTGCCCGAAGGGGACTGGAAGATGCTGCAGCCCCTCTGGCAGCCTGCCCACTCAGTCAGGTGATAACCCTGGGGATGGAAGTCAAAAAGGATTAGTACCAACCCCACTGCTAAAAAATAGAAAATGTGAAAACAACATACAGTATAGAAGTACAAGTATTTTATTTTACTCACATTCAGCCAACTACAGATAAGAGTACCCCAGTAAAAAAAAGAGGATTCGTCCCCTATCTTCGTAACTGATGCCATTTTGCATCAGTTCTCAGATTTATGTTAATACCACTGCAGAGACCACTCTTATAGTTGTAAGGGTGGTCTCATGCACAGTCTTAAGGTATGAGAACTGTAAATCAAGGTGAGTGGTTCTGATAACCTAAGAATGTAAGTAAGACCACTTTTACAACTATAAGAGTGGTCTCAGCAGTCATATTTATGCATTAATGCATTATTGATTAAGCTTAGTCAGTAATATATTAATATTTATAAAAAACATTACCAAAATGTGCCCGTTTCCAGGGCAGCTGCATGTGAGAGATATTTGTCACAGAATAAGAGTGTCCCATACGCAGAGGAAGAAGTGCTTTGATTCGTCAGGAATGCTTCCTTGATCCATAATGCTTCATCAAAGTTCAAATCTCCTATACATCAGCCTTGTTTTACACCATGGGAGCTTTGGGACGAGTAGTCTTCTGCTTTCTCTACTCCAGTTTCCCAGGTGATTGACTGTTGTGCCTCTACTGTGTCCTGCCTTGTCTGTCATCACATTATATGTCAGATAAGGGTGTACATGTGGTATACAGTGTGTTTCTACTGGGGAGTGCATATATTAATATGTGGTGCTTGCTGGGGAGTCTGGGCAATATGTGACCTGGCCCACATGTGTTCTACCATGGTCATAGGGCCCACTTGTGCCTGTACCAGAGGAGGGTAGGCACTGCATTCTGGGTCATATTATGACCTGTGTCATAACACATACTTCTTAGGCATGATCTGTGCTCAATCTGACTCCTTGATTTGATACCGAAAAAGGGCTATTATATTATGGCATTTTTATAATGTCTGCATGAGTCAAAAAATACATTCCACTAAGTTGGAAGGAAAGTTTAATAGTCACTATTTATAAGAGAGGAAATCTGAATTCCCAGAGAACTGTGTCCTATAATACTAATAAATGACACTGCTAAAATATTTGTTGAAAATATTCAACAAAAATTAGAAAAAACAGTTAGCTTTGTATAGCAATTTAAGTCAGACTGGGTTCAGAAGGGGATTTTTGGAAACAGGCCACTGCTTCACATTAGCATACATGATAGAAAAGTGTGCTATCTGTAAGAAAATTAGGCTGTGTACAACATAATTAATCAATCTTAAAACAACATTTGATGTGCCTCCCAGATCAGTGAACTTAGTGAACTTAATGTAAACAATCGACTTGCGGCCATCACTGTAAGCCTTTATCATAATAACTGGGTACAGATTAGGTATAATTTAGATGGTAAAACAACTGAACAATTTAATATTATTAGAGTGGGTAAACAGAGGTGTCTGCTTCCCTTCACTCTTTTTAACATATTTATAAAGATGATGCTTTAACATATGGAAGACATAATTTTTCAGTGCCCATATAGTGTATTTTAGGTACACAATGTCCTGTACTAGGGCACAGTATGCCAATGAGTTAGTATTTTTAGATGTTTACCCATTTGAGCTTCAGTGGAAACATAATAGTCTTGAAGACTTAACAAAATAATTAAATTTGAATATTAATTATACAAAAAAGTAACATGATTTTTGGCTCAAATAAAAACAAGCACAATTGGAAGGTTAATTGGAACCCATCTGAACAAGTTAATGAGTGAACATATCTGGGTGTAAATCTTGCAAGTATTTATAAATGGACTAACCATACTAACCAGGTATATACACGTGCAAATATTGTAAAGCAAGCTCTGTGCAATTAAATTATAAATACGGAGGCTGGTCTTTGAGTCAGCATTACCAGCATGTAAGAGTATGCAGTTCCCAGTTATGCTCCATAGCTCAAAAAAAGGTGAAATAAATTTCCAGTTTTATTGGAAAATATAATTAATGGCTGCTATAAATCTTTACTCAGGATCCCACAGTTAACACCAGAACATTGTGTCGGAGTAAATTGGGAAAGCTAAAGATGTCCGCACTGACTAAATTAAGAGTAACAGGTTACTGGATCAAGACAGTTTCAGTGATGAATAAAAATAAACTGCCAGCTTTGTGTTTACAAGAAAAAAGTTTCTCTATCTGCAGAATCCTACCGGGTCAGTATCTCGCATGCTCTACAGCGCACGTAAAAACCGTGTAACATGAACAGCGTGGTTGGGAAGAGCAAGAAGGTACAAAACTGTGAAAGGGCGTATGCATGGTAGTGCACCCGCATGCTCTTCCAAGGCAGATGATAAGACCTCTGCTGGGGGAAGGGGATGGTGAGCAGCTGCCATGGCTCAATGAGATGAGCCACAGGCAGCAAGGGAGGCAATGCATCTGTGAACTGAGTTTTGATTCCCAGTCCCAGATGCATTTAATTTTTTTTGTTTTTGCACTTTGTGTGATATTAAGTGTTAACCCCTCCTGGAGTTGGTTATTTAAGTTGGGGAGGTTTGGAGCACAGACCCCCATAGTGGGGGTGCAGGCTGTGGAGCCCCCTGCAAGACATGCAGTAATCAAGCTGGCAATATAACATGCCATACTGGCAGTGTGGTATATTGCTGTGCTGTAATGTCTTGCGACATTATGACCCTGTGCCCTGCAGAATGGATACTCATCGAACTGGTTATCCTTATCATTAACCGACTGCAGATATTTGGATTTTAATTCTTTTGGTCCTATTATCTACATGGGATATTGTTTAATAGCAAGTACATTAATGTTATTAAGTAGAGACTAGCTGACAATAAAGGGGACCTGGATTCAGTCCATATGTCCAGACTCCCCACTTGCTATGCTGAAATTTAAAAATGATCATATTATTGAACCATATTTAATTTGTTTTATTTATTTATTGAAATGTTTCACCAGGAAGGACACACTGAACAACAAGCTGCTTGTCTCATGGTGCATCCTGGGGGAGAGGGGAACAGGGAAAAATGTGCAATACATACAGTCAAGAACATTAATACAAAATTATACAAAATTATACAGTGACACATGACATTGAACATGCTGAAGACTGTAGCTGACGGTAATGTACATACAGTAAATCAAACAATAATACAATTTATACAATGATGGATGATGAAGAATATATGAGGTAATATACATACAGTCAAGTGATCATTAATACAAATTTTACAGTGAATGCATGGCATTTTAAGCAATGGTGAAGGTATAGAAGGTAATGAAAATATTAAGTGCATTATTAAAAGGTATTATAGAGATTGTTAAATAAACTAGAGGGAGATACATCACAAGTGTGCCTGCTTGGGGGGGGGGTAGAATAAAGGTATCAGAAGCAGGGTAAATTAGCCACAGATACAATTTACTGAGGATAAGTTTTGTAGGGCTAGGGAGATGAAGTTGGGGGAAGGTGAGTGGCAAATCTGGTGAGGAAGGGCATTCCATGGTTTAGGTTAGTGATGTGAAAAGGATATCTGGCCTACAGTATTTGATAGATGAGGAGCTACCAATAAACCTATGTTAAAGCTTAGGGTGATTTTCTCTTGCATTGCTTTAATCAATTTTTATCTAAACTTCTCAAATTTAGGTACAGAGCTGAAATTACTCCAAGACCTGTACTATGACAGTGTGTGATTTTGGCTTACCTGAGATAAGTGGTGTAAAACATGTGTTCTTTTCTTGTAAATGGTATAATGAAATCAGATTTTTACATCTAGCAGCTGTTTTTAAATTACAGAAATCCCACCTGAGGAGATGGTAAAATGTTTTCTCTGTTCTACAGATAAAGTAACAATATTAATGGTAGCTGTCTCCTTCATAAGTTGTTTTAGAGCCAAGGTTGCTTGGTCTAATTGTGAAACTGGTATATAACTGAAACAGTGCTGTTTACAACAGCATGAAATGCTAATAGTTTTAACTGCTTGCACAGAGTGTCCTCATATAGTTGCTGTAACTTTCTACAAAGTGTTTCTTATTGTGTCTGTTTCTAAGTGAATATATTTTTTAATTGTAATGCCTTTGAAGTTGCTCAAAAATCTTGTAGGAATGAACTGAACTGACTCCACTGTGCCTGCAACCAGTTCATTTGAGAGAAGCAAATGATCACTGTTTATCTTGGAATAACAAGATGAGAACCATAACGACATAGGGAGGTCATTTTTGGACCTTGGACTGTTCCAGAAGCAAAATGCATCCATGGTGATCTTTTTAGAGCTCTTCCCAGTCCTTAGGGTTAGTAGGTAGCAGTGGTGGATCATTAGGCAGACCAGATTGTTGCTTAACAAAGGGTCTAGTTCAAGAGGAGCAGGCAGCAAACATAGGGAGTCATAAAGTGAAGGACAGCAGAAAACTGGAGGCTCAGTTGTAAACTGTAGTCAGGAGTGGCTTTTACCATCTGAGGAATATCAACCAGATTAAGTCCCTTATCCATCCTGAAGACCTGCTGACACTGGTGTATGAGTTCATGAAGTATAGGCTCAACTGCTGTAATGCGCTCTACCTTTGGGTGAGTGGGGGTACCTTATGATGCCTCCAGCTGGTGTAGCATGATGCCCCGATGGTCAGAGCAAATATAAGAGCAGACAAATCTTGTACAATTGTGACTTCAGCATCCTAGCAATAGATTTACAGTAGGTCTTGAAAGGGTTAACAGCGAGGCTTAAGATAGTCATTCTAATGAAGATGGGGATATAGGAAATGTTAGCATTTAAATATCTCAATTGGGAATTAAATGACAGTAAACACTGAAAATTATGGCTCACTGGCCCTTAATGTTTTGTTTCTCATTAAAACGTACTCCTGGCAGACTGTTCAGATCTGTCTGCAATGCTGAGTCTGAGAGCTAGTAGCATACAGGAAGCCTAAAACCCTGTTATTGCTGGTTGGCTCTTTAACTATAGATGGACAGAATAATCAAGTTTAATATAATAAGTTATAACTTACACACACTGCAGAAAGATACTGTCCATGGTCAGTAAATGCATTTACAAAATAATAGTCTGTAAGCTTCAACTACAGAAAAATGCTAATTTCACTAGCATCGTTATATTCTTCTATGAACCCATAAAGCATTTTATTGGTGCAGCCTTTTATAGTAGGAAAGAACAGGTTACTCATCTGTAACAGTAGTTATAGGAGTGGTATATGTTGTTCATCCACACTTCTTGACATGTCCCCTTCCACTTTAAATCTTACTGGAAGTCTTCAAGCTGGATCCTCCCACCCGCCCGGGTGGTATATACCTCGGCTCTGCCCCATGACGTCAGATCTTAGCCAGCTGGAAGCAAGGTTGTGTGCTCAAAGCCGGGGAGGTCGGGCGGGTGTGTGTGGATGAACAACATATACCACTCCTAGAACTACTGTTACAGGTGAGTAACCTGTTCTTCTAGGAGTGTGGACATGATGTTCATTCACACTTCTTGGCAGACTCCAAGCAGTTCTCCAGGAGGAGGGAGGCAAGGCGCACACCCCCTACTTAGGAAATAAAAGATTGGAGAACTGAGGCCCCAAAACCAGCATCCCAGCATGACTCAAGGTCGATGTGGTATTGGGTAATAAAGGTGTTTGCTGACTTCCAGGTAGCAGCCCAACAGATTTCCTGGATTGGGATGTCCCTGGAAGCAGCCACTGAGGCAGCAGTATGGTGGGTAGAATGAGCTCTTATCCCTCTGGGAGGCTCCTTACCCGCCAACTCATAGCACAGACCTATGCATGATGTAATCCATCTTCCTATGGTCTGTTTGGCCTCAGGTCTGCCAGAAGCAGTGCCAGCATAAGTGACAAACAGTTGGTGAACCTCTCCACAAATTTCTGCCATCCTCTCCTTATAATAGGAGAGAGCACATCTCAGGTCCAAGGTATGGAGCCTGTACTCGGCGTCCGAGGTGTAATTAGAGTAGTAAAGCGGAAGAGTCAACACCTGGTTAAGGTGAAACTCTGACACCACCTTCGGAAGGAATTTTGGGTGGGGGCTCAGGACAACTTTGTCTCTGTGAAAGACCAGATACGGGGAGTCTACCAAAAGCTCCTGGAGCTCTCCCGTCCTTCTTGCTGATGTGATAGCCACCAGGAAGGCTGTCTTCCATGACAGGTGTGACAGCTCACACTTGTGCATGGGTTCAAATGGCTTGCCCATGAGCTTTGCCAAAACCAGCAACAGATCCCATGGAGGTAGAGGTTCACGCATCGGAGGGGATATGTGATCCGGGCTTGAAGAAGCACCCGACCACTGTCTCCTGCACCAATGTCGGCTGACCGGCCCACACCTGGTAAGCAGAAATGGCTGCCAGGTGCACCCTAAGGGTCAATAACCATAGACCCCTTTTGGAGAGAGACCAAAGGTAGTTGAGAATGTTAGTCACAGAACAGGATAAGGGGTCCAGACCCTTACCCTGACACCAAATGGAAAATCTTTTCCATTTGAAGACATAACATTTCCTGGTCGATTCCTTTCTGGATGCCTCCGCCATGGTGTAGACATATTCGGAAAGACCCAGAGCCTGGAACTCTAGCCGCTCAGGTACCAGGCTGTGAGGTGCAGGGATTGAAGGTCCAGATTGAGGACCTTCCCCTGGTTCAGAGATATCAGGTCCGGGCATGTACAATGCCACTTCGGGGGCATACAGCTGAGGCTGAGGAGATCTGGATACCAGAACAGTCAGGGGCTACCAGGATCACCTTTGCCTTATCCCTTCTCACCTTGAGTAACACCTTGTGGAGCAAGGAAAATGGAGGGAATTCATAGAGGAGGCCTGGGGTCCATGGCCATGAGAAGGTATCCCCCTGCAGCAAGCCTTGCTGAGGGGGCCGGGCATGAAATAGCCTCAGATTGGTGTTCTCCCTGGAGGCAAACAGGTCCACCATCAGTTTGTCCCAATGGGAGAACAAGCTATAAACTACCTCTGGATGGAGAGACCACTCATGGGATGTCTGGCCTATGTGGCTGAGAGCATCCGCCAGCTGGTTCGAGGCTCCTGCCACATGGATGGCTAGGAGATCTGCCTCCAACTGGCTTACAAGGGTCCAGATGCAAAGCGCCTCCTTGAAGAGCAGATGGTAGTGTGTGCCACCCTATTTGTTGAGATACTACATGGTCGTGCTGGAACCACTTGACCCCAGAGTTGAGGAGGGAAAACTGACAATGCCAATCTGACTGCTCTGAGCTCCAACAGGTTGATGTGACATCAGGACTCCTCAGGGTTCCAGAACCCGTGGGCTCTGTTGTCCGCCATGTGGGCTTCCCAGCCAATGAGAGCGGCATCGGTCATAAGGATGACCATCGGCTCAGGGTGGACAAACAGGATCCCTTCCTGCAACTGGACTGGGACGGTCCACCATTGGAGAGTGTCCCACATCTTCTGGGTTACAGTGATCAGCTGGTCAAAATGACAATGACGCTGAGTCCACTGGGTGGCCAGCTCCCATTGGAGGGGGTGCATGTGCCACCGGGCCCAACGGACCACTGAGGTGCATGCCACAATGTAACCCAGATGGCACAGAAAGTGCCGGACAGGGTGCAAGTGCCCAACCAAAAATGATTGGGCAAAGGAGGAGAGAACCTCTGCCCTGTCTGCCGGGAGCTGAGCTCTGGCTTGACAAGAGTCGAGTTCTGCCCCAATGAAGCCTATCATCAGAGAGGGTATGAGTTCCAACTTGGCCTCTTTGATCAGGAGGCCAAGTTGGGAGCAGGTTTGGAGGGCCAGTACCCTGAACCTCTCCACCTCCTGAAGGGGGAAACCTGCCAAGAGCCAGTTGTCGAGATAAGGGTAGATTCTGACTCCTTGGCACTGAAGGTAGGTCACAACCACGGCAATGCATTTGGTGAAGACCCAAGGGGCCAATGACAGGCACAATGGCATGGCTCGGAACTTGCACAGGGTCCCTTTGAACCTGAAGTTGAGGAACCGCTGATGGGATGGACGGATTGGGGCATGAAAGAATGCATCCTGTAGATCCAGTGTACTGAACCACATGTTCTGTTCCAGGAATGGTATGATCTGGTTCAGATTGACCATCCAAAAGGTGCGGGACCTGAGATATTAATTCAAGTCATGGAGATCTAGGATGGGGTGCCAACCCCTCGTCCTCCGACACCAGGAAGTACCTGGACACAAAGCCTGTGTCTGTCAGAGGATCCGGCACTGGAGCTACTGCCTCCTTGTGGAGAAGCTGCACCACATCATCTCAAAGAGCCAACGGGTGCATGCAGAGATCCTTTCCTCCTGAGGGACGTGGGCTCGACTGGGAGGGCACTACTCGAATTCCAGAGGCAGTCCCTGACTGACCACTTCAAGGACCCACCTGTCCAAAGTGATAGCAGACCAGGCAGAAAGGAAGTGGCAGAGCCAGCCCCCCATGGGAGGACCCAGGGCTGGGATGATGGGTGTAGGGGTGGCAACCCCCAACCCGTCACTGAGCAGGCTTGGAAGAGGAGGAGGCTCCAGGACCTGCACCTCAGCCTCCTTTATGGGGCTGCTGAGGACCCTGCTTGGGCTGCGGGTGCTGACCTTGAGCCTGCTGCTGCTGTTGTTGCTGATCTCCTTGATAGGAGGGCTGTGTGACCACAGGGGAAGAGTGCCGAAATGGCTTCTTCTGTTTCTTCAGCTGGTTCTTGCCTGAAGAATCCTTGGCAGAAGTAGCGTTCAAGGTGGCATCGGACTGCTCTATACACTGAAGGTGACCGTCCACTCCTGGACCGAATAAGTCGGTCCCCAGGAAGGGCACATCAGCAAGCTTATGCTGGGTATCTGCCGGGAAGGAGGAAAGCCTCTGCCAAGCCCTGCAGTGAGAGGCCACTCTGGCTGCCAATGAGTGGGCACAAGAATCTCCTATATCCAAGGCAGTCTGGATCTGCTGTTTAATGACAGCACAACCTTGGTCACAGACCTGCTTAACAGTAGTCTGCATGTCCGGTGGGAGATGAGGGAGGACCTCGTCCAATGACCCCAGGAGGGCGTGGGAGAAGTATGCCATAATATCAGCTGAGCTGGCCTGATGAAGGCCAAGAAAAGAGGCATCATAGACCTTGTGGGGAGAGTGGTCCTTATATTTTGGACTCCTTTTCTAGGGGTCGGTCAGTATTGTCTGAACTACTCATGTGCCTGAACACCAAGGTGGTCAATAGGCTCTCGGCCAAAGGGTGTTCAGTGAACCCCGCAAGGGACCCCATGGACACCGCATACTTGCGGGCCTTGCAGGCTGATGGTGCTGGGCAGGAGGCAGGATGCTGCCACAGTTCAAGGGCTGGGCCAACAATGGCCTTGGCCACTAGAAAGGCTCCGTTGGGGTATCCCCTCTCTTGAGGATATCAGTGAGAGGGTATTCCGCCTTTTTCTGGATGGGCTCCAGGGGCATCCCAGTGGAGTTGGAGATGAGGTGGAGAATGCCTGGAAGGAGGAAGGGCCTTCCTGCAATCCTGCACCGACTGTCGACTCATCATCCCTGGGATGTGAGTGCAAGCCAGTGATGTCTGAATCCGAGGAGTTATGGTAGAGCGGTCTGCCACCTAAGTCACCCTCGATGTACCGATGGCAGTCTGGGATGACAGTTATCAACAGACATCGGGGAAGCCCAGTGTCTTGTCAGTCCTCATTCGAGGGTGCCCCTCCCTCAGGCTGTTTAGGTGGTGGTTCCACCAGAATCGGTGGAGAGACCGGAATAGGCCAAAATGGGAGACAGGCCGGCCCCACGGTTGGAGGAACCGGTAGCTTCAGTTCTGGAGGGGGTCGGTGTCGGCCAAGGAGGTGGGAGTCAAGTTATGGCTGGGGTGGGCAGCAGAGCTGGCTTCTGCCCAGTCAACAACAACTGTTGCCACATGAGGTCTTCATAGCACCAACAGAGTTTCCACCAGAGCCTTTCCTCATCTGAGGAGGATGAGGACCTGTGGCAGCACCTCTTCTTAGATCGCTTATGGCTCTTTCTCGGATGAAGGAGTTCTGGAGCTCGACCAAGATCGGGGAGGCTGACTGGGTCAATTGGGAGACACCAGGGTCAGTGAAAACCGAGGGTCCAGAACCGGGTCCTTGATGGGGATACCAGTGGGCTGGGTCTCCTCATCGGGGAAGACAAGGACCAGAGTCCTTTCCAAAGAGTCATCTGCCACAGCCGGTGACAAAGGGTCCATAGGGTCGAGGACAATTCTGACCTCATCGGCCACTTCCTTGGTCCTCTGGCAAGATGCAAGGTCCGTGAAGCCAGCGTCTGAGGATGCAGTCTCATCAGCCATCGAGACCACATGCTCCTGGGACTCAGATCGCTCTCAGTCCCAGGAATGTCTTCACCAAGACAAAGATGCGATGTCCTTCTCTCTCTTGCAAGAGCGGGAGGAGTGCGAGCCCGAGGGCGGCTCACCCCAAGTGGGGAGAGACTGGCGCAACTCCTTGAAGGAGCCCGTAAAGGTGGAGCCAAGGTTCAGAGGAACAAAAAAGCTTTGACTGGCCAAAATATGAGCTGCTTCCTCCTTGAATGCCTTCATTTGTTCCAGCTGTTCGGCAGAACCTGCAGCCACGGAAACCACCCACCACACCTCCTTCGATTTTATCGGTGGGTTCCTTTTCTCCGGTCTCCCCAGCTTCAAGCAAACCTTGTGGTTGTCCAGGATGTTGGGATGGAGAGCCAGGCAATAACTGCACAATGAGGTGTCATGGCTGACACCTTGGCAGTAATTGCATGTGAGGTGAGGACAGGTGTGAGACATCTTATGGCCACAGGGGCACCAGCGAAATCTGGGATAAGATTTTTCCTCCATGGTAGATGTGAAAAATGCTTGCTTGCTAACTCAAACAAGTTTAATTTTCAGTAAAAACTGATGGTTAGAATCCAGGTCCTATGATATGCTGAGAGCATGAGAGAACCTGTATCTTCTAGAGGAAAGGAAGATCTGGCATCATGGGGTGGAACTGAGGTATATACCACCTGGGTGGGTGGGAGGAACCAGCTTGAAGACTTCCGGCAAGATTTAAAGTAGAAGGGGATGTGCCAAGAAGTGTGGATGAATAACATATCCATGCTCCCAAAAATCTCATTACCAAGGAAACCTCAAAGATTAAGCATTCACATTTGTACTGTGGCCATTTTATTTAGACAATTCATTAGAAACATAATATTTTTTTTTGCCATATAAGGTTTTATTAGATTTTATTGCAGTGTACAGTATACATAAAATAGTATATCAGATTGTCATTACAAACCATATATAGCAGATTAGGCATGTCCGAAGCCTGTACTATCATAACACTATATAGGCAAAACACTAGGCATATATGACTATAATAAACCAGTATAATAAGGTCAATCATATATGAAATAGAGCAAATGCTTACACCTTCTATAAGTGAGCGGCAACAGTCAGTGGCCAAGGTTAAATCTTCATGTGGACTTTGTCTTATGGGGGGATTTGCAAGTGGGGTAGGACATTTGCGGAGATCCGATGGTAAGTATGGCTCCCATTTAGCTAGATAGAAGTGCATATTATTCCCATGGGTGTGTGACAACCTTTCAAAAAGAGATAAATGAGCAAGTGCTACATGCCAAGCTTTCTGGGTGGGGGGGGGTCACTTGGCACCAGTGCATGAGAAGATGGCACTTTTACTTACAGGAGAGTAAGGAGCACCCAGTTTCAGAGAGGTTTAGATATGCCTACCATGGAAGTGGTGTCTTCCAGGATCAGCTTGGGGTCCGTGAGAGCAATAGAGGACTTGAGCACTTTGGAAAGATCCAAGGCAACCATTTTCCAGAGTGTAGTGATTTGTGGACACGTCCAAAGTATATTCAAGAAGTGGGCATCAGGCTGTGAACATCGCCAGCACTGGGTGTGGCTAAGTAGTCCTCATGTGTGAAGGGCCACTGGAGTGCGATGCCAGAATAGCAGGAGTTTGAGTTGGAGAAAGCGACTTTTAGTGTCTCTACCAATGCGGTGTGCATCATTGAGGTAGAGATTCCATTGACCTTCTGAGATAGGGGAAGCCAGCAGCTTCACCCATTTTGATTTGCATGAGGAGGTAGCATTTGATTGTGCCTCCATCCAGTTTGTACAGAAGCGACCAAGCAGGCCCTTGGATATGGAGAGTCTATAGAGGGTCTCTAGCCAGTGCCATGGAGTATTGGAGGAACAGCTGGCAAGAAGGGGTTTTAGGAGGATCCGGATCTGTAAATACCTCCAGAAGTCCTTGTGGGGAAGGGAGAATTTAGCCTGCAGTTGAGCAAAGGACAATAGGGAGGTGGCATCAGTGGAACAGAGGTCCTGTCCTGTTTGGATTCCACATCTCTACCAAGAGAGCCAGTACAATGGAGTCCCATCGATTTGGAAGATGGCATTTGCCATAATGGGGCATATCGAAGTGGAGGGGGCCAAGCCTGTTTTGATGTATGCGACTTAAGCATAAGGATTCTCCTAGCATAAACTGTATCATGACCATGTGGGGAGGGGGGATTGGACCAGCGGAAACAAAATGTGAGAAAGGAGTAGAAGGCAACCCCCCATGCTAGGTCCATTTCCAGTTGGACCCAGGATGGAGGATCCAGAGGGCTGGGTACAAACCATTTGGTCTCATGAGCTGCCTTGCAGGCAAGGTGGTAACCCAGAAACCACGGGACGTTAAGACCCCCCCCCCGGGTCCATTGTGCTCTTAGTTTAAGTTTACTCCACCTGGGAGCTTGTTTTCCCATAGAAAAGTAGAAACTAGATGCTCCAATGAGAAAAATAGCTTAGATGAGAGGAATATAGGCAGGTTGTTAAAGAGGTACAGGAGCCGGGGAAAGAGAAGCATATGAACTGCAGCCACTTTACCTGGCAGGGAGAGTTGTGATTTGCGCCATCTCTTTATCTCTGTGGTGAGTTGTGCTAGTAGAGGAGAAAAGTTGACCAATTCATGGCTGGACCATGTAGTGGGGAGGTGAATACTGAGGTAGGTGAAGCCCTGGGCAGCTCAGGAGAGATTGGTGCCCTGAAGACAGGCACTTGTACACCGAGAGTTAAAGGAGGTCAAGGTGGTCTTCCTTTGATTGACCTGTAGGCTGGAGAGTACCGTGAAATCCTCGAGAACCCAAAGTGCTGCTGGGATCAATTGTCAAGGACTAGAAAGGGTTAAGAGGTGGGTATCCACCTATGCTGCCACAAGGTAAGTGTGGCCAACAACCTCAAAGCCATGAATCTGGGGAGAGGCAGTAAGAACTCGGATTAGGGGGTCCAAAGCTACCAGAAAAAGGAGAGGGGACAGAGGACATCCCTGCCTGGTACCTCTATTAGGGGGAAAGGAGGGGGATATGTCACTGTTAGTGAGAATGCGGGCCATGGGAAACAATAGAGTGTGCACACCCACTGCCTAAAGTAGGCACCAAATCCGTAAAGGTGGAGGATCTTGTGGGGGTAGTCCCATTCTATAGAATCAAATATCTTAGAAAAATCAATTGCCAAGCCTGCCATGGGAAGGGACAATTTGGAGGCAAACCATTTAAGGCTGAATGGGAGTCTGGTATTATCTGCTCTGTTTTTGCTTCGCATGGAACCTACTTGCATGTGAAGGATGATCGATGCGAGGACAGATGTCATCCTGAAAGCCAGGGCTTTGGTCAGAATCTTAGTGTCGACTGATAATAAGGATATGGGCTAAAAATTGGCACAGTCCAAAGAATCAGAGGACTTTTTAGGGAGTAGGGATGGTAGCGTCACGTAAGTTGGTGGGAGGGAGCAGGCTTCATGGGAGGTTTGTAGGGCAAGCCAAAGGCTGTAAAATGTCCAGACCCAGGGCTTGATATAGTTTCACTGACATACCGCTCTGGTCCAGGAGGCTTTTCCTCCAAGCCATCTTGGACAGTGCTATGCATAATTCTTCATGAGAAAGGGGGTAAGTTATGAGCCACCTGTTCGGTGGTGAGAACAGGAAGGGGGTGTACTGGTTGAAGGCTGCAATGCCTTGAGAAAGCTGGAGGCCCAAATTACTGGAATGTGATTGGTAGAAAGTTTCATAAAATTATCTCATGGAAGTGTTAATATCCTTAGGACTAGAGGCTATGGAACTGGTTTGGGTATGTAGAGCATGGACCTGGGTGGCTGCCCGTTGCTTATGGAGCTGAAAGGCAAGAAGCTTGCTGGATTTCTCTCCACAGCCCCAATACGCATGTTTGGACCCGAACAGAAGCCATTCGGCTTTCGGGTGCAGGATAACATTTTCTTAAGCCCCATGATTTGACAGTGCAAGGTGCCATCCATGGAAGCAGGTGGGGTAGCCTTGAAGCGCTGCTCCAGCGTGGACATATCCGCTTGTAACATGGTCAGATTTGCTCTGCAGGCCTTATCACAAGCTGCCGAAAGGGCAATGATGCGGCCCTGAATAACCGCCTTAAATGCCTCCCAAATCATGCCATTAGAGACACCACAGTCAGAATTAAGAGCAAAATAATCTTTCTTGGCCTGAATCAGCATGGGACAGAAATTAGGGTCCTTAACGAGGAGAGGGTTACACCACCACCTAACCCTAGGGGCATGGTTGTTGGGGAGGGTGTAGGAGATCTGGGTGGTTGCATGGTTGGAAAACAAGATTGAGACAATTGTCAAATCAAATATGCTCTTGTCTGCTAGTTCATTGGCCAACCAAAGGTCTATATGACTGTGAGAGCAGTGAGGCATGGAATAAAATATGTAGTCATGACCAGTAGGGTGTTCCCTGCGCCAGACATCAACGAGGGCCCATTCCTCCATAAGATCTTGCAGTCTGCCTTTCAGGGTGGTATGTGGCATGGGATGGGACTTATTGAGGAAAATGTCACCTACCATGTTGAAGACTCCCCCTATCACAATTGGAATGGGTGAGCCATCTGATTGTAGGGTGGAGAGGGCTTGGCTGATTGCTGGAAAAAAGTCCATGCAGTCCATGTTGGGAGCGTATATATTCCCTAATAACAGCGGACCCTCAGGGGAAGACAGTTTGGCCACCACCCATCTGCCTTGAGTATCCTTCCTAACACTCTCCACCTTCCAAGGGGAAGCATGGTGGAAAAGGATAGCCACACCCTTAGTTTTGATTGTGGAGGAGCTAGCCACAACCTCACCCACCCAGGATTTTTTAAGCCATGGGGTTGCCCAGGTCAAGAGATGTTTTTTTTTTGTAGGAGTGCTACATCAGCATGCAGAAAACGCAGCTGCTGTAAAACTTTTGTGGGCTTAATTGGGTGGTTAAGCCCTTTAACATTCCAGGACACCCAAAGATGAGCATAGGGCACTGGTGTATCTGATGCCATAGACTAGTATGATAAACAAGAGAGGGTACTTACTGTGGACCACAAAGGAAGGGGATGCAAGTAGACCGGGATCGCAGGGGTGTGACAGCATCCTAAACAAACCAATTCTGTAAATCCAAATCCCCATGTGGAAGAAGGCGTAAGCATTACTGACAAGCTGGTATACACTGTCTTAGGTATAGAAGCTGCAAGAGAGCAACAGACAAAGAACAGTTAACGTACAAGTAATATAACACTTATAAGGCTGAAAAGCCCAACAATCAACACTTAAGTATCAGTAGAGACACAACAGCGTAAACACACCAAGAGTGTGGAGGTCAAAGCAAATGAGGGTAGGAACTCTGCCCTGCAACTATGCTATCTCCAACTCTCGGTGCGGAGTATAGTATGGAAGTCCAACTAGTGGAGACATTCTGGACCGAGGAGCCACTGGAGGTTGGCCTCTCCAAACACGGGGGGGGGGGGGGAGGAGGAAGACTGGCGGGGAGGTGGAGGAGGGGAGTGAGAGGGACAGGGAAAGGCAAGGAAAGAGGCATTGTGGGCAGGGGGAAGGAAGGTGGGCATGCCCACCTGCCAGTATACCACAGTAGCAGTAAGGCAAACAGGCCCCATATGAGGGAAAGAGCCAGGTACACGAAAGGCAATATGTAGCTAACCACTCCGGTAGCTAAATAAAACAGGATTAGCTAGCAGGCAGAACCTAAAGGCATGGGCTATCAGTGTAAGGCACTCGGGTGAAAGGCCAGACAATATATAGGGGATGGGGGGGTGCTCTAATGCATTGCTCATATCCTGATTAATATGATCAGCGAGCATAGAAAAGAGAAGGGGGGGATGTCTTTAAATGTGCCTTATCCAAAAAAAGCCATTATATAATGGGAACAAATGCAACAACAAAAAGCATGGAATCAGTTCATGTGGGCAGTCCTTCAGCCTTCTCAGGTGAAACCCGAGGAAGGGATCCAGAATCCATGGTAGTCTTTATAACAGCTGCAGCATAGCTGATTAGCCCAGGTCTCACAGGGGAAACAGTGTCCAGCTCTTCAACAAGGGAGGCATCAGGAAAATCAGCCCAGTCCACCAGGTGGGCAGTGTCCTTCTCTTGGGAGTCAGGCAGTTCTGAGTCCTCTGGATCTGCAGCAGGATATACATCTTCTCTGTAGATTTTTGCAGGTGGGGCTGTGGAGTGCTTGCTGGGCAAGTGCTGGGGCCCACTTCTGGCTCGTTGATGAGATTTGGTAAAGGAGCTAATCGGGTGCTGGGGGAGAGAGGCTGGGGGGCTGAGAATCCAATGACCATGCAGGAGCTGGGGTAGAAGAAGCTGAGGATGTGCCCATAAGCAATGGGGGAGCTGAGTGATGAGGGACTGGTCCAACTAGTAATGAGTCCCTTGGAGTCCCAACTGGTGAAGAACTGTTCCTATTGAGAGGTGCCACCTGAGAGAGTTCCCAAAGCCTCCTGAGATTTGCAGTTGGAACATGTAGGGCTGGCCAAAATTTTGTAATCCAGGGTTCTAAGTCGGCAGGGTGGTCAGCAGTCAACTCGCACCCATAGGGATAGACATAAAGGAATTCTGGAGGTCAGGGGTAAGGGGCAACAGACTTCTAGGAAAACATAAACTGAACTTACAAGCTCAAATGAGCAGACTGGGTGGGCCATAGGCCCTTATCTGCCAACACTGTCTATGTATCTATGTATCTATGTACCCATCCTTGGAAAGACAGAGCCTGGTAAGGTTTTTAAACTAGAATCGAAAGTCGTGTTGGTAAAGAAAATGTTTTATGGGGCCAGAGGCTCTCCTCCTTGCTGTAGTTTCTTGGGCAAAGTTCCAGTATAGTGAGACTTGGGCTTCTTGCCAGTGAAGCTCCCCCAGGTCCCTGGTAGCACAAAGGTTTCTTTCCTTTGTAGAATAATGAAGTAGATAGGCCACAACAGGTCTGGGAGCATTTACAACTCTGTTGGGGAGGGTAGATACCTGGTGTGCCCTCTCAACATCTACAGGGCCTGCCCAGTGTTCCCCTAACATAAGGGGTAAGTTGTCATTGAGAAATCTTTCCATCGACTGTCTCTCAGCCCTCTCAGGGCAGCCAATGATCCGCAGGTTATTGTGGTGGCCTCGGTTCTCCTGATCTTTGGCTCTGTCCCAGAGGGCTGCCAAGCATTCTTCATGCTGGTGGAACCATTGCCAGAGTTGTTGCTGCTGTACTTCACAAGGCTCCACCCTTTGCTCTGAAACATTTATGTGATCCTGTAGTCATTGAACCTCCATAACTGTGCCTGATAAAGAGAGACTTATGTCATCCACTCTTAATAAAACTGCTTCTAGCATTTTTGTAATGTACTGCAATGATTCGCCCACATATGCAGGTTGGGGAGCAGGAGGGTTAGCTGGGCTTGGAGATAAGGTTGCCAACAGAGCGTCCATGTCTGCAAAATTTATAGAGCTGTAAAAGCCCAGGTCACTTCAGTATCTGTACTGAAGGAGATGGTGATCTTTCAGTAGTCAGGAGCTGTAGTGGTCTAGAGGGGGCCTATGCAGTCTAGCAAGGCCAGAGATACTGCTGATAATGGTGCTGCAGAGAACCACAAATCGCACTGGAGTCCATTGAAGAGCACACCACTCGGTAAGTAGAACATTACCCGGGCATCAAGCTTTTGTGAGGGGGTCATAACTCCACTGGATCATGGCCTCCAAGCTCAGATGGTCCTCGGCCAGAACGGAGCTCACAAATTAGGCTGCCATCATGTTGATAGCTAAATCATGCCCCATTAGAAACATAATATTAAAGTCACAACTGCAGCAATATTTGTCCTAAAGTATCTACGTGCACTTGTGTAAGTCCATTTTCTAATTTTTCACTTCATACTCTGTGCTGTATATGAGGGTATGAAACTTATGCTGTGTTTCCACAAATTGCATTTTGGAAAGTGAATGTGAGTTATACATAGGATGATCTGTACGCTGCGGGATATGTTGATGGCTACTTAGAAATCATTACAAAGTGTACAACATACTGTGTCTAACAATGTTGACAGTTTATGGCACATTCCTTTAGTGTGGGTCAAGGTGGGCAATAAAACGTAGGATATGCACTGACTGCTGGTGGAGTGGCATGTCTCATTTAAGACAGGTTGGTTAACCTACAAAGACCTACACAGACTGAGCCCAGACTACCTGACTGAGCTCCAGCATCACCACATCCCCATCCACCTGCTCTGATCAGCTGGAGAGGGCCTCCTTGTGGCTCCTAGGGCCAGACAAAAGACCTTGGGGGATTAGGCCTTTGAGTTAGCGGGACCAACCCTCTGGAATTCTCTGCCTAGAACCTAGAGGGAGGCCCCTCTGTTAAGGCTTTTAAGAGAGGCTAAAAAAACTTACTTGTTCCAACAAGCATTTGGGGATTTCTCATAACACCTTTTCTGAGCACATCACAAATTATTCATTCATTTTATTATTTTGTTTTAGATTAAATCCATATACAGTAGTTAGTTATTGTTATTTATTTTGGGTTTGATGTAGTTGTTTGTTGGTTTTAACATGTGTTGTATTGTAATGGTGCCCTGGGCTTCCAGGAAAGAGCAGCTTAAACAAAGACTGCGACCACTATGCATCAAATACATTAAGTTTACAGTTAAATAAAAAGTATTTCTTACAGAGATTACATTTCCAGTGGATAGACACAGAGAAAAGTGTGCATTGGGACAATGGTGCTTCAATTCAGCCACCAGAAATAAACTCACAAGGATAGACACAACATCAGCTTTTTTTGAAAAGGACTACAAGGCTTTAAAGGTGAAAAAAAGTAACTGCATTATTATAAACCCTGCATACATAACATGCGTGCTTAGCATGTTTTGGATTAATTAACCATTTATCAAAAGCCTCCAGTGGATTACTGCTATGAATGCTAGTGCACATTGCAAGTTGAGTTATCAGTCCCGGAGCCACACTCAGTATGGAGAACCACTCCATTGGAATGCCATTACAGATAAATCTGCATGGCATACCACTCCACTTCCTGAAACTGGCTTGCACTCAGTGGTGGCAATGATGTCAGACACATGGCACAGATGTCTGACATCAACATGAGATGCCAGGTGCACTTGGCTGAGTGCAGATGCACAGTGTGTGACTACAAGATTGCAGATTTGTTTGCAGAGATGTTCTGACAGAGCAGATCTCCATGCTGAGTGTGGCTCTAGGACTGACAACATTTACACAAGAGATTCAACTGAATTGTGAACTCTGTTATGAAATTATTTGTATTACAACAGTGGCACTTACATAATGACTGAAAGATGACGAAGGGGTTGAACTAGAATTTAGTAATACCAAAAACCCTGTGTATTTTCTCTTGTATCATAGGACGACTGACCCCTGAAAATGCCTGTAGCACACAGGTGAAATGTTGGGTATACTATCTGGTGGTTTTCTGAAGTGACAATAAACACATTTGAATACCATTGACAAAACTGGTCGCTGGTGGATCCTTTTATTATTTCTAGTTGGATACATTTTCTTGGCAATCTCTTGCCACAAACTTCCAAAACTGCAAACCTCTCCAATCATTAGATAAACCACTAAAATTGTAGTACAGCAGTACATATCCACTCTCCAAAGAAGAATGGGGTCATTCCGCCTAAAACAAAAACCGCACAGCAAGCAATGCTGCAAGGAAAAAGGAAGGTGCTCTGCAATTTCATCAGGTAAAACACCAACCCGACACAAACAGCACACACCCTTTAAAAAAAGGGCTTCCTTGATTTTTGGGGGTGTCTTTGCCCTACCCCCAATGGAACTAATATAACAAAGCTCCGGGGGATGAACTTTGGGGATGGGGAGTAACTTGGGAGGGGTGGAAGGCTTTTTTTTTGTTTTGTTTTTTTAAAAAGCCGCAAAACATTGCAGCACAGGGAAACCTGGGGGAACAGAACCATGATCTCAGGTCTCCCATTCCGCTATGTGCTAGTGCCTTAGCCACTCCATCATGGGAGAGGCTCGACCTGGCACTCAGCACATGGCATCTTGATCCCTTTCCACAAAAACATAACGTGATAGGGGTAGCTGTAATTCTCTACCACTGTTATACCTCTGTTGCTGTAAAGCCATGCACTCTCTACACAGCGTAATCAATATTGCAGTGTCTTTCTTGCACGGTACTGATCCGGTACCTTTCAAAGCAGGTATGGCATCACAGGAAATTGCATCTGTCATCAGGCATCTGTTTGAAACCAGCCTCCACAATTATTCAATTATTCCATAATTAATCAGTGACTTAGTAGGTAGCAAACTCATTTTTGTGGCCAGAAGATGAGATGGTCATGGGTTCTAGCCCCACACCAGGCATTTGGGGTAATACCCATACCTGACACTGTAGTACAGTATGAGGGGGTGCTGCACCAGTGAAGTACCATCCTTCAGATGAGACATTAAACTGAGGTCCCATCTTCCCATCTCTGGTCACTGTCTAAGTGGAAGTAAAAGATTCCATGGCACTTATCAAAGAACAGTAAGGGAGTTTACCTGGTGTCATAGTCAACATTCACCCTGTCAATTTAACAGGTCCATGACCCTCCCCCCTCCGGACACACAAGGAAAAAAACCTATCACGGCTTACTGTGCCTTTTCTGGTCAAGAAACTACTGAATGCATGAATGAATGGATAAATAAATAAATAAAATATATTATTGATCTGCATCTACACAGACAGCAAGAAATAGAGTTCAGTTATAATGAATAAACTGCAGAAATCAATACCACACAGTAGAACAAAATCACATGCAGTGCCATACAGTACAAAGCACACTGGAAAACAATGCAACAGCAAGTGAATCTGTCTGAACACTACAAAATTAGTTCTTCAGTTCTAAAATAACTGCCTGGCAACTTCAACATTGGGAATATCGCCATCAATTGTCATGTCAATTTCAATTCATATTATGGAATTTCAATTGCTAAACAGTAAGTGACACCAACCCCGCTAAACATCTGATGTCAGCAGCATACTAGAAAGTCCTCCATTCTCAACTCCTCATTCAAGATATCAGTTTTATATGCATGTGAAATATTGACAAATTATTACTGACTGTTTGTTCCCTCTTTAAACAATGAACTGTTTCATGTCAAAACATAATAATCACTGACAATTAAGCAATAATAACCTCAGAGCCGGTCATTTCCTTTCGATGAATGATGGGCTGAGAGGAAGGGTGGCCCGAGGCGCAGCCTCAGGCCACCCAAAGTCAGTTGGTTGTTAATCAAAAGGAAATGACTGGCTCTGAGGTCATTATTGCAATTCTAAATCTAATCACAATAATGATTTATTTAATTTGTGTTTAAATTACATTTTTTGTGGTGGTGCAAGTGTGTTGTTTCTGTGGCGGCAATTAGTGGGAAGAGCTGAGCATCTCCTGCACCAGTCACTTCTAAGAGATTTCTGACCGGCATGGCAGCCAATCAGCAACATCAGTAGCATCATAAATAATTTATTAGACTTATAATAACCATTAAAAGCCACTCATGCTACTCTTGATAGTTTGTAACACATGTTTGAGTGTGTGTTTGTGACACCGATCTTTCTAACTTAAAGCTGCAGAAACCATAACAAAAATGGTTACTTTGGTTAATGCTTACTTTTAGTCACGTTGTTAGATAAATTATTCAGCCACTTCAATAGTTACTAGAAATGTACTGCAATGCATTACTTTATAGAACTGTCAAATTAGAAGAACTGAATAAATACTTCATTTTTCTTCAACATAATAAATGTTACAAGCCTATCATTCATTTTCACAAATCACCCATTTTATATAATTGACAGTATTTTAACAAATTACCCATTTTATAGGTTCAGTAACCTACTTCAGGGCATGAGTGTATTATACATTTATGAGTGGCCAGGCTGGCCATAAAGCAATCAGCCTTTGGCCTTATGTGCGCAACCACACAGGGTTAACAATAATACCTGATACACCCATGCTCTGTTGTGTGTTAGCTTACACAATGAATGGGCTTTTCTATGTGTGTCCAATTTCTATACATACTGTATCACTACTTACCTCTAGCTGCTGCTGTAGGAAAGAAGATTTTGAAGACAAAATACCACCCAAATTACACCGGGATTACTGAAGCCAAGGGAAAATCCTGAGAGTATTGCTGCTGCAACTTTAAGTGGGGTAACAATGTGGGTCAACAGCTAGCAAGGCTAAGAAAATTATGGCATGCATCAAAACAAACTTCATAAGATGGATGAGAGATAATATATAAAATAATGTCCATGTACAGTTCATAACCTTAGCCTGGCTCCGCCTTGAATACATTGTACAATTCTGGGTCCCATGCCTAATGAACAATATTGACATGATTGATAAAGTGCAGAGAATGAGATCAAGGTGGTAATGTTTGGAAAACATGGGCAATGAGGGCTTACTGACATAATGAGAACTGTTTTCCATGGAGAACAGAAGAATCTGAGAGGGCATGGTTATGTCTGTAGCTATGGTGTCTGAAAATGATAGCACCAACAGACAAAGTGCAGCTGTTAGTCTTTAGGATACAAAATAATTAATAAACAAGGAGGCTCATCATAGCATTACAAAATGGATGATTAAGGGAAACATAACAAAGAAATAGTTCATGTAATAAGTGTTTAATTCTTGGAATATACTTCTAGAGCATGTTGTATCAGCTGTTTCTGTAATGACCTTTAAGCTCAGATTAAACAGATACTTCAAAGAAAAAGAGGTGATAAGGTATTCAGTTTCAACTGGTGGGTGAGGGAGTGGCATAATAGACCAATGATCTTCTTTCTTCATAAAGCTGTATGCAGGCATGTACATGAATGAATGAATGAATGAATGAATGAATGAATGAATGAATGAATGTATTGTACAGTGTGTATCAGCTTTGAGGAATTGCAGGACTGACTGAAACACTTATTTCTTGGTCCATGTCCTTCTTGTCCAGTTTGGAGTAGATGATAATAGTGGGAAACTGTTCCTTGTGACCAGTGACTTCTAGTTGAGGAATGCATCAAGAATCAATGTTTCCCACTGTATTATTTATCTGATATGCTGTATTTTCTCCTACTCAGAGATCATTAGAAGGAAACAACACAGTCCAGGGTTGGGTGAAGGGAGTTATTCAGAGGAATCCTCTTTGATAAAGACTTTCATACGGTTGTTCCCTTGAAATGTGTGTGATACCACATGACACTTTGAATTGTTTGAACTGAATAAAGGAATCACAGAGAAGGTACTACCCTTTTTTACCATTATTGCATGCAGAGAGTTTCTTCAGAGTCTAGGTTAGTGCTGACCCATTGTACCTTTCTGAACTGCTTTTTTCTGGTTGTGGCAGAGCCACTCTTTTGGTACAGTCACTCATTGTGCAAACCACGTTACCAATAATAAAACCTAACTGGTTTACAAGTGACCAATCAGCTGTCACTATTGGTGAGGATGCCACTGCTCACTCATTCTACAGCTGGACACTGAACAGTGGTGATATCTTGCTCCAGCACTAAACAGTTTTCTTTTTTTTTTTTATAGGTTAGATCTGTATCCTTTGCCTAATTTGATCTGGAGGGAAGGAGAGAGGTTGGATACTTGAGTTTGGTAGGGATGGAGCTGTTCAATCACTATTTTAATGACTCAGATCCAGGCACAGGGTGGAAGAGGTTATTGGTGTATTATATATTTTTTGTGTACCAGGAAAGGAGGGCTAGGCAATTCTGCATATCTTTTGCCTCACCCGGTGGGGAGATGAAAACCAATCGATATTGTACCAGATTAAGCTGTTGGTGGAATTTTCTTGTGATTGTGGTACATTTATTTATTATTTATTTATTTATTTGAAAATATTCCCTAGGAAAGGCAACATTGAGCAATGAAACAGCTCATTTCCAAATGCATCCTGGGGGAAGGTGGGGAGGGTACATGTTAAAGCACAGCTGAAAATTACAGACCCATTAGTCTCACGTGTGTTATATGTAAAATGATGGAGTGGATCTTAAAAAATAGAATAGATACTGAAATGGAGAATAAAGGACTTAAAGATCTCAAACAACATTGTTTTATCAAACATAGGTCATGCACCACACACCTCATCATTTTTTATGAGAAAGTAAGCAAATCCCTAGATCAGAATACCCCAGTTGATGTCTTATATCTCGATTTTAGCAAAATATTTGATAAAGTATCACACAGGATTCTAATTGATAAAATGCAGAGTATGAAATTGGACAAACATATAATTACATCGATAATTTCATGGTTGATGCATAAGACACAGATGGTTATAATCCATAGTACTTATTAAAATCCTATTCTCATGACCAGTAGGGTCCCCCAGGTAGTTGTACTGGGACCCACATTGTTCAATAACTTTGTATCTGATCTACACTATGGGATCAATGGACATATCAGCAAGTTTGTGGACAATACCAAAGTATGTACTGAGGTCAAGTCCATTAATCAATCAGTTTCTCTACAAAATGATATCATCACTCTTGAGAAACAGTTAAATACAAATAAAATGTGTTTTAGTAGAGAAAAGTGTGTTGTTACACATCTAGAGACAAAAAATTGTCACACAAAATACTATATAAATGGCAATGAAATTAAATCTGTGACACTGGAGAAGGATCTAGGTATTTTTGTAAATGCCAAATTGACACCAGGGGAACAATGTAGACATATTACACAAAGGGCCAGTGATATTATTTCTGCTGTTAAAAGGTCATTCGTTTGTAGACAGGAAGCATGTATACTTCAGAAGTAGAATTCATATATTAGGCCTCATTTGGGCACCCTGTTTAACAAAGGACAGGAAGTTGCTGGATAGCGTACAAAGACAAACAACAAAATTGATTCCTAAACTAAAAAAATTACATTTTAAAGATAGGTGTAAAGCACTGAATTTATATGATTTAGAAACATGAAGAAATAGGGGAGATTTACTGCTGCTGTTTAAAATTTTAAATGATAACACTCTTAAGGCTGAAATCAGAATAAACTTTGCAAACAAAATAAATGCATTGAGAAACAACAATAAACAATTGTTTGTGCTTATGGTATACAAAAACATTAGCAAATACTTTTTTACAATAAGGACTGCTAAACTATGGAACAAATTACCACAACACATAGTAGATGCAGTGGATTTTAACCAAGTTAAGCGTTACTTAGATAGGTTTTTCTTGGGCACTTAAATAATACACTCCAACACGGTGTGGAGAGGTAGACTCAATGGGTCTTCAGACTTTCTTCTACTTAACAAAACTGAGTAAACTGAGTAAGATACATAGCAAGATGCAAAATACAGTGAGCAGAAAATAACAACATAAAATCATAGCAGGATAATCAAAATAAAACACAATGGAAGCAATTCATATGCAGAGATATATAAAAGAAGACATGAAAATAAAGAGAGAAAAATAAATAGAGTTAAGTAGAGGAATGGGTTCAGGAGCAGTTAAAGCAAGGAGAGATATAGTTATGGAGTAGATAAGATAGTGAACTAGTAGACAGTGTGGAGAGAATATCTAAGGGGAGAGAGTTCCATAGATTAGGAAAATGATAGGAGAAGACGGCCCTGCCTGAAGCAGTGATATGGGCAGGAAGGGATAAGGTCCTATATAGGAGTTATGGAGGGAATAGCAGAGTGAAGAAGGTGTGGAGTGGAAGAAGTGTGCATAGGAAGGAAGGGACCCAAGCCAGAACTTCCCGATAATGAAGCACTATGGGCTAGGCATCTAGCTCCTAGAGGGAGAAAGGAGAGATCGGAGTAGAGGTCACAGTGGTGAGTACGTGGTGGACAGTTTAGGGCAAAATGGCAGAAGGAGTTGAAAAGGGTGTCATGTCTGGAGAGGGTTGTCTTAGAAGCAACACAGTAAACTATGTCACCAAAATCAACTATCGGGAGGATCATCTTTTAGATGATCTCACAGCGGTCCAGAAGGGGGGGTGTAGTCATAGTGTCTGTATAGAGCATAAAGTTTGGGGTGAAGATTTTTATGTACAGAGAAGTCAAGGCTCTTATCAAGCCAGAACCTGAGGTATTTAAAGGAGGAGACATCTTCTAATAGGGACCTATCAATAGTGTGTAAGGTAGGGGAGACTGTAAGTCTGGTGAGCCTTTGTATGGAGCTGAAAGTCTTAGACACCATCTTTTTAGCATTGAGGGATAGCTGGTTTGTACAAAACCAATACTGGACATTATTGAAAGCCAACTGAAGGTGAAAGACTACATCAGATGCAGAGGTACCGGAAGTAAACAAAACAGTATCATCTGCATACATGTGGATATGTAGTAGTAGTAAAAAGGTGGAATAACACATCATTAGGACAAAGTCCTACTTACAAGATAGTCTTGATATCAACTGTTAAGCAGGCAGAAGGTAAGTCATTCTAGAAACATAGAGAAGATAATTGGCCCGAGAATCGAGCCTTGAAGGACACTAGTGTTGATGGGAAGGGGAAGGTAGATGGGGTTGCCTATTCTAATTGATTGGGACCTACCCATATGATAGAAATGGAACCACCCAGTTAGAGACTCAGTAAGACCAGCTGATTCAAGCTTCAAGAGGAGCAAAATGTGTGCAACAGTGTTAAAGGCTTTTGCCAGGTCAAAAAAAAATGGTATAGGTGATGCAACCCTGATACATGCCTGAGAGAATGGAATCACTGAGCCGGAGTGGGGAGGTCATGGTGGAATGAACCTTAGAGAAACCAGACTGAAAAGGTGTGAAGAATTTATTTATTTTATTTATTTAGTTTTTGTTGACTGGGTAGGCACACTAGACAGCAAGGCTGCCTATTTTCAGGTACGACCCATGAGGTTACAACAGAGGCAATTAGACAACAGAACATACAGAGAAAACAATTGAGCAAAATCAGTACAGAAACAGGCTACAGAACAGTCACTATTCAAGTGAACAAAATCGGTACAGAAACAGGCTACAGAACAGTCACTATTCAGCTAAGTGGCCTATACAATAATGAACAGTACAGCTGCAAGAACTATATATATATATATATATATATATATATATATATATATATATATATATATAAAGAATACAGGAATACAAGTGCAAATAACTAACAATCATAGGACCAACAACTAGTGTGCAAGTGCTTGGGGGGTAGCAAGGTTTCCCATACATTTTTGGGCACTGAGGAGGTAGGTGCAGCCATAGTGTCTGTACAGAAGACCAAGTGTTTTTGGAGTTACGCCAGGATTGGGAGTAAAGATATCTGGCATTAGTTACCAGGATTAGTTGAATCATCACCCTTGGGAAGAGGTACAACAGTGGCGAGCTTCCAGGTATTAGGAACAATGGATAGTTTGAAGAACAGATTTAAAATATAGGTGAGTGGAAGCACAATGACCTGGGCAAAGAAATGAAGGAGCTTAGGGTCAAGCCCATCTGGGCTTTTCCCATTATGGGGGTTAAGGCTAGAAGGACATTTAGGGTGTCAGCGATGGTGACCATTGAGAAAGAGAAACATTGGGGGGAGGATGGAGGAAGTGCAGAAGGAGCTGATGGAGTATGAAATATAGGAGGTAAAGAAACCAGAAGGGAAGAAACACAGGTAGTAAAGAAGGTGTTGAATTTGCTAGCTACAGAGGAAGGGTCCAAGTTGTTGGAGCCATCTTTCATTAAAACTGGATGGGGGGATTGGGCAGGTGGGAGGGAGAGAATAAGGCATGAACTACCTTCCAGAATTTGGAGGGATTGTTAAGGTTCTCCTGGAAGGTGGATGAGAAATATTCTGATTTGGCCAGTCTGATGGCTCTAGTGTAGGCATTATGGAGAGATCGAAAAATATGCAAGTCACCAGGAATGCCTGAGGCCTTATAAGTCCACCAGACTTGGTCATGTGCATGATGACATGCAAGCAGTTCAGCAGATACCCGGTGGAGGTGAGAGCCTCAGGCCCTAGTTTTCCTAATAGGAGCATGATGATCCTAAATATTGAAGAACTTGATTTTGAAGTGGACCAGGGCTGAGTCAACAGAGGAGTCAGTTGCCATAGGAGACAAGTCAATGCCCGTGAGTTCCTCATGGAAGGAGGATAAATCTAATGGCCTAAATGAGTGGAGGGGGGGGATGTTTGGCAGACCTTTGGGACAATGAATTTTTCACATGTGATCGTCACTGAGTGCATCAGGAAGGACTCCTGAAGTAAGTACCTGGTGAGGGAGAGAAGTACCTGGTGAGGGAGAGAAGCTAGCAGCCAGTCTATTAGGGAATGACTGCCTTTCTTATGGTTCAAATAGGATGGATCTGAAATTAATTGTGTGAGATTCTGGGAGGAGATGAAGTTACAGAATTTGGATTCAGTACTGGAAAGCCAATTTATGTTGAAATTTCCGAGGATGAGGAGTTCATTAGCAGATGAGTGGGAAGTAAGAGTAGAGTTAAGATCTGAGGTGGTGGAAGATTAGAGGCTAGGGCAGCAATAGATTCCACCTATAAAGATTGGAAGGGAGCAGGGGAAGTAGAGCTTAAGAAGTAAAAGTCCATAGGCAGCAGAGGATGAAATGGAGAGGGATATGGTATACTTGATGGATGATGCTGCATAAATGGCTATCCCTCACCCCTGGATGACCGTTCCTGATGAATAAGGGAGAAACCAACGATGGAGTCGGAGGTGTCAGGTATTTTTGCTCAAATCAGTACTTAGTGATGATCAACATGCTAGGTTTTAGGCAAATAATAAGAGGCTGGAGCAGGTCTACCTTTGTGAAAAGGCTCCTGATGTTGAGATAGAGTACCTGTAATCCTTTTGGTAAGACAATGGGAGAAGAAAAGGAATGCCCAGGGTTAGGTTCAGTGTCACCCACTGAGAAAAGTAGCAATATTACAAGCAATTTATTGGGGATCAATATATGTCATCAAGAAAAGGAGGACTTAGGAGATACAGATGAGTGGTTAGAACCAGGAGACTGGCAATCCATGGACAAAAATGAAGTGAATGGATCCCAAGCGGATGCAGGGAGTGTGAAGGATGGAGGGAACCACTCACCAAGTAGAGTGGAGAAGAGGAAGGAGACATGAAGATGGAAGAGAGGGGGAGGAGGAATGAGTACAGGGCATAGACTTAGGCACGTTAGGAAGGTAAGTAGGAGGGAGGGACGTCAAGGTAAATAATATGGGGAAGATGGTAAGAATAAAAAGGAACATGGTATGAGGAAACATAGAAACATAGAATGAAGGCAAATAAGGACCACTTGGCCCACCCAGTCTGCCCATTTCCCTACCTGATGGTTAAGCTGCAGATTCTAGTTAATCAACAGCTTACTTCCTCCTGCCCCCCACTACAATTGCCTTATGCCTGTCCCATGCATTCTTGAATTCTCCCACTGTCCCTGACTCCACAACCTCTTCAGGAAGGCTGTTCCATGCATCCACAACTCTCTCTGTGAAAAAATGCTAACATTACCTCTGAGCCGTCCTCCCTCTATCTTCAAATTGTGCCCCCTTGTTCTTGCACATCTCTTTTTCTAAAAGATACTATCCTCTTGTACCTTGTTAATTCCCTTGAGATACTTGAAAGTTTTGGACAGGGTAGATGGACTATCGAAAAACAATGAGCAGTAGAGAAGCAACAGAATCCAGTGGAGAGTAACAGGCAGGATAGAATAATGAATATAGAGAAAGGAAGATGTAACACAACACAACACAACACAACACAGCAATATAATTAGAACTCACTGAAAGCTGAGGTAAACAACAAACTACATTAACAAACTTTACTGTAGCAGTGAGTATCCTCAAGGTAAAAGCAGGTTAGAAATTGAACACCATTCAGTTAGAGAGAACACTAACTACCTACAGGTAGCCAGGAACTGCACACTGTGAAAGGTCAGTATAACTCTAAGCAGATAACATAAAAATGCAGAAACAATGCATTTGGCAAGAGTGGTGCATACTAGAGCACACTAATATTAGAAAGCCAACAAGGAAAGTAAATTAGACATAATATAGCTAAAACATAAGACATAACTACCTTGAGAACTTAAGTTTGAAAAGAAAACTACTCTAGGATCTAAAAACACAAGCATTTGTCAACGCCGAATGTTGATTGCATTGGTGTGTTGTGCACGCTCACTGGTCCTCTGTCAGTCACTCAGTCGGTTTCATCCGGTGCTGCAGGCTGCTGTTTTGTACTGGGCTCCTGCCTGCACTTGCACCTTGTTTTTCCCACTAAGAATTCTGTAGCTGTCCCGAAAGAACTCTGTTGAGGTGGCTCACTCCCCCTCTCTTACTCATTCATTCTGTGTCTCCTGGTGCTGCAGGCTGCCCTTTTGTACTGGGCTCCAGCCTCTGTTGGTGGCTTTTTCTACCCACAAAGAAATCTGCAGCAGTCCCAACACAGGTCTGTTGAGCTTGCTGACTCCCTCTCTCTCACTCACTCATTCCATTTCTGCCAGAGCTGCAGGGTGGCCTTTTGTATGGGGCTCCTGCCTGTGTTGGCACCTTTTTCTGCCAACAAAGAAATCTGCAGCAGTCATGACAGAGCTCCGTTGAGGTCGCTCACTCCCCCTGTGTCACTCACTCATTCTGTCTGTGCTGGCACTGCAGGCTGCCCTTTTGTACTGGGCTCCTGCCTCTGTTGGCGCCTCTGTGTGCCCACAAAGAAATCTGCAGCAGTCCAAACAAAGCTCCGTTTAGCTGGCTCAATCCCCTTCTCTCACTCACTCATTCCGTTTCTGCTGGTGCTGCAGGCTGCCCTTTGTTATTGGACTCCTGCCTGTGTTGCCGCCTTCTGTCCACAAAGAAATTTGCAGTAGTTACAACAGAGCTCTGTTGAGCTCACTCACTCCCCCTGTCTCACTCGCTCATTCTGGGTTCCCCGACAGTGCAGGCTGGCCATTTGTACTGGGCCCCTGCATGCACTGGCACCTTTGTCTGTCCACAAACAAATCCGCAGCTGTCCTGACAGAGCTCTGTTGAGATCGCTCAGTCTCCCTGTCTCACACGCTCATTCTGTTTGTCCTAGTGCTGCAAGCTGCCCTTTTGTACAGGACTCCTGTCTGCATTGGCACCTTTTTCTGCCCACAAACAAATCTGCAGCAGTCCTGACAGAGCTCCGTTGAGCTCACTCGGTCCCCCTGTCTCACTTGCTCATACTGTTTCTCCCACCACTGCAGGCTGGCCTGTTGTACTGGGCCCCTGGCTGCACTGATGCCTTTTTCTGCCCACAAAGAAATCCACACCAGTCCTGAAAGACCTCCGGTGAATTCAGTCACTCCCCCTCCATCACTCGCTCTCTCATTCTGTTTCTCCCGGTGCTACAGGCTGCCCTTTTGTACTGGGCTCTATGTTGCACTCTTTCTCTGCCCACAAATAAATCCACAGCTGTTCCCACAGAGCTCTGTTGAGGTCGCTCAGTCTCCTTGTCTCACACGCTGATTCTGTTTGTCCTGGAGCTGCAAGCGGCCCTTTTGTACGGGACTCCTGCCTACATTGATGCCTTTGTCTGCACTCAAAGAAATCCGCAGCAGTCCTGACAGAGCTCTGTTGAGCTCACTCAGTCCCCGTCTCACTTGCTCGTACTGTTTCTCCCACCACTGCAGGCTGACCTTTTGCACTGGGCCCCTGCCTGTACTGATGCCTTGTCCTGCCCACAAAGACATCCACAGCAGTCCTGAAAGAGCTCCGGTGACTTCGCTCACTCCCCCTCTCTCACTCGCTCTCTCATTCTGTTGCTTCCAGTGTTGTAGGCTGCCATTTTGTACTTGGCTCTTGTGTTGGGCCCTTTATCTGCCCACAAACATATCTGCAGCAGTTCTGACAGACCTCAATTCAGCACGGTCACTCCTCCCTCTCACTCGTTCGATCTTAATGTGTCCCATGCACCGATTCCCCACAGTGACCATCCTATTCTGTGGCAGGAGTACAAAAACACATTTTAGCAATGATGTGAAAAATGGCAGCTGTACTGTTCATAAGGAGGTGTGGAAAAATGCCACTGTTGGAAATCTGGGGTGAAAATATTACAAAAGTGAGATGTTACAAGGGTGCGTGGAAACAGTTCAACGCACGCTTGTAACACAGTCATGTTATGGAGTTTCGTCACCCGATTTTCAACATAGGCAGTTTAGGACCTCTGCTCATGAACAGTGCCACTGTCATTTTCTTAATCTGTCCCGAACAGTGATTTCCCACAGCGACCGCGTTATTCTGTGCCGGAACTGTGAAAACACATTTCAGTCAGGATGTGAAAAATGACAGCTGCACAGCTCATAAGGAGGTGTGGGAAAATTCCACTGGTGAAAATGTGGCGTGACAATATTACAAATCTGTGAAGTTACAGGCGTGCATGGAAAGTGTGCAACGCACACTTGTAACACAGTCATTCGATGGGCTATTATCACCAAATTTTCAACATAAGCATTTTACGACCTCTACTCATGAACAGTATCACTCTCATTTTCTTAATCTGTCCCGGACAGTGATTTCCCACAGCGACCAATGTATTCTGCGCCGGAAGTGCGAAAACACATTTCGGCCAGGATGGGAAAAATGACAGCTTTACTGTTCATAAGTGGGTGTGGGAAAATGGCAATGTTGGAAATCTGGAGTGAAAATATTATAAAATTCGCAAAGTTACGAGCGTGTATGCAAACTGAGCAACACACGCTTGTAACACAGTCATTTTATGGAGTACCGTTACCAAATTTTCAGCATAGCCATTTCAGGACTTCTACTCATGAACTGTGGCACTGTCATTTTTTTTTAATCTGTCCCGAACACTGATTTCCCACAGCGACCGTGCTATTCTGTGCCAGAAGTGCGAAAAAAACATTTCTGCCAGGATGTGAACAATGACAGCTGTACTGTTCACAAGGAGGTGTGTCAAAATGCCAGTGCTGGAAATCTAGCATGAAAATATTGCAAATTCATGAAGTTACGAGCGTGCGTAGCAACTGCGTAGCGCACGCTCTTAAAACAGTCATTGTTTGGATTTTTTCCACCAAATTTGCAACATAGGTTTTTTGAGAGCCCAACTCATGAACACTGGCACTGTCATTTTGTTAATCGGCCCTGAAAGGTGATTCTGTGCAGTGACCGCAAAATCACCTTTCCGGGCCGATTAACACCATGAAAGTTCAAGAATTCATGAGCAGGGGTCCCAAAAACCTGATGTTGAAAATTTGGTGGAAAAATTCCCAAAAATGCCTGAGATATGCAGTAAAGTTGAAAAAACCCTATGTATTACATTATACAGCTTACCAACATTTCCTCAGTTCGCGGTTGACTTTGAAGAGTGCAGACGTGTTCCCGGTCCACCAGAGATCGTTACGCCGAGCTCCTAAGGTAAGTATGGGGAGAGGGGTGTGTGGGGAAGGCAGGGCGTGCAGTGGATGGGTGCGGGTTGCGGGTGGGAAGCGGGGTGAGCGCCGAGGGATGGTTTCCTTTCTTCCAGGATTTAAAAAATAAATAAAATAAACCTGACATCACGGGACCGTTTTCTGACTTGCAGGGCATCTGGCACACTGGGGTGAGTCCAGTGTGCCTTGAACCTGGACCAGGGCAGCAGTAGCTGACGGGGATTGGGCACCTCACCGGCAAATGGGCGGAGGCGGGGTTATCAGTATGCCGACGTGGATTGGGCACCCGTGGCGCAGCAACAAAAGGGGGTAACAGAATGCCAATGGGGAGTGGCTCCCCATCAGCAACAAAACAAACTAGGGAACACTACAGCTGACGAGATTGGCCACCCGTCGGCAACAACAAAGGAGTAACAGAATGCTGACGGTAAACCACCGTCAACAAAACAAGCGAGGGAACACTACAGCCGATGGGGATTGGTCACCCCGTCGGCAGGAACAAAGTGGGAGGGCACAGAATGCCGAGGGGATTGGGGCCCCTGCCAGCAACTAAAATGTGTGGAGATTGTTTAGAACATGGCAGCAAGCTGCCGCCATGTTCACAAACAGTCCAGGGTTTTATATCCGCCTGCAATGAGGGTCACTCCCTCATTGCAACGGATGACTGACGCTGCAATGACAAGGTGGCCCCTGATTGCAGCAGCTGAGTTTCTTAGAAAGTTGTGGCACGCTGGCTGAACTAGTGTCAGCAGCAGTGTGCCACAGCATTGGGGGAAGCAGGGCAAGCCTTTGCAGGCTGTGGGGGCATTGGCCAGAACAGTGCTGCGCCTCCACAACCTGCTTCTCCAGAAACCTGTTGCAACATGTTTCTTGCGCATGCGCGCAATCAACATAAAAATAGATTACCAAACCTGTCTTCAGAGCACACCATTAAACTGCAAGCTTATGAGCCACTCCCACTGTGTGTATTTAGTAGATGGTGGAGAAGGCGGCAGGAGAGCAGACCCAAAAATCAAAGATGTAGCACGGCAGACCCCAATAAGCAGGAACAGAAAACACAGTTCATTGACAAAATTAAACAGCAGAGCATTTGATTGTCAATGCAAATATCAGGATTGGACCTTGAAATTAGGGTTATCACCTTTTAAGAAGCCCAAAGTGGGACATTTCTTACTGAAACTGGATTTTTCGCAGGACAATATGTCATCTCGACCAATGCAACAGCCATGTTTTCTCCAAATAATCAGAATTAAGACTAAGTGTTGTAGTTTTTTAGTTGTTTCTTGTGTTTTTATTATTTTAAGGTATTTTAGTTAAGGTATTATAGTTTTTTGCAACATTTAGAGGAAAATCAGAAAATATTTTTTCTACCATAATGTCAGGACATTTAGTATTTTTCATGTTTTTCTGCAGGACACAGCTGCCCAAATCAGGACTGTCCTTCTAAAATAGGGACAGGTGGTAACCCTACCTGAAATTAACTCAGCCAGTCCTCTTAATTTTAAAACTCTGGTGCTTGGGGGAGGGTTAACAATCCACATACCTCTCAACCCCAAATGTCCCATAGAGGCTTTGGACTTGGTCTGTGCCCTCAGGAGCAGTAGATAGCATGGAAAGTTCCAGGAGGTAAGGGAGCAGCAATGCTGGGTGGCACCTCTCAAGTTACAGAATTTAAAATACTGGCACAGGATTGGCTAAGGCATAAAATCAAAGATGCAGCACGGCAGTCGCCAATAAGCTGGAACGGGTCACACAGTTCATCGATAAAATTAAACAGTAAAACATTTGAATGTCAGTCCAGATATCAGGATCAGACCCTGAAATTAACTCAGCCAGGCCTCTTAATTTTAAAACTCCAGTTGTTGGGGGAGGGTTAACAGTCCACATACCTCTCGACCCCAGATGTACCATTGTGGCTTAGGACTGGGTCTGCGCCCTCAGGAGCTATAGACAGGATTTGGATAGGATATCAGGGAAATGACTGTACTCTTCCTGTAGTGGGCCTGACTTCCAGTTTGGAGGGTAGAGGAGTCCAGAGTGGAGGAGACAGACATAATGGCCTGGATGGAGGAGATGAGGAATCTTAGGGTGTAGAGCCTCTGGATGTAGAACAGCTGGCTGCCTTGCCCATTCAGAATGAAGGGGACTCAGACATGGTGTTTGTGGAAGGGATTACGCATGTGGAAGAAGCTACAAACACAGATATTTTGATGTAGGAGAAAGCAGTAGGACCTACAACTGAGGGAAGCTCATGGTCTGAGACAGCAGCTGGGATTAAACCTCTCAAGCAGCCCGGTACTGATTCACTATTTCTGGAGATTTTGCTGGATGAAAAATGAAACAAAAAAAGGACTCACCTTTTGACCTTACTTGCAGATGAGGGGATCAGATCTGACACCAGAAACTGACATTAAAGCTGACTGCTACGTAAGTACCTCAAAAATGTTACCTGAAAAGACTGTTTCCTGAAATCCAAACACTGTGTACCCTGTCCCTTTACAACTATTGTGAATGAAACAAATCCTGTCAAGTTTATAGCTAAGCTCCCTGACAACATGGAGACAAGCCCAGCTGGGTCTGAGATCAAAGAGAATGCTATCATGGCTGCCCACCCAGATTTTGTCAGCAACAGCAAATTTTAAGTAATCAGACCCCTTCAGTTACCACAAATAGTGCACCAGTCTTCATGATAGTCCTGACTCTGGTCCTGGACCTCACACCAAAACAGAGGCAAATAACCAATACATGCAGCCGAGCATCAAACAATCAAACAAAAAGGACTGCAGAATGAGTACCAGTAGTATCTGATCTACCCGGAGTGTGGACAGAATCCTTGAAAAGCAAGGTGGGAGCATTCTTATGATGGCAGGGGCTGGAATTCAGACAACTCATTTATTGTCTGTAACGCCTTACTCCCTAAACTGCTGCCCCAGAGATGTCATCCCTCTGATTTGGTGCCGATTACTGATGCAGATGTTTTGTTCAGAAGGAACCACACCTGAAATGGCAGGGACCAGACAATACCAGCTTTAACCACAGCAGCAAAAACATGAACTGAAAGAAGGGATCAAGAATATGATCACACAGACAGTTACCTTGCCTAGTCAGGCCAAGTCCTTCCCTAATGAATTCTTGTTGAAAGAGGGAATGGAACAATATCACGAATTTGTTCTAAAGCACATTTGTTTTCTTTTGAAGTCCCTGACAGTTTTGAATTTAATTAGAATTTAGTCTTATTCAAATCACAGCTTTATTGTGCTTTTATTGTTTTTCAGGCACTCCCCCACACCCAAGAAGAAACACAGGGGCTCAGGCCACAGGGCAGGGGACTGTACAAAGTCAGGTAATGACAACACAAGGATAGAATGAGTGAACACTGACTCCTTCTCATAACGATTTGCTAACACAAAATGCAATGGGGACGTCTGGCTACACTGATGGCCCTCCACCTGAGAGACTTTTGAGAGTCAAAGGGATTCAGCACTGATACTCCTGAAAAAGGGACCTCTGGTCTCAGTGGGCTTACCCGGTTACCAAAATCTAAATAAATGTGCAGGCTGCATGTCCTTCAACTCAAAGAGAATTCCCTCCTCTAAGCCCTGGACAAACCCTACCCCTCTACTGGTACCTTCATTTTACCTTGTGCACCATGAAATTTATAGATCTCCTCTCCTTCCCCCAACTTGCTACCCCTTACTGGCCTCCTTCAATCTCTCACAGAATGTAAGGGACCCTGAATGTTCTCAATTGGTCCCTCTCCTACCCCCTTCCAAGGGGCTTGTATTTCTCATCTACTCCCTTCCCTCACCATCCCTTCTTTCTCCCTAGACTTGCAGTACTCTTGCAAGGTTCTCAGCATCCTGAAGGGGTCCTACTGTGTCTAGGCCTGTCTCCTCTCCATCTCCCTCCTCCATCTACCTGTTCCCCTAGCCTTTGCAGTCCCTTTGCAGGATTCTCAGCATCCTGAAGAGGCCCTATTGCACCAAGGCATATTTCCTCTCCTTCCCCTCTCCCATTCTACCTTTTCTCCCTAGCCTTCACAGTCCCCTTGCAGGGTTATCAGCATCCTAAAGGGGTCCTACTGGGCCTAGGCTTGTCTCCTCTCCTCTCCTCTCCTTCCCTTCCCCCACCTACCTTTCTCTCTAGTCTTCACATTCCCCCTTGCAGGGTTCTCAGCATTCTGAGGGGGTTCTACTGTGCCTAGTCTTGTCTCCTTTCCTTCCCATCCCCATCTACCTTTCTCCCTGGCCATCACAGCCACCTTGCAGGGTTCTCATCACCCTGAAGGAGTCCAGCTGAGCCTAAGCATATCTCCCCTCTTCTATCTAGCCACTATCTTGGCTTTCAATTACTTCTAGCGGGGTCCAATGCATCCTGATGGACTATTGATTAGGCCCCATCCTCTCCAAGGTGCGAATACTCTTCCCCTCAAGGGTTCACTTCTCACTTCCTCCCTCTCCTGTCATTCTCTTAATCCCTATCTACCTACAGTAGTAGCCAAAGACATTGCCAGCTATTTCCAGATATTTCGCAACATTTCTGAAGAGTTTCTCTCTGCTGCCCCTACTGTGGAAATGCAGAAAACAGGAGATATTTCTAGAAATATCACAGAAATTTTGGGAAATAGCTGACAGTGTCAGTGGCTGCTAATGTACCTTCCCCAACCCCCTGTCAGGGTACCCTGCATCCTGAAAGGTCCTCTCTTGGGTTAGGTCCTATTCCCCCTCCTAGCATTAAGTCACACCTCCTCCTTCTCTCTCTCTCCTCCCTCATTAAATCTCTAAAGCATTATACCCCTTTCTATCTACCCCCACAGCCCCCTTGCAGGATTCCCCATATCCTGAAGGGATCTCTCTGGGACACTGCCTAATCCCCTTCTCTCTGGTCCCTCCAGTCCCCTTGTGGGGTTCCTCACATCCTGAAGGGGTCTCTAGGGACATGACTCTTCCCCTTCCCCCACCTCACCCTCTCCCTCTCCTTTCTCCCTTTTCTTCTACATAAGCACTTGTTTATTTATTAACCCGGCACTTATTATTGTTCACTGTTTCTAACTATTATGTGTACCACTGTTGTAATACTGTTTCTTAACACCTGCCTTACAACTGTATGTTAATGTTGATATTGTAACTTAAATGTTTAATGTCTCATTTCTGTTGCAATCCTTCCCCCCAGGAGACAAGGGACTTGTCACTCAGTGTGCCTTTCTGGTGAAACATTTAAATAAATAAATAAAAATGAGTTTAGGAGCCTGCTTCAGTGCCATCTATAAGTCACTCCTAAAGAGGAAGGGACTCCACATTCCAGTCATTGAACACTGTGCATCAGTCTTGGCAGTCAGCTTCTGCTCACCCAGGTCTTTCAAGGGGCACCTCTGAGCCTCGTCCCCTCTCATGAGCAGCAGAAGTATTCATATTTTTAAAAAATCTACTACTTAACCTGCAAAGAGAAGAAATGTGGTATGCCTGCATTACAGTGGTGGCCAGGATGACATACTGGACCCAGTTTATGTGGCCTGAACTCTGCTTGAGAATGAAATGAATTTTCACACCACTGAAATTTTGCCCTTATTCATGCAGTGGGCGAGACCCACTTTGTCATCAGCTTCAAAACTCCTGTGGCCCTTGACCGATTTTGGAAACAATATCATGAACTCCATCATTCACCCACCTATACCTCCTTTTGCAGTTCAACTAAAAAAAATCTGTCAAAGTACTCACTATACTTTTCAGAAATGAAGAGGTCAGTGTAATATATTTAATAATATATTAGTGAAATACAATTTTATATTGTCTCTGGAAAGGATGTACGGTGATTGAGTGCTCAGAACCCATCACTGACTCAAAGAACATTTGGACGTTTGGGTGGTGGTTATGGGTTCATCAACATGAACCAGGAAGAGAGACATGCAACAGCTGCTTAATAACTTTTTTGGGGGCCAAGATAGAGGGGTGATATTTACCAAGGACAACCTAAAGTCTGCTATAGGTGTGGTTCACAATCCTACCTTAGCAGTGCTTGTGATAACATCCAATTTGGCTTATGTTCAGAACTTGGACATTTAAGCATCCATTGTCCTAATATGATGAAATGCAACTTGTGTAGCAAAAGGGGGGAATTCATATTACTCCTGCCCCTGGGATGCCATAATAAAGATGATCTCTTGGACTAGGCAGGGCATGATATTTGCATAAACTGGGCCCCGTTGACTGGACCTAAGGAAAAATAATGAAGACAGTCTAAAACACTACACCCTCTTCTGGCACCCAAAGCAAGTTCTGATCGGTACAATATATCACAAAAAGACACCCACCAGAATGATGCACCACCAAAAACATCTCCTGAGGACAGCTCAGAAACTACTCTAACTCTACAGCAGTCAGTAGGGAATTCTCATGAAGATAACCAACACTCCTACTGAAGAGCTTCTGGAAAAGGAGATGACTGAGAGTTGATCCTCAGCAACCATTCATCACCCAGCATCAAATTCAGGAATCAGATGACCAAGAAGTGACCCAGGAGGATACTATGGTGAAAGATGTTCTGGTTGAGGATTCTGAAATCATGGCATTTCCTGATGCCCCTACAAAAGTTTTGTCAGAAGCAGTCACCCCTGAAAAATCCATTGATCTGTCGATGCCACCAACATCTACACCTGTTATGGAAAGTCTGCAAGTGGTGACAAGGGGCAATTCAAACCAAATCTCACAAAGAAAAAAAGAAGTACCCCTTCCTAACAAACATGATCTTTTGAAGAACAGAAAACACAGGGGTGAGATGGATGTTGACTCTAATGGGTCATCCATTGCATCCTCCCAACATGACCACTCCTCCACTGATTCACAGTCTTTAAAAAAGAGGCAGAAACAGAAGGAAGGGGGCACTGGGAAAATAAGTCATGAGTAGTTTTTTTTGTTATACTTTTTCTTTCTGTTAGGGTTTCTCATTATGGGAAAGCCAATCCACAATTTTAAGGTAACAACCCTTAATGTTTATTTACTTATTTATTTAAAGCGTTTCACCAGGAATGGCATACTGAGCTGGGAGTTTATTTCCAGATGTGTCCTGGGGGGAAGGAGAAATTGTACAAATGGGGCTTTGGTAGCACACAAATACAAATGCATAACAATGCATAACATTTTTGTAACCCATATTACAGAGCAGAGCAGAGTCGCACAACACACAAACACATAAAACTTAGGGAATATAACCATACAAGATGTGAGAACTCGACTAAGGAAAAACAGTCAGCAGTGCATGCACAGTGCAATCAAAAAATCCCACTAGTGTTAAAGCAAGCACATGTCAGCAATCAATTACAGCAGCTGAGCTATCTCAATATTAATAAATGATAGAGAGATGCAAGTAAAGTGCATAATGATTTTAGTCGGAAACATAAGGGCCTAAGTAGAGTTACCTAAAATTGGAAATAAGCCATTGGAGAGCAGGTGATGGGGAATTAGGTGTAATTACAGGAGGGGGAAGTGAGATCTCTGAGATGGTTTGAGAGGACCCAGGGGGATGGGGATTGGCGAGTGACTGGTGGGAGAGAGTTTCAGATTTTAGGGAAATGATGGCTAAACACAACTTTACCAATGTTGGTAGAGACTGAAGGGACTGCTACAGTTCAAGCATTTTAACTTCTGAGGGTACGACAATGGGGGACTGGGAAAAGGAAGCTGAGAGATTGGAGGGTAGGAAACAGAACCAAAATTTGCTCACAAAGCTGGCACAGTGTGCATGGCATCTATCTACAAGAGAAGGAAGGAAAAGAGATTTACACATAGAACAGTGATGAGTACAAGGAGGATAGTCAAGGGTTTAGTGACAGAATGAATTGAAGAGAGTGTCCAGTCTGGCAAGAGTTGTGACTGAGGCTGCACTGTAGACAATGTCACTATAGTCGAAGATTAAGAGGATCATTCTCTGGATGACGGCACGGCATGCTGGGAGTAGGAAACAGTCACGGTTCCTGAAATGAGCACCTAACTGGGAGGGGGGCAGCTTTTTGACTATGGCTTCCACATGGTCAGATAAATTTAGATGCTAGTCTAGCCAAATATCAAGGTATCTAAATGTGATAACATCCTCCAGGGGCAGGAACTGTCCAGTGTGTGGAAAGTAGGAAGAGAAGGGAGCCTAGAGAGCCTCTGCCTTGTGCCAAAGGACATAGAAACTATCTTCCTGATGTTGAGGAAAAGCTGGTTCATGCACAGTCAGAGCTGAACTTGATCAAAGTTGAGCTGGAGTCTGTGTGCTACATAATCAACAGAGAGGACTGCTATGAAGAGAATCATGTCATCTGTGAACATGTGATTGGAGGTGGATGAGCATATGGAGGGGAGATCATTGAGGAAGATGGAAAAAAGTAGAGGGCTTAATACAGATCCTTGTAAGACCCCAGTGGATATAGGCAGAGGAGGAGAGAGAGCATCACCAATTATGACTGCCTGGTATCTACCCAGGAGGTAGGAGTGGAAACAGCCAATGGTTGAATCAGAGAGGCTTGCAGCCTGTATTTTGACAAATAATAGGTGGTGGGAGATGGTGTTGAATTATTTGGCTAAATAGATGAAAATAGCAGAAGTAAATACCATAGAGGTGATCCATACCCTTGTGGATGGAGTTGGTGAGACTGAGTAGGGAGGAGTTAGTAGAGTGGTTCTTGTGGAAGCCTGACTGGTAGGGGCTGAAGAAGGAAGAGGAGTCCAGAAAGGGAGAGAGCTGTGATAAGACAATATGTTCCTGTATTTTCAAGAGGACAGGGAGTAGAGAGATGTGCCTGTAGTTAGCAGCAGATGAGTCACTGCCTTTAGGAAGAGGGATCACAGTGGAAGACTTCTAATCAGCAGGGATGGAGGAATAGGAGAAAGAAAGGTTTAGGAGGTTTGCCAGAGGGGAGAGGATTGCAGGAGCTGAGAGATAGAGGAGTTTACTGTCCAGGCTATCTGGACTCTTGCCTTTGCAAGGGTTGAGAGCAAAAATGGCATCAGTGATGGAGGATGGAGTTACTTGAGGGAAGAAAAATGGGGAAAAGGAAGGAAATGACTGCTCTGTGGGCTGGGAGGGGTGAGAGGAGAGGAGAAAACTATGAGGGAGGAGAGAGTAAACACAGGTGGTTAAACAGGAATTAAACTCTGAGGTGACAGAGGAGGGGTTAGAGATTGAGGTGGCAGAGAGCAGCAAAAGGAAGGAGGCAGCTGCTAGAATTCTACTACTGGGACTATATAGTCCTCAATCCCCTCCACCCACCTATTCTTAGTCAGTTCCACTTTTATGGGCACTGCATTTGACTGATAACAGGAACTTCCTGTATAGCAGTAGGAAGGGAGTGATCCCAGAGGCACAAATGACTCACAATCCTAGAAGGAAAAGAATAGAAACATAGAAACATAGAAGTTGACGGCAGATAAGGACCGCAAGGCCCATCCAGTCTGCCCATTTCTTTTTCTACCTTATAAATGTGCCATCAGCCTTTGCTCTGTCAGTGGCCTATCTATTCATAGTCATTTGTATTGCTCCCTTATGCCTATCCCATGCCTGTTTGAAGCCCTGCACTGTATTCATAGCCACCACTTCTTGTGGTAAGCCATTCCATGCATCCACCACCCTTTCTGTGAAAAAGAATTTCCTCACGTTCCTCATTAATCGGCCTCCCTCTAATCTCATGCTGTGTCCTATTGTCCTGCTATTTTTCTTATATTTAAACATGTTAGACTCTTTCACCTTGTTTATGCCCTTAAGGTGTTTGAATTCCTCGATCATATCACCTCTCTCCCTCCTTTGCTCAAGGGTATACATATTGAGCTCCGTTAATCTGTCCTCATATGTCTTCTGATGCAGACCCTGCACCATTTTGTTGCCCTTCTTTGGACTGCCTCAATTGGTTAATGTCCTTGTGAAGGTGTGGCCTCCAATACTGCACGCAGTACTCCAGATGGGGCCTAACTAGTGTCTTGTACAGAGGGATTAATACCTCCTCTTACAACTTGTGATACTCCCTACTAATACACCCTAACACCCCCTAGCCTTACCTACTGCTTTTAGAGGTCTGCTTGATGATTTTAGGTCATCAGTGATGATGATGCCCAAGTCTCTTTCTTCCTTTGTGACTGCTAGCAACTCCCTCCCAGCCTATAGGTGGCTTCAGGGTTTCTCTTCCCTATGTGCATGATTTTGCACTTCTTTGCATTAAATCCCAGTTGCCACTCTTCTGACCATTCTGCTAGTTTATCCAGATCTCTTCTCATTCTGCCCACCCCATCTGGATCATCTACTCTGTTGCAGTTCTTGGTGTCATCTGCAAACAGACAAGCCTTACCCTCTAGTCCATCTGCAAGGTCACTAATGAAGATGTTGAAGAGGACTGGCCCCAGGACTGATCCCTGAGGTACCCCACTTGTGACTTGCATCTCTTCTGACTGTATACCATTTACCACCACTCTCTGTTTTCTGCCCGTCAACCAGTTTGCCACCCAGCTGACCAACCTCTGACCCACCCCGAGCCTACCTAGCTTATTTATCAATCTTCTATGTGGAACAGTGTCAAAAGCTTTGCTGAAGTCAAGGTAGGTGACATCAACTGCTCCCCCTTGGTCCACCACTCTGGTTACCCAGTCTAAGAAATCTATGAGATTAGTTTGACAGGACCTTCCTTTTGTAAACCCATGCTGTCTTGGATCCTGTGCCCCTATGGATTCCAGGTGTTGCACTATCCTTTCCTTAAGGAGTGCCTCCATAATCTTACCCACTACTGAGGTAAGACTGACCGGTCTGTAGTTCCCCGCCTCCTCCCTGCTACCACTTTTGTGGAGCGGGATCACATGAGCCCTTCTCCAGTCTTCTGGGACCTCTCCTGTGCTCAGAGACTCACTAAACAATTCTGCTAATGGCTCTGCTAGTTCCTCCTTTAGCTCCTTAAGTACCCTGGGATGTATGCCATCAGGTCCCATTGCCTTATCCACCCTGAGCTTAGCAAGCTCTTGTAGGACCCTTTCTTTTGTGAAGGGAGTAGTGCTCACCTCCCTCCCCTGTGTCCATGATGCTGAGCTGTGGGCCCTGCCCTACCTTCTCTTCAGTAAATACTGAGCAAAAGTATCTATTTAGGATAGATGCCTTTACAGGGTCCTCCTCCTCACATGCTCCCTTTTCTCCATTAAGCTTAGCAATACCCCCTCTGGACTTTCTCCTTTCACTAATGTATCTATAGAAAGTCTTGTCACCTTCTTTTACTGTTCGTAAATAGAATAGCTCTCCCTCACCCCCTAGCTGCTGGAGGTCTGTCTCTGAGCAATATAGGAACTTCCTGTCCCAGAACAGGAAAGGCAGGAGTTGTAAGGGCATGGAGGCAGTAGAAAAGTAGGTAGAAAAAGGAAAAAAAAGTAAAACAGAGAAAGAAAAGAGTAAGCATACAAAACCACAGTTGAGGGGCTACAAATAAGACATGATAGCAGTGGTGCAGAACAGTGGCTGTGGATCAGCAGTCTTCCAGGAGATATTCTGAGGGATGCAGTGTTGTCCCCTCTGCAGGCACATCTAAGGACTGAGGGAGAAGGTTGCTCATCTCCAGGCCGAGTTGGCCAGGATTCAGGGTACCTCCTTTCCCACCCAGGGACCACCAGGGCTGCTGCTGCTGCTGCCTCAGAGGTTGCCAAGAAAGAGAAGCAGTCAGACCATGGTGGGCTCAGGGAGGGTGAGGTTGGGGGAACAGAGGTGCATCCCTCCAGTTGTACATCTTCATAATTCATACACCCGTCTAGCAGAGCATGGTTTCTCTATGGAGGCACCCACAATGGAGACCAAGGATGATGCTGGGAACCTCCACAAAGGAGAGCCACAGGAGGGTGGCATGGGACCCCACAGGGGAAGGAAACAACTCTTGGTAGGGGACTCAATTGTTAGGGGGCAGAACTAGGGGAGGGATGTCAGAGGGAGGTAAGGTGCCTGCCAGGCACCCATGGATTGGAGGGACAGGGAGCGAAACCTCAGGATCACTGAAGCAGCTGCAGGTGGGAGGGGGCTGGATATCATTGTCCACCTAGGGACAAATGACCTGGCTGGGAATGGGATCAGAGCAATGCAGGAGGAGTTTGTGGAGTTGGGGAGGGGCCTTAGACAAGTAGCATGAATGGTAACCTTCTCAGAGGTGTTGTCCGTCTATGACATGGGTGAGGCTTGGGTGCTCCACACCATGGGATTTAATCAATGATTGAAAAACTGATGCAGAGCCTAGGGTTTTGGCTTTGTTATGGATTGGGGGTCCACCTGGAGGGATACAGGCCTGTACTGGTGTGATGGTCTGCATCTGTCCAGGAAGGGAACCAGAATCTACGGTGATAGGTTTAAATGCCTCATTGGCAAGCATTTAATCTAGCCAAGGGGGGAGGCACTAAGAAGGAGCAGGGAAATCCCAGCCCCACCCCAAAAAAACTGGGTAGTTAGTGAGGTAAACACCAACATAGAGAAATCAATAAGGAGAAGGGCAGGGATAAATGGCGAAAAAGGCAAAGGCAGTAAGGACAAAGAGGGGGCAAAAAGGAGTAAGGCCATCAAAAAATGGAGGGTAATGAGTACCTACACCTGTAGTCTGGGTAACAAGCTTCATAAACTAGCAGCCTTGATGGAAGAGGGATGCCTGGATATCCTGGCAGTCACAGAAACATGGTACATAAAGAACCATGACTGGGATGTCAACGTACCAGGTACACAATCTACAGGAGGGACAGGGAGGGCTGAAGAGAAGGACGAGTAGCTCTCTATGTAAGGGAACGGATCAAAGCAATGGAACTAAAGGGTACGCAGGGAGGAGAAGAAGCACTGTGGGCCACCCTGGAGACAGAAAATAGCACCAAATCTGCACAGGGGTTGTATACGGACCCCCAACTCAAGGGGAGGAACTAGACAAGGAAATTATAGATGGCATCATTAGGATGGCAGAAGAAGGGGAGATATTGTTGACGGGGGACCTGAATATACCAGATGTTAACTGAAGCACATTTGCTGCAGTCACATCCAAGAACAGGGCCATTCATGATGCCCTACAGGGGGCATGCTTCAGACAGCTAGTGTTGGAACCCACTTGGGAGGGAACAATCTTAGACCTGGTATTCTCAAATGGGACAGAGAGAGGATGTCAGATTTAGAAGTTGGTAGCTGTCTGGGAAAAAGTGACCACCAAACAGTGTGGTTCACGATAAATTTGAGCCCTGATTGGGCTGCTGCTGGGTCCATCTCTCGACATGGCCATGGCTCAGGTATCTGGCTGCACCTGTCACCTCTCCTGCCCGCTTCCGAGTTCCACAGCACAAGGATTCAAGCCCTGATCGGGCCGCTGGGTCCATCTCTCAGTGCGGCCGTGGCTCCGGTATCTGGCCGCACCAGCCGCTTCGCCTGCCTGCCTCCATGTTCCACAGCACAAGGGTAAGACTCCCGCCTGGGGTTGGGGAAGCCACTGGCAGCTTCCATTGGTCTAGCTCTCAATGCCTTGCTTCCTGATTGGTCTCCCACTGCCTGTGCTGCCCCTGATTGGCTCCATGTTTCTCTCAGCTTTTTCTCTGCTTGCTGGGTGCTGCGTCCATTGAAAATCTTAAACTTTTGCCATCATTTTTTATGCCTGCATTACCCTACTGTAATTGTGAATGACTGGCTACTGCCTGATTTTTGCAGTTAAGTTCTAACTGCCTGAAAAACTGTACTGTGTTGCTCAGCTGCTCTCTCTGTTTACTCCTCTCCTTGCTTTTCTGCACCCCCCTCTCAGCACTTTCCTGTGTGACCCCTCTAGCCCTGTGACTATTTCTTTATTCATTATTCTTCTATCACTTCCCTGGTGCCAGGTCTGGAATATCCATTGTCTCTGACCTTGGCTTCCCACCCCCACCTCCGCTTTAGCTAAGCTCTCTGCCTTTGTATTTTTTTTCTCTCACTGCAAGCCCCTCTGGCTTAATCTCTTTTACTGGCCTCTCTTACTTTTGTCCTGCTCTGCCCTTAAAAGTAACTCACCTCCTCTCTTTTCTCCCACTAGATTTGAGCCATGATCAGGCTGCTGGGTCCATATCTTGGCGTGGCCGTGGCTCTGGTATCTGGCCACACCAGCCGCCTCTCCTGCCTGCCTCTGAGTTCCACAGCACAAGAGTAAGACTCCTGCATGGGGTCAGGGGAAGCCACTGGCAGCTTCCATTGGTCTGGCTCTCACTGCCTTGCTTCCTGATTGGTCTCCCGCTGCCTGTGCTGCCCATCTTTTTCTCCCTTTTTCTCTTGGCTTTTGCTCTGCTTGTTGGGTGCTGCACCCATTGAAAATCATAGACTTTTGCCATACTTTTTCGCCCACCCCATCCCCCTCCTACATTGGTTAAATTCACCTAAACCCCACCCACTGGCACAGCCCACCCCACCCTTCCTTAGCCCATTGGCCTGCCTGCTATTAGCACTGTCTTATACTAGGCTCTAGTTCTACCCACTATCTGTATTTCCCCTTGATACCCCTGTCCCTTTTATAAAAAACCTACCTCTTGGTCAATCCTCACCTTTGTCTTACCCATTCTCCTCCTTGCTCTTCCTCCCATTTTCTTCCTCCCTGGCCCCTGGCCCCTGCTACCCTTACCCTCTCTCTCACACCACCAGCATCTGTGACAATTCCTATCCCTCCAAAGGAACTCTCAACTACTCACTCAGTCCTCCTCCTGGCCCACCTATGGCCAACACTTGGCTCCTGCTTAATACAACTATGCCTGCATTGTGGGCTGGGGTAACCTCACTGCAAGTTACTATACCGCTCTGGGACTGCCGTCTAGGACCTACCAACTACTCCCACTCTAAACACCACCTCAAATTATCCCTTAAGGAGCTATGCCTTGGCTCCTTAAAACTCCTCCTCCTCCTCCTACTGCTCTCAGGCTACATCTATCCAAACCCTGGGCCTTGCACATCAAGCAACAAATCTAAAACAGGTGCGCTTTGGCTTGTTACTCTCAACATCTGAGCCTGCTGTCTAAGCTTGAAACTCTTCAAGTCTGCATAAAGCAACACAACCCTGATGTCCTAGCAGTGGTGGAAACTTGGCTGACGCTGAAAGTCCCCAATCAGGAAATAACACTACAAGGATACAACATCTTTAGACTGGTCCAGGTAACCAAGAAAGGGGGTAGCTGTGCCATCTATGTCAAAGACTCCGAGCTGGTGCTCCCTCTCACACCCCCTAAGTTAGAATCCTCAGCTCAGTTGCTACCCTTAAGAATTCTCCTTGGCCCAAACCAAAAAGCCTTAATGATATGTTCCGTCTACATCCCACCTAGGGACCAAGTCAAAGGTCTCAATGATGTCCTCAGGTCTATCAATGCCCAATCTCCAGTCGCTGAAATTGTCCTACTAGGTGACTTCAACATTAATTGGTTAGCATCAGATATTGGGAAGCTGAAAGATTCTATTGCCTCTGCTAACCTCACACAGATGGCTGTCTCACCGACTAGATCTAACTATAAGACTGGGTCTAGCACCCTGCTGAACTGGATACTTACCAACCTCCCATCCAGGATCCCCAGCACCACGTACTGATGGATTCCCTCAGTGAGCACTCCCCTGTCGCATGTAAATGGTCCAACAAATTTCTCAACCCCCCCAAATTCATTCACAGTAGGGTCCTACCACATGGACAACTTGTGCATCTTAAACACTACCTGACTCTAAATGACTGGCAACCTATCTTCAAGGCTACTAATGTCAACCTGGCCCTTGACTTCTTCATTGCCACTTTCAACAAGGCCTGTGACATATTTGCTCCGGTTAAAAAAGTAAACCCAAGACACTATGTAATCCCTGGATTAATGCCAAGTTCCTATCTCAACTGAAACAAAGGGACCACCTTTGGGCTGTGGCCAAATTCAATGGCACACTGCCCGACCTTCAAAAATACAGACAGACCTGTAATGCCTGTACCAATGCCATCCGACTCACAAAAAGCTCCTTCTATAAGAACATACTAACCAACTCCGGGGGTAACGGACGTGCTTTTTGGGATAACATTAAAGGAATCACACGGATACAGCCAAAAAAACCTCCTGCCCTGCTGAAAGTTAATGGGACCACAACTCTGGACCCCCTGGTCATTGTCAATACCTTTAACTCTGCCTTCACTGACCTTAGTGCTGTTCTCCCCCCAAATTCTTCAAAGTAGATAATTGCTCCTCTAACATCCATCCTGCTCAGGCCATTACCCCCCATTTTCTCTTTCAGAAAAACTCATTGAATGCCGCACGCCGCTATATCACTACTGCTATCTCCAAATCCAGAACCAGTGGTGACTCTCTTGACCTGAAGATTCTGTCGCTAACTCTTGAGGAAGTTCTTCTACCTTTAACCAGCATTATGAATCTCTCTCTCTCTCTCTCCACACCAGTCAATTCCCAGACCTCTGGAAAATTGCCTCAGTCATCCCAGTCCATAAAAGCGGTGACAATTCTAGCCACTCAAACTATCACCCGATCTCAATTCTGCCTTCCTTCTCCAAGGCACTGGAATGAATCATAGCTGACCAACTAGCTGACCATCTGGACAAATATAACTTACTGTGCACTCAACAGCACCATTTCAGAAAGGGTCACAGCACCTCCTCCGCTCTGCTTGAATTCACTGGGGCAGTACATAAATCCCTCGATAAGGGCATGCTTACCGGGACGGTTTTCATAGACCTCTCCAAGGCATTCGATACTGTCCACCACCAGCTGTTGGTTGACCAACTTCGGAGCATTCGTCTTTCCCCTGACACAGCCTTTTGGTTCAAAAGCTAGCTTGAAAACCGCTCACAAAAAGTGAAAATCGCCAATGCCCACTCTGACACCTTACCAGTTTGATTGGGTGTCCCACAAGGGTCAATTCTGGCCCACTCCTCTTCAGTCTCTTTCTAAACTCTCTACCACAATCCAGCACTGAGAATATCATCCTATACGTGGATGATGCTGTTGTTTTTCCCTCTCACAAGGACCCCATAGCCTTACAACAGAATCTCCAACTTGCCTTTCGTACTGTTGAGTCGTGGTTTTCTAGACATAAACTTGTCCTTAACCACAAAAAGACTAAGTCCATGCTATTCTGCATCTCCCACAATAGGCACAAACTTCACTCCTTTAATATCATCACATCGCATGGGAATACTCTGGATCAGATCCCACACTTCAAATACTTGGGGACACTGTTGGACCCATACCTCTCTTACAGTGCCCATGTCGACTCTGGGGCAAAGGCAGTGAACACTGGAATTGGCCTCCTCTACAGACACAGACAACTTCTCACCCCAGAAGCCTTGAAGATTGATGTACAGAGTTCCGTGGTATCAATTATTGACTATGGTCTCATCTTTTATGGCTCTGCCACTGCGGCTACCCTCAGACACATCTCAACTACCCTCAATAAGTCTTGTCGGCTCATCTCTGGTGCACACTGTCTCACCCACACCTGTGATCTGTACTCTAAAACTGGTTGGCTACAGCTCTCAGATCACATTAAGCACCTGACCTGCACAATGGCCAAGAAAATCAGCCTAGGCCTTGCACCTCCGGGGGTCACTGCCCTGCTACAAAATAACAGGAGTCACATGCAGGCCACCAGGGGGTCAAAATCTCAACTCTTGCAAGTTCCCTACTGTCGCACCTCCCAAGGTCAGCATTCTTTTGCTTAGAAAGCTCCAGTCTCAACCCTCCCATCTCTACTGCACTTAAACTTGGCACTTTTAAGTCTAGACCACGGTCTCACCTTACTGCCTCTAGCTCCTGTGACTGCCCCCCATGACTGTAGCTGACTTGTTCCTGGGGTCTCCTCTGCCTCTCTCGACTCCCATCTGGTGCACCATTTCCCCTCTGATGCTCTTATTTCATTGACATCCCAACTTCACTGCCTTCCACTCCCCTCTTCCCACCCCCTTGTTGCCAGCACTTATCCCCTGTTGAGTATGACAACTGTCTATGGCTGCATAGTTGTTTGTCCTCCTATACCCCTCCCTTCTCTGTCTTCTTTATCCTCTGTTTCCTTTCAACTAACTGCGTACTCGCCGCAGGTTATCTGATCTCATCTGAACATCTAGTACTAGGCCTTAAAATGTTATTTTGTCTATCCTATAACTATTGTGCCATATTGTTAACTACTGTTGTAATCTTTCCTACCACTGTATGTCTATTTCCTATGACATGGAACCTTTATAAAAGAGCCTTGGCTAAAAGGTATTTGTAATCCTAGACTTGAATAAATAAAATAAAATAAAAATGCAGCAGTAGAGTCAAGCCACACAAAAATGAGGGCACTGGACTTTAGGATGGCTGGCTTTGGTAAAATGGGAGAGTGCCTCAGAAAAGAACTAGCACATGGGCAAGAAGGAGGGGTGGAGCAACAATGGGGAAACATCAAAACTGCCATCCCAGAGGCAACAAGCCTTTGTGTGAAGCAAATAAACAAATAAAAATGAAGGAAAAAAACACAATAGTTCTCAAAAGAGGTGGCAGGGAAGGTTAGGGAGAAAAAATATAGCATTCAGGAAGTATGAAGAAATGCAGAAAGAGAAGGACAGAGAACTGTACCACTTAAAGCAGAAGGAAGCAGGGAAGGCATTCAGAATAGCAAAGGTCCAAACCAAGGAAACAATAGCCAACGTTGGTTAAGAAGGGGGATAAAACCTTTTATTGGTACATTAGAGAGTAACAAAAGACCAATGGAGGGATTATGAGTCTTAATAAAGGGAAGGGGTGGGCTGAGGGTGACAGTGAAAAAAAAGATACTGAATGAATACTTCTGCTCAGTATTCACAAAAGAAGATGGGGGGAGGTATTGAATCCAATCAATAGAAGCACTCTACATAGGGGGGGTCGATACCAGTCCATTCACAGAAGAAAGAGTTCTGAAAGAACTCCTAAAACTGAAGGTGGACAAAGCAATGGGGACTGATGGGATTCATGCTAGAATTCTAAAAATCTAATGGGAGAACTAGTGACACCACTGACTACCCATTTTAACAAATCATGGAAGGATGGTGTGGTACCTGAGGACTGGAGGAGGACAGATGTGATTCCCTTTCACAAAAGTGGGAGCAAAGCAGAGACAGGAAACTACAGACTTGTTAGTTTGACTCAGTGGTAGGGAAAATTATGGAATCACTTCTGAAAGAAAGAATTGTTGAGTACCTAGAGGCCAGAGGGGCACAGGACCCAAGGCAGCATGGATTCACAGTGGGAAGGTTATGCCAGATGAATCTAATAGATTTCTTTGACTGCGTAACCAAAGTAGTAGACCAGGGAGGGGTTGTGGACATGGCCTACCTAGACTTTAGCAAGGCATTTGACATAGTGCCACACAAAAGATTAATAAACACATTAGCAAGCCTCGGAGTGGGTCCAAAGGTGGTAACCTGGGTAAAAAATTGGCTGGACAACAGGTCACAGAGGGTAATAGTAAACAGAGTCCACTCTGGAAAGGGGGGGTTACTAGCGGAGTAACGCAGGCTTCAGTACTGGGACTGGCCCATTTTAATGCCTTCATAAGTGAGATTGTGGAGGGACTGGAAGGAAAAGTACGCCTCTTTGCAGATGACACAAAGATCTGCAATAGGGTTGATACACAAGGTGGGGGTGGAAAGGATGAGAAAGGACTTGGAAAGGTTGGAGGAATGGTCAAAAGCATTCAAAAGTATGGCACCTTAGATTCAGTGCAATAAAATGCAAAGTGATGCACCTGGGAAACAAAAACCCAGGGGAAGAGTACACAATGGGGGGGGTTACTAACAACAACAAAAATGAAAAGGGACCTTGGCGTAGTCATATCAGAAGACTTAAAGGTAAGCAAGCAATGTGAGAAGGCAATAAGGAAGGCTGAGGGGATACTGGGATGTATAGGGAGAGGCATCACCAGTACAGAAAACAGGAAGTTGTTATCCCTCTGTGCAGACAGTTAATGAGACCCCATCTGGGGTACTGTGTGCAGTTCTGGAGACCCCATCTTTGCAGGGACATAGACAGGGTGGAGGCAGTCCAGAGGAGGGCAACTAAAATGGTACAGGGTCTGCACCAGAAGCCGTATGAAGAGAGATTAAAGGATCTTAATATGTATACCCTTGAGGAAAGGAGAGAGAGGGGGGACATGGTAGAGACTTTCTAGTACCTCAAGGGAATCAACAAAGTCCAAGACGATAACATCTTTCAGAAAAAGAGATTTGCAAGAACAAGGGGGCACAATTTGAAGAGGGGGGGAGATGTCTCAGGATCAATGTGAGGAAGTATTTTTTCACAAAGAGGGTGTTTGGCTCATGTAAAAGCCTTTCTGAGGAGGTTGTGGGGTCAAAAACAGTAGGGGAATTCAAGAATGCATGGAACAGATATAAGGCAATTCTGATGGAGGGGGAGAAAGAAGCGGTCTGTTGGTTAACTAGGATATGCAGCTAATCCAGTTGTTAGGGAAATTGGCAGACTGGGTGTGCCTAGCGGTCCTTATCTGCTGTCAAAGTTTATGTTTCTATGGGGTGACGCCCACTTTGAGGATAAGCAAGAGGGGGTTGAGAAGGAGGGGAGAAGAGATTATGAACAACTTTTCAAAATTTAGAAGGTTGACCAATGTTGGCACTGAAGGTAGATGCAAAATACTCAGCTTTAGCCAGCTCTACTGCTTTGGTACAGGTGTTGCAGATGCAGCAATACCTCTGGAAGCAAGTGTGGGGGATTGGTTATGTTTATTTTTGGACCAGATCATATCGCACGCTCACAAGCAAGCTATAAGTTTGTCCGTGATCCAGGAGAGATAGGTTTTCCTTACTTGTGTCCGACACTGGGGTTCATGGCAGTCCCAAAAGTTTGAAGAATTTGGTTTTGAAGTAAGTTGGAGCAGAGTCAATGGAGGGGGCCAAGGAGATAGGGGACTAGTTAGTGTGACTAAGGTCACAGTGCATAGGTGTGAAGTCTTGATATTTGAAGGTGAGTAAGAGCAGTGTTTTAGGGGGGACTTTAGGATGGTAAATCTTACATATGCAAAAGGTAAGGTGATGGTCACCTAAAGCATCTGGTAAGATGCTAGCCTTGATGATTTGATGAGGGTGGGAGGTGAGGGTCCAATCAATCAGGGTGCGGTTGAGGGTTTTATGGTTTAAGCCAGTTGGTTCGTCTGTTAGCTGTGTCAGGTTTAGGGAGGAGATATTGCAGCGAATTTTGTGGTAGGAGGAAGAGAGCCAATTGAGACTGAACTCACCAAATATAAGGGTTTCACTGGTAGAGGAACAGGACACAATGGAAGAAAGGATTTCAGTAATTCTAGTGTGCTTTGTGTTGGGCATCAGTATAAGCCAACAATAAAGATGGGGAGGGAGTCAGGGAGGGTAAGCTGTACAAGTAACAGATTGCATGCAGAAGATGAGGTAGATGACATGATCGGAGTGACATGGAGAGTGTAGGCGACATTCATGGCCACTTCACATCCACTGGTGAGGCAGACTTGACAGATAATAGTGTAGCCTGGGAGAGTGATATTTTTGTCAGGTGAGTTTGAGGTGAGCCAGATTTCAGTCAGAATTAGGATATCTGGCTTGATAGTTGCCATAATGTCCTGTAATTGAGATAGTTTGGGCAGAAGGCTTCTAATGTTTAATTGGGCTATCTTCAAACCACGTGGGAACTGGGACGGGTCTGTTGATACTACAAAAAATAATAAAAGACTATTAGCAACTTGTTCACTATTAAGTGACATAGATAGTGAGAACAAAAACAAGGTGCTGCGTCAGTATGTGGTCTGAAAGCAAAACAAAATGGTTATATTAAATACACACTGAAAATAGAAAATAGAGTTAAAAATCTATGTTTCGACCTTAGGTCTTCTTCAGGAAATATCTAAAAGAGAAAAAAACAAAGTTAGTGTACAGGGGAGGTAAATAAGGGATATATATGTGGGGAAAAAAAGGGGGGGAACCTCAGGGAGAAGAAGTGATAAATTGCAAGATTAAGAGAGAATCTGTGAAACACAAAGATGATGATGGGAAAGACAAGGAGCGAATGAGCTACAGAAGTCCTCAGGTTGGGACTAATTAATAGGGTCTGGTAAGAAGGCTGAAAGGAGACAAATGTGGGGGAAGGAAAAAGAGATGGACACATATGGTGAAAATAAAAAAATAAATAAATGTGTACAGATACAAACAGACTTTAGGGAAAACAAGGGGTGCTTGAAAGATGTTAGTAGAAAATAAGTATATCATTTAAGCAGGAGGGCTGTTGGGAGCCAAGGCAGATGATCAGCTTGGTTTCCATGTTTTTTTCTATGGTCAGAATCCCAGAAGCCCTGCTGAAGGACACAGACAGAAAGGTCATTGACACTGTGGTCCCTGGAGATAAAGTGGAATACAATGGGTTTATCAGTGCCTCCATTCCTGACTGTCCTGTAATGTTCCCTGAAATGATCAGCAATGCATCTACCAGTCTCTCCTATGTAAATAGCTGCACACTTCCTGTAAAGAATACAATATATCACATTAGTGGAGGTGCATGAGAACTCAGTGGTGATGTGAAAAACACCTGTAGGACCCCAAATTTCAGTCACACTACAAACAAATTTGCAGGTATAGCAATGAGTTCTGTTGCAAGGTTTGGTACCTGGTGGGGAGGAACTATTAGGAGTGGGTAGGCTGCTTTTTACCAGGAGATTCCACAGGTTGGGTGGCCAGCAGTAGGAGGCAATAGGTGGTTCTGTAAAGGAAAAGCCAATGTTGGGATCAGTTTGCAAAATAGGAAAATTACTGGTGATGATCCTGTGAAGAGAAAGTGTACTCTGATGGAAAGGAAGCACTACTGAAATTCACCATTGTTCTTGTGTGACAGTATTCTTCCTGTGGGGGTCAAGGTTACGGGGCATGTTACTGACCCGGGAGAGTGCTATGTCCACTGTACTTTTAGAGTATCCCCTGCCGATAAAAAAAACTGTGCATTATTTGGGCTTGCTCAGCAAAATCATCATCTTCACTGCATGACCTTCAAAGTCTAAGTAACTGTGAATAAGGCAGGCCATTCATGACATGTTTAGGATGGAAGGAGCTGTGGAGGTAGAAACTGTGAGAGTCAGTGGGTTTGTAATAAACTGATGTCTTCAGACCAGTGTTCTGTACTAACAGTTGGATATCCAGAAAAGGCAGTGTAGAGGATGATACTTCAACAATGTATTGAAGGGAAGGATGGGTCATGGTAAACTTGTCGAGAAAGACTTGGAGGTTCTCCCTGGAGCAGGAGGTGGCCCCCACACAGTCATCTATGTAACATTTGTAGAGTTCAGGCACAGTCTTTGTGAATGAGAGAAAAACAGTTCCTCTACCCAGCCCACAAACAGATTAGAAAAGTTAGGACCCATGTTGGTACCCATGGCAACTCCACTGACCTGCTGAAAAAAACTTATTGAAAGAAAAAGCACAGAGTTTAAGAACGAGTTCTGCCAGATGAGTTAGTGTGTATGCGGGTAGCTGCTGGACTTCCCACTTATTTAGGAAATGCTGTAAAGCTGTCAGGACATCATTGTGGGGGATCACTGTGTAAAGAGATCAGTGAGGTCATTTTTCTACAGGACACTCACCTAAATACTCAAGGGTATATATGCAGAGCCAAGAAATGTTGGTCATCCAGTCTTTCTTATTTCTCCATGGTGGAGAATAGGTGTTCTGGGGTTGGAATCCATTTTTTAAACTTATTAGATTAGTGGAAATTATTTCATGAAGGATATTTCTACTAGGTTTAGATATTCACACTGCACCCAGAAAGGGCACAAGTAGTTGCTCTGCACAGCTGAGATATGCCAGAGGGCAAAAGTGCTATATATTCAAATGAGATGCACTATTGTACATCCCGTCTGAATATAGTAAAAGATGAGGGCAACTCAGATGGTGACTGCCAGAGATGTGCCAGTGTGTCCCTCTGCACGGTCTGAATACCTGGAATGGGATGCGCAGCACATCTTGTGGATGCAGCGAGCGCAAATTCCAGATATTCAGATCGCAACATGCAAATGGGACCATTAGGCACACAAGGCACAAATGGGGCCATTTGCATATCATGATGGCCGCATTTGCATGTCCAGTACAGGGATGCACCTAGCAGAATGCGCCAGGCACCCTGCAAGTACATAGAAGCCCACAGCAAGCAAACTTTGTTTATGAAATGCTATTCCAATAAGACCACAGCATTGTACACAAAATCATCAAGCATCCATTAGTCAAGTAGTCTAGTGGCCCCCCTCCCATTATTTATTTGTTTATTTATTTAGGTTTCAGATTAACACCATTGAGCCAGGGTCTCTTATACAAAGGTTCCACATTGTGTTACATAGATAGGTAAGACAAATTGGTTACATTAGAGAGGTAAAAAGATAACAATATATGCACAGGATTAATGAGACATTAAAGCTAAGGTAGATGTTAAGGCAAAGAAATAAAAAATAGGATTACAATAAGTGGAGCACAGAAACACAATTATACATTGATGTATGCAGCCAAAATAAGCCTTGTCAACAAAAAAGAACATTGAGTAATGGCAAAGGTTGAGTATACCAAAGCAAGGTTTGGCCTTTGAAAGAGGAGGTAGGGTAAGAATAGGGTGGTAGGTCAACTTGAAAATGGGAGAAGAAGGCAGCCAAGCAGTAAAATAGAAAGATGAGAATGTTAAGGAGTAGGAGGGGATTGGGTAAGACAGGAAAGGAGTAGCAAGGCAGGAAAGAGGAGGTGGTACCAGGGTTGGAGTGGGGGGGGAGAGGACATAAGTCAGGGGACACTGTTGGAAATAAGGTGTGCAGAAGGGGTGAGTGGGGAGAAGGGGCTTTGGCAGTGGAACTGAGGGAGGGGGTATGGGTGGAGCCAGGAAGAGAAGGGGAAAGGTGAATTGGTGACAGGGGAAGAAAGAGGGGGTAAGGGGTGGGGAAATCATAGAATAAGACGTAGGCAAGAAATGGAAATGGCCTTCACGGGATTTTAAAAGAAACAGTCGCACGTGGCATGAGTCACAAGGAGCTGATGAAGTTTGTGTTTGAACGGGCCAAGTGTGGCTAAACTGGTGACTTCACAGTCCAGTGAGTTAAACAACTTAGGGACTCTGGGACAGATATTCAAAACTTTGCCCCAGGGCTAAATTAGCACTGCTTGGCATGCTAAATTAGCTCGGACCCAATAGCCCACTAAATTCAAAAGGGATAGCCCCTGTGCTAAACCTGCTGAATATAGCATGCCAAGGAAGCCAGGCAATCTGGACTGGGAGTGCAGTGCAAACATAGCCTGGGAATAAGACAGCTCTGAACATAGCAACCTGGAAGTGCACACCACAACAGCAGCCAAGTTCACAGTGACGTGAAGAAAGCTAGAGGTGAACTATGTGGCTAATGTGTGTGCCAGCAAATGCATGGACTCAGTACAGCTGCAAGCAGCAGTGTATGTGATGTACAGTACATTGTGGAAAAATGTACAATATTTCCAAAATGTTTGGTGGTGCTAACACATTTGCACAGGTTTAGTGCAGAACAAAGCCTTTTGGCTGGCGCAGTCACGTTTGCCCACGGCTAAACATTGCTATATTCAAAAGTGACATGCAAATTAGCCTACTTAGGTAGTCTCTGGGCAAACATCCAGATTAATATCTCATTATGACCTGATTTGCATGCAGTTTTCCCAGCTTACTGCAGGGTCCCACAGCTCCACCTGTAGGTCAGTCTGGAAGTACAGGGTCTGGCTGGGTCTGCCCACAGCTCCACCTGTAGGTCAGTCTGGGAGTGCATGGTGGTACCTGAAGGCTACATTTATACAGTACAGCACAGCATAGCATATATTTCCCCAGGGGACTACACAGCACAGGTGGTAGTGCTGCATGCAACTGTCATACTGTAGGTCATGCTACAGTGCACAGCAGACACTAGAGTAGCAAGGGGGCCAGTAGTGTGAGGAACACAGCAATGCCCATGGTGTGCAGGACAGTGATGGCCACTGCTCTGTACACAGTGACAGGCCCAATTTGAAGGTATGTACTGATAGTGGACATTACTGTTACGCTGTTGTGCAACCCACAGATGTTGCACCACTGGCATGGGATGCTCACAGTGACATATACATGGTGGCTGTGTGTTCTGTGGTGTCTGTACAGATGTGTGGTATGTGGCTGGGGGGGCACATATGATCAGATAGGCACACAGGTGTTGGGGTGTTCCCAACACTGGCCCATGTGCACTGTGTGATGTGTCCCATCCTTGTGGCTGAACCCAGTCAGTGGTGCAGCCTGGCCACTTGTACACCCTCCCCCTAAACACCCTCCATGCCCACAGTGCTGCATGTGTGTGCTGACATCTGTTGGTGTTCACAGAAGGGTGGTTTCCAGGTGTGTGCTGTATGGCCACACTGCCATGGTGTCCACCAGGAGCCAGGTCACCACATATTGCTGGCATGGCTGGGACTGGTGGCAGATGATGGCATCATAGTGATGTCATCAGTGAGCAGCATGTTTCCTGTATGTCTGGCTTATTCCTATGGGTCATACTTATTGGTTAGGGTTGAGCAAAGTTGCACAAAAGTCATGTAAAAGCCACGCAAACCCACAAAGACATGCAAAGCTGGTTTGCTCAGGGTTAAGACTACCTTTTCCTGGGCGGTAATCTGCACTGCACAATGTGTTGCGCTAACGTGGTGCAAAACCACTTTGAGTAGTGCTACGCACTGAATATGGCATTGTACTAACACGCCCCCTCAGTTAGCCCCTTGCATACATTATGATTTTGCCAGCGCTGATGCAGTTTGAGCATGCTATTTGACCTTTTGAATAAGTGGACCTGTGCTAACCCAGTGCTAAACCTGAGCAAACAGTTTGTGCCCAGTGCAAAGTTTTGAATATCTGGTCCTCTGTCTGAAAACGACTGCTGTCCTTGTGAAGTGTGATAGCAAGGGACCTGTAGTGCAGAGTTATCAGAGCTTCTGGTCTGGTGGGTGCTGCTGGCAGGACTGAGGAGATTCTGTACCCCAGGGGGCATAAAACCAAGAGATGCCTTTTTAACTGTTAGGCAGGTTTGGTATGTGATTCTTCCATATAGTTGTAGCCAATTTGCATGCTCATAGAGGTCACAGGTGTGCATGCCATGGGTGGCCCCAGTAAGTAGTCGGCAAGCCTTGTTCAGAGCAACAGAGTGTTACACGAGGTCCCTGCACCCTAATTGGTACCCTCAGAGGTACACCATAGACAGCTAGCATTTAGGTATATGTTATACTAACATTTAGGGCTAAGGGCTTTTACCGTACAAGAGTAGATTTCAGGATATGAATGCATATTGCTGTAATACATTTTGCTTGCTAATACATAAATTCTGCTATGTATTTTCTGTGCATTTCTTACTTGTAAGATACCAGGATATCTGTGTTCTTGGAGTAATGATAATATGTAAAATGGCATTGCCACCTTTTGGTGATTTGTACCACTACACTGAGTTATGTAAGACTCTGTATAAGAACTCTTTTGTTCTTAAACTGATGACTTTACAGAATTATATAATGTTATCTTGGACCGTGGAGCCACCTCTAATTTAGCCAATAGGGCTCATCTCTGTAACTAGAAATGTTTCTATCTTTTGGTAACCATAGTAATTAGGTATCTAATGTAATGCACAAGCCTTACACCTCGGAGACTTGAGAGACCCCAAAAGACACAGAGAAACCTCAAGGTGTAGGGAACGCTTAGCACTGGCTCCCAGTTCGTATTGGTAAGAACTGTTTAGGGAAACTGTGATTCATCCCTTTGGTAGTAATAAACTTGTTTATTGCTCTAATGCAACGTGTCTGTGATTACTTGCATTCCCAATATTGTCAAGAATCTGAAAGCGAGGTTTAGACCTCCCAACAAATTGGCGACCGTGTGCAGGCGATATTTGGTGTTTGTAGGTTTTCACTTGTTGTTTATACTTTTTCCTTTCTCACGGGGACAGTAGGTGTACATTCCCATATCACCTCTCCCGTTTTAAAACCAGTTTGAAGTAACTTGCAAAGTCTGGATGACTTTTTGGGTGTGGTCGATGCCGTCTCGACCCACTCCATAGCAGTTTTGAATTGCAAGTCTACAACTAATACAGTAGCCTGGCTGTGTATAAAGTGCTCATGCTGTGGATCGATACACAGCACGGTGCCTTTTTCACAGTTTGAATTTTTGTTCCCTTCCGCACAATGGCCACAGTATCAGATATCTGCGCAGAACTGAGACTCAATGTCTCAAACTTCCTTGCCTCCCATGGAGGATGGGCTGACTTTGCGCAGGATGCAAGTCAATCCGAAAACCCTATACTGGGGATTTCAACCCAGTATACAGAGACGGGACAATCAGCCAATAAGCGTCACACTAAAGGGTTGATGGTCGCGGTTCTCTACGCTGCTTTGGAAGCCTCCGAAGCAAGGTTTTCACTCTTGATCTGCAGATCTCATCTCTTAAGCAACAGATGGGTTTGCAGGAAACAGAATGTATTAGACTGCAGCAGAACTTGGAGTCCGAACTCCAAACTCTGTAAAATGAAAAGGATTCACTATTGCATCATTCAGATCAAGCTGGAGAACAGGAAATATGTATGTTGAAGCAGGAGTGTGAAAGTCTGAGACAGGATAAGAGTCAGGCAGTGCAAATGAATGATTTGCTGAGTGCTGCGAATGCTCAGTTGAGTGACGAAATGGGTGAGCTGCAGGATGAGATAAACCAGGTACGTAATGACTTAGAAGTGGCTTACAGGGACAATCGCAATTGAGCGCCGCCTACAGAGTGTTGCAAAAGCAAAAGCAAGATAGCTTGATATGGATGTTGCAAGTGTGAGTCACGATGAATGTAGAACTAAAATGGCGACACTGCGCCATCAGCGAGAAGTTCTGGTTGGACATGTTAAGGCAATGGGAGGCATAGTCCCTGCCTTTCATTTGTCATCAGAAGGGGAGTTATCTGATGATGACATTTCACAATACAAGACCCAGTCATGCCCCTACTATGGCCCAGAGACCACACCCAGCCATCCACAGCATGGCGGGTCCCCACCCCCAACTCCCCATGTCACACGTCGGCGACGTCGTAATGCTCATCATGGAAGATGCCAACATGGTGGCCCCTATAATGGGGGGAGCAGACCCAAGTCTGGCCCCGGCACCTCCGGTAGCCGTTATTAATGTGGAAGACAGGCAGGAGATAGAAACCATGATTGAAACGATGATAGGAAATGTACCTCTTCCTGAGAAGAGTAAACGGGCTATTAAAACCCAGATTAGGCAGCTTCTGCAAGAGGCTGGCACTCAGGAAGGGATTGTCTGCATTGTGGCTGAAGTTGCAGCTCTGGCTGCCCTGAACGGCGCTTGAGACAATCTACCTTTGCCCGATTGACCCACTAATCCCCTACAAATGGCCTACTCTGTTTAGCAAATTGCTGACAGCATTGGTCGGATGAATCCATCCGACAACCTCAGCTGTCACTTGGAGAAGGTGCGTTCTAAATGTGAGATGCTTAGCCTTGCTGCAGAATATCAGGTCCAAATACTACACCAGACCATTGATCCTGGTTTGTGGGCCAAACTCCCCTATGCTGTTCGCCAGGATGGGAACGCTACCTTTGACGAGGTTGCAGCTGAGCTCATTTCTGCTCAGAGCCCAGGTGTAGTAGGAGTGATGCTTGCATACCCTGTGAAGCAGAATGCAAAAGAAAGTCCAGTGACTTACCACCAGAGACTCTGGATGGCCTACCGAGCAGGAAAGCACCTGGCACAAGAAGCTGCGGATGTAGATCTTATTGAATATAAGACCCTGTTCCTTAGGAACATGATTCCAGCAGTAAGAGAAAAGGTAGAGCCAACCACCTACCCTAATATAGATAGGTTTGCCAACATTCTTCAGAAAACCAAGAGAGTGTATCAACTCTATAGCCGTGATCTGGGCTCTGGTTCCAAAAAGGTAGCTGCCGTGGAGTCCGTTCCGGAGGCCACGATGCACTACACAGTGGAAGGGCAGGCCCAACGCCAACAGGCCAAACATCAGCAAGCCCCTCCACCCGATAATCCACACCCCCAACAGGTCCATCAACAACACCCACAACAACAACAACAGTGGGGTGGGAACCAAAATTGGCATAAGAACAGAAAGCATAAGGGTAGAGGTAAACCACAACAACAGAGAACGGGTCCTTCATATAGGGAGATAGCCAAAGAGAATCAGAAATTCCAAGAGCTCCTGGGACAAGTATGCTCTGTGGTGGATGCTGTTCCCGTACAGGCCTTTGCGGCAGTACAACCGGCAACCCAGGCTCCAACTGGCCATGGGGACACCGGCGGTACAGACCCCCAGGCCCATTCAAGCCTGAACCCAGAAGCTCCTCCCTACATAGCATCAGTGCAACATGGTGAAGTGATTCACATGAGTCAGGCCCAACCTATGCATGCTTCTGGTAGTACGGATTGACAATTACAGGCCACAGTCTGGATTGTAAACAAGCTAGTCTTGGATACAAATGGAAGGCCCTGCACCGAGGCTGAGGTTGGGGGCCGCCTACTAGTAGTTTTGTTAGATTCAGGTGCAGCTGTATCTGTGCTACATGACGGACACCCAGACACATCCCCTTGGTCCACCGGATGGAGGACCAACATGTCAGGAGTTGATGATACTAGGCTGCCTGCATACCGTTCTCTACCCTTACCAGTACAGCTAGGCCATCTAAAGGCCTCACATACTTTCCAACTAATGGTACTACATAATCATCCTAGTATCATAGGGATTGACTTCCTTGTACCACATGGCTGTGTGGTGGACCTAGCTAACATGTTATTGTTACAGATTCAGGGTCAATATCATACCATTTTGATTCCTGATTCACATGTTGTGGCAACGATATCTGCCAATGACAAAGAGTATGACGTCATAGATTTGTTCAAGAATCATGAACTTTTCCCGAAGCTCCTACCTATTTTGCAATGACATTTGGAAGCGTTTGCCTTCAACAAGCATGACTGTGGTAGAATTCACACCGTCATTGCAGTGCCAGGCCCAACACTTGAGAAGCAAAGGCAATATCCTTTCCCAGCTGAGGCATTGCCTTCCCTCAGAGAAATGATCAAGTCACTCCTCAAGCAAGGAGTAATCAGAACTTGTGTTTCCACTGCCAACTCCCCAGTATGGCCCATGAAGAAACCCACAGGTGCCTGGAGACTTACTATTGACTACAGGAAACTGAATCAGGTCACCCCCAGTTGTTCTCCAACTGTAGCATCAGCACCAGATGCGCTACGACTTCTGACCCCTGATTTGAAATGGTTCAGTGCCCTGGACATCTCCAATGGTTTTTGGTTATTACCATTGGCCCTTAAGAGTCAATATAAGTTTGCCTTCACTTTTGAAGGAAGACAGTACACGTGGACTTGCTTGCCACAAGGATCCCATAACAGTCCATCCCTGTTCCATCTCCACATGATGGATGTCCTCGAGAGTTTCTCTACTCCCCAATGTCTCTTACAATATGTGGACGACCTGTTGCTGGAAACAGCCACACAGGAACAACATTTGGATCTCTTGGACGAACTACTGACTCTCATTCAGAGAGCAGGCCTGAAATGTAATCCAGCAAAAGCACAGTTGTGTCAGAAAGAAGTACTCTTTCTGGGTCTAAAAATAACTGACCAAGGTCGAAGCCCTACCTGGAAGAAGGTACAGGGATTGCAAGACTTGCCATTACCTACTGGTGTGGCAACTCTTCAAAGGTTTCTAGGTATGGTGAATTATTAGAGAGATTTTATTTGTGATTTTGCTCAGAAAGCTGCTCCTCTGTATGAATTACTCAAAAAGGATGTACCACGGACTTGGGGCTCCATACACACCCAGGCTATGACATCACTGAAGCAGGCCTTGGCCTCCACCACAGCTCTGGTCAACCCCAATCCAGCACTACCATTTCATTTGGAATGTGCCACCTCTGACATTGCCATGTCAGCAGTGCTGGCTCAGAAGGCACATGGCACCTTGAGAACCATTGCATATGCCTCACAGCTCTTGACCTCAGTGGAACAGAAGTATGGTATTTGTGAAAGGAACCTTCTGGCCACCTACTGGGCTGTCAAGCACTTTCTGAATATCATTGGGTACTCACCACTGATCATTAACACCAACCACACCCCAACCACTTTCCTGCTTTCAGATCGAGTGAAGGATGGGTCAGTCTCTAACAACAGACTGACACACTGGTCACTTCTTCTCCAGGACAGAGACATACAGGTACAACTGACTAAACTTCCATCTATGTTGGCTCATGGCCTCCTTTTCCAGGGAGAACCCCATGACTGTACACTATAGTCACCTGATCTTATCGATCCAGGTCCATTCCTCCCTGCCACACTGCAAATACTTGGTAACACTTCTTTGTGCCATGTCTTTACTGATGGTTCAGCATCCTACTATCAGGGAGAACAAATTGCAGGGATGGGCATTCTAGTGCTCTACCCTTATGGGAACACTGTTAAAATATCTAAGCGCTGTAGTGTAGCATCATCACAGTATGCAGAGATGGCAGCGGTGTTGCTTAGTTAAGAGGATGTCTCCAATCTTAATCTGCTGAGAGTGATCTGAGAGATAAATGTTAAACCACCTTAAGGTGTCATATGATAGCCCTAGATCTGCAAGTTGTTTGATTAGTAACAGATGATTGACCATATCAAAAGTCTTTGAAAGGTCAATGTAGGTGGTGCCGATGAGTTGTCCTTGGTCAAGCGCATGATGAATGTAGCCCATGAATTCAAGGAGAGCAGTGGTGGTGCTATGGCCTTTATGAAAGCCATGCTGCTTTTGGCATTGCAGGTTGTATTTTTCCATGTACTCTACCAGTTGGACTGCAACAATATTTTCAAGTGCTTTGGTTGGGGGAGAAGGATGGAGATAGACCTGCAATTTCCATGTTGTGCACTGTCTCCACTGTTGTGGATTGGGGTCACCAGTGCAGACTTCCACTTGAGAGGGAACTGGGAGAGCATAATCCCCACACATCCCCATGCGTACAGTAACATAATATAATCTCTTTTCCCTGGTAGTCTAGTGGCCCCACTCCCATCTCCCCAGTCCCCAATCTGTGTAAAAATAAATGAAACCCCCATTCTCCCTGGTAGTCTAGCGGCCCCACTCTCCACTCCCCAATCCCTAATCTATGTAAAAATAAATGAAAAGTCCCATTTTCCCTGGTAGTCCAGTGGTCCATCCTCCCATCCTCATGCATACAATAACATAATACAATCTCTTTTCCCTGGTAGTCTAGTAGCCCCTCTCCCATCCCTGTGCATACAATAAAATAATATAAACCCTTTTTTCCCTGGTAGTCCAGCGGCCCTCTCCCATCTCCAAACCATGATGTAAATGCACATACTCCTGTAAAACATTCCCTGGCAGTCTAATGTTACCTCCCTCCCAATGCTGAACCAGATCGTAGGGTTATAAGACAGATCACAGTATCCCTGGTGGTTCAGTGGACCCCCACCCCCCACTGACTGAGGTACCCACACCCAACCCTGTTACCCCCATCCCAGCATGGCCAGTCAGCCACAGAGCTGGTGGGCAGCACATCACTCCACACACCCCAACAGCTGCCCGCCATCTGAGCTGTCAGTGAATGACAGCTTACTGTACACAGTAGAAGCCCATTGGTAGACACCATCAACCAATGGGCTTGCAGTGTGTACTGTAAGTTTTCATTCATAATTTTAATGTTGTGTATGAAAGCCTACAGTATACACAGCAAGCCCATTGGTTGACTGTGACCACCAATAGGCTTCTACTGTTTACAGTAAGCTGTCATTCACCAACAGCTCAGTCAGCAGGCAGCTGTGGGTGTGTATGGAGGAATGTGCTGCCCGATGGCTCTGTGGCTGTCTGGTCATGCTGGGATGGGGGAGGAGAGTGGGGTGTGGGTACCTCAGTGGGTGGGGATGGGGGTCCCCTGGACCACCAGGGATACTGGGTTGTTGCTTTTGCACCTATGATCGGGCTCAGAGATGGGAGTGGGGTTCCACTGGACCACCAGGGATACTGGTATCTGTCTTATAACCCTATGATTGGGTTCAGGGACAAGAGGGGATTAACAGACTACCAGGGAATGTTTTTCAGGATTATATACATTTACATCATGGTTCAGGGATGAGAGGGGGGCCACTAGACTACCAGGGAAAAAGAGATTGTATTATTTTATTGTATGCACAGGGATGGGAGGGGGGCCACTAGACTACCAGGGAGACATGGTTAGGGTATATTGTGGTCTACGATCTGGGGGTTCTAGCCACTCAGAGACTGGTGGCTGTTGTGCTATGCTGTGCAGTACAGCAGCCTGCCTGTGGGTGGCTACCAGTTAGTCATGTTTTTTACACACCTAACTTTGTGCGGCACATCTCTGAGATGTGCAGGCAGCTGCGCCACACATCTTGGCTAAATATTGTGATGTGCAGCATATGCATGGGAACGCCCGTCCAGATGCGCCGCATACATTATTTTTGCACTGCAGCACATCTGAAATTGCTCAGTGCAGCCCTTCTTTTTGAAAATAGCCCAGGGGTGCATTTCTGGGGATGTGCTGGTGCAACACAGTTGCACTGGGCGCATCTACTTTGAATATCTAGGCCTAGATATACAGTTCTAAAATTTGCATTATTGCAGTATAAATGTATATGCCCTCAATCAAAGGCTGAAAGTGTAGAAGTTTTTTATCAAATTCAATACAGGTGTGCTGAACCTCTGGGGGTGAAACTGAGTCATCCTGAACACATACAGCTTGGTTTCCATGAGACACAAGCTGAACCTTGCTGGCTTTGATCAGATCTATGATTTTTTTTTTTTTTGCTTCTTGTTGAGCTCCTGTGTGTCATGTAACAGATAAGAGCTCGTCAGTTTCAGGTTCAATAGAAGATACTCTGGTTTGCACCTGCACAACTGGAGTATAGCTGGAAGAGCTCTCATCCTCGGTGCCATTTGAGTTGAGCCACCAAGGAGAAAAGAGCTCTTTCAGTCTAGCAAGTGAGTGAGCAGTTGGGCGGGAAGGGAAAAGTCTCCAACTGTGGCTGGAGACATGTGTGTGGAAGAGTCAGGTACTTTGTGAGCACACAGCACGAAAAGAAAAATAAGCATAAAAATTAAAAAAACAGGAAAAACAACAAAACACTGAGATGGTCAGGTGGAGACTTGGGAGGGACATAGGTCTGGGACTGGGGAGCAGGGGAGTGAGGCTTTGAGTGGCCGTGCGGGAAGGAAGGGAAGGTTCTTGCCTGGACCAGTTTCCACCCACACCACCAATGAAACAGAGTCAGACAATTTACTAAAAAAATCCCTGAAAGGGTCAGGACTCAGGCCAGGGACTTACTCTGTGTGTGTGTGTGGGGGTGCTGCAAACTTGCAAGAATTGTGTGCTGCGAATGAGCTTGGTGGGACATTCAGCAGCAGACAAATACAAATTTTCCAGTACCTCCACTTGCATACTGTGTGACTCTGAGCAAGTCAGTTAACCTCTCCAGTGTCCCTGAGTCACCCCTGAAAACAGGCACCTGTGCCTAGTGGGCCTAAGCTGAGAGATTATTGACTGATATTATTCAGCTCAGCAGGGATACTATGCTGGCATACTGTGAGATGCTGGCTGAGGAAATCACAGTATAATCACCCCAAAGAGCAGTGTCACTAGCCATTTCCCACATAAGCAGGAGTCAGATAGGATGAAACATATATTTTTTTTTTAATGTAGTCCTGTCAAATAAGGTCTTACGTGTTGCATCAAATATGAAACCTTTTGGAGGGAGGGGGCAGCCCAACAGTTGAATAGCCTCTGTCTGCACAGTGTCAGCCATTTCCCACACAAACAGGAGTCAGGACAAGGACAGGACCATATTTTGTGTGTGTTGTCCTGTCAAATAAAGGGGTTGTGTGATTGTCACGTGTGAAACAGTTTTGGAGGGAGGGCACAACCCAGAAGTTGAGTAGCTTCCATCTTGCAATATCACCAGCCATTTCCCACACAAGCAGGAGTCAGGAAAGGCTATAATGCTATACTCAACTGTTACATTGCTTCAAAATATGTCCTTTTAATCAATGCATCTTGTCTCCTGTCATTTATTGCTAGGAATTTAGACTGCAAGCAAATGTGCTTATTTAACTTTAGTACTGGTTCAAAATACCTTAAAAGATAAATAATTTCATGTGCACTTACTAACACCTAGGTCTTGCTAGTTGCCATGCTATTATTTATTTAGCTTTTGTTTATCAGGTAAGCACACTAGGCAAAAAATGCCTATTTTCAGGTATGACCCGGGAGGTTATAAAGGTAAAAATACAGAACAAACATGAAAGTGCAACAAAGAAAGGATATACAGGTAATAAATCTGAGAGTCATGAACACAATGGGAGAGGCAATAACACAATAAAAGGCAAAGTTCATTAAATAGAGGAATGAACATTTGGACAAGACACGATACTGTAGAAGTTTTATATACAAACAATTGTTAAGTGCATTGGTATAGAAAAAGATATAGGACACCACACTTATCTGAGTGTAGAGGCCAAGGAAACCATGTAGGTATATAGCACACCAGGCACACTAAGAACAGTGACAGAGGTGGATTTCAGGTGCACCCATAGGGATCTCTTAGAAGAGAAATAGGAGGGGGTACACCTGGTGAGCAACTGTTTTTCTACAGAATGTACCTGTTTCCTTTATATTATACTTTAACACAATGGTACAAACCACATATTAAGCTGAACGAATATTGGCCTTCGATCCAAAACCAAAACCAGAACCAGAACCAAAATCAGAGGTGATCTGGTAAAACCAAAACCTCCCCACTTTTGAACACCTCTAAAACTCAACATTATTTATTTACAACTTGAGGAGTCTTTCTCGGTGGAGACTTCAGTTGTGGATTTTCCATCTCAGATAGGGGTGCCCATACGTCCATTTTTTTTCCAATTCTGCCTGTCTAAAAGAAATCATATCTAAGGCAGGACCAAGGGATGTGGCCTGTGGACCTAAAAATGTGAGGAAACATACCATTCTTAATAGAATGTTAATTATCATCAGCATTCGCTCCTCCATGACCCGCACTTCTCTCCCCACCTTGTGCACTAAAATAATTTACCTGTTATTACAGCCTGCCCCCAATACCCCAGAAATGGATCCTTTCTCCCTGGCCACGCATCGCCTGCCCACTTTTCCCCCCACTGCTATCCATTGGTCTGCTCAGTTAATCTCTTTCAGCAATTTATGTTATGTAAAAATCATTGTACTCTGCTTGACATGTGTTTGACTCTGTTATACTGCCCACTCCTTTAAATATATTTATAGTTTGTACTTGCTAGCTCATTGTACTGTACCCTTAACTCAGTAAATATATTGTATTTACTGTGTTTGTATGTTCTAAGTAGTCAAATTATTTCTGTAACTCATTCTTTGTTGTATTCAAACTCTGGACATTTGTGAAAATGGGCATTTTTGCTCTCATACTTTCCAGTATACAAGTACATTGAATTGAATTGACATTATTAGTGTTGTGCTGAAGGCAAAATTCCACTGGCAGAATTAGTGCAGAATGACCACTCCAGCATCAGAATTGCTCCTGCAGTTTTACTGGTCCTTCTCTGAAATCCCACCTGCTGTGATATGTGAAATTGTATGCCACAGAACAGCATTTTTCTATGGAAAATCATATTGCAACCATTTTTGTGGAAAATATTGGAATCCACAGAATGTAATTTTCTGGAAATGAAGGGGAAGACCAATTCCACATTATTCCACTTCAGGATTCCACCATTCTGCCTCTGATGAAATCTGGCAAAATTTCAATAGAATTTAGAACATTCAGCAAACTTCTGTTCCATAGGAATATGAAAATGCCATATACCACTATTTCTCTACTTAAGTTGATTTTATTTTTATTTCTCCTCAGTTTATTTTGCCTAAAGTTGAAATATTCCTGGTGGAGACCACTGATCAAAACAGTGTTACAATATTTATTGGACCCTCTGTTCAGAAAAGTTTTTACCCAGGACTTTGGCATCTAAACACTTCTATTGGACAACAAACTCATTAGACAAAAACTTTAAAGCTTTCTATTTGCAACAACATCTACCTTGATTAACTTTGATGATTCATTTCAATGATGGGAAGATGTTAAAAGTGGAACTTAAAACCTTTTTTTTTTCAAAATCAGGCTACAAAATCGAATCAAAAGCAATCTTTAAAATATATAAACGTACTTCAACAGTTCCACAGACAGTTTTATTTGGCAGAACAGACATGTAATAATTTCTCTTCACAAATAACAAAAAGTTAAAAAAGACATGCTGGCACAACATACCAATGAATGCCTTCCCTCATTATAGAACAAAAATACACTACAAAAGGGAACATTTTTAGAAAAAAACCTTTTGATGATTGCAGATCTTAAGTATACTCCAAAGGAATAACCTTTCTAAAATATGAATTGGGATGCCCACTGTCAGAGGTCACAGAAGAGATGACTATACATTCAAAACATTTTTGGTACTGATTCTCCAACAAAGGTCACCAGTTGGCTCACAATGGTGGAAATACTGGAACTTTGTAAAGATAAGTATGACTTTTTGGGTGCAAAAGTTACTCAGGAAGTGGTCAGTACAGCATTGATTAAAATTGGTTCTGTGATGGGCAGATGGCCTTCTTTGGAAATTTAAAAAAATCTTAGTGGAGGTACTGGTCCCATAACTTACAATGGTTTTTAATCATATTCTGGCATTGCAACATTATGAGAAGACTATGCAGCAGTGACTTCTTATCTTATTATATCAAAAAGATGATATACCCAATATCTGTAATTACAGACCAATCAGTCTTCATGTGTTGTGATCTTAAGATTTAGACAAAAATCCTGAATTCAATGTTACCACATGCTGCCTCTCTTCTATTTGATACCTCACAAGCTTGTGGCATTACAGGTAGACTGATCCAGGATAATCTTTACCAGTTTCAGGAGATTGTTGAATGGGGACATCAGGGCAAAGTCTCATGCCTTCTCTTGTCTTTTGAGCAGGAGAAAGATTTGATGGTTTTTCACATCCATACAAGTTCCAGGTTTTAAAATTATATAGACTCCCAAAAAATAATGTCCTGGATAAAGGTCCTTTCTGATGCAGCCTTTGTAACCCCAATGATGAATGGTTGAATGAGGATAATGGTCCCAAGCAAATGAGGGATTAGACAGGGTTTTCTCTTAAGCCCTCACCTGTACAATTTTGGGTTAAACTCTTTAATATGCAAAATGAGGGCTACTCCTAGGTACAGGTCATCCTAACCCCGGAAGGTCAATGGTGTCAACTGATTTTGTAGTAGTAACATTTTTTTATTTCCACATAAATGTACAGGAATATAGAAAACAGCAGGGCTAAATCCCACTGGCAAAACAGCATTGTACAAATGGTTAACCAAAACAAAAAGGGGGGACAAGGGAAGAGAAGTACAGGTAAGGAAGGGTGGGGGTTGGGGGTAAGATAAGTAGCAGCCATGCCTGCACAATCCAGTAGCTGAAAATGGATGTTATATTCACAGAAGGACGGTTATAACAAAGTTCACATCGAGCCAAACCACTAGTTTGGATTATACTTATTCTGTCAAATTTAAGCATACACATTGCTTGATAGCTTTATATGTGACAGACTGTTATACTTACCAAAGGGGTTGACATATTGAAGTGTAACTGTAAGGTGGGAACAGCTTACCAAAGTAGGATAACCCACCAGATCTCTCTTCAAGGCCTCGGGGAGATAGCTGAGTTAACTTAAACAGTTTTTTGGCACAGTCGATGACCAACCTACAACCAAAGCAGAAATACCCCAAAGAATCCAGTGCAAGTAAGGCCCACTATTTAATCTCAGGTCCTATACTATTACCAGATGAGGAAAGATACTAGTGCCGCCCTGAGTAGAAGGTATTTCCAGAATTCTGACTGGGGAAGATTCCAGATGCATTGAAGAGATTGAAATGTATGAAGAGCCTTGAGATTGGAGTCTAACAGGTCCTCTAGTATGTGAATACACCTGTCTGCCCAGGATTTCCAATAGACCCAATGTGTACCAATAGTAATATCAGGGTTGTGCCATAAAGGAATGTAAGGCAGAGGAAAAGGATTCTATTTCAGTCTTTTATGGGTGGCAAGCCAGTTGGACCTAGCTGCCTCAACTGTCGGAGGAGTAGGTGGGGATTTAGAACCTCCAGGGGACAGGGTCTATGATCCCTGAGAGGTATCAGAAGAGAGGAGAAGTGGGCTGACTCTGTTATATCAAGCTCAATATGTATCCACTGTGGGGAGGAAGATGAAAGGGGGTGTAGCCTTTTAACCTATTGAGCCAAGAGGAATGCTTGATGGTACCCCTCTATCCATGGGAGGTTCCACCCACCTGGTTCCAATGTGCTCTAAGTTGGGAGTGGCTGAGTCTTTGTTTAGTGCCTTCCCACAAGAAGTCTCCAATGAGTCTATCCAGGGCCAAATACCAATGTTTTGGTAAGGGGATGGGGATGTGCAGTAGCAAATAAAAGATCCTGGGCATAGAGACCATTTTAATTGCAGCAATTTTGCCTGCAAGGGTTAGTTTGAGAGGTTTCCACCTGTCAAACTCTGTTTTTAGAGGCATGAGAAGGGGTTGGACATTAGTATGCAAAAGAATACCTAGAGAGGGTGTAAGGATAATACCTAGGTATGTGATCCCATTTGGAGCCCAAAGTAGGTCTGCGGACTGTGCCATCTCTTGGGAGCAGGCCCCATTCAGGGGAAGTAGCTCCATCTTAGTTTGGTTCAGTTTCAGCAGTTCAGTTTCAGCCCTGAATATCTGGAAAATAAGTCCAGAAGTTTCATTAAGGAGGGGGCGGATATCTGTATGTCCATCAGGGGGAGAGGTAAGTCATCAGCATACATAAGAGATGTATATTCTGTAGTCCCCACCTTAATACCAATAATGTTTGGGTGACTATGGATGGAAAACACCAGTGGTTCCACTGCTAAAATGAAAATGAGTGGGGAAAGAGGACAGCCTTGTCTTTTCCCTCACTCGAGTAGGAATGGGGTGGAAAGTATAGCATTCGTATTAACTCTAGCCGAGGGAGATGAGTAGATGGCTTGAATTCTAGAAAGGAATTTTGTACTTAGGCCAAATTCTACCAAAGCCAGGTATAAATAAACCCACTCAATGGAATCAAAAGCTTCTTCGAAGTCCACTGCAACTGCCCCAGCCGAGGTGGGCAGAGATCTTGCTATATTCATGAGATTCATTATGGTCCGTAAATGGTCAGAGCTGTATAGTCCGGGAACTAAACCCACTTGGGACGGGTGTATGAGTCCTGCCAGAAGTGGGCTAAACCTGAAAGCCAAGGTTTTAGTGTAAAGTTTACTGTCAATGTTAATCAGAGATATCGGGGAGTAGTTTCTGGGCTTGGTGGGATCCTTGCCTTTTATAGGGATAATTACAATATTTGCCTCTTTTAGGGAGGGGGAAGAGCACCTTTGACTTCAACATCTTGAAATACTTCTGTTAGAAGAGGGATGATAACGGGAAAAGTGCCTGGTAAAAATCTGCTGTATATCCGTCATTCCCAAGGGATTTCCCCAGTTTGAGATGCTTAATCTCCAAACATACCTCTTCCAAAGAGATAGGGAGCTCAAGGAGTTGTGCTTGTTGGTAAGTGATTTTGGGGATCTGATAGGATTGAAGAAAGGGCTGTATCTCACTGTTCAGGTGAGTATGTGTGGAGGTATAGAAAGTCCTATAAAAGGAGATTATGATGTTACTTATTGCCTTGGAGCAGTGGCCAGAGTCCCTTGTTTGTCCTTAATAAACCTGCTAGCCTGCTGTTTATGAAGCTGATATGCAAGTATCTTGCCAGCTTTTTCTCCACCTTTCCAAAAGGAGTGCTTCAAGCGCAGTATTGCCACTTCAGCTTTCCTGTCAAGGAGCTGATTAATTTCAAAGCACAGGCTTAAAATGGTTTTACCTATTGGGGAGTGAGGAGAGGGGGAGGGTAAAGATTTAAAAAGGGTTTCAGCCTTTTTTAGTTTCTGTTCTAATGTTGCTAGGTGTACTTCCTATTCTCTTCTTTTGGCTGCAGCAAATCCCATTATGCTGCCCTCATGGTGGCTTTAAAGGCTTCTCATGTATTACCCGCAGACGTGTCTTTTATGGGATTGTGGGATAGGAAAAGAGTGGCTTCATTCCGGGCCCATGGGATTAAGTCAGGATCTCTCACTAAAAGAGGGTCTATCCTCCAGTTACAGGGTGGGAGGAATAGGGTCCCATTGGAGAAGGAGCTGGACTGGAGCATGATCTGAAATGACCCTAGGGAGAATGGTAGCATCTAGAGATTTTGCAGTGACTGCGGAGGACCCCAGCCAGAAATCCAGTCTACTGTAAGAAGCATTAGGTTCTGAGTGGAAAGTATAGTCACTAGTTCTGGGGTGGAAACGTCTCCAAATATCTGATAGACCTTGATCTAAGAGCATTTGTTGGAGAGCCTTAATACTTCTGGTATGCATTTCTGTACCCTCATCATTCCTATCCATAGATGGAATAAGGGTGAGGTTAAAATCTCCCCCAATAAGGAGAGGACAGGCAGAGTGGGTAAATTCTAGAATAGCCTGTGCTAGACTATGGAAGAACTGAGGTGTGTCCTCGTTCAGGGCATAGAGGTTACAGAGGGTGAGTGGTCCTGAGGGAGTATCGTATGTAACTGAAACCCATCTACCATCAGAGCTATACAGAGTCTTAGAAAGGGTCCAGGGTAGAGATTTATGAATTAAAATGAGTACTCCGCATTTCCTGGTAGGAGCATTAGAACATACTTGTTGTCCCACCCAGTCTTTAGTCATACGGGCATGGTCCTCTCTTGTGAGTTTTGTTTCTTGAAGAAATGCCACCTTAGAGTGGAGACGTTTCAAGTGAGTTAGGACTTTTTTCCATTTCACAGGGGAGTTTAAACCCCGAACGTTCCAAGTGTGAAGTAATAGGTCCGACAAATTAATCCTATGTGGGTGTGCAGGCGAGAGGATGGGTCCTGCTAGGGAGGTACAAAAGTACTGTAGGGGGAGGGCGTTGCTTTAAATGAAGTGACTGTAATAGGTGAGCCTCTTGGTCTGAAGTGTTGCCCTTTGGGGAAGGGGGTAGGGAAATAAGGATCCCAGAAGATACTGTAGGAAGTAACCTCCTTATATCTGAGGCTGTATTTTCCTAGTACACTGTATGCCACAGATATAACTATTTAAACCACTATTCATATCGGAAAACAACAGCATGTACATAAAATCAAAAACCAAACACTAGTTAGAATGGTGAGGGGCTCAACTGGCTAAAACCAGCCAATGGTAAATCATCTCACGTCTGTGGGGGTACTGAGCAAAGAAAAACAACAACAAACTAGCCGCTACCAGAAAACGATAGTCTAGCTAGCAGTAAATCTTACCCAGAGGTTAAAAAAGGGCTAAACTTACAAATGCTAACAGCCATAGCCCAGAGCCTAACACGAGTTACCCCAAGAGCATCTGCCTTCATGGGGGGACTCTAAACTGGGATAGGTAACTGGCCTTAAGGGAACAAAAAATAATAACACAAATATATAGCTTGAGTAAGGCTCAAAGAAAGGAAGGGGAACTAACGGTAACTGAGAAAGGGGGCATTTAAACTGATGGGTTGTTCTGGAGTTCAACCTCAGCACCCTGTATTCATTGGGTTCACCAATGTCCACCCACAAAGGAGCAGACACAAAATGAGGGTCCCATACCAGCCAAACAGAGAGCCACAAACCAACAAAATGTGGCTAAAGAGTCGCCAGTACACAATACATTTTTACAGGATTCACAGTAACATTAACACAAATGCCAAATGGCAGTTACACATAAAAATGGTGTATCACCGAGATGGAGTGTCTGTCGGGGGGAGGGGGTACCATAAAATGCATCTCCTATCTTACTAGGTATAACTAAACTTGAGGGACAAGAACCCTGTCAAGGGCTACACACACAATGACAGAACCTTCTTATTTAGCCCCATTCAGCTTTTCCCTAGTGGACATCTTATAACCCTCCGTTTACTCCCCCAGACAAAAGATCTTGGGTACTTATCTGAATCATGCAGGTAGTTGATCAGCAGGTCTTCTCAGGAAGAAATTCAATCCTCCAGTTTATGAGTCACCGAGTTGGGGCCTGACTGCATGGAGGAAGCCACAATTTGTAGTTCAGAGTCCTGTAAGGGTAAAGCAGCATCTATGCCCGCAGCCCAAGAATTCCCCGTCCCGTCTGAATGTAACCCAGGACACTCAATAGCGGAAAGCTCCATATTATCCCAGGAATCGACCTCCTGATGAGGGTCAAGCAGAGCGAATCTGTTTTGGGAAAAATAGGGGCAGGTGTAGATGGTCTCCTCTCATTCAACCGGGTTAGAATTCTGATCCTTGCCATTTTCTCCTTGCTTACATTTCTGTGGGTGGTCCCGCTTGGAGTGGGGTGATTGGGGAGATCTCTTCTGAACTTTAGGGTTCCTGGGCCCTAGCTCGATTTTTGATGTCTGATGGGCCCTAGGTCCTGTGACACCCTGGGAGTCGGGTTTGTGTGAAGAGCTCTTCGGGGACTGGCCCCCGGGGTAGACCAGTGCAGTGTCCTGGGTTTCTAAAGGACTAGTAGATGTAGGCCAAGTTGTTGAAATATAGGCAAGTACTGCATCAGGGGTAGCAAACTGATGTGAGGCACCATTCACAAATATTTTTAATATAGCAGGATATCTGCGAGCAAAAGGTATCTGCAATTCATGCAGCTTGTGATGTACCTCTGTATAAGCTCTTCTTTTATTTGCAAGATCTTTTGAATAATCTTGAAAGATCATAATTCTATGACCTGTCCATTGGAGAGAACCAAGCTCCCTTGCTCACCCCTGGATTGGTTCCTTCTCAGCAAAATTTAAGAGCCTGGCAATGATAGGCCTCGGTTTGTCTCCCTGAGGAGGTTTAGGCTGGAGAGAACAGTGTGCCCTTTCTATTGTTATTTTGGTTGCAGGAGGAAGCTTAAGTATTTCAGGCAGGGCTGATTGTAAAAAATGGATAGTTTTGCCTTCTTCACAGCCCTCAGGAAAACCTAGGAACTGCAAGTTATTGCAGTGGCCTCTATTTTCGAAGTCTTCCAGCTTATCTATAATTTGTGCCGCTTGGCTTCATAGTGTGGCACAGTCACCCTGCACAATGTCATCCTGGACCATATCTTTTTGTTCCACATGGTCTATTCTGGCATCAATCTGTTGTATAGAGACCACGGTGGTGTTGGAGGCCAGTGTTAGAGCATCCATACTGGTTATAATGGAGGCAAACATTTCTCTGATTGAGAGCTCCTCACTCCCCTTCCCAGAGTTCACCATTCGGCCTTCAGTGTGAGTTGCCCAGTGGAAAAAAGGGCAATATTGTGAGATTCCTGTGTCGATTCCTGCTCAGCTTTGGTCTGGTGTGTGTTCTAGTATTCTGATTTCGTATACCTCTGAAATACCCAGGAGGGGATTGACTAATGGCAGGGTTTTTACGGGTTCTTAGCTCTAGGTATGGGGCAGTGATAAATGAAGTCACCATCTTGTCCGCAGGTTGGCCACGCCCCCATGTCAACTGATTTTGGCTTTGTCAGTGCATATGTATGCTGAAAGAAATTGGGTTTTGTGGTAAGTCATATTCATATATATATATATATATATATATATATATCCATCTTTCAGATGAGACGTTGAACCGAGGTCCCATCTGCCTGGATTGGTGGTAGTTCAGGTGGATGTTAAAGATCCCATGGCACTTATTGAAAAGAGTAGGGGAATTTCCCCGGTGTCCTGGCCAAATTTCCCTCATTCACTAAAGATACCACCAACAGCTTAATCTGGTTCAAGGTCAGTTGGCATTCATCTGTATCCCCCTCCCCCGGGTCGTGCCTGAAAATAGGCAGGATTTGTCTAGTGCACTTACCCGGTCAACAAAAGCTAAATAAAAAAATAAAATAAATATATATATGTATACTGTATATACACACACACACACACACACATATATATATATATTCATGGTAAAAAAATCCTTTTAATGCATCAGTTAGGGTTGTTCCACAGGACAAAAGAGAGGAAATTTGGTGTTAGTTGAAAACTAACTCCGCATTCCCCACCCCACCCTCAGCACCAAACACACACACACACACACACACACACACACACACACACACATATATGCAAGTAGGGGGGAGGACCAAGGCAACAAGACCAATCACAGACAACCAACAACAGGTGACAGAAATAACATACAACTGTCTAAATGTACTACAAGACACATCCATCATCATGGGCCACCAACTGTAGGAGTTCTGCTGCCATCCAAGTGACTTGGTGCTATGCATGCATACTGGCCATCAGTTGTTGCTGTATCACATTAAACATTTTTTTATATCTAATACATTTCTTATCTCTTCTGAATGACAGTGTGTCAGTAATCATTACTCTAATAACATGCCAATGCTTGGCAGTAGTTTTAGAGACCTTTGTTGACTGTTAATGTCTCCTGATGTTACCCCACAATAGGACAATGATGTATCAGTACACTATTATGTGCACAGTACTGCTGAACCATTATCTTACACTGTACAATTGCAGATCTGTGTGGAAGGGTCAGACCCAAAAAGTCACATGGTCACACTACACTATACCTGAGTTGTGGAAAGTTTCTCATTTGAAACAGGTAAGTGTGTTTCTCTACTATTGTATTTGATATATTTGCTGCTAGCATGCTGTTCAAAGGGTCCCATGCTCACAGATTTGTGTTTATGACTGTGTAGTATCACAGATCATTGTAACACAGTTTCATGTGTCTAAATACCTACTGATCTTACCATGTCATAAGAAAGAAATGGATCAGTCCACTATTATCTGAACCTGCACAGCAGTATATGGGACTGTGTCACCTAAAGGATTCCATGGTACTACTTCACTGTCTTTGTCTTGCTGTCAGTTTGTCAGTGCAAACACATGTTTATGTTTCTATACAAATTCTTACCTTTCTGGTAGCAGGGGTGGCCAATGACACCATGGTACCACTTCTGTACCTATGAATGGATAATATCAGACAGCATTTATACTCACCTTTCATGTGTGTAAATGGCTCCTAATGTTATCCTAACAGTAGCAAATAATATATGAAAATAGTATTATATACAGTGTGCTGCTGCACTTAATCTAATCCTGTACAGTTGGGCATGTAGGTGGTACCACAGGATATAAACTGTTAAATATCATCATGGGCCATGGTTGACATTAGCATACAAATTATTTCAGATATTTACAGGAAAATGACTATTATCCTAGCCTGAAAATATCATGCTGCATTCATACCACGGTTACTTCTGTAGTAGTGATTCTGCATGTTGCAGTATAATAACCAAAGATTTGTGACCAGAACTTGTTATTCATACTACATGTGTGTGTTAATGTGACCATGCCCATCTTGATCTGAGCATAGGTACATTGGACATTGCATGTTACTGAAAGGGTACCATGCTGTAATTTTTGTACCTATGGCCGCATTATATAACACATCATTTTATCCATGCTTTCTTCTATGTTGATGCCTCATGATATTATCCCAGCATAACTAAACAATGCATATCAAAGGTATTCTGTGTAGACTATTGCTGTTCTGCCATGCAACCCTGTGGAGATGTCCACAATGCTGTGTACACCCATGCCTACACAAATGCTACAGTTGGTGGCCCATGGTGATGGATGTGTCTTCTAGTATGTTTAGACAGTTGTATATTATTTCTGTCACCTGCTGCTGGTTGTCTGTGATTGTTCCTCCCCCCTACTTGCATGTGCTTCTGTGTGTGTGTGTGTGTGTGTGTGTGTGTGTGTGTGTGTGGTGGTGGGGTGGGGGTGGGAATGTAGTTAGGTTTTCAACCCTAACACTGAATTTCCTCACTTTTGCTGCTGTTGAACAACCTTAACTGATGCATTAAATGGAGTTTTTTGCCATGAATTTCCTGTCTTTTTGAGAAAGCATAATCTCATACTACATTGTATATGTTGGTGAGTGCATGGCTCCCTTTGTGCACCATGTTCTGATAAAGATATAGATAGCTTTATCATAATATGAACTTGTCTTATGCTTTTCATGCTGCAATAGTTCATGTGCTACACCTTAGACATGAAAATGAACTCTTACATAAATGGAATAGGAGAGTAATATGTGCGACACATGGACCAATAGCACATGTACTCTACTAAGTAGAAAATATGCACAGATTTACCTCTTGTACTTTCTTTGTGTGCAGTAATATACCAAGACTAGTACAGATATCAACACTGTAACTTAATATGTAATAAAAGACACAACACAGTTAAATAAGGCTTAAAAAAGAGTTATTGCCAAATTAATAGTTGATTAAAAAGGCCGAATTAAAAGTCAAACTGGTACACAAAATCAGTTTCACAAAACAATATAAAAAAAAGTATCACATCAAAGTTTAAAAAACATGTAAAATAGTGTGACAGCTACTATGAGGCAGTTGTGACAGTAGCACAGAACACATGAGCATAGCTGCCACGATAGTCTCTGTACACTGCTTATCATGTACCAAATAGTGATGATATTATTGTCATTGTGTGACTGATAGTGTGAATGTTCCTGGGGTGGACAAAAAAACAGCTGCCAACTGTTTAAATAATAGCAGCAGAAATACATTCTGGTATCTAAAAAAATATACTTATTAAAGCTATTTAAAAACATTAAATTGTAATATATTTATGTGTAGATATGTGTATATATATATATACATATACTGTATATACATGTAAAGACATATAGATATATGGATGCATTTGGAAACTTCCCACCCGACCCCCCAATTGAGGCAATCAAGAAATATTATCAGGAACATAAAAATCAGTTGTTATCAGTGCAAGTGTCTTATTTACAAGAGTGCTTGATTGTATACATGTATTTAATTTACTTCTTACACGGATTGTGTCCAACCAGCTCACCAACTTCCTAGACAATCATAACATCCTGTGCAAGGAGCAATATGGCTTTAGAAAAGGTCATAGCACCTCCACGGCACTACTTGAATTCACTGGTGCAATCCATCACTCACTCGATAACAGTCATCTTACTGGGTCCACCTTCATCGACTTAACTAAAGCCTTTGATACCATCAACCACAATCTCATACTTGCCCAGCTTTGACTAGCAGGGATCTCATCTAACTCGGTGAACTGGTTCAAAAGCTACTTAGACAACCGCTCCCAAAGAGTGAGAATTGCTGGCACACTCTCAGACCAAAGACCAGTCCGGTCTGGTGTCCCACAGTGCTCAATCTTGGGACCCCTCCTTTTCAGCCTTTTTCTGAACTCACTGCCAGAATCCTGACCTGAACAGATCCTACTCTACGCGGATGATGCTATCATCCTGGCATCCCACCATGATCCAGTCCATCTACAAGGTAACCTCCAACAGGCCTCTACAGTCAAAAACTGGTTCACAAAACACAGACTTATCCTTAACCAGAAAAAAAAAAACAAAGACCATGATCTTCTGCAGCTCCCAAAACAAATACAAACAATATCAGCTCTCCATTAAAACCAAGCAAGGAATCACCCTCGAACAAGTTCATACCTGAAAATACCTTGGTCTCACCTTCGACTGTAGTCTCTCCTATGTCCCACACATCAATAACATGGCAAAAGTAGCCAACACCAGGATAAGCCTACTATTCTGACATAGGAAACATCTAACCCCAGAAGCTCTGTCCATAGCTGTCCAGAGCTCCATCATCAGTATCATTGACTACGGTCTCATTATCTGTGGATCTGCCACAACCTCATCTCTCAGGCGCATTTCGACTTTCCTCAATCAAGCCTGCTGACTCATTACTGGTTCCCACCGTCTCACCCACACCTGCGACCTCTACTCCAAAACAGGCTGGCTGCAACTGAACAACTGAATCAAATACCAAACCTGTATCACTGCTTAGAAAATCATGATGGGAAAGGCACCACCAGGAGTCAGCACCCTCCTCAAACCCAAAATCATCAACTGCAACACCAGGAGCTCTAAGCTCCAAATCCTTCAAATCCCCCACTGCCGCACATCCCAAGGCCAAAGATCATTTGCATACAGGGCTCTGAGTTGGCTGAATAAGCTCTCTAGCGACACCTCATCCACAGCAATGCTTGGACCATTCAAAAAAAAGCTCCACCACTCCATAACTGGCACCTCCACCTGTGCTTGCACCCCATAACATCTTCATTCCCTAAGCTGCTTCTGACCATATAGGTGTCAGTTTCTGCCCTCTCTTCTTGCACTTACCTGTCCAATGCAACTTCTAATGCACTTGCCCTGTGTCTGTCCTAACAAGGCCCCTCAGCTGCCTCACCCTGACCATTTACACCTTCCCCTACCCTCAGCCCTCTCCCCTTCTTGCCCTCTTCCTCCTATTGTTTCTTGAGTTACTCATCACTCAGTCTGATTTTGTCAAGCAAAGTTACTGTCTAAAACCATGTACCTGTAACTGTTTTATGTTTTAGTGTCTATTACCCTGTAACCCGCATGACATGGAACCTTTGTAAAAGAGCCTTGGCTCAAAGGTACTTTGTAATCCTAGACACAAATAAATAAAAAAAAATGCACAAACCAAACTTAAATGTCATATGCTAACAGGTACTATATACATCACTAAAAATCCTCAAAGCTGTAATCAACATTCATAGTGAATTAATGAAGTATCTATGTCACTAAACACTTTAAGTTAATAATAAGTAATGGGTGCACACAATACTATGAATATTAAATTAATAATCTATTATTGACAAAATTCACCTCTTGTTAATAAACAAAGATCTACCACAACACTCTATATTTCTGTTAATAATATCTATATGAACTCACTATAAACTAGAAAAGTTCTACTAAATATCTACGTAATATTAAGTAATATATTAAGAATATATTGAAATATTTGTGAATTAAATAGTGTAAAACAGCAAAATATTTAGCATTGTTTAATACATTCCATTAAATAGCAATTAAGACAACTGCTAAAAAGCTAACAGTACTGACTTTAATCTATTAATAATCACATATACATATATACAACACAGATGTACAAAAAGAAAACAGACATAGTAGTACACTGTTGCGATACAATATGGATGAATTAAGTCAAGTCACAAAGGGACAAAAAAACACAAGCCACACCTGGTAATACTCAACATGATACAGAGTGAGGCCTATATCAGAGTATGCTACTCTTAAGTACAGGTCAGCAGATCAGATAGAAAACAGTGTGCAATTGTGCTAACACAGAAGTGGCACAACTAAATGCACAATATATTTTACTCATAAAAGATCCAAATAATATTATGATGCAGTACAAATGTTTAAAAAGACATGTGAAACACAGTTTTGCCATGCACATGGACAAGTATTGTGCCTAAGCAGAGGCATACAGTTGGCAAGTGTGCCAAGTAGTACTTGTTATGGCTGCATATGAGTTACTCAGAAGAAAAGACAATGACAGAACAGGAGGACCAGATAGTCATTTCTCTTTTGCCATCTCAAAGTCTTTCTTAGACATCTAAGTGTGGTTTCTCTAGTGACTGTAAAGACAGTTGGCGTGGATTGAAGACCACTGGAACTATTTTCATTGTGTCACTAATTAATGCAACTATCTTATAAATCAGATTGAGTAAACATATGCATGTAAATGGTGCAATGTACTAACAGTGTAATATTGGATGCAGATTTGCATAAAAAACAATAACATTTATGTAGCAGAAGTCACTCTGTGGCAAAATGGACAGCAAGTTATGTCACATGTTGTGTGACTATTCTCATGCATGAAGATTGTAATAGTTTTTCAATATCAGGATGAGTGCATTTTTTAAGTGTCATGGTAGCCTCTGTTTAAAAGTGCTTGTGGAGTCAATGCATTCAACCCAGCCAGTTCTGTACCTCAACAAGGAAATGTAATGTCCAGAATGTGCAGACTGACAATAGTGGTAGATCACAGCCTGAGTGTCAAACACTGCTTGGTTAAATACAATTCTACCAGCTGTGAAATCAGTAATGGGTGTGTCAACTCTGAGCCCATTTCAGTTAATTCTATGCAATTCAAGCATATGATATTGAGATGAAGTCCTGAGACACATATACTGAGTACATGTTCCTCCACACCTAATGCATAGTTGACCATTTTCTGCGTTGGTAAACAGCTGCCAGAACTTGACACTTTGAGAGTGAGGCACAAACAAAGAAACCCAAAGCACACAAAAACCCTGGCACAATATATCAGTTGGGGGGTGAGGATATAGCATGCACCAAGCAGGAAAGGGATCTTGGAGTTATCATCTCTGATGACCTCAAGGCAGGGAAACAGTGTGACAAGGCAGCAGGTAAAGCAAATAGGATGCTGGGATGCATAGGCAGGGGCATCACCAGCAGGAAAAGGAGGTCATAATTCCACTATACAAGACACTAGTGAGGCCACACCTGGAGTACACTGTGCAGTTCTGGAGACCTTACCTACGTAAGGACATAGAGAGGTAGAGAAGGTTCAGAAGAGGGCAACAAAGATGGTGCATGGATTGCATCACAAGTCCTATGAGGACAGGTTGAAGGCACTGAACATGTACTCCTGGAGGAGAAGAGGGAGAGGGATATGATAGAGACATACAAGTATCTTACAGCGAGGAACAGGGTGCAGGAATGCACTATTTTTAAGCGAAAAAGATGTTCCAGGACTAGAGGGCATGGGATGAAGTTGGAGGGAGGACGATTCAGAGGAAACGTGAGGAAGAATTTCTTCACAGAATGGGTGGTGGACAAGTGGAACACCCTGCCAGAGGAAGTGGTGGGGGCTGAAACAATCATGGGATTTAAGAATGCATGGGATAGACATAAAGGAATTTTGGAGGTCAGGGGTAAGGGGCAACAGACTTCCTGGAAAACATAAACTGAACTTACAAACTTAAATGGGCAGACTGGGTGGGCCATAGGCCCTTATCTGCTGACACTGTCTATGTATCTATGTATCTATGTCCTCAGTGGTTTCTCGCTCTGAATGACCACATGACAGACATACATATCTGGTAACATATGAGACAGTGAAGTACTGTCACATTGGAATCCCCTCTTCATCCAAACTGTTTATGAAGGCCATCATAAGCGCAGTGGTGTCCTGCTGCATGTTAGCAACAAACGTATTGCACCCATCATATGTACCTAAGACCTGTCATAGAGGTGTCAGTGACTGTACATTCTGTAACTGATCAGAAGTCACATTGACAACTTCCTTCAATGTCTTTGATAAGGGAGTGTCTTATGAAGCTGATATTGCCTGTGCAATGTGTGGAATGTGGAGAAAAGCTTGCATAGCTGAATTAGCATAGCAGTTCACCCTAGTACTGTTATCAAACACTGGGACAACAGCCATACCAAATGACTTCTTAGAAACAGCTGATTCTGCATCTGTATTTGACATACTGACCTTCTTGTTACTGTGTACAGTTGATTCAGTAGTGGCAGATTGTTTTCTCTTGTTGCCAGCTGACGCTCTGACTGTAGCATTTGACACAACCACATACGTAGGCAGTGGCAGAGGGATAGCCAGTGCAGCTGCACAGAGGCCCATGCATTTAGAGGGCCCCTGCAGGTTCAAAAGTTTATATTAATTATGTAATCAATGCAGGCTCAAAAGTTTATATCAGTTATGTAATGAATGTGTTCATTCATGTGCAGGTCTCTCCACCTGCTCTTGACTGAAACCCTGAGAAGTCATACGACACTCCAGTGCTCACTGATCTCAGTGTGTGCTGAGTGGAGTACATCTGCCTGACGTGCACTGGGGACTTCCTCCAGCTGAGCTTTGTCCTGATCACCCTGGAAGCCCAAGCTGTGGTGAGCAGCAGGACCAGGAGAGAATTCATTGCCAGCAGACTGACTGTCAGGAGTGGGTAGTCAAGCAGCTGGTTCCCTGCTTGGAGGGTTACCAAACCCACAGAGAGGTCCCTGGAAGCCATCTGGCAGACCTGATCACACTCTCCATGCATGCTAGATAGGGGTGTCCTCCTTCAGCTCCTGCAGGGTCACTGACCCCAGCTTGCCCACTACATATATGAACTGGTGAATTTGACCGTCTGACAGAACCGGATGAAGAGAACCCTGATGTGAACTGAATCCATGCTCTGGTGTTTTTGCCCTTCTGCCCCACCCTCCAGGAGAGGGTGACAGTATCAGCTGTGACTGAGTCAACGGTGAGATTGAAGAGGAAAAACTTGTTGAAGTGGCAGGGATCTACCGCCAGCTGTGAACTTCCTTGCTGCCAGAGAAAATGCTTTTCAGCCCTGGACTCAAAAGGGAGACCAGTGGAAGAGGGAGAGCTGGATGGGGGCACTTCTTCCTCCCCCATGCCTTGATGCCACCACCGGAGTTCCTCTGGCCATGAAATGTGTGAAGGTAGTTTATCCTATCCAACAGCACAACCTTCTTGGACTGGCATCCTGGCTTTGTCCTTTGGGGTTAACATGTTGAGGATGGTGGAGGCAGTGCCCCGTAATACTGCCACATCCCTGCTGTCTCCCCGGGGGGGTTTCTCAGTTTCCATCCAGTCCAGCTCATCAGTGCCCCCCTGATCGGACTGGATATCCCTCCCAATCAGCCACCAAAGTGGCCTTCATTGGCAAGACATGCAAAAGGGTCGGTAGGAGGTGGCCGCCCCTTGAGGAAGTGAGCAAATGTCATTTCCCCCACTGTTGACAATGGCAGCAGCTATGAGGCATTGAGATAATCCCTCCAGATACTTCCCTGGAGGGCCCGTGGGTGGCTGCACTGCACAATATATTCATTAAAATTTGAGGGAGGGGCCCATAATAAAAACCTGCACTGGGGCCCATCTTTCTGTTCCTATGCCACTGTACGTAGGTAGTGGAGTGAGAGACATCTGTGGCTGATACATAATATGTAATCTGTTGTACTCTACAATACATTGCTTGTCATTGTGTATCTTCTGTGGTGCAAGTGTTATGATGTGCAACCCAGAAAGACTGTGGACACATGAAAGTGCGACATAGCTCATACCATCTTTGAAAATGTCTGTACCTATGTCTGCCATTGCTGAATCCAAACTAAAGCCCTGTGACTTGTGAATGGAAACAGTATATGCAACACTTATTGGAAAATGTTTCCTGTTGACAAAGATATCCTTAAATACCTGTAATTTAACACAGGTGTTATCAATCTGCACAGACTGTTCCATGTTGTCAAAGTGGACAACAACTGTCTCGATAAACATCTTCTGAACACTGTATACGAAGTCGATGATGTGACCCATGGCACCATTTACCATGTCACGTTCAACATCAAGATTACGGCATAGCATGACATGTGCATTCTTACAAACTATAAGAACAGCTTCCAGGCTAGCTATGCGTGAAACATCTGACTTCAGCTCAGATAGTTGTTTAGTCATCTTTGCTACCAGCTTCCGACTTAAAATTACACCATCAACAGTATCAACAGCATGCAGCATGACAATTTCTTGATTCTCTCTCTGCAACATAACACTGTTAAGTTCAGCACATTTCTTAAGTTGTGGCATAAGACACACAATCTGTGTGCCATTTGAATACACATCACTGAAAACATTGCATGCTATATGTATGAATGAAATATCCTTTGTGATTCTTCGACCATGTAACATTGAAAGATGTTGTGATGACAAAGAACCTGTATGAGCATGATCCAACAGTGCCTTGTAAGCCAGATCACCACTCCGCCACATGTTCTCGCACAACTCGACATAGGTAAATAACTATCACAGGTTAAAACCTCCAATGCAGTCTAGTGTATTCTTAGCCTGCTTGACAGTAAGAGCTGCAAAGACATGTTCTGCATTAACTGGTGCAAGTTGTAAAAGGTGTCCAAATACAACAATGCTTTTACCACCAAATGCATCTCCATAGTCAGTGCCCAAACTCTCCTGTAGACATGGTGTATACAGACAAGCATCAAATTAGAGACCATGCTAATCACATCAATGATTAGTAACTTCATCTTAGTAAACATAAAATGAAGCTCAGATGCAACCTCAAATGACAGCTTACAATGCTCTCCTGCTTTGCTATGCTCCAACTGCAACAAGAAGAGACAGTGTAGTGTAACTCCACCAATGTTGTATGCAACCAATCCAGTGGGAGCACTAAAAGCAACAGACATTGATGAGCCTGTCAGTTTCTGTATTTCAGCTGTAATGGCCTGTATAAGGAAGATCTTACCTGTACCTGCTGAACCACTAACAAACATCGGTAGTGGCCTGTGGTCAAGACAGTCACAGTTCTTCTTTTCATTTAGTATACCATGCCGGATAGCATCAGTAACTGCAGAGTGCACCACATGTTGTTGCTCATTGAGTCTCTGTCTCAATTCTGCTGAGTCAACACTGCAGTGTGTGCCATGTTCCATAGCACTCTCCACTTCCAACACGAGTACTTCTGGGGCATTCAGAGGCAGTGGTACTCCAAGTGTACCTTCTCCTTCTGGATCAAGGTTGTCCTGTGAACTAACAGAAATGTTCTCTTCAAGTTGTTTCTGTGCCTTTTCAAGCTGTTCCTTCTCAGCGTCCAGTCTTTGTATATATGTGTCAGAGTATTCAGTTTTGAATGTGTCATAACTGTGATTGAATTCTTCCTCAAATATATCACAGTCACCTTTCAATTCAGACTCATTCCTCCAGGGTTTAAATAAGAATAGCAGAGCAAAGTAGTAATGCTCTCTGCTCTTAGATGTACCTAGATGTAATTTGCAGTGGTCAATGAGCCAAGGCTTATGTCTCTTTACGAGACAGCCATCCACTCCTCTGACTTTGTAAATGTCACATGTGCAATCAGGTGAGACATCTCTCTTGTAGTCATACCATTTAGCAACCTCAAATAGACACATACCATCCATATCTCTGTGTCTACGGGGATAGTACGTGTCAGTGAGGTTATTCTTCAATATACATTTTGAAGAGGGTCTGTTGAGAGCCAGTTCCTCAATCTCAGTGTGAGGAATAAGTACACGTTTGCGCTTCTCTTTGTAGTTAACACTTAGAAAACGCACAGCATCGGATTTGCCGTACAAATGTGTACCGATCAAGTGATCGCTGGCCTCAAAAGCACCACATTCTCTGTGTGATTGGGTCTTCAATCCCAGTGACCACAACTGAGATGTCAATGACTTGCTTGAAATGGCAATATCTTTCCAAAGATTTTGCAAGCTAGTCTGTTCATGTTTGGTGATGTACAAAGTGACGTACCGAACCAGAGCCAATGAGTAGTCAGCCACAAACTGAACATCTATGTTTGCTTGATACATTAGAAGAAGAGTGGAGTTGTAGTCATTGATGTACAACTCATTCTCATTCCTGGGTAACTCATATACCCTCTTGGTTGATTTTGCCTTCAAGTGGTGTCGCATAGCTGAAAACAGTTCATTCATGCGACCGTTCTGACAGACTAGTCTGAGAAATCCAAAGCGACATCTTGTGTACCAATCAGATTTGCTCTTAACTACCCGGTGGCAGTATTTCACACAAATATGGCATTAGAACTTCTGCACCAACTTCCATAGCATATGACTGTCATACTTGTACGGTATGCGGCAAGTGATGTATTGCTTAATGAACGCACGCACTTCTGCTGCTTCATGTTCACCTATGCACAGGGTGTCCTTCATCCACAGTAACATATGAATATGAGGAGCACCTCTTGCCTGATATTCCATCCTCCACAAGTAATGCTGTACAATACCAAGAGGTGGATTGTCCTTTGACAAAATGAAAGTCAGAGTATCATGGAATCACTTGTGAAAATGTCTAGTCACAGACACTGGGTCAAGTGAGCACATCTCTCCGAGAGACATTGATGAAATACCCTCTACATCACAATTTTCCTACTTCAAGAATTCAATCAGGTCCTCCCAGATGCACTCGGCACAGCTGAGTGCGATGAACCATGTCACTGCACCATACTCTTGCAGCATAGTCATCACCTCAGGGTGTCTGCAATACCAGTATTCTTTGGTGCCACATAGACTTGACAGTATGGAAGACAAATTGACCTGCACCTTTTAATCCTTTTGCTTTAATTTCTGCAAAAACTCAATCGCAGTGATTCCATCAAGTGGAGTTGTGAGCCGTATAGTATGTGCAATTGATGTAGACAGAATGCTAACCTCACTCTTCCAGAGGAGATGGAACAAGTACTGTATGTCGCGTCTGTATTTGCCATCCTTATTGGCACTACATTGGTATGGTATTCAGCACCCTGCACATGCAATTCTCTATCATCTAGACATCCAACTGACTCTTTTGGAAAAAAACATGCTTCCAATGTTGCCTCCCAAATGCCGACAGGGGCACCATCCACCTGTTTCGTTTGATACAGATTAATGTTATCCCCAACTGGATCTCTGCCATGCAGTGGATATATTGTGAACTGTTCATACACATTATCATTTGTCTCTACATTGACCTTCTCAATCATTGGCTTTGTGGTATCCAACACATCATGTTTAGCAGACACACTACTCATGCAATCAATGTCAAGCTCTGCATAAAAGGAATTGTTGCTCTTCAAGTAAGTAAGAGCAAGCTTCACCTTCTCTACATTGACAACACACTGCCAGATGACCTTTGACTTTGTTGGAACACCGTTAACAAGAATCACCAAACTGTTCTCACTGGAGATTGCCTCCACATTTTCCTGGAGAGGAAGTGGAAGATACATAATGGAACCCTTAAGAGGCCTAATGAGTTCTTTTTGTGGAATGTTCTGTGTTTTTTGTATTCAGACGTAGAATAGTTTGAAACAGTTTCATAGTCTGAATAAGAATCCGTTCAAACATATTCAATGTGGCAATCTCAGCAGGCATAACAAGTGCCTCCATATTGTTCTACAATGACCTTGGTGCCAGAGTGTTACTCTTCACCTTGGAGAAACAGTGCTTGCACATCACAATGATTGGCTCTAACTAGAAGTCACACTTTAACTGCAGAAATGCTGACAGTCGAAACCACATGTCATTGTACGTTGACAAGGTTTCCAGATTAACTGTGAGCGCGTTTGTTTCTGGTAACAGCTGATCACATGACACACATACAGAGTCAAATGTCTCTGTCTTTGCCAACTCAGATTTGACAATGAATTTCCCAAACTGCTTGAGAATATCTATTTCTAAGACAGAGACAGAATTTCCATCAGCAATTGATGCCTGATCAGTCACAGTATCTGTGGCACTGCTCTCACGTTGAAGCTGTTTCAGAAATGTCATGGCACCATGAATGTCACCAGACTGCAGTAACTCATTAAGACGAGTATACTGCACAACAACTCATCACATCTCATAGACCCTATTCAGAAAGTTCCGCATCCCTGATTGATGCACTGCCAGCATCCGCATGTGGTGAAATACAGTGTCACAAACACCACCACTATCTAGGCATGCTAGTGAATGATCCATAAGTCCAGTATGTGGACAGATCTCACAAAGGTCTATAGTCTTAATCAATTTATGTCTTTATGATCAGTAATGACAAACAGATTGATAAAGTGCTCAACTTTAGCAAATGATGATTGCCTCCAGTTGCAAGTCGCATCACATGTCCGTGCCAGACAGTGACGCTTATAAGGCTGAACAGTTGACTCAGACTCATCATCTGACTCAGTTGTAATGTCATCACATACAGTCATCACTTTACACAGTTTACTGGACTCATCAATGCAGAACTCGCTGTCCTTTTTCTGTGAATAATATGACTCCTTCCAGAAATATGCCTGTGAGTGCTGTGTGTGTAGCCAGCTACCTGTGAAAATGTCACAGAATTTGTTTTGGTTTACAATGGGATAGCATTGTAGCCTCATCTTAATGCTGTACACAACTTTTCTGAATTGTTCAAGTACATGTGCCATTTTACTCCACAAGCGTTGAAGAATAAATACTGCTCTGTTAACAAATGTACAAACTCTGAGATGCAATTTCATCAAAGACAGATGAGTCTTTCGTTTTTTGCACTCACATCTCATCACAGCTGCAATAAGTCTATCTAACCTAGCTTTACAAGCTAGTGATTGAAAATACTTTTGCTTCCTCAGGTGAGCATCAGCAGCCATACCTTTATGCTGTTGCTTAGTACATTTGTTTATGCTTGTCTTTGCAACATTATTCTTCCTTCTGGAAGATTTCTGCAACTGTTGCTGAGCTGGGCATATTTGGCTTGCAGTTGAGCAAGTATGTACAATTTCTGTGGATCATGCAGCCTGGGAAGTCACTCCTTGAGTGGAATGATAATTCAGTTTATGTCTTGATGTAGCATGTGTGATTTTCGTACCACTCTTAAGCAACAGTGAACTACCATGATACCTGTTTCATCTCGGCATAGAACTACGTCTCTGCTTAGAAGGCATCTTTCTTCTCTACAAATTCACAGTAGTGTGGGAAAATGTTTCATAAGTATCAGACACCTGTATAACAAATACAGAAAAATAAATATTTAGTGGGGAGCAAACATTATTTAATAACATTGCATAGTCACACACACTGTACATCTGTCATATTACATGAATAGATAGCATTGCTTAGAAAATGTTGGACACATAATCCTTCTCGCAGTACAACACTACTGAAGACAACATGCAATGTTTTTAGATGTCGCACAATAGAAGCAAAGTAATAACACGACACAATATCTGAAAATATGGCAGAAGCTTATTTTTTTTAAGTTTTCACTATACACACCATATTTGTCAAAAAACAGATTTTTTTGCAACATTTTCACAAAGTAGTGTCGAATGCATGACAATGTCACAAAATTGATGTCATCAACACAACAGTGCTGAATAGTAGTATCACAAAATAGTGTGGCACGCATGAAGGTGTCGAATAATAGTGTTGAATATACACAATAGTGTTGCAAAATGATGTCATCAGCACAAAAGTGTCAAATAATAGTGTTGTGAGCACAAAAGTGTTGAATAATCACATTAAAAAAACACCCTCTTTAAGGCTAAGCCAATCTGACACTGCTTTGTATTTGAGTGATGGACGCTCACACTAATGGAACATAACATTGATCAGGCCATGTCAGGCAACCAATCACAAGTGCTGAAAACTAGAGAAGAAGGACATAGCAGTCATCTTAGAAAAAAAGTCAACAACCTGGTTTACTCTGTGTAAGCACATGACATTTTCTATACAATTTTACTAGTATTATAAAAACTGATAATGCCACAAAAATAGCATTAAACAAAATGTTTTTAACTCCTCTATTTGACTATAGCAATATAAATAATATGTTATGCTGTGGGAAGAAGTTATAACTGTTTAAAGTCAGAGAGTCAGTGAGTACTTACCAGCGTAGATATAGCTGCAAATGGAGGCAAAAAGCAGGCAGCATGTGTATCATTAAAGAAGAGGCAACCAGTAATGGCTAGCTGTTTACTTGTGATTGTTTGAGCTAGCCTATCAAAATGTAGTATTTTCCCACCTAGAAACCTCGCAACATTTCTGCTTGACAGGACCTGCACCCATTCAGTGTAGATGTAGTGTATGCATCCACTGTATTGGTTAACCATGAGAAAGCATTAGCCAATTATTTTGTTTTTTTCCTATGTTTTGGGAAAGCCCACCAAAGCAACATTTAAGCAAAGAGGGTAATCTCAGTTTCATATTCAATAGTGACTAGACACTGCAGGACAAACACTGATTTTTTTTTTGGTAGCCCTTTGTCCACTTCTCAGTTTAAAAGCTTAGAATGGCAGAAAACAGCAAATGCACTGTATGGGTCATTGGCAGCAGCATAGTATGACGAGCTTCAAAGTATGCTCAGAGAAGTCAGTTTGGTAAAGACCTGCAGCTTCCAAATTGCTCTAAGTGGTTTGGCAGGGGAGGCATGAGGTGGGAGCATCTCATGACAACAATGCACCGACTACTGAGCACTCAAGCTCATCTGGACATACTGCTGATTCATCTCGGAGGCAATGATTTAGGCACCAAACGATGTGTAGATTTAGTAGCAGAAGCAAAATTGGACCGTGCTTCAATAATGAGTATGTTACCTGTCTGTAAGATCATATTTTCAGATATTACAGAGCGTAGGGTCTGGTAAGCAGAACAGCACATGTAGCTGCTTGACAGGACATGAAGAAAGGTAAACATACAGGTTTCTGGATATCTTCGCATGTGTTGCATGTACAGCATATGTCACCCTGAAAGTGAGTATTGTAATGACTGGCTATATCTACCAGATGGTGTGTACTTCTCACATGATGGCAATTGCCTTTTCCTAGGAGACCTTTGAGATGGAATCCTCACAGTGTTCTAAAAATATCAGATGGTTTTAATGTACCTATAAAAAATGGTTCTTTTAATAACCACAGAACCTTGGTCAACAAATAGACAAGCTGCATGCATAACACACATAAAACACACATGAAATTTGTCTTGCCACAGTAATTGTATGGATAGTAAGCAGCAAGGTCAAGGACAAGTCTGACACATACCAGGTTGTCTGTGGCTGGACACTCATGACACAATATCTCTCCTTTCGCTGTCAGACCACTTCCTTGGTGACACCATACACAATCTGACTGCACTCACTTTTGTGGATGTCTCACCTGAGGCATGTAGCGTTAATGGTAATCAGTTTTGATGACATGTGCTATGGTGTCATGACACAATATCTGAAATGTTGTCTAGGAATGGGAAATTTGTACATGTTGTGATTCAGCTGTTCATTATCCAGCCTTGCCTGAAATTCTTACTATACATAGTACTAATAATGAGGCCTGTAGTTGGCCTATGGGCATGTACATCAGGGCAAACCACCATAGGGTGGGTGTGTGTGCAGGAGTGCATTGACTATCTGATGTAATGTAACCATGGGTGCTATAATCTTTAGAATTTTTTTTATCTCACCTGTACAATCACAATGACCATGTCTTTCCACATATAGTTGAAAAAAAATGTTTAAACTCCATGAAGCTAGCCTCATAATAATACATATAAAAAGAAATACTGTTTATTTCAGCATTAAAAAGAGACAAAAAATGAGGATCTGGATGGCAAGGGAGGTGTGTTGCCTGGTCAAGGCAGCACAGACAAAACACAATGCGAGAATTTTAATGCGAAGCACCAACAAGAAGCTGGATGCCATGTGGAGGCACATTAGTGCTCACCTGAGCTATAGATTCAGGATTAAAAATAAAACATCTACCATGTGCAAGAGGGAGTGGAAACTGGTGTGCCAGCATTTCTATGCTCTGAAGAAATGAGGAGAGGTACCAGATAATGACGCCTCCTGGTATTACCTCGCCCATGAAATGTGGGAGACAACTGGGAAGTCAGAAGCTGGGGAGCACCTACAATGTCATAAGTATACAAGAAAGTAACAAACAAGAACAATATACTGTATATACCAGTATTAAGAATGCTGTACAGTCACAGTTGGCAGTAGCATCAGTCTTTGCATAGAATTGAAATTGTTCAACAGACAAGTGTGCATAATGCAATACATGTGCAGCACATCTACCTTCAAAAAACTTCAATGCAGGAGAATACGGACTTCTCACTGAACATTTGTCAAATCTGAGATACTAAAAATTAGCAATACATGTTTCACTGTGCATGCCCTTAACATAGTACTTGTCTTAAAGTATGGTCACTGTCTTGTTGCTGTTCTTGCCTATTTATATCTTTCCTCTGAATGGTGTTTCATTAAATGTCATTCAAGATACCTCAGCATAGTATTGTAGCCTAAACATACAGTAGTACACAGGTATGCAGAAAGTAACAGAACAACAAAGACATGATATATATATATATATATATATATATATATATATATAGCACAGAGTATTGCCAATAATTAAACAAATATATATTGAATGGGAAGCAGTATAGTGCAGTGGTTTAAGGCTCTCAGCTACAAATCTGGTGATATCCAGCAGACCAGACCTTGGTTTGAATCTCACAGCTTCCACTTGCATACTGTGTGACCCTGAGCAAGTCACTTAACTTCCCTGTGCTTCCAGGTCGCACCTGTAAAAAAGCTTTCAGCTTAGTGTGCTACTCCTGGTTAAACAACTAAAAAAAAAAAAGAACTCTGCATTTATGTATACAGCACTGTAAAAATGTTTTATTATTAATTTACAGATCATTGTAGGCATTCCCCAACTCAGGCAGAGGTGGTACCGGTGGGGGCTGAGGCTGTGGAGGGCCATGAGTCTGACACCAAGAGTGTCATTCTCATTGAATCAGAAGGTAAGTCAAATCTATGACAACAAGCCAAATAACTGTAGTTGGGCTGTGGCTCTGCACTCAGGATCCAGTACCTAGTGTGGGGGGGGGCAATCCTGGTTAAGAGCATGCAACCTCTCAGTGTCCTAACATATGTATAACTGCCATCAGAGAGGTATACCAATCATGTCCATTTCATTAGTTGGGCTGTCTCTCTGCAATCAGAATACACTGCCTGATCTGGGGGGGGCATTGCCTGGCTGAGGGCTTGCAACTACTCAGTGTCAAAACTAGTGTGCAGCTGGCATCAGACATGCATAACAATGATGTCCATGGGCTTAGTTGGGCTGTGGCTCTTCACTCAGGATGCAGTACCTGGTCTGGGGGGGGCATTGCCTGGCTGAGGCTATGCAACTTCTCAGTGTCCAAACTACTGTCCAGCTGCCATCAGAGATGTATACCGATGATGTCCATGGGCTTAGTTGGGCTGTGTCTCAGCACTCAGGATCCAGTACCTGGTCGGGGGCATTGCCTGGCTGTAGCCATGCAACTCCTCAGTGTCCAAACTACTGTGCAGCTGGCATCAAGGACATATACCAATGATGTCCATGGCCTTAGTTGGGCTGTGTCTCTGCACTCAGGATCCAGTACCTGGTTGGGGGGGCATTGTCTGGCTGAGGTCGTGCAACTTCTCAGTGTCCAAACTAGTGTGCAGCTGGCATCAGAGACATATACTGATGATGTCCATGGCCTTAGTTGGGCTGTGTCTCTGCACTCAGGATCCAGTACCTGGTTGGGGGGGCATTGCCTGACTGAGGCCGTGCAACTCCTCAATGTCTGAACTACTGTGCAGCTGGCATCAGAGACATATACTGATGATGTCCATGGCCTTAGTTGGGCTGTGGATTTGGACTCAGGATCCAGTACCTGGTGGGGGGGGTATTGCCTGGCTGCGGCCATACAACTACTCAGTGTCCAAACTAGTGTGCAGCTGGCATCAGACACATATACCGATCATGTCCATGGTCTTAGTTGGGCTGTATCTCTGCACTCAGGATCCAGTATCTGGTCTTGGGGGGCATTGCCTGGCTGCAGCCATGCAACTCCTCAGTGTCCAAACTACTGTGCAGCTGGCATCAGAGACATATACTGATGATGTCCATGGCCTTAGTTGGTCTGTGTCTCTGCACTCAGGATCCAGTACCTGGTCAGGGGGGCAGACATTGCCTGATTGACAGTGTGCAACTACTCAGTGTTAAAACTAGGGTGCAGCTGCAATCAGACACATATACCAATCATGTCCATGGGCTTAGTTGGGCTGTGGCTCTGCACTCAGCATCCAGTACCTTGTCTAGGGGGGGCATTGCCTGGCTGAGGCCATGCAGCTACTCAGTGTCCAAACTACTGTATAGCTGTCATCAGAGAAATATAATGATGTTCATGGACTTAGTTGGGCTGTAGCTCTGCACTCAGGATTCAGTACCTGGTCCGGGGTGGGGGGCATTGCCTGGCTGAGGCTGTACAGCTACTCAGTGTCCAAACTAGTGTGCAGCTAGCATTGGAGACATATACCAATGATGTCCATGGCTTTAGTTGGGCTGTAGCTCTGCACTCAGGATCCAGTACCTGGTCTGGGGGCATTCCCTGGCTGATGACATGGAACTCCTCAGTGTCCAAACTAGTGTGCAGCTGGCAGCAGAGATATATACATATGAAAACACAAATTGTTACACACATAGTCACGGTAATACAATTTGAAATGCAAACACTTACGTTACAGCAATGATGATGGCAAAGGAAACAGAAATGCAAACAGAAGCACATACGCAAACACAAATGGCAATACACATAGTGATGCAAAAGGAAAAACAAAAGCAAATAGAACCAGTAATGGAGATGCAAATAGTAACAGTAACACAAACAGAAGCGCAAATGCAAATGCAAAGGGTAACGCACATGATGACATAAATGGAAACAATCACAAACGGTCACGGAAACACAAGTGTAAATGGTAAGTGTAACAGTAACGAAAACACACAGCCTTTTTTCCCTAAAAGTTGCACAGAGAAACACAGTGAATACAAAGAATGTATGTATAATAATGGGCCTCAGAGCAGAAAATGAGCACTTGGAATACTAAATTGCTTATATCTCAGGAAGTGTACAACGTATAAATAAAATTTAAATGTTCATATTATTTATGACTTTCCTGGCTAGTTTTGCACTTAGCCCCCTAGCTGGGGCTAAGCATTTTTCTGATGAAAAGTCTATATCTCGAAGTGATTCTGAGATACGGGACCAGAATGGCGCGGTGGACGACATAATGTTAGTCTATGGGAAAAATAGTCAAATTTGCAGTACTGTAACTTTGCAGCCCTCTAACATTTTGTCACCAAACTACCAAAAGGCACATCTGTGGGATCTTGGCTTTCTTCCTTCCAAATTTCAGCCCAAAAGACCAAACTGTACTTTTGCAGCAGGGTGACAAATATTACTTATTCTTTTGGGCATAGTGTCGTAAAGTAGTGTCGCAAATCACAACACTTTCGAAAAAAAAATCAAGAAAGAGTCAAATATTCAACACTACTTTGCGACACTACTTTTAAAAAAAAATGTCAAAAACATATTTCTGGGGTGTATAACCCCCCAAAAAAAGACATGGCTAGCATCCTCAGGGCTCGGCTAGGTGAACACAAAAAGAATTGTGTCCCTAGAGGGTCCCAAATTTAAATGGCAAGCAGTAGCTGAAAAAAATGTCTGACTCATGACACAACAGGGGTCATTTGTGACACTAAAAACTGCATTTGTGACACTGTCAAATAGTTTGTTAACTTTTCCCATTGACTACATAGGAAACTTTTTTTTTAATAACTTTTGAATTGTTTAATATTTTTGCACGGAATCTTCGAAAGGCACATCAGGAACCCTGTCTGCATGTTCCCTGAAGGTTTTGGGCCAGTCACGCAAACCATGTGACCCGTAGGCATGAGCAAAGAATGCACAAAAAAGAGTAAGTGTGACTTTCCATTGTGCTTTATAGCTCCACAACCGTATATCCGACTGTTATGAAACTTGGCAGAGCCAGAGATTCATGGTACCATGTCTGCCAATTTTCAGGCAAATCTGTCATATGGTGGCAAAGTTATTAAGCTGCAACATTTCACCCTTTTTAACCTTAAATGGGGTACTCAACCCTAACTATAGTGACACTACTGTGTCAAGGCGCTGTCGTGCCCCTATAGTTAGGGTTAAGAAGGCAGTTTAATATTAAATCCCAAACTTTGCACGTTAATAACTTTTGCAACTCTTCAACAGATCTGCATGAAATTGGAATGCGCTGTCTCATGGGGTAGATCTCTTGCTATGCCAAGTCGCATTTCAATCAGATTTGTGGTTTTCATGCAGCTAAATGCCACAAAAGTCTTTTTCACTTTTTTTGCCCATTTTTGCTAATTTTTGCCTATTGCACAGCGACCACACCATTTGGAATTTTGGTTTGAAATTTTCATAAAAAGAGGTGGCCCCAAAGAAAAATCCAGCATTGGTGCAGCGAAAAAATATTAATCTGTTCCAAAGTTATTTCATTTTTAATTTTGGGGCTCTGAGCATGATCAGATCAGTCTTTGGAATATATGTATGTTTTGCAAAAGAGGATTTGGATCACAGCACGGATCTTTTCAGCCCACGAAGGGGGATTTATAAAATCCCAGTTCGTGAGGAAAAATTGCCCTTTAGCATCTTGTTTTCATTTTTCTCCTCAAATAAAATATTATAACTTGTCCCACTGATGTGTTGTGTGGTAACTGAAATATGGGTTTTGTTCAGGGCGATGCCCTGTAGAACCCCATGGCTTTAGTATGCTTCAGTTTTATGAGAAAATGGCAATTTTTAGTTTTAAAAATTCTTGTTCATCACTCGCTTCCGATCCTTGTTCATGAGGTGACAAAATCCTTGTTCATGAGGTGATCCTTGCTCACAAGCTGTCATCATCCTTGATCTTGAATTCTAGACAATATGGCCATAACCCACAAACAAGGATTGGCTCACGGAAAGGGATTTTGTCAGCTCACGAAAGGGGATCGGCTCATGAAAGAGTTTGATAACTCACAAAAGGGATTAGAAAGGATTGGCTCACAAAAAGGATTGTGATGGCTCGCGAAAAGATTTTTATATCGCACTACAAGCTATCAAAATCCCCTTGCAGCTTAATCCTTTTGTGAACTGTCAAAATTCTTGTTCACGAGATCAGGACCAGATGACCAAAATCTGACAAACAAGGAATTCTCAAGAACAAGGATTTTTACATCTTACAAATGGGGATTCACCTCACAAACAGGGATTTTGACACCTTGCAAACAAGGAATTTAAAAACTTTCCCAGTGTACTGCAAATAAACGGTTTGGTCTTTTGCCTTGAAATTTGCAGGGTACAAAGGGGGTGTCCCATAAGTGTGAATTATGCTGTTTAGGTGCAAAAATGTTCATCAGTTCCATGGGTATGCCATTACAAAGTTGAGATATTTCCCATAGAATAACCTTGCAGCACACACAGCACCTTCCAGTGCCCATATCTTGGAAATTATTCAAGATAGGATTTTTCACTCTGCACCAAGCTGTTGTGCAGGTATCAAAGTCATGACTACAACTGCAGTGGAATTTTTTCATAGCTGCTACAGTTGCTGAGATATTGGCAAATTAGTGTTACAAGAGTTCCTTTTCAGCCCTATAGGGCTGCTGTATGGCTCCATAGTTATGTGTAAGTGGGAACAAAGGGTCCAGAGAGCCCAGGCTGCCACATGCCCATATATTAGTAAGTAAACATGGGCAGCTTGAATGGAGCACAGAACCTGAAGGGCCTACGCTCCTACCAACACATACCAGTTACCAGTTACATTAACTTTCTCAAAAAATAAGAAATTTCATTGCATAAAACTCTATTAATGCATCAGTTAGGGTTAAAGTGACAAAAATATGGAAATGAGATGTTAGAGTTGAGCTCATAACTCCCCCACCCTACCATGCCTCCCATCCTCCACACACCAGCAGGCATTGGGGTGTGCCATGCGGTCATTAGGCCTACCTCTCACCCCATTCTCCTACACTGTACCATGTCAGCCTGTTTATACAAGAAATGGGGTGAGTGTTGGACCTAACAACCCCTAGGCACACCCAAATGCTTGTTTGGTGTGTGGAGGATGGGGGTGTGTGGTGGTAGGGTAGGGGGTTAGGGGCTCAACCCTAACATCTCATTTCCATGCTTTTGTCACTTCAAACCTAACTGATGCATTAACAAAGTTTTTGCAATGAATATATACACACATGTCTGTGTCTACTGTTCTCAGCCTTTGCTGATTGTGTTGTGAGGCCTTTTGGCACAATGCAATTCTGCTTTAAGTTGAGCCAGTCCAAATTAATTCATGGGCAATTGCATATGCTTTGCATGATGCTTTGCATTATTGGGGTATGTGCAATTTGTGTTTTCCGATCACTATGGTTGGAATCCAGTTTGGAGCTGGGGGTATGATGACTCTTAATTAGTCTACCAAACTAATTAGACTTAGAAGAAGGCAAAGTGATGGGCTGGAACCATTGGCCCAAGATCAAGAAAAAATTTGTGCTTTTGGTTAAAACATTCCTTGTACCAATTTTTGTTGCATCTAAGTTACAGCGGCACCAGCTAGGATGCAGTGCAGTAATGCTGCAATATATCAAAAATGCTAGAGTGTACTGCAGGGAACAATGTAATTTAATGGCAGTTATGCCCTTTTCACATGCAGCATTGTGTGACATGTCATTTATTGCAAGTTACTGTGTTGCTCCACTGTACATTCTCCTCCAAATACACTGGCATTTTGCTTATGTAGTGGTTTTTTTTAGGTTGTTGGGAGATAGCCAGTTAAATCTGGCTTTAAGGAATTATATAAGCAGGGGAAATAAAGAGGGTGGCTTAGGAATGATAAACCCTTTTGAAATAGTATTTTCTTACTTTATTTTACTAAACTATTTTTGTTTTCTGCAGAAAATAACATTGGGTTCATTATGAAGATCTTGGTGTGACCCCCTGCTGAAGAAATGTGAAGTTGACAATAGGAGACAATTAGGAAGAATGATTAAACCTCTTCCAGACTATCTTATGTCTTGTTTTCAGAAAATCAGGCAATGGAAACGTACTTTTTTACAGGTCACTATTATGTTTAGGGCAACACTGTATGACTACTGTACATCTTAACCTATTTCTTTATAGGCCCCATCTATGATTTTGTACATAATATACCTCTGGCCAATATCACCACTCAATAATGTGATTCAAGGATTCTGGCCAAAATGTGAGTCCTGATTAGAGACGCAGTGAAATTAAATTCCACTGGTGAAGTGAAAGTGAAGTGACCACTTCAGGTTGTCTCTCCACTATGCGGGGTGGCCAATAGGAAAGGCTCTCTTCTCCTTGTAATTATTACTTCACATTGTCATTCTGCCTTAACACAAAGTAAGGTGGAGTGGCAACAATATTGGCAGCCCCCAGTGCCCCCCCACACACACAGTCACCAGAATAAATGTGCATCCCCAAAATGCTACTGTCTTGTGTCCAGAAAACTTCCCAGTGCAGACAAAGTGAAATTAGAGCACAACAAGAAATACAAAGCCTCCCAGAATTAATAGCACACTCAGTGATACACGCAGTGGAAATGGTCACATCACACACAGACACCAGAATTAATGTGCATACCCAAAATGCTACTGTCTTGTGTCCAGAAAATTCCCCAGTGCTGACAAAGTGAAATGAGAGCATAACAAGAAATGTGAAGTATCCCAGAATTAAAGACACACTCAGTCATGCGTGCAGTGGCCAGACAAAGTCACCAGAAATAATTTGCATTCTCAAAATGCTACTGTCTTGTGTTCAGAAAATTCCCCAGTGCTGACAAAATGAAATGAGAGCGTAACAAGAAATGCGGAGTCTCCCAAAATTAATGGTGCACTCAGTCACGCACACAGTGGTCACACACAGTCACCAGAAATAATTTGCATCCCCAAAATGCTACTGGCTTGTGTCCAGAAAATTCCCTAGTGCTGGCGAAGTGAAATGAGAGGGTAACAAAAATTGCAAAAAGTCTCCCAGTATTAATAGTGCACTTCGTCATGCGAGCAGTGGCCACACACAGTCACCAGAATGTATGTGCATCCCCAAGATGCTACTGTCTTGTGTCCAGAAAATTCCCCAGTGATGATGAAGTTAAATGAGAGCATAACAAGAAATGTAAAGTCTCCCAGAATTAATGGTGTACTGCAAATGCACAAACAGATTAAGATTGTGCTGCAAACTCCAGAGATGCAGAATCAGACACAAAGGCACAACAACACCTAACCAGTGCTCACAAGTCACAAATCCAAATCCAGAAAAGAACACCTTTTGCCAGTAGAGGGAGTAGTGCATGGCAGTAACAGTCCACTACCAGTAAAGATACCACAAAGCAGTATAGAAAAATTAATGCAGGTGCAGTGGACAGCAGGTTCACACTGCTGCAATTACTCTGGCACAATAAAAGTTGTCTGATTTAATGGTACACATCGCACACACACACACACTACAAGTATTGTGTAGCAAATTGAAAACCTTGAGCAATATAATGAAATGTTTTAAACAAACTGAAATTATATACTGCTTCACCACTACGATCAGCAAAAAAAGTCAAGAATTACTGAACATATTACTGTGTGTACATTAACACAGTTATACAAGAAAAATATAACCAAAACAGAAAGACTGCCTTTTTCTCCCAGTTAATCTACCTACACCACACATACAACCCTACCCCAAAGCACATTTCACAGTATGCAGACTATACACTTTGGAGAAATATTGCATGGTTATAAATTCACAATGTTACATTGCCACATAAGTGAGGTATCAAGACGAATTACTAGGATTTCTTTGTTCTCTTTTTTGAGGTTCTAAAAATATCTGAAGACCTGGCTAAAGCCTTCTATCCCTGATTCTATATGCACTTTAAAGGGATATAGTCTCCTCAGAACTAATTGCTTTTGCTCGGGGGAGGGTGCATTTTATTTCAAGGAAAACTTCAATCTCACCGCTCAAACTATGAAGGCCCAATATGCTTGCGAAGCCCTTCAGGCTGTTCTTGTCCTAGGGCCATCCTAGGACTGTTCCTGTTTTCAGTCTGCATCAATAACTTCCCTTCCATCTGCCAAACTACCAAAGTAGTACTTTACACTGACGATGTGGCCCTCTACTGCAGGGACACTAACCTGGGCACAATGTTCAATAATTTGCAGGCTGACTTCCTCAAACTACACACTTGGCTGTCTGCCAAAGGCATGGTTCTCAACTCCAAGAAGACCAAGTTTATGATCTTCTTTGCCCAAATAAAGCCTGCCCAGTCACGGGCTGATCCCTCTCAGGCAATTTTGGCAACACCATAGAATTAGTCTATGAATTAAACTACCTTGGACTGTACTTAGACCCTCACCTGACCTACAATATCCATATTACTAATCTCATCAAGGAAATCCATATGAGGCTTGGTCTCTTATACCGAATCAGAAAGCTCATTATCTCTGTCTCCAGACTATGCCTCACCAGCTCCCTTCTCCTGCCCATCCTTGATTATGGCTCTATTGTCTACCACCCCAACACATCCCCCCTTTTCTCCAAACTCAGGACTACATACAATAATATTGCACGCTTCATGTCCAGCCTCCCCTGCATGTCCCATCACTGTAGCCTCTATGCCTCCCTCAACTGGCTCACCCTTAATGGCAGGTTCAAACTTAAAATGCTCTTATTCTTATGCAAAATTCACTGTAATCTGCTGCCGATCAGTGTTAACTTCCTTTTACCCTTATCGCTTCCCAAACACAGTACAAGAGGGGCTGCCTATCATATCTTCATCACCCCTTTTTAACCACACTAGGCATGCACAGAACTCCATCACATACAAGGGCCCTATGTTTTACAATAAGCTGCCCCCTGAACTTCAGGCCTGTAGTGCAATTGGCTCATTCTCATCCTCCCTCAAGGACCACCTCCTCCAATCCATAGCCTGTGCGTGTTCCGGTAGGCAACCCCCGAAAGTCCACCAACCATTGAGACACTGTGCCTTAGAGTTTATATGTATCTGTATTTTGGCTCTATTGTTGTGTGCTCTGTATTTTATTTCTTTTCTTTTTCTTTTGTATTATTTATTTATGCCCCCTTCTAACCCAGCCCACTCCTTCTGGGAGCCAGGTCGTACCTTGTCACTGCTTCCCTGATCTCCCATCCATGTCCCTCACCACCACCTGTCCCGATGTATCACTTCATCAGGGGAGCCCCTTTCCTGTGAGGGAACTGGGAGCGAAGATCGAGGTGTCAAGCCAGTACCTCATGGCATCTTGGGTGGCATGAGGAGACTTGGGGGCTTCCCAGCTTTGTGGCCAGGGGAGGTGGGCAGCCGTCATCTGGCCAGCACAGGTAGCATTTTCTTTGTTCTGGTTGCCCTTCCCCTGTGGGAAGGCATGCCACAACATCATTGAGTGCCTGCACCAGTGGTGTGGTCACCCACACTGCAAAGAGCAGGGCCAGAACTGGCCACAAGGAGTCACTCCAAAGCAATGCCTTCGGAGCCCTCCCCCCAGGAGGAGAGCATCCAAGGAATGCTTTTGAACCCTCCCTGCCAGCCTCTGATCCTGATATCCCGGGCTCAGGCATGAACCTATGTTGCCAGCATGCTAGGTGAACCCCTATCACCTAGTGCCATGGAGCCAGCTGGTTTTCCTTTTTTCTAATCTAGATGATCCTGTCATATACACTGTTCCCACTGTAAATACCATAACATTTGCAAATATTGTTTTCACCTTTTTCTTTGTATCAGCAAATTTTTGTACCACTGGAAATTTGTAAAAATGGGCAGTTTTACTAACATACTTTCCAGTATAAAAAATAAAATTGAAATTGAAATTGGAACTCTAAAAAAATGTAATATCATCTGTGTCTACAATTCCCCTAAGAGTGATTTAAGTGGGTTAATGGACATCACACAATACCTGATATCCCTGAAGGAAAGATTAAAAAAAGATTTAAGGACATAGACAGAGTACAGAAGGTTCAGAGGAGGGCAACAAACATGGTACAGGGAATCACATCACATGTTCAATGAGGACAGGCTGAAGAACTTGAATATGGACTCCCTGGAGGAGAGGAGGGAGAGAGGGGATAAGATAGAGACATACAAGTACCTAACAGGGAGGAACAGTGCAGGAATACACTATTTTCCAGCGAAAAAATGTTCCAGGACTAGAGGGCATGGGATGAAGTTGGATGGAGGGTGATTCAGAGGAAACATGAGGAAGGAGTTCTTCACAGAAAGGGTGGTGGACACGTTGAACACCCTGCCAGAGGAAGTGGTGGGGGCTGAAACAATCACAGGATTTAAGAATGCATGGGATAGACATAAGGGAATCCTGGAGGTCAGGGGTAAAGGGTAACAGACTTCTAGAAAAACATAAAGGGAACTTACAAGCCTAAATGGGCAGACTGGGTGGGCCATAGGTCCTTATCTTCAGACAGTGTCTATGTATCTATGACTCCTACTGGGAGATTTCAACATAGAATGGCTCAGGAATAACTCAGGGATATTTGATTCTGCCCTGGGTAAGCTCCACCTAAGCCAGCTTATCTCTTGACTAACCAGAATATCACTTACTTGCGATCACCAGTCCCTCATAGACTTGATTCACTAGAATAGAAATGAATGGGCCCAAGCTTCAGGAACCCTGCCTGACTCCATCAGCAACCACTCGCCTGTTTTCTGCATCTGGAAGGCTCAAACCAGGAGCTCTCACCCAAAGAGGTACAATTTAGGGAGCTTTCTAAGCTGATCATTGGGACCGTAAATGCTGACCTTCTACAAACTGACTGGTCCCCATTATATCAGACATCTAATACTGAACAGTGTTGTGCGAAATTGGAAAATTTCGCTGGACAAAATATTTTGTGGAATTTGTGCATTTCGTGAAATATTTCGCCTGGTGAAATGCAAAATTTTGCCCACTGGGCGGGTGAAATTTCACCCTCGAACTGGCAAAATTTATGATAGCAGAGCAATTTCACCACCAGTGGGTGAAATTTCTCGATTTTGCCACCAGGCCCCCAATCCTTAAAAAAATAATCCCCTCCCCTGTCCCCGGTGTCAACTGGTCCCCCCGGCCGATCACTAGCTGAATTCAAATCAAGGGGACCCCCATCACCCTGAGCCCTAGCCTCAATCTTTGCAACAAAAAAATAACAAAAATCCCCATCCATGTCCTTGGTGCCTAGTGCCCCCCCCGGCTGATCACTGGCCAAATTCAAATCAAGAACCCTCCCTCCCCCAGTCACCCTGAGCCTCAGCCCCAAATCTTTGTTAAAAAAGCAATTCCCTCCCCGGTGTCTAGTAGACTCCCACCCTGTGTTAAGTCAGATCCCACCCGCTCCCTCCCAGTACCCCAGTCAGGTCACCAGCACAGCCTCCACTCACCACCATGGTCAGCAGCCCATCTGAGCACTTCAATGAATGAGCACAGGCGCTGAGCTCATTCATTGAGTGCTCAGATGGGCTGCCAGCCTTGGAGGTGACTGAGGGCTGTGCTGGATGGTCCATTGGGTACTGAGGAGAGCTGGGTGAGCTCTACTTAAGACAGGGTGGGGGAGTGGGGTCCGCTAGACACCAGGGACAGGTGAGAGGATTGTTTTTTTTTTACAAAGATTGGTAGGGTCGGGTCAGGGTGACTGGGGGAAGAGGTTCTTGATTTGGAATTTGTCCAGTGATCAGCCGGGGGGACACCACTAGACACTAGGGATATGGGAGGATTTTTTTTGAAAGATTGTGAGCCGGGGCTGAGGGTGACTGGGAAGGGAGAGTTCTTGATTTTTGAATTTGACCAGTGATCGGCAGGGGGGCACTAGAAACCAGGGACATGGAAGGTTTTTTTTGCAAAAATTTGGGGCCTGGACTCAGGGTGACAGGATGTAGGGTTCTCTTGATTTGAATTTTGCCAGTGATCGACTTTGAGGGGGACACTAGACACCAGGAAGGGGTATAAATTCAACAATGGCCATATATGGATGAGGGCGAAATTGCAAAATTTTGCCACAATTTTGGGCCAATTTCACAAGGCAAAATTGCCTTGCCAATTTCATGGCAATTTCGCCAGCAAAATAAAATTTTGCAACATCTCTAACATTGAGCTAGCCTTCAGTTTTTTTACATCCACCCTCCATGCCCTTCATGATAAACATGTTACCCTCATAAAGCGAAGGGTAAGAGTCACAGTGACAAAATGGTTGATGTAGTTGCAGCCATTAAAATGAGGGACACATCCTTGGTCAGATTTAAAAATACTAATTCTTCTGCTGACTGGGTAGACTACAGAAAACAAAGAAATAACTGTAAGAAAGCTAGATGTGCTGCAAAGAATGCTTACAACAAGCAGCTTCTCCAGGAATCTGTTAGAGATTATCATAATTTCTGGAGCCATATAAAATCTTTTATGGGGCAGGGCACCAACCTGACAATATCTGACATGACCCTTGATAGTATAAATTGTAATAATATTGTCACAATTGCAAATGCCCTCAACTCCCAGTTCTCCGACCTCTCCAGTTATACAAAGCTGACTGGTCTGGTCCTTGAATGTATCTCCAATGTAGTGTAACCAGACTCGTTTCCTCTTAACCTAAGGTCTGTTACCAAGCCTGAAGTATTATGTCTCCTGAAAGCCATTCTGGGGCTACGGTGGTGCTGGGTCAGATGGGCTACTATCCAAGTTCCTAAAAACTGCCATGCCACTCTTACCTGCACCGGTCACTAGGCTGTTTAACCTGTCCTTTACCATGGGGGCATCCCTATGCTCTGGAAGATTGTCAGGGTGGTACCTATTCATAAAAAGGGGGATTCCAAGTGCATGGAGAATTACCACCCCATAGCCATCTATCTGTGCTCAATAAGCTACTCAAGAAACTTGTGACTACCCAGGTAACTGAACGCCTCCAGCTGCATCACTCATTATCCCTGGCTCAAAATGGTTTCAGGTGTACCAATAGTAGAAACAGTGCCCTCATCCAATTTACTAATGATGTCAAGATGGCCATGGATAGAGGCATGACTACAGAGGCAGTTTTCATTAACTTAACCAAGGTGTTTGACCTTGTGGACCACTCCTTGCTGCTATCTAAACTGATTGCCTTGGTCTTCTCATCAGTTGCTACTTCCTGGTTTGTGAGCCAAGTCACTGGTCGGCAGCAATTCATAGAAATAAAGAGAATCAAATCTGACCTTCCCCCCATTAAACCTGGGGTCCCACAAGGATAAATGCATGGTCTTTTACTGTTTACCTGCCCACAGCAGCTGCTTCGTGCTCAACACCACTTTATGCAGATGACATGGTACTGTATGTGACGAGTCCCATTCCTGTGGGTCAGGCTCACTAAGCTCACAATGCCCACCATTAATTGCAATCCATGATGGGGGGGCAGGAATACCCTCCTCATCCTTTAGACTGCTCGCCAAAATCATGACTGCACCTCTGTCACGAGGATCTTGGGCTTTCCTCTAGCTCTGGATAAGAGCACATTACTAGTCTCAAATCTTGTGGCCCAATATGAACCCCTCCTTGGCCAATTCACAGAGGACCAGGACCCAGGCATCACACTCTCTTGGGATAGCAGTGTAACACCTGATTTGGCCTTCTCGCTACAGGACATGCAACAACCTGGTTCAAAATATTTGTACACTCTGGTATTTGTCCTATCCTTCCAGATGTCCCTTCCAGACCCTTTTTCAGTTTGGTTGCTTATGGTATGACCCCTTTTGGCAATAACAGTTTTCACAGATTACTAATACTGTTTTCACAATTCACACACAAATTACCTCATGCAGGCAGAATTTCTTTAGAAAAACAAAAATGTTTACTAAAATAATTAAATAAATGTAGTTACAACTAAAAGAGAACATATACTAATTTAGGTAACAGTATATGAAACAGAATGGGAAAAATATACAGAAAAAAGCATTAAAACTTATTAGCTAAGTCTACCTGAGATATGAAGATTTCAAAGTCCAGAGAATCATTGGTTTGCAAAATATTGCAGTTGTTCTGTAGCAGCCTTTGGTTCTTAGGCAGTCTCTATGCTGACAGGTATTCTCTGTGGTCAGGAGAGGGTCCAAGCAAAATGTGTGTCCAAATGCCCTGAGCTGGGGGTTTAAATACCCTTCTATAACCTTGCAGTGTCATCAACTCCCAGTTCATATCAATGACTCTGTTTGGCCAGGAGATGTCTCTTTTAGGCAAGAAGACGGCACCGCTACGCTGTTTCCAAAATTTCCAAACATATTAAGAATAAGATTCTGAGACCTATAAGTAGCATGGATATGACATTTCAAAGTTAAACCCTTTGAAATTCCCTGTAGAACATTGGCACCTGTAAGATAAAATTAACACAGGTTCTCAAGGAAGTATGTTCCTGTCCTGTTACCTCCTAAAATGTAGCGTATTGAAAGAGCTTCCTTAGATCAAAGGATTCTGCTCCTGAGTGCATGGGTTTTATGACATACAAATGTGTGTTTGTATATCTCTTTTAAAAAAAAATGGGAATGTAATTTCAGTTCCTGGCAAACAGCTGCCTTCAGGTCAAAAGAAGGTCAAACCTTTTTTTTTCTTTAAATCTAGTCTTTTCGTACATATATATATATATATATATATATATATATATATATATATATATACACACACACACATATATATATATATATATAATATATATATATATATATATATATATATATATATATATATAACATAGAAACATAGACTTTGATGGCAGATAAGGACCACTTGGCCCACCCAGTCTGCCCATTTCCCTACCTACTGGATAAGCTGCAGATTCTAGTTAACCAACAGCCTACTTCCTGCCACCCCTCACTACAATTGCCTTATGTCTGTTCCATGCATGTTTAAATTCCCCCACTGTTTTAGACCCAACAACCTCCCCATGAAGGCAGCTCCATGCATCCACCACTCTCTCCATAAAAAAAAATTTTCGTCACATTACCCCTGAGCCATCTCTCCTCTATCTTTAAATTGTTCCCCCTTGTTCTTACTCATCTCTTTTTCTGAAAGATGCTACCCTCCTGGACTTTGTTGATTCCCTTGAGGTACTTGAATGTTTCTATCATGTCCCCCCATCCCTCCTTTCATCAAGGGTATACATATTAAGCTCTCTCAGTTTCTCTTCATATGATTTCTGATGGAGACCCTGCACCATTTTAGTTGCCCTCTTCTGGACTGCTTCCATCCTGTCTATGTCCTTGCATAGATGAGGTCTCCAAAACTGCACACAGTACTCCAGATGGGGTCTCACCAACTGTCTGTACAGAGGGATAACCACTTCCCTTTTTCTACTTGTGATGTCCCTTCCTATGCATCCCAGTATCCCCCTGGCTCTTCTTACTGACCTCTCACATTGCTTACCAACCTTTAGATCATCTGGTATGACTACGCCCAAGTCCCTTTCCATTTTTGTTGTTGTTAGTACCTCCCCTGCTATTGTGTACTCTTCTCCTGGGATTTTGTTTATCAGGTGCATAACTTTGCACTTCTTTGCATTGAATCTAAGTTGCCATATGTCTGACCATTCCTCCAACCTTGCCAAGTCCCTTCTCATCCTTTCTACCCCCCCTTGTATATCAACTATGTTACAGAACTTTGTATCATCTGCAAAGAGGCATACCTTTCCCTCCAGACCCTATATATGAATATGCATATATATATATAGGGGATATGACATGGCCTGACTGAAGATATCATATTTATCTTCACGAGATGCCAGTGATATCATGATATCTCACGAGTGGCGAAGCCACGAGTGAGATATCTTGATGTCACTGGCCTCGAGTGAAGATAAATATGATATCTTCAGTTAGGTCATGTCATATTCTGTTTATACAACATAAGTTTTGGGTCCAATCCAGCACAACTCCCCACATGACCCCCCTCAATACAATCAACCACATAGAGGTGATGGCAATGCCAACATAACCCTCTGGCAGTTGTAGTTTAAAAAATAGCTGTTTGATGCTGTAATTTCATAGTCATTTAAAAAACCTTATTTGGTTGACCCTGCCATGCTCCCTCCTAACACAATGTCTCTTACCCCCCCCCACACACACACACAAACACAGAGTATATATGGTATTTAAATGTATCATGTGGTTAATTCTGCCATGTTCAAGTTATTACAAAAAACATATCTGGTTGAAGCTGGCATTGTAGAAGTGATTAAAAACATATCTGGTTGATCCTGCCATTAGTTTTAATCAAATTAGTATTTTTAATATGTATCTGATTGATCCTGCTACTTACTGCACTTTCGTTTCTCCCCCAAACCTTCGTGACAGAGCGCTAGCTACACTGATACATTATGTGGTGCCAGACGTTTACTACAAGGCACGTTGTGTTACCACATTTAGAAACTGAGGATAAAAACGACTCTTACTGTTGGTTTTTTCAAACTAAGTGCATACTGTAGAGACTGCACAGCGAGTGTTCACCGCTTCAGCTTCGGCACTGCAGAGGGAAGCACAAGCAAGTGTTGCTATGGCAACACTCGCTCACTCACTCGCGCTTCTGTCTGCTGTTCTGAAGCAGGGGACACTCTAAGAGTCTCTACACTCTGCAGTCTTTCAAGGATGGCAAGGCAAACAAACAGTGACACGACGAGGATAAAAGTAATGATTTTCTGAAAGTGGTAACACAGGGTGCCTTGTAGTAAACGTCTGGCACCATGTCAAGTATTAATGCAGATTACACTCGGTCACGTTGCGTCATGTTTCGGGGGAGAAAGCGAAAGTTCAGTAAGTGGCAGGATCAACCAGGTACATGTTAAAACTACTGCTTTGTTTAAAAGTGATGCCAGGATCACACACTTTTTAAATGCCTTCTATAATGGCAGGATCAACCAGATAGATGTCTGAGAAGCGTTGGGGTTGGGGGATGCTTACAGGTGACAGCACTGGAAAGTGAAAGTTTCACTAATTAGGATGACGTACAGGAACATAGAGGTATCTCCATGGCATATAGGAACATGGAGATATCACTATGACGTATAGGAACATGGAGATATCAGTGATATCTTCACTGCCTGTCGGAGATATCACTTTTTATCCATTCATGTATCCCAAAACATGTGTTGTATAAATATATATATATGCATATATATATATATATATATATATATATATATATATAAATATATAGACACACACACACACACACACACACACACACACACACACACAGAGTGATGTCCCCAGGATGAAACCTAATTCTGCAGCATTTGTAGCACTGTATAGAATGTTGTAAAGAGACCCATTGAATAGCACATTAATGAAGAGTTCTTTTGTCATTCAGGAAATGTGACACTGCCAGGATGAAGTGAATGCCACAGTTTCCTGCATGACAAAAGGGACTAATTGCCATTGAAATTACATTTTTTTATTCAGTAGGTCTGCTGCAGCATACTGCAGAGTTCTTTAAAATGGTTTTCATCCCAGGTGACGCCACTGTAAATATACATATACATATACACGCACACACATATATATACACACAGTACATAATATCTACAAATAAGGGCTAGCAGCTGGGCAGCTTGCCATACTGTATGCTAGTGCAGTGGATGTATCTGACATAGATTCAAGGCTTAATGTTGATTTTGGGTTCATTCACTTCTGGCTAAATTACAATAGAGTTGTCATGAACACCAAAAAAACACTTGCCATGCTTTTTGGCTCAGTGCCTAGAATCAGGGCCTTTTCCTCCACCCTAGCTGTCTTCTGTCCAGCGGACTCCCCTCTAGAAATAGTAGACTCCTTCAAGTACCTTGGAGTCACCTTAGACCCAGTTCTGGATTTTAGCCTACACCTGTCCACTATTTATAAGGCTGTAAACATGAAGCTTGGCCTCGCCTATAAAATTTGGCATGATCTTCCTGTAGCCACTAGGCAGACCATTGTCCAGGGTGTCCTACAGCCTAGTCTTACTTATGGGCTGACATCCCATATGGAGGAAAACAAAGGGGTCTTAAGTAAATGAATCACAAGTTACAATAACATAGAAACATAGAAACATAGACTTTGATGGCAGATAAGGACCGCTTGGCCCACCTAGTCTGACCATTTCCCTACCTAGAGGATAAGCTGCAGATCCTATTTAAAAAACAGCCTATTTCTTCCTACCTCCCACAAAAATTGCATTATGCCTGTACCATGTATTCTTGAATTCTCCCACAGTTTTAGACCCCACAACCTCCTCAGGAAGGCTGTTCCATGCATCCATCACACTCTCTGTGAAAAAATACTTCCTCACATTGCCCCTGAGCCGTCCCCCTCTATCTTCAAATTGTGTCCCCTTGTTCTTGCACATCTCTTTTTCTGAAAGACGCTACCCTCTTGGACTTTGTTGATTCCACTGAGGTACTTAAACGTTTATATCATGTCCCCCTTTCCCTCCTTTCCTCAAAGGTATGCATGTTATGCTCCTTTAGTCTCTCCTCGTATGGCTTCTCTTGCAGACCCTGCACCATTTCAGTTGCCCTCCTCTGAACTGCCTCCATCCTGTCTATGTCCTTGTGGAGGTGGGGTCTCCAGAACTAGACGCAGTACTCCAGATGGGGTCTCACCAACTGTCTGTACAGGGGGATAACAATTTCCTGTTTTCTGCTGGTGATGCCTCTCCCTATACATCCCAGTATGCCCCCAGCCCTCCCTACCACCTTCTCACATTGCTTGCCAACCTTACGGTCATCTGATATGATTACCCCCAGGTCCCCTTCCATTTCTGTTGTTGTTACTACCTCCCCCCCCCCATTGTGTAATCTTCCCCTGGGTTTTTGTTTCCCAGGCACATTACTTTGCACTTATTTGCATTGAATCCAAGCTGCCATACTTCTGACCATTCTTCTAACCTTGCCAAGTCCCTTCTTATCCTTTCCATGCCTCCTTGTGTATCAATCATGTTGCAGATCTTTGTGTCATCTGCAAAGAGACACACTTTTCCTTCCAGTCCCTCTGCAATGTCACTTATAAAGACATTAAAAAGGACTGGACCCAGTACTGAACCCTATGGCACCCCATTAGTAACCCCTCTTTCTTCAGAGTGGACTCCATTTACAATTACCTTCTGAGTCCTGTGGTTCTGCCAATGTTTTACCCAGGCTACCACCCTGTGATTCACTCCCAGGCTAGTTAATTTGACTACTAATCTTTTGTGTGGGACTGTGTCAAATGCCTTGCTAAAGTCTAGGTAGGCCATGTCCACAGCCCCTCCCTGGTCTACTACTTTGGTCATCCAGTCAAAGAAATCAATTAGATTCGGCTGACATGACCTACCTGCTGTAAACCCATGCTGCCTTGGGTCCTGTGCCCCACTGGCCTCTAGGTACTCAACAATTCTTTCCTTCAGAAGTGATTCCAACACTTTCCATACCACAGAGATCAAACTGACAGGTCTGCAGTTTCTTGCCTCTGTCTTGGTCCCACTTTTGTGAAGGGGAATCACATCAGCCTTCTTCCAGCCCTCAGGTACCACACCATCCTCCCATGATTTGCTAAAAAGGGTAGCCAGTGGTGTAACTAGTTCTCTGCTCAATTATTTTAGAATTCTAAGGTGAATTCCATCTGGCCCCATTGCTTTGTCTACCTTCAGTTTTAGAAGTTATTTCAGAACCCTTTCTTCTGTGAAAGGACTGGGATTGACCCCCCTCTCCAGAGTGCTTCTGTTAATTGGATTAGGCACCTCCCCCGCTTCATCTTTTGTGAATACTGAATGAAGTATTCATTCAGTATCCCTGATTTTTCACTGTCACTCTCTGCCCACCCACCATCCATGGGATTGACCCCCCTCTCCAGAGTGCTTCTGTTAATTGGATTAGGCACCTCCCCCGCTTCATCTTTTGTGAATACTGAATGAAGTATTCATTCAGTATCCCTGATTTTTCACTGTCACTCTCTGTCCACCCACCATCCATTCTATTCAGCCTCACTATCCCTTACTTTGTCTTTCCATGTTCCCTGATATACCTATGAAAGGTTTTACCCCCCCCTTCTTAACTGAATTGGCTATCTTTTCCTCAGTTTGTGCCTTTGTTATTTTGACTACCCTCCCTGCTTCCTTCTGCCTTAACTGGTACAGTTCTCTGTCCTACTCCCTCTGTGATTCCCTATACATCCTAAATGCTATCTTTTTCTCCCTAACCTTCACTGCCACTTCTTTTAAGAACCATAGTGGCATTTTCTTTCATTTTGATTTATTTTCTTCACACAAAGGCTTGTTGCCTCTGTGATGGCAGTTTTGTTATTTCCCCATTGCTGCATCACCCCTCCTTCTAGCCTATTTGCTAGTGCTTTTCTAAGGCACTTTACCATCTTGCCAAAGTCAGCCCTCCTGAAGTCCAGAACCCTCACTTTTGTATGGCTTGACTCTGTAGCTGAGTTTATCGTGAACCACACTGTTTGGTGGTCACTTGTTCCCATATGGCTACCCACTTCTAGATCTGAGATCCTCTCACTGTCCCCATTTGAGAGTACGAGGTCTAAGATTGCTCCCTTATGAGTAGGTTCCAAAACTAGCTGTCTGAGGCATGCCACCTGAAGGGCATCAAGAATGGCCCTGCTTTTGGATGTGGCTACAGCAAAGGTGCTCCAGTTAACATCTTGCATATGAAGGTCCCCCATCAACAGTATCTTCCCTTCCTCTGCCATCCTAAGTATGCCTTCTATCATATCCTTGTCCATTCCTTCCCCCTGACACGGGGTCTGTATACAACCCCTGTGCGGATTGTGGTGCCATTTTTAGTCTCTAAGGTGACCCACAGTGCTTCCTCTCCTCCCTGTTTACTCTTTTGTTCAGTTGTTTTTGTCCCTTCCCTTACATAGAGAGCTACTCCCCCTTCTGCCCTCCCTGTCTCTCCTGTAGGTTGTGTATCCTGGTATGTTAACATCCCAGTCATGGTTCTCTGTGTACCATGTTTCTGTGACTGCTACGATATCCAGGCATCCCTCTTCCATCTAGGCCACCAGTTCAGGTAGCTTGTTGCCAAGACTATGGGCATTGGTACTCATTACCCTCCATTTCTTGATGGCCTTACCCCCTTTTTGCCCCATCCCTGTCCTTATTGCATTTGTCACTTTCTCCATTTACCCCTGTGCTTCTCCCTATTGACATCTCTATGGTGGTGTCTACCTCACTTAGTAACCTGATTTTTTTGGGGGGGCTAGGATTTCTCTCCTCATTTCCAGTGCCTCCCCCTTGGCTAGTTTAAATGCTTGCCAATGAAGTATTAAAACTTATCACCTAGGATCCTGGTTCCCCTCCTGGACAGATGCAGACCATCACACCAGTATAAGCCTGCATCCCTCCAGGTGGACCCCCAGTCCCCAATGAAGCAAAATCCCTGAGCTCTGCACCAGTTTTTCATCCACTGATTGAATCCCATGGTGTGGCGCACCCTAGCCTCATCTGTTCCATAGACAGGCACAGCTCCAAGAAGGTTACCCTGTGTGCTATTTGTCTATGGCCCCCTCCCCATCTCCACACATGCTTCTTGCACTGCTCTGATCCCTTTCTTAGACAGGTCATTTGCTCCTAGGTGGACAATGACATCCAGCTCCCTCCCCTGTGCAGCTGCTCCTGCTATCCTGAGGATTCGCTCCCTGTCCCTCCAAGCCATGGTGCCAGGCAGGCACCTTACCTCCCTCTCCTCCCCATTTCTACCTTACTAACAATGGGTCCCCACCAGGAGTTGTTTCCTTCCCTGTGGGGTCCCATGCCACCCTCCTGTGGGGTCTCCTTTGTAGAGGTTCCTAGCATCCTCCTTGGTCTCCACTGTGGGTGACTCCATAGAGGAACCACACTTTTCCAGAACAGCACAGAAATTGTGGAGAGGTACAACTGGAGGGATGCACCTCTGTTCCACCACCCTCACCCTCCCTGAGCCCACTGTGGTCCAACCTCTCTTCTTTCTTGGCAACTTCTGAGGCATTGGCAGTGACCCTAGTGGTCCCTGGGTGGGAGAGGAGGTCCCACAAATCCTGGCCAACTCAGCCTGGAGATGAGCAACCTCTTCCCTCAGCCCAGATAAGTACCTGCAGATGGGACAACACTGTATCCTCCATAACATCTCCCGGAAGACTGCTGTTCCACAGCCACTGCACTGCACCACTCTCATCATGTCTTTTTTCTGGGCCCCTAACTGTTGTTTGGAATATTTACTCTTTCCTCTGTTTATTTATTTATTTTTTCTCTCCTTACTTACTTACTGCCTCTGTGCCCTTTTAGATCCTGATCTTTCTGTTCTGAGACAAGAAGTTCCTATATTTCTCAGTAGTCTCCTCACTTACTCAGAGTCAGACCTCCAGCAGCTGGGGGGGGACGGAGAGCTACTCTTGCCCTTCTAGGATGGTAAGTCTTTGGTGGCTCTGTGATCACTGACTTCCTGCTCCCAAACAGGAAGTTCCTATTGTCAGTTAAATCCCGTGCCTATAAAAGTAGAACTGGTTTAGGGTGTGGGTAGAGGGGACAGAAGAATGGCAATATAGTCCCAGTAGAGAAGTTTTAGTTATACCAGTAGCTCCTTCCTCCTGGTGTTCTATCTGTTCTCTGGTAGAAGCTATATAGGGCAGTGTTTAAATCTGGTTTTAACCTGGCTCCTTCTAGCTAAGCCAATCCCCCTACTTTGCAAATCTTTCTACACTTAGTTAATTTCACAGGTAACAATTCCCTTCTGACACCTGTGACAAGCACCTAGATAAGTACACAGATAACACAGATAACAGATGACAATTTACTTCAACTACCTCTGACAAACACAGTAACTCTTTTTTTTAACCTAAATTGAAGGTCCCAGTACAAGAGTTCTAGTTCTTAGTCCCAGTAGAGAAGTTTTAGTTATACCAGTAGCTCCTTCCTCCTGGTGTTCTGTCTATTCTCTGGCAGAAACATCTGTCACTTTGCTGTCTTTGCACCCAGACTTATCCATCACTCTGCCCTCTACTCAAGCAAGGGTTGGCTCCCCCCCTATCATTTAAACATTGCTGGCTATACCTTTGGTAATATTATTAGAACTGATACACCAGCTACACTGGCCAGTTTGGTAACACACACCTCTCAAGCCTACCTATTGAGCTCTACTGATAGGTCTGTACTGGCTATCCCAAAATATTCCACTAAGATGGGTGAATAGGCCTTCTCAGTATTTGCTCCCAAATTATGGAACTCCCTCCCTATGCCTCTAAGATGCTTGCAGTCTCACCAAGTTTTTAAGAAAGAACTTTGTAAGTTCCTTTTGTGAAATGATATGTGTATGTGTAATTGATCCATCATAGTCATACTTACCTTGGCTTGCATTTCTACCACATGGCACTTTTGCACTTACTATAGTTGCCTTTTATATATCTCTCTGAGCAGCTTATTGTTTTCATGCCTTTCTGTGTTTTTACCAGACCCTATTGATGTCTGTTGTTTTTTTTATTAACTTTTGTATGATTAATATTACTGTTTCATCTGTCTGTAACTCTCAGTTTAGTACTATTGAAATTGTTGTTTAATTTTATCTGTAACTCTCCTGGATCATGCTTGAAAACAGGCAATGCTTTTATCTAATGCACCAACCCAGTCAACAAAAACTAAATAAATAAATACATTTTGTTATTATTTGAAATTTTCTATGTTTTGAAAATCAAATCAAACTTTATTTGTTAAAAGTGCTTTTCTAAAATCAAGGCGCTTGTACATAATTAATTGAAATAAATCAATAAATAATAATTACAATTAATTAAAATCATAAATACAACAAGTTAAAACTCATAACAGTGGCACTAAAAATCAGTGTACACTAGGCTAGAAAGAAACATCTTCAAAGCCACTTTGAAGCTTTGGACGGACAGGCAATCTCGCACCTGATGAGGTAGAGAATTCCACAGGGTTGGGGCCATAAAACTAAAAGGCCTGGCCCCAGATGTCTTTAAATGAACCCTGTGAATCTCTAGCAATCCCTCATCAGTGGATCTGAGAGAGAGAGAGAGAGAGAGAGAGAGCAGGAGGGACAGTAGTGATGAAGGAGACCTTGCAAGTAACCAGGTCCCTGGTAGTGTGGGGCCTTATAGGTCAGCAAACAGACCTTGAAAGTGATCCGCCACCATACTGGCAGTCAGTGCAGTCCATGTAGAACAGGCATTATATGACTGGTCCTAGATGTACCAGTCAGTAGCCTGAGTGCCATATTCTGCACGAGCTGCAGGTGAAGAATAGCAACCCCCGGTAACCCAAGGTAGAGGGCATTGCAGTAGTCAAGGTAGGAGGTAACAACGGTGTGGACAAAGGTTGGAAAATCATCGGAAGGAACCAGGTGCTTCACCCAGCTGATATTCCTCAGATGGTAAAAAGAGGTTTTGACAACTGCTGACACCTGAGATTTAAGTGTCAAACAGTCATCAAATATAAAGCCCGGTTTCCACACCTGGTCTGAGGTAGTTAGCAGAACACCCCCAAGCCATAGACCTGAAGGTGGTCCCACCAACAAACCCACCTCCAAGCGACCTGGATCCACAGCCAACACTTCAGTTTTTTCTGGGTTTAACCACAGGCAACTCACATTCATCCAATCCTGGATTTCGGTGAGACAGTTCTTAAAAACCGAAGTAGCAGCATCCTGGCCAGGCACAAATGACATGTACAACTGAGTATCATCTGCATAGCAGTGAAAACTTAAGCCATACTATCTAATAATCACTTCCAATAGCAGCATGTACACCACAAACAACACGGGTGCCAAAATAGAACCCTGCAGCACCCAGCAGGATAGAGGGAGTGATGCCAAAGAAAAAATCCCAGACACCGCTCTTTGAGTCCTACCCTCAAGGAAAGATCAAAACCATCTGAGAACTGTACCAGACAGTCCACAGATAAGCCACAGGTGCTCCAGCAGCACACCATGGTCTACAGTGTCAAATGCCACAGATAGATCAAGAAGGACTAAGATGGAAAGGGTCCTACGATCTCTCGCTATTAGGAGGTCATTTAGTACCTGGACAATGGCTGTCTTGGTACTATGTCTCTTCCTAAATCCAGACTGGAGAGAATCATAGACATTGTGGCTGGTCAAATGATCATCCACCTGTGATGCAACCACCTTCTCAATAACCTTACCTACAAAAGGCAGGTTAGAGACAGGCCTGTAGTTAGCCAGACAGTCTGGGTCCAAGGAGGACTTTTTAAGAAGGGGCCGAACCACAGCCTCCTTCAGAGGATCAGGAAAGAACCCCCTCTCCAAAGACATCCAGACTATCTCGGCAAGGACTGGACCAATTTTATCCACACAGCCCACTAGGGGACGTGTGGGGCCTGGGTCCAAACTACAGTTGGTTGGATGCAATGACTGAATGACCATCACAATGTCACTGAACGTGAGGAGGCTGAAGTCAAACCACAGAAACTGGGTGTCCAACATCTCCTGCCAACCACCACAGCACCCATTAGAGAGGGTCAAGTGGATGACGATGATTGTGGGAACCTTATCTGAAAAGAATTGAGCAAACTCCTCACACCGTTCTTGAGAAAAAGCACTTCCAGGCTGAAGACAGATTGAATTGCACAAACTGTCCACAGTCTGGAAAAGCTGAGCTGGTCAATTCTGTGGGCAGCAATTTCCCTGGACAAGAATTCTGCCTTCTTATGGATAATTGCTGATTGATAGACCACATGGTGGTCCATCAAACTAAGTCTGTCACACTCCAGTCCCAATTTCTGCCAACACCTCTCTAGCCTTTGTCCCACTCTCCTCAACTCCCTCAAAGTTTCATCAAAACAAGGAGACCTGGGATGAAGAGTGAGGGGACGAACATGAAAAGGAGCAATGGAATCCAGGGCCCCTATCACTGCCTTATTATAGGCAAGTACCAGGTCCCCTGGATCCAGGCATTCACTCAGTAAACCTGACAGATCCAGTGCCGCCATCTGGCCATCTGAGAAAACACCCCTCAAAAGGTGGTACCAGACCATCTATGTAGGGGTTGACCTACTAGGGGTGGCCTCGAAACTGAACCCAATGGTATGATGGTCAGACCACCCAACTGGTTCCACCACCAAATTGAATATCTCCATCCCCAGGAGAAATACCAAGTCCAATGAATGACCACCAATATGGGTCGAGGAGGAAATAACCTGTGTGAAGCCCAGCAAATTGATTAGCTGGAGGAAGTCCTGACCAAACTGCGAGAGTTCATTGTCGACCCATGCATTCAAATCCCCCAGGATCAGCCATCTGTGGGATCCCAATGTCAGTTCGACAATGAAGTCTGCAACTTCCCACAGGAAAACATTCCCATCTCCTGGTGGATGGTAGATGAGAAGTATCCTGCACCCCACACCCTCCCCCATGATACAGTCAAAGGAGTTGGTAGTTCCCAGTGGTACCTCCATTAGGCTCAGTTCTGATCTAAAACAGATGGCAACACCCCAATCCCTACAATCCATCCTCAGGCGATGTATTACCAAGTACCCTGCCGGAATTGTTGATGCCAAAACTGGGCCAGCAATCTCATCCAGTCAGTGATGCAAGCCAGGTCAGATGATCCAACAAGATCTACTGTTATCGTGGCCTTGTTCTTAATAGACCTGGCATTGCATAACACTACCCAAGTAGGATGAGAACCCAAGGAAGACCATGTTACCTGCCTGCTACAAGCAGAGCCCTTGGGTATAGGAACCAGACAGGAAGGACCCCATTCCTGGATCCATTTCACCCCAGGGTGTCTCCTTGTCACCACTATTCCAATCCGCCAACTCTTTTCCATTCCATCTCCAGGCCCATCCTCTGTCCTCCTCCTTTTAGCAATCCCCAAAGCCCTACACCATCTATATACCTCTGGTGACAGTGAAGGACAAGAAAAAGGCCAGTGGTCCCTAATCCTGGAGGGGAAATAATGCCTGACTGTCCTTATACCTTCCCAACACATTTTCACCACACTCCACAAACACTACAGCAAACAACCATAAAACACAAACAAACCCTCTCCACAATCAAACACTCAATATCCAAACACAACCACTCAAATCAGTCTCTCAGCTTCCACACCACATTCACTAACCTAACAAATCAAATTATATTGACAGAGGGAAAGGGTACAAGATTAATCAAAATCAAATAGCAGTATGAATGTTCAGAAATTGAGAGAGCAGTCACAGTCAATCTCTCAGTTTAAAAGGTTTTTTAGTGTCTAAAGAGCTCCCACCTCTTAAGACAAACCAGGAAATGCCAAAACAGGTCCAACTGTCACTATAAACCTGATGGCCACAAGTTCACAGAGGGTCTAAGCAGTTCCCGGCTCTCGATTTCAAAGGTTTAAAAATGAAACACTCCCACCTTTAGGATGTAACCCAAAAGCCAGACAGGTTCAGCTCTCACCCAAACTGGCCCACAACTTTAGGGAGAGGATTCCCACCATAAGTCCAACACCTGAGTCCTTTGCATAGATCTTCTTTAAACGTCCAAATGAAGCAGATTCCTTAGTTAACTGGTACCACTCAAGTCCTAACCCCCACCACTGCCTTCACAGTCACCGGGGTTGGCTCGAGCAATTGTGCCACACAGACTAAGCAAGCAGAGGCCCCCCAGCTCACACCCAGGAAATAGCCACCCCCCCCACTTGCCGAGCCCACAGCTACAGCTCCCAGGCTAGGTCAGCCCACCAGCCAACCCCCGGGCCACTTGGGAGACAATGGCAGGTCCTGTCCACCCTTCAGCAGGCCACACACCAATGCCTCTTGCCCAGCTCAACAGTGAGCAAACAATCAAGAGGCCACACTCCCAGGTGGGCCAAGGGGGGAATCGCCAATCACAAATCCCCTGAATATTCCAAAACTCCCGCTTCTCCTGGCTAAGGGATGTCCCCACTTAATGATCTTCTGTAGCGGGGGGTACTACTCCCGTTTCAATCCGAGCACCAAACAGCTCACACCACAGTCCGACTCTCCAATGTCTGATTCTCCATGGGTCCCGCTGCTACAGTTCCCTCCTCCAGGACACCAGCTCTCTGCTCTGAATCCTCTCCTCTACTCCTCAGGTCTCCTCTGATCATCTACCCACACTCCAGGCAGGTAAGAGAGCCCAGACTGATCAGACATCCAATTTTGTTATTATTATCCAGTACAATGTCTTAGGGCACTGGATAAAACAAAGGGAAATAAGAATAAAAATTGGGTTTCCTGTCTAAACTCCAGAAAAGCCCTCTCTAAGCCTGTTCATGTCACTAGGACCGTGCTAACTCACTTAACTTCCCTAACTTACTGCCAAAATTAATTATACTAACTAAACCAACAAACAAACTAAAATGAAACAAAAATAAACGAAAGCAAAACAAAATAAACTAAAAACAGAACTAAAAATGAAGCTAGTGCTACTACGTGTTGTGGACTAGCCCAGCGTAGCTGCCATCACTAGATCGCCATGGATCAGTTACAATGTTTGTGATTTTGATTTTGTTTGTTGTTGACTATTATTTATTTTAATAAAACATTCCCATTCTTTCTGAGATGTGCCATGGCTTTTTTCACTTCCACCTGAACAACCACGAGAGCAGGCAGGAAGTACCTCATTTTAACATCTTATCCAGAACATGGCACCTAAGTAGTGCAGTACCCCCCTCATACTATACTACAGGAGGAACCTGTTAGATGAGTAGTGGCTTTCATTTTTATCAAAAGATATATTAGAGTGCTGTAAAAATGTTTTGAAAATGAGCCCCACAGACTTGTATGGGGTGCATCCCCCCATGCTCCCTGGTTAAACATTACAAAACTGTGGAGAGCAGGGGCAGAGTAGGTGGTCCAGGAAGTGGGAAGGGATCAGCTGGTTGGCAGTTCAGCCAGAATTATGATCCCTTCACAAACTGTATAGAGTGCAATAAAAATTATAATTTTAGCACAGATGGGCTGTAGCCACCCCAGAGTACCAGGCTATGAAGCCCAAAAAACTATTTAAATATATCACACATTTACTTTAATCTCCAGTGTGCATAATGTGTTTAATGCTGCATGTGTTATGTACTGTAGTTGAAAATAGCTAGTTTGTGGTAGAAAAGGGTTTCAACAAGAAAATGTATAAACATAAAAACATATGAAAACGCAGGCAGATACAGGTAATATGGTCTATCAAGTCTGCTCGAATGTGCAGCTCCCAGTCAAATCTATTGCAGCTGCCCCCCTCCCCTTCCTCGTCCATCTGATTTACCACCCAGATCACCGACTCCCCCGTCCCCAGCTTCTCCTCAGTTTTCACCTTACATTTGACCCTGTCCCAATCCCTCTTCAAACTGCCAACCATTTTCACTGATATCACCTCCTCTGGCAGCTCCTTCCACCTCACTACCACCCTTTCCATGAAACAGTACCTCCTCATTTCCCTCTTGAATCTACCCTCCTCTAGTTTCAGACGGTGCCTCCTTGTGTTCCTTCCTCCCCTGTAATCTGAAAATGCCCTTGGTACTAACCCTTTTTATGCCCTTTAGGGACTTGAAGGTCTCAATCATATCTCCTTTGCCCCTTCTATCCTCCTGGGAATACATGTTGACCTCCTTCATTCTTTCCTCATATGGTCTGTCCTCTAGTCCAAGGATCATCTTTGTCACCCTACGCTGCACCCACCCTTCCAGTAGTCTGACGTCCTTCTTTAAATAGGGGCACCAGAACTGCTCACAATACTCCATGTGCAGTCTCACCAGTAATCTGTACAGTGACTGGATGACTTTCTCTTTCCTAGAGGTGATTCCTCTTACAATGCACCCCAGCATCTTATTAACTTTGGCTGCTGCCTTCCTGCACAGTAAAGAATGATTTATGTCCACTGTGACTAGTACCCCCAGGTCCTTCTCCTCCTCTGAAGTGGCTAACTGCACCCCCTTCCAGCCTGTAGCTATTCCCAGGGTTTCTGGCTCCCAAGTGCATGACCATGCAATTCTTAGCATTGAACCCCAGCTAACATGTTTCTGATCAGCACTCACGTGCTGCCAGATCCTCTTGGAGTTCTTTCTTCCTTTCCACACTATCCACCTCCACACAGATCTTTGTTGCATCTGTGAATAGACTGATTTTACTCTTAATCCCATCTGATATGTCACCAATAAAGGTGTTAAATAACATTGGTCCTAGTACTGAGCCTTGTGGGACCCCACTGGTTACAGCTCTGGGAGTCGAGAGTTCCCCTGCTACAACTACCCTCTGCTGTCATGCAGCCAGATCCTAACCAATCCTACAAGTTTCTCCCCGGTTCCCAGGTTCCTCAGTTTACTAATCAACCTTCAATAAGGCATTGAGTCAAAGGCTTGCTAAAGTCCAGATACAGGACATCCACTGCATGGCCCTTATCGAGTGCCCTTGTCACCCAATCAAAAAAGTCAGTCAGGTTTGTCTGGCAGGATCTACAGTACCTGAGATGAACCCATGTTGCCTTTCATCCTGGAAACCATTCTCCTTCAGAAAGATCACCAGCCTCTCCTGAAGGATGGTCTCCATTAACTTCCCCACAATGGAGGTTAGGCTGACCAGTCTGTAGTTACCTGGTTTACCCTTGGGCCCACTCTTATGGAGGGGCATCACATGTGCCATCTTCCAGTCCTGGGGTATGCACTCGGTCCCCAAAGAGATGTTGAACAGGTCTGCCAGATGTCCCAGCAGGGATCCATGATGGGTCATCTACAAAATATTTGTCTAACGACCCAACAGCGAAACCAGCAGGTCGTCTGTGTTTTACAGTTGGCTGCCAGTTTGCAGCAGCAACAAGTGTTTTCTTTAGGGGGCTTTGCCCTCAAACCTTGCATGTGGGGGGGCTGCACCCCTGCACCCTCCCACTTAGGATTCTCAACTCTGAGTCGGAGCTGAGTCGTGGGTGGATGCAGGACCCCCTACAGACAGTGCCAGGTGCCAGCGGGTTCCCTACAGTGATGTGGCACTGTTGCCACTGTAGGGGACTCCACTGTCAGCATGTTGACATCAGGGATGTATACCTCCTACCAGTACCTCTGCCAACTCCTTCAGGACCCTTGGATGCACACCGTCTGGCCCTGGCACCTTATCCACCCACAGGGACCTAAGGTCCTCTAATACCCTGCTCACCAGGATTTCCCCATCTGTTAATCCCACTCCCCCCATGCCCTTCACACCTCTCCCTTGTAATATAGGCCCATCCTTCTCCCTGGTAAACACCAAACAGAAGTATTCATTTAGTGCCTCTGCATTCCCCCTTTTCTGCCCACCCCCACCTTTCTTGATCCTGACTATCTCAACTTTACACCTTCTTTTCTCCCTTATGTACCTGAAGAAATTATTTTCCCCTTCTCTAATCCTCTGTTGCAGCCTTAGCTCCCTTGAAGCCTTAGCAGCCCTGACTACTCTACTTGCCTCTCTGGAGTTCCTCACATACTCCTCCCTGTCCTCCCCTTGCTTCGACTGCTTATACTTTCTAAAGGCAGCCCTTTGTTCCCTTACTTTCATTAGTACCTCCTTGGATAACCAGCTCAGCTAATTGGTCCTGGCCTTCTTAGTCTGAGTCTTTGAACATGTGTTAGTGGCCTCTGTCAGACCCAGCTTGATGATGGACCATTTCATGCCAGCATCCATGTCTGGGCAGATAGCAGTGAAATGCCCTTCTAGTATGTCTTCCATCTAAGCAAAGTCTGCTCTTTTGAAGTCTACCACCTTTGTCCTGGACCTGGTTGCCTCCTTACCTAGACTGAGGTAGAACCACACTGTGTGGTCGCTTCCACCCTGGGGTCCTCCACCCCTATGTCCTGGACGTGCTCCCAGTCCATCAACACAAGGTCTAGTATGTTTCCCTTCATGGTTGGCTCCATTGCCTTATGTGTCAGAAAATGTTCCTGTAAGGTCTAAAGGAGCACCTATTCTCTGGCAGTAGAGGTGGTCAGGGTGCTCCAGTCAACCCCCAGTAGATTGAAATTCCCTACTCTCACAATGTTGCCCTTTCTATTAAGCATCCTGATTTCCTCCTCCAATTTTCTGTCAATTTCCTCATTCTGAAAGGGCAGTACACTACCACAGATCTAACCTTCCTCTCTTTTAAGTTTTGGAGCTGTACCCATAAGGCTTCAACCCTGCCTTCCTCCCGCTCTTCCCTGTTTCATAATATCCCATCCCTTACATAAATAACCACCCCTCTCCTTCCCCTTTTCCCTGTCCCTTCAGTACATTCTGTATCCCGGGCACATGAGGTCCCAGTCCTGGTAGTGGCTGGCCCAAGTCTCAGTGATGGCTGCTATGTTCACCTCTCCTTCTGCCTTTAGTGTCTGCAACTTTATTGTCTTCTTTTCCAGGCTCCTTGCATTCAAGAAAACCACCCTCCAGTATGCCCCTGCCCCCTTTCCCTTCCCCTCTCCTTTACTGCCTCCCCTTTTTGGATTCCCCTCCATCCCCCTGACTCGTTAAAGGAGAGAGGCCTTTCAGATTTTCTTGTATGGTGATTTTGTTTATCTCCCAACCTTTTGCCTTCCCCTTACATAGTTTAAATTATTTTAGATGATATATACTCCCCCACATGTGTCTCATTTAAAAGGAAAGACTTGTAAGGAGTATTGGCTGCCTACAACCACTGTTCAGACTGTAGGCTATTCCTGTTCATCTACTTTTGAAAACTAGTTTCATCTCAGTAATAACCTGATGTTAAGGATTCCAACATGGACAAAAATATCAAGGCCACCATTTCCATTCACTATCGTCAATGCTAAGTGGTGGATGGGACCACTTAGTGCCAACTGTAACCTTGTGACTAAGCTAAGCTATGCTCAATGGTGGTTGCTCCCATACCTCTCAAGTGTCCCTGATTTTTAGGGATGCCCCTGATTTTGCCTCAGAAATTTCTTCTGTCCCTCCTAAATTTGGCATTTTTGCAACTGAAGAGTAGGGATTTGAATAATAAAATAATGCCAGCCATTGGTGTTATAGTCTAGTTGTCATTATTAAAATGCTATTCATACTAAGACGCCTATTGTACACAGCTTCTGGAACTAATATTACTATTTTTTCTGACGTGTCCCTAATTTTGGTAATTTGTCCATGATCATTTTAAGCCTTGTCCCTGATTTGTGATGAGAGAGGTTGAGAGGTATGGTTGTTCAACACTGTCACTAGCAGCATTGCAACTATGCTGAAATGTAGACCAGGTTATCATCCAGATCATCCACAGGGCCATTCATAAAAACATGATGGCTCTTGCAGGCTTTGTCTAGGACTGCTTGCCCCCCTTCCCAAACACACACACATAGTTTCCACCTTTGAAACCAGAGGGTGACAGAGAGTGCAGTGCTAAAACCTGGCACAGCTGACAAGACTATTGACAGAACTGGTGGTATTCCCTGCAACAACAATGGACAGATAGGGATAGGATGTGGGTTTGTACTGGACAAAATGGACTGCTGAACAGCTGTTGGAGCACTGGGTACTAGGCCACCAGGCACCATAGGCAGAGCTTCTGGCCTACTTGTACCATACCAGAAAATAGGCAGAAAGTCTGGAAGGGGTATTTTTCCATGTGAGACACCCAGTCTGAAGCCAAAGTGACCAGCTCTTAGCATAGCATTGACCATTAAACTGTTAGGGATACTAATTTCAAAGCCAAACCTACTAGCTTGCAGCATGGCATTGCATCATATGACTGTTGGTGTGGCAACTATTCCTGATCTAAAGTGACCATCTCATAGAATGGCACTACACCATACAGTTGTTGGTGAGACACCTTAGCAATCTGAAGTGACCATCTCATAGTGTGGCACTGCATCATATGACTGTTACTGAGCCAAGCATTCCCAATCTAAAGAGAGCAGCTCACAGCATGGCATTGCACCATATGACTGTTTGCAGATATTCATTCCCAAGCCAAAGGGATCCAGTCACAGAATGGCAATGCACCATTCAACTGTTGGTGATGCACGCATTACCAATCCAAAACAAACAAGTTATAGCATGGCACTGCACCAGGCAACTGTTGATGATGTAACTATTCCCAAGCCAAAGTAAACAGGTAATAGAATCACATTGCACTATACCACTGCTGGGAGGCAATCATTCCCAAGCCGAGGAAAACAGATGTGAGCATCGCATGGAATAAGTGAACATTTTAATGTTGAAGGTGTTGCAACTAAACGCATCTCTTGCTGTTTTATAATCATATTAGCAATGAACTCATTACACAGGTCTACTGCAGAGTGGCAAAATTAAAACTTCTAGAGAAACTGCTATGCTAATTACAAGTTAATGCAATTTATCACTGTCTCAGATAAGCAGATTTTTACTAGGACAGATTCCACAGATAGGACAAGCTGCATAGGTAGTTTGGTAATCAATTAAACTTTAAATTATCCAAGGGAATCCAAGGTCAGTTTGTAAGGAAAGTAATGTACAGTAGCTGAACTTAAGTTAACAGTTCAAATTAAAATAAATGAAAAGATGAGGAAAGGGGATCTTTTGCAATAAATGAATACTCTAAAAGTGTTAACAGATTTTGCAATGGATCAGCGGGGGATAAAAAGTGTGGCAGGAACAGAGGATGATTTGAAAGCATTGGATTAGTGCAGGAAGCAGTGGATGTACATAAGAGTGGAAGAAGTGTAGAATATAAGGAATAAAGACACAAGGAATTAGGAAGGGGATGAGGACTATAAAGTGGTTATGGAAGAGTGGAAGGCAGTGTGGTAGAATTTGTGTTAGGAAGGGGATAGGACAGTAAAGTGAGTGGTGGATGGGAAAGGGTAGAACAGTGATATGATAAATGAAAACAAGAAATATATTTCAGAATGTGGAGGAGGGAGAAGGAAGGGGGAATATTTCAGGATGTAGGAGAGGGAGAAGGATGGAGGAAAAGGGAGAGAGTGAAATAAAACTATGGGTGGTTGTTTACTTAAAAAAGAATGTATTCATTGAGGTCACTGTGCTGGGCAGTATCTAGGTTTTATGTTAATATTTCCATGGAAACCTCCCTTTCAATTGTGAGACATGCCTTGCATTGATTTATTTATTTTAAAGTTTCACCAAGAAAGACATACTGACCTAACAAGAGCTCATTTCCAGATGTGTCCTGGGGGCAGAGAAGGGGGAGTACACCTGAAAATATATAGAGTCGAAAATAACATGTTACAACTTTAAACAGCAGAGAAATAAATATGAAAGCAACTATGTACAGTAAATTGTGTACATGGATTTAACCCATGCAAATGAATACATAGATAATAAAACAGTGTGAGAACTCATTTACCATGCACCATTGTATTGAAAATCATAGTTGCAAGCTGAATGTAGGCCAGCACTGGTGAGTAGTAGAACAATACATATTACAGTGGGGAGGGGGGCAAGAGAAAGCAGGCTAGAAGGGAAACATAGAAACAGAGTTACAGTCAAGAACTAAGAGAGGAGGGTTTGGTGTGGGTAGGGAATGATAGATGAATGGAAGGATTAGGAGTAAGGAAAGGGTTATGAGAAGAGGTGGAGGAGGAAAGGAATGGAGAAGGCGTGGAGTAGGGAAGGGTGGGCAGAGAGAAGGGGTAGGATGAGGTAATAGAGGAAATGGGATAGGGTTGTGAGAGGAGGGGAGTAGGAACAAAGAAGATGGGGTAGCATAGAGAAAGGAAGGTGAGTAAGAGATGGGGAGGAGAAAGACTGGATATAGGGAAGAAATTAGGTGAGGTTACAGGTTAAAGTTGCAGGTGTGGGAGGAGATGCTACGAAGGAGGGTGGATAGAGAGTAGGGAGAGATGGTTGAACAGATTGGGAGAGGTAGGGAGTTTCAGAGCTTAGGTAACTGGTTAGAGAGGGCAGACTGGCCAGCAGCAGAGGATCTAGGGAGGAGTGCAAGAGAGGAGGAGTGGGAGCTTCGGAGGGTATAGGAGTTGGGGTGAGGCAGGGAGAGGGTAGAGAACAAGAAAAAAGGGAGGGAGCTAAACCAATAACTGGCAAAAAATGAGAAGCAGTCTGCCATGCACCTAGTTTCAAGGGAGGGAATGTAGAGGGACGTATAAAGAGTACCGTGATGAGTACATGTAGGGCTGTCTAAAGCAAAGTGACAGAATGAGTTAAAGAGAGATTCCAGTCTGGAAAGGGTAGACTTGGGGCAGAGCTGTAGACTATGTCACCATAGTCCATTATGGAGATGATCATTTTCTGTAAGATAGCTCTACGGAACGGGAGCAGGATGCAGCTGTGGTGGTGGTACAATGCTCCCAATTTAGAATGGAGTTTTTTTTACATATGGCATGAACATGTTCAGGGAAGTCAAGGTGGTTGTCAAGCCAGACCCCGAGGTACTTGAAGGATAGTGCATTCTCAATGGTGGACCCATCTAGGTTACAGAAGGAGCGGGCAACTGCCAATGCTAGAGAGCTTTTACCAAGTGCTGAAGATCATTGAGACTGTTGTTTTAGTGTTAAGGGCCAACTGATTTGAGCGTAACCAGAACTGGACATTGTCAAAGTCCCATTAAATCCTGGTCACCAGGTCAACAGGGGAATGGCCAGAGGCAAATATGACTGTGTCATCAACATACATGTGAATGGATGCTGAGGTGCTGGAATCAGGGCCATTAAGAAAGACCGAGAATAAGATAAGACCAAGAACTGAGCCTTTTGATACTTCAGCAGTGATTGGGAGGGGAGGGGAAATGGCGTCCACAATATGGACTGACTGAGGCCTACCTATGAGGTAGGAGCAGAATCAGTTGATGACTGAGGAGGAGAGTCCTGCTGCAGAGAGCTTAGATAGCAGAAGGAGGTGGTCAACTGTACCAAAGGGTTTGGCCAAGTCAACAAAGATGGCTGATGTGACTTGGCCCTGATCCATCTCTGTGTGTATGGTATCAGTCAGATGGAGGAGGGAAGAGAAGGTGGAGTGGTTTTTGTAGAATTCTGACTGGTAGAGGGTGGGAAAGGAGGAAGACTCAAGGAAAGGGGAGAGTTGAGGTAGTACCAGATGTTCTTGGAGTTTGGCGAGGGTGAGGAAGAGAGAAACAGGATGATAGTAACCAGGAATAGAAGGATCACCACTTTTAGGGAGGGGAATGACTGTGTCATGCTTCCAGGCATATTGGACAGAGGCAGAAGAGAAGCAGAGATTTAAAAAGGCAGTGATGGGGATACCAATGGATGGTGTGGTACCCGAGGACTGGAGGAGAGCAGATGTGATTCCCCTTCACAAAAATGGGAGCAAGACAGAGGCAGGAAACTACAGACCTGTCAGTTTGACCTCTGTGGTAGGGAGAATGATGTATTCACTTCTGAAGAAAAGAATTGTTGAGTACCTAGAGGTCAGTGGGGCACAGGACCGAAGGCAGCATGGATTCACAGCAGAAAGGTCATGTCAGACAAATCTAATTGATTTATTTGACTGGGTGACCAAAGTAGTAGACCAGGGAGGGGCTGTGGACATGGTCTACCTAGACTTTAGCAAGGCATTTGACACAGACCCGCACAAAAGATTAATAAACAAATTAGCCAGCCTGGGAATGGGTCCCAGGGTGGTAGGCTGGGTAAAACACTGGTTGGACAACAGAACACAGTGGGCAATAGTAAATGGTTACTAGTGGGGTACCACAAAGTTCAGTACTGGTGCCAGTCCTTTCTAATGTCTTTATAAGTGACATTGCAGAGGGACTGGAAGGGAAAGTATGTCTCTTTGCAGATGACACAAGGATCTGCAACAGGGTTGATACACAAGGAGGGGTGGAAAGGTTGAAAAAGGACATGGCAAGGTTGGAGGAATGGTCAAATGTATGGCAGCTTAGATTCAATGCAAAGAAGTGCAAAGTAATGCACCTAGGAAACAAAAACCCAGGGGAAGAGTACACAATGGGTGGTGAGATACTGACAACAACAAAAGTGGAAAGGGACCTGGGGGTAGTCATATCAGATGACCTAAAGGTGGGCCAGCAATGTGAGAAGGCAGTAAGGAGGGCTAGGGGGATATTGGGATGCATAAAGAGAGCATCACCAGTTGAAAACAGGAAGTTGTTGGCCCTCTGTACTGACAGTTGGTAAGATCACATCTGGAGTATTGTGTATAGTTCTGGAGACCCCATCTCTGCAAAGACATAGACAGGGTGAAGGCTGTCCAGAGGAGGGCAACCAAAATGGTGCAGGGTCTGCACCCAAAGACATATGAAGAAAGACTAAAGGAGCTTAAGTTGTATAGCCTCGAGGAAAGGAGGCAGAGGGGGGACATGACAGAAACTTCCAAATACCTCAAGGGAATCAACAAAGTCCAAGAGGGTAGCATCTTTCAGAAAAAGAGATGTACAAGAACAAGGGGGCACAATTTGAAGATAATGGGGGGACAGCTCAAAGGTAATGTGAGGAAGTATTTCTTCACAGAGAGGGTTGTAGATGCATGAAACAGCCTTCCTGAGGAGGTTATAGAGTCAAAAACAATGGGGGAATTCAAGAATGCATGGGACAGACATAAGGCAATTCTAGTGGGGGGTAGGAGGAAGTAGGCTGTTGGTTAACTAGGATCTTCAGCTAATCCGTTAGGTAGGGAAATGGGCAGACTAGGTGGGCCAAGCGGTCCCTATCTGCCATCAAATTCTATGTTTTTATGTTTCTAAGCCCATCAGGGCTTTTACTCTTAAGCAGGTTGAGTGCTAGTAGGGCACTGATGGGGCATCAGGTGTGATGGGCAGTTAGTGGGGAAGGGGGAGGGAGAGAGACGAGGGTGTTGAAGATGGTGGAAAGTATGAGAGAAGGGAAGAGGCATAGGAGGTGAAGCAGGTGTTGAATTCACTGGCCACTGACAGTGGGTCAGTAATGGATGAGTCATTCGATTTTAGAACTGGGATGGTGGGTTGGGCCTTGGGAGAAAAAAGGGTATGAACAACCTTCCAGAACTTTGAGGTGTGGCTGATATTTTATGGAAGGTAGAGGTAAAGTTCTCTGCTTGGGCTAACCTAGTGGCCCTGGTGCAGACATTGTGCAGGGCATGACATTTTTGTAGGTCCAGGGGGAGACCGAGGATTTGTGCTCCTTCCGAGCTAAGTCCCTGGCATGCAGGCAGCCTAGGAGTTCAGTAGAGATCCAGAGGAGGTGGAAGTTCCTGACCCTGGTTTTCATTATGGGGGCATGATGATCCCAAGTGGAGAGGAATTTGGATTTGAAGTAGTCAAGGGCATTGTCAACAGTGCTAGAGGCTGAAACAGGCAACCGGGTGATCATTTATTTATTTATTTTTTTTTTTTTTAAGTTTTGCTCACCGGGTAAGTGCACTAGACAAATCCTGCCTATTTTCAGGCACGACCTGGGGGTAGGGGATACAGATGAATGCCAACTGACCTTGAACCAGATTAAGCTGTCGTTGGTATTTTTAGTGAATGAGGGAAATTTGGCCAGGACACCGGGGAAATTCCCCTACTCTTTTCGATAAGTGCAATGGGATCTTTAACATCCACCTGAACTACCACCAATCCAGGCAGATGGGACCTTGGTTTGACATCTCATCCAAAAGACGGCACCTCAGAAGTGCAGCACCCCTCTCATGCTGCACTACAGTGTCAGTACTGGGATATTAATCCAAGTGCCAAATGTGGGAACTGAACCCACAGCCCTCTGATCTCCCAGCCTCAGAGGTGAGTGTGCTACCTACTGAGCCACTGACACTATTAAAATGTCATGGAGGGCTGATAGATCTAATGATCTAAAGGAATGGAGCAGAAGAATTGGGGGGGAGCTTTGGGACGGTGGATTTCTGGACACAATAGACCATATGGTGGATTCTGAGGGTGTCCAGGAGAATGCCAGTAGCAGTTATGTGGTGGGGTGAGAGGTGAGGGCCCAGTAAAGCAAGGTGTGCTTCAAAGATTTGTAGTTGAGATGGTTAGGCTCAGTGAGCAGTTGAATTAGGTTTAAAGATGTGGTATCGTGATATAGCTTAGGTTGAGGAGAAGATAGCCAGTTCAAATTAAAATCAACTAATATGATTAATTCACCAGGAGATGAATGGGAAGAGATGGTGGTGAGGAGGTCTGAGACAGAGGAGGAGGAGGAGAGAGACCAGAGCAGCAGTACACTCCTGCTATGAAGATGGGAAGAGAGAAAGGGAAGAAGAGTTTTAGAAGAATAAGTTCATAGGCTCATGGGAGAGAAACAGAGAGGATAATGGAGAAGTAGATTGAGGAAGAGATATAGATGTGATCCCCCTACCTGCTTGGGTCTGTTCTGCTGGGTAAGGCAGCATCCTGGGATGGAGATGGCATTATCAGGGATTTTAGAAGAGAGACAATACTCTGAGATGATACTTGTATCTGGGCGGAGGTTTGCCATAACTGGTAGAAGGAGGTCAATCTTGGGGAGAAGACTCCTGATATTAAGATGGATAATACATAAACATTCAGGCAGGTGGGGGGAGGGTAGAGGAGATGGGGGGAAGTGTAAGGAGAGGGGTTGGGCCAGGGTTAGACTCAATAACCCCTGCGTGCAAAAGCAGAAGCAAGATAAGGAGTCTCAGTACAGCCGAGCTCCGTCTGATCATGGGGTGAGAGGGAGGATGTTTACTATCTAGTGAGGGGAGGAGGATTGGAGCAACGCAAGGAGTGAGGCTAGATGGAGGCAGGGGGTGGGCAGGAGAGAAGGGCTGGGAACCCACGGGGAGTGGAGAAGAGGGAGGTGGGAGGAGGAGGATGGAAAGGTGGGAGAGGGAAAAGGGGAGTGAGACAGATGAAAGGTAAGGAGGGAGTGAGGTGGGGATAGAGGTGAAAGAGAAGAGAAAGGGATGGGGGATAGTGATGAGGAACATGACCAAGAGGGAAGTGCAGTAATGATTGGGATATGTAGCTGGCCAAAAGCGAGACAAACCATTGGGGGGGGAGGGGTTGAGGATCAACTAGTAGGAGGACAGAGAAACAATTACAGAACACTTAAAATCTTAAGATAACAAACACGAAGAAACTAAACCAAAATAACTAAATCTTTAAGCTTACATACAAGCATATAGAACATTTAAAGTCCACTTGCTGGTGGAACAGATTTGGGTTCATACACACACTAGTAGGTGGCTCTACTCAACTTCGACTTTCCAGAGAATGTAGGTGCACCAATACGGCGGGGGGGGGTTGAAGATTGAGATACAATTATAACCTGCCTGCTTCTATAGTTATCTCAGAGTGGTGTAGGGGCTGGAGCTGCAGACTACAAGAGGGACAAACCACAACAGCCTGGGTTCAAATCCCATACCAGGTAACTCCCTGGAAACAGTAGTTCAAATTATCTGAATGGGAGAAAGAGAATATAATGAACATGCAATGTTTTGAGGGAGGATGAAAATGTGGTGACCAATCATGGATTTGTTAAGTAGCAGCACCTGTGTTTAGGGGATCCATGGGGTAGTGTTGGTGCAATTCTATTAAGAACCAGTCATAGGGTTTGGCACTAGGTACCAAAAAATAGCTAGCCATTTGGCTAAACTTCTTGTTTCTTTTAGCCACAACTGCTTTAGTTTTAGTTAAAAATGTTATTAATTTTTTTCAAATGGACACTATCATAACATAAGAAATAATAGCCCTCAGTGGCTCATAAAAAAAATACCAGAATGCATTTAAAAAGCCAAATGGCTCAGTTGCTAATACATAGTGCCACCACTGCACATATCACTCCCTTATAGACCTTGTGATGTTCTGTGTGGCATGGCAGTCTACTTTACTTTTCATAGAATCATAGAAATTTGTTGGTCAAAAAGGACCCAAGCGGTTCATGAAGTCTGCCCTACCTCCCCCCTACTCATCACCAATTTCACGGACCCACCCCTTCCCCCTACTTACCAACCCCATATGTCTGTCCCATGCACTCTTGAATCCCTCCATCATTTCAGCCCCCATCAGCTCCTCTGGTAGTTTGTTCCAGACCTCCACCACCCTCTCCATGAAGAATTACCCCCTCACATTGCCTCAAAATTTTCCTCCCTCAAATCTTAGGCTATGCCATCCAGTTAAAAACTCCACCTCCTTCCTTTTAAACAAGCTCCCCTCCTTCACCTTATTGATCCCCTTTACATACTTAAAAGTCACTCTTGACTTGCAGGCAGGCTCATACACACACAGCCAAAAAATAACAAAAAAATGGGATTTGTGTGATGTGCTGTACCACCAGTATTCAGTAAAAGAGATTTTTTTGTCAAAGAAATCCATCAAAATCCCTCCTGCTCCTTTCCCTGACTGCTAATTTCAATATGCCATGTTTGTGCTGCAGGAGGGACAAAATAAAATGAAAATAAATAATTATGGATTTCTTTGACCTCTACACCACCACCAGTCAGTAAAATAATATTTGCAAATTCTTCATACTGCACCTTTCCACCATGTGATAAATGCACACTGCTCTGCCGCTGCTGCAGGCAGGGCTTGCAGCTGTCAGTGCAGCATGCTCACCATGTGTACCTCTCCTTTGGCCACCTTTGGAAGAAGCAAAAACCAAACCCTAAACCACAAATCAAACTCCTCCCCTAGCCCCACCCCTTTTCATGACCAATAGTGCATTTCTCCTCATCCAAAGCCATTTGTTATATTGATGAAGAGTTTAATGTAACAGTAAAAGGCAACACTTAAAGCAGCAGTTCAACAAAAATGCTGACATGCTGTACCTGTTAAATTTGATTTTCTACTTTCCTGCAAGTTATTTATATATTTAATCAGTTAGTTAATGAAATTGTTTTACCAGTTAGTCTTACAAAGATAAAGGAAATCTCATTTTCATATATAATCTGGGGGAGACAAGGGAAATAATGTAAATAGTATACAATGATATACATAATAAATTGCTTCCCATAGTGAGTACCTCATATATTTTTGTGGACCCAATTGCTTTTCATGTCCACAGTAATATTTCAAAGCCAAAAGAAGGGATCACACTTTTTTTCTTGAGGAAGAAAACAACCAATTTAAAACATTTAAAAATGCTTAAATTCTGTTTGAGCTAGAAAAGTCTACCTTCAAATAAAAGTGGGAGATAACTGAATATTTTGCTGTTGCAAATGGTAGGGTCAGGTTTTTTGCCCTGCTTTACTGCTGTGCTACTATAAAATGCAGTGTGGAAAAGATTAGGTTAAGTAACTATTAATGGTCTTAATGGCCATACTTTACACCTCCCAGGTTGACTGCTTTAACAAAGAAAGGGTTATATTGGGTTAAGGGTTATATAAACAACAATGTTGTTTAGACAAAAAAGTGAAAAATTACAGTTGAACTTATTGGATATAAAAGTGAGGGATGGTTCTACCTTACAGAAAGTTGATGAGTATAAATATCTAGGGTTATGGTTGGATGTGCATTGTAAATGGTCTGTTCACATAAACAATTTAGTTAAAAGATTGGGGCAAAAGTTAGGAATGTTGTATAGAATAAGAAGTAATTTCTCTAGGGACATAAGGCTGCATGTGATTAATACAATGTTAGTGCCAGTGATTGATTATGCGGATGTAATTTATGGGGGGGGGGTGAATAAGGTTGATTTTAAAAAATTAGACATGGTATATAATAAAATGGCTAGGTATATTACAGGTTTGCATAAACACACACATCATTGTGAGCTGTATAGAAATATAGGTTGGGATCACTTATACATTAGGAGAAAACAGCATATAACTAAGGTGGTATGTAGGTTTTTTGAAAATAAATTACCTGAATATATAGTGAAAGATTTAAAAATTAAATGTTCAATGAGGGGGTTTAAGATCAGCCCAATATAGAGAATTCATAGTTCCAAAGTTTAGAACAAAAATGGATGTGCAACATTATTTTATCACAGGCCCCAAAGTTTGGAATAGTTTGCCTCAGATTTAAGAAGTTATTGTAGTAAAGTAAGTTGGACAAAATTAAATCTTGGTATCATGGGCAAAGTATGAAATTGCATGATTGCTGTGAGAATCTAGAGAATGGGTGAATTTTATGTAATTATGATTGTCTCATATATGGTATTTATTTATTGTATTATGGTTGTTTTTGTTGTATATGTTTATTTGTTTTGTATCTTTTTATATTGTAATCAGGTACTGTGTTTTATAAGGTGTCCCTTGAAAATGAGTGTGTTTATGTACTCAATGGGATTGTTTTACCTTGTTCATTATATATATGAATATATATGAATAAAATCATTACTACTACTACTACTACTATATTGACAACAGAACTTGCTTGTAACCTGGACATGCAGCTGAAACAGTGAATTATATGACAAAGCTGTTTCACAAAGGTATGTGAGCACTCAAATTGCTCAATAACCTGACTATCCCAGGGCAAAACTGGATTACTGGATAGGGACCCTGAAAACTGGATTACCAGGTAAAAAGCCTGACAGGTGGCACTCCTACCTATTCAGCGTGATTTCACTAGCCTGTCTGCTTGAAACCACAGTTAAATCTAATGAGACTTGGCTATCTGGAATAATAAATCATTGTTCCCTGATGATTTCTAGGGTTTTCTGATCAATAGTCACTCTGTTTCATATAAAAGAAGCTTCTTCATACCACAGGTCATTCCCTCATGCGAGAGAGAGCTGCAAATTGCCCTGAGATACGTGTAGCATATGGAGTTACAGCTTCAGTGATTGGCTTCTGCAGGTCATGTGACTTACCAACAACATGGACCTGTTGAGTGCATGCTTCAAGTAAAAAGTGCTGTATCAGGACATCAAAGTACTGAAATGCTGAAGGAAAACTGAATTTCTTTGGACCAGCTTCACACTGTCTAATAAAAATCAGATTACTTTATTATTTATTTGCAGTTTCTCACCAGGGATGACACAAAGCTATGATAGCTTATTTCCACATCTGTCCTGGAGGGTAGTTACATGGACCTGTTTTATTAATAGGGAATTGTTGGTCATAACACCAGGGAAATGGCACTGTCTTCCAGAATATATGTCTTTTGTGGGCATGAATCACAAACTAAAGCCTGAAGAATTGAAGGATTTAAAAAAAGTCCACCTGTCATCATCTCCCATATAAAAAGGAAAGAGATACTTTCACACCTAAAGAAAGAATTTTGTGATGTTACTGTCCTACAGGAAACTGACCTCTTTCCAGCAGAAACTCAGAAGCTCTTTAGAGATTGGGTGGGACATGTAGTAGGTAGCTCCCACACTTCAAAAGTGTGTGGAGTCGAGTGGCTATTCTGTTCTACAAATGCCTACAAGTGCAAATCACTTCCACAGTGCACTCTGCAGAAGGTAGATAGATCTTAGTCAGATTACTAATGAACTTCCAATCAGTGGTGTTAGTTAATGTCTATGGCCCTAACTCGGACTCGGACTCCTTCTTTCCTGAAGTGGCGCAGGTCATCTCAGAGAACTCAGAGAGAGAGAGAGAGAGAGGACAGGCTGATACTTGATGGAGATTTTAATGAAGTTTGGGATCCTCTTGTGGACCAGCTGTATAGCACATCCATAACCACTGCCAAATCAAGAAAGGACCTGCAAGCGCTGGTCAGTGAATTCTAGCTCATAGATCATTGGAGAGAATTACACCCCACCAGGCCTGACTTTTCTTTCCACTCCACCCTGCACAATAGTAGTTAAATTAACTTGTTCCTCATAAAAAAATCAGGTCTATCAGATGTTCAGCATGCCTTGATTAGATCAGTTCTCAAACCATGCTTGTGTGTGACTCAGTATGGTGTTTGGACTGCAGTGTTTATAACCTCCAAGCTGGAGCATGGATAGCTTCCTGCTCACCAGTAAAGACTTTAAGACTTGGTTATCTACTGAGACAGCACAATTTTTCTTTCTCAGTCTTATACCCCTGGCATCGCAGAGTCAATGCCATGGGATTCTCTAAAACGCTATCACAGACGGTGAATTATTAGATATTTCTCACATGATAAAAAAAAACAGTGCCTCAAAGAGACAATATATTCAGAGGAAGAGCTTAAACAGAAAGAGACGGCATTCAACTCCTGGACCCTGGCCACTCACTCAACCAACTGAAGTGTGAAATGGTCCAGCTTAGGTACAAAATTAACAATCAACATTTGCAGCATAAAGAGCTGTCTAGTGAACAGCCCACAAATATTGTAAATTGTGAGACAGGGCCAGTAAGCTGCTCATCTACAGAATAAAAATATAGCATTCTACTAGACAGATCAGCAGCTTAAAACTCTCCTCAGGGCAAGTAACATTTTCTCTAAGGATATTGGTAAGGCATTTGAATCCATTTATATCAACTTCTGTTGATCAAAAAAAGTTTCTTCTACCCCCACATACGAGACTTCTTAGAAGACACCATTTCAAAAAGTGCTGACTCCCACTGGTTAATGCTGGAAGCTACAATAGACATTCCAGAACTCTAAGCCATTGTCAAAGCCCTTCTTAAAATGAAAACCCCTGGACTGGATAGCTTCCCAGTGGAGTGTAATTAGACTTTTTTTCCAAACCTTGGCAGTCAGTTGTTAGACACCTTCTGTAAAGCATATACCAATAAGGCACTTCCACCTTCCATGACAGAGGCTCTGATCACCCTTCTCCCCAAACTGAGCAAAGACCCTCAGCTGATCTCTAGTTATGGCCACATAGCTCTGCTTACTGTGGATGTAAAGAACCTGACTGAAGCAAGCAATAAAAAGTCTTTCCTCATGCTGTTGCCACCTAACAAACAGTGTTTTTGAAGGGCAGGTTAGCCATGGATAACATCACAGTAGCCACGGACCCTATCTGGGCAGCCTCTCACCAGGCCAACCCCTCGCTCTACTTATGAGCATTGACACCCAAAAAGCATTTGATAGGGTACAGTGGGAATACCTTTCTCAGGGAATGGGAATTAAGGGTCTAGGTCCCCAGTTCTCAGACTGCATATGCTTTTGATATATTGACCCATTGCCAGGGCTCTTGACCAACAAAAAGCTGCCACCCAAACTGATCTTGCATACAGGAACAAGACAGGGATATTCTCTATATCCTATACAGTTTATTCTAGCAATGGAACCACTGCTTTGTAGGATATTCCAATCCCCTCTGATTACGTGCATAGTCTTATGCATGTGATTCAAATAAAAACTTTTGTTTATGCTGATGACCTACTGATAGCAGTTTCAAACCCCACCACCTACCTCCCAGAAATTGTGAACTGCCTGAATGATTTCCATCAGCTATCTGGGCTTAGGGTGAACTAGGGAAAGACAGAAATGCAACCTCTGAATTAACTCACCTGAGAAGAGAAGTTCAGTCATTTTGGGCCTGAAATGGGCACTAACCCAAATATCATACCTGAACATCACCTTACCAGCAGACCTAAATAGAGTGGTGGACATTAATCTAACCCCACCTTTCTCACTCCTTGAGGCAGACCTCTGTCAATGGAAAAAGCTCCAGTTTATATTTAGTGGGAAAATCACTGCCTACAAAATGATGGTGTTTCCCTGCATCCTTTTCTGCCTAAACAGCCTTCCAGTTCCCATACCTCAAGCCAAATCCAACTTGAAAGATTTTTCTTATCTTTCTTATGGGAAGGAAAGAAAAACAGATTCAGCCTCCATAAGTTTTCAACCCCCTCTAGGCTAGGAGGCTGGGCCCTTCACTGGCTATGGGCCTATTACCAAGCATCTGGTATTCATCAAAATGTGTTCTGGCTATTCTTTATAGGGCATCAAACCCAGGGCTGCCCCACCAGTAATCCTGTCCAGCTACTCATGACATACCATCACCATATAACCCCACCCGGTTTCCAAGTCTTCTGTACTGCTTTTTGCCTGCCAGTCCTAGAAAACCCTGGTCAAAAAACATAACTGATAATGGCTTAACTGGGGTGAGTGGAAATCCCTATGGTAAAACCCACATATAACCAGAGAGCACAAACCCATATGTTCATCATCTTGGGCCTTGGGAAGTATTCTGACAGTAGGCTAGCTGTATGACAAGGGTTCTTGAATTCTGGACACTATCCAAAACATTGCCTCCAAATGTTCCCTTGCAATGCAAGATTTTTGGAACTACCTCCAGCTCCAATGCTCCCTTGTCCCAGATGCCCATGCAGAAGTAACCAGTATGCAACCCACTTCACGGAGGCCATCTTACCATGGGTTAGCAATTAATTCTGGCTTAGGGGTAGGATAAATTATTTTGTATTAAAGCCCTACAGTCCTTCTTTACAAAAGCAGAGACAGATATGAAAGCAGAACTTCACATCCCACTCTCAGATGAATTATGGGCCAGCATGATAAGAAAAACCCATATTGACATTAAGGACATGAGGTACCAGATAATCCAAAAAAAAGATTCTGCCTAGATGGTACCACACTCCTTAGGCCTTATGCCTACAGAGACCTGCTGGAGGTGTCATAAAGAGACAGGGACCTTGACATGTATCCTCTGGTCATACCCCTCTCTCTCACCTCATTCTGGTCCTAAATCTGGAAGTTGTGAAGCACTATTACAGGGTTAGACATCCCTGCCAACCTGCATTTCTGGCTGTTAGACAGCCCCTTCCCGCTGAAAACTGTCCCAATCTTTGCCAGATTTTGGCTCATCTCCACAGCTGAGAAAACAAAAAGGGCAAATTCCACTGAACTGGAGATCTGATGTTCCCCCTTTCTTGGCTGATTGGGTGGTTGCACTGTCCAAACTGGCAGAATATGCATGCCTGTGTCGTTTGGCTACACATAGACTTGACCACTTTCGTAACATATAATCTTCCTTTACTCAAGCAACCCAGATTCTCATGCAAGATGCCTAATGAGTTGCAATACATATGGATAATCAGCTTAATTTATGTCAGATTTTTTCTGTGTAATACAGTGTCTAGGATACTCCCACAAACCCTACATTATTGAATTGTTACAATTTTAAACAATAATAACATATCTACTAATCGCCCCCCCATACATAGCTCTTTTTCTGGTACTTTTAATAGCTATGTTTCATACTTCATGTGTGTTATTTTTTTCCCCTCTGTACTACTTAGCTGATACTTTTCATATGAAAAGATGAAAAATGAAACCCTGTGGTGGCTGTGCCAATGTGCTGTATGCCCATATCTGTTGTATGATTTTCCTCAATAAAAATAATATTTGGAAAAAAAAAGAAATCTACTAGTGTTTATTTACATCCAGGACCATAGTGTTAGGGGGCGACTTTAACTCGTCAGTGCTACAGGTTGCTAATAACATGCAGAGTAAGAATATATATTGTGACAATTATTGTGACAATTTTTAAACTGACGTGATTACAGCTGTTGGTTTAAGGCACACATACCACACCTTCAACTGTACAGGAAGTCATACTTTTCTGAAGATTCTCTACCAGGATCAATTATACTTTTCAATTGAGAAACTGTTTTACAAGGTAAGATTCAAGTTATTAAAACAACATGTGGCTGCAATGGTCTCCCCACCCAAAAGCAGGGGAGTCTGATAACTGAAGTCTTCTCTGCTTACAGAAGAATGGGTGTAGACTAAATGAGTGCAACTTTGGCAAGCCAGTGTGCCTGTGACTTCCAAGTAGATTGCTGGGAGGATTATAAAAAGGATTTCAAGCATTTTTTTTCCTAGGCAAAGATTGGGACAGTTTTCAGCGGGAAGGGGCTGTCTAACAGCCAGAAATGCAGGTTGGCAGGGATGTCTAACCCTGTAATAGTGCTTCACAACTTCCAGGTGAATTATGGGCCACTGCAAGCAGCTTCAGCATATAAGAAATATTTGGGACTTCACTCATAATTGCACAGATTAACTGATATGTCCAGTAGGAAGGTGGGAAATTATACAGCCCAAATATGCCAAATAAAAGAGGTCATAATATCCTATAAATAGGGTAGGTTCTCCTCTCTGCATCACAAATTATGTTTTGGGACCCCAGTGTCCCAATAGGCATTTGATGCTTTCAAGGGTTGCCAAAAGTGGACTGAAAGCCTGGTCTTTACTAGTTTAACTAGTACTAGTTGCTCTCAGACATCTCATATTCCAGAGATGGTCTGAATTACTGAACACTATTCTTCAGATATTTTTGCCCCAGCCACTCCTTCGGATATACTGCAGTTTCTACAGCATTTAAATGCACAGACTCTGGAGGATTCACACAAAAACTCAGTGTCTAATCTCAATTCCTTTAAAGGAGTTGTAGTTTCAGTACAGTACCTGGGAGAGAATTCTATGCTTGGTAGTGATGGGTCATCAGCTGAATTTTTTAAAACCTTGCTCCCGTTTTTGGGCCCATCTTTAGAATAGTTATTTAACTACATTTTAGATTCAGGAATCTTGCCTGAATCAATGTCTAATGCCCTTCTCATCTTCTTGTATGAAAAAGTGGATAGATTCAGTTTGAATAATTGGTATAATTTTGCCTTCTCAATGTGCACCAAAACATTTTATCAAAAATTTTGACAAAATGTCTAGAGAATGATGTGGAAAGTCTCATCCACCCCCCCCCACACACACACACACACTCACCAACCATGCTCTGATCCAAAGAAAACTATTCAGGAAAAGCTGGTGTTAACGATGGAAATTTTTGAAAGGGGGCCGGGGTGGTTGGTCACAGGATATGTGTTATCATTGCATCAGAAAATAACATTCAATAAGATTGTGCATGGATACCAGTTCTAAGTGTTACATCATTAGAGCATTCCTACAGCTTTTATTCAATAGGTTGAATGTTGGTATGAAGGCATGTGTTCACACCTTAATTAATGGTTGGATTGGAAATTTGTTAGTAGTATTTGGGGGAGTGTGACAGGTGTGCTCCTTCAATTCTCTTCTCTGTGTTTTTGGGATCAACCCACATCATATTAGTCTCTTTCTTCAAGACTTTATAACTGAGCCTGCACTGCAATGGGTCCTGGAAGTCTTTGCACATGCAGCTGGCTCAAATGTAAATCAGCCAGAAAGTAAGGGGACTGGGATTAGAGCCCTATAAAAGACTAATACTGCAATACCTAAAATCAATTTCATAGGGTCTCATATCGATATGTTAGGAATACATTTTGGAATGGAGGTCTTAGACTGGTATAACTGGAAATCCTGCTCAAATTCCACTATGGCCAAAGTACAGAGTGGAAAGCTTGGAAATTATCCAAAAGCATATGTTACTTATAAAATCTTTATTGGTGCCACTTTTTTTTTATGTGAATTTGGTTTTTCCACCACCAATGACTTTACAGGCAAAACAGTACAGTTGTTTTTCATGTTCCATTGGAGCATTCAGTTAAATCCCATTAAAAGAGGAATAACTTGCCGGCCCAGTGGTACAAATGGCTGAGGCACTGGATGCCTTACTTCTCACCACACAGGTGACCTATATTCGGTATCGAGCATGGGCCATCGGTGGTCAGTCTGGGGGGAGGGTGCAGTGCAGGATTGAGCAGCTACTAGGCAGCTCTCCTCTCTGGGAGAGTTTCAGGCTTCCCTTGGCTCATGGCTGCCTCACGGTGGAGGCTAGGGGAAACACACACCAAAGGAGCCAGGCACTAGGTCAATGGGGTGGGGAGGAAAGGGTCATCACTGGAGCAAGAGGGCACATCCATGCCTCATATGCACATGTGCCTCTCAGTCTGGGGCCTCAGGGATAATGGGAGAAAATGCAGAAAATGATGGGGGTCATGGCAGGATGAAGCCTCTGGGCTGACTCTGAGGGACTGCTGGTTCACTCATAGCATCCTAAGTTCCTGAACAACCCCAGAGTCTGGTGGGCTGGGAGACAAGCAACTGCAACCTGCCGATGGAAGAGAAACACCTATATGGAAAAAAAAGAGGAATAACCTATTTGCAGCTGGCTGGCCCATTTCCAGAAAATTGGCACCTTGGCATAATACATTTGCCAGGGAAAAATTCTAGACTTACAATAGGTATCCCAGTTATATATTATTAGCATTGACTACATTTAGGCAATGGCAGTTATCTTCAGCTTTAACTGAATATTTAGCTAGGAAAAAAAACTATATGAGACTATAATAACTTCCATATTTTATGTAATCCCAGACTTTCCCACCTGCCCAGTTGGCCAGGAAGTTTGCATTCTGAGACAACTCACAAATAAGAGGATACATACTACCCCAGATGTGGGATGTCCTCTGATTGTGTGTACATGGGAAACTGGGAGTCAATGGGGCTTTAAAGCATAAGACTTTGGAGAAAAGAAATTGTCCACATCCTAGGTGTGAAAAAATCCTTGAAATTAAGGAGCACCTTTTTTTTTTACCATGCCTGTAGGCCCAAGGATTCGGGACTAATTAGCTACACTGTGGCAATGGCCCACAGTGGCACTGATTCCTTATGAAAATTTAATAATTGGGATCCATTCCCCTGACTGGAGTTTAATAGATTCAAATACCATAGGGGTGTCATTAGCAGTTCTGAAGTTTTATCTCTGGCAAGCAAGATACAGTTTTTCTCTGCAATAAAAGTTAGTGTCCTATGTTGATATTTTGAATACTATACCAAGAGAATTGGGGAAAGTATTACAGAGAGTATGACAACCATTAAAGCTATTAAGAATAAGATGCACACTCTATGGAATCATTTTCCAAAGAAAGCCTTGACTAAAAGAACAGAGCAGATTTATAGGCTTTAATCCCCAGAGGTGATCATTATGTTTTTTAACTGAAGGTTGATTTTTTTATTTAATGTTTTTGCTTTTGATTACTAATTAAGATCCAGTACTACTTTTCTGTGTGTTTTCTTTCTCTCTGCCTGTTTGAATTTGCCTTTTTTCCTCTGTATTATTCCTAAATGTTGATGATTAACTAAATCTAATTTTGTTTTTCTTTTGTTTTGATGCACTAACAAATTCCCTATCTTCATTGTTATAATTCTTGTTCCTTTTTATGCTTAATATGGTATACAAATTTGTATTGAAGAAGCTTCTGTTGACATGTACACGTGTGTATATATATGCACATATATATAGTAATTTTTGTTAATTTGTTTTATTCCTTTAATAGAAATTTCCCTATTTTCTTCTAACAAATTCCTTTCTCTCTAGTAGGGTGTTCTGGCAGGCTGTTTTCATTATGGAAGAATGAGATTATGATGGTAGGCAATCTGAGGCAGAGGAGACAGCCTCATTCTCTGTCTCAGAAACCAATGAGGACTGTTTGTGAATCCATGTTTGTAACAGATTCTGACAACTTCCAGCAGTGGAGCTGGGAACGGAAGCCAAAATTGAACTTGAGGAGCCAAAACCAGCACAAATAGAACCATCTCCTGATGAATAAAGCTGTCTGCAGAAACCATTGAAAACATGAATGGCTGAGACAAAAAACTACCTACCAAGGATGAAGCTTGCCTTAAGCATGATAAATTAATCTGGGCCAGACAGTGGAGAAACTCCTGAAACCAACATTTGAAGCAGTCACAGTGGATATTTGATGTCGAGTGTGGTCATTCATGCCACATGGGGTGATCAGCTGAGTGCTATAAAGGGATGTGTGAACAGACAAGTAGACTGTCATGGACACCTTAAATGGGGCCAGAAACATTTCAAGAAGTGCAGAAGAAGCCTTGCTGCAGACATGACCTAAAATGAAAAGAGTGGTGAGTGGGAGGCAAATTGGGAGACAGAAGGGAATAAATCACCATGATCAGAAATAGACAGTACACTGTTAATGATGGAAGATGTCAGGCATGAGCCACATATACTAAACTGTGAAACTCAAGCTCAGCAGACTGATTCAGGCAACAGGGTGACAAAGTAGGAGAGTACAAATGCACACTTGAAAATGAGTGTAGTCGCTCTGGAACACATTGATTTACCAACCACATCTAAAACAATTCAGAATACACCTGGCAGTGACACTGTACTGGAGACCAGCACACCACAATAAAGGACATACAGGACCAGGAGCAATAACTAACTGTAATAACAGTACTACCAAGTACATCTGCAACAGATGTAGACAGTGCTTAATCATCTGAAACTCAAATGCCTCATAATAAAACTGTCTCTCAGAACGCTGTTAGCTAACCACTGTCCCTGATAAGGAGGTTAGGCAACAGACAGCATAAAAGAGGTCCCTTGGAAGTACAGGAAGGCCATATTCACAGTATTACAGGAAAACCCCCAAAGACATATGTAACTAGCAGACTTATTCATAAATAAAATTTATGCTAGTAAATGTGTGTAGTCTTACCAAGAAATTGGACACCATTCAATCTTGGATATCTCATACCAATCCTAATGTTCTTGTGCTAACTGAAACTTACTTAAAGAAGACAATCCCAGACCAAGAAATAGTTCTTCTGACCTACAGCACTTTTCGTGTAGACAGACCCACGGAGGTGGGATTGGCTATATATGTAAAGCTAAATTCCCACTAACGTCCTCCTTGCCACCACTAAACCCAAGAAATTCAAGTGTCGCACTAAAAGTCCAACTCTCCTCTGCAGAATACTTTAACATTATTGGAGTCTGTAGGCCACTGTCAGGGGGCTTAGACAGTATCGTACCTGTGCAGCTTCCTAGATTCCAATTGCAATGAATCTATAGTCCTTGATTATCTGAATCTCAATTGGCTCAGCAACAAATCTCATCTTCAGTCAATCAATCAATCAAGTAATCATTCAATTAATCAATTTTTTTAGCAGGAATAACACCATTGAACAGGCTCATTTACAAGGTAGTCCTAGGTGGATGCAACAATGACACTGGCAATTCAAGTACATACTTTGAATGTGGTGCAATAAGCATTTCTAACAGGGGAGATCTAAAATACAAAACATAAAGAACAGTAGAATATGATATATGCAGTGACATAAAACAGGATAAACAGGTCATTTTACAACATAGTACAGTATAACAGAAATACAAATTCAAGACAAAGGCAATCTGCCTAACAAAAGGACAGCATCTATCATGCATAGAGTGTACTAGCATGGTAATACTAGATTTAATGGACTGGAATATGTGTATTAAGGATAAACACTAGTGTTTTAAGAGACAAATTATGAGACAGTAAAAAGGGTGAGGAAAAGGGTGAAGGGCCAATTGTATATCTGGGAGGAGAGGAGAGAGTCGGTGAGAACAAGTTTCCTTTCGTGAATGTCTTGGCAAGGATTTTAAGGTAAATATCCCAACAAATTGGGTGAGTTTTAAAGATTTTTGTAGGGTGTTCCATAGCGTAGGGAGAGCATGGCTTTGGGAGGTGGAACCATATCAATTTCTAATCTTAGGAATGTCGAGGAGTGTATAGGAGTAACTTTGATGTGAATATACACTGGAAGTGCATTTGAAAAGGTCAGAGATGTGGGCGAGCAGTTTATTGGTGATGGCTCTATGAGCCCAGCGGGAGGCATTTCTCCATCTCCTAGTGCTAAGAGAAGACCAGCCTAGCTGCCCATAGAGAGAGCAGTGATGGGTATTAAATTGGGTATTTGTGATGAATCTTAGTGTTCTAAGATACAGATTACGCAATGGGGTCCTAGAATCACACATTTTGATTGGCTGACTGACACCTTTTACCCGTGGTAAATCCTGGCATAAGCCACTGGAAAAGGTGCCAGTCAGCCTCATCTGGACCCCCCTCTTTTTAAAATAACTCTGACCCCCAGTATCAAAGGTGAAACCCTCCATATTAGTTCACCGGTAACTCACGTGGAGAAAACAGAAAACCAAAAATACACTGCAGTGTTGTAAACTCCCAAAACAACTTGCTGAAAAAAAAAGTACAAAAATTAAAAGTATTTTCACTCATGACTGTTGCTCCTGCCGGCCTCCATTCTAGTGATAATTCCTCCTGGGGCAGTCACTACCTCTACATTCCACTGCAAGTGTTCCATCCTATAATTATAAGAATTGTTTAGTGAGTCTTGGAGCACAGGAGAGGTCCCAGAAGACTGGAGAAGGGTTCATGTGATCCTGCTCCACAAAAGTGGTAGCAGGGAGGAGGCAGTGAACTACAGACCAGTCAGTCTTACCTCAGTAGTGGGCAAGATTATGGAGGCACTCCTTAAGGAAAGGATAGTGCAACACCTGGAATCCATAGGAGCACAGGATCCAAGACAGCATGGGTTTACAAAAGGAAGGCCCTGTCAAACTAATCTCATAGATTTCTTTGACTTGGTAAGCAGACTGGTGTACCAAGAGGGAGCAGTTGATGTCACCTACCTTGACTTCAGCAAAGCTTTCCATACTGTTCCACATAGAAGATTGATTAATAAGCTGGGTAGGCTCAGGGTGGGTCAGAAGTTGGTCAACTGGGTGGCAAACTGGCTGACAGGCAGAAAACAGAGTGGTGGTAAATGGAATACAGTCAGAAGAGATGCAAGTCACAAGTGGGGTACCTCAGAGATCAGTCCTGGGGCCAGTCCTCTTCAACATCTTCATCAGTGACATTGCAGATGGACTGGAGAGTAAGATTTGTCTGTTTGCAGATGACACAAAGATCTGCAACAGAGTACAGGATCCAGATGGGGTGGGCAGAATGAGAAGAGATCTGGATAAACTGGCAAGATGGTCAGAAGAGTGGCAACTGTGGTTTAATGCCAAGAAGTGCAAGATCATGCACATAGGGAAGAGAAACTCTGAAGCTACCTACAGGCTGGGAGGGGAGTTGCTGACAGTCACAAGGGAAGAAAGAGACTTGGGCATTATCATCACTGATGACCTGAAATCATCCAAGCAGACCACTAAAGCAGTAGGTAAGGCTAGGGGGTTGTTGGCGTGTATTAGTAGGGGTATCACAAGTTGGAAGAGGGAGGTAATAATCCCTCTTTACAAGACACTGGTTAAGCCCCATCTGGAGTACTGCATGCAGTATTGGAGGCTACACCTTCACAAGGACATTAACCCAATTGAAGCAATCCAGAGAAGGGCAGCAAAATGGTGCAGGGACAGCATCAGAAAACATATGAGGACAGATTAACGGAGCTCAATATGTATACCCTTGAGCAAAGGAGGTAGAGAGGTGATATGATCGAAACATTAAAACACCTTAAGGGCATTAACAAGGTGAAAGAGTCTAACATGTTTCAATATAAAAAAAATAGCAGAACAAGAGGATACAGAATGAGATTAGAGGGTGGCCGATTAAGGGGTAATGTGAGGAAGTTCTTTTTCACAGAAAGGGTGGTGGATGCATGGAATGGCCTACCTCAGGAAGTGGTAGATAGGAATACAGTGCAGGGCTTCAGACAGGCATGGGATAGGCATGAGGGAGCAATACAGATGAGTATGAATAGATAGGCCATTGACAGAGCAAAGGCCAGTGGCATATTTATAAGTTAGAAAAAGAAATGGGCAGACTGGATGGGCCTTGCAGTCCTTATCTGCCATCAACTTCTATGTTTCTATGTTTCTATGGATCTTTAAGCAAGTGCTCCACAGTACATGATCCCAACTGCTCACAATATCCTTAAATTACTCTTACATGCTCCGCTCTCCCAATAACTGTAAAACCAAAAAGCCGAATGAGAGCATTACTTCCTATCATCTTGCCTCAACCAGAAAAACACTGTAACCCTGGAAATGTACCCTGATGGCAGTCATTTGTCCAAGTAACTACACTAAATCACACTGTTCTGTCTTGATTAAAAATAAATAAATAAATATATGTATACCTGTCTGTAAAGGAGGCAATGTGAGCTATGGAGTTGGGGGGAACAACTGTCAGGCTAAACCCTGTCTGTATAAAAAAAACATAACTTCTAGGCTGGGTCTTACAATAAAGTTATCACTGACACAGTTGTGGGGTGGGGACATGGTTAGAGGTGAATCAGAAAAAAAAATCACATGCTCTTTGGGTGGAGGACATTATTCTACCTAGCAACAGGAAACAATTTTTTTCTAGCGCAAGAATAACTTGAAAAAATATTAAAACTGCAGAAAAAAATCTATTTTTCTGTAATATTTTGTGATAAAAAGTGATGGGTGACATTGTATAATCACAATAAATCATGCCAGGGTGTGGCTTATGCTGAGATTTATCCATGGCTGTCATGGTTTGACCACTCAGCCTGCGGCCTTATGGGCAAACCGCACCAGCCATGGGTAAATCCCAGCATAATCCACACTCTGCATGGTTTATTGCTTAAATATCCAGTTTGGCTAGGGTGGTTTTGGAACAGTGACTGTAAAGGAAGCCTGCCTAGTCGACAAGTGGGAGAAATGTGGTATGGACCAGTCTTAACTTTGCCTCATGATTAAGTAGATGTTTGATACGGAAGAAAAGGCCTAGCTTTTGTCTTTGTTTTTTTGACAGTTCATCAATATGTGTTGTAAATGAGAGCTTAAAATCAAGCCAAAGTCCCAAGTATTTGAATTTATCCACTGCTTCAAGTGATTCCCCCAGGAGGCTTGCAGTCTCGAGATTGGTGCTCAATGAGTTAGTGGACTCCGCTTGGGCTTGTGGGGAAAGAAACATTAATTTCATCTTTTTAGCATTTAGCAGCAATTTCAAGGGCAATAAGATATGTTGTAAGAGATTAAATTCTTGCTGCAGCACTACACATGAGAGCTCAAGGGTAGACCTAGCAAACACAGAGCACAGTGTTATCTGCAAAGAGGTGGACTCTTGCTCTACTGATTTTATAGTCAATATTATTAATACAGATTGCAAATAATAGGTGCCCCAGGATTGACCCCTGTGGTACCCCTCTCAGTAGGGTTTTAAGGGGGGGAGAGGTCACCTTTGGCTTTTACCTGCTGTTGTCTACCTATGAGGTAGGTGGAGAACCATTTCAAGGCAATGTCATCTAGGCCAAGACTGAGGAACATAAGCAGTAGATGATCATGATCTATGGTGTCAAATGCCTTGCTTAGGTCAAAAATAGTGCACTGACATGGTTTTTGGAATCAAGCATGACTTGCCAGTCATTTGTAACCTTAGCCAAGGCAGATACCATGCTATGTTTTGGTCTAAAACCAGATTGTAAGGGATTGAGCATACTGTAGGTTTCCAGATGATCTCTTAGTTGTGCATTAACTAGTTTCTCTAGTAATTTTAAAAGGATAGGTAACAGCGATATAGGCAGGTAGTTGTTAAGGTCACATATGTCACCAGATTTAAAATGTGGGATAATATGTGCTATTTTCCATATGGAAGGGAGAACTCCTTGGGAGATGGGACAAATTGAAGATGTGCGTAATTGGAGCTGTCAGAAAGTGGAGGCCTAGGCCGGCCCGTCGGAGCAGCAGTTGGATTTCCACTTGCGACGCCAGCGACCCGGGTTCGGAAACGGACTAGGGTCACTGGAGGCGGGCGGGGAGAAGGATGGAGCATCCTAGGGACTGCTCTCCTTCTCTGGGGGAGGGTTGGGATGTGACTGAGGCATTGGTGACCCCTGGTGGAGGCCAGGGGACACCTAGCTACCGGCACTGGTACGCATAGGAGGCGTGGGCAGACGCGAAGGCCATTGCATGTCCCAGCCTCCAGGAAAAACGGAAAAGAATTAGCCGCCAGCCCCGCTAATGAAGCCTACCACGGCAGTTTGCTCCCAGAGCCAGCCCTCCGACCAAGTTCCACGTCTGCGGCATGCGAGGGGAGTGCCACAACCCTGCTGTGGGGGGGAAAGCCACGGGGTATCAGAGGTCCCAAGGCCGTTGTGGGGAGCAGAAGCTAGTGGTCCGTGACCAGGCTGAGAAGGACACCAGGCAGCTGGCAGGCTAGGGGAGATAAAGACTAAATAGAAAAAAAAAAAAAAAGAAAGTGGAGGCCTAGCTTTAGGAAGAAAGGTTTGATCTGATTGGCTCCGGCACTTTTATTAGTGTCCAGAATAATGAAAAGGTCTTCAACCTGCTTGAAGGTTATTGACTTAAAACTAAACTTAGTGGCATGAATGGAGGCCTTGACTGAGAGGCATGAAAGGTCATGAGAGCAGGAATGAGTAAGAAGCTTGCATGCTGAGGATGTATTGAAGGCTAAGCCAGCAGTGGCAAAGTGATTGTTGAGCTGCTTTAATATACAATGTTTGCTTTTGTAGGTATTATTGCCAGTCAGAATTTTAGTAGACAGAGATGATGAAGGACTGTGCCCATTCGATTTCCCTAAGAGGGCAACGTTATTGTTGGAAAAGTCAAGAGCTGCTTGGAAATACTTTGCCTTTTCAGCCCTTGTGAGCTTAGTACAAAGATTCCTTGAGGTTCTAAAGGCCACCCAATCTGACGCTAATTTGATTTTATGTGCCCTCTTCCACACCAAAAGATTTAACTCCCACACACAAAAAAGAGAACAACAATTGTACTGGGATTTCTTTTTATTCACTGTTTTTGTTTTTTTCTTATTACCCATAATGCTTACATTTGTTGACATTTTTAATAACATTTTTAGCACAGATTTTAGGGATGAAACACTTACTACCCCTCATAATCACCACTGGCAACTTTCAGACCTGATTGATTGGTCTTCTGCTTCTAGGTCCTGCCTGAAGCATGCTACAGATCCAGCACTGTTCACTATGGGTATTTTGCTTCATATAGGGCCCTACAGGGTACTTTACATCTGTAGTTGTGATCCCTTCCAGAGGGGTAGAAAATGACTTTCACTGGGTCAGGAAAGAGGACAGGACTTGCCTAGTACTGTACATGGCCCACAGGGCCATCCTATAAAGTATGATGATCTTCACAAGCCCAGTCATAGCCAGCCACAGACTTCTGCACTCACTGTTGGGGGGAGCAGGGTTGTGACCAGCTACAGCTGCCTCACCACAGATGTTTTTTGGAGCTGCAAGAGTGCACTGTACCACTGGACACTCGTGGCTAGTAAGAGGGAAACTACTATGCAACCATGTTCTTGATGACTAGCTGGTTTATTTGATTTAGTTTTTTTAGTTGTTGTTGACTACTGGTAAAGGGGGATTATGAAATACATTTTCAGCCTCATCTGGGGAGGGATACAGATACAAACCTACTGATATTGTGCCAAAATAAGCTGCTGGTATGTTTTTAGCCAATGGGTAAATGTGGTAAGGACATCAAAGAAATAACTGTCATATTTTTGAGAAGTGCCATGGGATCCTCAGTTTTCACCTGATCAACCAACAGTACAGGGACTTTCATCAGAAGGCAACCCCTATAACAGCACAGTGTACCCCATACACCCTGCTGGGGTATTGGTATGTTTACTTTCAGCAAATGGGAGAGTTCCTCCTGCATAGGTACTAACACTACTTCTTGTAGCAACTGGTATTCATTGGAGGTCTCCCATCTTGCTATATTACTGAAAAGGCCCCAGCCTGGTTAGCTCTGAGATCTGACAGGATCAAGCTCCAAGGTGGTAAGGCTGCAGGCTGCTGTAATAGAATGTGGCTTCAAAGGCTTCTCTCATGATAACTAGAAATACCTAATTCATTTCCCTGAGTTTTTGACCTCCTCCCTAAGTTGGGAGAGTCACAGAGTAAAGCATTCAAATTGGTGCCATTTGAGGAGGCTTGTTAATATGATGATCAGTCAGGGGCTAGTGGAAGAAATAACTACACCGGACAGAAACTGGCTGATAGATAGAATCTAGAGGGTGGTACAAAATGCTAAATTTGGTGAGGACATAACAGTGAGTAAGAGGGTACCACAGGGGTCTGTATTGGTCCCACTCTGTGTTATTAAGTATATCTGTAACACAGGAGATGATATCAAGAACAAGGTGATCCCATTTGCTGATGACACCCAGTACTCACTGGGTGAGGGCTGACAATGAAACAGAATTAACATTATGAGACAGGATTTGAAGAGGCTGGTTACGTGAAATTCAGTACCAGAAAGTGCAAGGTGATATGCATAGAAAAGACAATCCTGGAACAGTGTATTGTTTCTTTATTTAGTTTTGGTTGATTAGTAAAGGAGGGTTAGGCAATACTGCCTAATTTTTACCTTGTCCTGGGGGTGGGGAGAATGTAGATGCAGACCAAATGAAATTAAGAAACACTAAGCTGCTAGGTGTGTATTAGTGAATGAGGGAAATTTGGCCAGAACACTAGGGCATTGCCCTATTGTTTTCAAGAAGTGTCATCGGATCTGTAATGTCCTCCTGAACAACTGTGAACAAATGTGTACGCTACCCAGAAAAGGCAGGGTTTTCAAGATCATTGTTGTACCAGAGGTATTTGTGGTTCAATAAAGAAATCTGTAGAACATTTACTTTTTGACTGCTCATTTACTTCTTCCTTCTACAAATTCATAAATCAGTTCTTGAAGGATCAGTAGTCTGCATGTATGCCTTAAGAAATGTTGGTATATGAGCATTTTAGTCCTACTTGGGGGGAAATGTGATTTAGATACTTTAATACAGATTATGGCCTGCTTTAAGTGGTCTATCTGGCAGGTGAGATGCAGATTTGTGCTTCAACAGAAAGATAGAACTCTGGCTATTCTATTAGATAACATTACATATTGAATTTCAGAAATGTATAGTACAGAGCAGCAGAAATGGCCTACAGCACAGATTGCTGCTCTCTGGAAAGGATAATGCTGTGTCCATGGTTTTCAGCACAAGCTTGGAAAATGTACAGATAACTTTATATGCTTCATTCTGATGTGTATTTAATTTCAATAATTTTGAGTTGCTTTTCCTATAGGGTGTTTTGGAGTTTTTCTTGAGGTTACTGTCAAGGTATTGATTTCTGTATATATTTATTGTTTTCAATAAAATTCAACTATTTTTTTGAGAAAGACTATGGGTTCATAAATACATAGATGTTTATACACAGAAAATGACAAAATGGACCAGATATTCAAATAAATGTGCTATCACAGAGCAAATACTTTCATTTCCCTTGCACCTGACCCAGCTGCTACTATGTTGAGTGAGACAGTGAGTGGCACTATCCGACTGAATATTGGGCCTTGTCGATACAGCACTAAATGTAGCTGTGCTGCCCTGAAATAGACCTGAGCTTTATATAGCAAACAGGGACTATTGTTGAATGAAATGGGGGTAGTGCCAAGATCCTTGTGGTCTATGTTCAGCCTGGACATGCAAACACAGAATTGCAGGCTCTGGTGTCTAGTAGTACTCTCCACCCCTTGATCATTCATTGGCACAGGGTCAAAATGTTGCTCGGCAGAATGCCATGCAACTTAATCACGTTGCATGATTCCAGGATTTCTTTTGTTCTGTGGGGGCTCTGCCCCCAACACCCCGTTTTACGGGGGGGGGGCTGTGCACCTCTGGACCCCCTCCACTAAGGATTCTAACTCTGGGGGGTCCAACTCTGAGAGCGCACAGGTCCTTGATGAGCCATAATGCCGTACGTTATTAAGCGTATGACATTATGACCCAGTACGTCATTCATTCCAAGGTGGATTTGCAATCCTTGGAGTCTAGCGGTACCCCCACCCCTGAGCACCTGGTCTAACACTAAATTGCAACATCTGTTATCTCATGGTACCCCCCCCCGGCAAAATGTCTAATCACCCTGTCTAAAGTAGATTTGCAATCCCTGGTGTCCTGAAGTTTTCTAAAACCACCTTTAAAATGTACCTGTCTCTGTGAAAACAAAAATCTTGGGACCTGATTCCAAAACAGCCCTTAGATTGCCACAAGTTGCGGCAATCTAGGGCTGCAGTGCACTCCAGGTGCATCAGGGATCCTGCACCAGATTCTGCAAAATCAGGGGTCCCTGTGCCAAAAACCTAGGAGTGGTTGCACTCACAGGCTAGCGCCACACAATAGGTGCACCTGTGAGAAATGACACGCAGATCTGGCCCCCCATCCATCTGGTGAAACTCAAAAAGGATTAGCAGGAGGAGTCCAGGGGCAGAAAGGGCATGCAGGATGCTAAAGGGGGTGTTGAGGAGCATGTGCATGCTGGGGGCTGATCGGGCACCCAGCAGGTGTGCCAGTTATATAACTATTATGGAGATTGCACATGATCAGATATAATAATGGTACCTCACCAGGTGCCAAATCACCCCCCTGGCAGGTTCACCTACTCCCCAACATACATATGGCACTCCCCTGTCCCTTCTGCCCTGGGACTCCATATACAGAGCCCTCCCGGCAATTCCCCACCTAAGAAGCAATGGCAAAAGTGGTGTAGACCACCTCCTGGCTGGCTAATTTGGGCCCCTTACTAAGGCCATGGCAGGGCTTTCAGAATCTTAAAAGAGGTGATGTTTCAGCCCCACCATGGCAAAAGCCCCCTTGCAACCTGGCATAGCCTGATGTAGGTTGCAAGCTGGCACAGTGCCCGTTTGCCACAGTGGCTTCCCATTCTGATGCTGAACGCGTTTTGGAATTGGGACTGCCACATTTTCTGATGTAAGGTGCAAATTGCATCACTATTGTTAGATGCAAGCACTTTGCATCAGTCTAGTTCCTTTTGGAATTGGGCATTCAGTCTGTAACCCTTTGGTGAAGAACCTTTAATATGAAATGTCAAAAGTACTGAATGCCATGTATGCACAGACTAGGTGGTAACAAAAGCACACATGCATATGATGATGAAGACAGACCTTTTTGATGTGAGAGAGATTATGCTGCACTGGATTCAAGATGCAGACACACTGGGCCTGATACTGAATGGTTAGCGATATTGTCCAGTGGTACCTCCATACCCCCGATACTGAGTGGGTGATCTGGGATGGGTGATGGCAAAACAGCCAGCCTGCCTTCAGGAGGTGGGGGAATGGGTTTAGCACCCAATTAAGAAGTGGTTTGCAGCAGCAGTAAATGGTACAACTTGGTGGGCTATTTACTATCCCTGCAAACCTTTGAATATACCACTGTACCACTGTACCAGTATGTAAAAGAGGGCCTCATAATTTGCATAAGTGCAATGGTATATTAGATCTTTGGAACTCTGTCAGGTTTGTGGGTCACTCCCCAGGCTTCTGAATATGGATCAGCTGGGAGAGCCCACACAAACACGGGTTAGCACACCCACTAGTCCTGTTAGCAGAAATGCTCCCTTCTTAATATCAGGCCCAATATACATTAAGTCAGTCCATTTCCTTTCCATGGCCTTACCAGTCTAACATTAGTAACACCTCTAATTTATCAACCTTCAGCTCAGACTGTAATGAACCACCACCCTTGCTCACTTCATAGGTTTTAACCATTTGACTTTATAATGCCCATATTGTTTCAAGCGACCCAATTTTTAGTACTGACCCCCCCAGCTTGCTCCTCACCAGCCTAATTGTTCTATCTCTTATCCCCCTGTCTTATCAACACTAGGCCCATCCATCCCCTTATTCTTCCTTTCCCAACCTCGGATAGGAGCTCACTACCCTGGGTTGTGACATCCTACCATGCCCCGTACTTTATAGCATTCAATCCCGGGGCTCACACATATTCCTTTTCTCCATCCACTTTCTCTACATCCCATTTTACCAACTCCTTTCTGTGCACCGTGCCCTCTTAGCCTTTCTCCCCTACCTCCCTCCTCCCTTCTCCCCTACCTTCACCTCTACCTGGTGTATATTTTTATTTTCTTCCGTTACTTCCTCCTGCAACCTTAGATTACCTGCTTTATCTTCCTATAGACACTTCTATGTATGTAAATACCATGTAATCTGTACAATATCTGTATAATTCTATGTAAATATGAACTTCTTTTCCTTCCTCTCTGTAAAGAGTATTATCTGTATTGCCTTGTAAATACCTGTGTTGACCTGTATATACAATTGTTCATGCTCCACCCAGGTCCATCTTGCAAATGAGCTTCTGCTCAACGATGAATGCCTGGTTAAATAAAGACTTGATTGATTGATTGATTGATTGATTGATTGAAATAGATATCTTTGCAACACCAGCACGCTGTACTGAATGTATTGGAACAATGTATATTGTGAAATGTTAGGATTTCTAGATTTGTTACTTGTTGCTTTCCTCTGTATTTTTTATTGTGTGACAATTAACTTTTTTTATGTTATTTATGTTTCTGTAACTCACTGAATAACAGGACCACCTTGTAAATAGGGCTTTTTTTGCACTAATGGTGTATTTTCTTTCTCTATTTAGAAATATTTTACATACATATACTGTATATGTTTATCCCACCCATTTTTATGGCTGTGGACAGAGCCTACAGTCATCTTGCTTTAGCTAGGAAAATATGGCATACAGTGGAACACATTTTTTAGTACTTTTCAATATATCCTTCCATAACAGTTAATCACTGTGACAGTTAAATACTCCCTTCTTTCTGTTTAGAATGTTGTAGACAGAACTCCAAGCTGCTTATCAGATGGCCATTAGGAAACTGAAACAGCTTGTTAAAAATTGGTTACCTATTAAACTGGAGATTTGTTTGCCCCCTTCAAAATGCAACAACTTGCACATTTAAATACTTAGCACTTAAACCGGCCTGTTGGTGCAGCAGTTGGATTTCCATCTGCAACGCCAGAGACCCAGATTCAAGAATGGACCCAGGTCACTGAAAGGCCAGCCGAGGGAGAAGGACAGAGCGTCTAGCGACAGCTTGCCTTCCCCAAGGGGAGGGTGGGAATGTGGCCTGGCACCTGTTGGCCCCTGGTGGAGGCTGTGAGTATGGCAGGACATCAGGTCCCAGATGACTAAGAGGAGTGGTGGACATCGGTGCTAGCCTTGACATCTGTGGCATGCCACACCCTGGGGGAGAAAACATGGAAAATGGTGCTCTGGCTGGTAGGGTGATGGCCTTCTAGACCCTCACTGTGGAGCTCCTGGACCCTCATTTGCTGCCTCAGCAGCACTCAGGATGATTGGAATTACCATCAAGGATCATCTCCTATGAAGTTAAGAGACCCTCCTGGTGCAGGGATACATCAGGGATGCCTGGGTGGGTTGTGATATGCAGCAGTGGGGTCAGGGGCTACCAGGTAAGAAGGTACAAGTGGAGCCTGAAGGAGAGACCTACCAGGATGCAGGGTGGGAGTATAAACAAATCACGCAAAAAAAAAATACTTAGCATTTAAACATTTTCTTGCTACTAGCTTCAGTTGGGCAGGTATTCTCTTTCAAGAAAGATTCATACCTCCTAAATGTACAATTTTTCAGCAAGGAATCTCCAAAAAAGATTTACACTGTTTTTCTAACCTCTTAAGACACTATCTGATAAGAACTGTCTCAGACATATTATATATGGCAAACGTACACATGCAGGTATGCAAGTGCATGCACGCACACGCACACACACACACATATGCACACTGTACACACCATTCTCATGGCCACAACCTTCAAAATAAATACTGCAATCTAATATGTTATAAAACAATAAATAAACTGTTTGTTTATGTCAGTCTTGGTTATGTGGAACACAGTAAAGTTGAGTTTACTGTAGATTTCCTTAAAAAAATTTTTATCCTATATTTTTTGTCCTGGATAGCACAGAGGAAATGCTACATCTCATCCTCACAGGGATCTTCATTTTACACATTCTTGCACTGTATTTACTCAGGATGTCCCAGAGTAGATACAATACCTTGTTTTCAGTGGGGTCATAATTTTACCATGTTTATAATGTATTTATTCAAGGTAGCCTAGACCAGATGTAAAATATTGTTTTCAGCATGTTTTGATTTTACACAATGCAGCATAGTAGTGTGCGGGTGTAGCATCCCACTGAAAATAAGATGCCACATCTTCTGTGAACTATCCAGGCTAAAGACAGTATATAGCAATCAGCAGGCATATTCTAGAAAAACACATTATATAAATGTTTAAAAGGAAGACCGCATTGAAATTGCCTCTTAGCAGGTCTGCATTGTGCAAATTCATTAGAAACAATGGATAAAAGCATGACCACGCTGTAAGTGACATTTTACAGGATATGCCAGTTGAGAGTCGATATATTGTATATGGAATCTCAGCTGGCATATCTTGTAAAAATGCAGTATTTACAATGGCTTAAAGTCAAGTCAAGTCAAGTCATGTTTATTTATAAAGCGCCTTTCGAAATCAAGGCGCTGTACAGGAATAAATAGAACAGCAAAATACAAACATTAAAACATCCATAACTAGACAGGATAGGCCAGAGTAAAAATATATGTCTTTAAATCAATTTTATGAGGTGAAATTGTATAATGAATTACCCTCTAATATTATGCAATGTGTTACAATTTTGTCATTTAAGAGGGTTTTAAAGAAATTTTTGGTTGTTAATTCAAAGTGTTGTTGTTTTAAATAACGTATTTTTATATGTATGTGTGTGTTTATATTTATATGTTTGTATATTATTTATGTATGTTTTATGTTGTGACTGGGCATCAGTGAAAATGGGCATTTTGCTCACTGATTATACAGAATAAAAATAAACAAACAAACAAACAAACAAACAAATCAGTTTTAAAACTATCAACGGTTGGGCATTCTCTTAACCAGCGAGGTAGAGAATCCCACAGTGTTGGAGCCGAAAAGCCAAAGGCACAAGATCCTGATAGCTTCAAACGAACCCTGGGAATCTCTAGCAATCCCTCGCTGGCGGAACGGAGGGGGTGGAGGGGGCAATAAGGAACCAGAAGATCTTTCAGGTAACCGGGTCCCTGGTCATGTAGGGCTTTAAAGGTTAGTAAACCAACCTTAAAGGTGATCTGCCACCGAACAGGCAGCCAGTGCAGTTCGTGAAGCACAGGCGTAATGTGGCTGGTTCTAAGAGTCCCAGTCAGAAGCCTGGCTGCAGCGTTCTTCACCAGCTGAAGGCGGCGGATATCAACCCCTGGTAGCCCTAGGTAGAGGGAATTGCAGTAGTCCAGACGGGTAGTGCCAAGGCGTGGACCAAAGTTGGAAGGTCCTCCGGGAATCAGATGTTTCACCAGGCGATATTCCTCAGATGGTAGAAAGAGGATTTAACAACAGCTGACACCTGAGATTTCAGGGTCAGACCATCATCAAAAATAACGCCAGATTTCACACCTGTCGAGAAGCAGAGAGTGGTACGCCACCAAGTAATAAACCTGATGGCCGGCCCAACACCCAAACCCACCCCAGGACGACCGGATCCACAATCAATACCTCAGCCTTATCTGGATTAAGTCTCAACCAGCTCGAACTCATCAAATTCTGATCTCATCCAGGCAGTTGTTAAGTACAGAGAGTGCATCACTCTGTTCGGGAGAAAAGGACAGGTACAGCTGAGTATCATCTGCATAGCAGTGAAAACTCAGACTGTATCGCCTGATGATTTCTCCCAATGGCAGTATACACTGCAAACAACATGGAGCTAAATGGAGTTCTGTGGTACCCCACATGGCAGGGAGAAGGCGTCAGAGGAATAAATTCTGCTGACAACTCTCTGAGATCTGCCAGTGAGGTAAGAACAAAACCACTTGTGGACTGTACCAGACAGCCCACAAAAGACCCGCAGTCACTCCAATAGCACCCCATGGTCTACAGTGTCAAATGCAGCAGACAGATCAAGAAGGACCAGAATGGTACAAGCCTTTTGATCTCTGGCAATTAGGAGGTCACTCAATACACGAACAAGGGCAGTCTCAGTACTATGCCTTTTCCTGAATCCAGACTGGAGAGTATCATAGACATTATGAGAAGTAAGATGATCATCCAGTTGCAATGCAACAGCCTTTTCAATAACCTTACCAACAAATGGCAGGTTAGAGATAGGCCGGTAGTTAGCTAGACAGTCTGGGTCCAAGGAGGATTTTTTTAAGAGTGGTCGAACTACTGCCTCTTTAAGGGGGTCAGGAAAGACCCCCATCTCCAAGGATTTCCAGATAATGTCAGCAAGGATTGGGTAGATAACTTCTACACAGCCTACTAACAGCGGTGTAGGACCCGGATCCAAACTACAGCTAGTTGGTTGCATTGTTTGGATGATCTTCACAATGTCCACGAATTCCGGGCGGTGAAAATCTAACCAGACAGGCCAAGGATAAGACACCACCAGTCGACCACCACAGTCCCCCGTAGGAGAGGTCAGACCAATGCCGGACCTGATGCTGGCAACCTTATCTGCAAGAAGCGGCGAACTCCTGCATCTAAGCTGAAAAAGGCTTTCTAGGCTGAAGACAGACTGGACTGCACAGTCTGTCCACAGTCCGGAAAAGCTGAGCCGGTCGATTCTTTGCAGCAGAAATCTCTCTGGACAGGAATTCTGCCTTCTTACGAGTGATTTCTGATTGGTAGCCATCATAATGGGCCAACAATCTAAGCCTGTCAGCATCAAGGCCCGATTTCCGCCAGGCTCTCTCCAGCCTTCCGGCCTACTCGCCTTAATTCCTTCAAGGAGCCATCAAACCATGGACTCCTTGGACGGATGGTGAGAGGCCGAACACGAACAGGAGCAATTTTGTCCAGAGCATCTCCCACAGCCTTATTATAGGCTAATACAAGACCATCTGGACTCATGCATTCACCCGACAGACTCGATAGATCCAGCATCGCCATTAGGTCATTGGGGCCAATACCCCTTAAAGGGCGGTACTGGACCATCTCCGTAGGGGCAGACCTATTAGAGGGGGGGCCCTGAAACTGAACCTTATGGTGTAATGGTCCGACCAACCGACTGGTTCCACCCCCAAGTCAGTGATCTCCATACCCAAGAGAAAGACCAGGTCTAATGAATGACCCCCTATATGGGTAGAGGAGGTAACAACCTGTATCAGGCCCAGTGTATTCATCAACTGGAGGAGATTTTGACCAAAATGAGATAGTTCATCGTCGACCCAGCCATTGAAGTCACCCAGAAGTATTAATCTGGGAAACCTCAATACCAGGTCGACAATGAAGTCTGCAATCTCCTGTAGGAATTCGCATCCGTCACCTGGTGGATGGTAGACGAGGAGAATCTCACAGCCTGCACCCTCACCCAGGATATATTCAAAAGATCTGGTGTTTCCCAATGGCACATCCACAAGGCCCAGTTCAGATCTAAACATAATGGCCACACCTCCGCCCCTACGATCCAGCCTTGGGCGGTGTCACGAGAACAAAGCTGGAGTTGCGCGAGGCCAAATAGGGCTAGTATTTTCATCCAGCCAGGTCTCAGTGATGCAAGCCAGATCAGATGACTCAGCAAGATCAGCTATAATAGCTGTCTTGTTTTTATAGATCTGGCATTGCACAACACCGCCAAAGGCAGGATGAGCTGTCGAGGAAGACCTCGGCACCTGTCCAATTTCTTCGGGACTCTTGGGTATGGGGACAAGATAAGAGCAACCTCTATCCTGACCCCATTTCACCCCAGGACATCTTCTGGACCCTAAAACCCCAATCCTCCCCCCCGTCCCCCACAAGGCCCAGCTTTCCACCTTCGTCCTCGCCTCCTTAGAATGCCCAATGCTCGACACCTAAAATAGGTGTCGGATGACAATGGTGGGCACTCAAAGAGATGTAGTTCTCTGAGCCTAGTGGGGGAATAATACTCAACCATCATTGATTAAACAAAACGACAAAAATAAACCTACAAATATCAAGATTATAAATAACACACTCTATAATAACAAAATCTCCTCACTCTTTCTCGCTGAGGGAGGGCAGATAAACACAAAATAAGCTAACATAAACCAAAATAAATCCCAAACTCAGAAATAATCAAAGTAATAAAAATAATATAAAATCCAAAAAATCCAATGATCTTAAAATACAATAAAATATACTACTAGTTATTAACAGATTTGTGTTTAAACAATGCAGCACCTCTCACGTGCAACACTGCAGGAAATGTTATACAATCTCCCACTACCACCTCTCACATGGCAGGGAATCAATTAAGTAAATCAGATTTGTAATAAAACAATTTTAAAATAAATAAATATACATCACTCTCACCATCCTCAGTCCAGGAGTTGGTAAGAATCAGAGAGAACGGTTCTCAGGCAGTCCAAAAGTGAATAAAATCCAAATAAGATCAAAAAATTCTCAGCAGAAAAAAAAAACAGAAATGTTCAAAACAAACAAGGAAGCCCAGAAGTGTCCAACAGATCTTCCAGCAGCTGCTCTTCAAAACCAACAGTTCAGACAATTACTTATCCAGAGGCAGCAGAATACTTCAGGAGGCAGAATATATTTCTTCAGGGAGAATACCCCACTCAGTCGACAACCTGCAGCTACAGCAGTCTCACAAGTCAGCCCAAACAGCCGACCCTAAGACAGCTTAGAAGAGGCCCTAGTCCTCCCAGCTCCCTAGGAAACACCCAGGGCGACTCCTGCTCGGTTGGAGACCAATAAGTGGACAGCACTCCACACAAGTTCAAAAGCAAATCTCCTGTTGTTGCAGTTTATAAGCAACAAGCAACCATCCACTGAGCCACTCCTACCATGCCAAAGTTCGCACATAAAGTCCCAAAAATCCACTAAGGACAGGCATCAAGAGAACCCTATGTGCTGGGGGCCGAGTCAAAATATTCACTGTAACAGCAGGAACCACCAACTGGGATCCACAAATCAATAGACCCCCTTGGCAACAAGGAGGACCCTGAGCCCACTGGCCAACTCCCCGGCTGGTCCACAGCACAGATCCCCAAGCTACAGCAAAATTCGACCCCACTCCCCAGCACAAATTAAGGGAACCCCTGTACCACAGTAGTTCGAATAATGGTTCAGCAGAGTCCTTAACTGCAACTTGATCTTCTGGGATATTCAAAAATCCCCAAATACAGTTGAACACTCCAGGTCGAGTTCCCAGACCAGACTTCCCCTCAAGAAGAGACAAAATCAACAGATCCAGCCAGAAAGGATGGCGCAAAATCCTCCCTGCTACTCTCCGACTCCACAGTCTGCCACACTGTGGCCAGGTAAGCAGTCAGGCAGACGCCAAAACTCCCTGGAGGGAGGGAGCAGCACCGACCAAAAATGGAGTCCTCTCACGTGACTCAGAGGCACTCCAACACTGGAGCAAACAAAAATCCTCCCCACAGCTCCCCAACACCACAGCCTATCACACTGCAGTTGGAGACAGGGCATATACGCTACCGAGAAGCCAGAAGAACTCCGTTACCTGAACTCGGCAAACCACGACTCAGTACTCAATACACGGCGACAGCAAACATCACGTACCCTAATCTAACTCACTTCTTCAACCCTAAACTGGAAAACACACAAATGAACAAATAAAGTAAAATAAACGTAGAAAAACACAATAAAAATTAAACAAGCAAAACGGAGCTAGTGCTCAGGCTGGCTCAGCTCATCCGCCATCATAAGGAGTTTGAAGTCCCGGTAGGTAGTATGCTTTACCCAAGTTAAATAAATATTTTACTGTAACCACCTCATGCTGTAACTCACAATGCCTCAAATGTTCCTTATGTCCTTGTTCATTCTTATAACTTGTATTGTTATCCAGGGTCACCCCTGAAAAAGGGACCTTCGGGGCTCAGTGGGCCTACCCAGTCACTAAAATTTAATAAATAAATAAATTAATAAATAAATATTGATTTGGCTAGTCTTTCCTCATAGGTCTTATCCTTTATGCCCTGCACCATTGTGTTTACCCCCCACTGCATCACCTCCACCTTGTCTGTGACTTTTTTCTCAGATGGGACCATTCTTACAACCTCCTACTAATAATAATTTATACATGCGACCTCTAGTAATAAGACCATCACCTAAATCCCTTTCCTCTGCTATCTGTAAAAGCATGACTACACTGTAAGTAACATTTTACAGGATATGTCTGTTGAGATTGGAAATCAGATTTACAAGATCGAAATTTAGCAAAAGCGTGGGTCGTCATAAACGGAAAAATACAAATATGTATTCAACAATGGGTCCTAGAGTGAATAAAAGAGAATAAAATATTGTAATAGACACAAGGTACCCTTATGGTGGAACCATACAATACACAAAATTATAAGGAAGAAAAAAAATTATGTAGGAAATACAAAAAGAGAACAACACAATTGAATTTTAATCAATATAAAGCAGTGATCAAGAAATCAAAAAACATAATCAAGAAAGCAAAATGAAATTTGGAGAAAAAGCTAGCAACCAACATAAACGATAACAAAAAAAGTTTTATAGCTATGTACTACTGTAGGTTTACTAAGAAACAACAACAGCAACATGGTAGGCCCTATAATGACCCAGACTGGTTTTGTGAAGAAGGAATATGAAATGGCCTAGAGCTTAATAAATATTTTCTTAGTGTTTATAAAGAGAAACAACTAAGTACAAAAGACGTTCAATGTCAAAACAGGGAACTTTCTTATCTGACACAGAAAGAGGTGATAGATGCAATTAAAAATATAAAATTAACAAACTCTGCAGGGCCAGATGGAATCACACCAAAACTCCAAAAAGAATTTGCATCAGAACTAGCTCGTCCTATTACATGTCTCTTTAATACCTCATTGAGAGAAGGAAAAACTATAAAGGAATGGAATGAGTCATTAATTGTGCCTATATTCAAGAGAAGAAATAAACAGTATGTTAATAACTATCGACCTATAAGTATGACATCACTCCAAGGAAACGTGATGGAATGGTTACTACAAAAAAGGATTGTTGAACATTTATAAAGAACAGGTCACATAGAAACATAGAAGTTGATGGCAGATAAGGATGACAAGGCCCATCCAATCTGCCCCTTTCTTCTACCTTATGAATGTGCCATAAGACTTTACTCTGTCAATGGCCTATCTATTCATACTCATCTGCATTGTTCCCTTATGCCTATCCCATGCCTATTTGAAGCCCTGGACTGTATTCATATCCACCACTTCCTGAAGTAGGCCGTTCCATGCATCCACCACCCTTTCTGTGAAAAAGAACTTCCTCACATTACCCATTAATCGGCCTCCCTCTAATCTCATGCTGTGTCCTCTTGTCCTGCTATTTTTCTTATATTGAAACATGCTAGACACTTTCACCTTGTTAATACCCTTAAGAAGTTTGACTGTTTCAATCATATTATCTCTCTCCCTCCTTTGTTCTAGGGTATACTTATTGAGCTCTGTTAATCTGTCCTGATATGTTGTTTTCTGATGCAGTCCCTGCACCATTTTGGTTGCACTTTTCTGGACTGCATCCATTTTGTTTATGTCCTTGTGCAGGTGTGGCCTCCAGTACTGTGCACAGTACTCCAAATGGGGCCTCATCAGTGTCTTCTAAAGAAGAATTATTACTTCCCTTTCACAACTTGTAAAACCCCTACTAATATACCCCAACATCCCTCTAGCCTTACCTACAGCTTTAGTGGTCTGCTTTGTTGATTTCAGGTCATGTGTGTTAATGATAATGCCCAAAGCTCTTTCTTCCCTTGTGATTGCCAGCAACTCCCCACCCAACCTATAGGTAGCTTCAGGGTTTCTCTTCCCTAACTGCATAATCTTGCCCCTCTTTGCCTTAAGCCTCAGTTGCCACTCTTCCGACCATTTTGCATGTTTTTCTAGATCTCTACTCATTCTGCCCACCCCATCTGGATCATCTACTTAGATACATAGACAGTGTCGGCAGATAAGGGCCTGTGGCCCACCCAGTCTGCCCATTTGAGCTTGTAAGTTCAATTTATGTTTTCCTAGAAGTCTGTTGCCCCTTACCCCTGACCTCCAGAATTCCTTTGTCTATTCCATGCATTCTTAAATCCCGTGATTGTTTCAGCCCCCACCACTTTCTCTGGCAGGTGTTTCACTTGTCCATCACCCATTCTGTGAAGAAATTCTTCTTCACGTTTCCTCTGAATCGTCCTCCCTCCAACTTCATTCCATGCTCTTTAGTCCCGGAACATCTTTTTCACTTAGAAATAGTATATTCCTGCACCCTGTTACTCCCTGTAAGATACTTGAATGTCTCTATCATATCCCCTCTCTCCCTCCTCTCCTTCAGGGAGTACATATTCAGTTCCTTCAACCTGTCCTCATAGAACTTGTGATGCAATCAATGTACCATCTCTGTTGCCCTCCTCTGAACCTTCTCTACACTGTTTATGTCCTTACGTAGTTAAGGTCTCCAGAACTGTACACTGTACTCCAGGTGGGACCTCAGTAGTGTCTTGTATAGTGGAATTATGTCCTCCCTTTTCCTGCTGGTGATGGTCCTGCCTAGGCATCCCAGTATCCTATTTGCTTTACCTGCTGCCTTGTCACACTGTTTCCCTACCTTGAGGTCATCAGAGATGATAACCCTAAAGATCCCTTTCCTACTTGGTGCATGCTATATCATCACCCCCCAACTGATATATTGTGCCAGGGCTTTTGTGCCTCATATGCATTACCTTGCACTTCTTTGCATTGAATTTCAACTGCCAAACCCCTGACCATTCTTCAAGTTTCTGCAGGTCCATTCTCATTCTGTCTACACCCTCTGGTGTGTCTACTCTGTTACAGAGCTTTGTGTCATCAGCGAACAGTGAAATTCTGACTTCTAGATCCTGCGCAATGTCACTGATGAAGATGTTGAATAGGACCGGTCCCAGCACTGATCCCTGTGGTACCCCACTGGTCCTCTTCCCTCTGTGGAGTGATAGCCATTTACCACCACCCTCTGTGTCCTGCCGCCCAGCTAGTTACCTACCCACCACACTACTGTCCTGCCCACACCCATATTCCCCAGTTTGTGTAATAGTCTTCTATGTGGCACAGTGTCAAAGGCCTTGCTGAAGTCCAGATAGGCCAGTTGCAGATTTTGGTGTCATCTGCAAACAGGCAAACCTTACCCTCCAGTCTATCTGTAATGTCACTGATGAAGATCATGAAGAGGGCTGGCCCCAAGACTGATCCCTGAGGTACCCCACTTGTGACATGCATCTCCTCTGACTGTATACTGTTTACCATCACTCTCTGTTTTCTGCCCGCTGACCAGTTTGACACCTAATTGACCAACCTCTGATTCACTCTAGGCCTACCTAGCTTATTAACCAATCTTCTATGTGGAATAGTATTGACAGCTTTGCTGAAGTCAAGGTAGGCAACATCAACTGCACCCCCTTGGTCCACCACTCTATTTACCCAGTCAAAGAAATCTATGAGATTAGCTTGACGGGCCCTTCCTGTTTTAAACCTGTTCTGTCTTGGATTCTGTGCTCCTATGGATTCCAGGTGTTGCACTGTCCTTTCCTTAAAGAATGCCTTCATAATCTTGCCCACTACTGAGATGAGTGACTGATCTGTAGTTCCCTGCTTCCTCCCTGCTGCCACTCCTGTGGAGTGTGATCACATGAGCCCTCCTCCAGTCTTCTGGGACCTCTTCTGTGCTCAGAGACCTACTAAACAGTTTTTCAATTGGCTCTGCTAGTTCTACCCTTAGCTCCTTTAGTACCCTGGGATGTGTGCCATCAGGTCCCATTGCCTTGTCCACCCCGAGCTTAGCATGCTCTTGTGGGACCCTTTCTTTTGTGAAGGGACTTGTGCAACCCTCCCTCTCCCCTGTGTCCATGGTGCTGAGCTGTGGGCCCTGCCCAACCTTCTCCTTAGTAAATGCTGAACAGAAGTATCTATTTAGGATAGATGCTTTTTCTTGGTCTTCCTCCACACACTCCCCCTTATCTCCTTTGATCATAGCAATACCCCCTCTGGACTTTCTCCTTTCACTAATGTATCTCTTTTTTATTTTTTTTATTTTTATTTAGTTTTTGTTGACCAGGCAAGTGCACTAGACAAGTCCTGCCTATTTTCAGGCATGACCAGGGGGAGGGGGATACCGATGAATGCCAACTAACCTTAAACCAGATTAAGCTGTTGGTGGTATTTTTAGTGAATGAGGGAAATTTGGCCAGGACAGGACTCTTGAAAGTCTTGTCCTCTTCTTTTACTCTTCATGCTAGTGTTTCCTCTGTTTGGGCCTTTGACTGTCTTACTGCCTTCCTCACTTCCCTTAGCAAAGTTTGGTATGCCTCCCTATCTTCTTCCCCTTATATTTCCTGAATGCCAACCTTTTGGCTCTGATCTTTTCTGCTACTGTAGATCATACAGCTCTTACTCAGCACAGATTTTTCTCCAGCAGGTCCTGTTTAACCAATTTAATAAAATGTTTTGAGCCTGTAAGTCTTGCTTTGGACAAAGGAATATCAGTGTATGTTGCCTTTTTATAGTTTTCAAAGGCATTTGACACAGTTTCCCACACAGTGCTGACTGAGGAATTAATAATGTTGCAGTTAAAGCCAAATATCATTAGATGGCTAGAATAATGGTTGAACGATAGAAGGCAGAGGGTAGCTATAAGAGGATATATACATCAGATTGGGGTCCAGTGACTAGCAGAGTACGCCAGGACTCTGTCCTTGTCCCTATACTTTTTAACATACCGGTTTCATCAATGCAAGCATCAAATGGTATGTGAATGTGCAAATATGCTGATGACTGCAAGATCAGTGGCATGGTGACTGACCTGGACTCTGATGAAAAATTCCAGCAAAATTTTGACCAACTAACCAAAGGGGCACATGATTATAAATTAATCTTCAATGAGGCAAAATGTAAGATAGTGTACTTGGGAAGAAACAATCCATGTTATCACTATACATTAAATGGTATACCGGCTGGCCTAGTGGTGCTGAGGGTTGAGACACTGGACACCACACCTCGTGCCATGCCAGCGATCCAGGTTCGGGAGCAAGCCCAGGACATCAGGGGTCAGCAGGGAAGGGAGAGGATTGAGCATCTGAGGACAGCTCTCCTCTCCCGGGATGGAGGGGGTACACATGCTTGGTGCCTGACTGGCAGCTGGCAGAAGCTGGAGATATAGCAGACACATAAGCACACAGAGGGGTTGGGAAGTGGCAGACATCAGCAGAGATGCCTTGACATTGAGGAGTAGCCATTCTCCCAGAACATCAGAAAAACACCCATGGCACTCCCTGGTAGATGGTATGCCAGGCCCCTATCCCTAAAACCCCTACCTTTCCCGGTGACTGGCATCCTGACGAGACTCAGGAATTCAGGGTGCTTGTCCCCCCACCTCCTCCCCACCTGGGGAGTAAGCCAAGGCTGTGTGGAGGATGGACTGCCATGGGATACAGGTAGGAGGTGGGAACTAGAACAGCCATAGGCATCTCCCGAAGAGAGTGGAGTGCCATGAGAGGGGAGGAGTATAAAAAACAGATAGTTAAAAAAAATGGTATACCATTACAAAAAACAACTAATGAAAAGGATTTTGGTGTAAACATAACTTTAGACCTTAAATTTGACAGACATACAAATGAAACCCCAAAAAGTATTATGGTATTCTTCACTGTATCCTCAGAAATATAAAAAGCAGAGGCCCAGACGTAATTATTCCTCTGTATATGTCCCTTTTTTGCCACATCTGGAGTATTGTTCTCCCTTCCTTGCTCGATATTCAATTGATTGCAGACATAAAATAGAAAAGGTCCAGAGAAGAATCACAAAAAGGGTTACAATAGTCAAAAATAAATAGTACAGCACAAGGTTAAATTAATTCAAATTATACTCTATGGAATATAGGAAAATAAGCGAAGACATGTGCCTGACATTTAAAACTTTTCATAATGATATTCTACTAGAAACACTTGGACAAGTAAAGCAAATTTCAAATAGTGATAAAACAATATGATACAACCATAAACTAAGAGGAGAGATAAATAAGACTAATAAAATAAATCATTGGTATAGCCAGAGAATTATTACAACATGGAACACGCTCCCTAGAAGTACAATGGAAACTTTTAAATATAGATTACATAGACATATGGGAAATAAAAAATATTTATACCACCATTAAAAGAAGGCAATATTCCTGCCAATTATCTTAGGGGGTGATATAAATACTGTTATGGATCCATTAATGGACCATTCTTCTCCTGTGAGTAGAGGTTGCACTCCTGCACAAAGGGCCCTGCAAGAATTTATAGAACATTATGCTCTGTGTGATGTTTGCAGAGTCTTGTACCCTTCGGAGAAAGAATTCACTTTCTTATCTCCTGTCCATAAATCTGCTTCATGCATCGATTATATTTTTCTTTTTCAGACTCTCCTGCCTGGGGTAGCAGAAGCTTCCATACAGTCGGGACCACCCTCCGACAATTCACTGGTAACCTGTCACCTTGCTCTTTCACTTCTTCCCAAGAAAATCACCTGGTGGAAAATTAAAAATCAAATGTTAAAGGACCCCCACATAGTCAAAATTATCAATAAACATATTGAGCAATTTATAGAAACTAATCTCCAATCTATCTCCAGACCAGATTTTATATGGGGTGCATTTAAAGCATTCATTAGAGGAATATTAATTAGTATAGCTATACAAATGAAAAAAGAAAAGGAAAGGGAACCAAGTACTCTTCTTGAGCAAATTTGTTCAATGGAATTAAAGATCTCTCATAGCTTTTCGGAACCCCTTCAGCAAGAGCTGGTAAAATTAAATGATGTTTATCTGGAGACATTAAGGGAGAAAGCTGAATTTGCCATTCTGAAAACTAAGGCAAATTATTCAGATCAGGGAAAAAAAGCAGGGTGGCTATTAGCACTCTGGATTAAGCAACAGGAAGCGAGCAGATATATTCCTTCAATCCACTCTCTTTCAGATGGTGCCCTAAAAACATCTCCAGCGGAAACAGTATCTGTATTTCAGCAGTATTATGCAAGGCTATACAACTCCAAGATAAACCCACTATCAGAACAGAGTTTACACAATTATTTGGAGGCATCTGGCTTATCTTTGCTCTCTGAGCCCTAATAGAATCTGCTTGTATCTTCGATATCCTCCGAAGAAATTCTCACGGTTATTAAAAACTTACCTTCTGATAAATCACCTGGCCCAGATGGCTTCTCAGCCAGTTTTTACAAAGTCTCTCAAAAACAATTATTATCATTATTAGTTCCCTTATTTCTGAACATTTTGTCGGGTGCACCTGTCAACCCTACTTTATGGTAGGCCTTAATAGGCCTTATAGTGAAACCAGAGAAGAACCCAGAATTATGTGCAAACTATTGTCCAATAACCCTGATGAACCAGGATGTCAAGATATTATCTAAATTGTTAACTGATCATATTGCATTAGTTTTACCTGACCTTATTGGACCCTACCAGGTAGGATTTATGAAGGGGCATTCTTTGATTGATCATCTTTGAACCCTGTCGCACGTCCTTTCAGCATCCAAAGATGTCTCATTTTCAGCTGTTTTGGTTTCTCTGGATGCTGAGAAGGTGTTCGACAGGGTTGATTAGAATTTCTTATTTCAGACTCTTAATGCTTATAAGTTCCCTTTACGTTTTCATAATTGGATTAAGGCTCTTTATAGTACCCCTTCGGCTCGGGTGGTGGCTAATAGAGCCGTATCCGAGCTCTTTATTTTACACTCAGGTACCAGACAAGGGTGTCCTTTATCCCCTTTGCTTTTTAATTTATATCTGGAGCCCCTTTTTCACTGATTAAAACATTCCCTGATGATTCAGGGAATTACTATTCAGGGATATGAAATTAAAGTATTGGCTTATGCTGATGACCTCTTGTTACAATTATTGTACCCAACTAAGTCAATCCCCTTCATGTTATCCATAATAGAAGAATACGCTAACTTTTCAAATTACAAATTAAATGTTGAAAAATCTCTTGTCTTCCCACTTAATTATAAAGTGATTAAATCCACTATTACAGAAACAGGTCTGTCTTGGGCGCCAAATTCTTTAAGATACCTGGGCATTCAAATTACTAGGAACCCGGCTTCACTTCAAAAACTAAATTTAGGTGCCCTAGTAAATACTATAGGTGCAGACCTAGATAGATGGGTCAAATTATCTATTTCATTGTGGGGCTGAGTGAACTTAATTAAAATGAATGTTTTTCCTAGCATTTTTTATCCCTTGTATCTACTTAATAACTGGATACCTCTAACCTGGTTCCGTAAAATTAATGGCTTGATTACAAAACTTATTTTGGCTAGCAGGCAACCTAGGATTGCTTTTCACAAGTTAGTGGCCCCCAAGGACAAAGGAGGTCTCCGTCTTCCTCACTTGATATTCTATTCTAATGTTGATATTATTGGCCGAGTCGTGTTGTTAAATATATGAGTTGGTTGGAACATACAAAGGAAAGTAATCCTTCTGTTTTTGTTCCTATCTTGCTCAAAATTGAGTTGTCTCTGATTAAAGTAAATGGTCTCTCACCAGCATCCCTGTTTCATATCAGGCCTTGTACTCTTCCCCCAAGTTTGAAGTCAACCCCCATTGCAACTTTTGTTAGATTACATACCCAGATATGCACTTTTACAAAATATAATCATACTTTAGATCTAGCCCAGCCTATCTGGGGTAATCCAAATTTAAAAACAGATAACAAAACAATTACACTTAGGTGGCTTCCCCAATTGGAAGACGCTAAACTTTCTCATTTTGTCACGCTGAATAACTCATGGCTTCCAACTATTGACATATTAAATAATTTCAACATTCCTACTTAATTTACATTTAAAGTTTTTCAGTTAAGACATTTAATAGTGAAAGAATTTAGTCTGAAGCCTCCCCAAAAGGGAGCTAAAACTTTCCTGGAAGAACTGTCCCTTGTGTCCAGTATGGCCTACTCTGTATCTAATACATATAAGATTTTATATAATTGTAAGTACCCGAACTGTTTGTACCTGAGAAGTGCTGGGGTTCATACTTTCCTGATCTGGAAATAGAATGGACAACTTTGTGATCTAATTGTCATAAATACATTACCCAGGATATCTTACAGCTTACACAATTTCACATATTACATAATATATATTATACCCCTCAAAAACTGTATAAATATGGGCTTATTGGCTCTCCTACTTGCTCCCATTGCCAACAGGCAGAGGGTTCCATGTTTCATATATTTTGGGCTTGTCCTAAGGTCTCTACTCTCTGGAAGGACATCCAGAAGAAGATGGACTCCTTGTTGGGTCTCTCGAATATTTTTACCCCTGAGGTATGCCTCTTAGGTGATTATACCATGATTTCAGTACCTGCTAGGCGATATTATATAGCTTTAATATCCCTATCTGTAAAAAAAGTTCATTCTTCATCATTGGAAAGATAATGTTGATATTTCTTCTTTGGAATGGCTTAAAGAATTGCTAGCAAATCTCAGGATGGAAAAAATGGTGCCAAGTCTTAATAATAGAGTGAACAGATATAAAAAACAATGTGGGAACCTTTTCATACATTGTTCACCATTTAACATGCCATGTCCTGTTGTCTGGTTTAGAATTTGATAATTTATTGGATAATTTGGACTGTGCTGAATAGGGAGGGGGGTTTAGTATGGGGGGTGGGGGTTTAGGCCTGGGGTGTGGGGAACAGTTCCAGTGCATGCAGTGTTGTACTGTTTCTGGTTTCATGTATAATTCAGATTGTTATTACTGGACCTTTTTTCTTTATTCTAAAAAACAATAAACTTTGATTTGAAAAAGAAAATAAAAGAAGGGAATGGTAGCAGAGTTCATTAAAGGACCTCAGTCTACAGAACTTGTAACAACTTTATGATAATATGATACTACGAGATTCAATGCTTTTTTAACATCTTAAGACACATAGAAACATAGAAAACATAGAAACATAGAATTTGATGGCAGATAACGACCGCTTGGCCCACCCAGTCTGCCCATTTCCCTACCTAATGGATAAGCTGCAGATCCTAGTTAACCAGCAGCCTACTTCTTTCTACCCCCACCCCCTAGAATTGCCTTATGGCTGTCCCATGCATGCTTGAGTTCAATCACTGTTTTTGACTCCACAACCTCCTCTGGAAGGCCATTCCATGCATCCACAACCCTCTCTGTGAAAAAATACTTCCTTACATTACCTCTGAGCTGCTCTCCCCTCTATCTTCAAACTGTGCCCCCTTGTTCTTGCACACCTCTTTTTTTGAAAGATGCTACCCTCTTGGACTTTGTTGATTCCCTTGAGGTACTTGAAAGTTTCTATCATGCCCCCACCTTTCCTCAAGCGTATACATATTAAGCTCCTTTAGTCTCTCCACATATGTCTTCCAGTGCAGACCCTGCACCATTTTAGTTGCCCTCCTCTGGACAACTTCCATCTTGTCTATGTCCTTGTGGAGACTGGGTCTCCAGAACTGCACACAGAACTCCAGATGTGATCTCACCAGCTGTCTGTACAGAGGGATAACAACTTCCTGTTTTCTACTGGTAATGCCTCTCCCTATGCATCCCAGTATCCCCCCAGCCCTCCTTACTGCCATCTCACATTGCTTGCCCACCTTTAAGTCATCTGGGAAGTATTACCTTTAAATATGGGGGATCATAATCCTATTACTTGTACTATTGAGTTACAACAGTGCATTACTCAACAATCAACTATTTATTGGAGCAGAGATTTTAAAGGGTTTAATGAGCAATCCTCTGTAAATCATCTAGGGCAAATCCATTGGGATAGAATTTATTTGATACCAGACATAGAACTTGCTATTCAAGAGTTTAATGACATGCTTTTGAATGTAATACAGTACCATGCCCCATTAATAAGAAAAATTAAAAGGAATAAAGAAGCCCCATGGATCACCGATAAGATAAAAAAATATTTAAGGATTAGAGATAGGATATGGAAAAAGGCAAGAAAAATAAAGAAAGAAGCAGATTGGAATACTTTCATGTTTTGGAGGAATGAGTGTAAAAATATAATTAAAAGCATAAAGAATAAATATTATCAGAATAAAATAAATAATTCCTCTGACTCCAAGCAGTTTGGGAAGCTTATAACAGAGCTGAAATCCCCAAATAAAGACTCCATAATTCCTACTTTGGTACAAGATAGAAAACTAGTGACTGATACAAAGGTTATAGCGAATATTTTTAATACGTATTTTTTTGGAATTACTGGATTTAAAGTTGCCAGATTTGAATGTGAATGGAATGGATTTCTCTACTGTATCAGACATGCTGGTAGCCCAGGCAGGAATATTTAAGTTTGAAATTTTAAAAGAGAGGGATATACTGAAAGAGCTAAAAAAATTTAAATAAAAGTAAATCAGGAGGTATTGATGGGATTGAGGCCCAATATTTAAAATTGGGAGCACATGTAATAGCCCCTATTGTGACCTGTTTGTTCAATTGGAGTTTGAGTACTTCTACTGTTCCTGAAATTTGGAAGATGGGGAAAATTATTCCCATTTATAAGTCTGGGGATTGAACTATTCCTTCAAATTATAGGCCAATAGCCCTTTTGCCAATTTTATCTAAAATCTTGGAAGGTAAAGTCTATGAACAGGTAAATAATTATTTAGATACAAATACTGTAATAGTAGATGAACAGCATGGTTTTAGAGGAGATCCACAAACACTGACCTGTTGGAATTTAATGACCTGGTTGTTACATCTATGAACCAAGGAAAGTACACAGGGGCAGTGTTTGTGGATCTCAGTAAGGCTTTTGATTTAGTTTAATATGATTTGCTTTTGACTAGGTTAAGGGCCATAGGGACTAAGGGCCAAATATTAAAATGGCTTGAGTCATATCTGACAAATAGATATCAATGTGTTCAATGTGGCATAATAATGTCGGCCCTTGGGAAACTAGAGAGAGGTGTTCCCCAGGGCTCTATTTTGGGCCCATTATTTAATATTTATGTTAATAATTTGGTTCATGAAATTAAACATGGTGAGGTGAGACTGTATGCAGATGACACTGTTGTATTGGTGTCTGCTGATAGTCTCACAGGTATGATGGATTCGCTTCAAAGTGATTTGTTACAAATGCAAAAATGGTTCAGTAAATCTGGTCTTCTTTTGAATGCTAAAAAAACACAAACTATATTGTTTTCGATTGGTTCACATAGAGGAAAAGAGCCCAAACCACAATAACATTTACAAGATGGTAAAAAAATGAAAATGTATTAACATGCAGATACTTAGGGTTTCTAGTAGATGTTAGAATGACATATGTAAATCATATATCAGTTCAGGTAAAGAAAGTGAATAAAAGATTAGGGGCACTTAGAAGAGTTGCGGGAGCTTTACCTTTGGGGGCAAAGGAGCGATTGGCAAAACAGATGCTGTTACCCATATTGGAATATGGTTCTATAATTTACATGAATTCAACTAAAACAGCTTTAAATTTGGTTAATCAAATATATTATAGGATAGGTAAATTTGCTTCCAGAAGTATTAAAAATGAGCATCATTGTATAATTTATAATAAGTTAAATTAGCTTCATCCTGAAGCAAAAAGAAACTATCTCTGGCTTACTATATGTCATAAGATAATTCACAAAAAGTATAATCATCCTTTGTATAAGCAATTAAAAAGAAAGATAAATAATGAATCATATATAAAGACTAGGAATCCATTAAGCAATATCCCAATGTATAGAAGCTTTAATAGACTAGGGGATAGTATGCTCCAGAATAGAGTAGCATTAAGTTGGAATGGTTTGACTGAATCACAGAAAACAAATTTAGATTTTTTTAAATTGAAAATTAATTGTTTAATAGTTTGTATTTTTTATGTATGTGTTTTAAATAATGTATGTATGTAGAGTGTGATTATGTTTGTTTGTATTAGTTATGTTAAATGTCAATTGTTAATTGGTAATTGTATTAGAATCTACATGCAGGACTTTGTTGTAAATGGGACTTTGTCCTAACAAATTAATTTCCTGTGAAAAAATAAACTTTTAATCAATCAATCTGATATGACTACCCCCAGGTCCCTTTCCATTTTTGTTGTTGTTAGTATCTCACCCTCCATTGTGTATTCTTCCCCTGGGTTTTTGTTTCCCAGGTGCAAGGTGCATTACCTTGCACTTCTTAGCATTAAATCAAAGCTGCCATACATTTGACCATTCCTCTAACCTTGCCAAGTCCCTTCTCATCCTTTCCACCCCACCTTGTGCATCAACTCTTTTGCAGATCTTTGTGTCATCTGCAAAGAGACATACTTTTCCTGCTAGTCCCTCTGCAATGTCGCTTACAAAGACATTGAAGAGGACCGGTCCTAATACTGAATGCTGTGGCACCCCACTAGTAACCCTCCCTTTCTTCAGAGTGGACTCCATTTACTATTACCCTCTGTGTCCTATTCTCCAGCCAATTCTTTACCCAGGCTATCATCTTGGGGCCCACTCCCAGGCTGGCTAACTTGTATATTAATCTTTTGTGTCACTATCTGATAAGCACTGTCTCAGACGTAGTTTGTTATATACAGGAAAGACACATTCACGGATAGGCGTGCACACACACACACACACACACACACACACTGTACACAGCATCCTCATGGCCACAACATTCAAAATAAAAACTGCAATCTGATATGTTATAAAATAATAAAAAGAAACAGTTTATGTCAGTCTTGGTTATGTGGAACACAGGGAAGTTCAGTTTACAGTAGATTGCCTTTAAATATTTCTTATCCTATATTTTGTATCTTTGGATAGCACAGGGGAGATATTATATCTCATTCTCATAAGAATCTTCATTTTACACATTTTTGCACTGTGCTTACTCAGGATGTCCCAGACCAGATACATTACCTTGTTTTCAGTGTGGTCATGATTTTATCATTTGTATAACCACATCCCCCAGAACTTACATGACAAACTCCTGGTGGGGGGGGTTGGTCTTCAGGGATGGGGAGAAACTCAGGAGGTGGGAATACTTCATTTTTGTTAAACAAAATGTGAAAATACTAACACCAGGAGACCTGGGGGAACCAAACCACAGTCCCAGGTCTCTAATCCTGCCATGTGCTAGTGTCTTAACCAGTCCACCATGGGAGTAGCTCGACCAGGCACCCCAGCACATGGTGACTTATCCTTCCTTAGCTGAAGCATAGAGCAACAAGGGTAGTGGAAATTCCCTACCGCTATTATACCCCTGTCTCTCCAAATGCAGGTGAACTGTACACTGCGCATTTATTACTGCACAGTTTTTGCTTAGCTGTATTGATCCAGTACCCCTGGTGACCCAGTAAAAGAAATCAATTAGGCTTGCTTGGCATGATCTGCCTGTCATAAAGCCATGCTGTTTTGGGTCCTGCTGCCCACTTCTCTCCAGGTATTCTAGTATCCTTTCTTTAAGTAGCAACTCCATCAGTTTGCCCACCACAGAAGTGAGGCTGACTGGCCTGTAGTTCCCTGCCTCCTCCTTGTTTCCTGACTTATGGATACGGACAAATGTTGCCCTCTCCCAATCTTCTGGGATCACCCCACTCTTCAGGGACTGATGAATAGTTCAGCCAGAGATGCAGCCAGTTCCTGTCCCAGTTCTTTTAAGACTCTTGGGTGTATCTCTTCAGGGCCCATGGCCTTATCCACCTTCAGTTTGTTAAGTCCTTTCAGTACTTGTTCTTCCATAAGTGGCTCATATCAACCCCTGATATTGGTATGTCCTTTTTTATTAGTTTTAGGTCCATTTTCTTCTTTTTTCCTTGTGATAACCAAGCAGAAGTACTTATTTAGGGCATTTGCTTTTTCACAGTCTTTCTCCACTAGCTCACCTCCCTCTTTTGTGAATCTGACAATTCCTCCCCCCAACAATTTCTTTTCCTCTCCCTGATATAAAGGACTTGTCACCCCTTTTTACTCCATGTGCTGTCCTTACTTCTGTTTCAGCCTTGGCCATCCTTTATACCTTAACCTGCCTCCCTCAGTTTCTCCTTATACATTTCTTTGTCTTTTTCACATCAAGACTCCTTGAATTTTCTAAATGCCACTGTTTTGTTTTTCACTTTTTGGCTGCCAGAGTTTCCTCCAGTAGCTGTTTCAGATTATTCACTTTCTCCAGAAGTAAATGGAAAAATATCCTAACTGAATATATCTCATGCCATAAGTATGTAATGACTGACATTTAATCCTTCAGTCTTCTCATGGGCTAGAGGGATACAAAACTCATTGGTCATATCTTAAAAACTTTTCAGGGCATAATCAAATGTTTGGGTCCCTACTGGGATTATAAATAAGTATTTATCTAATTAATGTAAAACTGACTGTACCTCCTGTATAACTGGCCACTGGATCAACAGGTAAGAGGTCGGTGGGCCACGGAGTGGAGTGGAACCTTAAACCCACAATGGCCTTTACTGCACAGGAAGTGGAATAAGGAAGGGGAGACAGTTCTCAGTAAGATGTCAGTGGACTCCAAATAATGAGCAATCCCAGTATGCCATTTCACCATGCGCCTGGTGCAAACCCATGCTGTGAATGGTTCACAGCAGTAATCCAGCTTGTTTACCATGGCAAACCCCATTTGCACCTCATAACTGCTGGAGTAGCAATTTGAAATGCATCTCTTTTGCTGGGGAGTAGGCATAACTCCTATCTATGGCAGTATGTACCTATAATTGTGTATGGCACCACTGGGGGATGCAATGGAACACCTGGTATTCAGTCAATTTGCTTCACTCACAATTGTCTTTGAGAATGGGACCCACAATGTACAATAAGAGGTTATATTATGGCAAAATTAGAAGCACTTGCATTTCGAGGCTGTATGTATTTCAGTAATCTTTTCTATTTTGAATGGCTTGGCCTAAACATAAACAATATATATGTTTGGTAAGTATAATTTCATTGTAAGAGGAAGAAACTGTTTCAGTGCCAGCATCAATACACTGTATGATGCTCGTACATTTGCATATTCTGCTTGATCAGTAAATAAAATCTTTCAAGACAGGTACTGTATTTTCTTTTTTTTTTTGTAGCAAGCTACATGTGAAATCCATGTATTAGACAGGCAAAATGTATTAAACAGCATTTTTACTATAGTATATCCCTTTTAAGTTATAACTTACCTTGCAGTTTAAAAATACTGTAACTGTGCCAACCGGTATTATGTTTGCCCTGCAGACTAGCATGTGCATTAACTTATGGGGCTCAGTTTTCAAAGAGCCCTTAGAGTGACACAAATTAGGTTGCTCTAGGGCTATGGCATACTTTGGGCACATCAGGGACCATGTGCCTAATTTTATAAAATGGGAGGGTCCTTGCCCCCAAAACCCAGGAGTTGTCACAGCAGCAGGCCAGTGCCAAACTTATCCAGCCCCCCCCCATCTGGTGCAATACTAGAGGTGCCAGGACGGTTGCGAGGAGAGGGTGACTCTGCTGGACAGGAGGGGGGGCCAGTGGCAGTAGGGACATGACAGGTGGCATAAGGGGAGTCAGGGGAGACAGCTGCTGGGCAGGAGAGAGAGTGAGGTGGTACTCAGCGGTGTGCAATTGCTTTTTATGTATTTCTGTTTTGTCTATCAGATCTTATCAGTGTAATACAAGGGACTGTACCTATTAAGTAGACACTACCTACAGAAACAGACACAATCACCTCATCCATTGAGGGGCAAGTGATATTCCCGAATAACACTGCATCATATGTAAATGTAACACAGCGCACCTCAAAACGTTTAAGTTATACAGACTGTTACAGACATCTACGATGTACCTATACATGGGGGTGCTATTTGCATATCCTCACTGCCAATAGGATGGGACTGCCAAGGGGGGGTCCAGGGACAGACAGTGACATGGTACCAGGTGGAAACATCCCTGGCAGCTGCCCCATGCCCACCTGGTGCCATGTCACTTTCTGTCCCTGGAGCCTCCCCTTAGCAGTCCAATCCCATTGGCAGTGAGGTTATACAAATGGCTCCCCGAAGAATATGTATATCCTAAATGACTGTAACGGTCCATATAACTTACAGGTTTTGAGGTCTGCTGCATTATTTTTACAGTACATATGATGCAGCATTATTCAGGAATATCACTTACCCCTCCATGGATGAGGTGGTCATGTCTGTTTCTGTAGGTAGTTTATGCAACAAACCCACTCAGCAGGTCAGCCCTCTGCTCCCAAAGTGCCAACCTCAGAGTGCAGTCTTGTGAACAGTCAACAGAACAAGGTAACCCTCTTGTCTGTTTTTATGGATTCAAATCAACTTTTGGTCTCGTCTTGGAGGGATTCAAACTGTGAACCTCTTGTTAGCATACCCAATGTACAGGCTCAGATAATTCTATCTTTGGGAAGCCAGATATCTTTGCCTCGGGGCACCTAACCAGGTGTACAGAAATGAACCCTTAAAAACTGTAATAAAAGACCTCAAATTTAAAACGCTTACCTTTTTCCGGTTTGGTATCACCATTCAAGTTTATGTACAGTGTCTGGTTTAACCATATATACTGTACTTGTAAATGAAAGAAATCAAAGACAGAGCAAGTAAGCTCTAAAAATAGAGTTTTACTACAATGTATAAAAAATACGTAACACAAAAAATACAGAACTATATCACAAGACATACAAATCTCTTGAAAAAACAGCTTTTAACAGTGCAATTCTTACTACAGTACTTAGATCTCTCTCTCTCTCTCTCTCTCTCTCTAAATACCTACTTAAAGTGCTCACAGATGTTTCTTTGTCAGAGTCTAGATAGAAGTGTCTCTGAAGGAAAACAGAATAATGTTCAAAAGTCCTTTAGCCAGGTTTTCAGCTCTGCTGAGCACATCCAGAAAAACTGTTCTAACAGAATCACATTTTCAATTTTATCAGCAGAGTTTGCCTCAATTCCTTTCCACCTTCATTTTAAAAACTGACGTTGTTTCGTGGCTAGCTCCTTGTAGCTCATGTCAGGGCTTCCACTGAGCTTACAGAATTTTGCTCTGTATGTTACAGCAGTTAATTCAAATTTTTTAACAGTGCAGCTTTAAGTTTGCAGTAATCTTCACTGTCCTCATTGTCCATTTGACCCAATGCATCCCAAGCTTTCCCGGTAAGTAGCGGGGATAGCTGGAAGCTCCAGGACTCTTTAAGAATTTTAGCCTGAATACAAACTTTTTCAAAAGAATTTAAAAAGGCATCTGTATCCTCCCCCTCTTTAAATTAGGCAATTAATTTGGAGTTCAATTTGTAACCCAGTCATGCAGTCCCAGTTAAATCCAAGCCACTTACCTGCTCTAGTGCCGCTAGTCAGAGTCATAGCATCTCCAGTTCATGTTGTCTCGGGCACTCCTCTTTCTTCTCCTCTGCAGCTCACTGGCACTCATGCTTCTTATGGTCTGCCTCCCTCTGTTCTTGCTCTGCCTCTTGGTATTCTCCCTCTCTGCCTCATAGCATTTTCACTCTGCCTCACAGCATTCTTGCTCTGCTTCATGGTCCACCTCTCGCTTCTCTTGCTCCCTCTTCTCCTGGAACTCCAGCTCCATTCTGTGCAACTCAATTTGCAGCCTGAGTACTGCTGGATCCAGGATACTGGTGACCTTCCCCTGCTGCTGTGGCCCTTCACTGACAGTGACCCTGCTGTCATCCTCACTGGATCTAGACACAGCACTGGCCACTAGCCCTGCCACACTTGAGGTTTGGTCCTTTTCAATCATGGTCCATGACTTACTGCTCTGGGTATCTGCTACCATCAGGGCATCTATGAGGTTCTGCTTGCTGGCTTTCACCACAAAACGGGACTCCCCAGTCCCCGCACAACTGCTTTAAGGAGTCTACAGTGTGCCTGCTGTAGTCAGAAGTCATCTTTCCTCACTACTGCTACTCTGACTTGCACTTTGGAAAAAAAATGGGTAGGAACTTGACTGTATGCCAAGTTCTGTTTCCTTTTTTAAAAATAAATCACTGCCTTTTTCTTTCTTTGCAAATGAGCTTACAGTATCAGCTGACACACTGAACAATACAGGTGTGTAATACCAAAATTATCCACACTGCTGACAACCAATCTGTCACAAACCCACTCAGAAGGTCAGCCCTTTACTCCCAAAGTGTCAACCTCTGAGTGCAGTCTTGTGAACAGTTAACAGAACAAGGTAACCCTCTTGTCTGTTTTTGTGGATTCAAATCAACCTTTGCTTAATCTGGTTCAAGGTCAGATGGCATTCATCTGTATCCCCCTCCCCCGGGTCATGCCTGAAAATAGGAAGGATTTGTCTAGTGCACTTACCCGGTCAACAAAAACTAAATAAATAAATAAAAAATAAATAAATTTGGTCTCAAATCTTGGAGGGATTCAAACTGTGAGCCTCTTTTCAGTGTACCCAATGTACAGGCTCGGATAATTCTGTCTTCAGGGGGACAGATATCTTTGCTTTCGGGCACCTAACCAGGTGTGCAGAAATGAAGCCTTAAAAACTGTAATAAAAGACCTCAGATTTAAAACGCTTCCCTTTTTCCAGTTTGGTATCACCATTCAAGCTTATGTACAGTGTCTGCTTTAACCATATATACTCTACTCGTAAAGGAAAGACATCAAAGACAGACCAAGTAAGCTCTAAAAATAGAGTTTTACTACACATAAAATACATAACTATTATATCACAAGACATACAAATCTCTTAAACAAAACAAGTTTTAACAGTGCAATTCCTACTTCAGTACTTAGATTTGTCTTTCTCTCTCTCTCTCTCGAAATGCCTACTTAAAGTTCTCACAGATGTTTCTTTGTCAGAGTCTAGATAGAAGTGTCTCTGAAGGAAAACAGAATAATGTTCAAAAGCTGGTTTTCCCCACCTATTTGCATGAAGTCACCTAGCTCCTCCCAGTCAGAATATATATAAAAAAAATATCTATATAAAAACAGGATGTCTTTTCCAAGTATTAAATTCTGCAACCTCAGCATAACTCATGTTCTTCAAATGACTCTCTTTGATCATATTATACGCTTCCCCCTTCCAGGACATGTAAGCATCTTTTATGACTTCGCACTAAAATGTCACTACCTAATCTTCTTCCTCTAAGCGTTATCAAAGTTTATGATTTTCCCTCTTAGCAACTACAGCTATAGTTAACTTAGTTAAAGTCTGTAATTAGTGTTGGGCCTTTAAGGTAACACCTTGTATCTAAAACCTGTGTGTGTGTGTGTGTGTGTGTGTGTGTGTGTGTCTGTGTGATACACACATGCTGTTTCAGCATTTCTCAAGAGAGACCGTCCATAACCCATTTTTTATATTACAAAAAATGATGCAGTGATCAGAACCAGCTGTCCAAGTGTCACAGTTTATACTTACAGTACCTTGTATTACACTGATAAGACCTGACAAACAATACAAAAATACATAAAAAAGCAATCACACTCCTTTGGGTGCCTCCTTACTCCCTCTCCTGCCCAGAGCTGTCTCCCCAACTCCCTGTACGCCACCTCCCATGCCCCTACTGCCCCAGTAGCCCAGTGTCAGATCTCATCCCCCTTTGCCACAGTATGTGACACTGCTGCACCTTCCTTAGACTACCTCCTGGCTGGTCTGTGGAACCCCTTGCTGCATCCACAGTGGGGCTTTCAAAATCACACAAAAAAATAATTTGTGGCCCTGTCATGGCACAAGCCCCCTTGTAACCTGGTGCACTGTGACTTGGGATGCAAGGCTGGAGCAGTACCACTTTGGCACAATGGCTCCCTTTTTTGATGTGGACTGCATTTGAAAATTTGGAATGCCACATCTTTTGATGCTAGGTGCCACTTGCATCATTTATGTTTGATGCAGGCACTTTGTGTCATTCCCCAGGCTTTGAAAGTGAAGCCCAAGGTCTGGATAATAAATATATTTTAGAAACAAGGACACTGCCAGCAGTGAAAGACTGAGGGCTTAATCCACAAAAGATTCCCAGCCCCTAGGCACCTGTGGAGGTGTGGGAAAACTAAAGGAGTTCCCCCATTTGCAGGATGCATACCATCATGGCATCTCCACAGCATCCAGACAGTTGCCACATGCCCATGCACCCAATCCTAGATGCCCACAACTGGCTACATGGGCAGGTATCATGGGAGCATGTCAGAGATGTGGACAGCTACATATTCCATTCAGGAACAATCTTCCAAGGTTCAAAGGGCTGGCACATTGACTGATCATTATGCCTGCCTAGGGGTAGCAGTAGAAGCTGCCCAAAAGTTTTCCTGGCACTGTACAATTTCAGTCCCTATTATACCTCTCTCTCTCTCTCTCACAGCCCACTGCCTTAGGAGCCTCTATAAAGGGCCAGAAGTATCACTGGTACCAGTCAGTATTCTTTACAAATATTTATAGTTTGCATTATGGTAACTTGTAAAGAACTTACAAGGGCTACCATATCCCATGGCCCCTCACTCAATTCAAAGCAGGAGATCCAACTTCACTACAGTGCTGACCCGGGCATCTGATAGGATGCCCCATGTCCCAGACAGCACTGCTTCTGACGCAACCCCCTTCCCCTGCCCTGGGCTCTGCCCACACAGGACACTGGTTGGTAGGGCTGTGGATCCTGTCCATGCCATCATGGCATCAGGCTACTCAGTGGAGCAAATCAAAGCATATCCCATTTCTCTTTGTGGGTCATGCCCTATGGCTTCATCCAGTCTGCCCATAAAATACTTCTTATCTATCCCTCTGACCTACCATCTTAAATGGGCATTTAGCCTTGATACCTATTATTTTCTTCTGAAATAGAAGTTATCAATGGTCTATTCATTCATGGGAGTATTGAATGAGATGTTCATATAGGTTTTCCTTTTGGAGATTATCCCAAATAATGTGTTTGCCTTTTGTATGATGTGCAATTTATTATATGCTGAAATATTTTGGTGTTTCAAGACATTTGCAACATATACTGTGCAAATATTACAGAGGCACCTCTCTTAAAAGTTCCCTAGTGATATGTTACATGGGTAACTTCAAGGAATCTTGATCTATTTTAATCCTATACAAGCCTCTAATGCATGATATGACACCTGGTGCAGTATTTCAACAAAGAGTCACCAGGGAAAAAAAGAGTAGCTAAGAAGAGGATCAGTGCTGATTAAATAGCTATTATTGATTAGATGCTTGTGATGCCTTAGAGCAATCGATGGTAACTGAATAATTGATTAATTACCCTTTTGTAATGGGATTTAGCAAAGACAAGTTCAAGTAGATAACATTTCAGGAGCTAGTTTGGATATCTAAAGCATGTGGGATTGTATTCATCAAGACAATAGAGCCAGGAATTTCCAGACTGCATGTAGCAATCATGGCATCTTGGGTAGTGGGGTCAGAACTTTTGAAAGCAGCACATGTTTACTTTTTGGATTGCCAAGGCCACAGGTTTACAGTAACTGACGAAGTCAAAATACACATTAATATAAGTTCAGACTTTGTGTTACTGTTTTCTCCATTGTTCTTTACTATGAACCAATTATGCTGCCATGATTCTGGGAATTTGGAACAGACATTTCTCATTCATTCTGGCCATTTCTCTGGCACAGACCACTGACCAAGTAGCTTGGCTGACTGACATTTACATAAAGGCATACTGTATGCTGTTGCTGTCATGTGGCTGAAGCTTATCAATCAATCAATAACTCTTTCTTGCAATTAACAGTCATATTTTAGATTAGTTCAAACGATCTCACAGAAATATTTATAAGCAGTTTTGGTTTAAACTGTCAGAAACAAGAATCACCTCAGTTTTGTGAGGAGTAAATTTGGACCTCCTACAGTACTTTCAGATCACTGTCAGCACTCCAAATCTATACAGTTACTTGTCTATCTTGGTTATAAAAAAGACCAACAACTGTCTTATGGGAATTGCCACTGATCATTTTACCATGAATGCTACAAACAGAGACAAAGTAAATAGAACAGACTTGGTACCACACTCATTTTGTTCTGTATTGTATATTGTGTTTGGCACTTTTTGTTTATTGTATTTTTACCACATTTTAGCCCCCCCCCTCCCCATAAAACCAGAAATAAGCTCCATCTCAGTGTGCATCTCCAGTCAACAAATTTAAATAAAATAAATAGCCAGTCATCTGGCTTTGAAATATAAACTTAGGAACATTAAAAAATGAAAAAAAATAAGGGAGGGAGACACAGCATGGAGCAGCAGACAGGGGTAGCTTGGCTGTGTGGGGTCACAACTGGAAGGGGAAAGGGCCTCGGTTAGAGGATGGAGGGGAAGCAGGGTAGTGGGTTGCAGTGGCTGTGGAGTTGCAATGGCCTTGAGTACACTGTGGAGACTAGGGCACTGTCCTGTTTGTGCCATGTTGATGGGGCTGGAGGCTGAGCTGCACAGGCTCAGGTATGAACTGGACAGGTGGGTGAAAGGCATGAGTACAGGGCAAGGAAGACATGTATCCACAGATAATTGGGGGGGACATTGTCTGCAAATGCAGGTGCAGGAGGATGGGGGCACCAGAAGTCATGGTAGGTCTGGACAGCCCTGGGGGGGGGAATCAAGGAGAGAGAGAACAGGGAGGAGGATGAAGGATGGCAGACAGTGGGGTCTACTGACAGATGGGTAAAAGATTTTCCAAGGACCACAGCAAGGGAGCTCATCTCACAGGAGGGGAACACTGATAAGCAACCTACTGTGGGGATCCCAGTTTCAAATATGTGCTTGCCACTGACAGACACCATGGCAGGAGGGGTCTCAGAGGAAGTAAGGGGTGCAGTCAGCAAAGGATGGCAGGAGAATGAGGATGAAAGTGAGGGGGGGTTGGGGCAAGGGTGCCACGACTAATAGATAAGACAGGGATAGGACAGGAAGGAGGACCGAGAGTCGGGACTGCTGGGGAGGGAGGATGAGGGAAAGTGAAGAGGGAGCACAGATCCTAGGGGAGAAGGGACCAGCAGGGAGTAAATGTGGGGGACAGCAGAAAAAAGAATGATGGGGGATAGAAGCAAGAGCCCCTGGAATTCAGGAGGGGCCACAGGCTAATGGCAGTGCTGATGGGACAGACCAGAGTGGTGAGGTGGGGGGGGAGCAGGGAGACAAACTGTTGTACAAGGGAAACAGTTAGAACAAAGGCATAAAGGCAGCCATTGGCAGTTAAATTGATGGTGCAGTCAGAGAAAACGGAGAGGTAGGAGGAGTTAGGGTGTGTGGCAGAGAAGGGAGTTAGGCTCAAGGGAAAGGAAGAAATTAAAGTGCTCCTGCTAGGGCACTCCATGATCAGAAGCATTAAGTGGGAAGGGGGAGTGAGGGGCAAGGCTGTGTTTTCAAGGTCAAGAGTATATCTGGCTTGACTGTGCACAAGGCTAAGCACTTGGTCTATGCTCTAGTGAAGGAATGTGGGAGGTCCCCTAACATATTGTTGCACCTAGGCACTAATGACATAGAGGGAAATAGTGTGGAAGAGATACTAGGATGGTTTCAGGAGCTAGCCAGGGTGTGTCATGCAGTAGGGTGCACAATATCTTTCTCTGAAGTCCTCCCGGTGCCTAGAGCTAATGTGGGAAACAAGCAAAAAATCAGTGAGGTTAATGAATGGCTCAAATCATGGTGTGTGGCTAGGGGGTATGGGTTGGTGGGAGAATGGGGTGCAACTTGGGAAGACAAGGGGCGGCATGCTAGGGATAAGCTCCACCTAAATTTGGAGGGGAAGGAGGTTTTGAAACTAAAACTGACTGAGTTCATTGAAGCTTGGTGGGTTTTAATCTTATGAAGGGGGGGCTGGGGCTTGGGTCTATTGCTGGCAGGCACATCAAGGGAGGACTTGACCATCTCCCCCCAGCAGGGTGGGAAGGGGTGCTTTATAGGGGTACCTAATAGTGAGCAATGGAGCAGGAGCTTGCAGTTAGCTGGGGTGCTCGGGTTGGGGGGACAGGTGAGGGCAAGGAGCAGGGATGGAGGACAGTCCTGATCAATGCCAGCAGCATGAGAAATAAGGTGCCTGAGCTTCAGGCTATGCTAACTAAAGAGGATGTGGATGTGGCTTTAGTCAATGAAACTTGTGCCACTACTCGACATGACTGGGACCTCAATCTGATGGGGTACACTGTGTTCAGGAAGGACAGGACTGTGGGCAGGGGAGGTGGGGTGACACTCATCATTAGGAATGGCATCAATATACGTAGGGTGGAGGGGCAGAGGGAAACATAAAGGCATTATGGGTTACCAGCAGGCACCCAAGGGGTAAGAGGATCAACCTGGGGTGGTTTATAGGCTACCCATGCAGGCAGAAGAACTTGAGGAGGGCCTGGTGGTGAATCTAAAGAATCACTGTGGTCAGGAGGAGGTTAATACTGTAGTGATGGGGGACCTTAACATGCCAAGGGTTAATTGGGGCACTATGGCATCTTCATCGGCCACAGAGCAGCACTTGCTAGATGTCTTCCAGGATGCATTCCTATCCCATCTGGTGACTGACCCGATAAGGGATGGTAGCATCCTGGATGTGGTCCTATCAAATATGTGATCTTGTTAAGAACCTAGTTGTAGGGGACCCACTGGTGGGGAGTGAGCATGCCATGATTTGGTTTCCCCTGGATCTGGGGGAAGGGGAAAATTGCACTAGAACGGTGGTGGTTGACTTTAGTGGAGTGGACATCAAGGGTTTGGAGGAGATCCTCAGTGGCATTTGGAGGGGATCAGACCAGATATGGATACAGAGAACAGATGGGAAATTATTAAAAGAGGGCTCTTGGAAGCTATCAAGGCCTGCACAAAGGTCCGACACAAGTTTGGTAGGGCCAGAAAGCCAAGCTGGTGGACCAGGGAGGTCCAGGAAGTGGTGAGGGAGAAAAGAACTGCATATAGAAGATGCAAGCTCTCATGAGGGGAAGTGGACTAGAGGGAGTACAATAGGTTAGCCAAAAAGGTAACCAGGGTGGTGCGGATGGCCAAGACAAGGACGGAGCAGAGGCTAGCAGAAGGGATCAGAAATGGGAAAAGAGGGTTCTTTAGGTACATCAGGGAAAGGAGGAAAGTGAAGGGGCAGGTTAGCAGACTGAGGTCAGAAAGTGGATGGGCCGAGGATGCCAGGGAGCAGGGGGATCTACTTAACAAATCCTTTGCCTTGGTCTTCACAAGAGATGATGGAAGGACAACACCATAAGGGGGGGAGGAGGGCTAGGAATGAGGAAGGGGGGGAAACTCTGACATTGACATTCTTGTTGGTAGGGTGAGGGATGCCCTTAAGTCCCTGAGAATGGATAAGGCACTGGGTCTGGATGGCCTTCATCCCAGTATGCAGAAAAAGATGGCAGATGTCCTTGCTGCACCAGTGGAAGACCTTTTAAACTCCTCCCTACAGACGGGTTGGGTGTCTCAGGATTGGAGGATGGTTCACGTTGTGCCTATCCACAAAAGTGGCTCCCAGGAGGAGCCGGGTAATTACAGGCCTGTCAGTCTGACGTTGGTGGCGGGCAAGATAATGGAGGCAATCTTGAAAGAGAGGCTGGAGGTGTTCTGGAGACATTGGACCATATGGATAATCACCAGCATGGCTGTTTAGGGCAGATCATGTCAGACTAACCTTGTAGAGTTCTACAATTGGTTGACAAAGGCACTGGACCAGGGAAGGCCAGTACATGTCCTCTTTCTAGACTTCAGCAAGGTCTTAGACTTGGTGCCACGTTAAGGGGTGCTGGACAAGCTGGGGGAAAGGATGGTGAGGTGGATAGGGAACTGGCTAACTGTATGGTTTCAGAGGGTGGTGTTGGGGGGGGTATCATCTCCAAGGAGGGTAATTAGCGGAGTCACCCAAGGGTTGGTGTTGGGCCCACTCCTGTTTACTGATTATATATTGGACATCAGGGACGGTATCAGCAGTAAGATGAGCATCTTGCTGATGATTCAAAGCTAGCGGTGGTGGTGGATGAGGGGAGGGTAGAAGAGTCCTATGGGGAACCTGGAGTCTCTAGAGAGGTGGTCAAGCACTTGAAAATTGAGGTTAAATGCCAAGAAATGCAGTGTTCTCCACTTGGGGATTAAGAACCCGGAACATGAGTATTTTTTGGGAGGGGAGAAACTGCAGGATTTGGGGAGGGAGGATCTTGGGGTGGTCATGGATGCCAAAATGAATAACTTTAAGCAGTGTAGGAAGGTTCCGGCTAAAGCAAATAAAATGCTCAGGTGCATTGCCAGGGGATTAACCTTGAGGAGATGGGAGGTGCATTTCCCTCTGTATAACTGCCTGGTTAGACCACACCTAGAGTACTGCATGCATTTTTGGAGCCCATACTTAAAAAAGACATAAGACATGCCAGATTGGGAGGTAAAACTCTGTTGGGGGATGGGGTCAGGGGATTTACAGGGGAGGAGGGGAGGGCAGCAATGGTGTCCTGACCAGGTGTTGATTCTCAACACATTGCACTTCTGGAGAGGGTACTGAGGATAGTGACTAAGATGATACAGGACCTGGGGGAGAGATACTATCAGGAGAGACTTATTAAAGAGCTAAACGTTTACTCCCTGGAGGAGAGGAGGCACAAAGAGGATATGGTTGAGGTCTTTAAATATCTAAAGGGAGTGAACAGAGTCATCCAAAATAGGGTGATCCAGCTGAGAGAGGAGGGAGCCACCAGGGGGATTCCATGAAACTATTTGGTGGGAAGCTCAGGTGGGAGACTAGGAGATGCTACTTTACTGAGAGGGTGGTGGACCCATGGAATGCACTGCCTGTGGAGCTGGTGGCTGTTGATACAGTGGAGGGATTCAAAAGTGGCTGGAACAGATATAAGGTTAGGGTCAAAACTGAGACATGCCGGATCAGGAGGTAAAACTCTGTTGGGGGATGGGGTCAGGGGATTTACAGGGGAGGAGGGGAGGGCAGCAATGGTGTCCTGACCAGGTGTTGATTCTCAAGCAGACTTGATAGACCTTTAGGCCTACTCTGCTGGCATCTTAGTATGTTAGTATTCACTGTGTCAGTTATCAAGCTACTCAGTAAGCATGCTGTACACCTAATCACATGCTTCTTCACTGGCACTGGGATCCATTGATTGATGGTGGTATAGAGAGGGACTAAGTTTCAGGCAGAATGCCCATTTTTGACATGGAGATTGATGTGCAGTATGATATTTTCCTATTCAACATGGTCAATGCTACAGCTGCAATACAGCTTGTTGGTGGATTGACCATCTGGATACATCATCTACATTGTGCCTCTGTTGACGGCTACACCTCATGCAAAGTACCTGCTTTTGTGTATAGAGCCAGTGGGTGATGGAGTGAGGTGACCACTTTTCCACATACTGTTCTTCCACCCCTTTGCAACAGAGAATGGGGCCACTACCATTGTTAAGGTCTGGTTTACCTATAGTACACTGACAAGAACAAAACTCCTTGCTCTGAATGAATGGACCTTAAGCCTGCAGTTCACTGGGCAGCCCACAAAAACCTTACCTCGAGGCATTACAAAGGAAGGCAACTCCCACTAGCTGGGGCTTATGACACTATGTCATTTGTGTGCTCTCAGCAAGAGTTTCCATGGGCTGGTAGGGTTCTTAAACCATCTTCTCTTTTGCAGTTGTCCACCATTGAACTCTGGGATCCCTTCTGCCTTTTAACTCATCATCTCTGCTGCTGCTGGATCTCCAAGCCTTCCCTGCTTCTTTATGGAGCATGTCATGTTTTTATTCTTCATTGGTGCTGACTGTGGCCTCCAACTCAAGGGTCCACTCACCTTACTGCTCTCAGCACAGTTGTTCGTATCTTCCAGTATTTGTAGTTTCATTGATGCCTCTGCACTCACATGGACTCTGTTGATGTTTGGATTCTGCATGGAACCAGTACCATTAGCTTCCTGATGGAAACACTCTAGCATGCAGTCAGTCATGGATGTGGCTTCTGTTTCAGATCTCACCCTACCTATATCAGTTTACCTTTTGATATTAACCAGGAAAGCTCATTGTCACTGCATTATAATGTTACACTCAGAAAAGTGTATGGTTACCAGAGGATGACTGTTGCTTTAAATTTATTTAAGGTCATCCTTGGTTAACCATTCAGTAGTCAGAGGCTTCTGTGTCCAAACAGCCAGTTTCAGTCTTGTAGCTCCCAAATGCTCATATTGTTTTGTTTTGCATTTTTAGAGTTTTTTCCTTCTTGCATTTATTTCCTTCATTGAAGCCATGTAACACCATTTATAGTGTGGAAGCTGATACAATTCAAAAAATTGCCATTCTGACATCAATTAATCCATGCATAAATTTATCACGTTGTCTAATCTGTGTAAGGGTATTGGTCGTAATTTGGAACATTGGTACTCAAAAGTCAGAATGTTATTCGGAAGTTCATTAATCCACATGCAGATATATCACTCGTCTAATCCTCATAAGAATTTCATTTATACTTAGATATGATACCCATCTCAAGTCAGTCAATGCACATATGGATTCATCACTTCATCTATTTCAGGTAAAGACATCATTCCACAACATTGCTTCCCTCTTTCTCATCCACTTGCACTTTGGAATCCCCTTTTCTGTCTCAGCAAAAAGAAGCAATTTATTTTACTACCAATCATGGCAAAAGGCATTGTGCTGCTTCATCTGTTATGTTTCCTCTATTGTCTGCCCTAGAGGAACTTAGAGCACTTATGTTTGAGCTTAAAGAAGCCATGATCCACTTGGAACCTGAAGTTACCTCTTTAGAAGCTCATTTTCCTTCAATTCAGCATCCAAATCTCATCAATATATGTGTACAGCTCCTCTTATCATTCTTTCAGATGCATGAACTTCTCCCTCAAGTATCTTCTGCCACCTCTACTATGTTATCCAATGCAATCCCAGTGCATCCAATCATTGCAAAATTTATTGTATTTGTATGAGCTTATCTGGATAGTTACATGCAGAGTTATGTTAAAAAAATATCTGTTTATTAGTCTTTGGCACCTGCCACTCAGCTACTCCATTGTGCCATTCTTTTATTTTGGCTGAAGATTATTCACTGTTCTATGTTCAAATTGACTGTGCCATTGTCCTTAATAAACAAGCTAGTTTAGTTTATTAAAAAAAATACACACAATTGCAACCCCAACCAAGACACTTGGTAAGTTAAACAACATATCAGTGTTTAAAACTTACTAATACGTACTCAAGACATCCATACTAGAGACTTTTAAAAATAACTTTATACATACAGTATTTACTGTGAAGTGGTGCCATCAATTACACATTATCATCATATATTTTTACTTTCCATAATAATCTCCATGATAAGCAAAAAGGGGATACATCATTCTTCCAAATGATGTATGAAAAAAGGATTCCTTATAGGTTATTGTTCTAATCATAGGTATTTTCCATCTACTGTACAGTATATTGCTTTTACAAACCATGCTCAGATTCCTCTCTTGGTAGTAACATGGAATTCAGTTTGTGTTTAGGGTTACATATTTGTGTAAATAGCTTTTTTTTTCTCAAATGTGTTCTTCATATGCTTAGTGTTTCTAACTTACGGACTTGTAGTGCCTTTCATATCATATTTCCTTACAGTACCTAGAATGGTTTTCATGACACTTTTCTGAATTATTTCCATGATGCAGAGCTCTGTTATTCAAGGCTGTCATTATATATTCCTTAATGTCAGGCCAATTTTCCTTGACATATGGCATCTCTGAGGTGTCCAAGGGGATGTCTTGTGTTATTTTGCAATTTGCCTCACCTTGGGCTGCAGGAGTAGCCCAAATACTGTATATTGAACATCCTATCTGAGGCATTATATTAGATTTACTCAATGTTTCCCAGAGGCCTTTTATCCTTAACCTTCAGAACAATGTCTCCTTTTTAATCACCCCACAATTCCTTCAGATATGAGCATTGGAATTCTCAAAGAACTCTTTGACTTTAGGAATTTCATGGACAGCTGATTACCTCTATAGACCCTTGCTCAATCTATTGCTATTCAGAAGCACATTTTCATACATAGTCTACATTCCTTCACCAATGGAATGGGCATCCAGAGGGTGCATACTTGAGCTGCAGACCAGGATGGCAGTTTAATCAGCAGCTCTGTGCCACCCATCCTTTCATTCGAACATAGCCCTGAGAAGTTAGTGGTGATTTAGATTAAAGTGGGCTCATCTAATGTGGAAGAATCCTCTCAAATGAAATACCAGGTTTCAAGTCAAAATGTGTCAAACTAGCTGAGATATTAACACAGAACTGTGGCAGCAGGAAGACCAACTGGTGGGAAAATGGACAAGATCATTATGGCTCCACCTTCTCCTAGTGATGCCCAAGAAATCAAAGGATTGTTACAACAAGTATTTCAAGAGAACACTAGCTTCAAGACCTCAGCTGCATACCTAGAAGAGAAAGTACAGGAATTGCAGCAGAAATCATACTTATCATATCTATTGATGACCATGACACCCATCATGAAGCCTGCATCCAAGAACTAGAGAGAATGGTGGTATTGCTGAGGGACTGAGCAGAAGACACTGCAAAAAAAAGTTGTCACAACAACCTGAGATTCCTAGGGTTCCTGGAGGGTGTGGAAAATCAGGATTTGGCAGGCTTTTTACAATGAGAATTCCATTGCCTCCTTTACCACAGTTGGAGTCATGCTCTGGTGATCGAGCAGGCACATCGTGCTTTGGGCCCAGCCCCCAAGCCTGGAAATAGACAGAGGCTGATTATAGTTCACTTCCTGATGTTTTCGGTTAAAGAGCAGATCCTATCATTGGCAAGATTTAGAGGACCACTGCAATGGCAAGGGCACAGAATTATTATATTATTGGATTATTCCACAGAACTGGTGCAGCATTGCAAGAAGTACACAGCAGTCAAGAAGGTATTTCAAGCCCGGGGGGTGCCCTGTCAACTTCAGTACCCAGCAAAACTGAGCATCATTAGAAATAGGTTCCCACACAGATTTAACATCCAGGAGAAACAATGCATTACATCTCCAAAACTGGCTGGATAGCCTTTCATCCCCTCAACAGGAAGAGGGGGATGCTCAACTTTGCAGAGGTGGGTACTGGACACCAACATGGAATATGCATAACCCCCCTCAAAATATGAACAGACAGATGCCAGGTATTATGGAGTGGCAAACGACAAATGCAAAGTCATCTAATAGGAGAGGGAGAGATAAACTAAGATATGATCAACTGACTGCCCCCACCCACCAAGAACAGAGCAGATATTTGGTCACTCAATAGTGGGTACAAACTCCACCCAGAAGCCAGCACCAAAAAGAGCCAGGAAACAGACAACTCTGCCTGTGGACACCCCACTCCCTGAATCTCTGATCAAGTATCAAATTATGAGCAGACACAGCATCTGGAGTGATGGCTGCAGGATACCAGGCAGGCCTAGACTGGGCCAAAGAGGACAAACAGATTGACTAAAGTGCCAAGGAACAGCATTCTGCTGAGGGACTAGTCAGGCTTAGTTTGGCATGCACACTGACTGAGCTTTATTCTCTGGACTTGGGTATTAACCAGGAATGTGTACTATGGTTGTTTTTTTGTGTTCTGTCCAATAGCTGTATCTCACTTAGGGACAGGCCTTATGGAAGATATCCACCCTGATCCAGCAGTAATGAGATCACCTAGTGTTTTATGAACAAAATGCACTTTCAAAGCTGGTACAGGTTCATAACATCGAATTGCACTGCTAGATGTAACAGCCTGTGGAAGAATGCAGGTACTATCATGTCTCTTTGGTGTTAACCCCTCTCACCTTTTATTCTACCCCTCCCTCCCCACCTGGAGGTCACCCTTCCCTTGCTTCTCCTATTTGGGCACTTCACTGAATGCAGTCTCATCTGTTATCATACATTATTGAGTCTCCGGTACCAGTTCTCCCCTGCCCCCAACCTTTTTTCATATTGTTGGGATCCTGCTTAGTGGCTGATAAAAGATATAGAACAATATCATACATTATCATACCCTTCATACCCCCAGTATATGAACTCACCTAACATTGGTACATCTGGAGACCTAGGTGGCCCACACGATCCCCTCACCCCCTTGATTACCCCAGAGCTCTTATGTAGTCAAGAGGCTGCCACTCCTCCTTCAGTCCTGACCTTTGTGTCTGATAGTGGGATATCATGCAGTGACATGTGATATCATACAATATTGTATATTATAGTATACGGTCATGTGCAAGTGTATGATATTGTGTTATCAGATGCCACACTATGATATTGTGTGTGGTTGTATTACAGTGCAATCAGTGGTTGAAGAAACCCAATCTATGATAACAAGAATTATTAAGCTGCTTGTGCCCCCATTACATTTGCTGTTTGCTCATCCTCCAAGACTCTCCCCTCCCTCACCAAGATGCCTCCAAACCAAGGGCCTGACCAGTACTCCACTACACCCCATCACCACCACACACTGGGATGGGACAGATGTGGATTTCTCTCTTGTCACTTTGATGATCGACCATGCCACTATTAGGACACTACGGTTTGGTGGCACACCTATGGCATGACTCATGAGATGGCTCACCCAACAGGTGGATGTGCAGGGAGAAGACAGAAGTCAATTTGGGGGCCTATTCCCTGCTTGGGCTAATCTCTCTTTCTTCTGACAAAGTTTTACAGTGGTTTACCACTACTCAAAGCTTTAATGATACTCAACTTAAAACAAGCAGTTGTAGGACTACCTTATCCACCTTATGCATGCTGTTATTCATCTTATTATGTTTGTACTTTTGAATGCTGGATCCTAGATTTGTACTGGACCAACAGATGCAATGAACAGGTTGGGAAAGATTGCCTAAAGGATCTTCCCTGTAGATTGCTCATAGAGTAAGACCCAAGGAAATGGGATTATATCCCCATGTCACATAACTACTGTGAGACACTTGATCCTAGGATATGACCCCTCTGCTTCTTATCACCCTCCAAATGTCTAATGGACCCCTAAAATAGATTTCTTGGAATGTGAAGGGTACACATTCTCCAGTAAAATGGTGAAAGATATTGGACTTCTTGAGCACAGAGGAAGCATGAATTGCCTTTTTGCAAGAGACTCATATCACATTGGTCGAAACTAGTAAACTTAAGTAAGCCTAAGATGGGCAAGGTTTCCTACATGTTTTCAGCTCTTACAATTCAAAAAGCAGAGGAATAGTCATTTTCATCTACAAGAACATTGCTTTCAAAGCAACCAAGACTGTAGCCGACCTAAAGGAATGGTCTGCTTTTGCTCAAGGCTTATTGGTTAGTCAAGAGGTTACATTGTGCAACATCTAGGGACTCAGCTGCACGAATGACACTTTCTTCACATCACTAGCATGATGTCAACTCACCAAAGAGGGAAGGTCATAATGTGAGGGAACACCAACATGACCATGGATGATTTCCTTAATAGGAGTAAAGCTCCAAAAGGACCTAGGCACCGAGTTTCACAAGGCCTGGCCAACCTATCGGTGGAATGAGTCCTTACAGGAATCTGAAGACTGGTGGACCCAAGGGGAAGGGATTATACCTACAAATTCACAATGTAACAGTTGTTCTCTCATATTGACATGTGGCTGGTCCCACAGCAGTGATTACCCAAAGTGATTGAAGCCAAGATTGGCACAGTAATCTTGTCAGATCACACTCCTACTCCTTTGTATGGATAGCTGTGGAGATTGACCCGCACCCAGAAAGCAATGAATGTTCAACCTCTTTCTGCTCTGGAAATGAACATTCTGTAAAATGCTCCAAGAAGGTATTACCACTTTCCTCTAAACCAACCACTCTGGAGACAACCTCAGCAGCAACCTAGTAAACATCAGAAGCCAGTGCATCAGCCACACATCTTGTAAAAAATGTCAATGGAATTTGGATCTGAAAAAACAATTACAGAACCTGAAAAAGAATTGAAGAAAAATACAGGGCTGATCTCAGCCATTCTTCTCATCTTCTGGCTGAAATACTTGGTACAAGATATAAGGCCAACCTCCATGTGCTTGGCTCTGGCAAACCTTCTGGGAATCTGAGATGTGCCTAAGAAGGCTGCTTGCATATCAGCTCAAGAAATGTCAAGAATGCTCCAGGATATTGGGAGTCAAGGCATCAAATGGGGAGACAAAAGGTAGCCATGGAAAATCAATCATGCCTTCCTAGACTTCTGTAGATTCTATATAAGCAGGAGGTATTCCCCACCACGGAAGAACTCACAGCCTTTACCTCCCCTCTAGAGCTCCCAAGGCTTTCTCTGGCCCCAAAAGAAGCACTGGGCAAACCTTTCACTGCCCAGGAGCTGGCATTGGCCCTGAACTTGATGCCAGCAGGAAAGGCTCCAGGTGGGAATGGTCTCCCTGCTAGTTCATGTACCCTTTCAGACAGGTACTACTCAACCCACTTAGGTTTGCTGGCTTAGGCCAGCCAAACAGGTGCACTCCCCCAATCCAAAAAGACTGTGGTGGTCTCCCTTATACCAAAAATGGCTAAGGACCTACTTCTCTGTGGCAGTTACCAGCCCATACTATTGATCACAGCAGATGGAAAGCATACAGCAAGATGATTGACATAAGAGGGAAAGAAGCCATCACAGGCATCACTGATAGAGATCTGATAGGCTTCATCCCATACAAACAAGGTAAGGACAATACCTGTAGACTTATGAACCTGATGTGACAAGTGAAGCAAAGTCACACTCCAACACTGCTTCTCTTCCTAGATGCTGAGAAAGCATTTGATAGGATGGAGTGGACATCTGTTACATGTGCTGCAAATCTTTGGCTTCAGGGAGGCTTTTGTCAGTTAGGTCCACACATTAAACGATGGATCATTGGCTTCAGTTGTCATGGACTCCACCCCATCAGAATATTCTTTCTAGGTAGGGGGACACAGCAGGGTTGTTTCCTGTCCCCACTCCTTTTGTGATCACTTTGGAACCATTTTTACAAACAATGCAGCAGCATCCAGACATCTGGCAACCAGATGGGAGGAAAATACAGATCTCTGGCTAACATGGACAGTGTTATCCTCATTCTAATATGCCCAGAACAGTTTGTACCGGTCATCCTACAGTTGTTGCATCACTTTTGCAAACTGTCAGGCTACAATGCCAATGTATCCAGACCCCACATACTAGTGTCCTATGGGAATACAGAAGGCTTACAAGGTTTCCAATTGGGCCTACAGGTAACAGAATGCAAGCTGAAATACCTAAAGGTGCATTTCACATAAAATATTGCTGACCTGGAGAAGTGCAACCTACTCCCCCTGCTCTCAAGCCTGGACAAGAACCTTGCCAGATGGAGTCGCCTTCTCCTCTCACACTGGGGTAGAGCCCACACCTTCAAAATGATAGTGGCACCGAGGATACAGTACTTCCTTACAACCTCCCCATCAAGCTCAGACTGGATATATTCAAGCTGGCCCACAAGAAAATGATAATTTTCTATGGGGCAAGGGCCTTCAGTTCATCAGATATAAGAAGCGTATGTAACCCTAGATAAAGGAGGGCTTAACCTGCAAGATTTCACACTTAAACACACAGCACACCTTCTCAAGCAACTAACTCAAACTATCTTTAATTCTCCCTCTGACTGGCACCCATGAGTGTCACCTGTGAGGAGTGCCCATTAGGAGTCAGCCTACTGAGGACAGTGATGCTTGTGATGTTCCCCTTCCCCAGGCTCCAATCTCACCCAAAGATCCATCCCACAGCCAAGGCCTGGAAGAAAATGGCTAAGCAGATGAAGTGGCATCCTTAAAGAACACCCTTATCCCACTCTGTGGAAATCAGGCTTTCAGAATAGGAGCCTTGCCCATCAACAGGCCCATCTGTACTATGAGAGGGATCACTCTGTTGCCCCCTTCATTGACGGGCAATGGGATATTTGAAAGCCTTCGGCCAACTCCAGGGTGAGTTGGGACTGGAGGATTGCTGTCACTGGCAATATCTGCAAGTCTAGCATGCACTGGCATAACTTTTGCGACCACAATACAAGTTTCAAGATCCTTGATGACATTCTCTACACAGAGATGGACAATCCACCCAAGACTAATTTTATCTGTAAAGATCTTTCAGAGGCTGGACTGCTGACGCAGTGGTTGGATTTCCGCCTGTGATACCAATGACCCAGATTCAGGAATGGACCTGGGTGTCAGAGGGCCAGCTGGGCAGAAGATGGCTCGAGCGTCCCATGATGGTTCACCTTCTCGAAGGAGGGAGGGTGGTATGTGGCCCAATGTTTGCTGACCTCTGGTGGAGGCCGGGGGCATGGCAACATGTCAGGCTATGCTGCGGAGGAAGCGCAACAGACTTTGGCTCATGCCTTGATGTCCCAGCACTTCGCACTCCCAGAGAAAAACAAGAAATGGTTCCTTGACCAGTCAGATGATGTTTGCCAGTCCCCCACCACCGTGAAGCCCCAGAGAGCCTGGACCAACTGCTGCAGCACCTGGGCCAAGTAGTTGTGCTGGCCGCCCCCACCGGCGCTTTCTCCTTCAGAAGGAGAGGACCCGTCCGGTGAATGGAAACATCTGGTTACCCAGGGGGCAGCAATGGGGGGTTGTAGATGGCAGCGGAGAAGGAGTGCTAGCACGGTGCACCTAGGTGACCTGAAGGAGTGTCCTGTCAGGAGCACAGGAGGTAAAAACCAAAAAACAAAAAAAAAAGATGTTTCTTCCCCAGGTCCAAGCACAACTAAAGCTCTGCTAATGACATGAGATGTGGATCTGTGGGTGGACATAATGCAAAAGGTGTGGTCCACATGTTGGATTGGACAGTGACAAGTGGTAAGGGACACAAGGAACCACTTCATAAAATTTAAGATATTCCATCGCTTCCATGGGTTCCTTCAGCAGCTCCACAAGTGGGACTATCACTTTCAGACTCCTGCTGGAGATGCTCAGCAGCAACAGTGAATATCATACACATTCGCTGGCACTGTCCAGCGCTAGTCCTCTACTTGGTGGATGTCATGCGAGCATGCAGGAGGCTTGGCCATCCAGACCTGATATTCACTCCCTGGTTGATATTCCTCAGCTTATTTGAAAATGCCCATCTGAATTTGCAGATTCAGTCCTCTGTAAAGAAATGTCTCCAGGGTGCCCTGATCACAACTAAAGACTTTATAGTTAGACATTGGAGGGAGACAGCCCAACCCATTTTTGAGTGGCTCTTTGAACTGGGGAATGCAGCTATTTTTAAAAGGTAGATTATGCCATCTACAAAAAGCTGGACACATTTGATCAAATTTGAGACCCCTATTTAACCTTGGAGTACTGTAAAATCCCACAGTGATATTATATCCCTCAACTCTGGAACTCCCATCCAAAAGATCACATCCCACTGTGCCCTCTCCTCTCTCCTTTGTAACCTTACCCCCTGCCCCACCTGCAACTGTTTCTATTCCTCTATTCCCTCTCCAATAATTAACAACTGTACTACCTTCTCTGCTCCTCCCCAATACGCTGATTCCTTATCCTACACCCAGTGCTGTGCCAGCAGCACTAACAGCACTAAGGCTGTCCTATGACTACAGGTCCTCTTTGCATCACACCTAATTCTTGTGAACTCCCCTTCTCCCTTCTTCAGTGTCCCTCTCTTGGTTTATTTAAACGCAGTACTTCCTGGACAGTGCTGTAATTAGACCCTTGACAATTCAGGTTTTATTGCACTTATCAAATGTTATTGTAAACATGACTGTCCACCTGAGAAACCCTGACCTGTTTTCTCATTTATCTGTATAACTCCCACCCCCTTTGTACTATGTGTGGTATGTCACTGGACACTTGTGAAAATGGGCAGTTTTGCTCACATGCCTTTCCAAAAAATAAAAATGAAATACTGAATCCTACTGTTTGGACTGTATAGATGGTTACTGTCACATATTAGTTTGTATATTCATTACCATGTAAATTGTTGATTGTACTGTTCTGATATTTTGCTATCATGTAAATTGTTGGTTGCATTATGTTATTTCTCTCCATCCCCTTATTTTACCCCTCAGGACACATCTGGAAGTGAGCTAGACTGCTAGACTGCTCAGTATGCTTTTCCTGGTGATAAACCTGGTGGTAAATAAACAGGTCATTAGACCATGTCACAGAGAGCAATAGATCTGCAGAGATTACATGATTTAAGGGCTAGTGTACCCCTAGTCCTACTGCACATCAAACAGCCCTTTAGACAACATGCTATACTACACCCATTATATGCAATGAAGAGTTGTCTCACAGTTTTAACGTGTATACTGTACCTGAATATGTATTATTGTTTATTCTGCTTTATTTGTTAATTCCACACTATGCTTACCAATTTCTATTGATACTACTGTTATTTGTTATTCACACACTTCAACGACCATACCTAGTGTTGTACATCCAAGGGGCTATGCCCCTGCCAGATTTTTTTTTCAATTATTTTATTTTATTGTTTGATATCCAAGTTGGTCCCACTAGGAACAATGCCTGTTTTCAGGTGTGAAACTAAGAGCTCTGGGAAGGTTAACTGACTTGCTCAGGGTCACACAGTATGCGAGTGGAGGTTGTCGCAATCAAACCAAGGTCTGCTGGGTGTGCCAATCATTCACATCTCGTTATTGTAACCGCTAAGCTAGATTGCCTGCCCAATCATATTAGCATACTCATGGTCATTATTTTGTTGTTTAATTGTTGAAACTTCAATAAACTATTAATCATAAAAAAAAAAGGAATAGGCTTTCAGAACTCCTGTCCAGATACCAATAGTCTCACATGATCTCCTCCTCCATTCCCACACTTGATAATGATATAATTACTGGGGACTGTCTTCTCCCAAATGAAAATCCTGCTAAAATTCACTGATATGACCAGCTGGTTATAACCATAGATGCTGCGAAATAAACTTGCGCTAGTGAAATTGCTGCAATATCAGCAATTTTGCCGTGCTAAATTACAGTGAAAATTTGCCGCTTCACCTCAAAATGTGCCTCCTGTATGTTTATATCTCCGGTGTCTAGTGGTTCCCCCCCAGCTGAACACTGCCCCAAATTGAAGAAGTGCCCCCGATATTAGCATTAATTGCCCCAACCCCATTAAATTTCTGTGCAAATAAAAACAAAAATTCCAATTTCCCACTCCCTGGTGTCTAGTGGACCCCCCCACCCTGTCATCACATAATGCCCCACCCTGCTCCCCCCAATACCCTGAGTGGGCCACCATCACAGCCCTCCACTCACCTCCATAGCCAGCAGCCCAACTGAGCGCTTCAATGAATGAGCACATGCTTACGGGTGGGGGGAGTGGGGGGGGACACTTCTTCAATTTTTTTTTTGTTTTACCAGGAGAGGCACACTAAGCTGAAGCTTGTTTACAGGTGCAACCTGAGAGCACAAAGAAGTTAAGTGACTTGCTAAGGGTCACACAGTATGCAAGTCTGGGCTGTGAGATTCAAACCCAGGTCTCCAGGTTTGCAGCTCAGAGCCTAAACCACTGCACTATACTGCCTCCACTCAATTTGGTGGCCCCGCTCGGGGTACTAGGGGAGGGAGTAGGGTGGGGCATTATGTGATGACAGAGTGGGGGGTCTACTAGACGCCAGGGAGTGGGAAATTGGAACTTTTTTTCATTTGTACACAAATTTGGGGATGATGGACAAAGTTGTGGATGGGGAAATTAATGTTAATCTTGGTGGCAGGGGTGCTTCTTCAATTTGGGCTCGTGATCGCTTGGGAGGGACCACTAGACTGGGGAGTCATTGCCAGGGGATGGGTAAATGGGGGTGTGGATGCTTGAGTTTCATCTGTTGATTGGTTGGGGAGGGGCCACTAGACACCAGGGAGTCTTTTTGTTGCCAGTGAAAATTGCAAAATTTCTCCTGCGAGTGATGAATTTCACCATTTTGTTGGTAAAATTTCACACTCCAGGACAAAATTTCACATTTTGCACTCCACACAATATTTCATAAAATGCCCGGATTAGGCAAAATATTTTGCGAAGTGTAATTTTTCAGTTTTGCACAACTCTAGTTATGATGACAAATATGCACCAGGTTTCCACTGTTCCCTGCATGCACATGCCTTTTACTGTCCACAGACACTGTTTCTCTTCTGTCACCAGGACTCATTTTAGGTCAGCTCTTTAAATATTACTGTTTTTAGACTCCGGATTTTGTAACTTGACAACCCCACAGGCTGCAGTACATGTTTGTCATAGTTCATAATCACAAAAAAATAAAGTGAAAGTAAAACTGGCAGCTGGCATGATCGTGTCTCAACTAATCACATGAGTAATGCAAGAATTCACAGACAGAGTTGTCAAACAGACAGAAGAGAGTTGAATAAGACAGATAGAGGTGCAAAGATCACAAAGACAGACAATAAAACTTGGCTGGGGGGCATTAAACTACAGCACCAATGCTAATGTAATGCTGTATACAGCAGCACCATCTACTGACACACTGGTTTCTATAATTGCTGTGTAGTGTTTTCAAGGTGAGAAAATGCTACCCAGCAATTATTTAAAACAAAACATGGGGTGACGTGCACACTCCAATTTAATGCTCCCCTTGGTGTGGGATGCTTTAATAAACCTCTCAGGCTTCACCCTCAGGGTATATGCAGCATCCCACACCTTGGGTGTGTATTAAATTCTCGTTATGCACTTCTCCCCATGTATTAATTCTATATTTAATCTATTCCATCTGTAAATCCCATTACTCTATTTGCATTCAACAGCACATTTAACAAGAATTACATTTCATACTGTATGAAAGAAATTCTTCAGGTTTGTGCATATCAACAGGTAGACATTTCCTGAGAATCAATGTGATAGCATTCTTATCACACTACCATTGTAATCTGTGATTCCGATATACAGCTGTCAAACACCATCTAGTTGGTATTCAGTTTATTAGCAATATCTATATTCTTACTACTCCACAGGATTCCACTCAGCAAAGCAATTAAACATAGAAAATAGAATCTGCTGGCAGAACAATACCTGTTGGCAAGCAGTGTATGCCTCTTTCTACTGTATCCATCTAGTGTTACATGAGAGACCCCAAGAGGCTCTTTACTCTCCCCTTCCCTCTCACCTGCTGGTTTGGTCATTAACAAACTCTTGTTTCTGTCCCACTGTTGTTTAAATCCCTCCACTGATTTCACACAGACTGCCTTCTCCAGCAGAACATCCCACCACGTCACCACCCTCTCCATGTTAAAGCACATTTTGGTATCCCTCTTAAACTTGACTCCCCACTAGCTTCATGGAGTTGCTCTGAAGTTTTTGTTCCCACTCAGTCTGAACAATCCTGCTTTTCACTGTTAACACCCTGTGGAGATATTTGTATGTTTCAATCATGTCTCCTCTCTACCTTCTCACCTTCTGTGTGTACAAGTCTGATTTGCCAGCCTCCCATGGTAGATCCTTTCCTGCTGTCTTTGGAGCACCTTGGTTCCCCTCCACTGCACATCTGCCACTGTGTACCTGTCCAGTCTTAGATACAAGCTCTAAATCTGCACACAGTACTCCAGGAGAGAACAAACCAGTGACCTATACAGTGGTAGCAGCATTTCATTTCTCCTGCAGATGATCCTCTTCCCTATACAAATGAACATCCTGTTTGACCTACCAACTACCTATTACATTGTGCTGATGCATTCAGACTGTCTAAAATTATTGCTGCCAAGTTCTATTACTTTGTATTGCTTTCCACTACTACCTCCCCATTTTATATTTTGTGTTAAGAATTGTTGCCTCTGTGTTTATTGCCTTGTACTTCTTGGTTTAAAATTTGAATTGGAATACAGTATGTTTCCCCATCTTTCCAATTTACTCAGGTCATCTTTTACACCCTCTTCAATATCCACCAAGCCACAGATCTTAGTATAATCTGCAAAAAGGCACATCTTGTCCTGAATCCCTATCCTTATGTCATATAAAGATGCTGAAGTGTTGTCCAATGATTGATTCACGTGGCACCATGTTAGTAAGCCCCTGACCCCTGAAAACTCCTCATTTATTACCACCAACTGGGTCCCGTCACTCAAATAATATCCCCACCATTCTGCTAATTTCCCACAAACCCACCATTTCTGCATGGTCAAAGATGCAACTACTGTGCCCCTCCAATACATCAAAAGGCTCCTCCTTTTTCTTGTATTATCTTTTTACCTCCCACCGGTGGCAATCCTTGCCAACCACTCCTTCAAGCGGCCATTCTCTTACCACCACCTGGATCCTCCGTTCCTGCCATCCACTGCCCTCTCATCCTGTCACTCTGGTTTTACCACCCCCTTCAACAGGGGAGCACCCCCCCACCTTGGGGGCAACTGGAAGTGGAGACTAAATTTGTTTAGAATTTTCTTGGTGATCCCCCAAAATGTCTGCAAAGAGACATGCAAGTAAAGTTTTTTCTGGCCATGGCATTGCTGCCAGTGGCAAGATTGTCCATGGGTGTGGTAGTACACAGAAATGAATAGCTGATGTCAGTAAAGGGATTTCTCTATCAATGTTTTTTACAGTGCAGTCTGTAGCTTCTCTCATAGTTGGACGAGATGATGTTCTACCAGCAGGTGGTGTTAGTGCAGTTTCTGCTGGCACGAGTATTGCTGCCTCAAATTCCACTTCTGACTAGTTAACTGTTTCAAAAAATATAGTTGAGTGTAAAGCTGTGACTGATACTGTAGATGATGTCATACTCCCCATTAACATCCCCATGATAGTTGAACATGATTCTGATCCTGGCAACAATAACTCAAAATGTCACATTTCTTCCAGTTCTCTTGAGTCTTTGCCATCCAATGATTCAAAGTGTGGGGCAAAAATTTTGGGTGACGATGATGATGATGCTACAGTTGGAACATGTTCTCCACATGACAGCATCCAAGCTGAGAATGTGGATGCGGATGATTTTGATGAATATGATAATGATGCCAGTGACCCCTGTTGGGAACCAGAGAAAAAGAAAGTCAAGGTGGCTGTGTCTGGGTCTGTTGGCGTTAAATCCCGCCCTCCTCAAAAACGTTGGGATTTAGTGGTCCTATTGATGATAATAATGATGACCCAGTAATAATCATAGGTAGTCATGGTGGTCAGTTGGAGTCCAAGTGTGTACAGCTTGAAAAATCATGTTGCACACCCCCCATTTTAGGCATTAGAAAAACAGAGCCCAATAAGCAGCATCAAGGACATGTTAAAAGTAGGGGATCACAATCCCTTGTTTGGAATGTTTTTATCCAAGATGCAAATGATGAGTCAGTTGCAGTCTGCCAGTTTTGCCATTAGCGTGTGAGACAAGGTAAAAAGGGGAGTCATCTGGGCATGGGGGGCCAGCATACACATCTTAAGAACAGGCACATGGCACTGTGAACCTGGCACAGATGGCAGCTAATGCCATAATGGGACATTCACCCTCATCATCAACCTTACTGGGCATGTTATCCCCTTTCATGAGTGTAAGACCAAGAAGGAATGTTGCAGTAGTGATGAAATAACACCAGAGGATTACTACAGGCATGATGAGGGGAGGATTAAGATTTAGAAATCTCGTCAAGTGGTGGTCAGAGCAACAGTGGTGGTGGTGGTGGTGGTCAATGCAGTATGTCTAGTGCAAGTGGTACATCAACCCCAGTACGTAAAACAGGGAAAATAATTTCATTTGTGGACTTGTCATCTGTGCACCCCTCTTCATCACACATCCATACCCCACCCTCAGCCATTCGCAGAGCTGAGCCATTTGACACACCCTGTGTAAAATGTGTAAGTCAGCACACGCTTGAGAGTGTCTTTGACTACAACCTCCTGCCTGCCTTCCTGAAGTACATGACCTACACTGTGCAAGCCATGTGATGTGTGTGGGCTGCCTGTGAATTCTCACTCCACCTTAAAGCGGAATAAGGTGGAGTGCACAATGCAAAGTCATAATTACTATGCAAAGTGGCAAAGTGAGGGTTTAAAATGGGCACTCCACGTAGTGGAACATTAATACGAAGAGGCCACTTCACTAACACTTCTTTATTAGCAACTTGAGCTATAAAAACATTTTGATCCATTTGCCACTTTCATTACAGCGTATCACATAATTTCCTGTTATCATTTAAATAGAAGACCTTAGCCACTAACAAACATTCTCCTAAATAATCAGCTTTTTCCATCCATGTTATATGTTCATGCACATGTACATATATTTTTTTTCTTAAAAGAGACTCTGCTCTGTAGTGATTTATGCCCTCTCTCCTCATTAAGTATGTGCTTAAGAAATTAAGTTGACAGATAAGTTACCTTTTTCTTTATATTCTAATATTTTTTTCTACACGTTTACAGTATTTCAGTAGTGGAACTTTATTTCACTGCATCTCTACTGGTGACCATGGAGGGATGGCTGGGGCTACCTTCGGGGAGTAGACGGCACTTCCCAGTGAGATGTGATGACCATTGAGGGATGGCTGGGACGACTTGCAGATCCATCAAGCTCTCTCAGGTGAATATCTGGTTGTTGATGGTGAGTTTGTCGGCTCCTGGAGTGGTGGGGGCAGGTGGCCCTTCCCCGTGGAATGTGATGACCGTGGAGGGATGGTTGGGGCCACTTGCAGATCCATCGAGCCCTCTCAAGCAAAGATCTGGATGCTGATGGGGAGTTTGTTGGCTCCTGCAGTGGGGGGTGGGGCAGGTGGCCCTTTCTGGTGAGATGTGGTGACTGTGGAAGGATGGCTGGGGCCTCTTGCAGATCCATCAAGCCCTCTCGGGCTACTACTACCGTGCATGCATTGTTATTTGTGAGGTTTTCCTTTTCTAATTTTTCATATTAACAGTTTCTTTCTCCAACCCTACCCTCCCGTTCAGCACTCACCCCCCACCCAGAAATGTAACAGTGGCACTGAGGGGTGCCCAATCCAACAGGGCAGGAATCCTTGTTTGTTTCTTTTTGTTTAACCTGCTAAAGAAAGAAGTCCATCAATGCATTTTACACATTACACTGCTCCCACCCAACCTTCTCACTCAGCACCCACCACCCCACCTCACCCCACCCAACCTCCAAACCCTTACTTTCTGATCTGGGGTCCAATGCCATAATCCTCTCTGGACCACAGACACGTCTTAACTCTTCAAAGCCAGACCATGAAGTGAGGAAACAGTATCTCAGTGGGGTTTTGAACTTAGTGCCACATCTTAACCATTTTTGCATATTTGTACCCAACATCTTGAACATTCTTTCTTTGGGATCTAACCACATGAACAAAGGCACTGTCATTAGGCAGATCTGTCCTGAAAGGTGATTTTGTAGTCTCAGCATAAAATCACCTTTCAGGCAGTAGTTGAACATTTTTTTTGCCCTTTGCCTTTTTCATCTGACCCATTATCTCTGCCACGTGGGGTACCTCAGGGCTCAGCGTTGTCCCCCATGTTGTTCATGGTGTATATGCTGCTTCTCAGAGACATTGTAAGACAATATGGGATGAGGTTTCACTGCTATGTTGATGATACCCAGCTCTACCTGTCTTTCGTACCCGACCAGGATAGTGTGTGGTATTTAACAACTGCCTCACTGAAATCCAGGACTGGATGATCTCCAGCTGGCTGAAGTTGAACTCTGTAAAGACTAAAGAGATGGCAGTGGATCCTGGTCACTGGACAGAGGGCTTGGGAGAAAGCCTACTCACCGGGCTTTGTCTAGAGGGTTATCCAGCTTCCTTCCTCTGAACGGGTGTGAGACCTAGGGGTGATTCATGATGATGGGCTGACACTGCATCCACACGTGTCAGCAGTTGTCAAGTCCTCTTTTTACCATCTGAGCAACATCGCCAGGATTAAGCACCTTGTTCCATCCCACGACCTTTCAACATTGATCCACACCTTTGTGACCTCGAGCCTTGACAATTGCAACTCCCTTTATCTAGGGCTTCCAGGGGTTGATATCCAGTGCTTGCATCTAGTGCAGAACACTGTGGCCTGGTTGTTGATGGAGACCCCACCTGTGAGTCACATCACACTGGAGCTATGCAAACTGCACTGGCTGCCTATTCAGTGTTGGATTACGTTCAAGGTCAGGCTTCTGACCTAAAAGGCCCTACACGGACGGGGCCCAGACTATCTGCTAGAGCTCCTGCTACCTTACTGCCCCGAGTGACTGCTCAGCTCAGCTAATGAGGGGTTGCTAGAGATTCCCAGGGTGAGCTTTAACACATCGGGGCCCATGCTTTTATGTATGCAGCACCAGCCCTGTGGAATTCTCTACCCCATCAGATGCGGGATTGCACCACTGTCAAGGGCTTTAAGAAGGCCATAAAGGTGCACTTATGGTTGAAAGCATGCTCAAACTAATCAGTTTATCCTCTTATTTATTTAGCTGTTGATCACTGTGTATTTTACTGTTTTATATGTTTTTTATTGTTCAGCGCCTTGATATTTGAAAGGTGCTCTATAAATAAAGCTTATTATTATCATTCTTATTATTATTAATGAGGTGAGGCCATAAGAAGGCTATGTTGAAAATTTGGTGTAGAAATAGAAAAAAAATATCCCCCCATTACCTGGAGCTCTGTGGCCATGCTCAGTCTGGCCTGGTCAGCACAGGGGGCATGCATACCAGCCCCTCCCATCCCACGGGGACCAACTGCATGTCATACAATTTCATGTCCCAGTACACCACCATAATAGCAAGTACCATGGCTATTATTGAATAGAACCCTTTAGGTTTGTAAATTAGCCAGATAAACATAGAAACACAGAAACATAGACTTTGACGGCAGATAAGGACCACTAGGCCCATCTAGTCTGCCCATTTCCCTACCTACAGGATAGGCCGCAGATCCTAGTTAACCAACAGCCTATATCTTCCTGCCCCCCCCCAAGAATTGCCTTATGTCTGTCCCATGCATTCTTGAATTCTCCCACAGTTTTAGACCCCACAACTTCCTCAGGAAGGCTGTTCCATGCATCCACTACCCTCTCTGTGAAATAATACTTCCTCACATTGCCCCTGAACACGCTCCTCCTTCTATCTTTAAATTGTGTCCATTGTTCTTACAAGTCTCTTTTTCTGAAAGATGCTACCTCTTGGACTTTATTGATTCCCTTGAGGTACTTGAAAGTTTCTATCATGTCCACCCTCTCCCTTCTTTCCTCAAGGGTATACATATTAAGTTCCTTTAGTCTCTCCTCTAATGGCTTCTCTTGCCGACCCTGCACCATTTAGTTGCCCTCCTCTGGACTGCCTCTATCCTGTCTATGTCCTTGAGGAGATGGGGTCTCCAGAACTGGACACAGTACTCCAGATGGGGTCTCACCAACTGTCTGTACAGAGGGATAACAACTTCCTGTTTTCTGCTGCTGATGCCTCTCCCTATACATCCCAGTATACCCCCGCCCTCCCTACTGCCTTCCCACATTGCTTGCTAAGCTTAAGGTCATCTGATATGATTACCCCCAGGTCCCTTTCCTGTTTTGTTGTTGTTACTACCTCCCCACCCATTGTGTATTCTTCCCCTGGGTTCTTGTTTCCCAGGTGCATTATTTTGCACTTTTTTGCATTGAATCCTAGCTGCCATACGTCTGACCATTCCTCCAACCTTGCCAAGTCCCTTTTCATCCTTTCCACGCCTCCTTGTGTATCAACCCTGTTGCAGATCTTTGTGTCATCTGCAAAGGCATACTTTTCCTTCAGTCCTCTGCAATGTCACTGATGAAGACATTAAAAGGACTGGACCCAATACTGAACCCTACGGTACCCACTAGTAACCGCCCTTTCTTCAGAGTGGACTCCATTTACAATTACCTTCTGTGTCCTGTTGTCCAGCCAATGTTTTACCCAGGCTACCACCCTGGGACCCACTCCCGGCTGGTTAATTTGACTAATAATCTTTTGTGTGGGACTGTGTCAAATGCCTTGCTAAAGTCTAGGTAGGCCATGTCCACAGCCCCTCCTGTTCTACTACTTTGGTCACCCAGTCAAAGAAATCTATTAGATTTGTCTGACATGACCTTCCCTGTGAACCCATGCTGCCTTGGATCCTGTGCTCCACTGACCTCTAGGTACTCAACTATTCTTTCCTTCAGAGTGACTCCATCACTTTCCCTACCACAGAGGTCAGACTGACAGGTCTGTAGTTTCCTGCCTCTGTCTTGGTCCCACTTTTGTGAAGGGGAATCACATCCGCCTTCCTCCAGTCCTCGGGTACCACACCATCCTCCCATGATTTATTACAAAGAGTAGCCAGTGGTTTCACTAGTTCCTTCCTTAATTCTTTTAGAATTCTGGGGTGAATTCCATCAGGAACCATTGCTTTGTCCACCTTCAGTTTTAGGAGTTCTTGCAGAACCCTTTCTTCTGTGAAAGGACTGGGATCGACCCCCCTATCAAGAGTGCTTCTGTTAATTGGATTAGGCACTTCCCCCTCCTCTTTTGTGAATACTGAACAGAAATATTCATTCAATATTCCTGCTTTTTCACTGTCCCCCTCTGCCCACCCACTGTTCATTCTATTCAGCCTCACTATCCCTCCGTTTGTCTTTCTACGCTCGCTGATGTACCTATAAAAGGTTTTATCCCCCTTCTTAACTGAGTTGACTATCTTTTCCTCAGTTTGGGCCTTTGCTTTTCTGACTTCCCTCCCTGCTTCTTTCTGCCTTAACTGGTACAGCTCTCTGTCCTGCTCCTTCTGTGTTTGCTTATACTTCTGGAATGCTATTTTTTTCTTCCTGACTTTCACAGCCACCTCTCTTGAGAACCATAGTGGCTTTTTCTTTCATTTTGATTTGTTTATTTGCTTCACACAAAGGCTTGTTGCCTCTGTGATGGCAGTTTTGATAATTCCCCATTGTTGCTCCACACCTCCTTCTAGCCTGTTTGCTAGTGCTTTTCTGAGGCACTCTCCCATCTTGCCAAAGTCAGCCCTCCTAAACTCCAGTACCCTCACTTTTGTGTGCTTGACTCTGTAGCTGAGTTTAACGTGAACCACACTGTTTGATGGTCACTTGTTCCCCAGATGGCAACCCACTTCTAGATCTGAGATCCTCTCCTGCCCCAGTTTGACAGTACGAGGTCTAAGATTGCTCCCTCACAGTGGGTATTGAAACTCGCTATGCCTGCCACCTGTAGGGCGTCAAGAATGGCCCTGCTCTTGGATGTGGCTGCAGCAAATGTGCTCCAGTTAACATCTGGCCTATTCAGGTCTCCCATCAACAGTATCTCCCCTTTCTCTGCCACTCTAAGCATGCCTTCCATCATAACCTTGTCCATTCCTTCCCCCTGAAATGGGGGTCTGTACACAACCCCTGTGCGGATTGTGGTGCCCTTTCCAGTCTCCAAGGTGACCCACAGTGCCTCCTCTCCTCCCTGTTTACTCTTTTGTTCAGTTGCTTTTATCCCTTCCTTTACATAGAGACTACTCCTCCCTCTTCTCCCTGCCTGTCTCTCCTGTAGGTTATGTACCCTGGTATGTTAACATCCCAGTCATGGTTCTCTGTGTACCATGTTTCTGTGACTGCTACGATATCCAGGCATCCCTCTTCCATTAAGGCCACCAGCTCAGGGAGCTTGTTGCCCAGACTACGGCATTGGTACTCATTACCCTCCATTTCCTGATGGCCTTACCCCTTTTGCCCCATCCCTGTCCTTCTTGCCTTTGTCACTTTCTCCATTTACCCTGCCCTTCTCCCTATCAACACCTCCATGTTGGTGTTTGCCACACCGTGATTGTTTGGGGGTGCTAGGATTTTCCTGCTCCTTTCCAGTGCCTCCCCTTGGCTAGTTAAAAGCTTACCAATGAAGCATTTAAACCTTTCACCTAGGATCCTGGTTCCATCCCGGACAGATGCAGCCCATCATGCCAGTATAGGCTTGCTTCACCCAGGTGGACCCCCAGTCCCCAATGAAGCCAAATCCCTGAGCTCCACACCAGTTTTTCAACCACTGATTGAATCCCATGGTACAGAACACCCTAGCCTCTCCTATGCCATAGATGGGTAGCACCTCCGAGAAGGTTACCGTGCGTGTTACTTGACTAAGGCCCCTCCCCAATTCCACAAACTCTTCCTGCACTTCTCTAATCCCTTTCTTAGCCAGGTCATTTGTCCCTAGGTATACAATGACATCCAGCTCCCTCCCCTGTGCAGCTTCTCTGGCAATCCTGAGGATTCGCTCTCTGTCCCTCCAAGCCATGGCGCCAGGCAGGCACCTTACCTCCCTCTCCCCTTCCTTGCCCAGTTCTACCTTCCTAACAATGGAGTCCACCACCAGGAGTTGTTTCCTTCCCCTGCAGCGTCCTCTTCCACCCTCCTGTGGGTCTTCTTTGTGGAGGTTATCAGCATCCTCCTTGGTCTCCACTGTAGGTGCCTCCATAGAGGAACCACACTTTGCCAGAATGGCATAGGAATTGTGGAGAGGTACAACAGGAGGGACGTGCCTCTGTTCCACCACCCTCACCCTCCCTGAGCCCACTGTGGTCCAACCGCTCCTCTTTCTTGGCAACCTCTGAGGCAATGGCACTGGTGGTCCCTGGATGGAAGAGGAAGTCCCACAAATCCTGGCCAACTCAGCCTGGAGATGAGCAACCTCCTCCCTCAGCCCAGAGAGGTGCCTGCAGATGGGACAACACCGCATCCTCCAGAACATCTCCCGGAAGACTGCTGCTCCACATGAAACATGACATGAAATCTCCACATACAGCACTGCTAGTCCATCTATACTGTACTTGCATACAGCAAAATCTACATATTCATATTGCTACAGGAAATGATCGGGTCATTATGGCAAATTGTTTAGTGAGTGATGAATCTTTATTAGCAACTTGAGCTATAAAAACATTTTGATCCATTTGCCACTTTCATTACAGCGTATCACATAATTTCCTGTTATCATTTAAATAGAATACCTTAGCCACTAACAAACATTCTCATTAATAATCAGCTTTTTCCATCCATGTTATATATTCATGCACATGTACATATATTTTTTGTTCTTAAAAGAGACTCTGCTCTGTAGTGATTTATGCCCTCTCTCCTCATTAAGTAAGTGCTTATGAAATTAAGTTGTCAGGTAAGTTACCTTTTTCTTTATATTTTAATATTTTTTCTACACATTTACAGTATTTCAGTAGTGGTATTTTAACTGACTGCATCTCTACTGGTGACCATGGAGGGATGGCTGGGGCTACCTACAATTCTGTTGAGCCCTTTCGGGCAAAGATCTGGTTGCTGATGAGGAGTTTGTAGGCTCCAGGGGGGGAGGAGACAGCCCTTCCCAGTAAAATGTGATGACCATTGAGGGATGGCTGGGTCCATTTGCAGATCCATCAGGCTCTCTCAGGCGAATATCTGGTTGCTGATGCTGAGTTTGTTTGCTCCAGGAGTGGTGGGGGCAGGTGGCACTTCCCCGTGGAATGTGATGACCGTGGAAGGATGGTTGGGGACAATTGCAGATCCACTGACCCCTCTCAAGCAAAGATCTGTTTGCTGATGGGGAGTTTTTTGGCTCCTGCAGTGAGGGGGGGAAGGTGGCCCTTCCTGGCAAGATGTGGGGATTATGGAAGGATGGCTGGGGCCGCTTGCAGATCCATCAAGCCCTCTCGGTCTACTACTACTACTACCGTGCATGCATTGTTATTTGTGAGGTTTTCCTTTTCTAATTTTTCATATTTATAGTTTATTTCTCCAACCCTACCCTCCTGTTCAGCACTCTCCCCTAGAAATGTAATAGTTGCACTGAGGGGTGCCCAATCCCACAGTGCAGGAATCCTTGTTTGTTTTTTTTTGTTTAACCTGTAAAAGAAAGAAGTTCATCAATGTATTTTACACATTACACTGCCCCCACCCAACCTTCCTACTCAGCACCCACCACCCCACCTCACCCCACCCAACCTCCAAGCCCTAACTTACTGATCTGGGGTCCAATGACGTAATCCTCACTGGACCACAGAAATGTCTTAACTCTTCAAAGCCAGACCATGAAGTGAGGAAACAGTATTTCAGTAGGGTTTTGAACTTAGTGCCACATCTTAACCATTTTTGCATATTTGTACCCCACATCTTGAACATTCTTTCTTTGGGACCTAACCACATGAACAAAGGCACTGTCATTAGGCAGATCTGTCCTGAAAGGTGATTTTGTAGTCTCAGCATAAAATCACCTTTCAAGCAGTAGTTGAACATTTTTTTTGCCCTTTTCCTTTTTCCTATGACCCATTCTCTCTGCCACTTGGGGTACCTCAGGGCTCAGCGTTGTCCCCTATGCTGTTCGCAGTGTATATGCTGCCTCTCAGAGACATTGTAAGACAATATGGGATGAGGTTTCACTGCTATGCTGATGATACCCAGCTCTACCTGCATTTTGCACCCGACCAGGATAGTGTGTGGTATTTAACAACTGCCTCACTGAAATCCAGGACTGGATGATCTCCAGCTGGTTGAAGTTGATCTCTGTAAAGACAAAAGTGATGGTAGTGGATCCTGGTCAATGGACTGAGGGCTTGGGAGCAAGCCAACCCACCGGGCTTTGTCTAGAGGGTTATCCAGCTTCCTTCCTTTGAATGGGTGTGAAACCTAGGGATGATTCATGATGATGGGCTGACACTGCATCCACACGTGTCAGCAGTTGTCAAGTCCTCTTTTTACCATCTGAGCAACATCGTCAGGATTAAGCACCTTGTTCCATCCCACGACCTTTCAACATTGATCCACACCTTTGTGACCTCGCTCCTTGACTATTGCAACTCCCTTTATCTAGGGCTTCCGGGGTTGATATCCAGTGCTTGCAGCTAGTGCAGAACGCTGTGGCCTGGTTGTTGATGGGGACCCCACGTGTGAGTCACATCACACTGGTGCTATGCAAACTGCACTGGCTGCCTATTCAGTGGTGGATTACCTTCAAGGTCAGGCTTCTGACCTAAAAGGCCCTACAGGGACGGGGCCCAGACTATCTGCAAGAGCTCCGGATACCATACTGCCCCGAGCGACTGCTCAGCTCAGTTAACGAGGGGTTGCTAGAGATTCCCAGGGTGAGCTTTAGCACATCGCGGCCCGTGCTTTTATGTATCCAGCCCCAGCCCTGTGGAATTCTCTACCCCATCTGATACTGGAATGCACAACTATCAAGGGCTTTAAGAAGGCCATAAAGCTGTACTTATGGTTGAAAGCATGCTCAAACTAACCTGTTTATTCTCTTATTTATTTAGGTGTTGATCACTGTGTATTTTATTGTTTTATATGTTTTTTATTGTTCAGCGCCTTGATATTTGAAAGGTGCTCTATAAATAATGCTTATTATTATCATTCTTATTGTTATTAATGAGGTGAGGTCTTAAGAAGGCTATGTTGTAAATTTGGTGTAGAAATAGAAAAAAAATCCCCCATTACCTGGAGCTCTGTGGCCATGCTCAGTTTGGCCAGGTCAGCGCAGGGGGCATGCATACCAGCCCCTCCCATCCCACGGGGACCAACTGCATGTCATACAATTTCATTTCCCAGTACGCCCCATAATAGCAAGTACCATGGCTATTATTGAATAGAACCCTTTAGGTTTGTAAATTAGCCTGATAACATGAAATCTCCATAAACAGCACTGCTAGTCCATCTATACTGTACTTGCAAACAGTAAAATCTACATATTCATATTGCTACAGGAAATGATCGGGTCATTATGGCAAATAGTTTAGTGAGTGATGAATCTTTATTTGCAACTTGAGCTATAAAAACATTTTGATCCATTTGCCACTTTCATTACAGTGTATCACATAATTTCCTGTTATCATTTAAATAGAAGACCTTGGCCACTAACAAACATTCTCATTAATAATCAGCTTTTGCCATCCATGTTATATATTCATGCACATGTACATATATTTTTTGTTCTTAAAAGAGACTCTGCTCTGTAGTGATTTATGCCCTCTCTCCTCATTAAGTAAGTGCTTATGAAATTAAGTTGTCAGGTAGTTACCTTTTCTTTATATTTAATATTTTTTCTACACATTTACAGTATTTCAGTAGTGGTATTTTAACTGACTGCATCTCTACTGGTGACCATGGAGGGATGGCTGGGGCTACTTTCAATTCCGTTGAGCCCTTTCGGGCAAAGATCTGGTTGCTGATGAGGAGTTTGTAGGCTCCAGGGGGGGAGGAGACAGCCCTTCCCAGTAAAATGTGATGACCATTGAGGGATGGCTGGGTCCACTTGCAGATCCATCAGGCTCTCTCAGGCGAATATCTGGTTGCTGATGCTGAGTTTGTTTGCTCCAGGAGTGGTGGGGGCAGGTGGCACTTCCCCGTGGAATGTGATGACCGTGGAAGGATGGTTGGGGCCAATTGCAGATCCACTGACCCCTCTCAAGCAAAGATCTGTTTGTTGATGGGGAGTTTTTTGGCTCCTGCAGTGAGGGGGGGAAGGTGGCCCTTCCTGGCGTGGGATTATGGAAGGATGGCTGGGGCCACAGATCCATCAAGCCCTCTCGGGCTACTACTACTACCGTGCATGCATTGTTATTTGTGAGGTTTTCCTTTTCTAATTTTTCATATTTATAGTTTATTTCTCCAACCCTACCCTCCTGTTCAGCACTCCCTCCCCCAGAAATGTAATAGTTGCACTGAGGGGTGCCCAATCCCACAGTGCAGGAATCCTTGTTTTTTTTTTTTTGTTTAACCTGTAAAAGAAAGAAGTTCATCAATGTATTTTACACATTACACTGCCACCACCCAACCTTCCTACTCAGCACCCACCACCCCACCTCACCCCACCCAACCTCCAAGCCCTAACTTACTGATCTGGGGTCCAATGACGTAATCCTCACTGGACCACAGAAATGTCTTAACTCTTCAAAGCCAGACCATGAAGTGAGGAAACAGTATTTCAGTAGGGTTTTGAACTTAGTGCCACATCTTAACCATTTTTGCATATTTGTACCCCACATCTTGAACATTCTTTCTTTGGGACCTAACCACATGAACAAAGGCACTGTCATTAGGCAGATCTGTCCTGAAAGGTGATTTTGTAGTCTCAGCATAAAATCACCTTTCAAGCAGTAGTTGAACATTTTTTTTGCCCTTTTCCTTTTTCCTATGACCCATTCTCTCTGCCACTTGGGGTACCTCAGGGCTCAGCGTTGTCCCCTATGTTGTTCGCAGTGTATATGCTGCCTCTCAGAGACATTGTAAGACAATATGGGATGAGGTTTCACTGCTATGCTGATGATACCCAGCTCTACCTGCATTTCGACCCACCAGGATAGTGTGTGGTATTTAACAACTGCCTCACTGAAATCCAGGACTGGATGATCTCCAGCTGGTTGAAGTTGATCTCTGTAAAGACAAAAGTGATGATAGTGGATCCTGGTCAATGGACTGAGGGCTTGGGAGCAAGCCAACCCACGGCTTTGTCTAGAGGGTTATCCAGCTCCTTCCTTTGAATGGGTGTGAAACCTAGGGTGATTCATGATGATGGCTGACACTGCATCCACACGTGTCAGCAGTTGTCAAGTCCTCTTTACCATCTGAGCAACATCGTCAGGATTAAGCACCTTGTTCCATCCCACGACCTTTCAACATTGATCCACACCTTTGTGACCTCGCTCCTTGACTATTGCAACTCCCTTTATCTAGGGCTTCTGGGGGTTGATATCCAGTGCTTGCAGCTAGTGCAGAACGCTGTGGCCTGGTTGTTGATGGGGACCCCACGTGCGAGTCACATAACACTGGTGCTATGCAAACTGCACTGGCTGCCTATTCAGTGGTGGATTACCTTCAAGGTCAGGCTTCTGACCTAAAAGGCCCTACAGGGACGGGGCCCAGACTATCTGCAAGAGCTCCGGATACCATACTGCCCGGCGACTGCTCAGCTCAGCTAACGAGGGGTTGCTAGAGATTCCCAGGGTGAGCTTTAACACATCGGGCCGTTTTTATGTATCCAGCCCCAGCCCTGTGGAATTCTCTACCCCATCTGATACTGGAATGCACAACTATCAAGGGCTTTAAGAAGGCCATAAAGCTGTACTTATGGTTGAAAGCATGCTCAAACTAACCTGTTTATTCTCTTATTTATTTAGGTGTTGATCACTGTGTATTTTATTGTTTTATATGTTTTTATTGTTCAGCCTTGATATTTGAAAGGTGCTCTATAAATAATGCTTATTATTATCATTCTTATTGTATTAATGAGGTGAGGTCTTAAGAAGGCTATGTTGTAAATTTGGTGTAGAAATAGAAAAAAAATCCCCCATTACCTGGAGCTCTGTGGCCATGCTCAGTTTGGCCAGGTCAGCGCAGGGGGCATGCATACCAGCCCCTCCCATCCCACGGGGACCAACTGCATGTCATACAATTTCATTTCCCAGTACGCCCCATAATAGCAAGTACCATGGCTATTATTGAATAGAACCCTTTAGGTTTGTAAATTAGCCTGATAACATGAAATCTCCATATACAGCACTGCTAGTCCATCTATACTGTACTTGCATACAGCAAAATCTACATATTCATATTGCTACAGAAAATGATCGGGTCATTATGGCAAATAGTTTAGTGAGTGATGAATCTTTATTAGCAACTTGAGCTATAAAAACATTTTGATCCATTTGCCACTTTCATTACAGTGTATCACATAATTTCCTGTTATCATTTAAATAGAAGACCTTGGCCACTAACAAACATTCTCATTAATAATCAGCTTTTTCCATCCATGTTATATATTCATGCACATGTACATATATTTTTTGTTCTTAAAAGAGACTCTAGCTCTGTAGTGATTTATGCCCTCTCTCCTCATTAAGTATGTGCTTATGAAATCAAGTTGTCAGGTAAGTTACCTTTTTCTTTATATTCTAATATTTTTTCTACATATTTACAGTATTTCAGTAGTGAAATTTTACTTCACTGCATCTCTATTGGTGACCATGGAGGGATGGCTGGGGCTACCTGCAATTCGTTTGAGCCCTTTCGGGCAAAGATCAGGTTGCGATGAGGAGTTTGTAGGCTCCTGGGGGAGGGAGTAGACGGCCTTTCCCAGTGAGATGTGATGACCATTGAGGGATGGCTGGGGCCACTTGCAGATCCATCGAGCTCTCTCAGGTGAATATCTGGTTGCTGATGGTGAGTTTGTTGGCTCCTGGAGTGGTGGGGGCAGGTGGCCCTTCCCAGTGGGATGTGATGACCATAAAGGGAGGTTGGGGCCACTTGCAGATCTATCGACCCCTCTCTAGCAAAGATTTGCTTGCTGATGTGGAGTTTTTTGGCTCCTGCAGTGAGGGGGGGGGGCAAGTGGCCCTTCCTGGCGAGATGTGGCGACTGTGGAAGGATGGCTGGGGCCGCTTGCAGATCCATCAAGCCCTCTCCGACTACTACTTCCATGCATGCATTGTTATTTGTGAGGTTTTCCTTTTCTAATTTTTCATATTAATAGTTTCTTTCTCCAACCCTACCCTCCTGTTCAGCACTCACCCTCCCCAGAAATGTAACAGTGGCACTTGGGGGTGCCCAATCCCACAGTGCAGGAATCCTTGTTTGTTTCTCTTTGTTTAACCTGTAAAAGAAAGAAGTCCGTCAATGCATTTTACACATTACACTGCCCCCACCCAACCTTCCCCTCAGCACCCACCACCCCACCTCACCCCACCCAACCTCCAAGCCCTAACTTACTGATCTGCGGTCCAATGCCGTAATCCTCACTGGACCACAGACATGTCTTAACTCTTCAAAGCCAGACTATGAAGTGAGGAAACAGTATTTCAGTGGGGTTTTGTACTTAGTGCCACATCTTAACCATTTTTGCATATTTGTACCCCAAATCTTGAACATTCTTTCTTTGGGACCTAAACCCATGAACAAAGACACTGTCATTAGTCAGATCTGTCCTGAAAGGTGATTTTGTAGTCTCAGCATAAAATCACCTTTCAGGCAGTAGTTGAACATTTTTTTTGCCCTTTGCCTTTTTCCTCTGACCCATTCTCTCTGCCACGGGTACCTCAGGGCTCAGCGTTGTCCCCTATGTTGTTCGCAGTGTATATGCTGCCTCTCAGAGACATTGTAAGACAATATGGGATGAGGTTTCACTGCTGTGCTGATGATACCCAGCTCTACCTGTCCTTCGCACCTGACCAGGATAGTGTGTGGTATTTAACAACTGCCTCACTGAAATCCAGGATTGGATGATCTCCATCTGGCTGAAGTTGAACTCTGTAAAGACTAAAAGTGATGGTAGTGGATCCTGGTCACGGACTGAGGGCTTGGGAGCAAGCCAACCCACCGGCTTTGTCTAGAGGGTTATCCAGCTCCTTCCTTTGAATGGGTGTGAAACCTAGGGATGATTCATGATGATGGGCTGACACTGCATCCACACGTGTCAGCAGTTGTCAAGTCCTCTTTTTACCATCTGAGCAACATCGTCAGGATTAAGCACCTTGTTCCATCCCACGACCTTTCAACATTGATCCACACCTTTGTGACCTCGCTCCTTGACTATTGCAACTCCCTTTATCTAGGGCTTCCGGGGGTTGATATCCAGTGCTTGCAGCTAGTGCAGAACGCTGTGGCCTGGTTGTTGATGGGGACCCCACCTGTGAGTCACATCACACTGGTGCTATGCAAACTGCACTGGCTGCCTATTCAGTGGTGGATTACCTTCAAGGTCAGGCTTCTGACCTAAAAGGCCCTACAGGGACGGGGCCCAGACTATCTGCAAGAGCTCCTGATACCATACTGCCCCGAGCGACAGCTCAGCTCAGCTAACGAGGGGCTGCTAGAGATTCCCAGGGTGAGCTTTAACACATCATGGGCCCGTGCTTTTATGTATGCAGCCCCAACTCTGTGGAATTTTCTACCCCATCAGATACGGGAGTGCACAACTGTCATGGGCTTTAAGAAGGCCATAGAACTGTACTTATGGTTGAAAGCATGCTCAAACTAATCAGTTTATCCTCTTATTTATTTAGCTGTTGATCACTGAGTATTTTACTGTTTTATATGTTTTTTATTGTTCAGAGCCTTGATATTTGAAAGGTGCTCTATAAATAAAGCTTATTATTATCATTCTTATTATTATTAATGAGGTGAGGTCTTAAGAAGGCTATGTTGAAAATTTGGTGTAGAAATAGAAAAAAAAATCCACCCATTACCTGGAGCTCTGTGGCCATGCTCAGTTTGGCCAGGTCAGCGAAGGGGGCATGCATACCAGCCCTTCCCATCCCACGGGGACCAACTGCATGTCATACAATTTCATGTCCCAGTACACCACCATAATAGCAAGTACCATGGCTATTATTGAATAGAACCCTTTAGGTTTGTAAATAAGCCTGATAACACATGAAATCTCCACATACAGCACTGCTAGTCCATCTATACTGTACATGCATACAGCAAAATCTACATATTCATATTGCTACAGGAAATGATCGGGTCATTATGGCAAATAGTTTAGTGAGTGATGAATCTTTATTAGCAACTTGAGCTATAAAAACATTTTGATCCATTTGCCACTTTCATTACAGTGTATCACATAATTTCCTGTTATCATTTAAATAGAAGACCTTAGCCACTGACAAACATCCTCCTAAATAATCAGATTTTTCCATCCATGTTATATATTCATGCACATGTACATATATTTTTTGTTCTTAAAAGAGACTCTGCTCTGTAGTGATTTATGCCCTCTCCCCTCATTAAGTATATGCTTATGAAATTAAGTTGTGAGGTAAGTTACCTTTTTCTTTATATTCTAATAATTTTTCTACACATTTACAGGATTTCAGTAGTGGAATTGTACTTCACTGCATCTCTACTGGATACCATGGAGGGATGGCTGGGGCTATCTGCAATTCCGTTGAGCCCTTTCGGGCAAAGATCTGGTTGCTGATGAGGAGTTTGTAGGCTCCTGGGGGGGGGAGTAGACAGCCCTTCCCAGTGAGATGTGATGACCATTGAGGAATGACTGGGGCCACTTGCAGATCCATCAAACTCTCTCAGGTGAATATCTGGTTGCTGATGGTGAGTTTGTTGGCTCCTGGAGTGGTGGGGGCAGGTGGCCCTTCCCAGTGGGATGTGATGACCATAAAGGGAGGTTGGGGCCACTTGCAGATCCATCGACCCCTCTCTAGCAAAGATTTGCTTGCTGATGTGGAGTTTTTTGGCTCCTGCAGTGAGGGTGGGCAAGTGGCCCTTCCTGGTGAGATGTGGCGACTGTGGAAGGATGGCTGGGGCCACTTGCAGATCCATCAAACCCTCTCGGACTACTACTACCGTGCATGCATTGTTATTTGTGAGGTTTTCCTTTTCTAATTTTTCATATTAATAGTTTCTTTCTCCAACCCTACCCTCCCGTTCAGCACTCACCCCCCCCCCAGAAATGTAACAGTGGCACTTGGGGGTGCCCAGTCCTGGAGTGCAGGAATCCTTGTTTGTTTCTTTTTGTTTAACCTGTAAAAGAAAGAAGTCCATCAATGCATTTTACACATTACATTGTCCCCACCCAACCTTCCCACTCAGCACCCACCACCCCACCTCACCCCACCCAACCTCCAAGCCCTTACTTACTGATCTGGGGTCCAATGCCGTAATCCTCTCTGGACCACAGACATGTCTTAACTGTTCAAAGCCAGACCATGAAGTGAGGAAACAGTATTTCAGTAGGGTTTTGAACTTAGTGCCACATCTTAGCCATTTTTGCATATTTGTACCCAAATCTTGAACATTCTTTCTTTGGGACCTAACCCCATGAACAAAGGCACTGTCATTAGGCAGATCTGTCCTGAAAGGTGATTTTGTAGTCTCAGCATAAAATCACCTTTCAGGCAGTAGTTGAACATTTTTTTTGCCCGTTGCCTTTTTCCTCTGACCCATTCTCTCTGCCACGTGGGGTACCTCAGGGCTCAGCGTTGTCCCCATGTTGTTCGCGGTGTATATGCTGCCTCTCAGAGACATTGTAAGACAATATGGGATGAGGTTTCACTGCTATGCTGATGATACCCAGCTCTACCTGTCCCACACAGTCGACCAGGATAGTGTGTGGTATTTAACAACTGCCTCACTGAAATCCAGGACTGGATGATCTCCAGCTGGCTGAAGTTGAACTCTGTAAAGACTAAAAGGGATCGTAGTTGATCCTGGTCACTGGACAGAGGGCTTGGGAGCAAGCCAACCCACTTGGCTTTGTCTAGAAGGTTATCCAGCTTCCTTCCTCTGAACGGGTGTGAAACCTATGGGTGATTCATGATGATGGGCTGACCCTGCATCTGCATGTGTCAGCAGTTGTCAAGTCCTCTTTTTACCATCTGAGCAACATCATCAGGATTAAGCACCTTATTCCATCCCACGACCTTTCAACATTGATCCACACCATTGTGACCTCGCTCCTTGACTATTGCAACTCCCTTTATCTAGGGCTTCTGGGGGTTGATATCCAGTGCTTGCAGCTAATGTAGAATGCACTGGCCTGGTTGTTGATGGGGACCCCACGTGTGAGTCACATCACACTGGTGCTATGCAAACTGCACTGGCTGCCTATTCAGTGGTGGATTACCTTCAAGGTCAGGCTTCTGACCTAAAAGGCCCTACACGGACTGGGCCCAGACTATCTGCAAGAGCTCCTGATACCATACTTCCCCGAGCGACTGTTCAGCTCAGCTAGCGATGGGTTGCTAGAGATTCCCAGGGTGAGCTTTAACACATCGGGGCTCGTGCTTCTATGTATGCAGCCCCAGCCCTGTGGAATTCTCTATCCCATCTGATACGGGAGTGCACAGCTGTCAAGGGCTTTAAGAAGGCCATAAAGCTGTACTTATGGTTGAAAGCATGCTCAAACTAATCTGTTTATCCTCTTATTTATTTAGCTGTTGATCACTGTGTATTTTACTGTTTTATATGTTTTTATTGTTCAAGCTTGATATTTGAAAGGTGCCTATAAATAAAGCTTATTATTATCATTCTTATTATTATTAATGAGGTGAGGTCATAAGAAGGCTATGTTGAAAATTTGGTGTAGAAATAGAAAAAAAAATCCACCCATTACCTGGAGCTGTGTGGCCATGCTCAGTTTGGCCAGGTCAGCACAGGGGGCATGCATACCAGCCCCTCCCATCCCACGGGGACCAACTGCATGTCATACAATTTCATGTCCCAGTACACCACCATAATAGCAAGTACCATGGCTATTATTGAATAGAACCCTTTAGGTTTGTAAATAAGCCAGATAACACAAGAAATCTCAATATACAGCACTGCTAGTCCATCTATACTGTACTTGTATACAACAAAATCTACATATTCATATTGCTACAGGCAATGATCGGGTCATTATGGCAAATTGTTTAGTGAGTGATGAATCTTTATTAGCAACTTGAGCTATAAAAACATTTTGATCCATTTGCCACTTTCATTACAGTGTATCACATAATTTCCTGTTATCATTTAAATAGAAGACCTTGGCCACTATCAAATATTCTCATAAATAATCAGCTTTTTCCATCCATGTTATATATTCATGCACATGTACATATATTTATTTTTCTTAAAAGTGACTCTGCTCTGTAGTGATTTATGCCCTCTCTCCTCATTAAGTATGTGCTTATGAAATTAAGTTGTCAGGTAAGTTAAATTTTTCTTTATATTCTAATATTTTTTCTACACATTTACAGTATTTCAGTAGTGGTTAATCTGAAACAATATACCATAATTCCATATTTTATTATCTAACTCCTAATTATTTGATAACCTCCATACCTGTAAATTGCCCATGGTCTATCCTGTAAGAAGTGAATTACCTCTTAGTTTATGCAGTTTGGCCTACGTGTCCTGATGTTTCCTGTGTATTGACTCAGGGGTGCTTGCCTATATTTTTTAATAAGAAAAAAACTCCTGTCAAATGAGTGCTTCTAAATTCAAACTGTAATAATTTTGATGTGCTACAAAAACATATTCTGAGCTTAACCCTTCAAAATGAATTGTACACAAACACTGGTCACCAACCCTGGCCACTGCAGGGAGTGGCTGGCTGCTCAGTCATGTGCACTTATATTACGCAACGCAGTGGGGTGTGTGGACACCTGTCCAACATCACTATCTGAGTGTCCTACTTCCTCAGTACTACTGAGTAAGTAAGTAAACATTTTATTCATTTAGAAATGAATCAGAAACTCATCTGAGACATATTAATTTCCAATTAGGTACTTAGTACAAAATGTTTCAGTTACAAAACAAGTAATAACATTAAACTATAAATAAACATAAGAAATACAATAAATCATACATATAACATATTATATAAGACAACACCCCAATTCAGATATGGACAAATAGACAATCTGCTGAATTATAAATCATATGCATGAGGAGTAAATAATGTTCAATCTTAGTCATTTCATATTTTCTTCAAGGTGGAACTACAAGCTAATTTTTTATTGGCCCCTGATATGAACCTATTTTTTATCTCACTACCTTGAATATTACTGAGATCCGAGGGAGACAGGGAAAGTATTCCAAATGGGTGGTCTCATATAACACAAACTCTGGCCGGAGCCAATACGGCTTCAGTTGAACTGATTGAAGTCACTGTGGAACATGACACTGTCTACCATATCCAAGATGGCAGATAGAGTTCAGTGCGCATGCGTTGGCATTTTGGCATTTTTGTCTCCTTACCGTTTGATATGGTTTTCTATTTTTTGCTGTCAATGTCTTATTTAGGTCTCCTCTCACAAACACAGGTGTTGTCATTTTTTACATCACCCTATAAATGGGAGTTTGCGGAGTATACCAACACAGTCTGCAAACACCCATTTATAGGGTAATGTGAAAGATGACAACACCTACACTGTATATATAAGAGAAATCTAAATAAGACCTTGAAGGCCAAAAGTAGAAAAAAAATATTGAAAGGTAAGAAAGTTATGACCATGAGAAAATAATAAATGCCATTGAAATGATCAGGACAAGTAACATTTTTCATGGTTTTTGTAGCAGGATACGGATAGGGCTATTACCTTTTAAGAAACCCAAAGTGGGACATTTCTTAGTGAAACATTTTTTTTCACGGGACAATATGTGATCTTCACCAATGCAGCAGACTTTATTTTCTCAAAATAATCAGAATTAAGACTAAGTGTGGAATTACAGTCATATAGGCATCATAGTGTATGTATACATCTGCTTGTTTTACTGGTATTCATTGATCCCACTGCTTAGAATCTATCTCATGACATAACAGTCCTTCTACTCCTATTTCTTATTTAATGGTCCTCTCTACCACCCACCTCACCCACATCATGTTTTCCAAATCTTTGCGCTATGCTTGTCAACATCACTTTCTATGAAAGTCCATACTTTTGCCTCCTCTATATATAAGTCTGCATGTCTGTCTGCTTATCTTTATCAGGGGTTTTCAAACTATGCATTAGTCTTCCAGTTTGGGTTGTGGGACATTTGAACTGGTCCACAACAGGTGGCCAATCTTAATATCTTACATTGGCTGAATGTGCTACAAAAATTAGTTACTCACCTTAACTGTTGTTCTAGGAGTGGTACAGTATATAGTTCATATCTACATTCTGGCAGTCCCACTGGAACAGTCTGATGAGCCAGATGTCTTCTAGGTCAGCTCCTTTCACCACCTAGGTGGTAAATCCCTGACTCCACCCTATGACATCAGACCATGCACACAGGAAGCAGGGATTCATGTGCCACTTACCAGGATGAGGTTGGGTGGGTTGTTTAAATGTGAACTATATACCAGTCCTAGAACTACAATTACAGGTGAGTAACCTACTGCCCTGCTATTTTTCTTATATTGAAACATGTTAGACTCTTTCACCCTGTTACTGCCCTTAAGATGTTTGAATGTTTCAATCATATCACCTCTATCCTTCCTTTGCTCTAGGGTGTACATATTGAGCTCCATTAATATGTCCTCATATGTTTTCTGATGCAGTCCCTGCACCATTTTGGTTGACCATCTCTGGACTGCCTCCATTTTGTTCATGTTTTTCTGCAGTTGCGGCCTCCAGTACTGCACACAGTACTCCAGATGGGGCCTAACCAGTGTCTTGTAAAGAGGGATTATTACCTTCCTCTTATGACTTGTGATACCCTACTAACACACCCCAACATACTTCTAGCTTTACATACTGCTTATGTGGTCTGCTTGGATGATTTCAGGTCATCTGTGATGATGATGATGCCTAAGTCTCTTTCTTCCCTTGTGATTGCCAACAACTCCCTTCCCAACCTAGAGGTGACTTCATGGTTTCTCTTCCCTTTGTGTATGATTTTGCACTTCTTTGCATTAAACTCCAGGTGCCACTCTTCTGATCATTTTGCCAGTTTATCCAGATCTCTTCTTATTCTGCCCACACCATCTGGATCATCTACTGTGTTGCAGATCTTGGTGTCATCTGCAAACAGACAAACCGTCACCTCCAGTCCATCTGCAATATCACTGATGAAGATATTGAAGAGGACTGGCCCCAGGACTGATCCCTGATGTATGCCACTTGTGACTTGAATTTTTTTTCACTGTATACCATTTACCACCACTCTCTGTTTTCTGCCTGCCAACCAGTTTCCCACTCAGTTAACCAACTTCTGACCCACCCCGAGCCTACCCAGCTATTAATCAATATTCTATGTGAAACAGGATCAAAAGCTTTGCTGAAGTCAAGGTAGAAAACATCAACTGCACCCCCTTGGTCCACCACTTAGGTTACCCAGTCAAAGAAATCTGTGAGATTAGTTTGAAAGGACCTTCTTGTTGTAAACCCATGCTGTCTTGGATCCTGTGCTTCTATGGAGGCTGATACCATAATGGGAAATGAAGGTGTGTGCTCACTTTCAGGTAGCAGCCCTGCAGATTTCCTGGATAGTGACATCCCTGGAAGCATCCACCGAGGCATTGTTTATCTGGTAGAATGAGCTCTAAGCCCTACTGGAGACTCCCTACCGGACAACCAGCAGAATAGGTATTGTAAAAACAGGATGTGACTCACCTACTAATTATCTGCTTTGCTATTGGGCCAGGTGCAGGTGTCCTTCCTGAACTCCAGCCATGCCCTTTTCATAGTGAAAGAGCACTCTCTGCAGGTTCTAGATATGAAGACAATTGTTGGTCTCTGAAGTTGGGTAAGTAAAGTATACCAGTAAGTTAATCACCTGGTTAAGATTAAACTCTAATTCTATCTTCCAGAAGAACTTCAGGTTTAGGTGAAGGACAACTCTTTCCCTATGGAAGACCACACAGGGAAACTCCACTGATAGTGCCTGGAGTGCCCCAATCCTTCTGGCTGACATAATGGTCACCAGGAAGTCCATCTTCCATGACAGGGATAGCATCTCACACTGATGCAAAGGCTCAAATTGCTTGCCAATGAGCCCAGCCAACACCAGCAGTAAGTCTCATGGTGGAGGTGGTTCAAGCACCAGTAGGAACAGGTGGCCCAGACCCTTAAAAAACCCTCTCATCACCTTCTCCTGGATCACAGATAGATTACCAGCCCATGCCTAGTAAGCAGGGATGGCTGCCAGGTGTACTTTAAGGGTGTAGCTCACAGTCCCAGCTGAGAGGTACCAGAGGTACAGTAGTCCAGAATGCTAGCCACAGGTCAGATAAGAGGCTCAAGCTCTTCCATTTAAAGGCATAGCATCTGCAAGTTGACTCTTTTCTGGAGACCTTCACAACATGGAGCACATTATCTGAGAGACCCAAGACCTGGAACTCTAGCTGCTCAAGAACCAGACAGTAAGGTACAAGGACTGCAGGTCTGGGTGCAGGACCTTCCCCTGTCGTCTGGTTAGCAGATCTGTGTGGGTAGGCAGCCATCACAGTGGTCTGTTGCTGAGGCTGAGGAGATCCAGATACCAGAACTGCTGAGTCCAGGCAGGAGCTATCAGGATCACCTGTGCCTTGTCCTTCTGAGTTTTGACCACTACCTTGCAAAAGGCTGCTCCCACAGCCTCAACAATCCATCCCCCGACAGTGCCCTGGACTGTGAGGGGCAGGTTCAAAACAGTCTCAGTCTAGTGTACTAACAAGAGGCAAACATATCCACCAGAGGAGTACCCGACAGGGAGAACAGGTGGTTCACCAGCTCCTGATTCAGACACCGTTTGTGCAACACATCTCCTACCCAGCTGAGGGTGTCCACCAGCTGATTGTTCTCTCCTGTGACATGAATCACCAGGAGATCTGCACCCAGGCTATGCCTGAGGGTCCAAGTCAGGACAGCCTCCTGACACAAGGGAAAAGAGCGAGATCTGCCTTGCCTGTTCAGGCTAAATATGGTCATGTTGTTGTCCACCTGGATCTGTACAAACTGACCCCTGACTAGAGGAGCAAATTCCTTCTGATCTAGCCACACTGTAAGGAGGTCTAGCAGCTCACCCTGGTGCACTTCCTGCCCCACCGGAGATGTGTCTATCATAAGTACAACAGTTGGCTCTGGACAGAAAAATTGGATTACTTCCTCTAGGTGTTTGGGGCTCAGCCATCACTGGATGGCATCCCACACCAGCTGGGTCACTGATCAGCTGGTCTAAGTGGTCTAGGTGCTGGGACCATTGATGGCCCAACTTATATTGGAGAAGGTGCATCTGCCAGCATGCCCTACATGCCTCACCATGCTAGTGCAGGATGCCATGTAATACCCAAGCAGCCACAGAAAGTCCCAAGAAGGCTGAGAGAGCCCAACCTGAAATGATCAAGCAAAGGAGGCAAGATCCAATGCCCGGTCCACAGGGAGGCAGGCTTTGGCCTGTAGGGAGTCTAGTTCTGCCCAAATTAACTTGATCACCTGCATGGGTGGCAGCTCAAACTTGTCCAGATTGACCAACAGGCTCAAGCCTTGGCAGGCCTGAAGAGTAACAGCTCTGAACATATCCACTGTCTCTTTGGACAAACCAGCAAGTAGCCAGTCTCCAGGCAGAGATACACCCTGACAACAAAGAGCCACAGGTATGCTGCCTCCACTGCTATGTGCTTTGTGAAGACCCTGGGTGCTGAGGAGAGGCCAAAAAGCATGACCTGGAACTAGTACAGGACTCCCTCCACTCAGAAAAGGAGGTACCGACAGTGGGACAGATAGATTGGGATGTGGAAAAACACATTCTGGAAGTTCCAGGACTAAAACCACATGTTTTTCTCCAGTGGCAGAATGACATGATTCAGAGCAACCATCCAGAACTTACATTTCTGCATGGATTGGTTTAGATCATACAGATCCAGTATGGTGCACCAATCCCCTCCCCATCCATTTTGGGACCAGGAAGTACCTGGACACATAACCAAACTGAACAGGATTTCCTGTACATAGGCTATTTCCACTTTTGCAAATAGCTGAACAATTTCCTCCCAAAGGTTGTACAACATATCCTGTGACACCCTGGGCTCCTGAGGTGCATGGAGGTGGTAAAGTGGGAGAGTCTCAAAGTCCAGGGGCAACCTTAGGCCCACTACATCCAACACCCATGTGTCCATTGTGATAGCTGATCAATATGGCAAGAAGTGATATAGGCAACCTCCTTCGTGAGTGCAGACAGGGACAGGATGGGTGGAAAGATGGCACCCTCCAAGTCATCACTGCAGCCAGAGGGACACCACCAACACTGCCCCTTTTTAGGACCTTGGCCCACAGACTTGGGCTTGGTGAACCAGGACTGGTACTGCCCCTGATAAGGGCTGCTGCATGTAGGCTGTGGTTGAAAGAATCATTACTGGGAAGCCTGTTTGATAGGGTTCTTTCTTGTGTCCTTCTGGGACAATGCCACAGAATCCATAGTGACATTGGGCTTGTCAATACAGATGAGATGTCCTTCCAACCCAAGGCCAAACAGGTTGGTGCCTAAAAAAGGGACATCAGTCAGCTTCTTCTGGGAGTCTGCAATAAAGCTGGACAGATGCAGCCAGGCCCAATGGCACATGGAGACAGCCACTGCCAGGCATGCCTCATGAATTGCCCATGTTCAGGGTCATCTGGAGCTGGTGTTTAGCCAGTGACTGAAAAACATCACTACCACTTGATGATCAGCCAGGAGGTGAGGGAGGGTTGTGACAGCTAGATCCTGCTACTTTTGAAGACTGACCTTTTCTTAAATCTGTTGCAACAGTTCTTCTATTTCTTAGCCTAACCTATTCTTTACTGTTTCTAGCCCATAAGGTTGGCCACCTATGGGTACGCCTTCCCCTTTCTTGAGTATGCTATAGTATCCTCTTTAATGTTCCTTTTTCCTCTCAGATCCTCATACAAAGAGGTTACTGTGGTGATCTCTGAGCTGATGTAAAACAACAGGATGTGTTCCTCATTGTTGGGTTTACTATGCAACAGCTCTATATCATAAACTACCTTGATGTATATGTTTTATGTTTATGAAACCTGTAATGTTGACAATACCATGGCACCAGGTGATTTTGATAAAGGCAAAAAGTTACTAGGGGACTGTATTATAAAAAAAATATTTACTGGGGTAGAGATATCAGAAAATTCCCATTGTGACAACAGGAACTTCCTGTTTAGGGGCAGGAAGTGAGTGATCACAGAATCACCAAGGACCCACCATCCTAGAAGGGCAAGAGTAGCTCTCCAGCCCCCTCTAGCTGCGGGAGGTCTGTCTCTGAGCAAGTAAGTGGTCTACTAAGAAATATAGGATATTCTTGTCTCAGAACAGGACAATCAGAAGCTTAAAGGGCACCCAGGCAGAAATTAAGGAGGGGAAAAAAACAGATGAAAGAGTAAGGATTGCAAACAGTTAGGGGCAGAAATAAGACATGATTGGAGTGGTGCAGTGCAGTGGCTGTGGAGCAGCAGTCTTCCGGGAGATGTTCTGGAGGATGCGGTGTTGTCCCATCTGCAGGCACCTCTCTGGGCTGAGGAAGGAGGTTGCTCATCTCCAGGATGAGTTGGCCAGGATTTGTGGGACCTCCTCTTCCATCCAGGGACCACCAGTGCCACTGCCATTGCCTCAGAGGTTGCCAAGAAAGAGGAGCAGTTGGACCACAGTGGGCTCAGGGAGGGTGAGGGTGGTGGAACAGAGGTGCATCCCTCCAGTTGTACCTCTCCACAATTCCTATGCCATTCTGGAAAAGCGTGGTTCCTCTATGGAGGCACCCACAGTGGAGACCAAGGAGGATGCTGGGAACCTCCACAAAGGAGACCAACAGGAGGGTGGCAGGGGACCCTGCAGGGGAAGGAAACAACTCCTGGTTGGGGACTCCATTGTTAGGAATGTAGAACTGGGGGAGGAAGGGAGAGGGAGGTAAGGTGCCTGCCTGGCGCCATGGCTTGCAGGGACAGGGAGCGAATCCTCAGGATTGCCGGAGCAGCTGCACAGGGGAGGGAGCAGGATGTCATTTTCCACCTAGGGACAAATGACCTGGCTAAGAAAGGGATTAGAGAAGTGCAGGAAGAGTTTGTGGAATTGGGGAGGGCCTGTAGTCAAGTCAGCACGAGGTAACCTTCTGGAGGTGCTACCCATCTATGGCATAGGAGAGGCTAGGGTGTTCCACACCATGGGATTCAATCAGTGGTTGAAAAACTGGTGTGGAGCTCAGGGATTTGGCTTCATTGGGGACTGGGAGTCCACCTGGAGTGATGCAAGCCTATACTGGCATGATGGGCTGCATCTGTCTGGGAGGGGAACCAGGATCCTAGGTGATAGGTTTAAATGCTTCATTGGCAAGCTTTTAAACTAGCCAAGGGGGGAGGCACTGGAAAGAAGCAGGAAAATCCTAGCCCCCCAAAATAATCACGGTAGTAAGTGCGGCAAACACCAACATAGAGGTGTTGATAGGGAGAAGGGCAGGGGTAAATGGAGAAAGTGACAAAGGCAAGAAGGACAGGGATGGGGCAAAAGGAAGTAAGGCCATCAGGAAATGGAGGGTAATGAGTACCAATGCCCATAGTCTGGGCAACAATCTCCCTGAGCTGTTGGCCTTAATGGAAGAGGGATACCTGGATATTGTAGCAGTCACAGAAACATGGTACACAGAGAACCATGACTGGGATGTTAACATACCAGGGTACATAACCTACAGGAGAGACAGGCATGGGAGAAGAGGGGGGAGGATTAGCTCTCTATGTAAAGGAAGGGATAAAAGCAACTGAACAAAAGAGTAAACAGGGAGGAGAGGAGGCACTGTGGGTCACCTTGGAGACTGGAAAGGGCACCACAATCTGCACAGGGGTTGTGTACAGACCCCCATGTCAGGGGAAGGAATGGACAAGGATATGATAGAAGGCATTCTTAGAATGGCAGAGAAAGGGGAGATACTGTTGATGGGAGTCCTGAATATGCCAGATGTGAACTGGAGCACATTTGCTGCAGCCACATCCAAGAGCAGGGCCATTCTTGATGCCCCTCAGGTGGCAGGCATTAGACAGCTAGTTTCAGAACCCACTCATGAGGGAGCAATCTTAGACCTCATACTTTCAAATGGGGCAGTGAGAGGATCTCAGTCTAGAAATGGGTTGCCATCTGGGGACAAGTGACCATCAAACAGTGTGGTTCACGTTAAACTCAGCTACAGAGTCAAGCCATACAAAAGTGAGGTACTGGACTTTAGGGAGGGCTGACTTTGGCAAGATGGGAGAGTGCCTCAGAAAAGCACTAGCAAACAGGCTAGAAGGAGGTGTGGAGCAACAATGGGGAATTATCAAAACTGCCATCACAGAGGTAACAAGCCTTTGTGTGAAGCAAATAAACAAATCAAAATGAAAGAAAAAGCCACTATGGTTCTCAAAAGAGGTGGCTGTGAAAGTCAGGAAAAAAGATAGCATTCCGGAAGTATAAGGAAACACAGAAGGAGCAGGACAGAGAGCTGTACCAGTTAAGGCAAAAGGAAGCAGGGAGGGAAGTCAGAATAGCAAAGGCCCAAACTGAGGAAAAGATAGTCAACTCAGTTAAGGAGGGGGATAAAACATTTTATAGGTACATCAGCGAGCGTAGAAAGACAAAGGGAGGGATAGTGAGGCTGAATAGAATGAACAGTGGGTGGGCAGAGGGGGACAGTGAAAAAGCAGGAATACTGAGCAAATATTTCTGCTCAGTATTCACAAAAGAGGTGGGTGAAGTGCCTAATCCAATTAACAGAAGCACTCTTGATAGGGGGGTTGATCCCAGTCCTTTCACAGAAGAAAGGGTTCTGCAAGAACTCCTAAAACTGAAGGTGGACAAAGCAATGGTTCCTGATGGAGTTCACCCCAGAATTCTAAAAGAATTAAGGGAGAAACTAGTGAAACCACTGGCTACTCTTTTTAGTAAATCATGGGAGGATGGTGTGGTACCCGAGGACTGGAGGAAGGCGGATGTGATTCCCCTTCACAAAAGTGGGACCAAGACAGAGGCAGGAAACTACAGACCTGTCAGTCCGACCTCTGTGGTAGGGAAAGTGATGGAGTCACTTCTGAAGGAAAGAATAGTTGAGTACCTAGAGGCCAGTGGAGCACAGGACCCAAGGCAGCATGGATTCACAGTGGGAAGGTCATGTCAGATTTCTTTGACTGGGTGACCAAAGTAGTAGACCAGGGAGGGGCTGTGGACATGGCCTACCTAGACTTTAGCAAGGCATTTGACACAGTCCCACACAAAAGATTAATAGTCAAATTAACCAGCCTGGGAGTGGGACCCAGGGTGGTAGCCTGGTAAAACATTGGCTAGACAACAGGACACAGAAGGTAATTGTAAATGGAGTCCACTCTGAAGAAAGGGGGTTACTAGTGGGTACTGCAGGGTTCAGTATTGGGTCCAGTCCTTTTAATGTCTTCATCAGTGACATTGCAGAGGGACTGGAAGGAAAAGTATGCCTTTTGCAGATGACACAAAGATCTGCAACAGGGTTGATACACAAGGAGGCATGGAAAGGATGAAAAGGGACTTGGAGGTTGGAGGAATGGTCAGACGTATGGCAGCTAGGATTCAATGCAAAGAAGTGCAAAATAATGCACCTGGGAAACAAGAACCCAGGGGAAGAATACACAATGGGTGGGGAGGTAGTAACAACAACAAAAAGGAATGGGACCAGGGGGTAATCATATCAGATGACCTTAAGGTTAACAAGCAACGTGAGAAGGCAGTAGGGAGGGCTGGGGGTATACTGGGATGTATAGGGAGAGGCATCATCATCAGAAAACAGGAAGTTGTTATCCCTCTGTACAGACAGTTGGTGAGACCCCATCTGGAGTACTGTGTCCAGTTCTGGAGACCCCATCTCCACAAGGACATAGACAGGATAGTGGCAGTCCAGAGGAGGGCAACTAAAATGTTGCAGGGTCTGCAAGAAAAACCATATGAGGACAGACTAAAGGAGCTTAATATGTATACCCTTGAGGAAAGAAGGGAGAGTGGGGACATGATAGAAACTTTTAAGTACCTCAGTGGAATCAACAAAGTCCAAGAGGGTAGCATCTTTCAGAAAAGAGACTTGCAAGAACAAGGGACACAATTTAAAGATAGAAGGAGGGTGGTTCAGGGGCAATGTGAGAAAGTATTATTTCACAGAGAGGGTAGTGGATGCATGGAACAGCCTTCCTGAGGAGGTTGTGGGGTCTAAAACTGTGGGAGAATTCAAGAATGCATGGGGCAGACATAAGGCAATTCTTGTGAGGGGTAGGAAGAAATAGGCTGTTGGTTAACTAGGATCTGCAGCCTATCCTGTAGGTAGGAAAATGGGCAGACTAGATGGAACTAGCGGTCCTTATCTGCCGTCAAAGTCTATGTTTCTATGTTTCTATGTGTTATTTAAATGCATGTAAATTACATATTGTTTGAGTAGTCCTTTGGCACCATGCATTCCTACTTTAAGCTGAACCAGCCTAAAATGTTATGGTGAGTTTCATATACATCCTATGATGCTTTGCATTATAGGGGTATGTGTGATGCTGTGTTTCTTTGAAACTTGTCTTTATTGCCAGTGCACTTTGGGGTAATCCTTCCTTCAGTGCTCCTGCACTGAGGCTGTTTGTCTTTAGCTTGTTTTTGAGCTCCCCATCACCCAAACATACAAGACCAACAAAGGGAATGAAATGATTTTCACTGAAGAAATAGATCAGTAGATCAAGTAGGTTAGTAGGTGCTAAGTGTAGAGGAAGGACATGCATGGTCTGTTGCTACAAACTGATGTACTGAAGAAGGGATATGTTGTGTTTTAAATAAATATCACACAGAGATTGTGTGTTGAACATGAAGTTCTGTGTCTGGTCCTTCTGTTATCCTACAACCCCTCCACAGACTTGGAGTTAGAAGTGGGATAACTTGATGAAAATGTCTGGACTGGGCTAAGGGGACATTTTTCATGGATATCACCCAGATATCCCAAGTGGACCGATGCAACAGGAGTCACCAGAGGAGAACCCGGAGAAGGAAATTGGTGAAGTTCTTACCAGAATCATGTCCTATAGACTGGGACAGAAGCTACTGCCTGGACTGGACCTGGGAGCCCAGAGAAAGGCCAAGCCAGTAGATGATGAAGAGATGCAAGAGGATGAGGAAGAAGTGAGGGAACTACTTCCTCTTGAAGACGCTCCACCTGAGGATGTAGGAGAGTTGTTGAAATGGCTCTACATAAAACAGGTGCAGATGGAGAGAGAGAGAGAGATAGAGACAATGAGTGGATAAGACAAGTTGCCAAATGGGCAGATACCAAATGGGTGGATACCAGGAGGGTCTTGCATGCCATTGATGCAGGACAAACTGAAAGAGCCAGTAGCCAAAAAGATACCTCCTAAGGAAGGGCCTGGAACCCCAAAGTACAGAGATCAAGATTTTGTTGCAGAGTTTTAAGTCTGTGTATGAAACATTGTCTGCTTTAAGCCACTGTATGCACACTTTGAATGTGATTTAAATGTAAGTGTGGGAAAAACTTTTTTCAGTACAAAAAAGAACACTTTTTTTGAATCTCAGTTTAGAGTGCTGGTTATTTTTTCTAAAGAAGCCCAAAAGATATGAAACTCTCCAACTATCGGACAGAGATCACATTGAAGCATACCTCACAACTTTTGAGAGGATTGCTCAAATATATACATGGACAAGGGAGCAGTGGGTTGTTCGACTGGCACCGCATTTGACAGGCAGTGCCCAGCTGGTTTATAGCCACATGGACTTCTGAGAGCCAGAGGACAATGACTGTTTGAAGCAGGAGATCCTCAGCTGCTATGACAAACACTGAAACCTATTGCCAGAGGTTTAGGTTTCTTAAAATGCAGTCACTAGATACCCCCAAGAAACTTATGCCTGTCTCAAAAAGCACTGCTACAAATGGTTGCAGCCAGATAACAAGAGGAAGCACCAACCTATGGAGGATGTAATTACTGAACAATTTTAATAAAGTTTTACCCCAGGATGTACAACTTTGGGTTCAGGAACATAAGCCTGATTCCACTGATAAAACCATCACAATGGTGGAAGACATTCTAGCAGCTCGACCTTCCAGACCCGGAGGGTTCCAAGGGACATCAGCAGCTGCAACCACTAGCAAATCTAGTAAGAAACCCTTTTACTTATAAACTGTCAAATCCAGCCCCAGTGAAACAGTACTGGAGAGCAGAGATAGGGGATGATTACCGTAGCACAGATTGTATGTCATGGGTGCCAAAAGAAGGGGCATTATATAAAAAACTGCCCTAATATAAAGAAAGAGACAGCTCACATAGCCCTAGAGAACTGGGGACATTTATAGCTACTGTGCAGATTGGATCAAAGCAGATGATGGAACTGATTAATTCAGGGAGCCACCAGGCTCTTGTGCTAGCAATTCTGGTGGCTGGGAATAATAAAGGGCTGGATGAATGGTTTTTTATTTTAATGGGTTCACCACAATATATCCCAGGCACACTGCCTTAGGGGTAGCTGGTCCAGTCCACTGGGGTGCTAAACAGACGAGGCATACTGATGAGTCCTGGTAGGACGAAACACGTGTCTATGTCTTCTGTTAGCACCCTTTGCAAACTATGTGAGAGGCCTTTCAGCACCATGCAATTCTGCTTAAAGTTGGACCAGCATAACATTCTGTGGTGATTTGCATATGCAGCCCATGATGCTTTGCATTGTGGGGCATGTGTGACTTTGTATTTTCTTGAAACTTGGCTTCCCAGCCAAATGCCCTTGGGTAACCCTTGCCTCAGTGTTTACGCACAGAGGTTCTTTGTTTTTAAATGTTTTTATTTTAATGGGTTCACTACAATATATCCCAGGCACACTGCCTTAGGGGTAGCTGGTCCAGTCCACTGGGGTGTTAAACAGATGAGGCATACTGATGAGTCCTGGTAGGACGAAACACGTGTCTATGTCTTCTGTTAGCACCCTTTGCAAACTGTGTGAGAGGCCTTTCGGCACCATGCAATTCTGCTTAAAGTTGGACCAGCATAACATTCTGTGGTGATTTGCATATGCAGCCCATGATGCTTTGCATTGTGGGGGCATGTGTGACTTTGTATGTACACCATGACTGCCACACAAGACAAGCCCATACATAAAAGGTCTTACAGATTGTCCATGAAGGCGAGGGATGAGGTGATTCAGGAAGTCAAAAAAATGGAGCAGTTAGGCACAGGCAAGACAGATTGTAGATGGTGCCCCCCCCCAAAGGAGTGGGCGGTTGATGGTCGTGAGGGCCAGGCTCCTGAAGCCCTCCCTCCAACCGGTGGATCGGAGCCCCAGTCCAGGCACAGGCAAGACAGATTGTAGACGGCGCCCCCCCGAAGGAGCGGGCGGTTGATGGTCACGAGAGCCAGGCTCCTGAAGCCCTCCCTCCAACCAGTGGATTGGAGCCCCAGTCCAGGCACAGGGAAGACAGATTGTAGACAGCGCCCCCCCCGAAGGAGTGGGCGGTTGATGGTCGCGAGGGCCAGGCTCCTGAAGCCCTCCCTCCAACCGGTGGACCGGATTTTTTTTTTTTTGGTGCTGTGGTCAGTCTTTTGGGGCTCCTTGTCCAGAGACTTACAAACATACACAAATGCTAGCAAATAAAAGCCTTATCAAATCTGCTCAATTGTGCAGTTCCCTATGTATTTACAAAGGGAACTGCTCCTTTCTGTTTCCCTTTTGACCTCCCTCTACCTCCCCCTCTCTCCCCCATTCACTCCCTTTCTTCCTGCATTTTTTCCCCCACCCTGTCCCAACCCAGTTGAAGCTGTCTGCTGTTTTTAGGGATACCACCTCATCTGGCAGCTAATTGCAATGTTCCACCATCCTCTCCATGAAAAAATGCCTCCTCATCTCTTTCCTAAACCTTTACCTCATCAAGTTTAGGCTGCATTCCCTAATGGTCTTGTTCCCACTAAGGCTGAAGAGGCCCTCAGTGCTCATCCTGTTAATATCCTTACGGTACCTGAAGGTCTCAGTCATGTTTCCTTTATCCCTTCTTTCCTCAAGAGAGTATATGTTTAGCTTCCAGAGGGTCTTCTCATTGGTTCTGCCCTGGTGGCCCTTTTTCACCTTGGCTGTCCTTCTTTAGACTGTCTCCAGCAAGCTGATATTCTTCTTAACATATGGACAGAAAAACTGCACACTGTACTTCAGGTGCGGTCTTGCCAGTGACAATGCATAGCAACAGAATGATCTTCACCTTCCTGGTGGTAATTCCCCAGGCTATGCAGCCCAGCATCCAGTTAGCTTTAGCTGCTGTTCTTTTGCAGTACGCAGAGTGTTTCAGGTCACTTGTGATTACTTCTCTGAGGACCTTTTCTTCTTCTGACCTGGTTACCTGCACTCCACCCAACCAGTATTTGATCTGCAGATTCTTCACCCAAACTGCATAGCTCTGCACTTTTTAGCATTGAACCCCATCTACCAATTGGCAGAAGACTTTTCTAGACTAGCCAGGTCCTCCCTGAGAGCCTGTCTTCCCTCCTACATGTCCACCCTCCCTTAGAGCGTGGTGTTGTCCGCAAACAGGCAGATTTTATACTTGATCCCATCCATGATGCCACTTATGAAGATATTAAATTACACCGGGCTGAGCATCAAGCCCTGCAGGACACCAGTGGTCACAGGCCTTGCTTCAGAGAATTCTCCCCCCAACTGCCACCTTATGGCTTCTATCCTGCAACCAGCTTCTGAGCCATCCTGCAAGCTTAGCTCCTTCCAAGTCCTTTAGCTTTCTGACCTTTTTTACGAGGCACCAAGTCCAAGGCCTTGCTGAATTACAGATACGGGACATCAACAGCCTGGCCCTTGCCCACTATCCCAGTGACCTAATCAAAGAAGTCAATTAGGTTAGTCTGGCAGGATGTCCCTGACACAGACCCATGCTGCCTCTCCTCCAGCAGCCCATTTTCCTCCAGAAAGCTGATCAGTCTTTCTTTCAGGATGATCTCCCTCAACCTTCCCATTACTGAAGTCAGGCTCACCAATCTGTAGTTCCCTTGTTCATCCCTCTGCCCACTTTCATGCATAGGCACCACATGCACCTTTCTCCAGTCCTGGGATACATTTTTGGACTCTAGAGAGGCATTAAAATAGGTCTTCCAGGAGACCTAGTAGAACCTCCATCAGTTCTCCATGGACCACGGGTGCATGCCATCTGGCTGTGGTGATCTGTCCACCTTTAAGACTCTTATTACCTTTAGTACTGTGTCAGCTTGAAATTCACAATTTGTGACTTCCCTCTTCCAGTTCCCACCCCCATACTTTGTGGTAGTAGTCCATCCTTCTCCTGAGTGAAGACTGAAGAGAAGTACCCATTAAGAACCTCCACCTTTTCTTCAATACCCTTTGACAAACTCCCCTCATTCTTTAACCTTGCAACCTCATCTTCATGTTTCTTTAATTCCATATATACCTGAAAAAGGCTTTCTTTCCCCTCATTTGTTTCCTGGGATAGCTGTACCTCTCTTGCAGCCTTTGTCTTCCTTACCATACTGCTCGTTTCTCTTGATCTAGAGGTGTGGTCCACCCTATCCTCCTTCTTCTGAGTATGCTTGTATTTTCTAAAGGCTGCCCTTTTGTTCCTCACCACTTCTGCAACCTCCTTGTTGGACCAGCTGTGTTTTGGGGCCTTAGCTTTCATACTTTTAATTCTGGCACACTCATTAGTGACCTCCATCAATCCATTCATTATTATGGATCATTACTGTTCCACATCCATCCCCACTCTGATCTCAGCAAGATGATCTTGCATAACTTCTCCCGTCCTGTCAAAGTCAGCCTGCTGGAAGTCCAAGATCCTCATCTTGGTTCTGACCAGTCCTCTGCTCATGCAAAGGTGAAACCACACAATGTGGTGATCACTTCCTGCAAGCAGCCCATCCATCTTCACATCCTAAACATATGCACAGTTGGACAGGACCAGATCCAGAATGGTCCCTCCTAGTGGACTTCATGACACTTTGGGGCTTGTCCATGTCTCCCTGGTTTCTGAACTTATGGAACACAGACTCAGTCACCAATAACTCTGCTGAGAGGTGGTCTGAAAACCCAGAAAGAGACTCAGTAGGGACTGCATACTTAAGGACCATACAGATAGAGGGTTCTGGGCAGGATGCTGGATGCTGCTAAACCTCCAGGACCAGTCCCAAAATGGCTTCAACCATGAGAAGAGAACCCCCATGGATTCATCCCTACCCAAAATGTCTTTAAAGTGGTACTTAATCCCTTTCTGGACTGGTTCTTGCGGGACTGACATGGACTCTGACATTAAATGGAGAAGCATAACAAAAGAAAATCAGGCCATGTTTGGTGGACAGCTCTTTAACCAATTCCTGGTCAAGGAGAGACTCCCTTAAAAGGTCATGGCCTTGTGATCAGAGTCATCTGAGGACACCTCAAAAGCAGCCCTTGACTGTTTCTCACCATGGTCCACATAAGTATCCTCCCCCCGGGATGGTCTACAAAGGCAACTGGCCTGGTAAACCAGTGACCTAACAGGCCTCCTAGAACAGAGTGCCCAGCTTCAGCTGTGCTGGTGGTGGCTCCACCCTAAGAGGTGGAAAAGCAGCTGCAGGCAGCACCTGCATAGCAAGGATCAGCATGAGCAACATTGGCAGCTGCCAGACAACTGGAAGTTCAGGATGTAAAGCCCTACCCTGTCCTGCAATGGTCCACTGTTGCCAGAGAAGCTCCTCAAAGTACTGGTGCAGCTTGCAATGGTGCCTCTCCTGGCCCATGGACAAGGAGTTTGAGGCAAGCTGACGGTGGCATTTTCTGGTTGAGTGAGATAGACAGCAAGAACACCTCAATGGAAACCTTGACTGTGACTTTAACCATTGACCAGACAATCAACAATGAGGGAAGTCTTCTGGCTGGTTGTGGTAAACCATATGGCTGCCCACATTTTGCAATACAGATGTAGAAGGTTTGATCACCAGTGGAGGCTACTCCCACTGTGGACTGTACAGGGATACTGACCAATCCATGTCCTCCTGAGTAAGAACCAGGAGCACTGGGGTCAGCAAGATCAATTCTTCAGTCTTGTCTGAGGAAAATATCCATAGCCTACTCAACCAGAGTCAAAGTCAAATGGCTAGACAGGGGTACCAAAGAGCCCATGACCTCTCTGACCTGCCCCCCTCCGACTGAAGGGCACTCAACTGACTTTGAGTGGTCAAGCAAATCTTGGCACTGGGTAGACCTTGATCTCTCCCGGTCCAACGAAAAGCACCACAGATGCTTGTGTTTGGAACCACGGTGAGCAGAGCTCTCCCCCAGGATCTGGAGGGCTCAACATATGTTCTGGAAGCCTCCGGGGAATAATCATCTGATGCTAGTCCCAGGGAACAGCACCAAGACCAAAGAGATGCCCACCATGGTGACCACCGCTTCTGCCTCAAGGGATGCAAGTGACTCAGCAGACCCAGCAACAGCTGAGGCCTTTTTGCTGTCCATGGGGTGATCCTTCAGATCCCCTTTTGAAGGCCAATCCAGCAAGATATGGAGCTTCCTGTTCTCAAGCAACTCAGAAAGCATGTTGAGACAAAGGCTGCACCTGGACACATCGTGCTTCCTGCCTAGGCAATACACGCATATGTTGTATGGGTCAGTGACTGACATCTTCTGCCTGCACTGAAAAAGAATCTGAACCCCGGTTCCCACTGCTCCATCAATGAAAAAGGAGGAGAGTCAAAGGAACCAAGGAAAAAAAGCTGAACAACTAGAAAACTTCAAAAATAAAATTTGCCTATGGTGCACTGGATCCTAAGTGAGAGCTGTGAAGGAGGTAACCTGTTCCCACAACATACAAGTGTAGTGTTCATCATGGTGCATAACTGTTTTCCTCGTACTATGCTATTTATTTATGATGTTAAAACAAGTTTGAAACTAGGTCTGCGCATTCACGTTCTATTTGATGAGTTCACATGGGTGGTGACTGGGGGTGGGCAGAGTTAAGGTTCAAAAACCCTAACAATACATTTTCTTTCTTTTGTGGTTTTAATAATAACCCCTAACTTGAGCATTAGCATAGTTCTTTTGCAATCAATTTCCTTTCGAGATAGATAACTAAAAGCTTCTTATGACCATGCACAAAACAGCTGCAGCTGCATCATTACACACATTGTACCAACCCTGTAGTGAACATTCTTCGCAGCAGGAAGCAGCTATACCATCATGCTCATTGATCCAGTTCTGTAGATGACTGCGCAAATGGCCCTGAGTGACTGCAAAGCAACTGCACGGCCACAGATATTGTAACAGACCTGTACTGGACTTCTTGAAATAGCTGTATCATGGCGCACAACACCCCAGACCTGTACAGTAGCTAACTTTGCATATGGTCCTACAACGTCATCTAGATTTTTCTCATTTTGGGAATAAGTGTCACAAAGGTGGAGGTTGTATCTCACAAAAAGTGGTTTGTGCCATGAAAATAGGGAGGCTGTTAGCTGTTAGCAAGGCTAACTGGCAAAAACATGTTAAAAAAAAGGAAAAAGACAACCAGCATCAGTTTCAAAAAAACACTTTATTTTAACAGCCAGTGTTTCACACCAATACTTGTGCTTTATCTAGGCAAATGTCCTAAGTAATAGTTCATCTTAAATAATGCTGTTGTGCAGAGATACACACCCTATGTGATGTATAATATGCTTAAAAAACAAATACCATATACATTTTGAAAAACTAAAACCCATGTTATACACACTAATAACAAATAATAAATACAATGTACACAAAATATATCTACCCCCTAAAGGAAGAAGACAGGAAAAAGGTGGAAGGGTGCAATACCTGATGACATATCACCACTGTTTTAAACAGACATAATCTCACATACTGTATCTCCAGTTGAATCCTTATGAATAACATTGAATTGGTAGAATTTATAGAAAAAGCTGATTCCCAAAGAGAATAAGGGGAAAGAGGGGAGGAAGATTCCTGGTAACTTATTACCATTGTTTAAGACAGACAAAATCTAACATATCTCCAATAGGAACCTTATAAATATACAGCATTAAATTAATAGAATTTACGAAAAAACCTTTTTAACGCAAAACATTCAGGGATGGCACCCCCTCTCTCTTTTCCCTTCTTCTTCCCTCAGGGGAAGATATATGTACTGCACATTGCATTTATTATTTATTAGTGGATATGACATTGGTTTTAATTTCTCAAAATTTATATGGCATTTGTTTTTTTTAAGCACAAGAAATATATATCTATATATCTATATATATATATATATATATATATATATATATATATATATCACATAGAGTGTGTTTTCTTTAAACCAGCACTATTTAACAGAGCTATTATTTACAAAGGAGCAGGTCTTTCGGGAAGCATTCCAGGACAGCTTCCTATCACAGATGGTTAATGAGCAGACTAGGTTGGGAAAAGCTCTGGATCTAGTACTGTCTAACAGGGATGCTGTAAGAGAGCTAGGGATGGAATACCCTCTGGTGGGTAGTGACCACCACTCACTGTGGTTCATGCTCAACATGGGCAAGGAAACTGTAGGAACAGGAACCAGAGTGGTTGACTTCAGACATGCTGACTTTGAAAGGATGGGGGAAATTGTGAAGAGTCACCTGGAAGGAATTCATCCACGCTTGGATGGAAGCCAAAATTGGGAAATCATCAAACGGGGAATTGTGGAGGCCACAGGGTCCTGTATCAAAACACTGAGCTGATTGAATAGAGAGGCCCTGGAATGGGTGAGGGCAAAAAAGAAGCATTCAGGAGGTTCAGGAAATCTGTGAGGGGGGGAGGATAGGGAACAGTATGTGAAGAAGTCCAGAGAGGTAACCAGAGTGGTCAGGGCAGCCAAGGCTCCCAGAGAGCTGAGGGTGGCACAGGATATCCAGGACAGGGAAAAGGACTTCTTCAGATACATAAGGGAGAGAAGGAGCTGCATGGAGCAGATAGAGATGATCAGGAAGGGCAGGGGGTGGGTCGAGAAATGGGCGGAGCAGGCAGAAGCACTAAATGAGTATGTCTGTTCTGTATTTATGAAGTAGAAGGGTGGGCAACTCCTGGGATGGGGAAAGTGGGCATGGGTGGGTGAAAGATGAGGTAATCACAGAGAGCAGGGTATTGGAAGGTCTAAGAGTACTGAGGGTGGATAAGGCAGCAGGACCAGATGGCAACCCCCAGGTGCTGAAGGAACTGGCAGAGGTCATGATGGGGCAACTGGCAGACCTGTTCAATACCTCCCTGGACACAGGATGTGTACCACAAGACTGGAGGATGGCTTATGTGGTGACCCCTCCACAAAAGTGGCCCAAAGGATGAACCAGGCAATTACAGACCAGTAAGCCTCACATCCATTCTGGGGAAATGAATGGAGACAATCCTGAAGGAAAGGCTGGTGACCTCTCTGGAAGTCAATGGACTCCAAGATGGTCAGCAACATGGTTTTGTGTCAGGAAGATCATGCCAGCCCAACCTAGCTGAATATTATGACTGCGGTGACAAGGGAACTGGACAAGGTCCATGCTGTGGATGTCCTGTATTTGGACTTCAGCAAGACTTTTGATTCCTTGTCTCATGGGTGGTTGGGAGAAAGTTGAAGTACATGGGTTGGGGACAATGATGGTGAACTGGATTGCAAACTTGCTGAAGGGGAGGCAGCAAAGAGTGGTGGTGGTGGGGGAGCTCGCATCTCCAAGGGCTGTGATGAGCGGGGTACCACAGAACATGGTACTGGACCTTGTGCTGTTTGGGATATTCATAATGGATATATCACATGGCATCAGGAGTATGATCAGTCTGTTCGCTGATGACACCAAGATGGGGGCAGTGGTTGATGACACAATAGGGTGGCAGGGGCTAAAGGATGACCTGACTAAACTGGAAAAGTGGTCAGAAATGTAACAGTTGAGATTCAATGCTAAGAAATGCAGGGTACTTCACTTCGGAGCAAAGAACCCAGGGGGGAGGAGCTACCATTGGGGGGGGATTCAGCTAGGAACAACTGAGGATGAAAAGGATCTAGGGTAGTTATAATGGGAAATGTGAACAACTCAGCACAGTGTAGTAAGGCAGCAGCTAAAGTCAACAGGATGCTGGAGTGTACTGTGAAAGAAATCTCCTCCAGGAAAAGGGAGGTGATCCTGCCTTTGAATAGGTCACTGGTCAGGCCACACTTGGAGTACTGCACGCAGTATTCATGCCCATATCTGAAAAATATCTCAGATTACTGGAAGGGGTACAGTGCAGAGCAACATGGATGTTACAAGGATTGGAGGACAAACCCTACGATTAAAGGCTGAAAGAGTTAAATATGTACTCCCTGGAGGAGAGGAGGGACAAAGGGGATATGTTTGAGACCTGTATGTACCTGACAGGGATTAACAAGACAGGTACAGAAGGGGTAATTATGCTGAGGAAGGGGAGGAACATGAGAGGGCATAGTCTCAGATTGGGGGGGGGAAGATATAGGAAAGAGAGAGAGATGAGGAGACATTTTTTCACGAAGAAGGTTGTGGCTAAATGGAACACTGCCCTAGGAGTTGGTATCACGTAAGATGGTGGGCTGTTTTAAAAGGGGATGGGACAGGGTGGGGAGTAATTGTGATGGTGAGGGTGGGGGTGCAGCTGCAAGGCAAGGGTGTTAGCTGCACACTCGAGCAGATTTGAAAGTCCATGGAGCCTGTTTCTGCTGGCAGAATCATATCTTTGTATGTTCATATTTATAATGTCTGCCTTGATAAAACACAAGTAATGTCATGAAATGTTGGCATTTTTGGGGATGTTCAGCTACTGTTGTATGTGATTTTATATTAAAGTGTTTTTTTTGTAACTGAAACCAGTTTTTTAAGTGTTTGTCCAGTTACCATTGCTTTACATAACTACATTGTTTGTTTAACACTGTGGCTCCTAACCTGGTGTTCCTTGGCCACCTTTTTGCTGTACTTGTGTTTTCACAGGACACTCAGAAAAAAACATGTTTTTTTGTGGGGGCTAATTAAAACATCATTGGCTATGCCACAGAGCAGTATTAACCACAGCAGCATACTTGTTATTCAACCTACATCCACTAGTACCTGTAGGTCTGTGGATGCTTTGTTTTTTAAAGAAGGGGAAGAGAATCCTATAATATTATCAGTAACAGACCCTCCTCAAAGTTCCTACCACTTCTAATAATGTTCTGTAACAGTCATTAGCACCTTTAAACATTAAAGAAGCCTTTGTACAACTTCAGAGAGCTGTTTCATGAGTAAGAAGACTGTATTGTCAGAGTCTTGCTTGAGGCTTATCTTAATGTAAACAGAATCCCGAGCGGTCTTAGATGCACCAAATAGTCAACTTTTTTGGAATGATAGAGATGATTTTCTAACTCACTGGCAAAAATACTATTGGAATCATCTGCCAGTTCAATTAAATACATTTTAAAATAGTCAGCAGAAGTTGAAAAAGAAGTGAGATTTTTGGTTATAGAAAAAGAACAGCTTAAAACTTTTGAAACTTGGGCTGGTTGTCCTGTTTACTGAAAACAACTGCAAGACACTATCACTACTTAGGAGCAAAGAAATAAGAAAGTTAAGCTAAATTATACAATGGCAAGAACATTTCTTGGACTCTGATTGGTCACTGTGTGCCTGAGACAGTGATGTTATTACACAATAACATCACTGTATGGATTGGCAGATGTTGACCTCATACTTTTCAGAAACAGATATATTGCCACACTAAAAATCTACTAGAACATTTTTAAAATATTTTTTTTATTTTGTATAACATCAAGTCATTGTATAATTGCAATTAGGCACTCCAAGGTGTGTGTTATTGTGTAACAATGTCACTCCTGGGGCGGTGGAAGCACTCGGCTTCAACTCATGCTTTAACCCACCCCAGGAGTGATGTTATTACACGATAATGCACACCTTGTCATGCCTTATTGCTTAATAAATCTGAACAAGACAGACTTGATCATTTTGAGACCAGTATCTTTGATTGGAGCCCGCATCGACAATGCCAGCTAAAGCCCATTTTGAAAAACAACAACACCAACAAGCCCATACCTGTTGTAGTTACATGTCCAATCCCTGTCATGTATACCAGCAGCTCAGATTCTGAGGGAGCTGAGTCTGCAGCAGAATCTTTTTTAAATGTGAGCCAAGACTCAATCCCACTGAACCAATTGGCATTTCAACTGGAAATTCAATGGGAAAATCAGTTACCGCAATGTCCCCCCAGGTGCAGTCCCATTTCAGTTGTTTCAGAGAAGATGAAAAATAGTGCACCCACGGAGGGCTGGGAATGAGCATACTGTTCTGGAGTTGTGGAAAGATCATTACAAAATTCTTAAATGGAAGCATTCCCCTGGTGTCAATCCGGTAGCTCATTTTTAGAGCTACTGCAAGGTGGATGCAGGCTCTGCCCAACTGCAGCTGTAAAAAAATGAGATCTCCCAAAATTAGTCCTACATCTTGGGAGCTGGTATTCTACACCTGCAGCTGATCTTATGCCATTTTCATATTCCTGAGTTGAAATCGTTCTGATGCATAGTCTGGAAACGTACATTTAAAACACTTAACCATGTATGTTAACACATGTAAGTATCTCTTATCCTTGAGATATAACAAGTTTAAAGATTTATAAAGTTCATATCTATGTCTTCTCTTAGTAAGACAATTGCATGCTGTCAGATCCAAGTCACTGTGGCAGAAGCTGGTAAAGTGCAGGAGTGTTGGGTCACAGTGTAGCTCAGTTCTCACCCAGATACAGAACGAACAAAGCAAGTAGGAGGAAATGTTCTTTAGAGGAGGAAAGAAATGACCCAGGGGCCCAGTACAAGACATGATCAGCAACAGCACAAAAGGAAGTAATCTACTGGGACATGCAACCTCAGACAAAAACCAAGCTACATGAGAGCATCATAAACACTTGGGCACTGCGGGTGTGTGTGTAAGTGGAGGAACTAGAAGAGACACTAGAGTAGAAAGCAGGGGCAACAGGGGGTACCAGAAGCAGAGGAGTTGGTCATTTTTTGATTAGAGTTTGAAGTCTCTTACAAGCACAGAAAAAGTGTTTTGCCTCGTGCTTCAACCCACCCCAGGACTGACATTATTACATGATAACACACACCTTGTCATGCCTTATTGCTTAATAAATCTGAACGAGACAGACTTGATCATTTTGAGACCAGTATCTCTGATTGGAGCCCACATCAACAATGCCAGCTAAAGCCCATTTTGAAAAACAACAACACCAACAAGCCCATACCTGTTGTAGTTACATGTCCAATCCCTGTCACGTATACCAGCAGCTCAGATTCTGAGGGAGCTGTGTCTACAGCAGAATCTTTTTTAAATGTGGGCCAAGACTTTATCCCAGTGAACCAATTGGCATTTCAACTGGAAATTCAATGGGAAAATCAGTTACCACAATGTCCCCCCAGGTGCAGTCCCATTTCACTTGTTTCAGAGAAGATGAAAAATAGTGCACCCACAGTGGGGCTGGGGAATGAGCATACTGTTCTGGAGTTGTGGAAGGATCATTACAAAACTCCTAAATGGAAGCGTTCTCCCAGTGTCAATCCAGTAGCTTATTTTTAGAGCTACTGCAAGATGGATGCAGGCTCTGCCCAACTGCAGCCATAAAAAAATGAGATCTCCCAAAATTAGTCCTACATCTTGCGAGCTGGTATTCTACACCTGCTGCTGAGCTTATGCCATTTTTATATTCCTGAGTTATAATCATTCTGATATATAGTTTGGAAACCTACATTTAAAACACTTAACCATATATGTTAACACATGTAAGTATCTCTTATCCTTGAGATATAACCAGTTTAAAGATTTATAAAGTACATATCTATGTCTTCTCTTAGTAAGACAATTGCATGCTGTCAGATCCAAGTCACTGTGGCAGAAGCTGGTAAAGTGCAGGAGTGTTGGGTCAAAGTGTAGCTCAGTTCTCACCCAGATACAGAACAAACAAAGCAAGTAGGAGGAAATGTTCTTTAGAGGAGGAAAGAAATGACCCAGGGGCCCAGTACAAGACACGATCAGCAACAGCACAAAGGAAGTAATCTACTGGGACATGCAACCTCAGACAAAAACCAAGCTACATGAGAGAGCATCATAAACACTTCAGCTGTGTGGGGGGTAAGTGGAGGAACTAGAAGAGTCACCAAAGGAGACAGCAGGGGCAAGAGGGGGTACCAGAAACAGAGGTGTTGGTAGTTTTTTGATTAGAGTTTGAAGTCTCTTACAAGCACAGAAAAAGTGGTGTTTTAAAAGGGTCTGTGTTTTTCCCCATTACTGTACAAATGTAATTTTTTTCTTATCTTGAGACAGACCTTCAAAACTTTTTCTGAAAGCTTTGTCTCACTGAGTTGTTATTGCATACGGACAGCAGGGTTGATGGGAGGCAAATGCAGATGATGACCATTTTAGGCATGATGTCTAAGTTCAGCCTCCTTCCCCACCCAACTGGACAATTACATAGGGTGGAAATATACATCAACAAAGGAGGAGAAGGGAGAGACTCTTTGTTAACAGACAGAGAAAGAGGCATATAAAGGCAATATAACCCTCTCATACACACAAAGGCAGGTTTTGGAAAGCTTAGAAATGGATGTAATCTTATTCATAAAATCTGCAGAAAAGTGAGAAAGTATTGCAATCCTGGACTATCAAAAATCCCAAAAGAAGTGCCTTAGGCAACTATAGGGCACAACAAGATACAAAGGGCTGGACTGTATAATGACTAGATTTGCCGCAAGCTCTTGGGGTGCACCACATACATGGCACACCAGGCTTGCAGCAATCTAATAGGATTTTCAATCCCTTCCATTAAAATGACACTTGCTAGACCATTTTCAGGTCTAGTTTGCATTTGAATTGAGAACTCTACATGCAGCTTGCATCCGAGGTTTGGTGCAAAGGTACCATAAATCAGTTTGATGGTTGAAACTGCACTCGAGATTTTAAAATTGGGTGCAGCTGCAGCAAGCATCAATGCTGCATATACATCAGTGCTAGTGTTTGACATACAGTAGGGCTTAATGGAAGCCCTACGTCCGTCCACCTCTTAACATCTTGCCCAAGACACTGTATTAGTTCAAAATGCCACAGGGGAAATAAAAGGCATTATTCAAACTCTGCTAGAACTAGGTATTGGAAGGAGATGGAGCACAAAACAGGAAACAGAAATTCTTATAAAATCATGTCCAAGAACAACTTTTCTACACCATACCAAAACTGCATAAAAGTCTTAGATCCATCTGGAAAACCCAGGCTGCTTCAACTGATGCATCTATGCCAGTATTAAGTGTTGCTTTATGCAGTGTAGAATTTATGCAAGTAATGTCTGCTGTGGACATCCTGCATCAACTTAAAGTTTAGCTGGTGATACCCACTACAAGTGTACCCAACAAGAGTTTGTTGAATATGTACCAAATTATTGCACTTATTGGAAGCTTAAGCTATGTAAGCAATGCTTGATTTATTGCATTTTCAATCAGGTCTCTCTGACAAAATGACTTTAAACTCTGAAATTCGCATAGACCGTCACTGAATACAAAGTAGGGAATAATGGAACATCATAGCTAATTTTAGAGGTTAAGCTTAACTACCAGCACCTCTTCAAAGAGCTTAGCATGAAGTATAATTAAAGTATTTGAAAACAGTTTCACCGTACCTTTACACGCATGTAAAGTACCCTTTGTTATGTTGTAATAAATCATTTATTTGTTCAGTGGAAGCATGATTTTATTCATTTCTTTACAAACCTGCATTAATCTCACTTTTCAAAGACTTAGAAGCAGTCAGTTTAGAGGATGAGTTGATTAAAATGCTTCTTTAAAATGAATATACTCATTTAAATACAAAGCTTCTTTTGATGTGGTAAGACTACTATAGCTGTTTCAGTACAGCTTATTTGCTTAACACAGGCGAAAATAATTTTTTTATTTATTAGATTTTAATGAAGAAGCTAAGAAAACTGAATTAAGGAATGAACACTGGAAAGTAATTAGCATTAAACAGGCATGTGTAGGTGATCCTTTAAATGTGGGATTAAAGCTGAAGGCAATTTATACCACGCAGAAGATAATCAAATGAGAAGACTAAACTGCTTCTGTAAAGCAAATCAAATTAACAAAAAATGTGCTAACAGGTGCATTTCATCACATGAGGTATTAACAAAGATTAAAGGCTTTACTACATGAAGAACATGCTCAAAAGATTTTCAGTGCTTACTTTATAATTTTGTCATTTTATTCGTGTATTAGAACATTGAAGTAATACAGTAAAGCCTGGTAAGTAGGAACAAAATGTGAAATACAGAAGCTGTCCATGAGATAGTCACTCCATTCCAGTTTGGCTTCTGTAAAAAAAAATCACTATACCACTTCTTCTGCACTACTGTACATTTAACTGACTCCATCCTCAATGCTACAGACCAGGGAACTATCTCCTTTTCATTCAGTAGCTCACTTTTTCCTTCTGGATAATCTACATCTGAGCCAGTCACAATGCAATGCAATGCAGAGCAGTAACTTGCAATAAGTGACATGTTGCAATAATACTGCATGTCAAAATGGCTTAATTCAACTGCCATTTAATTACACTGCTACTTACAGCATACTGCAGCATTTTGTGATATACTGTGATATTCCTGTGTTTTCAATAGAAAAAGTGTGGTTTGCTCATTTATGGAACTGATACAAACAGAAGAGAGAAAGAAATAACTGCCTCAGCTGGGGCTTGAACCCAGGCCACTCAGAATATCATTCCAGTTGTGCTACCAGCTGCACCACCAAGACAACTGGAAACTCAGGTGTCCCAAGGCACCTTATGCTATCTGTAATGCACAACCAGGTGGTGCACAGATAATTACATTTTCAGTCACAAGTGTATGGCATGCATATATATGGAATGCATACAAACAAAGTGAAAAACTAATAAATACCCAGAATACCTTTCTGGTTGTGCTACCAGCTGCACCACCAAGGCAACTGGAAACTGAAATGTCCTGAGGCACTTTATTCTTTCTCTAAAGCACAACCTGGTGCTGAACAGATAACTATACTGTGTGCACACCACACTCTTGTGATTCAAAATGTAATTATCTGTGCATCACCAGGTTGTGCATTACAGAATGAGTAAGATGCCTCAGGACATCTCAGTTTCCAATTGCCTTGGTGGCAAAGCTGCTGTTGCAACTGGAATAGCATTCTGGATGCCCTATATTCAAGTCCCAGATAAGACACTTACTTCTTTCTCTCTTTTCTGTTTTCATGAGTACCATAAATATACCCACCACACTCGTGTGATTGAAAACATAATTATCTGTGCAGCACCAGACTGTGCATTAGAGAACAGTACGGTGCCTCAGGACATCTCAATTTCTAGTTGCCTTGGTGGCATAGCTGGTAGTGCAAATGGAATGGTATTTATGGATGGCCTGGGATCAAGTCCCAGATAAGGCACTTATTTCCTTCTCTCTTCTCTTTGTATGAGTTCCATAAATACGCACGCTGCACTCTTGTGATTAAAAACATTCTTGTGTTGCATCCTGGCTCGTTCCACTGTATGTGCTGCTGGTGTTTCTGTTCTAGCTGTCAACAGGTTCAGATCTTAACTTTCAGGCTACCTCTTGTCAGTCCAGGTGGGCAATGTCTTTTCTCCCCATCCCCTATGCAGTCTGGGGTTTCTTAGAGCTCCATACAGGGTCCTATACATTTTCCAGTTTTTCTTAATGACCTTCCTTCTGTCCGTGTCAGCTCGCACATTCATATATATGCAGAGTACTTTGTATTTTTTGCCTCAAGCGCCTTAGTCTCAGCCATGGAAACATTGCTTCAGCTTGACTTTTAAAATATCCTACGCTGGTTCCTAGCACACAGATTTCAGGTGATTACAAAGAAGACTGTGTTCATGCCTTTGGCTCTAGCATAAAGCTTGCTAGCATCCACTCCCCTACAGTATTCTTCACCTTGGATAACACTTACCTTGATAATCTTCCCAGTTTCCAGTACCTACTATATGTGTGTAGTTGGATACCTGATTTGACTTTTCTCCTTTCATTGATGCCATCCTCAGAAAGCTCCACCTCAAACCTGGTGCCATTTATTACAACAAGGATTGTCTACGATCCCCCAGTTCACAATTAATTATTTACAAAGATGGTACTTCTGGTATTTGACAATGTAGATGTGGATTATGGCATGCCCCTTCCACTTTTCTCACCAGGATGGATATTCTTTGCAATGCCTTTTACCATTTTGCTACTACTGCTCTCTTTCTTACTGATCATTGTTCCCTGACTGCGGGGGGAGGCAGTATTATCAAGGGAGGTATAAACTTCCCCCACTGGCCATAGGCTGACGCAACAAGGAGGAAGGGCCTGGGGGGGGGGAATTCCCCAGGGCAGAGTGCAAGATGAATTAGGTGTAGGCAAAGTGGAGGACAAGAGGAGTAAGGGAAAAAAAAAGACTGAGAAAGAGCAGTGTAGAAGAGGCAAGAAAAAAGATTGAAAAGAGGGAAGACAGGAATTGGGGAAGATTCAGGGTACAACACAGGCAGAAATGGGGGAGGAAAGGGGAGTTGCAGGCTGGAAGGAAAAGGGACTTGGAGAGCTATGTGCAAGTAGGACAGGAAATAACATTCCTGACCTGGAGGTTATCATGGTGGAGGCAGACTTGTATCTAATGGCTATAACTGAGTCATGGTGCACTAAAAATCACAACTGGTACTAGACCATACCAGGTTACTCTCAGCTCAGAACAGATAGTGAGGGGAGGAATGGAGAAGAGGTTGTTACGTATGTGAGGGAGGGTATCAGGGCTGTGGAAATGCAAGGGAACCTAGAGATAAAGGAAGGAAAGGAGGTCCTGTGGGTCACCCTGGAGGCAGGAGCTGGGGCCATTATCTGTATTGGGGTGATATACAGACCTCCAGCACAATGGGAGTAGGTGGATAAGGCACTAGGGGAAACCATCAGCAGCATGGCAAAAAAGGAGTAGGTACTGCTGCCTGTGCACTTATATCTGCCAGATGGGAACTGGAGCCATTCAGGTGCAGGTTCAGCTAGAAGCAGATCCATTCTGGACTCCCTATAGGAGTCGTTTCTCCAGCAGGTAGTCCATGAGCCCACTGAAGACAGGGCAGTGCTTAGGAACAGGGACAGTGTTGCATATGTCACAGTAGATTGTCCCCTGGGCCAGTGATCATGATACAGTGGAGTTCAATATTAAGATGGAGGCAGAGGCAAACTATACCAAAAATAATGTCATGAACTTTAGGAGGGTGGACTTTAAAGAAATGGAATACTGCCTTAGAAACCATGTAGAAGGAAAGGATTGTCAGTGAGGGGAAGAAGAACAGTGGAGATAATTAAGCAAATGCACAGTGAAGGCAACCAGTCTCTACGTGAAGGAAGTAAGCAAAGGTAGTAGGAAAAAAAGTCCATGATGATACTCTAAGGGAATGGCAACAAAGTTGAAGGAAAAAGAGCACTCGTGAGGAACAAAGAAATGCAGTGAGAGGAGGATAGGGAGATGCACCATAGAGGAAAGAAGATAAGGCAGTGATGAAAGCAAAGTCAAACACAGAGGAAAGGCTTGACAAATGGGTAGCTAAATGGGACAAGACTTTCTTCAGGTGCATAAGCAAAATGAGGATGGTAAGGGGAGGGATAGTAAGGACAAGAGGACTGACAGAGGAGAGTGTTCAGAGGAGGATCAGAAAAAGGCAGACATCCTGAAGAGGTACTTCTGCTCATTCTTCACAGTGGAGAGAAAGAAAGAGAGAGAGAGAGAGAGAGAGCGAGGACAGACCACCAATAAGCAGCAGGAACACAGGAACACTGTGAGGTAGGGGGTGGACACAAGTCCATTTTCAGAGGAAAGAGTCCTGATGGAATTTGCAAATCTGAAAGTTTACAAGGATATAGTGTCAAATGGGATACACTCAAGGGAGGTAAGGGAACTCATGGAGGTGCTTGCTGCACCACTGATGGCCTTATTCAACAACTGACTAGAAACAGGTGTGGTTCCAGAAGATTGGAGGAGAGCAGACCTAGTCCCACTCTATAAGAGTGGCAGCAGGGAGGTGGCTAGCAGCTATTTGCTGGTCAGTCTCACATCAGTGGAGAAATTAATGGAAACCCTGTTTAAAGAAAGGCTAGTGGATTGTAAGAACCAAGGCATCATGAATTCATGGGCTGGAGGTCCTGCCAGATGAATCTGATTGATTTCTTAGTTTGGGTGACCATTGAAATAGAGCAAGAAAGGGCAGTCAATATGGCCTACTACGACTTCAGTAAGGCCTTTGACATTGTGCAACACAGGAGACTGATAATGAAAATGGCAATCAGTGGTGGGATTAAAGGTGGTAAACTGGGAAAGAAACTGGTTAATGGATAGGTAAGAACATGTGGTAGTAAGCAGCACTAACACTAAGGGGGGAAGGGAACATTGTTTAGCCAGGAGTAGCTCACTAAGCTGAAGCATGAAATACCCTTTTGGGACAAAATAACAAAATTTCACCACCAGTGTTCATGAGGTGGGGTCCAAAAAAGTTCATGTTGAAAATTTGGTGAAAAAAAAATTTCCTAGAAATGGCTGAGTTATGGACGCGCATTGAAATTTTCCTGTGTGCTTGCATAACTTTGGTAATTTTCAATATTTTGACTCCAAATTTTCAACATAGTCAATTTTTCACACCATCTCAAGAACAGAACAGTGTCATGCTTCAAATCCTGTCTAAAATGTATTTTCATACCTGTGGTGTGGAATGGTGTTTTGGCATGAATTTGAACATTTTCAGCTATGGGGTGTATGAGGTGAGGTCATAAGAAGACTATGGGCCCGATTCTACAAGCACCCCTATGCATGTCACAAGTTGTGACATGCGAGGGGTGCAGTTGTGACATGGACCCTGCACCCTATTCTGTAAGGGACAGGGTCCCAGTGGCTAAGTCTCGTGACTTGTGACAAACCCATATGTAAGCCAAATGAAGGGCATATCTGAAGGGCTTGTTGCAAGCTGCAGCCCTGGACATGAAGGGTGCAAGTGCCCCCCAGTCCTCGATCCCAGCATTGCATTATTGAAAGCCCCACAGGGCTGCACGTGTGCCCCAGCCCCGATCCAATGCCAGCCACCTGCAAAATGGCACATCCTGTAAAAATGAGAAAAATATACAAACCTAACCCATAGTCCTGGTAGTCAGTGGTCCCCACCCCATCAGGCATTGCAGACCACCCCGCTTATGCCCCAGCCAGCGACTGGCACAGCCCTACTTCTCACTGCTGCAGCCAGCCACTGACTGAGCTCCATCTGAGCACATACTGTTTATACCCACTCAATGAATGAACTGTCATTCATTCATTGAGCATGTATATACAGTACATACTCAGACAGAGCTCAGTCGGTGGCTGGCCGCAGTGGTGAGATGTGGGCTGTGCCAGTCACTGGCTCGTACAAGGGGTGCAGGGTGATCTGGCAATGCCAGGTGGGGGAGTGGGGGTCCATTAGACTACCAGGGATTACAGGTTAGGGTTTGCCTATTTTTTTCCTATTTTAACAGGAAGTGCAATTCCCGGGTGGCTGGCACCAGGGATTGGTGCTTGGTGGCCAGCGAGTGCCCTGCCAGGCTTTAAATAATGCATTGGGGACTCGGGGCTTGGGGGCCATGAGTAACCCTGTGGGGCTATTTTTCAAGTACTGGGGGTTGGGGTCATGAAACAGCCCTGTAGGGCTATTTTTCAAGTACTGGGGAGACATGCAGTAGCCCTGTGGGGCTATTTTTCAAGTACTGGGAATTGAGAGCATGCTGCAACCCTGCAGGGCATTTTGGTATTGCAGGGGCATTACCATGTTGTTTCTGGGTCGGGACATGGGGGGACAGAATTAGCCCTGTGGGGCTTTTGTGTTTTGGGGTCAGGGCAGTGTTGGGGGAGAGTGTGGCATACCATTGGGGATGGGTGGGCTGCACATGCAGGCAACCTTTGGGGGCATAAATACAGTTCACCAGCTATTTGCTGGTGTAACTTATGTTGATGTTTTTTCCCGGGGGGGTTGTTGGAGAATAGTGCCCTGGGGGACTTTGCTGCTGCCCTTCCAGAATAGGGTGCAACTGCTGCCGTAAACCCCCTAACACCATGTCACAGGTGGTTTACAGCATAACTGGTGGCATAAGTCCACTTTAGCACAAACAGCCTATGGCGTATCACAGGCTGCTTTGCAGAATACTGTATGTCGCAACTGCTGGTGTAAATTGCTACTTGCACCATTTTCTTTGGTGCAAGTCAAGTTATGCCAGATGTAACCTTTTGAGAATCGGGCCCTATGTTGAAAATTTTGGGTCAAAATATGACCATTCATTGCAATTTCGCTATGCCTGCTCATAACTTTGGAAATTTTAAATATTTTAACCCCAGATTTTTTGAACATAACCTTCTTATTACCCCACATCATGTATGTCACAGCTGTCATTTTTCAAATCCTGCATAAAATGTGTTTTCACACCTGTGGAGCTGAATGGTATTGCAGTTGCACAGATTTAGGTTTTGGTGGGGATTCAAAAATGTTCTGTACTGGGTAAATGTGGTGGGGTAATAATTTGGGGTCAAAATATGTAAACATTCCAAAGTTATGACCATTCATTGCAATTTCGCTATGCACGCTTGTAACTTAGGAAATGTTCAATATTTTCACCCCAGATTTTCAGCGTTGCCATCTTATTATCTCACCTCATGTCACAGCTGTCATTTTTCAGATCTTGGCCAACATGTCTTTTTGCACATTTGGCGTGGACTTGCATTGCAGTTGCACAAAATTATGTTTTGGCGAGGATTTGAAAATGTTCTGTAATTGGTACATGAGGTAGGATAATAAGATGGCTATGCTGACAATTTGGTCACTGTTGTCTTATAAATGGAAGTATACAGCCTGGAGGGCCCTGTGCTTTCACAGCTATATACATACTGTAAAACGAATTATTTTCAAGCAAAGTAATTTAAGCGTAAACACAAATGCAGTCATAATTGCATAAATTACATTTCGTGCCAAGTCATTAGCATTAAATTCACTATAATGGAAAAAAGGCTGATTAGCACAAATTTATTTTAGCGCAAATTAGTGCTTCAGTGAAAATAGTGAAAATTTCAAGTTTTACAGTATATGCATCTATAGAGGGATGGGAGAGCAGATCCCAGAGGGCCATGCGCTCCCACAAACAAATAAAGATACGATTTTACTATCTCAATAAGTAAGGAAATATATTGCAAAAAACTGTGTTAATACTCTAGTTAGGGATAAAGCCACTAATGTAGGGACATGTGGCATTATGGTTTTCAAAACTAAAACCCCACACCCTCCCTACACACACCAACTGATGTTGGGGGTGTGCCTTGGAGTCACCAGCACTAATGCTCACCCTATTCCCCTAATCTGTACCCATCTCAGCTTATTTATTTATGGAATGGGGTGAGCATTATGGCCAACAATCCCAAGGCACCCCCCTGACAACCATTCGTGTGTGCAGCATGGGTGTGGGGTTTACACTAAAACCCTAATGCCTCATTTCCTAATTTGTGGCTTCATCCCCAACTAGAGCATTAATGCAGTTTTTTAATATGTGTATATATATATATATATGTGTATGTGTATATATGCTTACACATACACACACATGCACACACACATAAATTATTTGCATAAAACAGAGTTTATGCAACATTTAGGAGTCAAATCAGGGGTGCAGTCTTCCTTGGGATTGTCAACCCTAAAGATCAGCCCACAAAGTATGAATGTTTCTTGAGTGTATTAAATGGGGTGAGCTTTGAGGTTGACAACCCCAATGAAGACTGCACCTCTGATTGGTTTTAGGGGAGGAGTTGGGTTTCATAGGGTTGGAAACCCTAAAGCCACATTTGCCTACTTTTGTCACTTTAGTCTGAACCCTAAATGTTGCATTAATGCAGCTTTTTAAAAAGAATTTCCTTACTTTTTTGAGATAGCATAATTGTATCCTTATTTGCCTTTAGGAGCTCAGGGCCCAGATGACCCTGTGCTCCCATCCATCCATACTTTTTGAGATATTGTAATAGTACCCTTACTTGCCTGTGTGAGCTCAGGGTCTTCCATGCCCTGCAGTCCCATCCCTTCATGGATGTGTATATGTATTTTGCTGAGGAGAGGGCCCTGTGCTTCCATTTGTAGGATAACACTAACCAAATTGTCAGCATAGCATTTATGACAGTCAAATATCCAGTTAGGGCAGTCCTGTATGGGCTCCCTACAATTCTCAAATCTTTGAGTAATCCACCAGCTAGACCCATCATAGCTACCATACGGTCACTTATGGACCTTATCGCACAATTTGTGGACTTCTATATCAAACCTGTGGCACAAAGCACAAGATCATATCTCAGGGACAGTACACACCTTATTAACATCTTAAAGAATGTGGAAATAGATCAAGAATCTCTGTTTGTCACTCTTGATGTTTGATCTCTGTACATGAATATCCCTCATCATAAAGGCTTGAAACATCTTAAAGAAACTCTGTACACATCAACAACCTACTTAGCCTTTTGTTGAACTCCTGGTAATGCTAGTTGAAGAAATACTGACCAAAAATTGCTTCATGTTTGGAAACCAGATGTTCTTATAATGTAGGGGCACTACAATAGGGGCTTCTATGGCCCCCAATAATGTTATTATTTATATGGCTAGATGGGATGACAAATATATATATGGAGAACAGCATCCATTTTTGAAGAACATTGTTCTATACCGTTGTTACATTGACTGTCTGTTTCTCATATGAAAGGGTAACCAAAGTGAATTACAAAAGTTTGTGGAATACCTTGAGTCCTCTAATGACCATCTCAGATTTGAATGTAACTGTAGCAAAATAGAAATTAATTTCTTGGATCTTACTGTTTTTAAAGGTACCTATGGTGATGTTGAAACTAAACTATATGGAAAAAACATTCATAAAAATTCTATTGTACACTTTCAAAGTTGTCACCCGAGTCATATAACTCACAATATTCCTGTGGGGCAATTTCTGCACCCTAAATGAAATCGCTCGACCAGGGAGCACTATGAGATCAATATAAACATCTTGTTTGAGAGATTTCGAGCAAGGGAGTATAATGATTCGATTATCCAGAGGGCTAAGAACAGAGCTGACAACACAGAGAGAAGCTCCCTCTTTGAATGTGCCTCGAGACAAGGCACTATTAGAAAAGAAAATGATAGCAGTGTAAGAAATTGTGCAATTCTAACAACTGTAATGACAAACAAGTACAGAATGCCAAAAAGATTTCTACTCCCACATTCATCACCAAGTTTAGTCCACAAGCATATTTATTCAACAACATCATTCGAAAGAATTGGTACATTTTAAAGGCTGAGAAGAAGTTACAACATGTCACAATGAATGTACCACGGACAATGTATAGAAGAGGTGAAAATCTATGGGATAATCTGGTCCATAGTGCTTTTACAGAAGATGCACTAAGAGGAAAAGGGAATAATTTACCTATGGGAACTTATAAATGTGGGAATTGTAACTTTTGTAAATACTTGAAAATGGGTAGTCAATTTCATTCACCATCTATAGGAGAAGGTTTTGAGATATGTGGCTTCTGTAATTGCAGTACCAAGAATATCATTTACCTTGCTACCTGTCAGAAATGTACTGCATTTTTTATAGGAAAAACAATACAAAAATGTAAGGTGAGGATAGGACAACACGTCCGAAGTTGTGGGAAGCTGGATGAAGTCAGTGCCTTAGCTCAACATTAAACTATAAGGCTGTGACCACACCTTCCTCTTTCAGATAATGGAAAAAATATCATCTTTGATTAGAGGGGGTGATTTGGATACAAAACTCAGTCAGAGGGAAACATTTTGGCAATACCGTTTTAAATCTTATACGTCACCTGGTTTAAATTACTTTTTAAAGCTTGCTCCACACTTGTGATGAATGTTTTCCATCATAAAGCTGTGTCCATAATTGTTTGTTACTTGTTTCTTTAATACCATAATAGACATTTTTCTGTATGTGTTAACCTTCATGTTTTTGATATATTTGCTTTATTGATTTATTTATATATCTTTAAGACTTTCCCTTCCTCCATTTTTTTCTTCCCTTCTGCCTTTAATCACTCTGCAGTTAGGTAGTATGTTCTGCATATGATGTACATATCTTTTTATGAGGTGAAGAAATTTGGTTGGGCAATACATGACCTAAGGTGATATTTTGGTTACAGGTAAGCACCGAGCTCTGCAACATTTACGTTACCATTGTAGTGCACAAAATGTTTTTGATCAGCATGTTTTTCTCTTATAAGTGTGTCTATTCCCTTGAAGTAGTAAAATATGTAGTCCAAGAGCTCTTTCTGGTTGCAGCTAAGCATTGTGCTCTGAGACCTCTATGATGTTCTTGCAGTATATGTACTGGCCCCGATATTCAAAGGGGTTGCGCATGGCGCAGCACAGTTGCACTGGCACAACCCCACATTGTGCCCCAGTGGGATATTGAAAGGGCTGCCAGGCGCAGCACAAATCCCAATGCACTGGGATGCAATGTAATTGTACGTGGCGCAGATGCAGGGGGCGTGCCCATGCATATGCGGCACATCCCGATATTCATCCCGGGATGTGTGGCACATATGCTGGTGCAACCCTGCATTGCACCACATAGGGGGGCTCAAAGTTGAGCCTGTGAGGAGTGGGAACAAATCCCGGCCACCCACAGGTGGGCTGCTGTATTGCAGGGCACAACACAGCAGCCGCCAGCCGTGGGTGGTCACCCACCCATCCAGAACACCATCCACAAGCACACACATCTTGCTGGTAGTCCAGTGGTACCCCCTCCCTCCCGATTCACTGATAAACATAATGACATAATGTAAGACTTTCCCTGGTAGTCTAGTGGACCCCTTCCCTCCTGTGTCCCTGATCACTGGAATATGGCCATTATTTAAGTCCCTGGTAGTCTAGTGGTACCCACCTGCCCGTTGCCATGATTGCCGTATAGCTCCAGAACAGAATTCCATTGTGATACAGTGGCACCCCCACCCCTCCACCCACACAGATCCTTGCCCCCCCCACTCTCTCATCATCAGCGGGTGGCTGCAACCTCAGCATACTGTTCGCCACCGCCGAATGACAGGTACAGTATGGGCTTGCAGGGCATACTGTACTAGACAGTCCCAAATATGTGAAGTGGTAAAATTTGTAGTCCAAGGGATCTTTCTGGTTGCAGCTAAGCATTGTGCTCTGCAAATTCTATAATATTCTTGCAGTATATGTACTGTTTTTTCAATATGCACGCTTATGAGGCAGTATAGCACAGTGGGTTAAGGCCTTGAGCTGCAAATCTGGAGACCTGAGTTTGAATCCCACAGCTGCCTAGGAGTAGACTGTGTGAGCCTGAGCAAGTCACTTAACTTTCTTGTGCTCCCAGGTCGCATCTGGAAACAAGCTTTGGCTTAGTGTGCTACTCCTGGTTAAACAATGTTCCCTTCCCTTATAACTTAGGAACTGAAATACAAAATCACACATACCCCCATAATGCAAAGCATCATGGACTGTATATGCAAGTCACCACAAAATATTATGCTGGTTCAGCTTTAAGCATAAATGCATGGTGCTGAAAGGCCTCTCACACAATCTGCAAAGGGTGCCAACAGAAGACACAGACATGTGTTTCATTTTACCAGGACTCATCAGTGTGCCTTGTCTGTATGACACCCCAGTGGAATGAACCAGCTACCCAAAGTTGGTCTATGCTTTACATTATGGGGATATGTGTGATTTTGTATTTCTTTGAAACTTGGCTTCCCGGACAATGCCCTTTGGGGTAACCCTTGCCTCAGTGCTTGCGTACAAAGGTTCTTTGTCTTTTAGCTTGTATTTTGTTTTTATTGGGCTCACCACAACCCATCCCAGATAGACCAACTTAGGGTAGCTGGTTCATTCCACTGGGGTGTCATACAGATGAGGCACACTGATGAGTGCTGGTAGGACGAAACACATGTCTGTGGCTTCTGTTGGCACCCTTTGCAGACTGTGTGAGAGGCCTTTCAGCACGATGCATTTCTATTTAAAGTTGGACCAGCATAATATTTTGTGGTGATTTGCATATACAGCCCATGATGCTTTGCATTATGGGGTATGTGTGATTTTGTATTTCTTTGAAACTTGGCTTCCTGGCCAAGGCCCTTTAGGGCAACCCTTGCCTCAGAGCTTGTGCAGTAAGGTTCTTTGTCTTTTAGGAATTCATATCCATTCATTTCTTAAGGAATTTATGCCTATGTTCCACATGTTGTTTATGAACTAACTTTATTATATAAGTATACACGGATTTAATACAACAACGTACCATCATGATGTAACTGAGTGTTGTATATGATATCAGTTCCCCATTCCCCCCTTTTTTCTCCTTTCTCTCCCCCTCCTCCTCTCCCCCCTCCCTCCCTTCCTTTGTCCATTTTTCTGTTGTTCATAACATCATGCATTACGCGTATATGTGGGTCTTGCAAGAATCATCTGAATGTTGATGCTTATTTATATATAGAGAAACCCCCAGAAAAGGGGGTCTTTTAATTTTAACGTTATTTACCTTTACTGTTGATAGATATGGTATTACTGCACCAGCACTTTTGATATATATATTTTATTGTGTTTCACTTTGTGATTTATTCCTGCTTTGTGTAGGTGGCACTAACTGCACTGTGTAATTTTGCACTTCTTTTAAATCTTATTTCACCAATCAACTAGCACTTTAGGGTGTTTAAGACTGTAATACCAGATGCCATCATACGACTTGAAAAAGCACAGTCATGCACAAAGAAAGTTTGGCAGATGGGAGTGGTATCTATAGTATAGCTGTCTTGATGGCGTTGTTACATTAAAGCATTTTGTGTTAACCTAAAGTATCTTCTCATGTGTGGATTTATCTTCAGAACAGAGACTGGAAGCCGAATTCTTGGATTGTTTTCTTAAAGGTAGGCAACAACAAATTAAAGTGGATGGAGAATTCTCTTCTCTAATACCATCAACAAGAGGTGTACATCAATGATCAATATTAGGTCCCTTGTTATTTATGATTTATATAAATTACATTAGAAGAAATATCAATATGGTTAGTCTCCATTGCTTTGCAGATGACACTGTACTTTATGTCTCAGGTCCTATGCTATCCAGTGTCTGTACTGACCTACAAGTGAATTTCAGTTTTTTGCAGATGAATCTATTTCAGCGTAAACAGTTACTAAACACATAAAAGAACAAAGTAATGTTTTTCTTGCCCTCCACCTCAGTATCCTGTGTGATATCCACACCTGCCATCACTACCTTATTAGGGAAATCAATAGAAGTGGCTGATGATCTAAAAAGACCAAAATAATGTTTTTTCTTGCCATCTTCCTCTATATCCTGCCCAATATCCTCACCTGCAATCCTTACCTTATTCAGGGAATCATTAGAGGTGGCTGATGAGTTAAATTACTTAGGTATTCAGCTAGAAAAATGCATATCTTTCACTGCACATTTAGAATCCCTCTGTAAAAAACTGAGAGCTAGATTGAGCTTTTTCTACAGGGATAAGAGCTGTTTTTATACCAGACATAAGAAAACATTGGTACAGGTTGCCTTCCTTCCCCTGTTAGAGTATAATGATCTAATATTGAATCATTTTACCCACACTTCTCTAAGTCAACTATATGTACAGTATAGGAGGCAGTATAGCATAGTGGTTAAGGGGCACTGAGCTGCAAACCTGGAGACCTGGGTTTGAATCCCATCAGCTCCCACTTGCATACTGTAAGACCCTGAACAAGTCAATTAACTCCCCTGTGCTCCCAGGTCACACCTGGAAAGGAGCTTTGATTCACTGTGCCTTTCCTGGTTAAACAATTTCCACTTTCCCTTTGGATGTACTCTACCATACAGCTCTGCATTTTGTTTCTAGATCTCCCCCCAGAACTCATCATTGCACCTGATATACCATGGTAGGATGGCCACCTCTCACCATACGGAGGTTAGAAAATCTGTATATATGGTTTTAAAAAGCACTAACTAAAAATCTCCCTTGTTATGTCTCAGACTTCGCCATACAGTCCTACATAAGTTATTCATTAAGGAAATATAACTACCTTCTTTTTATGTATGCTGAGATACAGTATGCCACCCAATATGGAAAAACAGCTACTAGTTGTATTATTCCTATGGCATGTAACAAATTACAAAATACCCTTAAACTTATCAGTTTTGTAAGTACTGGGGTATTCAGGTCTTTTCTAAACAAGATACACAAAATGACATGTTTGTGCACAGGTCGTATTACATTAATATTGATGTAATATAGTGAATAATATGTTACAACTTGCTTATATATGTCTACGTGGAATATAAATGTGCTCCTGGTACTGTATGCCAGAGGGTTCATTTTGTTTGAGTTCATTGTTAGGTACTTTTGCTATGTTCTTTACACCGATTTACTTTTCAATACTTTTTTGTACTATATAGTGTATATGTCATTTTACTGTATTTATTCTTATCTTGGCTATCATTGTATTTTCATTATCATATGCTGTACATAACCACAGTATTCTTGTTGTACATAACCAGAGTTTTTCTACTACTGTATGCTGTCCTACCCAGGGCCTCTTTTGTGAATAAGCATTGCTCAACAGAGTCTCCTCCTGGTGAAACAAATAAACCAAGCCAAACCAATTTTAAAGTGCTTACTGAGCATGCTCAATACCCAAAATGTAAAAATGTAATAACTTTGGAATGGATTAATATCTTTGCACTAAATTAATTAAAAAAATATTTAAATATAATTTCTCTTGCAGATCAGAGCATTATTTTCAAATGGGTTTTGCTATGGAACAGTATAAGAGAAATACAGTATTTCATAAATGTTTTGGATACTGGGGGGACAGGTGAGTATTCAAAAGAAAATGAGACCAAACCATTAGCCATAGAAATAAAGTTTTGCAAGTTCAGCACATTTACAAAATGCAAACATTTTAATTTTTTTTTTCAGTTTTTGTTGACCGGGTAAATGCAATAGACAAATCCTGCCTATTTTCAGGCACAACCCGGGGAGGGAGATACAGATGCATACCAGCTGACCTTGAACCAGATTAAGCTGTTGATGGTATTTTTAGTGAATGGGGGAAAATTGGCCAGGGCACCAGGGAAATTCCCTTACTGTATTGCTGACAGTAGGAGGTGTCAGCGCATCGCCGTTCTGGCAGTTCAGAGTAAGAGCAATGGAAGTGGATGTTCTAACTGAGAACTCTCTGCCCTTCATTATGGAGGAAACAGTTTTGGCTGTTGCTATGCCTGAGAACATGAAGAATTTGGAGGATACTACTGGTTGTGATCCAGTAATGGAGATCACATCTGAGTCTTCGAATTCAGATATTGAAGGTATGACGGTTGATGTAAACTCAGGACCTACATAATATTTTTCTTGATCCTGCAAGAGGTGGCCCACTGTTGGAAGGGGCCGGCCTTACTACAGAGCTGGGTGTTCAGGATGCTGCAGGCAGTGAGCAGCATATCGGGGATATAGCTCTTCCTAAACGGACAGATTGCACTACGTCTCAAACCATGTGATGACAATTTGGGTTAACTTCTGATGCCAACGATTTTTCGGGACAGGACAGGTCGGGTGATACAGCACTCAGTGATTCTGGCTGGAAAAGGACTGGTACTGGACAATGGACTCCCAACATGGATTGGGGTGATGCTTCCTCTGACAAGCCATTCATGAGCATGCATGCCACCAAAGAGAAAGTCATGAGCTCAGGTAATTTACTTCTGAATATTACGAGGGCCTTACATGATAAAACTGCACAGAATATAGAGGATCAGGCTGTGGCCTTGTTAAGGCTGGACCCATCTAGGGGGTGGCAAAGAAGGGACCAGGCAGGTTTTGAGAAAGACAACCCACAAAATGTTAGACGTATCCCTATGTCTTAATTATTCAAAACAAGCTTAAACAAGATCCTAGGAGAAATGCAGTCAGACTGCATTATAAGGGAGGGCTTGCTGAACATCCTGATATATATTACATAGTGAAGCAGCTTTTGAGGGGATCTATTCATTTTTTCCAGCTGATATTCATGCACTGATTCACATCTCTGGTGAAGATTCATTTGATAACAGTTTTAAAAGTGAAAACAGTCTGGAAAAATTCTGGGATAAATATTCTACTTTGAAATCTGCTCCTTTATGGCTCCCTTTTATGCAATCCCCCTCACACATCCTCAAATTAGACATATTACTATCATGTTTAGGAATAAGAAGTCAATGTCAATGATATTTATCACTGGCTTCAGAATTGCTGTGATATTTTGGGCCCCCCTGAAGCCATTCTTGACTTAGAAGGGATTTGGACTGGGGGTGGAAATTTAAGGTTAAATTGTTCCAACTCAATTCTGAAATCATTCATTTACCTAATAGCTTTTACTTTGGTAAAAATAGGGGTGTTTGCTTTTATGGGGGACAGCCCAGAGATTGCTATAAATGTGGGGCAAAAACTCATATTAGTAACTCCTGTGATATGTTGAAATGCTGTTTATGTGGGGGGTATGGTCATTCTGAAGATCTCTGTTAAAATATTTTCCAATGTAATCTGTGTGATGAAAAGGGTCATGCTTTTCATCAATGCCCATGGGCAAAACGGAATTAGATTGAGGGGTGGAATCAGGATGATCTGGTAAACAGGGCCCAAGATAAAAGGACTCCAGCTTTAGTAATACTACTGAAACACAGGGTGAGGAGACAGGAAAAAGGGACACCTTAGTTACAGACAATGCTGGATGTAGGAAGGGGACCATCTTTGGAAAAGAGGTCGGAACTCAGTACTCATCAGGGAGATGGATGTTGAGGAATCTGTGCCCCACCCTGAGGTTACTCCTGTTGTCTTAGAAAAATCTACTGCTAAATCTATGCCTCCTCCTATGTTTGAAACTGTTAAAGGTAGACAGTTTACTAGAGCCTCTCTTAAACAATCTCTTCTGGGCCCTCACCCCACTGAGAATCCTTTTGCACCTCTACAAGATGAATTACAGAATTCAGATTTGGAATCTGATACCTCACATCAGTCAGGGATGGTGATTGAGGATGAGGACAATAAGGCCACTGAATCAGCAAAATACAAGAAGGGCAAGAAAGGAAAGAAAAGGAAAGCCATTGTTAGTCATAAAGGGGGGCCCTAACTCTGCTAAACTCAGATGGCCACTTTACAGCTAGCATCTTATAATGTGTATAGTCTTAAAACTACAAAAAGCAACTTTCAATTTTGGCCTCCTTAGACCAACTTAAAGTGGATGTTGTTTTTGTTCAAGAAACCAGATTATCCTCTCTTTTTGAATTAGAACTTATCAAAAGAAGGTAGATCTGAGGTCCTTCTTTTTGGACATTTGGTCCAGCCTCAGCTGATGGGATTGGGATACTGTTTAAAAACACTAATTTTAGAGTTTCTAAACCAATAGATGTAAGGCCGGGCTGGGCCTTAATCCTTGATTGTTTTCTTGGGGATTTTGCCTTTTGTTTTATTAATATATATGCCCCACAAATAAAAACTTCTAGAATTGAATTGTTTGAGGAAAATAAGCCTTATCTATATACTAGAAAACATATTGTATGGGGGACTTTAATTGTGATATAGATGGTAAATATTCATGGGATATACAAAAAAAAGTATTGCGATTCTCATGCTCTAAAACAAATTATTTTAGATGCAGGATTATCAGATGCCTACAGATCTTTGAAGAGAGATTGTGGAGCTACATTTCATATGCATGTGTATGCATCACATAAAGGTATGATATACATTGCTAAACACATTAAACCATATTTTAGTGTTGCTAACCCTATGGAATTCTGGGACCATCAGATTCTGCTGGGTTATTTCAGTCTAGCTGATATTCCCACCAAAGTTTTTTCCACTATAAAGAGATGGAGGTTAAATACATCCCTACAGGATTTATCAGACTGCTCACATCAATTAGAGTTTGTTTTTTGAAGCAAGGCACTCTACTATGTGTCTTTACGACACTGTGTATAACTGGAGGCTGGACACAAAGAGAGATTTAAAATCCTTTCTTACCATTTTTTGAAAAAATAGGGCTAATTCTAATTATCTAAAATATCTAAATTTTAGAAATTAACTTTAACGGCTTATGTCTTTTCACCCAAGTGGCCATATGACATATAAGTCCCAAATTTTTTAAATAAAAAAACAAATGAAAATTTACCAGTATGATAGGGCCAAATCATTGGACATTTAAATGAGATTTTTTTTGACAGTGAAGCAACCCGCATCAGATCCTTATAAGGCATGTAAGCAGAGATTGAATAAAACTTTAATGGCTGGCTTATTTAAAACTGATGGTACTATAGCGAAAATAGATTTAGAAATGTTACTCATCATTCAGCATTATGTAGCAGAAATGTTGTGTGAGACGGTGGAGAACCCAGGTACTTTAATGGATTACCTTACAGCACCACTTGCTCAAGTAGAGGAGTCTCTGAAACACTGCTTGACAAGGCCCATTTCCTCACAGGAAGTAGAAGAGGTGATTAAAAAATTGGAAATAGGGACATCTCCAGGTATTGATGGCATACCCAATGATTTCTACAAAAAAATTTCTCACTCATAAATGTTTTTTTCTGCCCTTGGTGTTTAATTTTATGTTGAACACCAATACACAGTATAATGACGTTATTACTTCCAGTATTAGTTACATACATAAAAAAGGGGATAAAGAATTGCTCACCAACTGGAGACCTATAAATCTCCTTAATAGTGATTATAAAATGTTATTGAAAATCATAAATAATAGGTTATTACAAGTTGTTGATGCCCTAATCCATTTAGCTCAGACCTGTGTGATCCCTAATCGGAAAATAAAGCATAACCTTTATTTGCTGAGGGAACTTTTTGAGGCTAGTAAACTGGAGGACATGTCAAGATATGTGGTGACCTTAGATCAGGCCAAAGCTTTTGATCAGGTTAGACATGGGTACTTTTTCGACTTATTACAAAGGTAAGGTATACCCAATCAATGTGTACAATGGATTACAATGCTATATACTAATGCTAAGATAATTCCTACAGTTAATGGATTATTTGGATTGGATATTCAACTCGATAGAGGTGTCCGGCAGGGATGCCCTCTAAGTCCTCTATTATATACCTTTTGCGCTAGATCCAGTTATTAGACAAATTCAGTGGGATTGACATATTATTGGTCTTGCCCCTGATCCATTATTAGCGTCAGAAAAAATCACAGCATATGCTGATGATGTTACTTTATTGGTACAGGATGTTGCTTCAATTAAAAGTGCAATTGAAGTGTTTAATTGTTGTGGGTAATTCTCAGGAGCACAGATCAATATGAAAAATATTATTATTTTTTCTCTAGATCAAACACAGACAGAGATTATTGATTTTACTGAGATTCCCCTTTCTACCACCCCACAAAACATTTTTGGCATTTGGTTTGGACAAGGGGACATGGCTACTTTTAACTGGGAACAGCAGTTGACAATTGGAGAGAGTAAGTTTAATGTTTGGAAAACTAGGATATTTGGGGGAAAAATGTATAATGATAATAAAGTTCTTGTTACTGGTCTTTATTTAAGTTACCTCTATCCACCTCCAGTTAACTTAGAAACAAGACTTTTCAGTTTATTTTTTCAAATGGTGTGGTGTAATAGATTGAATCCGGTTAAAAGGGATGTCACCTATTTACCGGTGAAAAAGGGTGGGCTGAATATGATGAATTCCATAGTTTTTAACCATTCTATTTTTTTATTTAACTCCTTTAGTTGTCTATGGCAGCCAGTCACTGTGACGTGGCAGATATGGTCACAATATTCTTGGCAGAAATATTTCCAGTAATGGGTTCTTTCACCCCTAAAATATTGACTCAGGACCATATTCCTAGTTATGGGATTCCAACCATAAAAAAGCTACAGCAGTGGAAAATGCTATGTCAAACATTGGTTTCATTAGACAGATAATCCTTTTACACTCATGTAGTTTATAATGTGCAGCAAATTTCCCTGAATGTGTGCCCACCAAAATGAATTTTGCTATTAACAAATTGAAGGATTTTAGACTTCTTGTCCAAGTTTGGGACACTGTATGGATTTCTACCCAAGAGAAATTAGGAGTCAGGGGAAATTTTAAGTATAAGCCACAGACAGATAGATATTGCCCTAGACTTACATGTCATAATGTAGAGGAAAGTCTGATGCACTTTTATCTTGAATGTTCCATTTTGCAATTTTGGAGAGAGGCAGCAATTAAATTGAATATGCCTTTCATTACACTAATCACTTATAATACCTTAATTTTTGGAGATTATATGGGGGTTTGGAAAAGGTATCATAAAAGTACCTTGAATGTTTTATTTACATATATTCAATAATTTCTATGGCAAGCTAGATACCAGTATGTTTTACAACAGCAATAAGTAATAAATGCTGCTATATTTTCACAAATAGAGAGGGGGATGTTACAAGTGAAAGATAATGATGATTGAAGGTTTCCTCAAGATAAAGTCATTCAGTTTTGGAAACATTTAAATTCATGGGATTAACTGATTTTCTGTTCCACTATTTTATTTATTTATTTAGCTTTTTGTTGACCTGGTAAGTGCACTAGACAAATCCTGCCTATTTTCAGGCACGACCCGGGGAAGGGGGATACAGATGAATGCCAACTGACCTTGAAGCAGATTAAGCTGTTAGTGGTATTTTTAGTGAATGAGGGAAATTTGACCAGGACACCGGGGAAATTACCTTACTCTTTTCGATAAGTGCCATGGGATCTTTAACATCCACCTGAACTACCACCAGTCCAAGCAGATGTGGGTTGTATGCCACTGTTACTGAATGATTTCCTTTTGTGTAAATATTGATTTGTATTTTCTCTCATATGAGAGAGCTTTCTTGTTACTTTTGTGTATTACATGTGATGTTATATTTTTTTTGTTCAATAAACTTCCCCTACTCTTGCTGCAGAGGGCACTGAAGCACTGCAGGAGAGATGTAGGATCTCAGATAGCTTCAGACTTTGGAAGGGGATGGTCAGGTTTTTGGAGCTCCTGCAAATATCCTGGATCCATCTGTGGAGGAACATCATGAAGTTGTGGATCAGTCGCAGGAAGCTTTATTAGCAGAATGTGAATCATTGCCTCTGAATACCAGGATGCACGATGTGGTGGAAGATGAAGAAGCAAAATTACAACTGGAACTTGAGGAAAAAAAACAACAGCTACTAACAATGATATCGATTGCTGAACATGAGTTTCAAGTTAGTAGGATCAAACTTGAAGAAGAAGAAAAAAAAGAGGAAAAGATCTATATTAAGTCCTCTGCAAGGAACAAGTAAACAGTTGCCTCTGGACAATTCACCAGAACCCAGGTCAGTGGTTTCTAGTTTTGATACTGAAGAAGTTTTGGTTCAAGGCTCAGAAGTGCAAGAGGTGGAATGAATGGGTGACTCAGAAGTTTGGTCACCTGGAGGAGCTTTACAAAAAGCAGGCAGGGTGTATCAGGGGAACCAATGGGTTCCTGACTCATCAATACCCTTTTTAGGTTCCCCAGAGAGGATGGCCTTAAGAGAGAATAGAGTTTCTGATCTAGTTACTCAGAAACCACAAGATCTACCTTCTCAGAAACCTAAGTCCCCAATGTCTACTACTACAGCTGTGCCGGATGAAATAGAGGCGGCAGCTTTGGTTACTGTGACAGATGCAGAGGAACTTGCATGGAAGGTCTTGGAGGATCACCAGCTTGCTGATACTACTGAGGAACTTGAACAGGACGAGACTTTATCTGCTTTAGGAAGTGAGCAGGTAAGAGGAGACTGTGCTGGCCCCAGACTGACAAGGTCTTTTCTGTGAGGAACTGGTCAGAGTGAGGGGACAGATCACACTTTCCGAAATGAATACAGACCTAGATATTATGCAGGGTTGTTTAGAAAGCCAGCAGAGGCTGCTAAATGACAGTTTTTGGTCCATTTATGTTACAAAGGTGCAGCTCCTATTCCCCCCAATAGACTATGGGTGGGAAAAACATTAATAAAAGATTTGTTGGGAATTTCACCAACCAAGGTATATGCTTTTATCCATGCCCCAAGTGATCACAGCTATGATGTTAGCTTTTGCACCATGTCCTTGTTAGATAATTTTTGGAAACTCTATTATGAACGGAAGGATTTGGAAATTTGGCAAGACTTTGTAGCTATTCCTATGATGAAGCCTATGATCAAGACAGTGATGGTACTATTTGTGGGGTACCACAGGGATCAGTGCTGGGACCGGTCCTATTCAACATCTTCATCAGTGACATGGCGCAGGACCTAGAAGGCAGAATTTCACTGTTCACTGATGACACAAAGCTCTGTAACAGAGTAGACACACCAGAGGGTGTAGACAGAATGAGAAGCGACCTGCAGAAACTTGAAGAATGGTCAGGGGTTTGGCAGTTGAAATTCAATGCAAAGAAGTGCAAGATAATGCATATGGGGCAAAAACCCTGGCACAATATATCAGTTGGGGGTGAGGATATAGCATGCACCAAGCAGGAAAGGGATCTTGGGGTTATCATCTCTGATGACCTCAAGGTAGGAAACAGTGTGACAAGGCAGCAGGTAAAGCAAATAGGATGCTGGGATGTAAGGCGGGGCATTACCAGCAGGAAAAGGAGGTCATAATTCCGCTATACAAGACACTAGTGAGGCCCCACCTGGAGTACAGTGTACAGTTCTGAGACCATACCTATGTAAGGACATAGACAGGGTAGAGAAGGTTCAGAGGAGGGCAACAAAGATGGTGCATGGATTGCATCACAAGTCCTATGAAGACAGGTTGAAGGAACTGAACATGTACTCCCTGGAGGAGAGAAGGGAGAGAGGGCTATGATAGAGACATACAAGTATCTTACAGGGAGGAACAGGGTGCAGGAAAACACTATTTTTAAGCAAAAAGATGTTCCAGGACTAGAGGGCATGGGATGAAGTTGGAGGGAGGACGATTCAAGAAAACATGAGAAAGAATTTCTTCATGGAGCAGGTGGTGGACAAGTGGAACACCCTGCCAGAAGAAGTAGTGGGGGCTGAAACAATCACAGGATTTAAGAATGCATGGGATAGACATAAAGGAATTCTGGAGGTCAGGGGTAAGGTGCAACAGTCTTCTAGGAAAACAAACTGAACTTACAAGCTCAAATGGGCAGACTGGGTGGGCCATAGGCCCTTATCTGTCAACACTGTCTATGTATCTATGTATCTATTCAGGAATGAGGGTGTGGATGTTAAAGAAATTGTCTTTTGGCTCAAAAAATGTTGCACAATTTTTGAACATCCATGACCCATTATGGATGACAATGGGTTTTGGACTGGGGGTGGCATTTCAGGGTGCAGCTCAAACAAAATGACACAGGTATACAGCATTTACCCAGTTCCTTTTATCTGGGTAGAGACCGTGGGATATTATTTTATGCAGGGCAGCCTAAGAGCTCCTATCGGTGTGGATCTTTGCAGCATTTGAATAACAATTGTGATAGTATTAAATGTTTTCTGTGTGGTGTTTTAGGTCATTCAGCAGCCCAGTGTACAGCTCCACCCATCTGTAATCTGTGTGGAGATGATGAGAACACTTTTCAGGATTGTCCTTGGGTGACTCACAACTCTGAAGATGCTTCTGATCATGACTCACTTTTATCCCAAGCTCACCAACCCTTTAACCCACTTCAAAGAGATATGGAAAATTTCTTTCCTCAGACTAGATGTAGAGGAAGAGGGAGAGGAGATATACTAGGACCACAGCAGGAGGAATTAGACCTAGAGAAAGGCCTCTAGTGAAAGAGAGTGTTTTGCCTTCTGTATCGAGTGTCCAAAATTTGGGAACAGCAGAAGGGGAGGGGGAGTTAGCAGGTATAAATGATACCCCCTTTGTTACGCTACAAGGTTCCCCAGGGACTTTGTAACTGAAACTGCTCTGATTTGTTTCATCTTGCTGCTCTGCTGAACTGAGGGGATTACCCAGGTGTGTGCAAGAGGCCATTTACCTGCATGTAATTTCAGCTCAGGGGTGAGCCAATAATAGAGCAGATTTGCCTCTGTCCTTCCCTGCAAGATCACCAGCCTTTTATTTCCACTGGGACACTTGTGCAATCTACTTGAGCAGCAGCTATCCAAAAGATCTGTGTTTTTGGAACAGTTTGGCAGCTTGAAAATGACTGTGAGTGCAGCATACAGTATGTGTGACTTTGTAACTGAAACTGCTCTGATTTGTTTCATCTTGCTGCTCTGCTGAACTGAGGGGATTACCCAGGTGTGTGCAAGAGGCCATTTACCTGCATGTAATTTCAGCTCAGGGGTGAGCCAATACTAGAGCAGGTTTGCCTCTGTGGGAGGGTTTGCTGCAGCATTTAAACATCGCTCATGCATGGCCAGCAGTAATTAACGGCCACTCAATATGAATTTTGCATGGAATATGTACCCATAAAGAGGGATCTCATTTTAAATAGGTTTTATTGTTTATCTGGTTCTGTATTTTTGAGGTTTAACTGGTGGGTCTGGCTGTTTTCGGGTGGGAAGGCTTTCTACAAATTTAAGGAGTGATGCTCGTGGAAGACTCAGCTGTTTAGATAAGCTGTCACCTGACTCCTTTTCAGTCCCATTTTTTGAGTTAGGATTTAATCATTTTTTTTTCTCTTCTCTCCTTATATGTATACTGGAAGTGGTAAGATGGTAAACAAAACTGTTAAAGGGCAATTAAAGGGAAGCAAAGGATAAATCCAAAAAAGAATAAAAAAGGTAATTGCTGTGTTTTTATGCAGGAATTGGTCATCATGGCTTCGACCCCTAAGGATTTGGTAGAAAGTCCCGTAGTGTCCTACTTACCTCACTCCTTTAAGGAGCTTATGAATGAGGAATGCAGATCAGATTTAGCTGGAGACAATTCAGAATTTAATGGAAGAAACCAAATTCTGATGGCTAAGAGCTGGGATAAGAACAGTCCAAATAATACAAATCAAGAGACTATGATTAATTTGTTGGAGAACCAATTTAGTGGTAGTGATGGGACTAATAGGGAATTTGAGGAATTTAAACAATTATCCTCTTTTGACAATAAGAATATAACTCCGGACTTGGAAGTTATTAGTAACTTAGAGACTGGTGTTAAAACTCTGTCCCAAGGGAAAATCACTGATTTCTTTAAAAAAAAAACCTTTCTAAAGCCCCCAATAATATTTTTCAGGACGTTCCAAAAATGAACAGCACACATATGGTTTCCAATATAGGAGGTTATGATTGTACCACTTTTTGGGAAAAAACAAATATAGCGGATCATTCCCAGGTTTTTAGACAAGATGAGTGGATGGGGGAAGTAGAAGCAAGTCAGCAATGCACATCTGGGCAAGGAGATTATATAGATAAAGATGATGGTATTTCATGCTTTCCCTCAGGAATAAAGTTATTTAGTCCATTAGAGATTTCTAGTGAGGTAGGGGTCTGCAATATCGACTCTAAAGAAATGGTGTATTCATCCCTTAATGATGCGCCTGAAGAGTTTTTTCAAAAAATGGACAAAGAGGTCCAAGACATTCATTTAGATAAAGATTTTTTGGTTCAGTGTCCGGATACTATATCGAAATATACCATTAAGGCTCTTGCACATCCAGTAATGTCCAATGTTGTTTTATTGGAGGCATATAATGGTATTAAGACAGCTTTGGAAACTCTTTCTAGTTTTTGTGTTGTGAAGTTTGCTGCTTTAGAACAACAAATTTCACAATTATTGGGGGAAAAGAAAGTTCATAGATCTAGGCATAATTTGTCATTTTCTCCCCTAAATGTTCAAGAGCCCTCAAAAGGTAAAAAGGGCAAAAAGAGGGGTGGAGTAAGTAAGAAAAAAGGGGGGAAGAAAAAGCTTGGGCCTGTGGGACTTATTCAGACTCCTAATTTAGGAAAACAGAAAGATGAATTAAACACTAAGGATGAAAAGACTAATAAAATTGGGGCTACAGGTACCATTAGGATAGGAGAGGTACAGAGAGATACAAGGAAGAATTCTGACCAAAAAAACAAATCTACATTTGTGGATGGGACTCTTATAAAAGATCAAGAAAAGGGGGAGGGTGATTACATTGCGAAACAAAAAAAAAATTCTAAGGAGAATTTAATTAATGTAGATCAGTTTAATAAAGATCTTTGCCCAAATTTCATGTTGGCCAAGGAGGATAGTAACCCCAAGGGGTATGACCTGGAAGCATATAATTTAATCTGTAAAGGGAAAGAAGTAGTTTTTAAATTAGATAAGCTGTATTTTAGACATTATGAATCTACTGTAACCCTAACCAGCATGATAGCCCATATGTTGAGAGAAGAATTAGGGTTACCAACAGTCGCAGATGCTCTTATTATGGTGACTAGGGATACTTCCAACCCTACTAATTCAGTTTACTTTATGCTCCCTAGCATGGATATGGCAAAATTGGCCTGGGCTAAGCAAGGCCTGGTAGACTCTGTGGGATTACTGTTATCAACACCAGTGACCTGGTCAACAATTTGGAAAAATGTTTATAATAGGGCAAAAATAGGAAAAATGTTAACATATGATATATTCAAAACTACTCTTGTAACACTGAATTGGGAGTTTGGAGTTTCCTGTGAACCCTCAATGATCTCTATTTTTGGGCTGGATATATTGGAGGGAGAAACTGCTACTAATTTACTATCATTATTGCAGATGATTTTATCAACTATTATTAAAACTCATATACTTCCAGAAGAATTTGTGGAGGTGAATAGAGTTTGGAATGATAAAGAGGGTACTCAGATTAACTGTATTATTGGTTCTGTACAATTGTTAGTATTATTTTTTGAAAATAGACATGTGTTGGATGAGGTGGATATTTACATGGTGGAACTGAATGAGTGGGACACATCAGGTCAATCTAGAGCCATCCAACCTTGACTAAGTTTTTTGGAAATACAAAGTAATGAGTCCTCATTAGAGCAGGAAGGGGTCAGAAAGCAACCCTGGTTATAATGTCCTTAATTGGAATATAGCAGGACTCCATAATAAGTTTGTGGATCCACAGTGGGTTGCTTTATTTCATGGACATGAAGTGATTATTTTTCAGAGACATGGGTTTTAACATCTCCTTTCCTGAATGGATATGAAACTAGTTTGTGCCAGCAATTAAAGGAAAAACATGGGAGGAACAAAGGAGGTCTGGTTACAATGATCAAAATTAGGAAGGATTAAGGGTAATCAAAAGTTACTCTCAACTCCCGAGATCCATATGGTAGTGGTTAACTGGGACCTTTGTATGGTTCTGATTGTTAACATTTATATTCCACCATGTTTTCACACTTACTCTACATATGATTTTGGTCCAAACTATCAATGGAAATAGATTTAATGATACAGTTAAATTGGATAGATACTGTCCTTTTAGCAGGGGATTTTAACGCTAGGATAGCGAGTTCGATAATTTATCATTGTTACAAGAACTATTATATATGGCAGATTTGGAAAAAGAAATACAACTGACATGATTGTAAATGAGGCAGGAGACATTTTAGTACTTTTATCACAGAGAATAATCTCTTGATTCTTAATGGGAGATTAGAAGGGGATCGTCGGGGTGATAGCACTTTTTTCTCCCCAGTTGGTAAGAGTGTAATTGATTTTATATTATGCTCTCCTTTTAGCTATCATTTCTGCAGGAGATTATATGTGGCTATGAGAACAGAAAGCGATCATGCAGCAACTTTGCTGGACTTTAGGACTTCTGATAGTGTCATTCCTCCCCCCAATTAGCCCTTGGCGGATATTGAGATTAGTGGGAAAAAAAGGTTAGGATTGAATAATGAGTCGATGCAAGGAGTTTGGAACCTTTTATACTCTTCTATTTTTGTTGAGTTATTTCAGCAGGTACATAATGGCTCCAAAGGTGAAAGGATCAGTGAATTATTAAACATAGGGTTTCAACAGATTAAGACACTGATTTATTCAGTTAATAGTGTTACGCCCCAGTTAGTATCCTGGTTTGATGAGTATTGTAGGAGAGAGAAAAGAAATTTGATGAGGGCCATCAGGCAGACAAAAAAAAATCTGAGTAATATGGCGATTATAAATTTAAATAAAATGCGAAGGGAGTACAAGGAATTTCTCCACCAGAACAAAAGAGAATTTACTGAAAAACAATGGGGTGTTATGTACCGAGTTATTAAGGAGGGTAATATTAAGCTTTTTTGGGCTTTGGTGTCCAAGTGGACAGCTGATCAGAATTCTAGACCTCCCATATATATCCTCAAGGAAACTTGGATATCTTATTATAGTCTACTATTTAATAGACATCCTACCAACGATGATGATGTGATAGAAAATTTTAACATTGAGGGGGAATACACATTGTTAGTGTTTTCATTTGGAGAGGTGGAAGAAGCCATTGTGAATTTATCAAATAATAAAGCACCTGGACCCGATTTGATACCTGGAGAAATTTACAAGGGCATTTGAATTATTGGGTAGTTTTTTACTAATTTTTCAATATCTGTTTAAAGAGATTTATTCCATTATCTTGGACAAGAAATATAATAGTTCAATTCATAAAAAGGCCAACTTCATTTGCTATCTAATTATCATCCAATCAGTCTTACTGACATTAGTGGAAAAATCTTTGCTAAAATAATATTACATAAATTACAAGATTGGATAACTGCAAACTCCCCTTTATCGATCTTTCATGTAGGTTTTCATAAGGATTTTTCTACGACAGATAATATTTACATCCTAGCCCATCTGATAGAAAAATATAGATCATTTCGTAAAATGAAGCTGTATGCTGTGTTTGTAGACTTTTCTGCAGCATTTGACTCAGTTAATAGAGCCAAGTTATGGGAGATATTATTAAATAGATGTGTACCATTAAATTTATTAGCCCCCATTATTAGGTTATATTCTCACACAACATTGGCTATTAGATATGATAATAAGGGTAACATTTCTGACTATTTCAGTACAACTTCGAGAGTTAAACAGGGATGTCCTCTGGCCCCCCTTCTTTTTAATTTGTATATTGATGCCCTTCTGACTTATAAAGATATAGATATTCTTGATTCCCCAAAAATTAAGAATATCCCAGTACATTGTCTGGCCTATGCAGACGATTTGATAATTTTTGCTTTATCTGCTCAAGGTTTACAAAATAAAATAAATCAATTTTGCTCTAAATGTAAACATTTGGACTTATTAATAAATATGAAAAAAGCCAAGTTGCCGATTTTTACACCCTTACAGGGACATCAAATTAAACCAAGGATTTATTTAAATAACAAACTTATTGAAGTGGTATCCTCTTATATATATTTGAGGGTGAAGTTTGCTTCGAATGGAAATTGGATAGAGCATTGTAGGGGACAAGTGATAAGGGCAAAACTGATTGTTAGGGCTCTCTTACGTTTTGCTAGGAAATATGCAGGATATTTGGTCTCGCTGGCATTGATAGCCGGCGAGGCCAAAATTAATCCTATTCTTTTGTACGGCGCAGAGGTCTGGAACAACAATGTCCCTTCATGGTTGGAGATCCCACTTTCTCTCTATTATAAATCTTTATTGCAGGTTCCATTTGCCACTTCTAATGTTATAGTTAGGGCTGAATTGGGTAAAGTACCTATTGTTACAATAATTGATATACGTCTCACGAGTTACTGGGTCAAAATTATTAATCAACAGACTAATATTATGCCTCTACTATGCCTTAGAGAAAAATTATCTTGGCATAAACAGAATTTTAGGTCTCCTTGGTCAAAATATTCAACGTATTTTGGGCAGTGTTAATATGCTTCATCTTTGGACAGATTGGGAGAAATCAATATCAATATCTTATGTGTTTAAGGAACATGTTAAAAAGAAAATACTTAGGCTTGCCTATGATAAGCAAATGGAGCTCCTCAGAGTTCAAAGTCAGGCCAGGTGGTTAGCTCAAAATAAAATTGATGTATTTATAGAGAAATATCTTACTCTTGGGCTGTCCCTGTTAGAAAGAAAAATGATTACTTGGGCAAGACTGGGAATCATCTGTTCTAAATATGCTTTTTTTAATAAGACGACTCCACCCAATTTAGGTTTGGAGTTTTGCAGATGTAACAAGGGTTTCAAGAAGATCTTTATCATATTACGGTACAGTGCCTTATATAAAACCCTGCGGTTTAATCTGTTAAATGATTTCCTTATTAAATATGTGAATGCAAAATATGATATATTATTCATACTTCTTCACCCTCAGACATTGGAGGAGGCTAAGATGGTTTCAAGTTTTTTTTATCAAGTGTTGAAACACAAAGAAAAACGTCTCTCTCTGCCTATGACAATTAATTTGTTCATGGATTTTTATGTGCCAAAATTTTAAATGTAATATTAGATTTAATATTTTTTTCTTCTTTTTTGTACATAATTTTATGCTTTCAGTATGTTGTAAAGGCTTGATTGCTGAACAATAAAACATTGAACCTTGGAAAAAAAAAATAGTTCCTTCCCAACTTCTCACATCAGATTGAGGCTTAAACTCCATGGCAATAGTGAACTCATCTCTAATAGTACCTTTGGGAAACCAAGTAGATTTGACTTGTCCACTCTCCCTCCATATTCCCACTGTTGATTTGGAGGTAGCATCACGGGGATTATCTTTGTCACCATTACCCCTTTCTAACCGCATTGCAGCATTTTCTTCATGGGGTGAACAAGTAGAGATGGAAAGTCCTATGGAAGAAGAGGTACCCCCCCACACACACGGGTAGTGGCTATTTCAAAAGCAGACCTTCAGAAACCTGGAATTGATGTAAGCCTAAAAAGAGTAACAAGGTCAAGTAAGAAAATGATGAAACCCCCTCCCTGAGCAAGTGTATTTACGAGTAGCTAGTTTGAATGTTAATAGCATCAAATCAGATGTAAAAAGAGTTACAACATTCAGCATTTTACAACAATCTGATTTTGATGTTTTTATGTTACAGGATACAAGGCTCCATACACTGGAAGAAGTTGCTCAGGCTACCAGAGATTGGAAATGGGGATTGCCATGCTGGTCTTTGGGTATGGAGACCTGTAGTGGGGTGGGTTTTGGTTTTTGTTCCTTTGTTGTTAATATATTGAGGTTGGTGGACATCGACCTTGGCAGGGCCTTGCTTTTGGATGTGGTTATTAATTCCCTTTCTAGCAGGCTTATTACGATTTATGGGCCACAAACCAAGATTTTAAGGATTGATTTGATCAAGAAAATACAGCTATATTTGTACACAAGTAGACAACTGTTTTGGGATAGGGATTTTAACATAAATTATAAAAAGGGTCTGAGAAATAGAGCTTTCTGATTGGTTGTAAACATTCTATTAGCCCTATGTTAATCTTTAATTTACATACATGTACAGCCTAATCTTATGATGAACAAGATTTAACACTATTTACAAAAAAAAATTATTATAATATCAATAAGGCTGCTCCCAGAAGTTATGTTATGGTCAGTTAATCACCTTCTAGGAGCACGTAGCACTCGACTACGCCTCGGGCCACATTACACCCCAAGAGGGTGATTAACAGACCATTAACATAACCCCTGGTCATGCCTTATTGCTTAATTTGCAACATACTAAAAGTCCTGCAAAACAGTACTGTGACAACAATTTTTTGCAACAGGTGGTGAGACAGGCAGGGTTAAAGGATGCTCATGTTTGTGGGGCACATGAAGTAAAATCTACATTTTTTAAGGGAAGCTTTTCTTCCAGGATAGACTTCCTTTTTTTAAAACTATCTCTGCCCATGTTTTGGACTATTTCCTTTCCTGTTGAGACTTCAGACCATGTAATGATTGGGGTGCATATTGCTGTACTGTCACGTAAGGGAGCAGATAGAGGGTACTGGCATTTGAATACTTCGTTGTTGGATGACCCATTAGTGTTAAAAGACTTTACAACTTTGGTTCTAGATAAAACGACAACCATCTTTTTATAGGATAACATAAGTTTATGGTGGACAGATTTAAAAGTTCTGATAATTAGTTTTTTAAACACATTAGTCAATTATAGGCAGCTACCTCCCAAATGAATTATTTAAAATTAAGGAAGACTTTAGGCTGATTGTTGACTAGACAAGTGTTATAGGGAGCTGATCTCAAAAGGGATATACCAACTATTAAAATAGAAATGGGGAATTATCAATATACCAGAATGTGCTCTTTAATGAAGGCACAGAGTTTTGGTACACAGGGGAAATCAGCAGATATCAATCCATTTTTTAACTGTCAGCAGAGACATGAGAAAACATGAGAATGAGGGAAGTATGGCTTTATTAGGGGATTTTGTGAAAGATACGTTTGGGGAACCTGTGGCAGAATCTAAATTTGCCTCTCAGATTTTTCAAGAGTCAGTTCCCCATCTTTGGCACCAGAAGTAAGGGGACATATGATAGCTCCCTTCTTTTCTTTGGAATTATCTGAGGTTGTGGAAACTCTTCACAAAGGGATATCTCCAGAGTCAGATGGACTTCCAGGAGAGGTGTATATAGCCCTGTGGGGAATTATTCTGTCAGAACTTCTTTTACTTTTTCATTTTTTGCTCTCAGATTATTTTTTACCCACATTAATGCATGAAGGGTTGATGATATTTTATTCAAGTCAGGGGACCCTACAAAACTTGGTAATTGGCATCCCATAATGCTGCTAAATGCTAATTTTAAAAGTGTTAAGTAGCAACTACCCCTTGTAAAATATTGCAACTATATTATGGAGGTAGCGCTATGGAGGGATATAATTGGGAAATAGCGCTTTCTAAAGGGAAGGATAGGGTAGGGAGATGGAACCATTGGAAATTATCTAAAAAGAAAAGGGTTCACTTGGTTAGGACTTTTTTAATCCCAATATTTTTTTACATAAGTACAATATTTATGGTCCCTAAGCATCTGAAAACTTCTCTATTGGGGTGTTTTTTTTCATGCTTTTGGTGAAGTAGACTTAATCCTGTTAAGCGTAATGTCCTTTATCAGGATGATACGGTTGAAGGAGTAAATATGATAAATCCCATTTTATTTTTCTTTAATATTTTTTTAAATAATAACTTTCTCTGATTGATTAAAGGATCTGTTCAGTTGTGGGGAAAATTGGGTTTTTCCCTACTGCAAGTGGTGGTAACTGAATGGAAGGCAGATACATTTCTATATAAAAATAAAAGAAGTCCTTGTTTTGTAAAAAGATGGGAAGGGGTGGTGGATAGGATAATTAAATGGGGTATTAAAATGGATACAGTTCTTTGCTACATGAGGAAACAATTGTATCTTGTACTTCTTTCAAACCATTTTTGGGATATCCATTTGCAGGATTTTTGCAACAACATCAAGAATGTATTATACAATATATTACAGATGCTAGGTTGCCTGACAAGTTATGGAATACTGTATGGTTGGGTTTGCACAATAGGATTAATGTACGGAGTCACCAAAAACATAAACCTCTACAGGACAGGTATTGTCCCAGAGACTATTGTATAATGCAAATAGAGACGATGGATCATTTATATTATGCATGTCCCTATGTTATGGAATTCTGGAATGTTATGAAAAGTAGATGGAAAGGGAATCTGCGCGGATACCACCAGATTTCTTTTTACTCTATTATGGGATAATTCTCCACCTGGCGGTACAGCTTCATGACAGCACGCTTTGTATACTTTTTGTATATGTGTTATATTGGATTTGGCTTGGTCAATGTCATTTGGTTTTGCAGCAACAACACAATTCTCCCTTTGAGCTTTTTCAGATGCTTACCATGGAATTGAAACAGTGGAAAATAGGGGGAAAGATTATGAGTGGACCAGGATAAATGGTCCTCTTGGTGATCTGCTTTTGATTTTATTTAAAGTGACTAGGAGGTGGTTAGAGCTCAAACTGATATTCTGGAAATTCTTTGTGCAGTAGGACAGTAATGCTTATAGTGTGGGGTTTGTTTGTATGGGTTCTTATGATCAGTGTATTTTAAGGATGACTTTTTTTTTATTTTGCAGTTAGGAAAAATAATAATTCCCCTACCCTTTGGAGTTGGGGGGGAGTGGGACATGGTAACCCCTATGATCTATGTTTAAAAAATTGTGTAGGAGACTTGTATGCAGTCATACATAATTTTGGTTTAAGATATTGTGTTTTTGCTCTGAAAGGGAACTAGTGGAAGTATGCTGGAAATACTTACCTTTCATTTCTTTCATTTTTGTTCTGTATTTTCATTATTCTGTATGATTCAATACTGTTATTATGATTGATTTGGATGCTATAGTAAAAATTCCCCTACTCTTACAGTGGGGTTGGGGGTGGGGTTCTTTCAGTATTAGGATGTTTGCAGTTTTTCATTTGTATCTGGAAGTATAATAGAACATATATGATTGTAATACTTATTTGATTTTTATTTTGCTTTGTATATTAATTTCTCGTGAGTTAACACCGTTATGTATGGACTTGATTTTGAAGTTTTAATAAAAAATTCCCCTACTGTGTGGTAGGGGGAGCTGCTGAACTCATGGCTGCTGCCCCAGAGGTTAGTCATTCTGCTGGTGTACCTCTAGGTGAGCAGATCTCTCTCCCTACAGGTCTAGCTCAGGAGGTCAGTGAAGCTGTGGAAATTATGGAAACTTCAGAGAAAAGCCTTGACATTCAAGGGAATGTGTTTCAACCTGCAGAAAATCCTGAGGAAAAATAGTTGAGAAAGCTGTTTAAGGAAAAACGGTAGATGTTTATGGCAGTTATACAGTCAGACTCAAGGAAAGAAATGGACTCAAACACTGTGAAGGTAAGTCCTGAACAATGTGGTGAACCAGCAGTGGCAATGATAGTAAATCAATCGACTGCTATGTGACCTGAAGACACAGCTGAAAGATATGGTTCACCAGTAAGCTGCACATTGACAACTGGAGTGGGAGTTTCTAACAGGCACTCATACAATGATGATTCACCAGCATCAAAAGGAGCCCCCAACTAGAGATGGGCAAAGTGGCCCCAATTCGCTCTGCAAAGTGATATGTGGAGTGAAGGTGAATTTGCGGACTGCTCCACAACATGAAGTGGAGTACTTCACATTATAATGGGTAACGCAAAGTCCATTGAAAACAATGACTTCATGTTACTCTGCCTTCCCAAACCACTACTCCACCAATTCTAATGGTGAAGCACACTGAAAACAATGTACTGCACCTCACTTTGCCTTGTTTTTAAGCTACAAAGGCGAATTTTGCAGTGATTCATGGGATTTCAGGTCACATGGGCTCTAGATTGCTCTGCACAGCTTCAGTCTGGGGTAGTGTGTGTAGGAAGCTGTAGGAGACAATCTGCTGTGAGAGCTCTCTGTGATTCAAACCTTCTAAAAGCTGTTAAAAAAGCCTTTCTGAGTCTTTTTTTTTTTTTTTTTTGCTGAAACTTTAGTTCATCGATTATGGGAAGCCCTCCTGTGCTCATATCATCGAGTGGTTATTGTTTGTATATGGTTTTTGAATGTTAATGTACAACATTCAGTCTGTGTACTGAGAGACAGTGGAAGTGTGCTTGGGGAAGGGGCGTATCTGTGGTGTAGGTAGATTAACTTGGAGAAAAAGACAGTGCTTTCTGTTTCAGTGATATTTTTCTTCTATAACTGTGTTAATGTACACACAGTAATATTTGCAATAATTCTTGCCATTTTATTGCTGATTGTTGTGGTGCAGCAGTGCATAATTTTAGTTTGTTTAAAATATGTGGTTATATTACTGAAGTTTTCAATTTGCTATGCATTACTTAGTGTGTGTGTGAGTATGTGTGTGACGAGTGTCATCAAATCAGACACCTTTTATTGTGCCACATAATAAATTCAGCAATGTGAACCTGCTATCCGCTGCAGCTGTGTGATTTTTGTACTTCTTTGTGGTATCTTTACTGATACTAGTACTAGTGACTGTTACTGCAGCAGTGCAGTACACTGACCCCCCCCCGTGGTCCGCCCCAACCGGCAAAGGTATTCTTTTCCAGATTTGAATTTCTGATGGTGAGCACTGGTTAGGTGTTGTACCTGTGTGTCTGCATCTCTTCAGTGCGCATCACAATCTTAATCTGTCTGTGCATTTGCATCTCTTTAGGGCCCAATCTTCATCTGTAACTTAAGTCACAGTTGTTTCTTTGGCTTCCCTTCAGAGTACTGGACTGGAGTGGTGCATAATTCTGCATGAACATTGTACTCATTAATATGCATTTTTAAGTCAGGACCATCATCTCGAGTCACTCGTGATACAAATCACGTTCTTCATCATCACAGTCACAAATGCAGTCACAAATCATGATTCACGATCAGGTCATGAATCACAGCATTAATTTTTTTACTAGTTACCTGGATGTATTTTAAGCCTGTTTTGTAGTATCTCTCCAGGTTTCATTACCCCACCATTGTACTCATTGATACAGCCCATCGGGAAGTACAGCCATAGGCATTCGCATTCCCAATACAGTATCATACTGGTTATCTCACACCATCGACACCGAATAATTTTCTTCATTATCACAGTCACAAATGCAGTCACAAATCACGATTCACAATCATGTCAAGAATCACAACATCATTTTTTTTTCTAGTTACTTGAATGTATTGTAAGCCTGTTTTGTAGTATCTATCAAGGCTTCACCACCCCACCATTGTACTCATTGATATATGTTTTTAAGTCTGGGAGTTTTAGCTACAGCTCATTGGGGAAGTACAGCTGTAGGCATTTGCATTCCAAATACAGTTTCATACTGGTTATCTCACACCATCGACACCGAATCACATTCTTCATTATCATGGTCACAAATGCAGTCACAAATCACAATTCATGATCACGACATGAATCACAACATAATTTTTTTTTCTAGTTACTTGGATGTATTGTAAGCCTGTTTTGCAGTATCTCTCCAGACTTTACCATCCCACCATTGTACTCATTAATACATGTTTTTAAGTCGGGGAGTTTTGTGCTGCAGCTCATCGGGGAAGTACAGCCATAGGCATTTGCATTCCTTCCTATACAGCATGTGAGTTACAGAAATATAAGTAGTGAGGTGGGCGAAGTGGCTGAATTAAGCTCCAGTGATTCGCAGATGGCATAGAACCGCTGAGTACCCACAATGTGAAGTGGAGTACTTTGCTTTTATATCGAGGAATGCAAAGTCCATTGAAACCAATGGCTTTGCATTATTCCACCTTCCCCAAACCACTTCTCCACCAATTTTAAGGTGAAGTACACTGAACTCAATGTAATTCGCCTCACTTTGCCTTGTAGTTGAGCTCCAAATGAAATTCTGCAGTGATTCATGGGATTGCAGGTCTCATGGGCTCTAGATTGTTTTGCACAACCTCAGGTCTGGCCTGGGTAGTGTGTGTGTGTGTGTGTGTGTGTGTAGTGGTAGCTGGAGACAGTTTGCTCTCAGAGCTCTGTGATTCAAAACTTCTAAAAGCTGTTTAAAATGCCTTTCTGAGTCATTGTTTGTTTTGCTCAAAATTTACTACATCGATTGTAGGAAACCCTTCTGTGCTCATATCATTGAGTGATTATTGTTGTGTGTGGATCTCGAATGTTAATTTAGAACAGTCAGTCTATGCACTGTGAAGTGTGCTTTGGTGGAGGGGCGTATTTCTGGTTTACCTACATTAACTGGGAGAAAAAGGCAGTCTTTCTGTTTTGGTTATATTTTTCTTGTATAATTGTGTTAATGTACACAGAGTAACATTTTCAGTAATTCTTGACATTTTTTTGCTGATTGTTGTGGTGCAGCAGTGTATAATTTGCCTGTTTAAAACATTTGGTTATATTACTAAAGGTTTACAATTTGCTATGCATAACTTGTAGTGTGTGAGTGTGTGTGCAATGCATGCCATTAAATCAGACACCTTTTATTGTGCCATAGAGTAATTGCAGCAGTGTGAACCTGCTATCCACCACACCTGCATGAATTTTTTATACTGCTTTGTGGTATCTTTACTGGTAGTGGACTGTTACTGCCGTGCACTAATCCCCCAACTGGCAAAATGTATTCCTTTCCAGATTTGGATTTGTGACTTGTGTGCACTAGTTAGGTGTTGTTGTGCCTTTTTGTATGCATCTCTTGAGTGCGCAGCACAATCTCAATCTGTCTGTGTGTTTGCAGTGCACCATTAATTCTGGGAGACTGCATTTCTTGTTACGCTCTCATTTCACTTCGTCAGCACTGGGGAATTTTCTGGACAAAAGACAGTAGCATTTCATCAGCACTGGGGAATTTTCAGGACACAACACTGTAGCATTTTGGGGATGCACATTAATTCTGGTGACTCTGTGTGTGACCACTGCGTGCATGATTGAATGAGACATTAATTCTGGGAGACTTTGCATTTTGTTGTTATGCTCTCATTTCACTTTGTCAGCACTGGGGAGTTTTCTGGACACAAGACAGTAGCACTTTTAGGATGCACATTAATTCTGGTGACTGTGTGGGTGGGGTGCTGCCAATATTGTTGTCACTCCGCCTAATTCTGTGCTTAAAGTGGAATGACACCGCAAAGTAATAATAACAAGGCAAAGTGAGCCTTTCCTATGGGGCACTCCACGTAGCAAAGTGTCAACATGAAGTGGCCACTTGAGTTCACTTCACAGGTGGATTTTAATTTCGCTACATCTCTACCCCCAACCTGTGCATTAGCATCTTCAGCATTAACCTCTTCATTTCCTGAGGCAAGCTTGACAAATGATTTGAAAATGTAAATTGCACTGCCACTTCTCGAACAGCAATCCTGGTTGTAAGTACTGTTTTTTCTTCAAATACAGCTTCAAACACTAGAATGTCAGTGGATTTGCAATTAGGCCTCAGGAAAGGGGAGGGCCGGTCCCTTGGAACAATAAGCTCCCTTCAATGTCAAAACCCTCGTACTTTAGAACTTTCTTTAAGGGATGCTGGCTGGAAAATTACTGAGTCTGGGCAGAGGGTCCCAGACCCAGAACATAGCCCAAAACCGGGCTTACCAGATATGGTGAAAAAAACTTGCTTTCAGAACCACGTGTAGATTCCCCTGCAACAGAATTTATTACAGAATCGGACTTAGATCTACATGCTGAGGACATGCAAATTGCACCTTTAAATGCTGAACATTTGCAAAGATTACAGATACAAACAAGTTCAGAATCAGGGGATGAAGGTCCCAGTAACCAACAAGCTTCATGGGGAGACCGAATGGAAACTAAGCCTGAACCCCAATCATCTACAACACATACAAAAGACCAAGCTAGAATGACTTGGGAAGAATTTAGAAGGAAAGACCATTTCTTTCACCAACCTCCTCCAGCACAATGGAGGAATGCAGTCAGACTGCAGTATTTAGGGGGTTTGGACAATACTCCAGGTAGAATCCATTTGGGGAGAAAGCTGATAAAAGAATCACTGGGTTTCTTTACAAATGAAATCTACGCACTAATTCATGTTTCTGGAGATAGACTTTATGCCATTAGTTTTAAAACTCCCCAAGGTCTAGATAGATTCTGATCAAAATATAACAAATTAAGATACACTGCTTTGTGGTTACTGTTTAGAGCAGTCCCTCTCACCAAGCCTGCTACTAAAAGTGCAGGGGAATTTCCCCGGTGCCCTGGCCAGATTTCCCCCATTTACTAAAAAAATACTACCAACAGCTTAATCTGGTTCAAAGTCACTTTGGCATTCATCTGTATCCCCCTCTCCTGGGTTATGCCTGAAAATAGGCAGAATGTTTCTAATGCACTTACCCGGTCTACAAAAACTAAAAAAAAAAAAAAAAAAGTAACGCTATTATTCAGAAATGAAAATGTTGCTGCATATGATATCACTCACTAAGAGGGGGGGATCTGAAAATTCATCCCAACCAATTATGTCGATAGTTCCTGAGGGAGACACCCCACTCCAAAATTTAGCAAAAGGCAGGAAACAAAGGCATGGGGTAAGAACAAGAAGAAGTGTTAGAACAGAGAAACCTACGTAACACTATAGATATCACAGTATGTCATCCAATCTCAAACTTCAGGTTGCTACTCTAAATGTTAATAGTATTAAAAATCCTATGAGGAGACTGGTAACCTGGGGCCCCGATTCCAGAAGGGCATACACTGGCATAAGGTGAGATACGCCAAACCCCATGGCATATCTAGCTACTTATGCCAGTCAATACACCAGCCCCTATTCCAAGAGGTGGGTTGTGCCTTGACATTTGTGGGCTGTGAGAAATGCAGTTTATGCCAGCACTTACACTGCAGCCTGCAATGCCTGGCACAGCTACAGGTTATGACAGCAACCTAGCCCAGTTCCAGCAGGGCAGCTGTTGTAACCCACAAGTGCAATTCCAGAAGCCACAGTGGCATGGCTAGGTTACGGCAGCTCTGAGCTGCTTTAAGTGGCAACCGACTGTGCCATCCATCGGCTGCTCACCTCCTGGCACCGCAACAATGGTTCGGATGTGTCCCCATGTCCCTTATCATATACTTCTAACCCCGACCCCCTGAAACAGCAGGGACCCTTGGTGTCCATTCTCTGGTGTGCCCCCCTGACACTTGTGGCACCTATTCTGCCCCCCTCCTTGCCCCCTGGTGTGGCTGGTGGTATTCTGGGATGGGGGTGCTTCTGGGGGCCAACTGGTGTTCATCGTGAGTTGCAACCTGTGGCAGATATATGCCATGTGTGGACTACCACCATACTCATGGCTTATATCGCAGGTTGCAATTGCTGGGACCCTGCCGCTTCTGGAATGCAGCATAGGGTCCCGGGTGTAGAGGCAACCAGTGAAACTTGTAACTGTGTGCGGGTTACACCGGCTATCCTGGAATTCAACCCCTTGTCTTTATTGAAGGATTTCAAGTTTTATATTTGTTTTCTACAGCATACCAGGTTAAACACTTCCTCCCTGGTACAAGCAGCCAAGAGGTTGTGGTGCTGGGGTCCCTCCTTTTTTTTTCTTTTGGAACAGACATGTGTGATGTGGTGGGAATATTATTTCTAGGAGACAGGTACAACATCTCTCAGATATTGGAGATTCAGGCAGGATGGGCTCTACTAATAGTTTTTTTTGTTGCTAACACAGCTTGGAGAGCTATAAATATGTATGCCCCCGAAAGAAGAAAGACAGAGTTGATCTGTTTAACAGTATTAAACTTTTTATATTTACTACAAAACATGTACTTTGGGGAGGGGATTTTAATTGTGTTATAGCTAAGCAAGATAGAGGAGGATGAACAGAAAAAGATTTCTGTGACTCAAATTGTTTGAAAAACATAATTTCCACAGTAGGTTTACAAGATACTTTCAGGCTGCTTCACCGTAAGGGTGAACACACTTTTTTTAAAGGTCAGCTATCCACTAGGGTAGATTTTCTTTTTTCCTCCAAAATTGTGAAAGTACATAGTGCTAAACCTTTTCCCATTGAGATGTCAGACCATGTAATTTTGGCAGTAACACTGGGCTTACAAGACAAAGTCTCTCATGGAAAAGGATATTGTGACATCATCTATAGTGCGACCCCTAAGTCCTACCTATCCAAACTGGACAACCTATTCAATGCCTTCTGCTGCTTTGCTCTTAATGCCCCTCCCCTCATGCATCACTGTGAGCTATACCATTCCTTGGCCTTACCCTCCCTTGAAAACTGAGACCTTATTCACTGTGCAAAATTCACCTCCAAGGTCTGGCTAGGCGTCCTCCCTTCCTACCTCTCCTCCTTGCTCGATCCTACCCCCCCATTCCCTCAAATCAGCTGACTCCCAACTACTTGTCATCCATTGGTGTAAGTCCACCACTGGCCAAGCAGCTTTCTCTCACCATTTCCCCAAAATCTAGAATGAACTGCCCCCACAAATCCGGCATTCCTCCTCTGTAAATTCCCTCTCCTTTGCCCTTACTAACTACTTCATGGTAAACTGCTCTTGCCTTTAACCCCTGACTGCCTCTACTTCTCCCCTCCCAGGTAACCTGTGGCTTAGCAACTGCTTGGAAGCTAGACTATTCCTAGCTAAACACACGCACTTGCCATTTAGGCACTTAATTGTCCTCATAATTGTCTACGTTTTTGTCTTCTCCGCTCTTAGTACTGCTTGTTGAGAGTCCATACCTATAATTTCAAAATCTGTGAACCCTCAAGTGTATTTTATATGCTATCTACAAATGTCACTGTATTAACATGTATCCTGTATCCTCTGTACCCCTCCACCCCCCAGGTGGCACCGGGAGATGATCATCTTTTTGCTCAGTGTGCCTTTCCTGGTGAAACAATTTCAATAAATAAATGAATTTAATAACAACTTATTAGAAGACCAACACATTATTTCCCAAATCCAAATCCAGAAACAAATGATTTGATACCTTTTATTGGACCAACATGGATGTTACAGAAAAGAACAAAGTGCTTCTGTAACATCCATGTTGGTCCAATAAAAGGTATCAAATCATTTGTTTCTGGATCTGTTTTATAAAAGGACCAATACGGCACCTACAACATTTTTTTCCCAAATCCAAGAATTCCTGAAGGCAAGAATGACCAGAGCAGGAATGGTGGAGGATCTCAGTACATGGTGGGCTGACACAAAAAAATAGTTAAAAAATACCTTGATTCAGATAACATTGTTAAGAAGCACTAAACAAAATAAAAATATCTAACACTGAGAACCCAGTTAGCTAAACTGTGTTCTAATGTAAACACACAACAAGTTAATCTGACTCCCAATTAAATAACATAAAGCAGCAAATGGAAAGCATGCAATATTTTAGGGCCTCTACCATGTTAATGGAACATAGAATTTGCTCACCAAGAAAATCTAGTTTTGGAGATGCTTTTGAAAGTTGTAATTCTAGGGTGTAAGCAAAAAGACCAAAAGAGCATCAGGATAAGTGTGGAAATACTGTGGTGCTCAAAATACTGAAAACTGCCAGAAACACGTAAAAAATACTGAGCACCCACAGACAGAGACAACACTGAAATGGTATTAAAAAAAAATATTACCATGCATTTTAAACAAAAGTGCAGGAAATTACCATTACTGGTGAAGCAGATGGCAAAACCCTTCAGAAGCCACTATAGCTAGCAAGACTGAACGTTTTCATGTGGATACTCCAGGCTTCTTCAGAGTAATGAAGTTAAGTGCTGAACCACATTAAATAAAGTGCACGTGCCACATTCAAAATATCCAATCCCATCTTAATAATGAATGACATCAGACATGATGTCATCTTGACGAATGTAAACAAAAGTTTTTACAAGCCAATTCTGCTTTAGGTCCAAAATATATTGTATTATCCATATATGTAAAAATAATATATATATGTGTGTGTATATATATATATATATACACACACACACACACATTAGTCCCTATAAATTACATCATTTCAAAGGGAAACAATATACTAAGGCCAAATACTATATACAGACATAATATATATAAGGCTTGCTTAGAAAAATACTTTTTTTCTCCTGTCTTTTTCATATTGTTTTCTCCTTCATCAGGTACACACTTAAACTCACAACAACACATTAGGGGGCCCTAAATAAAAAACAATTTATGCCAAAACAAATTTCACAATACTTTTTGAGTTTTACAATTTGGTCAGAAAGGCAGCCAGATCTATATTCTCATTCATACCCCACTTTCCCCTTGCTTCCTATGTGTACATCCAGCAGCTCTCTCTTCTGCCTATCATTTTTTGCAAATCTCCACCCCTTAGATTTGTTGTTACTTTCTTAATACCTACAAGATCTATTTTATGAGTGATATCTGGTAAACTTTTAATGTGTTTTACTATCGCATACAACATATCAGAGTGCCTAATAGCACAAACATGTTCACCTATTCGTTCCCTAATCTGTCTTGTGGAGAGGCCCACATAAATCATGCCACAACTTCAAATTAGTACGTAAACCCCACCTTCAGTGGCACAGTTAATGAAAGACCTTATTTCATATTGTTTGCCAGTTTTAGGATGTACAAAATATTTATCCTGTTTTACATAGGGATAATATTTGCACTTGCCACATCTGTAAGTCACAATGGGGGTAACCACTGAATCTGTTCTGGTTTACTAACAGGAAGTGCAATATGTACTACCATGTCAGAGATAGTATTGGTTTTCCTGAAGACAATTCTGGGGCCATTCTTAACAGTCTTTTAATTTGGATTCAAAGTTCAAAATGGGCCAATTGTATATTAATTATTTCCCTGATTTTGTTGTGTCTGACGGAGAATGTGGCAATAAAGGGACAATCAAACACCTGTTCTGTCCATTTTCCTTGGTTATGTGCAGTTTTAGGTGTCAATATTTGAGAATGCTCCACATTGCTGACAGCTTCAATAGCAGCACAAATACTTATGTTACTGTAACCCCTCTCTTTAAAACGTATTGTCTGGTCACTTTGTTTTTTTACAAATTCAGTATTCTCCACTCAGTTCCTATAGGTTCTAATTAACTGCCTCGCAGGTACATTTATTTGTTTATTGTTTTATTTATTTATTTATTTGTTTGTTTATGAGTTTAACCAGGAAGGCATACTGAACAGGGTTGCTTGATTCCAGATGCAACCTGGGGGTCAAGACCCAAGACAATGGTACATAGGTTAGGTACAGAGTTAACAAATAGAATAATAGATAGGTTCCAGTGAATTACAAGGCTGTAATTCCATTGAGAGGTTCTGGGGACATAGGTAACCTCGAGGCAAAGCTCAGAGGTTCCTATGTCCCAGAACTCGAAGGATACAGCTGAGTGATTCACTGGAACCTGACTTTATTTTGACTAAATGGATGCGAGATGCTGACGAGGTCTTACCTCTGGATTCCTTGTGGGACGGTTCCCCTCTTCCCATGTGCAGTCCTGCTTCTCTCTCTCAGGAATAAAAAGAAAAGAAACAAAAAAAACTATGCTTTGGACACTAGCAAGGTTGGTGATCCCAACGATAGTATTACAAGGACTGGAAGTATAGTATTATTGGACCGGAAGTATAGTATTACGAGGACTGGAAGTAAAGTATTACGGCACTGACTAAGGTATTACAGGGTTTTTTTTTGTATGCTTTTTTGGGGGTATTATTTTTAAAATCCATATATTACAACACAGTAAATGTCCATCTGCTATATAGACGATCAGCAGTTAGATACAGACAGTCAAAATATAGATACAGCAACATTTTAGATGGTTGCAACTGAGCAGCCGAAGGTGAAGTGGAGGTGAGTAGGCGACTGCCATGGCTGGGGTTGGGTGAGTGCCTTATATCAGCTGGCAGGGCATTCCATAATCTGTGGGATGCGGAAGTTGAATGTGGCCTGACCTTTGGTTGTGCACATAAAGGGGATGTGGAGGAGCCTGGGGTCATTGCTTCTGAATGAGTAAGTGGGAGGGGTTGTTGTGAGAGGGTAGAGGCCAGGTAGGGGGATAGGGAATGAGACCAGTATTTGGCTACTAACCTAGCACTGTGGGTTAGTTTTTGGTCTTGGAGGGATGGCAGGGCTAGGGAGATATATAAGGTGCAGTGGTGGGTTGTTTGTGGACAGTCGAGGATAAACCGACAATAAGAGCGGAAAAGGGTTCAAGACTGGCCACGGCAGAGGAGGGAGCGATAGTATAGACTATATCACCATAGTCGAGTACTGAGAGGATCATCTTTTGGACAACAGCATTCCTAGCTGGCAGAGGGAGGCAGCTTTTGTTCCTGTATAGGGCGCCAAGTTTAGGGAGAAGTTTCTTGTGTATGGAGTTGATATGCATGGCAAAATCAAGGTGTGAGTCAAGCCAGACACCTAAATATCTGAAGCTGGTGCATTGTTCCAGGAGGGTCCCATCCAGGGTTTTGAAGGGGTGGCAGGGGGCTTGGCGGAGAGTCTTTGCTGAGAGCCAAAGGTTAGTGACATTGTTTTTTTTAGAGTTTGGGAATAGTTGGTTTGCCCTGAACCATTCCTGGATGGAGCTGAAATCCTGCTGAAAGAGGTTTGCTACAGTACTTATGGAAGGAGCCTGTGGCATACAGTACTGTGTCGTCCACATACATTTGTATGGATGCGAAGAAACAGGATGATGGGAGGTTGTTTAGGAATATGGAGAAGGGCAGTGGGCCCAAGACTGACCCTTGGGGGATGCCGGCGGTAAATGGGAGGAGGTTAGAGACATGTGAGGTGACTTTTACAGCCTCATATCTGCCTACCAGGTAGTCATGGAACCATGTGGTGGCTGGTTTGGAGAGCCAGCTTCAGTTAGTTTAGAAAGGAGCAGAGTATGTGAGATGGTGTCGAAAGCCTTGGCTAAGTCTATAAAGATGGCAGAGGTGATGTTCTCTTTGTCCATGCCGGTGAGTATGTTGCCAGTGACTCATAGCAGGGAGGTGATGGTTGAGTGAGATTTGCAAAAGCCGGATTGGAAGGGAGTGAAGAGGAAGGAGGCGTCCAGATGGGGAGAGAGTTGGGTGAGGACAAGATGTTCCTGCATTTTTGAAAGAATTGGGAGTAGGGAGATGGGGCGGTAGATGCCTGGGGAGGAGGGGTCGCCCCTTTTCAGTAGGGGAATGATGGTAGCCAGCTTCCATTCAGAGGGAAGCTTGCCCAACGTGAAGGAGAGGTTGAATAGTGTGGCAAGAGGGGCGGCTATGGCTGGGGCAGACAAGTATAACATCTTGGCATCCAGGGACATGGGGCACTTGCCTTTGTTGGGGTTCAGGGAGCGTAGAGATTTGAGAACTTAGGTTTGGGATACAGGGCAGAAGGAGAACTGTGAGGCAGGTGGGGTGTGCTTGGTTGGGGGTGGGACTCTTGGGGGGTGGACACTGGAGGATGATAGAAGTGAGTCAGTGCAAATGGAAGTAGGTATTGAAGGCTGCAGCTACCTTGCAGGGATCGGTGATGTAGGAGCCCTGAACTGATAGTGTTGGAGGTGGAGGTTGAGTGGGTGGGGGGGGAACCAGGATTTGAATGATTTCCAGAAGTTTGTCAGGTGGTTTATGTTTGTGCTAAAAGCCAATAAAAAACAGTTATTTTTTGCCTGGCAGATGAGGTTAGTTTAGGAGCTGCAGAGGGCTCTCTATGTTTGGAAGGATGCCTGTGTGCCCAGTTTCTTGTGGGCTTTCCATGCATGATCCCTGGAGTCACATTTGCTGGTGATATCAGTGGTGATCCAGGGAAGGTGGGCACCTCTGACTCTTTTTGTGTGCAGGGGGGCATGTTTGTCCCAGACTTTAAGAAATTTGGCCTTGAAGGTTTTGAGTGCAACGTCAATAGATGTGGCCACTGGGATGAAGGACCAGTCTATTTGGCCTAAGTCTAGCATGAGCGATGCTAGGTCCAGGGAATAATATGACCTTGTGTGCAGTGTCTTTGGGGGGGAGCTGTGGGTCTGTGAGCTTTCCTGATCAGGAAAATCATGTGGAGGTCACTTAGGGAGTCAGGGAGCAGACCCGCACATAGGATCCTGTGGGGGTGGGAGGAGAGACCTCAGTCCAGTAGTGAATGGTTGTGCATTTTGTGGTTTAGCCTGGTGGGGTCTTGTATCAGTTGTGTGAGGTTTAGAGTCTTGATCTTGGTTTTAAGGTGGGCCTTGTCTAAGACAAGCCAATTGTGGTCATAGCCTCCAATGGCATGGAGCTCGCCTCCTATAGATAAGGTCTTCAGGGTGGCCAGGTGTGTAATGATGTCCATTGGGGAGGTGCCGGGAGGGCAGTAGGTTCCTGCAACATACACTGGGGAGGTGCATGGGAGTGATAGTTTGATTAGGAGAGAGAGTCTATGTGGGCTGAAAGTGAGGGAATTTGCACCATAGTAAACCGCAGGCTAGTGGAGATGTACTGTACATGGCAGTTTCTCCTCCTTTCTTTTTCCCTAGCCTATCATGCCTAATGATTCTGTATCCAGGTATGGATACTTCAGCATCGGTATGCTGGGGTTTTAGCAATGTTTCGGAGATGATGAGAATATCAGGGCGGTGGGTTAGGGCAATTGGTTGTAGCAGAGAAATTTTATTTATTAAGCTGCAGCTGTTGAGGTGCAGGAGCCTGTGACCTTGGGGAAGGAAAATGGGGTGTGGGTATTTGTGGTGGTGGGTCCTGGGTTAGGCTGGATATCCCTGATAGAAGGAGTAGCTGTGTGATTAGCTGCTTGGTTTTAAGCCAGAGGTATGTAGTGCTGGAGGTATGTGTGTTATCTGTAGCTATATGTGGTGGACGGCAGAAGGTTGTGGTGTGGAGGATAGAATGACCTGGGAGAAAGGATGGGGGCAGGATGGTAGCACTAATGGACCAGTTGTGAATGTTTGCCAGGGCATGGGCATGTAAGAGGTGAGGGGCAGCATAGTTGTGCTGGGGGTCGAGGCATGGTGTCAAAGGAGGGGGTTCCCTGTTTGGGAGGTATGCTGGGGTAGAAATGACAGTGGAGCCAGTGAGATAAGTAGCAGGGGTAGAAAGTGCATCATCTTAGCCAGAAGTAGTGGAAAAATGTTTTGTCCGGGGGGTAGTGGCCTCTAGTGTTAGCAGCTGATAAGCTGCAAATGGGAGAGTGAGCTGATAGGTTTTTGTAGTCAAGTGGTGAGTACTATAAAGCTAGGAGCTCACCAAGGGCAGTGGTGGGAGTGATGGGGCCAGTAACACAGTTGAATAAAAAGGTCTTTCGTGGAAGACCGGAGCCCTTGCAAGCACTATTGTTCAGTTTAAACTGAATGGCGCCAAAACCATACTCCAATTTCAACGGCGGGTGTCTGTACCTGCTTTGGGGGGGGGCTCCACTCTGTGGCTGCTTGCTGAGGAGGGCTGAAATTCACCTTGGAGTCCTCACGACCCAAGTACCGACTGCAGAGAAAGGAGAAGAAAATTTATGGTGAGCAGAGAGGGAGGAGCAAATCATGAGCAGCTAAGTACTTTCTGATATGCACAATTTATTCAGCAGTTTAAACCAGGGAACAGCAAGCTGTTTTCTGGGGAATTTGATATCGACAGAGGCGCAGTTTCCAACAGTTTAGTAATTCTAAAAACAGCTCTAATCTATGGGTGCAGCATGTTGTAACAGGGTACAGCAAGACTTTTTTTTTTTTAGGGGAATTAATTTAGTCAAGAATGCATTTTAAAAGCCCGGATAACACTTAAGGCACCAAGGGGAAATTACAGTGCTACTTGCAAGCTGTTGAAAGGGGGAATTATTTTAGACAAAAATGCAGTTTATCAGAACGGATTTCACTTAAGTCACCCTGGAAATGACATTACAACACTGTGGCAATTCAAATAATTTTAGCCTACAAAAACTATCAGTACATGTCTGCCAACATATAAGGCAGATGCACAGTTGAACAAAAAGGTCTCTCATGGAAGGCCGGAGTCCTTGCAAGCACTATTGTTCAGTTCAAACTGAATGTTACCAAAACCACCTCCGATTTCATGGCCAGGTATCCCGTACACACTTGAGGGTGCTTCCCACTCTCTTGACTGCTGGCTGGGAGGGCTGAAATTCACCTTGGAGCCCTCATGACCTGAGTCCTGACTGCTTGAGAGGCTTCCACTCTGCGGCTGCTGGCTGGGAGGCTGAAATTCACCTTGGAGCCCTCACGACCTGAGTCCTGACTGCTTCAGGGGGGGGCTTCCACTCTGTGGCTGCTGGCTGGGGAGGGCTGAATTTCACCTTGGAGTCCTAGCGACCCAAGTCCTGACTACTTCAGGGGGGAGCTTCCACTCTGCTGCTACTGGCTGGGGAGGGCTGAAATTCACATATAAGACAGAAGCACAGTTGAACAAAAAGGTCTCTCGTGGAAGGCTGGAGTCCTTGCAAGCACTATTGTTCAGTTCAAACTGAATGGTGCCAAAACCACACTCCAATTTCAGCGGCAGGTATCTGTACCTGCTTCGGGGGGGTGCTTCCACTCTGCGGCTGCTGGCTGGGGAGGGCTGAAATTCACCTTGGAGCCCTCACAACCTGAGTCCTGACTGCTTCGGGGGGGGGCTTCCACTCTGCAGCTGCTGGCTGGGGAGGGCTGAATTTCACCTTGGAGCCCTAGCGACCCAAGTCCCAACTGCTTCAGGGGGGAGCTTCCACTCTGCTGATACTGGCTGGGGAGGGCTGAAATTCACCTTGGAGCCCTTGTGACCCGTGTCCTGACTGCTTTGGGGGGGCTTCCACTCTGTGGCTGCTGGCTGGGGAGGGCTGAAATTCACCTGGGAGCCCTCACGACCCGAGTCCTGTACATTGAATTTAACATGATACGGATGACAGCTGTCAAACTGTAAAATACTATTTCTATCTGTGTCTTTCTGAAACAGGGTTGTACAAACTTTCCCTGTAGATTTCTGATAAATCTTGAGGTCTAAAAAGGTAATTTCACTGCTATTGATAGTAAATTTGAACCTAAGATGTTAATTTGTCCATTCCAACCAACTTATGAACTCAACAAACTCCAATTCACTTCCCCACCAGATCACCAAAATATAATCAATATATTTTTTTATTTATTTAGGGCCCCCTCATGTGTTATGAGTTTAATTGTGTACCTGATAAAGGAAAAAACAATATGAAAAAGAAGGGAGAAAAAAAAAGAACACAAAAGAAAAAACTTATTTTTCTATACAAGCCTTATATATTATGCCTTTATAAATATAGTATTTGGCCTTAGTATATTGCTGACCTTTGAAATTATGTAATTTATAGGGACTAATGTGTTTCTATACATATTGTTATTTTTACATATATGGATAATACGATATATTTAGGACCTAAAACAGAATTGGCTTGTAAAAACTTTTGTTTACATTCATCAAGATGACATCATGTCTGATGTCATTCATGATTAAGATGGGATTGGATATTTTGAATGTGGCTTGTGCACTTTAACTATTTAATGTGGTTCAGCACTTAACTCCATTACTCTGAAGAAGCCTGGTGTATCCAGGAGAAAACATTCAGTTTTGCTAGCTATAGTGGCTTCCGACAGTTTTTGCCATCTGCTTCACTAGTGATGGTAATTTCCTGCACTTTTGTTTAAAATAAATTGCAGTATTTTTTTAACACCATTTCAGTGTTGTCTCTATTTGTGGGTGCTCAGTATTTTTTATGTGTTCCTGGCTAATTCTAAGGTGGACGCTAAAACAATACCTTCAGTTGAAACAAGGGAAGGTCAAGTGCTCACATCAACGTTAGATATAATAGCATAAATTACTGTAATTCCTACTTAAAAGAGATGTATACTGCACCACAAAAACAGGAGAGTACAATAACTATCTTTCTGTACTTCATACAGAAACCTGAACCACCTTCTGAGATAACACAAAAACTAATTAAGCCAGTAACTAAGGCAGAAATTGAACAAGCCATAGAAATTTAAAAAACACCACAGCACCAGGCCTAGACAGGCTAACACCTGAGTTTTATAAAATGTTCAGTAAGGAATTAGTGGAAATCTTAGCAGTAGTCTTTACTTGGATACTACTAACAAATAAAATTGATTTTCACATATGCATAGCTCTACAGATCTTTTTATACAAAACAAAAATAATCGGAGTGACCTGAGTAATTGGAGTCCCCTCAGTCTACCCAACATTGATTTAAAAATTCTGATGAAGATCTTAGTTATGGGACGCACTACTGTAGCACCACACCTCATATCAATTTCACAAACCTGCTCAGTACCAGCAAGTACTATTACGGACAATCTGTTATTAATAAGAGAACATGTGGAACAGGGTAAGGAGTATGAAACTTCAGATTATATTCTGTCATTGGACCAGGAAAAGGCTTTTGACAAAGTCCCACATCAATTCATAAAACAAGTGTTAATTTCATATGGGATACCACAAGAATTCTGTACTTGGATATTCACTATCTATAAAGCAGCAACAGCCATTCCCTTAGTTAAAGGACATTTAGGTTTGTTTGTACAAATAAATAGAGGAGTATGGCAGACCTGCCCTTTGAGTCCACTATTGTATGTATTCTGTTTGGACCCCTTATTGAGAATATTGCAGCAAGATGAAAACATTAAAGGTATTAGCCCTAAAGATAGTACACTAGAAATAAAAACAGCAGCTTATGCCGATGACATCTGTATATTTCTATCAGACAAAGCATTAGGGGATCAGGCTATGGCTAGAATAAACAGTACTCAGAGATAACAGGGGCAAATATTAATAAAACTATGATTATTACGTATCCTTTAAGTATGTCTATGACTCCATTGGATACCTTGCAGGGTATTCAAGTATCTGCTGAACCTTTCAAAGCACTAGGTATCACTTTTGGGAGAGGTGACAATAGTCAGGTAGATTGGGAGGAGAAACTGGAACAGACGAAAAAGTAAGTATTTGGAAAACATGGCAACAAACAAAGAAAGAGAAATTGTTGGTGATAAAAACATTTTTGTTACCAATTTTTACTTATTTAAACGTAGTGTACCCCATTCCAATAGCTTTTGAAACAATCCTTTTAAGTTTGATATTTCATGTAATCTGGGGCAGCCGGTTAAACCCCATTAAGAGGAATGTTTTATATCTACCAGTACAGAATGGAGGCCTAAATCTGATTAGCCTAATATCTTTTTTTATGGCATATTTTTTTATAAAAATATAGTGGATCCCACAAAGCCTTATGCAGCCTTATGGACACTCTTTGTAGCTAATTGGATGACACTCTTTATTTTAGTATGGGCTGGCCCCACTGGGTTGAAACCATCTTTTAGGAAATGCCCAATATTTTCTATACCAGTAATAGCCACACTTAGAAAATGGAAACTGGATCAGAACAAATAGTGGGAAGGCCCAGAAAACAAACTTACTATATTATTCAAGATCTGTTTTTTAATATAACTCTGATTTTTAAAGGAGTGTTGGAAGAACATTATGGGAAAGTATTGCAAACTTTACAAGACACCAAGACTCCCCCTAGAATGTGGTATGTGGTTTGGTTGTGCAGTCATAGCAGATTAAATATTAAGGGGAATGGAAAACACAAAAGCCAAGCAGAAAGAATTTGTCCTAGATAGTCTTGCATAGTTATAGAAGAGACAATGGAATACTTTCTGATGTCATGCTCTTTTGCTCATACATTTTGGCAATCACTGGCACAACGATGGGGAACTAGAAAGTGGCAGGAAGTAACATACAAAGAATTAGTTGGAGGATTTTCTTTGCAACAATTACATATCACAAGTGAAACAATAAGGTTGATATTTACTTGTATTAAATTCATACTATGGCAAACTCATTGTAAATTTATTTTACAACAACTGTATGTGGATCCTGGACAGGTGATTCTGACATTAGAGCATGAGCTACATAGGCTATGTTTAGCTGACAAACAAATTTTGTCTAAAAATGCATGGATTAGTAGATGGAAAAATGTACCTGTTTTGAAGGATAAAATTGGTTGATTGCATATATATAAGAGAGTAATATGGAATAATATTGGGGAAGGTGTTTGTTTAAAGGACATGTATTTCTTTTGTTGTTTTTGTTGCTCTCAGCTTTTGTATTGTGGAATGGATTTTGATATCTATATTTAATAGAAAAAATTCCCCTACCTTCCTATAGGAGGTGCTGTTGCACCGCAGGAAGCATGGAGAATCCCAGTCAGGATCAAACCATGACAAGGGAAGGTTGTACAGCAGGAGCTATGGAGTCACTAAAAGTGTATGGCACAGAGTATTTGGAGAAAGAAAATGAAAATGGTGAAGGGATGGAAATCGAGCAGTCTGAAGTTGGCACAAATGTCGATAATATTTCATCTTATGAACAACCTTTGATAAGCGAGGATACGGACACTATATTGGAGGAAGACCATTCAAAAGCAGAATTAGAGAAAAAGAAAATGCAACTCTTGGAAATGATGTTGGCAGCAGAACTGGAGTATAAAATAAATAGATCTAAACTAGAGAAAGAAATGATGAAAGAGAAGCAGTCAGTGGCGAGCCTGATGCAGGGGAATAGTAAGCGCTTACCTATGGGGACACTAGGGATAGGTGCTCCATTTTGCAGCTTTATCTACACCTGGTATGCAAATGGATGATTTGGGTCTTCCAGATGATAGCATTGACTTCAGTGGCACCCATCAGATTGGACACCAGGAGCAGCTTTAAAGCAAGCGGGATGGCTGTTTAAAAACAATCAGTGGGTTCCTGACCTGGCTATCCCCATCCCAGGATGACCAAAGTAAACAACAGCAGAAACACTGCAGACAGCACTAGAGGCTAGGGCCATGATACAGCCTCAAAATGACAAGAACCAGGATGACACAAAAGTGACAGCTGCAGCTGTGTGAACTGAAGGAGAGGCACAAGAGAAAGATACTGCACCAGACACTAACCTCCCTGTGGGGACAGGGCCTGCACCAGACTCCTCCAGAAGAACTTCTTTGGCTTTGTCTGTCTTGTACCACTCCTTTGATCTTGGGTGAGAAGAGGTGAAGACGGACACACAAATATCAGGTACAATTTCTTCTGTTAAAACAAATGAGGCAAACAGAGAAGGGGGTGGAATTAGATGCACAAGACATTGCTCAGAGTAAAAAAAAATCTTATGCAGGATTATTACAGAAACCTGTGGATGCAGCCAAACGAAGGTTTGTGGTCCACCTCAGATACAAAGATAGACACTGGGTTGGAACATATTTACTAAAGGAGTCTTTTGGTTTTACACCCGCAGAAGTATATGTCTTTATCCACCAGGGGATAGCTGTTATGATATTAGCTTCTGTACAGTAGCATCGCTTGACAAATTTTTGAGACTACATTATGAAATAAAAAACACTGAAATATGGAAAGATTTCATGGCAATTCCCATTTCAAAACCCACTATTAAGACTGTAACTATTATTTTCCGTAATAAAGGAGTCAATATCAACTATGTGATCTTTGGCTGGAAAAACGCTGCACCATCTTTGGAAGACCCAAACCAATTATGGATGACAATGGTCTTTGAACCACAGGGTGAATGTTCCATGTACAATTAAATCAAATGGGTCTGGGTATCCAATATTTATCCAAATCCTTTTTCATGGGAAGGGACAGGGGAATTCTTTTGTATTCCAGAAAGCCCAAAAGTTGTTACAGATGTGGATCCTTGATGCATCTGAATACAGACTGTGACAAAATCAAATATTTCCAATGTGGGGTGCTGGGTCATACTGTAGCCCAATGCTTGCTCCCCTCATATGTAATGTATGTGGCAATGACAAGCACACTTTCAGTTGATGCCCATGGGTAGCCCACAATTCAGAGGATAGTACATAGAAGGATCATTATTTACATCTCACAAAAAATCCTTTAGATAATCAGATGGTGAACACACAAGACATACCTCTCCTATAAGATGGAGAGGCAGAGGAAGGAGTGGAGACATGATGGCTATCAATAGAATGGATGGACTTTGGCCTCAAAGCCCAGTGCCTAGTAATCCTTTTGGGCAGAATTTACATGGTAACACTGTGACAGAAGAGGTAGTGCAATGTAGATGTAGGATGGACATCTTGAGATTCCACTCATAAGGCTGGCAAGCTTCAATGTGAATAGTATTAAATTTGCCACGAAACAGACTGCCATGTTCTCAATATTATAACAATTATTGTTTGATGCTTTTTGCTTACAGGATACCCATTTGCATACTGCCAATGAAATGCAACTGGCCACTAGACAGTGTCACTGGGGGACCTCATACTGGTCAACTGGGGTGGAAGCTTGCTGCAGGATGTGTTTTTGTTTTAAGACCCCAAATGTGGTAGCCCATAGAACTTCAGAGACAGACGCTGGTGAGGCCCTGGTAATGGATGTAATGGTGAAAGATCTGCCATACATGATCATAAATATACTGTATATGGGCCCCAGACAAAGGCTACAAGGATTGGACTTCTGACAAAAGTTCAGTTGTTCCTTTGTACTAGGAGACAGATTTTTCTAGGAGGGGATTTTAACATTAATTTGAAACCCCAGGGTAAAGCTCCAATGCAGCAAAAGGTTTATTGTGATAAATCATTTTTACAAAAAAATATTACAACAGGCAGGCCTAACAGATGCACATAGTGTAAAAGGGAACACACATGCACTTACCTTTTACAAAGGGGCATTATCGTCCCGAATAGATTTTGTATTTGTAAAAAAAATAATTACCAGTAATTTCCACAGCAAATTTGCCAATTGAAGCCTTGGATCACACATTGGTGGGGGTCAGTGTGTTATCTATACAGCCAAGGTATGCCGGTCAGGGTTTCTGGAGGATGAACATCAAATTACTATCAGATCCCATTACAAAACAGGAACTGTCACAAGAAAGTGCAAGCTAGGATATCTGCTTTGTGCCTTTATGATACTATCAGTCGGTAGTGGGGAGATATGAAACTTTAACAGTTTTTTCCAACAGAAAGCTCTAGTACAAACAAGGACAGCATATCGACAGTATAGGGATCTCCGGAATGAATTACAGTTATTGATTTCTAAACAAAATACATTACATGTTAACAGAGGAGATACAGTTGGTTACAAATAAGGTGATTCAGTATTGGTACAATAGGTTAAAATTGGTAGAGAAGGAACAAGCATTTGGGACACAGGGGAAGAAGAAACATACCAACCCCTTTCTGGACTATGAAAATAGGATTTAAAAGAAAAAAAATTGTTCAGTTAACTTCTCCACAAGGTGAGGTATTCACAGATAATTCGGGACTTATGGGTTTTCAGGAATCTCATATAATACAAACTTTTAGAACACCAACACTAGAATCACAGTTTAAGTCACAATTATTACAAGCAGATAACCTACCATTGTTGAATTCCTCCCAATCATCTCAATTGATGGCTCCTTTTGTAGCAGCAGGATTGCAAGTCGTGATTCAGGATTTACAAAATGAGGTATCACCGGGATCGGATGGACTACTAGGATAACTTTACAAAGTATCGTGGGAGCTTACGTCACAGGAATTATTATCACTATATAATTCATTTGTAACAGAATATATTTTACCTACACAGATGTATGAGGGTCTCATGATTTTTTTTGTATAAGGCAGGTGCATAGTCAGATATAAATAACTGGTGCCCTATCACTTTATTAAACACCAACTTTAAGATTTTCTCTAAGTTATTAGAAAATAGATTGGCAAAATTATTGGGGGGGCCTTATTCATTCATGTCAATTTAGCTCAATCCCAGGGAAAAAGATCATGGATGCCCTGATCTTAATAAGAGAAATAACATTGACAGAGGGAAGGGTGAGGACCAAGGAGCTGTCACAGGGGATTGTCATTAGTTTAGATCAAGCAGAGCTGTTCAATACAGTCTTGCACAAATTTTTGTGGCAAGGTCTAAGCTCTTACAGGATATCAGTAGAGTTTATACATTGGAGACAAATGTGCTTCAGATTGGCATAGGTGAGGCCATATGAAAATGGTAGGATGGGTGCTAGATGTAACACTGAGAGAGGAGTTCAACAAGGCCGCTCTTTGAGCCCGATGCTCTACATTTTAATCCTAGATCCAATATTATGGATTATACAAAGTTCCTCCCTGATTACTTGGATTAGATAAACTATGGCTTCAGAAGTAAAACATAAAGCCTATGAAGATGATCTAAGTTTTTCAGCAAAAGAGGGAACGCCAGTACATAAGGCATGTATAATTTTAAATGCATTGTTTAAAGAGATGGAAGCACAATTAAATATGAAAAAAAATGCTTTAGCATTTAAGGTACAGAGATGGCAAGAATGTGGATCTGCACAAAACCATGAAAAATATTAGGAGTGTACTTTGGTGAGAGTGATATGGCCCAGTATAACCAGGAACAAAGATTGAGAAAAGAAAAAGAGAAGGGAACTCGCTGGAACTCTTGAAGGACAAGTAAGCAAAAGAGAATTTACATGATGAGGACCTTTTTGATACCAATATTTTTATATTTAAGTTATATATTCCCCATACCAAAAGCCTTAGAAATTAGTGTAATGGGGTGCTTCTTTTCTTGCTTTTGGGGCAGTAGGCTGAACCCAGTTATATCAAATGTATTATATAAAAGATTTAAGAATGGGGGAGTAAATATGCCAAACCCTATATTATTCTTTTTCATGTCCGTATGCAAATATCGTTCCAGTTATGAAAAGTAGTAATTTAATTTTGATATGATGGAGTACTCTTTCGATAACCGTTATCCTGACAGAGTGGTGGAAAGCATTTTTCAGCATAAAAATAAATGCTCCCCTAGGCTCTCTGTATTTTGGGAAGGGGTTTTTGAAAACATAAAAAAATGGAAAATTGATTACATTACAGTATTAAAATTTCCAAGTAAATTATTATATGCAGATATAATAATGGTGGGTTGGGGTGTTTTTCAGAGCACCCATTCTCTCAGTTCTCTAAGGCACATCAGGACTGCATTTCAGCTTTATTACTGGATGATAGGATCCCATAAAAAATGTGGGATGTAGTTTGGTTAGGGGTCCATGGTAGGATAAACGTAAAAGGCGATCAGAAATACAAACAGCTTCAAGAGAGATATTGCCCTAGAATAGGATGCAGTGTTCAAATTGTAATAATGGATCATTTATTTATTTTATTTATTTAAAATTGGTGTCCAGGAAAGGCACAATGAGCTAAGGCTCATTTCAAGGTGTGACCCAGGTACAAGATGTACACTGAGGGCTAAACAGAGAAAAATACAAGAAGTTCTAGTTACAGACATAAGGTACAACAGCAGAGTGCATGACAGTTCCAGTTACAGATGTAAGGTACAATAGCAGTGTGCAAGACAGTGCAGTTAATTGCATCATCTGGGTCTTTCATGTCTAGCTGAGTTGCTTAATCACCATAAGTAAGTACAGTAAATCAACATAAAACTGGAGGTTGTATATTCGGCTTTGGGCTGGAAACATGATGTAGTGGACTAGTACCAGGACAGGACTATGGGTACTCAGAGAAACAAAAGGTGAGGCTGTCTGTAGCAGATTACCAAGTGGGCCAGCCAAAGGAGGCTAGACCTGATTCAGGGAGGGACCTAGTGAGCAACTGGGGCAAGAGGGGGTGGGGAAGAGCCTGAGTAGTAGTTTAACAGCTGCTAGGGAGGGGGCCTGCTGGATGTCAGGGGGAGATTGCTCCAGAGGAGAGGGAGATGGTAGGAAAAGGCTGCCTGCCTCGAGGTGGTGAGGGGCCATGTGAGTTGAAAAGTGCAAGTGCCTCTGTGGCGGAATGGATAGCCAGAGTAGCTGGTTGGTGAGAGGCGGGTGGAGAGGTAGGGAGGTAGGGAACCTAGCCAGTATTTAGCCAACAGGGAGGCACTGTGGATAGCCCTCCTGTGCAAGACTGGGGTCAAGGATTGAGAAGAGTAGAGGAGGCAGTGGTGAGTAAGTGAGGAGGAGGCTGTGGTGAACCAACAGAAGGAGTTGAGGAGGATGTCATGTTTTGAGAGGGATGAAACTGGGGCAGAACCATAGATGATGTCTGTATAGTCCATGACTGGTAGGATAGTTTTACGTACGAGTTCACTACGGGTGGGGAGGGGAAAGCTGGCTTTGTGGAGATAGAGACAGGCCAGCTTGGGCCGGAGTTTGGTGCAGACTGCCTTGATGTGGGTGGAAAAGTTGAAGTGACTGTCCAGCCAAACTCCAAGGTACTTGAAAGCAGGCACTATCTTGAGGGGGGAGCCTTCTAAGGTGCAGATTGGTGGTGATGTGGGTAGGGAGGCAAGCTTTTGTCTAGTACTGAATACCATGGTTACTGTTTTTTTGGCATTTAGATTGAGTTGGTTTTTTGGAAGCCAGGTTTGGACCCTGTTAAAGTTATTTTGAAGGTTGGGAAGCAGTCCATCATGGGAGGGTCCTGAAGCAAAGATGATGGTGGCGTAGGCATATAGATGTATGTTTGAGGAGAGGCAGGTGGAGGGGAGGTCATTTATAAAAAGGGAGAAAAGGATGGGGCCAAGGATAGAGCCTTGGGGGACACCTGAAATGATGGGTAGTGGGGGGGAGACAGTGTCCCCTACTTGAACCGACTGTTGTCTATTCTGGAGGTAGGAGCGGAACCAATTGACAGCAGGCTGAATGAGGCCAAAGGAACTTAGTTTGCAGAGTAGCAGGGGGGGTGGGATACTGAATCAAAGACCTTTGCCAGGTCAATAAAGATGGCATAGGTGGTTTGGTCTTTGTCCATGGCAGTGATAATAGAGTCAGTTACACGTAGCAGGAAGGTGATGGTGGAGTGATGTTTTCTAAAGCTTGACTGAAAAGGGGAGAGGGAGCTGTTTGAGGAGAGAAACACTGATAGTTTGGAGAGCATGAGTGATTCTTGGAGTTTGGCGAGGGAGGGAAGGAGTGAGATGGGTCAGTAGTTTTCTGGATGGGAGGGGTCTCCACCTTTATACAGGGGAAGGATTTTGACCATCTTCCAGTCTGTGGGGACCACGGCTGTTGAGAGAGAGAGGTTGAGTATGTGTGTTAAGGGAGCGGTGATGGCTGAGGCAGAGATGTGGGGCAGTCTAGGGTGTAAGCCATCAGGGCTGGTTTTGGACTGGTTTAGAGTGGTGAGTGTAGACTTCCTGGGGCGTGAAGGGGGGAGAGGAAACCAGAGTAGGGGGAGGGAGTTGTGGGGTTGGGTGGAGGGGCTGAGTTTGGTAGAGCACAGGAGGTGAAGAATGTGTTCAAGAGTTCAGCTACAGAAGCCGGATCTTCTAGTGTTCTGCCATTTAAGCTGAGGTCTGGGCTGGCTTACTTAGGGGGAGTCCATAAGGGAGTTTAGTACCTTCCAGAAGGATGCAGGGGAAGCATTGTTATGGGTAAGTTGTGCTTTGAAGTATGAGGCTTTAGATTTCTGAATGGCGTTGGTGCAACTGTTTCTGAGATGTTAGTAGTATTGGAGGTCACAAAGGGCAAGGGAAGCTTTATACTGTCTCCATGCCTTGTCCCTGGTCCGACACAAGGAGATGAGGTCCGAGGTGATCCAGGGGTGGTGGTAACACTTAACTCTAGCTTTCCTGAGGGGAGTATGGTGGTCCCAGGTACGTAGGAGGATGCTGCTGAAGTGGGATAGGGCGAGGTCAAAGTTTTGGGAGGCGAAGACTGGGAGCCAATCGGTGTTAGAGAGGTCATGCTGTATTGTGGATTTGTGAAGGAAGTGTAGCGGGTGAGACCAGATGAATTTGGGGCCTGATTGTGATGAGTGGATTTTACGGATGCAGTACATGATGCAGTGGTCACTAAGGGCATCAGAAAGGGTGCCAGAGGCAATGGCACTATGCAAATGGGAGGTTAGGATACAGTCCAGAAGGGAGTGATTTTGAGACTGGTGATTTAGGCGGGTGGGTTCCTGAATTAGTTGGGAGAGGTTTAGGGCTTCGATCCTCAGGGCGGGGCCTTTGGCATTGGAGGAGAGCCAGTCAAGATTGAAATCGTCTAGTAGTGTGAGTTTGCCATTTTTAGTGACGGAAGAGATTGTAGTGATCACCTTGATGAGGGTGTTGGGGGGGTTTGGAGGGGCATATAGTACCCCCAAGTAAAGGGGGGAGGATGAGGGAAAGGAGATGAGGGCTACTAGAGATTAGTGGGATGTGGGGCAAGATTCCTTAAAGGTAATGGAGCAAGTTAGGGATAGTCTGGCATACAGTGCTACCCCCCCTCCTCACTTGCCACAGTCCTGCCTGAAGATGATGTAGTCAGGGATGTTAAGCTGGGAATTTGGGATTTCGGCGGATAGCCAGGTTTCCGTGACGCAGAGTATGTCAGGTTTGTACTGGTTTACCCAGACAGAGAGGGCATCTATTTTGGAGAGCAAACTCCTTGCATTAATATGGAATATACGGAGGCCCTTGGGGAGAGAATCTGATACCTGGGGTGAAGAGGGAGCAGGCACTGGCATGGTTAGATTGGATGTTAGGGGGCCCGGGTTGGGGTGGATGTTGCCTGCCATGAGCAGTAGTAGTAGGGGAACGAGGAGGGGAGAGGATTTCTTTTTGCTTCATGTGTAGTGCCTGGGGGGTGGAGTGCTTAGGTTTAGACAATGGAGAAATGCCTTGAGGTTTAGCAGATGAGAGTGGAGCAGTGACGGGTGGATGGTAGGAGAAAGTGAGTGTGGGTGGGAATGGGGAAGGGGAGGGGGGAAAAAGAATTGATGCTGTAAGGTGGGAGAGTGCCAGAGAGAGATTTGGAGTGGTACACCTAGGGGAAGGGACAGGGCTGGGGAAGGGGTATTTAAAGGGGTGCCGAGATGGGGGGAGTAAGATGGGTAGGCATTATGTTGGAGAGAAGAAATTGAAAGAGTAGGCACAAAGCTGGAAAAAGCAACATTGTGGTGAGAAGGAAGGTTAAGGATACAGTGACAGCCTCTAGTGGGGAGAAGCGATAGCCTGCTAAAGGGGAAACTCGGCTGACGTGACTACACCTATATATCTTGAAGCTGATCAAGGGTGGTGGTGGGGGCAGTGGGGAGCCAATGCAACATGTCGGCGGGGCTTTCCTCAGTCAGGTGCTGAGAGCGCAGTGCTGCTGAGTAGTGTACCTGGTTATTTTTGAAGGCAGAGTTGCTGTGGAGGAGGGCATCCGTCTGCCATCACAGACCCTCAGGGGACCGCCGGAGTTCGAGATCTGCTTCTGGTTATTTTTGAAGGGAGAGCTGCTGTGGGGGAGGGTTTCCGTCTACCCTCATGGCCCCTACATTTTAGAATTTTGGGACACGATAAAAGATAAATGGAAAATAGATATACCTCTCCCTCCAAACCCAGACATTCTTTATTATGGAATATTTCCATATACATGACACAATTATAATATTAGCACCATTCATATCCTTATGATGCATTGCTTGTACTGGATATGGATTATTCATTGTAGACATGTTCTCCATCAACAAGAGATTTCAGTGGCAGAATTATTTAATATTATTGTTCAGGATCACCACCAATTCCACAATACCGAATCAAACAGTATGGAGAAGTGTAAATGGTTGACATATTGGCAAAAATTCGAATGGTTATAAAAGAAACAGTGGATATATTTCCTCAATACAATGGTCATGATTCAGAGACAGGATAAAATACTCAGATATATTTTCTTTTGTATTATAATTTCGTAAGTAGTACTACTTTTTAGTATGTATTTTTGTTTTAGAGTTATGATATAGATGGGCAGTTGGTGTACATGTAGGATGAAATATTAATCACTAATTTCCTTTTTATTATGATAGGTGTGAAGTAACACAAATCGTTTAGAAGTATTTTTTTTAATTATTATATAAAATTCCCCCACTGTTATGGTGAAGGAAGGGGTCGTTTTCAATATTTAATCTCTTGGTTTTGGGGTTGATCAGGATGCAAGATCTAATTATGTTCCCGTTTCCCCTTTTCTTATTTCGTGTGTAGTAACTCTATTTTGTAGGAACTCTTTTCTTTTCAGTTTTAATATATGGGGTGTAGGTTTGTAAGAAGTACAATTTGGTTTTCAGTTTTTGATAATATATGATTTTGTGCGTTGTAACACTTTTTGACTATATTTACTTTAAAGTTCATTTTTAAAAAAGGAAAAAAATTCCCCTACTCTTGGGGAGGGAAGGGGGAAAAGTCTGGGGATTTGATTTTTATTCAGTATGAATTAATACGGTGTGTTCTATGTTGGTTTTCCTTATTTTTCCAGCAATGATTGCATGATTCTTCTTTGCTGTGTTTTCCTTTTTTTCATCTGATTTGTAATATATATTGTCATTTGAATTTGTTGTATTTTGCTTTTCTAGTTTTAATAAAAAATTCCCCATCTCTTTTCTACACAGAGCACTGTTGCTCGTGAAAGAGGGAGAGTGTCAGCAGTATGGAAGTTGGGAGTGACAGAGGACGAGGAGGTGGTGAGGAAATGTTCCATGCTAGATGAAGGGAGAGGCAAGGAGTGCGTAGGATGCACCGTTCAGGTGGCCAGCATATCACCCCACATGTCTCCCCACAGCAGTCGATAGAGCCTGGTGCAAGTGACACCATATTGGGGGATTGTGAATTGGTTACCACCCCTGACCGGATGGCCAGAACCAGTAACTGGATTACGTAGGCACCTGGAGACCCAGGAAGGAGAAAATCATGCTGGACAGCAATTCTGTGAAGCAGAATAGGCTTACCTCATGGCAAAATGGAAGATTGAAGAGGAAAGAAAATGGAAGTGTGCATTGCAGGTCTCACCAGACCAGATACCACAGAATGCACCAAAAGTGTTCATTTTTTCTGGGAATGGGGCTGACCTGCAAACAGAGAGGCATGCCCCAAAGAATCAATTATCACAAAATTTAAATGATGCAGAAGAATGGTCTCCTGAAAAAGCTTTAACCAGAGCAGGTTGGCTCCAAAAATAAAATGGGGAATGGATCCCAGACTCAACAGTACCCCTCCCAGGCAGCCCTAAAATGGACACTAACAGCTTGGAATCATACTGGGCAAACTCCCAATCAGTCAATATTCCTGTTGGAGTGGCACAAGTCCTAACAGGTGATGCACAGCAAATTCCACAGGCTGCTGAGGCACCATCAAGCAACATTTCTTTTTCACCAGTAGAAACAGTTACTACAGATGAGTTCTATGATGCGCCATCAGGCATAACAGATATGGGGGAAGATGCCATTTTTGAAGGGAGTACACATGTTCCAAATAGTGATAATTTGGGGAGGAAGGACTCACAATGACAGTGAGAACCCCACTATAGACAGCCTAGCATCACCTGATCCACTTACTTATGCCAGCTTATTAAAAAAAAAACTATCAAACTGGTAAAGAGACACAATGCAGTTTGTCTGCATTATTTAGGCAGTCAAGAAGACATGCCTGCTAGGCTCTATGTGGGGAAAACACTACTTAAACAAATGATGGGGTTTTATCCAGCAGAAGTATATGTCCTTATTCACACTCCAGGCGAAAATACATACAATAACATTTTACTTACTTACAATGTGAGCTTTCACACATCTGCTATACTGAATATATTTTGGATTAAGTATAGCTCTTTAAAAACTAATCCTGCATGGACTGATTTCCAAGCTGTACCACTAACTAAACATACTTTCAAAGTCATTACTGTATTATTTCACAATGAGGGGGTGAATATCACGGATATCATTTACTGGTTGAGAAGAACAGCAAAATTCAGGGCAACCCTGAACCTAGAATTAACACCTAATGCTTTTGGAATCGGGGTTGGCGTGTAAAAATCAACCTCGTTCAGGATGACTCTGGCTTGCAAAATTTGCCTTATTGTTTTTATTTAGGATGTGATAAGGATTTTATATTTTATCCTGACCAGCCACGCCATTGTTATAAATGTGGGTCTCCTAGGCATCTAAGCAGGATGTACAAAGTGGTTAAATGTGCACAGTGTGGGGAGGTGGGACACTCAATGTTCCATTGTAGGAATGCATTAAAATGTAGCCTTTGTGAGGAAGTGCATTCCTTCACAGACTGCCCATGGGCAGCTCACAACACCTCCGATGCAGATTATGGAGAGCAAGATTTCTACATCAATACTGCTCTTAAAGCAAACAGACATATCTCCACCCAGAGTAATTCCTTCTCCCCACCTCCACATACTGTACACACCAGGCACCCACAGGGCCAGCTGAGCTCCTCCCATCCAAGTCCAAACTACAACAACCATTGTTTCTTCTGCTGCTAAACTGGCAGTTGCTTCCACACACCCTACCTCAGTGGTGACCTCTGAACAAGCAACCACAAGTACAGCCATCATGCTGCCCAACCCTGGGGGCTTCAGAAGACTCTTACCAGGTTGTCACTAGGAAGAGTGACAGGAGAAAAACTCCTCTGATTGACACACTTCACAGGCTACTCCCATACAGACACAAAATCAATACACTGTCCAACAAGAGGAGGACATGGAAAGAGAAACTGAATCAGAGTCTGCCTCTTTCCATCCATCAAAGGTGGATGGAAGCTAAGACAGGGAACTCCCTGTGGAAGATAGTGCACCAAAAGCTCTTAGGAAATGCATGGGCACTAGGAGCTCACTTTAAGAAAAAACCCTGACACTATTGATAAATGCATGCCCCCTTATACAATTTATCAGAAAGAAAACGTGCCCTCACATATGCACAATCTGAGAACACTAGTCTTGACATAATATACTTTCAGGACACTAGATTACAAACATATACCAAAATACAAGACACCAGTCAAGCTTGGATGTGGGGTAACACTTACTGGTCCAGAGGCATAGAAATGTGCAGTGGGGTTGGGATTTGCATCAACAACCAAAGTGCTAAGGTTGTTCATGAAGTGGATATTGTTCCAGGGTGTGCATTAATGTTAGACATTTCCATAACAGACATGGAATTCAGATGTATCAATGTGTAAGCCCCTCAAATGAAAGCCACAAGAACTGATTTGGTCCAGATGTTATTTCCTTATCTGTTTGCTCATGCTTTATTTTGTTAGAAGGGGATTTTAATTGCAGCCGCTATCTGACAGATAGGGGCCTAAAGACCTCAAATATGTTTTGTGTTGCATCTTGTCTAAATAACCTTTTAACTCAAACAAGCTTGACAGATGCATTTGATTCAGGACGGAGAGCTCCCCCACAAAAACATATTTTAGGGGGACTATTGCTATCAGAATTGACTATTGTTTCATATCAGAAAATCTGGATGTAAAATCCTCCGTAGCACATCCAGTGCCTTCTTCTGATCATGCAGTTATCATGGTAATATTAGCAAACTTAGACAAAATGAGATGAGGACCAGGGTACTGGTGTACAAATATGAGCCTATTAAATGACCCTTTGGTTGAACAAGGCTTTAATGATCTCTTAACAGCTAGACAAATAGGATTGCCACTAAAAAACAACCTGAATTTTCAGGTGCCCTAGAAGGAAATGACAGGGATTTGGGAGGGGGAGGGGGAGGGGAGATGGAGATGCAGCTGAGGGAAGGGGTGGAGTCTGGTGATGCCATCACTGAGGTCATACAGGGGGTGTCAGATGGTGCAGGTACAGGGTCAGGACAGTGATTGAAGGAGGGAGGGGCCAGAAGAGGTCCTGAGTTGGGGTCCTGAGGGGATTTAAAAGGTGAGGCAACCCTAAGATCTCCCTATTTTGTTGGGAATTTGATTTATTACACATTCTTAGCATTTTGCTGTGGCAGCAGGTTGGAGTTTCTGAGCACCAGCTAGGTAAAGTACAGGGCTGCAGGTCTGACTAGGCCTCTGAGCCATGTGGGGCCTTGCCAAGGGATGGCATAGTATTTTAGGTAATTTGTTGAATTTCTGCTGGGTTTCTCTGGTCTGAAAGATGGCTGTACTGGATTAAGAAATTGTCTTGCAACTTAAAATTTCTTAGCAGAATCGAGAAATTGATCAGGAGAGGTATTTGAGCTGTGATTAGAAAATAAAGATTAGACAATTGTCTTGTAATGTAAAATGTCTTAGCAGAATGGAGAAATGATGCAGGAGAGGTATTTCAGCTGTGACTAGAAATGAGGCTCCCAGCAGAGTTGTTTCAGTGAGAGAGACTGGGCAAGGTTTTTTATCGTGTCCATAGGTTGAGGAGGAGTGTTTTCTAGGGCCTTATAGTTGTGAGCATATTCCTTTGGTGAGGTGTACAGGCCCTGAAGGACAGCAATCCATACAAAACCAAAAGAATAAGATCAACCATAGCAGAGCGGAAGTAGTTTTCAGCCGGCTGGTCAGATTTGGTCCAGTGGGGACAGGTTTTGGTATGGGGGTGGCAGGGGCACCGGCACAATTAGCTTGCATGTGGCTGGAGGCCATGTGGTAGGTTGGATGGGTATTTTGTGTTGTGGAGAGAGGTAGAGGTGGCATGGACATGAGAGACCTGGCCTGCTAGCTGTGTGGCTGCTTGGATGCCTACCGGCTGTCATTGAGAATGAGGGGAGTCTGTGCAGCAGGAAGAGAGATGGCTGGTTTGGCTAATTGCCTAATGGCATTTTTGCTGGGGATAGACAGATCCCACATGAGTGCAGAGGGGCCTAGAGTGAGCCATGTGAGTGGGCCCAGATCTGAGGAACTCAGTGAGGGTCACAGGAGGATGGTGATCCTGCACCATGTGGTTGTTTTTGTTGGTCTTTATGCAGCCCAGAGGGGCCTTTTTGGAGCCGCTTCCCATACTGGGTATAGCACGGGAAGTGGGGCGGCCTATGATGGCATTAGGTGCGGGTTGGTGTAGAAGGAGGGGCAGCTCCTTGTCATTTTTGGTTTCTCCCGGTGGGGAATTTGGCCAAGCTGGGACAGGGTGGAGAAGCATGGTGGGCCTTTGGGCCAAGAGGGAGCCTGTGGTGTCCCAGAAAGGTGCAATGGGTGGGCTCAAGTTTGACCCATGGAACAGAGTGCTGTATGGGCAGTGGGGAAGGGGCAACATCTAGTACAGGTCGGCTCCACATGACTGGTTGGCCGGCCTGTGGGAACCACCCGACTGGCATTTCATGCCTTAATCGGTGCTTAGTTTGGGGTAGTGGTGAGTCTGCAGCACATACCGATTTTCTCAGTTGTAGCACCAAAGGACTCTCTGATGCAAAATGTGGGGAGTGAGTAACCAGTGGGTCTCAAGCAGCATCTCATTGTGCAGTCTGTCTTTCTCCCACATCTGAATTTCTCCACAGAGGATGGTAGAAAATGGGTTTCATGGGACAAACGGGACACATATTCGTGGATCCAGATATGTGGTTCCATTGGAGTAGAGACTTATGTATAGTGAGGGGCCATGGTGGTGGTGAGATCGTGAGGGATGGCAGTTTGGTAGCAGAGGGCCACAGGGTGGGCAGAAGTGCCCAGGGGGGAGGGTGTCCTGTGTTTGGGCTTCTGGGCCTGGGACCCCAGGTTAGGGGGCCCACAGAGGTGGTTCTCTTCTCTCATGTTCCACCCTTCCACCTTCTACTTTTGATTGGCTGGAGGAAGAAGCAAGACAAGGCCACTGAGCAGGCTGGGAAGGCAGTTGGGGTGTCCCATGTGGTTAACACTAGGGGCAGGTGAGGGGGGCCTGCAGGGGGCCTCACTTCCTCAAAGGGGCTCATGAAGGGCAACAAGCCAGGAAAGGAGAGAGCCCAGGCTGTGGAAAAGGGGAAACAGCACAGTAGGGGGTAGTAGGGTAGAATGTTTTTGTTTGTTTGTTTGTTTTGTAACCGGGTAAGGCCCACTAGACACAAGTGCCTGTTTTCAGGGGCAATCCAGGAGCATGGGTCTTCTGGAGGCCCCTGTGGGGTCAGGACAGTGGGGCATCACTGTTGTGCAGATGGATGCAGATCACACCCAGGGGGATTCCAGGGCAGGGGAAGGGGGATGGGGTGAGGGGGATGCACACCATAAGGGGAAAAGTGCATGGGTGGAGCACTGGCATCTTAGCCATGGACAGAGGGACCTGGGCTTAGTGCATCCCAGTCTCATGAGGGGGTGGGTTTTGGAGTACAGCATGATGGCAAGGGCAACTAGCCCATGATAGGGTTCCAGCTAGGGTGTCAGCCTAGGTATGCATGACTGGCTTTCCATTTCCATGGCATGGGGAGGCTGGTGCATAATAGGACTGCGACAATGGCCCGCAGAGTGGTACTTGAGCAGATGGTGCCTAACAAGGGACTGGGGTATTTCAGGGCATGTTTTTTGCCTTTGAGATCTTCACCCACCCCCCTTTTTGTTTCTGGTTTTTCTGCAGTGGAGGAAGATGGCACCCAAATGAGCATCGGTTTACAGTGCCAAGCTGAGGGAAGAAGCGTCCAAGCAGATGGACAAGATGACAGACCTCATCGAGGTGGCAAGGCTTCAGGAGGAGGAGGAAGAAGAGGAAGCATTGAGGAAGAGGAAGTAGCTGGAGGGGTAGGCAGACTGGGCAGGAGGGAAGAGGCCCCATGGAGCTGTGCTGAGCCCACCACCTGCTCCTCAGCGAGAACCTACACCAGCACCAGAGGGGCCAAGCCTTGGTGGGGGTAAGAGAACTATAGATTTGTTGAATGAAGGTGATTTGAAGGAATATCTAGAGGTGGCTCCTGTGGGACATGGAAGAAAAGGGGCTGGATAAGATGGAGAAGGAGCTCCAAGTGATAAGGACTGGGAGTGGTGAGGGCGCCAGGGCAGGCACTGATGCAGGGGATGACAAGAAAGGGGCAAAGAAGCTGTACAATGGGCCACCAGGTTTCACTCTAGGTGACCACGTCCCCACCTTCATTTAGGAGAAGACCTGGAAGGGAGAATAGGTGGACATTTTTGGGCTAGTAGATGAAGACATGACATGGAAATATGAACAGAAGGAGTCTGTGGGTAAGTCAGAGATGGCAGTGGCTTTAGTGGTGATGGGTCACAAGGAGGAGGGAGCAAAGTACAAGGGGATGAACATAGATATCTGGCAAGTGGATTTTCTGATTTACAGCACCCTGATGCTGGAGAAGCAGTAAGAGATCGCTATCCCACTCCTGACATACACAGCCATCATACAGAATGCCTACAAGGCTAAGCTTGGTTATGGGTGGCTTAAGTACGATGAGGCATTTAGTTTAGTTTAGTTTAGTTTAGTTTATTGTTCTAGGAATTATTACCTTTGAGCCAATGGCTCTTTTATAAAGGTTCCATGTCATCAATGTACAAACAAACAAGACATGTTACATAGAATGGTCAGCAAATTATAAAGGTTTCAATAAGCCAGTATAATACAGTACAGCACAGGAAAAAAACAAAACATTGGAGGAATGGTCAAGGTAGGAAGGGTAAGAGGAGATATGGGGAGGAGAGCAGACTTAGAGTAGTTAGAGGTACTCAGATGCCTTTGTCAAGAAAGGAGCAGAGGAGGAGGATGAAAAACAATAAAATCAGCCATGAAGGAAGAATCATTAGTCAAGGCAGTCACAGGAGCTAGAGGCTGAGAGTAAAGCATAGATTTGAATGCTCCTAGTGACGTGGAGGATGTAATGAGCGAGCTCAGGGCATTGTACCAGCTGGGGGCACGATAGGCAAAAGATCTTTGGCCCTGTGTGGTCCGGCATCTGGGGACCTGGAGAGGCTGGTGTTCTGATCTTCTGGTGGGATGGATGCTGGTATTCGGGCAAAGTAGGTCTTGGATACACGGCGGAGTGCGGGCCAAGATGGATTTTTTTGCCATCAAGCATGTGAGGTACCTTATGCGATTTGAGAGTTGCAACCATCCTGTTTCAGTGTGAAAGCTCACATGTATGAGTACGTTTTTGCTCCAGTGAGCAGCCGACAGGCCTTGTTTAGGAGTGGTTGTGATGCTGTGAATGCGGTGGTAGCGGTAGAGTCATAGATAATTAAGCCATAGTCTATGATTGAGATGACAGAGCTTTGGATAGCAATCCTCAGTGCAGCTTGGGTAAGGAATTGCTGGTTTCAGAACAGGATACTAATGCTCTGGTTCACCATTTTTGCTGTGTTATCAATGTGGGTTGCAAAGGTGAGACCTTGATCAAAGGTAATGCCAAGGTATTTAAATGTTGACACTTGTTCAAGGGTATTTCCTGGGTATGTTTTGATAGTAAGTGGAATTTGTCTTTTTCTGTTTTGTGGACTGGAGAAAAGCATGGATTTTGTTTTTTTTTGTGATTTAGGACCAGCTTGTGATCTAGGAACCACTTTTCAACATTGGAGAAAGCAAGTTGCAGGCTCTGGAGTAAGGGTTTCTGGGTCCTTATGAGAGGAGAGAATCATGGCATCGTCAGCATAAAGGATTATTTGTTCCGGGCAGGATTTGGGGAAAGAGTTTAGGAAAAGGCTGAAAAGGAAGGGGCCTAGGATTGACCTCTGTGGAACACCTGAAAGGACCGGTTTTGAGTCTGAGAGAACTTCTGAGATTTTTACTGATTGAGCGCGTTGGGCCAGGTAACTTTTTAACCCAGGCACCTGGTCTTTCTGAGATCCCAAGACTGTGTAGTTATGTGATAAGTAAGCCATGGTGAACAGTATCAAACGCCTTTGTTAGGTCAATGAAAACAGCTCCTGTTGGATATCCTTTGTCCAAGGCAATGTGAATTTCTCCTGAGAATTCCAGTAAGTTAGCCTAGGGTATATGCAGGATGTAAAAATCCTTTGTTAGAATCTTCCCTTTGTTCTCCAAAACAGTTGTGAATAGACCTCAAAGACAAGCACACATCCTTTAAGAAAGTCAGATGGAAATGTGGATTCAATGCAGCACTCCACAACCCAGAAACTTGTATAAAAGATTTACTGACCTCACTTTTGCTTTTTGATGTCTTCCAAAAAAGTTGACTTATGATGAGAATGCCTATACCTGGTGGTGATGTTTTGTAGTTTCTTAGTCCAGGGAATGTTCATAGATGTTATGTCCAAGAATGGTCCAGTTCCTCCAAGTAGAAACACATTAAAAACCACAAAAACTAAATTACTGACAGAGACAAACACAAACAGCCAGCCACACTGATGATGATATTGGTACTGCAGGCGAAAGCATATGGCTGCAAAAGGGGACCTTCAATGGGACTGCACCCATTCTGAATAATGGGGCAGAGCTCAGTAAGAAGAGTGCCCCCACCCCAGTGGCCAAGACCTGCAGGGGGTACAACAAGGCATCCTGCACATGGGCAAACTGCAAGTTCATGGAAGTGTGTTCTAGATGTTCCGGCAGCACCCAGCATCCAGTTGCTGGGCAAGTGGGGATTGTGGCAGCCAGCATGGGAGGCAGAGACATGAGCAGTCTTTTCAGGGTGGCCATGGGGGGATTCAATGGGAGAGGGAGAGGGGCGCATAGCAGGGAAGGATACAATTCCAACTACAGGTGTAATTGAGGGCATGACCAAGTGGGGGGTGCAGTTTCACCCTAGCCAAAACCCCGGTAGTCAGGGAGGCAGTCAAGGCATGGACGCTGTTTTACTTGGACAAGGGGGGGCACTGCTGTGGCAGGGTTTCAGGGAGGGTTTTCCTTTAGGTTTTGTGGGGGTGCATAAAGGAATGAGGGCAAAGAACTTGGGATCAGTGAAGGGGAAGGAGGGCATAGTTAGGAAGAAGATTCAGAAGGAAGTGCTGGCTGGCAGAGTGGAGGGCCCTTTCCCAGTATTCCCCTGTGTGGATTTTTGGATCTTGCCCTTGGGGGTGGTGCCCAAGAAGCAGCAGGGTGAGTTTCATCTGATCCACCATCTGTCGTACCTGGAGGGGGCATCAGTAAATGACAGGATCACCGATGACCTATGGATGGTGTCTTACACATCCCTGGATCAGGCAGCGGTGATGATTAGGGTGGTCAGGGGGGTCATGACTGGTGAAGATGGACATCGAGTCTGCATTTTGGCTGCTGCCAGTCATGCCCAAGGATTGGGACCTGTTGTGTTTTCAATTTGAGGGTGGGTTGTATTTCAACAAAGCAATGCCCATGGGTTGTTCAGTGGCATGTTCTACATTTGAGGCCTTCAGTTCTTGGACACAGTGTTTTTTTTTGGTGGAGGTGTAGGCACAAACAGGTAGCCCATTACCTGGATGATTTTCTGCTCATCAGGAATGGAATGGAGGAGAGAGATAGGATGCTGACGTACTTTAAAGAACTGTGTAGGTTAATAGGGATCCCATTGGTGGATGGAAAGACTGACTGCCCAGCTAGCAAGCTTGAGTTTCTAGGCATAGAGGTCAACACTGTGCAGGAATGTTTTTGCCTTCCAGGAGATAAGGCAGCATGCCTTAAGGGTTTATTGGAGTAGGTGGGGGTAGGAAGAAGGTGCCACTGGTATTAGTACAGCAGCTACTGGGGCACCTTAATTTCACTTGCAAGGCCATAAGCCTAGGCACAGCATTTACACAGAGATTGGCGTGCACCATGGGGAAGGCAAAATTACCCCATTACTGGGTAGATATCAATAAGGGGGTGCAGGTTGGGGAGGCTTTTATGGAAAATTACAATGGGGTCACATTCTGGCAGGAAGACTACGCCTATAATACAGATATGGAGATATGCACAGATGCCTCAGGGGCCCTAGGGATGGGAACATATTTCAAATGTGACTGGATCTCAGTGGCCTGTTTGAATGCCTGTGGGAAGACAGGCTTGCTAAGAGACATTACTTTCCTGGAGATATTTCCCATATTTTTCGCAATAAGGGTTTGGGGGGACAGGATGAGGGGTAAGCGCATCCTTTTCTGGTGTGACAACAAGGGGGTCATGGAAGTGATCAATAGGCAAGGTGGGCTGATGGAAAAGGTGGGTAGGGTTATGTGACAACTGATTTTATTGGGGCTGAAGCTGAACTTGTTGTTTAAGGTTAGGCATATTGAGGGGATACAGAATGAGATTGCTGACAGTCTCTCTTGCTTGCAGTTAAACAGGTTCTGGGACATGGCTCTGTGAGCAGCAGTACACCGGTCCAATGTTCCAGACCAATTGTAAGTGATTGGCTTGAGAGAGCCTGATGGCTGTATCAGAATTCCTGGTCACCCAACATGCTAAAGGCATATGAGGGGGCGCGGGGGGCCTTCCAGGAGTTCCGGGTGCATGAAGGGTTAGAGGTAGGTATACCAGTCACACAAGACCAGGTGAAGCAATACATGGTCAAGAAATGGGGAGAGGGGATGGCCTACACCTCCATGGGGGTACAGGTGGCAGAGATTGGATGGGTCTGTAGCAACAAGGCATGGCCTGACCCAATGAAGGGTAGGACAGTGAGCCAAACTTTTCTGGGCTGTCAGAGATGCCAAGGGGTGAGGACGAACAAACAGCAACCCTTAATGGGGCAGCTTTTGTGCTAACTTCATGGGGCAATGCAGCCCGTTTGTACATCGGCCAAGGAAGCCTGCTTATTTTGGGCCATCTTCGCACTCATGAAGAAGGGGGCAAATCACTTATGTGAAGTGGTAAGGCAGCAGAAATCCGACATGCAGAGAGTATTGCAGGAGGTCGATGTCAGTTTTGGTCAGGTTTCAGTGGTGGTCCAACTGTCCAGATTGAAAAACTGATCAGTTTGGAAAGGGTGAGGAGGTTGTGCTGAGGCGGCAGGCTCCTGGGGAGGTTTGTGCAGTTATGGAATTGGGGGAATACAGAAGATCATGGGGGGTGGGGGGGTGAAACTTGGTTCTGGCATGGGGACGGGAGTCAAGTGATGGGATTCCAGGTAGACTGGGTCCTAAAAAAGGCTTTAAAATTTATAGGGGAGGATCCAGACCTTTTCACCCCCCATTCCTTCCAGATGGGGTGGTGTCAGAGGCCACAGCAAGGGGGAAGTTAGAGGAAAAGGTGAAGAGGGTGGGGTGATGGAGGTCCAGCTGCTACAAAAAAGTATGTCAGGAAGTGATGTAACAGATTGTCTTTTGTCTTTTTACCTGGCAAGAGAAGTACAGAGGCACATCTGGATTGTGGGTCATTCTTTATTTATTGGGCAGAAACATTTGCAGCAACCAGACATGGTGGGACACAGCTGAGGATGGATCAGGAGCACACAAAGGTGCATTGGAAGGAAATCTGTGGTATAAAATCAGCCCTGCTGATGCCGCTGTTAGAGGAGCAGAGGGTGCAATGGAACAGGCCGGATGTGCTCATAATACATCTGGGAGGTAAAGACTTAGAGGATACCCCATTGGGGGTACTAGTGCAGGCCATAGCAGCAGATTTGGAAAGGGTAAAGGGTTCGTGGCTGGGGCTGGTCATCAGCTGGTCCAGGAGGGTATGACACCATGCCAGAGAAGTCAGATCCATAGAAAAAGGGGAGGAAATGGCTCAATAAGAAGGTAGCCAAATTTGTCATTGAAATGGGGGGGTGCATATACAGCACAGGAACATTTCCTTTGAGGTTGTGAAGGTTTACTGGTCAGACAGGGCCCACCTCTGAGTTTGATATGTGTTGTTTCCTAAGGCCCTTGACAGACCTAGCGGGTAGGTGGGAGACGAGGAGCCCAAGATGATAGCCCACAAGGGGGGAGCCCCATCTTCCATTACTGGGCTAGAGATGGGTCAGTGGAGGGGCAGAAGAGGGAATAAGTGATGGGAAAAGGGTGGGCAGATAGAAGGGGGGCAGGACAACATGAGCTGGGGTCAAAAGACACCCAGGCATGGACGTAAAAGGGGGGAGGGGCAAAGGTGGTAGCACTAGGGGTTGGATCTTAGTGTCTGGACCTAGGAGGGAGGAGGTCCTGGTAGGTTTTGTACCTGGTACTGGTGATGGTGTGGGGGGTCAGAGCTGGAATCTGGACCCCCTAACACAAGGAGCCGGAAAAGAGGTCCAAGGCAGAAGATCAATGAATATGGAAAGGAACTGGATTATTAAAGTGTAATGTTGGACTGGATATGAAATGTTCGACTTGATAAGAAGTGAATTGTAAATGTAAATTAATGTTTCAATAAATGCTGGCAGCGAGCATCCAAGCTTGAAGTGTGTAGAGTCTTCATTTCCTGAGGGGATCGGATGACAAATAGGGTTGCCACTAAAAGGCAACCTGAATTGTCAGGTGGCCCAGAAGGAAATGACAGGGATTAGGAAGGGGGGAAGGGGCAGTGGAGATTGAGGTGCAGCTGAAGGAAGGGGTGGGGCCTGGTGATGTCATCACTAAGGTCACACAGGTAGTGTCAGATGAAGCAGGTAGAGGGCACTGATTGGAGGAGGGGAGGGAACAGGAAGGGTCCTGAGGGGGTTTATAAGGTGAGGCAACCCTCAGATCTCCCTCTTCAAAAGGAGTGGCTCGAAGGATGGAAGTGGTTCAGGAGCATAAGAGTGAGGGCCGGGGCCATGGAGGGTCAGCTTGTTTGGTCAGGGGCTGTCTGACAGTGACTGTGAGTAATGGGCTGCAGAAGGGCAGTAGGGGGTTGAAAGAACCCTGTCAGGCAGTAAGTCACCTGGACAAGGGGGGATAAAAGATTAGGGAGGAGGGGCAGAAGGGGGAGCAAGAGATGGAAAAAAGGGGGCAGACAGAAAGGAGAGGGGGCAGGGCAACACAGGCTGGGGTCCAAAGGCACCCAGGCATGGACATAAAAGAGGGGAGGGGCAAAGGGTGTAGCACTAGGGGTCGGATCTTAGTGTCCAGACCTAGGAGGGAGGAGGTCCTTATAAGTTTGGGACCTGGAACTGGTGATGGAGTGGGGGGGTCGTATCTGGCATCCGAACCCCGAAGACAAGGAGCCAGAAAAGAGGACCAAGGAGGAAGATCAAGGAATATGGAAATGGGCTGGATTATGAAAGTGATGTTGGACTGGATGTGAAATATTTGACTTGATAAGAAGTGAATTGTAAATATAAATTGGTGTTTCAGTAAATGCTGTCAGCGAGCATCCAAGCAAGCTAGAAGTATGTGGAGTCTTTGTTTCCTGAGGGGATCAATTGACAATCTGTTTTTTTCTTGTATTACTCTCCTTTGGAGTGGTGGGTAGACACAAAAGCATACAAAAACAATATTTTCAACAAATTGGTAAACTAAAAGGGAAGAATAAAACAGACCTAATAAAAAATACCAGAATGAATTATGTACACTACAATCTCTACAAGAACACTCTAATGTAGACCTATCACAAAGAAATCTCAGAAATTAAGCAACAGATGTCAGACATATAGTATGACAGAATAAAATCCCACAAACTTGAGCAAAAATTTGGAACCCAGAGTAAGCAAGACTTTGTGGACCCCTTCCATTTCTGTCAACTACGACAACAACAGAAATTAATTTCTTCACTTACAACTACCTCTGGAAAACAACTCACTGACAAAAACAGATGTTTTAAATGAAATGCAATACCATGTGACACAGATGTTCTCAGAACACCCAACATACACTGCAGATAGGAATGCATGGTTGACGTCATGCCAACTACCTGCTCTTTCTATTGAACATCAACAGGCTTTGAGTCAGCCTATAACTAACTTAGAATTGCAAGGGGTGATAACAGCCCTAAAATCTGGATCAGCACCAGGCAAGGATGGCATTCTATATGAATTGCATAAATATCTCCTACAACATTTAGCAGACGAAATGGTGGCACTGTTTAATGCCATGTTGTTCTAGGCAACCATTACAGATAGTATGAGGGTAGGCCTAGTGGTGATGCTTTACAAAACTGGAGATAGGACCTAATGAAATAATTAGTGACCTATAACGTTACTTAACACTGACCTTATGATTTTTCCAAAGATTCTTACCAATAGGCTAGCCTTTGCAGCAGCTTTTTTTATACACCCAGCCCAGACATGTGCTATTCCAAGGATAATCATACAGATAACCTCATATTGTTAAGGGAAATATTACATAGATGACAGGAGGGAGAACTCTCTGGTTTCCTGTTATCATTGGACCAGACAAAGGCCTTTGATTTTATTTCACACCAATATTTATGGGATTGTCTATTATCCTATGGTATACCGGCAAACTTTTTGCATTGGATACAGGCATGTTATTACAAAGTTAAAGTGATTCCTTATTGTAATGGATGGTTGGGAGCAGAATGTGCAGTTGTTAGGGGAGTACGACAGGGCTGCCCCTTGAGCCCTTTACTTTATGTGATAACCTTGGACCCTCTAATAAGGAAACTCAGTTTATCTACTACCATATCCAGACTCTCCTTTTCTAGCTTAGATCCAGAAATACGTACAGTTGCTTATGCAGATGATGTCTGCCTTATTTTAGCAAAGGTCATGTCTCCATGCAGGAGACATATTATCAGAATTTGCAGCCCTACTGGGGCACAAATTAATTATGGGAAAAGTAAATGTTTATTGATTGGTCACACAGGCTATACCTCTGATTCTATCCTGAACATTCCAGTAGTTAGGGAGCCATGTAAGATTTTAGGAATTATGTTTGGTAATGGGGATATGGCCCTTACAAACTGGCAGCTGCAGTTGGATATTGCCCAGGAAAAAGCTCCTGCCCCTGAGTCAGGCACCTGGGTTCCTGGAGCTGGTGTGGCTGTCCTGCCCACTGCACACAGCTCCATCTACATCTACAGGTGCAGTTCCTGTGGGGAAGCCCGCTGCAAGCTCCTGCTCCTGAGTCGGGCACCTGGATTCCCGGAGGTAGTGTAGCTATCCTGCCCACCACACACAGCTCCATCTACGGCTACAGTTCCTGTGGGGAGGCCCGCTGCAAGTTATGGAATTCAGCCACTAATTCTTTCAACTTGGCACTCTACTGCCTGTGGCTCCTGATTGGACCCGCTCTCAAGCATTTCTCTCCTCGCTGATGCTTCTTATTCTGCCACCTAATATTGTGTTTTTTTATTATACTAAGTTTAAGAAAAAAAGTCTTACTTAATTATTAAAAAAATTGTAATTTGCCTATTGTTACCGTGCATAAACTAGGACTGGTTTAGAGAGGTATACTTTGTGTAATTTGATTTAAAACTTATCTCTGTAATTAGGTCTGTTCTAGAGAGCTATAGTCTATCTTATTTAATTTAAATTGCTTCTGCTTCTTAGCCTGGGAGTTTAGTTACCTTGCAAGGAGTTTCCCTTATTTTTTATTGAATCTGACTCTTCCCTTGAAATTCCCACCCTCTGGCATAACCTCTCCTAATTCTATTTCTCCTTGTCCTAAAATCCCTATGTTTAAATGCTCTCCCCTTAAATCTCTGACTGTCTATTTCCCCTCTTTTACCAGGTTAACTCACATCTACCTCCCCCACCATCCGCTCGAGCTCAGCGCTGACCTGCCTTGCCTCCAGACAAGTAATTGCTCCTGTTATTGGCCTGAAAACTATCCCCCCGATTTAACTTCTTTTGTCTATCTCAGTCCCCTACCCCTGCTGTATTCATTGCCTCCTTGCCACTCTGGCTCCCCTACCCCCCACAGGTGACACTCAATTTAAAATAGTTTTTCACTCTCTCTTCTCCTCATAGCTCCTTCCCCTGAGTTGGCTGCTTGGTTTCCCAGAGGTGGTGCAGCTGTCCTGCCTGCCACACGCAGCTCCATCTATTGCCGCAGTTCCTGTGGGGAAGCCCACTTCAAGGTATGAAACTCAGCTACTAATTCTTTCAACTTGGCACTCTACTGCCTGTGGCTCCTGAATGGATGTTTCCTGTGAAGTAGATGCCATGATTGGACCTGCTGTCAGGCCTTTCTCTCCTCCTCGCTGATGCTTCTTATTCTGCCACCTAATGTTTGTCCCACCCACCCTCCATGGCCCTAACTTCTATTAAATTTGCTTAAATCCCTCCCACTGAAGAACACATTACACTCCCATTGGTCTATCTCTTCCTGTTCTCTTTTGCTTAAAGGGATACCCAAACCTTATCGAGCCCTGCATCACATAATCTCTGTCTAGATAAAATTACACCTGCTTGTGCTGTATTGAGTCTTCTGTCCCTTCTTGCTCTAATCACTGGATCTGGCAGTATTCTAGAATATCATATCTGCAGGTCTATGCTCAGTATAAACTCCCATCAATTATCAGTCTATGGAATGGTCACTAGCAACATCGACCTGCTTCTCATCAGTCTACTCTCCCCTAGACTACATAACCAATGGGTGATTTGTCTTACCCCAAATAAAGCACCCCCGGTTCTTAGCACATCATTCTTAATAACCTCCATGCTACAGCAGAACCAAAAAAACTGTCCAAAATGAGAGCCACACAAAAGTATCTTAAACACTGTAATGCCATCCTTAAACATCAATACTGCTGCTGCTACTCATTTCTGAGAACATCCACCCCAACCCTGGGCCTCCACAACTGGCATCAAAGACATCCCACAACCATGAGACTCTAGCTATAGCCAGCATAAATATCTGTAGCCTCCACAGAAAACTTGATTCCCTCACTTCTTGGACCTCTCAACACAACCCTGACAACTTATCAGTTCAAGAAACATGATTGACCCACAAGATCCCAGACTCAGCCATTACTATTCCAGGATATGCAGTCTTTAGGCAAGTTAGTATCTCCAAAAAAGGTGGTGGCTGTGCTCTTTACTTAAAGGATTCACTGGAGGGTCATGTATTGACCTTACCCAGCTCCAGTAATGATATTCAGGTATTCATCACCAAAGACCTGCTGGGTGCACTTAATAAGGTTCTGACTATTGCCTCAGTCTACATCCCCCCAAACTGACTAGTCATGGTCTTCCCTCCCTCCTGGACTGCATCAACTTCCTTGGTCACAGTGCTGAAGTTATCATGCTTGGGGATTTCAATGTCAGTTGGTTGGCACCTATACTGAAAACTACAAGGATGCTCTGTCAGCTGCTAACTTTTCACAAAAGGACCAATCATCCACTAGGGTGAACTACTGGACAGGACCTCCACTACTCTCGACTGGGTTCTCACTAGTAGACCTGAACACATTCTAAGAACAGAGGTCTTTCTGGACACCATAAGCGACCACTCACCTGTAGTGTCTTAGTGGTCTAACAAATTCAACAAACCACTACCAAGGACCATATTCAACAGAATACTAGTGACTGGACACCTATGTCCCCTAAAAGTACATCTGAGTGAGCTTGATTGGTCACCCATTGGCACTGCTCATGATGTTGACTCAGCCCTTGAATATTTTATTAACACCTTTAACTCAGCTTGTGATGTACATGCCCCTTTCAAGAAGCATAAGATCAAGGATACTAATAACCAGTGGGTGTCCTTAGACCTTCTAAATTAAATGAAATCCAGGGATATGCTCTGGTCTCACACCAAAACCTCTGGCACTCTGACTGACACTCAAGCCTCCAAATCTGCCAGGAATGCCTGCACGCGAGCTATACGCCCTACAAAAGCCAATTATTATAGGAATGCCCTTGCTAGCACCTGGAAAGACAGCAGGAACTCCTGGGACAATTTTTCCCAGGTAACAGGAAAAAACCCCAAAGTTACCCCTTCAATGCTCAACATCGATGGCTCTATCAACGTGGATAAAGAAGCTATTGCCAATGCTTTCAATTCCGCTTTTACTGACCTCAATCAGCTACTCCCCCAAATTTGTTTGGTCCATTCCAAGCTGCAACACTATCAGACACCTCTGGAGTGATTTGGCAGAACCCAACATTCTACTTTAAAACCATTTCCAAAGTGGTAGCCAGGAAACATCTACTCAAAGTTCGTGGGGGATTCAGGCACAGTGGTGACTCCCTGAACCTGAAGCTCCTTGATCTCACCATTGATGAAGTCCTACCCCACCTTACCAAAATCCTCAATTGCTCCCTGATGCTCTCTCAGCTCCCCCATGAATGGAAGTCAGCCGTAGTGACCCCTATTCACAAAAGTGGTGACAAGACCCAGACAAGCAACTACAGACCAATCTCCATCCTCCCTCCCTCTCCAAAGCCTTGGAACAGATAGTAGCACACCAACTCCCTGAATATCTGGAAAAACATAATCTGCAGTGTCCACAGCAACACAGATTTTGAAAGAGTTACAGCACTAACACTGCACTCCTTGACTTTACCTCCTACATCCTCCAAGCCCTGGATCAAAACCGATTGGTCAGTGCCACCTTTATAGACTTGACAAAGGTGTTCAATACTGTGAACAACTCCCTGCTGATCAAACAATTATCTCACTTAGGTCTCTCCCAGAATGCTTACCTCTGGTTTCAAAGTTATCTCTACGACCGTTCCCAGCAGGTCAGAATAGATGAATCCCTCTCAACCTCCCTTAGGTTCCATGCTGGCATTCCCCAAAGTCTATCCTAGGCCACTGTTGTTCAGTATTTTCCTGAATAACCTACCTGCCTACTGCCACAACACAATACTTCTATAAGTGGAAGATGCAGTCATCTTTACAAGTCATTCAGCCCCCATCCTCCTTCAGTGTCAGATTCAGAGAAGTTTCTCAGAAGTAGAAACCTGGTTCAGGTCACACAAACTCATTCTAAACTACTCCAAACCTAAATCAATGCTGTTCCATGGCACTCACAGCAGAAACAAAGACCAATCACGTCTTACTAACAACAGTGGTAGTACTGTGCTGGAACAAGTGGACCAGGTCAAATACCTTAGGGTGACCCTTGACTGCTCTCTCGTATACCAAGCATATTCATAACATTGCCAGATCTGTCAGTGCCTGAATTGGGGTACTCTACAGGCATAGGCACTGTCTGATGGCTGAAGCATTAAACTAGTCATACAGTGCTCAGTCACCTCAATAATAGACTATGGGCTTGTTGTCTACAGATCTTCCACCATCACTGCTCTCAGGCACATAGCTCTAGCCCTCAACAAAGCCTGTCAGCTCCTCACATCTGCCAATCGACTCTCCCATGCTTGCGATGTATGTAAACAGGCCAACTGGCTCCAGCTATCTGGCAGGATAAAGTACCAGATTTGTATCCTTGCAAAGAAGACCTTGCTGGGCCTACTGCCCCCTGGGGTTCAGTCCATTTTGACCATACATCATGCCAAACACCTAACCAGGAGTGCTGAAAGCCTATCCTTTTCCATTCCCCACTGCAGGACCACACAAGGTCAGTGCTCCTATAAAGTCAGAGCTTCCACATGATTTAATTCACTCCTGGCAGAAATCTCTGGCTCCACCAACCTTAGCACCTTTAAATGTAAACTCCAACAACACTTGGTGGTCTGTGCTTACTTTGACTGCAACACTTAAATATCTCTGCAATGCCCCCCCCCGCTTCCCTTCTTAACCCGCTCTAACACTGTGTTTGCACCTATCCACACTGGATCAGCTTTACTCTTCCACCCTACAAGGTCTCTCTCTACACAATGAAAAAACTACCCCAAAACCCTCCTCTACTCCTCCTCCTCCTCCTACCTCCCCTCCCTCCCTCCCATCCACTCACCCTTACCTCCCCCACTGTCCTCACTGACCCAGCCCTCTTCTCTTTTATCTCACTCTGGCTTCACTTATCTACTGTTCAGTCTCCCCCCCATTCCCCTTTCACTACCCCGCTGGTCTCCTAAAGTTATCCAACACTCTATTGGCACTTATTTTCCCCCCTCACCACTCTGTCTTCTCTTCCAGGCATACACTGTACAATGTCTGGTATATTGTCCCTCTTCTTCCCTAGCTTAACTCATTTATTTACTGACAAAGCCATTGGTGACTCCTGTTAGCATGCTTGCTTTGTGTACCTACAAATGCCCTACTCTCTGTTTGCTCCTTGTAATCTAATGTGGAACCTTTGTAAGTGAGCCTTGGCTCAAAGGTACTGTATGAAACATGAATAAATAAATAAATAAAATAAAATAATAAATAAAAGTTGATGTGTGGAATAGATGGAGGATGTCTAAACTCAAAAGAGTTTATATGGTGAAAACATATTTGCTAGCATCCTTCTTGCATCTCAGTTGCATATTTCTTCTCCCCAAGCAGTTGGAAAAAAATGTGTGCTTGTTTCTTTAAATGCATTTGGGATAGCCGTCTTATCCCCATTAAGAGAGGTATTTTAATTTTGGAGAAGGCCCAGGGTGGTTTAAAAATGGTAAACCCTATCCTCTTTTTTTTCAATGTGTTTAACATTTAACCTCAAACCCCAGCTGCTTAGCAAGGACAAGCTTTGGATTCCTTGGGTAAAGGACTATTTGGACCCTCTTATACAAATCTGGCCATTACACAGTCCATTACCTAGACAACTGTCCCTTATGGGGTTGCCAGTTCAGTTCCAAGCCTGTTTTGGGAAACTAAAACTTTATATGCTTTCTAAACACCAAATCATGACTTTTCACAGAATGGCCATATATTAATACATCATGTTAATATGTTTTATAGAGCAGCCCCTTTTTCAGCCAGATCTCAGCATGATAAAAATTTAATTGGCCATATGCTCAAGTCACATAGAATTCCTAAACAGATGTGGCATGTGACTTGGCTCTCCCTCCATGATAGATTGAATGTGAGGGGGAAACTGAAACATAAGGGAATTGAGGAAAGATAGTGTCCCAGACCATCTTATACCCTACAGATTGAAACAATGAAATACCTGTATTTTGATTGCCCTAATATTAAAGTATTCTGGGAGACTGTGGAACAGAAATGGCCTTCTTCTCCATTTTCTAGCATTTCCTCTCATATCCTGTGGTTAGGAATATTACTGGCAGCATGGTGTAAATATGAGAAACACACAATATGGGTGATACTGGCTTGCTGTAAATTTTACATATGGCACGGGAGATGCCAAATGACACTACAACAAAAGGTATTTTCTGGAACTCAGTTATTTCACATGATAGAGAATGCTATTATAAAAATTAGGATTCAGGAAGCTTCCTTGTTTTCTTCCCAAGTGCATCAACAGTGGTGGGGAGCAAGTTAAGTTAAGTCAAGTTGAGTTAAGTTGAGTTAAGTTAAGTTTAAGTTTATTGGCAGAAAGACTTCATTGAGCACATTCATTTTCCAGGAGGTCCTATAAGGACAACGTTAAATAACAGTGTACAATAAAAGTGATGACATAGTATACAGGTACAATAATTAGTAGGAAAAAAGTGCATATATGGTCAGTAAAAACAATAATAAAACAGATCGGAATCCAGTGCCCGGGTAAGCAGCAGTGACATACCATAAGGTAACAATAATTGGTAGGAAATACATACAGGGTCAATGAAAAGAAAAACAATAATGAAGCATACAGGAACCAATTCATATTGAGAGGGAGAAACAAAAAATAGTATCAGAACTTGTGCAATTGCTGTCAGCTTCCCAAGATGGCTGAGAGTACAGGAAGAAAGGAATGGATTAAGGAGAAATACATAACTACTTCTGATGAGGAAGGAGTCGAACTGAGAGGGCAAGAGATTAGGTGCAAGAAGTTGTGAAAGGAGAAAAGAGCAAGGGAGATTTGGGCAGGGATCAGGGATGGAGGGTTTAGAAGGAGTCCTGGGAGTAAGGGGGGTGGACTAGGGAGGACAGGGGCTGGGGCTGATAGGGAGACTAGGGTGAAGGATACAAGAAGTCAGAGGGTACTCACTTGATAGCAGCTGCAAGAGACTGGCATGATATGCTAGTACCTATGGCAGTGACAGACTACTGGGAAACATTTGTGGGTCAGGGCTCTGAAGACATTTAATGAGACATGCTGGTGAGCCTGAGTGATGTCTGAATGAGAGTCTGCGCCAATGGGATGGTGTAGCTAATGGCACCCTTGCCGAGGAAGGTACATGTCCAGGGTACATCGAGGAGGATGTAGTCAGATTTTTTAAGGGAGTAGGAGCAATGGGAAATATTAACAAGTGAGAAGATACAGGCCTGTAATTTATTTAATAGACTTTTGAGGGTTCAGGTACCAAAATGGAGTAGCTGCCGGGTTGCAAGGGGTTGCCAGTCGACTTCTTTATATAAGTTGCAGTGGTGCATCCTGAAAGGTGCTTTAGTAATGAAGTGCAGAATCCAATGGAACAGTAAATCGATCTTGTGCATGTTGGAAGCAGCGACACAGTTGTAGATGATTTCACTGTAGTCTAGGAATGGCAGGAATGTTGCCTGTACTAGTCTACATCTAATGCCAGGGGGAAAGAGCGCTCTGTTCCTGAAGAAAAAGGTGAGTCTTGCTTTCAACTTACTAGAAAGGTAGTCGAGGTGAGCACTGAAAGAAAGTTTGCTGTCTATCCCTATGCCCAGATATTTGAATTGATCAACCACATCTAGTGATTCCCCTAGGATAGACAAGATGGGTACAGGTGACATGCTGTGCCAAGGGGAGGGACTATTGCTACTAGGTGTGAAATAGAGGACCTTGTTTTTTTTTTTGCATTGAGTAGTAGCTTGGAATAGATTAGGTTGTGCTCTAGCTGTGCGAAATCAGCTTGGAGTACATCACATACTTTGGATAAGGTTGGCTTAGAAGTATATATAATGGTATCATCCAGGAAGAGATGTAGTTTGGAATTGCTGATATTGGAATTTAGTGAGTTAATGTGTCTAGAAAATAGTATAGGGCCTAAGATGGAGCCTTGCGGGACACCTCATTTTATGGGAAATTTTCTGGATTCCTTAAAATACGACCATCACTTGGAAGAAGCAGCTTCTGTTTTTGCCTTGAAAAACAGTGAGTGCCATCATTTCAGTCTATTCCTGGGTAATGGTAGGTGCTCAGAGCTCTGAAAAACATCAGACCCAAAGTTCTGAGGTTTTACATGTGTTCTTTTCTTTTCCCTGTTTACAAATTTGTTTTTCTATGATTATTTTCACAACAGGTGCTATTATATAGGAACATAGGAATTTGCCAGCAGATAAAGGCCTTATGGTCTATCGAGTCTGCGCAAGTGTGCAACTAGCAACCCTTACACTGCAGCTGCCCCTCCCCCTGCCCCCCCCCTCTTACCCTATCCCATCCCCTTTTGAAGCAGTCCACTGTTCTACAGGATACCACTTCAGCAGGCAATGCGTTCCACCCAGACACCACTCTCTCTGTGAAAAAGGAGGCAGTATAGCGCAGTGGTTTAAGGCTCTGAGCTGCAAATCTGGTGACATCCAGCAGACCAGGCCTGGGTTTGAACCCCACAGCTTCCACTTGCATACTGTGTGACCCTGAGAAAGCCATTTAACTTCCCTGTGCTCCCAGGTCGCACCTGTAAAAAAGCTTTCAGCTTAGTGTGCTAGTTCTGGTTAAATAACTAATAAAAAAAAGTGCCTTCTCATTTCCCTCCTGAACCTTCCCACCTCCAATCTAAGATCATGACCTCAAGTGTCCCTTCCCCCCTTAACATGACTAGTCCCTCCGAGCCTGTCTTGTTTATTCCCTTCATGTACTTCAAGGTTTCAATCATATCCCCCCATCTCTCCTCTCCTCCAGGATGTACATGTTCAACTCACTCAACCTGCTCATGTAGGGTATGTCCCTTAGTCCCTGGTTCATCATTGTTGCCCTGTGCTGCAGCCCCTCCAGTAACCTAATGTCCCTCTTCAGGAATGAGCACCAGTACTGCATGCAGTAATCCAGGTATGGCCTAACCAGTGACCTATACAACAGTGGGATCACCTCCCCTCTCCTTGAAGATATGCCCCTGGAAATATAACCCAGCATTTTGTTGGCCTTTGCAGCTGTCTTCCTGCATTGTGCTGAGTTGTTCATTGAGCCCGTTATAATCACCCCTAGATCCTTCTCCTCCTCTGTCATGGCTAGCTGAACCCCCCAGCTGGTAGCTCCTTCTTGGATTTTTTGCCCCAAAATGTAGAACCTTGCACTTTTTGGCATTGAACCCCAACTGCCAGGTGTCTTACCAGGTCTCCAATTTTGGCAAATCATCCTGCAACCCATGCCATCCTCCTAGGTCATCCACTACTGCTCCCATCTTGGTGTCATCTGCAAACAAATTGATTTTGCTCTTGATGCCCATTGAGATGTCTGATGTGAACAACCCAAACAACACCAGTCCTAGCACTGAGCCCTGTGGTACTCCGCTTGTCACTGCCCTTGGAGATGAGAGCTCCCCTCCCATCACCGCCCTCTGCTGCCTTTCCTGTAACCAGTTTACTACCCATCTCACCAGTTTTGCCCTTGCACCTGTACCTGCCAGCTTATTACCCAGCTTCCCATGCAGCACCGAGTTGAATGACTTACTGAAGTCCAGAAACAGGACATCCACTGCATGGCCCTTGTCCAACTGTCTAATTGCCCAGTCATAGTAATCCACCAGGGTAGTCTGACAGGATCTACCCATGACAACCCCATGCTGCCTAATGTTCTGCAGCATATTGGTCTCCAGAAGGGACACCAGCCTCTCCTTCAGGATTGTCTCCATCAGTTTTCCCACAATGGATGTGAGGCATCTATTTTCCTTTTTCTACTTAGTGCACCGGCACAATATTTTGAATTCACGTGACAGGGTCCCTTTACTACTGTTACAGTATATAGTGAGTCGTGCTTATTTCTTCCCAATATTCTTTGCATATTTAGAATACTTGTTTTTGTTCATTTCTGCATTTTAGTACAGTTATTAATTTTACTCTGGAGGGGGGACTGGGAGATGGGTGGATGGTGGAGGGTTTATAATTATCCATACAATTTTGAAAATGGAAATATTAAATATGTTTTACTTTGATTGTGGAAGGGTTATAATTTAAGCCTTTTTTAAATCAGTATGTGTTGAATATTCAATTCTTCCTGTTTATTTTTTTCTGTATCTCTATATGATTGAAATACTTATTTTTTGTTCTTGTTATTACTTCTGTTCACATTTATTTCATGTGCAATTTAACATGCATTTGCTTTTTCATTTGATTTTAAATTATAATAAAAAAATTCCCCTACTCTTTTCAAGAAGTGCCATGGGATCTTTAACATCCACCTGAACTATCACCAGAACAGGCAGATGGGACCTCGGTTTAATGTCTCATCTGAAAGGTGAAAAACAATTCACAATTTCCAGTACCTGTCAGAATGATAAGAATGCAATTTGATTGCGATGTAAAAATGAATTTTGTTGTAAATGTAAAGCAGTAGAAGAAATTTCGCTGAGTGATTTATGTTGCTCTTCCATTATGTTTGCCTCTGGTAAATTCTTCGATAACACCAATGGAGTCAAAGCCATTCTGCCCCAACCCCCCAGCCTTCCAGTTCAGTAAACAGAAATAAACCAACCATGTTAAGACAAGCCCCTGCAGATCTAGCAGCAGCATAAGCAATGCTTAGCCAGCTCCACATTTTTTCTTTTTTTAAATCTACTCCAGCCCATCAGCTGCAGCCTTGAACTACTGTTGCAGGCAGGAAACAAACAAGAATAATCCTATGGCATATGTACAGTAAAGCTTGCTAGGATTAAACCCAGTTCTGCAGCATTCTGCAGCAGAGTTATTGCAGTAAACAATGTAATTTCAAAGGGAATTATTCCACTTTGTCATGTAGGAAACTGTGACACTATGCTTCATCCCAGCAGTGTCACAGTTTCCTACATAAAAGGACAAAGTCCCATTGAGTATGTTGTTTGCTACATTACTCACTGCTGCAGCATGCTGTATAATGCTGCAGAACTGGGTTTAATCCTGCAATTTCAGTATATTTTGCTTACTTTATAGTTTGAGTCAGGACCTGCAATATCTTTGTCTTCTGAAATAGCAAACAAAAGAAAACCCTGGTCATTTAGTGGACCCCCACCCCATCTTTGACAGGTATTAACCCACCACATTGCTCCCTACCAACCTGCTCCCTAGCCTACGAACAGCACAGCCCTCCTCTCACCACTGTGACTGGCAGCCGACTGAGTTCCAAATGCGAGTGTACTGTATACAGTATGCACTCATTCACAGCTCACTTGGCACCCTGCCAGAGTGGTGAGAGGAGGGTTGTGCTGGTGGCCGGCTGGCAATCAGGTTGTGGGGGGCTAGGGTGGTGGTTCAGTACCTGAGAGGGTGGGATCCACTAGACCACCAGGGTTATCTTTTTTGCTATTTCAGGGGACAGGGATCAGGGATAGGGAGAGACCACTAGACTACCAGGGAAGTTTATAAAAAAAATGCCACGAGGGTGATGGGGTGAGAGCACTATACTGCCAGGGAATATTTTTAGAAATAACTGAACAGTGATTGAATATTGGGAAGGTGGGTGGGATCACTAGACTACCAGGGAATATTTTTAGATATAAAGGGATGGTGCTCAGACATTGCGGAGGGAGGGAGGGACCACTGGACTACCATGGAATTTATACACTGTTGTGGAAATGCTGTTTCTTCAGGTGCAAAAATCCTTTTTCACAAATTGCAAAAAAGAATCCTGTTTTGTGATTCTTTTTTTGCAATTTGCTTAAAAGGATTTCAGCATTTTAAGAAATCACATTTCTGATTGAGATATGACAACAGTAAACCCAGAATCAGACCGTATGGGCCCGATTAGGTAAACACAATCATTGGTGTTTACTAAAGGGCTCTATTTTGTTGCCACCAATAACTGAAAACAAGAAGGCAGCAGCACAAAAAAGGATTACCCGTTTGTGTCCAAGGATCCTTTGTTGAGTGGGACACATAACAACTCCGATTGAAAATAATGGGAAATTTTGAAATTTTATAACTTTAGAATGGATTAATATTTTTCACCAGACCTACAAAAGGCACATCTGTGACTCACGACCTTTCTTCACTAAAAATGTGAGACCAAAATCCATTTTTAGGGTAGCAGCGTGACAAAGAATTTGACAAAACATGGTCATTTTTATTATATTTTTTGACACTCCGCATTTCCGCACCCACACATCTGACCAGAACAAAACTTATAACATCTAGAGATCTTTGCTCCCTGCTGGCACATGCACAACACTTGTGAAGTTATTAACATGCAAAATATTGAGTTTAACATAGGAGTGATCATTGAACTCTAACTATAGGGGTGTGACCACGCCCTTATGATATATATATGTATATATACACACATAGAGAGACAGAGAGAGAGATAGATAGATAGATAGATAGATAGATAGATAGATAGATAGATAGATGGGATATGACATGGCCTCTCATGAAGATATATTTATCTTCACGAGAGGCCAATGATATCATGATATCTCACGAGTGGCTTGGACTCGTGATGTGTTCAGTGAAGCTGAGACTCACTTTCACTTCTCTCTTCCCATAGCTGGCAGTATTTTTTAACTGAAGCAGAGTTTAATTTTCACAAAAGGGATCAGATCTAACATCCCCTGGGACAGTTTTTATTTTAAATATGCAGCAGCTGCTTAGTTCACTATGCTAAAAGTGCTCGGTCATTCTACAGATTAACAGCAGAAAGCAAAAGTGTAGCTGGTCCAGGAACTCAAGGGAGAAATGGTAGGATGAACGATGTAAGATTTTTTTTGTATTTCTTAGAAAATGTTGGCAGGATGAAGCAGAAGAAAGTGGGGAGGTTTTGTGACCCATAGAAGATTATGGGAAATAGTACAGTGCACTGTGGAGGGATGGCATGAAAAGAGAGTGTTATGAGTGGTCAGAGGAAGGGATTGGCAAACTGTTTCAGTTACATTAGGATGATATATAGGAATGAGGAGATATCAGTGATATCTTCACATGTGAAGATATCATTGATATCTCCATGACTTGGCTGAGATATTCGTTTTATCTTGATATTTATCCCAAAACATATATTGTAGAAATATATATATATATATATATATATATATATATATATATATATATATGTGTGTATGTATGTATGTATGTATGTATGTATGTGTGTGTATATATATATATGTATATATATATATATATATATATATATTATGCTCCCCCCCCGTGTACCCCCTCCCGAGATTGACAGATGATGGGATATGTCATTGGGGTTGTGAGGCTTAAATGTCACCCCATTCCATGTGTAATCATATTCACAAGCCACAATAAAGAAGAATGGGGTGACATTTAGGCCTCACAACCCCAATGACACACCCCGTCATCTGTCAATCTCAGAAGGAGGGGATACACGAGGGAAGGGGCAACCCTAAAGGTCTCATTTCCTTACTTCTTGTATTTTAACCATAAATGATGTATTAACGAAGTTTTTTTGCATAGAATTTCCTTACTTTTTGAGAAAGAATAGAAAAGTAGAAAGCCACACAAGTTGGCCCCGCGCTCCCACCACCTTGAAACAAAACAAAGTTTCATTCATCGGAGTGGCATAATTCTGCACCTGTTTACATGTGAGTCACCTAACCAGTGAAAATTACCTCCATAGCAATAAGGATAGCTACCCTATAAATGTGAAGCAACTACCACAATGCAAAACGTTGTACGCAAAATGTAAAGTGTGTCATGCAATACCTCTGCAGCGAATTAATTTACCAACACCTAACTACCATAATTCACATGTACAGGACATCCCATGAACACCCTCCAAATTTCAAGTTAAAGACCAAACAGTTTCCGAGATATTACATTTTAAAGTTTGAGATTTTCTTTCATCGGAGTGGCAGAATTCCGTACCTGTTTACATTTTACACACCTAATGACTGAAAAGTATGTTGATGGGAGTAAGGCTTGCTATCCTATGAATTTCAAGCCAGTACACAATGCAAAATGCTGTCTGCAAAATGTATACTGTGCCACACAATATCTCCACAAAAAATGTATTGTCTGACACCTAAACACCATAATTCACATCTACAGCACATCCCGTCAATACCCTCCAAATTTCAAGTTAAAAGACCAAACCGTTTCCGATCAAAGAATTTGCAGGCTCGCTATCAAAGAATAAAAAAAGGTAAAAGTAAAGTTTTAGGCAAAAAATCATGAAACCACAGCTATGACTCAATAGAACAAAGCCCCCTGAGCAAAACTCATCCTAGTTTGGCTTTATAAATCACCCCTGTGCTGAGAAAATAGATTGTTTAATCTGGCCATCTAGTCGCACCCTTGTGATCAAAGATCATAGTCAAAGAACCTCTCAGTCAAAAAATTTGCAGGCTTGCTATCAAAGAATAAAAAATGTTAAAACTAAAGTTTTACAGAAAAATACTTGAAACCACAGCCATGACTCGATAGAACAAAGCCCCCTGAGAAAACCCCATCCTTATTTGGCTTAATAAATCACCCCTGAGCTGAAAAAATAGATTTTTTAATCTGGCCAGCTAGTCACGCCCTCACGATCAAAGATCGTGTTTGAAGAATCTTGCGATCAAAGAATTTGCAGACTCATGATCAAAGATCGTTAGCAAGCTGCAATCAAAGAATTAAAAATTATAAAACTCAATTTCTTGACCAATTTAAAAGAAACCACAGGCATGGCTCGATAGAGGGAAGACCTCTGAGCAAAACCCAACATAGTTTTACTTCAGAAGTCCTCCCTGAGCTGAGATATTTGCATTTTTCCAACCGCAAACTGAAAACAAGGTGGCAGCCGTTGCGATCAAAGAATTCCTCACGATCAAAGATTCTTTGATCATGAGCCTGTAAATTCTTTGATCTTGAGGAGGGACCAGATGGCCAAAACCCCATTCCTCTTTCACAAAATAGCCATATAAATTTTCCCATTGACTTATAATAGGAACTTAAAACTTTAATAATTTTTGAATGGATTAATATTTTTCCACCAAATGAAAAGGATCATGTTCCTTGACCCAAGCTCTTTCAGACAAGCCAAGTCACAGAGCAGCATGCTATACAATGGCCACACAGTGCCATGGACAAAATCCAAAAAACTGCCCACATAACTGATGAAAAGTGCATTTGTCAGCGTTTTGGTACGCAAAATACGTAAGTCCAACCAAAACAAAATTTGGCAAATCAAGAGATCTACCATGTCCCACCACACATACAAATTTCATGCAAATCCGTTGAATGGATCCAAAGTTATTAATGTGCAGAATTTCGAGTTTAACATAGAAATGGCTTCATTATCCTAAATATAGGGGCGCACCCACACCCTTATAAGATATAATATATATATATATATATATAGAGAGAGAGAGAGAGAGAGAGAGAGAGATACACATATACATATATTAGGAATATATTGGATATAGGAAATAGGAAAGAGAAGGGGAGGGAGAATTTGCCAACAAGAAACTTGAAAAGAGCAGGAGAGGAGGTTAAAACCTGAAACTAGAGCGTGAGGGCCACATAGGGCCACATACTGTACATAGTTATATCAAGCTAGTTAGTTACTGGTAGTTTATTATTTCTGCACCCACACATCTGACCAGAACAAAACATGTAACACCTAGAGATCTTTGCTCCCTGATGGCACATGCACAATTTAATGTGACATGCTCGAACACTTATGAAGTTATTAAAGTGCAAATTCTTGAGTTTAACATAGAAGTGACCACTGAATCCTAACAATAGTGGTGTGACTGAACCCCTATGATATATAGTATATGTATATATTTATGCAACAGGGGTCAGGATAAAAACTGTAGAATAAACCATTTATCTTCACTACTATGGTAATAAGTTGCCCAGTAGCAGAGCCTGAACTCGGGGATTGCCAGAGCTTGTAAGAGGCCCAGCGCTTCATTTGTTGCTGCTGGCAGGTCACGTGTCACATCACATGACCTATCCTTCTTTTTACAAAGTGTCCACTTTCCCATTTGCAGCTTATAGACACCAACCACTAGGGGGTGCTGCACTCTCCACCCCTTCCTAGCAACTGTTTGCAAACCCTACCCACTAGAGGTCCCTGCAGTTCCCTTTGAATCCTTTCTGCTATCTACTTTCCTTACTCCTCCCATCAGCCTACCACTAAGCACCCGGCAGCCTCAAACCTGGTACCCTTTATTCCAAAGTCTACTGCCTAACCACTAAGCCAACAAACCAGGCCAACATCTTCCTCTACTTTCAAACTCTTAACCCTTCCTCCCTCCTTCTCTGAATTAAAAAACTTTCTACACTCTGTCCCTAAGCTGTACTCAAACCCAGTACCCTTGCCATCAGAATCAACGGCTGTACCTCTTAACCACTTTGTCTAGCTATTTTATTCTTACTTTCTAGGACTTTTAGTTTCTTACCCCCCCCAACCTGCCAAAATATAAAGTTTTACCACTTCTTTCTTGCTGCCTTTGAACCCTGCACTCTCACTGTCTTAGTCAGCAGTTCCACCACTCAGCTAGCACACCTGTCCATTATTTGTGCAGGATTTCAAACTCTAAAAAACCCTCTAACCCTCAGACACTGCTAAATTGTTGTCTGATTGTTTCTGCAGACCTTGGCCCAGCTCCCTGCTGCTACAGCCACTGTCTGGGGTCCTTCATGCTACCCTGGGCAAGTCTTGAACCTAGTGCCCTGTATACCTCAGGCACCAGCTCTGCCACTGTACCAAATCAGCAACTACACCTTGAAGTGACCTCTCACTACTATCTCCCCTCATCATCCTAGTTCCCCATCTTTCTTCACTTCAGCTCTCTCACCTTACCAATTATGCATGTCACCTCCTGCCCACCTGCCTCTCTCTTCTCCTCCTCCTCCTTTTGCCTTCCACCAACCCTATTGTCCCTGTTAACCCTCAGCCTCTCACTACTCCAGTGCTCCTACCTACCCTCCTGCCTCCCTCCTCCTATACCACTGCTCCTTCCCTCCTCCTCCTCCACACACCCCATGTGCTCCTCTCCACCTCACCCCCATCCAGACATTACCTTTCCTCCCCTGCTCCCTTGAGCATCTGATCGCATAGGCCTACTGCCTGTGCCCTACCACCCCTGTGCTACAAAACTCTTTCTCTCCCTATCCCCGGCGAACTCTCCTTCTGCCACCCTCTGACCAGAGCAGTTCTCCTCCTTCTGCTCCTGACAGGGAATATACATCCCAACCCAGGCCCTGCCCCCTCCCACCCACCTACTCCGGCCCACTGGTCTCCAAAATAGCTCCATGAACATATGCAGCCTGCTGAAAAAATTTTACACCCTACAGTGCTGGGCCATGGCTCATCAACCAGACATCATAGCCCTGGTTGAAACCTGGCTGTCCAAATCCACCCATGACTCATTTGTCTCCCTCCCAGGCTATACCTTATACTGGGAGGACCGAGTAGGCAAACGAGGGGGAGGCTGTGCAATCTACACTAGAGACACAATACTTGGACACGTGCTCCCCACCCCTGCCCTTGTAAATGGGGCCCAGGCTCTTACCCTCAAACTCACCCCAGACCCCTCTAGGGGACCTCTCTATCTCACCACTGCCTACATTCCCCCAAAGAACCAGCACCCAGCCCTGGTATCTTTAACTGACAATCTGGCCTCCCTCCAGCATAAGGTGGAACAAATCCTAGTTGGGGACCTTAACGTAAATTGGCTCAGCACCTCCTCTTCCATGATTAGAGACTCATTTGCTGCCCAAGATCTGACACAATTTGCCACCCAGCCCACTAGAATAAACCCTAAGAGAGGAACCAGCACCCTTCTGGATGTTATTATCATCAACCGACCCCAAAAAATCCAAAACATCCTGGTCCTACCAGATTCCCTAAGTGACCACTCCCTATCCTAGTTCATTGGGCAGTCCCAATTCCAAACCCAAAGCCCAGACCACCCTCCATGGTGCCTCCACCCTGGTGGGCTGCAAAATGTAAACCATTCTCACCCAGATAAACTGGTCCCCATTCATCGTGCAACCGACATTGACACTGCCTCGCCTTCTTACACACACCTTCAACATGGACTGTGATCACTTTGCACCCTTCACGAAATCCGATCAAAAAGCAGAATGCACCCTGGGTTAGCCCTGCCCTTCTACAATTACTAAGAAATCGGATAACCCCTGGCACCTGCCACTGAAGCGGATCGGCTGTCTGATAGACAGGCTTACAATGCAGCCCAGAATAAGTGCCTTAGCCATCCGAGCCAAGGCACGAACCATTACCAGGCCACCCTTTACCTCCTCCTGGGGCTTGGCCCAGACTTTCTGGGATAATATTAAACAACTAAATGGAAAATCATGCCCCTGCCCCATCCCAGCTCACTAGCAATGGCACTCACCACCGAGCCTGCCACCATAGCCAACTGGCTCACCGCCTTACTGACCTTAGCTCAGTCCTCCTAGTAATTTCTTTGACCCCTCCCCAACCAACCTCCCCTGTCCTCCAGCACCCCAGCTTCCACCTGCGCAAGATTTCTGCCCGGGAAGCCTGACCCATCCTAATCAAAGCTTTGAATATCAACAGTCCCTGCAGTGACTCACTGGACCCCAGTATCCTCAGGCTGGTGCTAGATGTAGTCCTTGCCCCACTCACCAGCCTAATTAACCAATCACTCTGCCTGGGACAATTTCCCACGGCTTGAAAAACAGCCATAATCACACCCATTCATAAAGGGGGCGACAGGTCATCGGCCAACAACTACCGGCCAATCTCTTCCCCCCCAAAGCCCTGGAGAAAGTGGTGGCCATTCAAATCACTGATTATCTGGCTAAGCATAACATCTTATGCCCAGAGCAACATGGCTTCCATGTTGGTCACAGTACCAGCACTGCACTAATTGAATTCTCCAACTTCCTACACTCCTCCCTGGATACCAGCTCCCTAGCTAGTGCAGTGTTCATCGACCTCTCAAAGGCTTTCGACACCATCTCCCACCCTCTTCTGTTGAATGCTCTCTGCCACACTGGTTTCTCGGCTGGCCCCCTAGCATGGTGCACAAGCTATCTAGCCACTCGATCACAGTGTGTTAAAATCAATGGGATACTGTCTGACACCCATCCCATTCACTCTGGGGTCCCCCAAGGCTCCATCCTGGGCCCCCTTCTCTTCTCACTCTATCTGAACACCCTGCCCAGTGCATACCCTGGCAAAATTCTCCTGTATGCAGATGACGCTGTCCTTTTTGCCACCCACCGCAATCCGTCTCCTTCAGGACACCACGGCAGTCTTTCAACAATGTCAAGACTGGTTTAAGGAGAGCAGACTCGTCATCAATCTTAAAAACCAAAGCTATCTCTTTCCTCACCCCAAAACAAAGCTAGCAACCACCCATCTATATCCTTCCTAGTACCAAACAGCCACTGGAACAAGTCTGCTCTACAAATACCTGGTGGTTACCTTCGACTCAGCCTTCACATTTCACAACCACATTAATGCCCTAACATTCACCACTAACACACGGCTTGGCATCCTCTTCCGCGATAGAACCTGCCTTCCCCCAAATGTGCTCTGGCTCGCTGTTACATCTTCCGTATTGTCCCTTGTAGACTATGGTCTACCAGTCTATGGTGCTGCTGACATGACTGCACTGAAAAAATTCACTTAACCCTGAATAAAGCCTGCAGATTGATTACTGGTGCCCCCAGGCTCACACACACCTGTCAGCTGTATGACGAGGCTAAACTCCTTACCCTGGATGAATGGCTCCGATATCAAACCTGCCTCCTCACAAAAAAAACCCTATTCGGGCTCTCCCCTCCTGGGGTGATGGCATCCATCCACCGGATCCCACCCACTATTGCAACACGGTCATCCAACAAGACCACTCTAATGGACCCCAGATCAAGAACCAGTCGCGGCCAGAGGTCCTTCTGCTACAGAGCCCCATCCTGGTTTAACTCTCTCCTGGCCCCCATCACCAATGCCACCACCATCTCCAAGTTCAAAACCACCCTTCGAAACCAACTCTTCAACACTCAGCTGCTCACTGTCTCTGAAACAGCCTCCATAGCTTCCTCATGACAAAGCGCCCACGGGCTCTCCACCTAGCCCTTCCCACCACCTCTGCCCAGTACACCGTACCTATGTCTAACCTGGCCAGTGCCAGCTGTTTCAGTGTATGCCTATTAGATTGCTCAATTTTTGATACCAACTTATGTAACACCTGTTCTCAATTACTTGTACCCTGTAACCTAAATGTATTTTGTCTGACCTCAGTGTGACGTGGCGCCTCTGATGAATGCCTATTTTTAGCAAACCTCTGCTATGTAACCTAAAACTCTATGTATGTCTTTAATGTGATGAGGTACCTTTGGAAACGAGCCTCTGGCTCAAAGATTGTAAACTGATTTCACAAATAAATAAATAAAATAAAAATAAATTTATTTATCCACATAGTAACTACATCATCACCCATTTATTCACACAGTAACTACATCAGTAGCTCATTTATCTACACAGTTCTCTTCAGAATTCATTTAGAATGTTCGGCTTCAGAAGCAGTACTAACCATATTTAAATGTCAATAACTTAAAAATGAAAAAAGATAACATGGTACTTTGAGCACGAAAATTGCTCTGCACAAAATTATCTACAAAATGAATAATGTTTCATTTATATAAACCCTGTATATTGTATATGGTTAGCAAGAAAACAGAAGAAAATGTCATTTTTTGTTCACTTTTTTGACAAACAAATATAAATAACTTTAAAACAAAAAATGATAGCGTGGTACTGTGAGCAAAAAAAATGTTCAGCTCAAAAATATCTACAAAATGAGTGGTGTTTCATTTATAGATACCATATTTGTTTTTTTATAATTAGCAAAAAACAGCATAAAATTCAATTTTATTTTCCTTTTTTGACAAATGATTTACACCTATCAAAATCAAAATGTTCACACAACATCTAAACCTGTTGCATAAATGGAATATGCAGTGGTTCAGTGTGTGATAATGGTTATTACATGCAGTTTCAGTGATCTCTCGTAACTCTTACTCGTGCCTTCGGCACTCGTGAGGGTACTTGAGGTCACTGGATACTGTACAAGATAAATGCATTATCACACACTGAACTGCTGTATATCCCTTATTTATGCAATAGGAGTGGGCTCAAAACTCATTGAATAAATCCATTTATTTTCACAGCCTTTGAATAAATAAAATGTATGCATATAGTAGCTATGTCATTAAGATTTATACAGATAGTAGCTGTGTCACAATCACTCCGGAACTCATTTAGAATGTTTGGCATCAGTAGCAGTAGTAATCATATTCAAATGTGAATAACTTTAAAACGAAAAAAGATAGCATGGTACTGTGAGCATGAAAGTTGGTCAGCACAAATTTATCTTCAAAATGAGTGGTGTTTCATTTATAGATACCTTATAGATTTTTTATAATAGCAAAAAGCAGCAGAAAATGCTATTTTTTGTTCACTTTTTGACAAACATACGCAAATAACTTTAAAACAAAAAATAATAGCATAATACTGTGAACAAGGAAGTTGTTCAGTGCAAACATATTTACAAAATGAGTGATGTTTCATTTATAAATACATTAAAAAATTTTATAATTAGCAAAAAAACAGTAGAAAATAAAATTTTTTATACACTTTTTCGACAAACAAATGCAAATAACTTTAAAACAAAAAAGGTACATGGTACCGTGAGCATGACATTTGTTCAGCACAAAGTTTTCTACAAAATAAGAGGTGTTTCATTTAATATCAACCTCTACACTAGTCAGACATACACTAGGAAAGTTAACAAAAGGTTCTTGTAATTATCATTTAAAAAAAAAAAGATAAACAGTCAAAAGCAAATGTCGCTGCACTGACAGAAAGCATCCCTATTGCATAAATGAAATATACAATGGTGAGCTATTAGATAAATGATTTATCTACACTTGTGCTGTTTGACCTCGGACACCTCACTAGTGGCTTACTCCACTCTTGAGGTTACCCTAGGTCAAACAGCCCTTGAGTAGATAAATCATTTATTTGACAGTTCACCACTATATATCACACACACACACATATCTATTCATCTCTCTCTCTCTCTCTATATATATATATATATATATATATATATATATATATATATATATATATATATATATATATATATATATATATATATATATATATATATATATATATATATGTCATGTGTGTGTGTGTGTGGAATATGCAATGAGGGACCAGTTAAACAACTGATTTATGTGCATAAGAGCAGTCTGACCTTGGGTAACTTCACATGTAGCATAAGCCATGAATGAGGTGTCTGAGGTCAAACTGCTTGAGTGGACATAAATCAGTTATTTAACAAGACCCCAACTGCATATCTCATTTATGCAGTAGGCATACATTTTTGTTGTGGGGTGTGTATTTCATTTTATTTATTTTTGTTTGTGTTTGTTTAATCAAATTAATGGGATTCTTTGTGCTGCTCTGTGTTATTAAAGGAATAATGCCTGACAGGGTGGGAGTTATGCTGGGATAACATCCCACCTCATGTGGTTGGGCCTGAGGCCACCGGCCGAGGGCGTCCAACACCTGAGAAGGGATGTTATCCCAGCATAACTCCCACCCTGGAGGGCATTATTCCTATTATACAATGGCTTGTTGTTTTATAATAAAACAATTATTTTAAAGAATGTTTTTGTTAGTGTGTAAACATATTTTTCTTTCTTTAGAGAAAGAGAAGATCATCATGCTGGTGGTCATCCATATCATCCAAACAATCAGCAGGGATGTTGTGCCAGGATAACATCCCTGCTGTGACAGCCGACTGACCAATCAGAAGCCAAGATTCTTTCTTGCCATTGTATAATGTGCCATTTAGAGCTTGTTGCTTAGGGGAAGTGTAATGTTTGATAGGACGGTGTTATGAGAAGATTGATATGGCATCTCATGATTGGTTCATGTATAGATGTAGGCAGGCTAAACAGTTTGAAAAAGATGGTGGGTCATTTTCTCACTTAGCAAGAGACTGGTATTGTTTGTTGTGCGATTTTATTTTATTTTAATATGTAGAATGTGTTTTGTATCTGGTTGATCCTGCATTTCAGAGTATGTATTGGTGCTATGGTTCATTTCGCTATTTCAGTTGGAATTGGTGTGGTGGAAGGAGCAGAAGCTGATGGAGAGACTCAGAGATGGAGGATGAATGTGAGTAGTAGGGACAGGTGGAAATTTGAAAGGCAATGGAAAGAAGTGGTGAGATGAAAATCTTGTTAAATAAAAAAAGGTTCAGTTTTTTGTGGAGACTCTTGTGCACTGAGAGAGGATTCTGGAAGTGTAGTTGTACAACGAGGTGTGCATGCAGGGTCGGGAGCCATGCGAAGAGTTCCTATAGTACATTAGGAGCAGAGGAGATGCTGTATTAGATTGGAGTGTGTTGACAGAGAAGGTAAAAGAAGATTTGTATCAGGTGCTATGCTTCTTGCTTCATAAAATGTTATTGTTAGTGGTTGGGCTGTGTTTCTGGGGTAGCAGCAGTTTTTTTTAATTTTGGTGGGTGCATGGGGCGGGCATGTCTGAGAAGTAAAAGGCAGCATGCCAGAGAAATAAAATGTGCTGAGCTACAGGATGGGCTGCAGTTGTGAAGCTACAAGAAAACAAAGAAGGTTTTAGTTTTAAAAAGAGAAAAATGTTTGTGAATTAAGTAGAGTTGTTCTAGATTTATAGTGATGGTTTATTTGTGCTGTTAATCTATGAATTGCTATAGAGGGAGTTTTTGAGGGGACATGTAGGGGGGCGTTAAAAGAAAATAAAAGTAATTGGAAGCAGTGCCAGTAAGAGGGGTAATGATTGATGGCAGGGTGTTAAATAAACAGTGGTTGAGTGACATTAGGGTGTTAAATAAATGTTAGAACCACCATTTATTTAACACCAGTGAAATAAATGGATTTATTTAACCAGTTCGAGACTCACACCTATTGCATAAATATATATATATTAGGAATATTTTGGATATAGGAAATAAGAAAGGAGAAGGGAAGGGGAGGGAGAATTTGCCAACAAGAAACTTGAAGGGAGCAGGAGAGGAGGCTAAAACCTGAAACTAGAGAGTGAGGGCCACATAGGGTGACATACTGTACACAGTTGTATCAAGCTACTTACTTAGTTTAGTATACAGAAGTTATGTCTAAAGACAATATAACCTGGTAGTAAAATGGTTGTATCCGAGACCTTAGTAATCACAGCTAGCACTTTATATACTAAAAAATATTTTAAAACGTAATCTGACTTGCCTAGAAATGATAAATCATTGCATCATTCTAGCCAATCAAGACTGTTTGTTATCAAATATTCCAATTATTCATAACTATAAAAGGGTGCAAATTCTAATAGTCCTGTAATTCTGAAATTCTGTGTTCATTTGTCATAGTCCATTTCTAGCATTTATGTTCTTTTTTTAGAAGAAAGAAAAACAATAAATATGTTGCAAGTGATACCTTTTATCGGACCAACAAAACTGTGTTTGAGTCTAGCAATCATTTAATGAGTTATGTTCCTGATGGAGTATAACTCTCGAAAGCTAGACTCAAAAACAATTTTGTTAGTCCAATAAAAGTTATCATCTGCTATATTTATTTTCTTCTATGTCATCAATTGGACTAACAAAGCTAACATGTTTCCATGTCAAGCTCTATTTTTTTAAAACTAAAATCTTTAAATTGACTTCAAATATGTTTACATTGCTGGTTCTTGTGCCTCTAATAGTTCTAAACATTTTTTTCTCAAGTTTATTGTATGGCAGAATTGCTCAGCCTCTCTTCACTGTTCTCTCACCCAAAGTAAATAAAAATACACATATCATATTAAAGAACCACTATCTTTTATAATAAAATGCTAAAAACACTAAATTTACACCAATTATGTTTGAACTTTATTGTTTTTTTATTGTTTTTTTGTTTTTAATTCCCCCTGCTGTTGCTCTACTAAATATTATATATAATGCAATAGTCATTTCACTGAGTCTTTCAAAATGTATCTGACTCTCCCTTGCTAACCACACAATTGCTGTTTGTGACATCACAGTCTGTTGCCATGGAGAGCACTGTGATGTCATAAAGAAAGGCACTATGAGGTTAACAGGGGTGAGGAAAATATTTTTTTCAAATGTTTTCTATAGACTTTTTAGATGAATTACCAGGATGTTCTATAAACCTTGGAAAGAAACACTAAAACTGAAAAAATGTAGTCTCGAGTAAACTGTAACAGCTGAAACATCTTATTTATGAAAACACATTCTGTAGTACAGACTAGCTTTTTAAGTGAAACAGTAATGGTATGTACTGTACAAACATGTAACATCCAGTACCAAACACAAACAGTTTCAGTTCACCTGGAGAAAAAAAGCAATGCAACAACTACACAAGAGGCTTTAAAGGGACAGCAGCATAAAATACTGTCCAAAAATAAATCACATTTTTTTAATTTCTTTTCATATTTACAAAGTCATTTTTAAAATCAAAGGGACTATTAATACCTAAACAACATTATAAGTGCAATAACACACTTTAAAGTGTGAAATTATTCAGATACAGGTTCATGATAGATGTTGTACAGAAGAACAAAATACTTGAGAAGAGCCTATATCTCACAACAAAGGCTCACTTGTTGTATGTTATTGCCCATACAATCCCCAGACCTTATCTCATTAATAGAGCCTTAAGCCAAAGGAGGGGAGAGTGATCATAATGGCAAGATCATCTGTTGTTGTGCTCCACACTATGAGTGGTGTGGGTGGGGCAACTGGCACTGTCTGCAGTATAATACATTCATTAATCAATGCACTGCAAGTGATTACTACTGTCTGCTGTCATATGGCACTGTACTACAGACACTGCAAATAGTCCATTCACCACTCAGAGTAAAGAACAGGACACCAGAGGACTGCACTCCTGGAGGATTTCCTACTGAGCTACCCAGGATAGAGATTAACCTTCAGTCACCAGGATTATCCCTACACAGTTTAAGAGGGTCATGTTTTTTAAAATATTTGGCTTGTAAATTGGGCAAAGGATTAGGGTATTTACTTTAAATGAAATAATATCAAGTATCAATTTCAGTTTCAGTGGGCCTCAGCTTTTAGCTCTGTCATCTGTGAATCAGAAATGTGTAGGTTAATGTCTTGTGCCAATGATAAGGGCTTATGGAGGGGTGCTCTGCATTATCTAAACCTGTCCTTTGCATGACAAGCAACATTAATTTTCTTGCCTTAGTTTGATGTTTCGTTAAGCAAAAACAGCTGTTTAGGGACAAGGCCATGGTACGAGCAAAACCAGTCCACTACATAGAAACATAGAACATAGACTTTGCCGGCAGCTAAGGACCACTTGGCCCACCCAGTCTGCCCATTTCCCTTCCTATAATGGATAAGCTGCAGATTCTAGTTAACCAACAGCCTAATTCCTGCAACCCTCAACTACAATTGCCTTATGTCTGTCCCATGCATGTTTGAATTCCCCCACTGTTTTAGACACAACAACCTCCCCAGGAAGGTGGCTCCATGCATCCACCACTATCTCCGTGAAAAAGAATTTCCTCACATTACCCCTGAGCCGTCCCCCCTCTAACTTTAAATTGTGCCCCCTTGTTCTTACGCATCTCTTTTTCTGAAAGATGCTACCCTCCTGGACTTTGTTGATTCCTTGAGGTGCTTAAAAGTTTCTATCATGTCCCCCCATCCATCCTTTCATCAAGGGTATACATATTAAGCTCTCTCAGTCTCTCTTCATATGGTTTCTGATGCAGACCCTGCACGATTTTAGTTGCCTCCTCTGGACTGCTTCCACCCTGTCTATGTCCTTGCGTAGATGGGGTCTCCAAAACTGCACACAGTATTCCAGATGGGGTCTCACCAACTGTCTGTACAGAGGGATAACCACTTGCCTTTTTCTACTTGTGATGCCCCATCCTATGCATCCCAGTATCCCTCTGGCTCTCCTTAATGACTTCTCACATTGCTTACCCACCTTTAGGTCATCTGATATGACTACCCCCAAGTCCCTTTCCATTTTTGTTGTTGGTACAAAACTGGGCACAAGCACAAAAATAACAGGCATCTGAATTTGTTGTAGTTAAATAGTTTTATTAGGTTAAGTTAACACAGGTCAAACAAGATGGATATGCTCTCAACTAGTGCTGAATCCAGTGTGGTTCATGGGGTTGCTGGCTTCTGCTGATATCACACAAGACAAGATGGCATGCAGTTGCTTAATGTCCCAACTGCAGCTGCAGCAGCTAATGTAAGTAAAGGTAAAGTGCTGGAAATATGCTTCAAGTATCTTATTACTCTAAAAATATCTTACACTTCAGGTGTAAGAGACCCAATGACTCCTCACCAGGTGTCCCGGTGCTTTGCCAACATAGAAACATAGACTTTGATGGCAGATAAGGACCACTTGGCCCACCTAGTCTGCCCATTTCCCTACCTACAGGATACACTGCAGATCCTAGATAACCAATAGCCTATTTCTTGCTACCACCCACAAGAATTGCCTTGTGTCTGTCCAATGCATTCTTGAATTCTCCTACAGTTTTAGACCCCACAACTTCCTCAGAAAGGCTGTTCCATGCATCCATCACCCTTTATGTGAAAAAATACTTCCTCACATTGCCCCTGAGCCATCCCCCCTCTATCTTCAAATTGTGTCCCCTTGTTCTTGCACATCTCTTTTTCTGAAAGATGCTACCCTCTTGGACTTTGTTGATTCCACTGAGGTACTTAAAAGTTCCTATCATGTCCCCCCTCTCCCTCCTTTCCTCAAGGGTATACATATTAAGCTCCTTTAGTCTCTCCTCTTATGGCTTCTCTTGCAGACCCTGCACCATTTTAGTTGCCTTCCTCTGCACTGCCTCCATCCTTCTATGTCCTTGCAGAGATGGGGTCTCCAGAACTGGACACAATACTCCAGATGGGGTCTCACCAACTGTCTGTACAGAGGTATAACAACTTCTTGTTTTCTGCTGGTGATGCCTCTCCCTATATATCCAGTACCCCCCAGCCCTCCCTGCTGCCTTCTCACATTGCTTGCTAACCTTAATGTCATCTGGTATGATTACCCCAGGTCACTTTCCATTTTTGTTGTTGTTATTACCCCCCCATTGAGTAATCTTCCCCAGGGTTTTTGTTTCCAAGGTGCATTATTTTGCATTTCTTTGCATTAAATCCAAGCTGCCATACTTCTGACCATTCCTCCAGCCTTACCAGTTCTCTTCTTATCCTTTCCATGCCTCCTTCTGTATCAACCCTGTTGCAGATCTTTGTATCATCTGCAAAGAGACATACTTTTCCTTCCAGTCCCTCTGCAATGACACTTATAAAGACATTAAAAAGGACTGGACCCAGTACTGAACTCTGTGGTACCCCACTAGTAACCCCTCTTTCTTCAGAGTGGACTCCATTTACAATTACCTTTTGTGTCCTGTTGTCCAACCATTGTTTTACCCAGGCTATCACCCTGGGACCCACTCCCAGGCTGGTTAATTTGATTATTAATCTTTGAGTGGGACTGTGTCAAATGCCTTGCTAAAGTCACGGTAGGCCATGTCCACAGCCCCTCCCTGGTCTACTACTTTGGTCACCCAGTCAAAGAAATCAGTTAGATTTATGTGGACAAAGCAATGGGGCCTGATGGGATTCATCCCAGAATTCTAAAAGAGCTAAGGGTAGAACTAGTGACACCACTGACTACCCTCTATAACAAATCATGGGAGGATGGGGTGGTACCTGAGGACTGGAGGAGGGCAGATGTGATTCCCCTTCACAAAAGTGGGAGCAGGGCAGAAGCAGGAAACTACAGACCTGTTAGTTCAATCTCAGTGATTGGGAACATGATGGAATCACTTCTGAAGGAAAAAATTGTCAGGTACCTAGAAGCCAGAGGGGAACAGGGCAAATCCCATGATTTTTTTTTTACCAAGTATTTTACCAGGTGAGACACACTAAGCTGAAAGCTTGTTTGTAGGTGCAACCTGGGAGCACGAGGAAGTTAATTGACCTGCTCAGGGTCACACAGATGCAAGTGGGGGCTGTGGGATTCAAACCCACGTCTCCAGATTTGCAGCTCAGAGCCTTAAACCACTGCACCATACTGCCTCCTAAAAAAAAGGGTAGTCAGTGGTGTCACTAGTTCTCCCCTTAATTCTTTTAGAATTCTGGGGTGAATTCCATCATGTCCCATTGCTTTGCCCACCTTCAGTTTTAGGAGTTCTTTCAGAACCCTTTCTTCTGTGAAAGGACTGGGATCAACCCCCCCATCCAGACTGCTTCTGTTAATTGGATTAGGCACGTCCCCCTCCTCCTGTTTTGTTAATACTGAGCAGAAGTATTTATTCAGTATCCCTGCTTTTTCACTGTCCCTCTCTACCCACCTACCACCCTTTCTATTCAGCCTCACTATCCCTCCCTTTGTCTTTCTACACTCCCTGATGTACCTATAAAAGGTTTTATCCCCCTTCTTAACCGAGTTGGCTATCTTTTCCTCAGTTTGGGCCTTTGCCATTCTGACTTCCCTCCCTGCTTCCTTCTGCCTTAACTGGTACAGTTCTCTGTCCTGCTCCTTCTGTGTTTCCTTATACTTCCTAAATGCTATCTTTTTCTCTGTAACCTTCCCCACCACCTCTTTTGAGACCCATAGTGGCTTGGGAGACCACGTGATGCAGCGCTCTGAGTAACAGCTCCTTGAGACCGCTTCCATCCCCCAGAATCAATATAAACCTTCAACTCATTATTTCCTAATTTTACAGTTACTCCTTCAGTGCATGTTATTTGCAGTTAATCTTTTTACTGTAATTATTGTGATTATACATACAAATATACTACATTCTCCAATATTCACTTACATAAATTCTTAGTGGGAGAAGGAAAAAACATGTGTCTGAAATATTTTACAATGATACTAAAGGGGAAAACAAATGTTGAGAAAACAATATGTAGCAGTACAATCTGTATGATAGAGAGAACATATGGCAGTTTATGGTTCAAGGGTTAAAAGGAGCAGAGACAAATAAGAAACATGAGCAGTCATGATTATACTTCTATTATGCTGTAATTTAATACAAGTATGTGTAAGATTGTATAAAGGAAGAACATAAAAAAAGAGAAAAATAAGAAAGTGAACAAGAATGAAGAGGGAAAGGGAAGAAGAAAAGGAGATAAAGAGATAGAAAGTGAGGAGATTAAAAAGGAACGAAAGAGCTAGAAGCGAGATTCCAATGTGAACATATAACAACCCATGGATTAAGTGACACTATATGCAGATGTGTTTAAATATTTAAAATAGTCCTGCCAGCATTTATTATATAAATTAAGTCAGTCAGAGGCTAAGTGTGACATACGATCAAGGATGGCATATTGAGATAGTTGTTTGTGTTCCTTGAAAGAGGCACTCTGGGTCACCTTGGAGACAGAGAATGGCATCACAATCCACACAGGGGTTGTATACAGACCCCCATCTTAAGGGAAGGAAATGGACAAGAAAATGATAGAAGACATTCTCAAAATGGCTGAAAAAGGGGAGATACTGTTGATGGAGGACCTGAATATGCCAGATGTTAACTGGATGACATGTACTGCAGTCACATCCAAGAGCAGGGTCATTCTCGATGCCCTGCAGGGGGCAGGCCTTAGACAGCTAGTGTTGGAACCCACCTGGGAGGGAGCAATACTAGACCTGGTACTCTCAAATGGAGAGAGGATCACAAATTTAGAAGTCAGTAGACATCTGGGAACAAGTGACCACTACACAGTGTGTTTCACAATAAGCATAACCATGGAGACTAGCCATACAAAAACAAGCATACTGGACTTTAGAAGGGCTGACTTTGGCAAAATTGGTGAATGCCGGAGGAATACACTAGCAAATGGCCAAAAGCGAGGGGTGGAAGAACAATGAAGGAAAATCAAAACTGCCATCATAGAGGCAACAAGCCTTTGTGTGAAACAGATAAAGAAAACAAAGCAGAGTAAAAAATCACTATGGTTCTCAAAAGAGGTGGCAGGGAAGGTTAAGGAGAAAAAGGCTGCATTCAAAAAGTATAAGGACTCACAGAAGGAGCATGACAGGGAACTGTATCAATTATAGTAGAAAGAAGTGGGGAAGGCAGTCAGAATAGCAAAAGCCCAAACCGAGGAAAAAATAGCCAATTCAGTTAAGAAGGGGGATAAAACCTTTTATAGGTACATTAGGGAGCAATAGTGAAGATTAATAAGGGAGAGGGGAGGTGGACAGAGGGAGACAGTGAAAAGGCAGAGATACTGGATGAATACTTTTGCTCAGTATTCACAAAAGAAGATGAGGAGGAGTTACCTAAACCAGACAATAGAAGCACTCTGGATAAGGGAGTTGACACCAGTCTATTTACAGAAGAAAGAGTCCTGAAAGAACTCCTAAAACTCAAGGTGGACAAAGCAATGGTGCCTGATGGGACTTCCCCCAGAATCCCCAAAAAACTAAGGGAGGACCTAGTGACACCACTGACCACACTTTTTAACAAATCATGGGAGGATGGGGTGGTACCTGAGGACTGGAGGAGGGAAGATGTGATTCCCCTTCACAAAAGTGGGAGCAAGGCAGAAGCAGAAAACTAAAGACCTGTAAGTTTGACCTCAGTGGTAGGGAAAATGATGGAATCATTTCTGAAAGAAAGAATTGTTGAGTACCTAGAGGCCAGAGGGGCACATGATCCAATGCAGCATGGATTTACAGCAGGAAGGTCATGTCAGATGAATCTAATAGATTTCTTTGACTGGGTGACCAAAGTAATAGACCAGGGAGGGGCTGTGGATATGGCCTACCTAGACTTTAGCAAGGCATTTGACACAGTCTTGCACAAAAGATTAATACTCAAGGTAGCCAGCCTGGGACTGGGTCCCAGGATGGTAGCCTAGGTAGCAAACTGGCTACAAAACAGGACACAAAGGGTAATAGTGAATGGAACACATTCCGAAGAAAGGGGGGTCACTATTGGAGTACCTCAGGCTCAGTACTGGGTCCAGTCCTCTTTAACATCTTTATAGGTGACATTGCAGAGGGTCTGGAGGGAAAGGTATGCCTCTTTGCAGATGACACAAAGACCTGTAACAGAGTTGATACACAAGGGGGGGTAGAAAGGATGAGAAGGGACTTGGCAAGGTTGGAGGAATGGTCAGATGTATGGCAACTGAGATTCAATGCAAAGAAGTGCAAAGTAATGCACTGGGAAACAAAAACCCAGGAGAAGAGTACACAATAGCAGAGGAGATACTAACAACAACAAAAATGGAAAGGGACTTGGGGTAGTCATGTCAGATGATCTAAATGTTGGTAAGCAATGTGAGAAGTCAGTAAGGAGAGCCAGGGGGATACTGGGATACATAGGAAGGGGCATCACAAGTAGAAAAAGGTAAGTGGTTATCCCTCTGTACAGACAGTTGGTGAGACCCCATATAGAGTACTGTGTCCAGTTTTGGAGACCTCATCTACGCAAGGACATAGACAGGATGGAAGCAGTCCAGAGGAGGCAACTAAAATGGTGCAGGGTCTGCATCAGAAACCATATGAAGAGAGACTGAGAGAGCTTAATATGTATACTGTTGATGAAAGGAGGGACGGGGACATGATAGAAATGTTCAAGTACCTGAAGAAACACAGCAAACCCAGGAGGGTAGTATCTTTCAGAAAAGAGATATGTAAGAACAAGGGGGAACAATTTAAAGATGGGGAGACGGCTCAGGGGTAATGTGAGGAAATTATTTTTCACTGAGAGAGTGGTGGATGCATGGAATCGCCTTCCTGGGGAGGTTGTTTGGTCTAAAACAGTGGGGAAATTCAAACATGCATGGGACAGACATAAGCAATTGTAGTGGTGGTTGCAGGAAGTAGGCTGTTGGTTAACTAGAATCTGCAGCTTATCCAGTAGGTAGGGAAATGGGCAGACTGGGTGGGCCAAGTGGTCCTTATCTGCCGTCAAAGTCTATGTTTCTATGTTTCTATGAAAATACCAAGTATGCAATGTTTTGGATCTAATGCAAAGGATAGAACAATTACTTTCATTGCAAAGAAATGAATATGATGCCAAAGATTGTGTATGGGAGGACATTGCCATAAAATATGTAGCAAATTGTCGCTGGGGGAGTTACAGCACCAACATTTATTGTTGTTCATTAAGCCCATTTTTTGCAAAATCTCAGGAGTTCTGTACTATAGGTGTAGAATTTTGATTTGAACTGCGATTATACTTGAAAGATTTATGGCAGGATAGCCAGTAGTTATGCCATTGTGAATTGGTTATGTTATAATTTAAAAGGGTACTCCATTTATTTTTTGCAATGACAGATTGATCTGGAATTGTATTTCTGATATGTTTGTAAATTATGCTATTTAATTTAGAGTTTTTTTTTGATTCATTTGGAAATAAAAGCATCATATATAGATTGATGAGGAATAGTAGGAAGATAAAGGTTTCATGCCGTGTGTAACTGTAAATATTTCCAGAAATCGTGCTGGGGAAGATTCCTTTGTCTGTGCAGGTCAGAAAAGGATTTTAATTTGAGAGTCTGAGGTATAAGTATATCCTCCAAGAAAAAAATGCCCATTTTTCCAATTACAACAAAACATTGGGTGAGTATCAAGAGTGATGTTGCAGGTCCCCCAAACGGGGGCATATATGAGAGGGGTTGGGTTGGATTTAAGGTGTTTATGAATTACTTTCCAGTGGTATATGGATGATGCTATAGCAGGTTGAGATTTTAAATTGGGGGGAGAGGGTTATAAATGAAGGAAGTGGTGACATTGCCCGGACATAGAGATGTTTCCATATTGACCCTCAACGGTGACTTATTGCTAGGTTTATTCATCCATTTGACAGTTTGGGCTATGTGGAAGGCCCAAAAATATGCTTGGAACCAGGGGAGCCTGAAGCCCAGTTTGGACCTGTGGAACGCAGTTTGTTATGACTAAATCTGGGAATTTTGCCTTCCCATACAAAATTGCCAATTATATTATCAATCCTGACAAAAAAAAAGTAAGGATGGTTAAAGAGATATTAGAAAATAGACACAGTATTTTGGGAGCTATTGACATCTTGATAGTGGAGATTTTCCCATTAAAAGAGAGGTTAAGCAGTTTCCATCTGTTGAGAGTGTTTTTAATATTTGCTAATAACGGGGAAAGATAGGCATCCCATATCTTGTCTAATTTAGAGGTGATCTGTAATCCAAGGTAAGAGATACCTTGAGGGGCCCAATGAAAACCTAATATTGTATTCATAGAAGGGTTACAAAAATTGTTCAATGGCATTGTTTCTGATTTGCTTAGATTCAGAGCGAGCCCAGAAAGTAAAGTAAAGTTGCTAAGTAGCTTAATTAAGGGTGGTCCTGAAATTTCAAGATTTTTGAGTAGAATGAGGAGGTCATCAGCGTAGGATAATAAAGTATAGTGGGAATTACCAATAGGGATACCTTGGATCTTGGAGGATTGATGAAGAGCAGCAGATAGGGGTCCCATAGCTAGAATAAAAAGAGTGGGGGATAAGGGGCACCCTTGCCTGGTACCTCTTGCCAGATGAAAGGATGAGGACTGAGTAGAGTTAGTAAGAACCCAGGCAGAGGGGAGGGTATTTAGTAATTGAATACATGCACAAAATTTATTAGTGACACCAAAGTGGGATAGAACACGATACAAATAAGTCCAGTTGAGAGAATCAAATGCCTTTTCAAAGTCGATGGCTATAGCTGTGGCAGGTGATTTAAGAGATTTAGCTGTGTAGATTAAATTAAATGAGTGGAGATGATCAGAACCAGTTCTAATTTTGATAAATCCAGCTTGGGAGGTGTGGACAAGTTTCAAAATGATTGATTCTAAACAAGTATTTAATATTTTGGCAAACATTTTCCTGTCTGTATTAAGTAATGATATCAGTCTGTAACTGGATGGGAGAGAGGGTATTTATCTTTTTTGGGGAGGACGGTTATAAAGGCTTCTGTCATAGAATAGAGAAATGTATCTTGTGAACATGCCTCTTTGACGACCTTAAACAGTAAGGGGCATAAGATGCCAGCTAGGGGTTTATAAAAGTCTACGGAAAAAATGTCACTCCCAAGAGCTTTACCAGATTTAAGGGAATTTAGCACTGCTTGTATCTCTTTTAGGGAAAAGGGTTCATCTAGCAAAGCCATATCTAGTTGGGAGAGGTGTGGTAACTGTAAATTGTCCAGAAATTGTTGTATGTGTTCAGGTTGTGGGGGAGTGGGTGGGGTGAGAGTATAATTGTTGGTAGAAGGATTGCATAATATGGTCAATTGAGGTATTATTCTGTTTGGATTTTGCCTGAAGGATCTTTCAAACTGGCAATACGTCTCTCCATCTGTTGATTTTTGAGTTGATAAGCAAGCAGCTTCCTGCATTTATTCCCTTGTTCCCAATAACAGTGTTTAAGTCTAAGGAGGGTGAGTTCAGCTTTCTTGGATATTAATTCGTTGATTTTAATTCTAAGCTGAAGAACTTCAAGGTGAAGTTGTGAGTTATTATCTGGATTTTTTGTTTTATAATATTGGGTTTCTTTTTCTTTAACAGATTTCTCTAAATCGGCCAATCACTGTTCCCTTGTTTTTTTCTTGTGTACTGAATAGCTTATAATTTTTCTCTCTAACTGTTGCTTTAAGTGCTTCACAGATGGTACCTTGAGATACATCAGGAGTGTTGTTAAAGGAAAGAAATTCTTGGATTTGGGATCTAATCCAAGGTAAGAAATAGGGGTCTTTCAATAACAGTGGGTCTAGAGGCCAGGAGGGGGATTTAGATGGGGGCAGGCCCCAGATAAGATGTAGTTATAGGAGAATGGTCTGATATAGTAATCAGGAGGATAGTTGTGTAGATATTTTTTTCAGTGATGAATGGGGAAGAAAACCAGTAGTCAATTCTGCTAAAAGATTTATGAAGCTGTGAGTAAAAAGTATAGTCACGCTGTCTAGGATTGTGTAGTCTCCAAATGTTGGTGAGATCGAAGTCTTTCATTAGCATTGAGAGTGCAGAAATACTTCTGGGGTGGTAATCACATAAAGAGTTACTTCTGTCTAAATGTGCTTCCAAAGCTAAATTGAAAATCCCCACCTACAAGTATAGGAGAATTGTTAAAGTTACTGTTCATAATTTGTTGGGCCAAATTATGAAAGAATTCAGGTGAATCAGAGTTAGGGGCATAAATGTTGACTAGCATAAGGGGGCCTGCAGGGGTATTTAAGTGGGCTATAATCCATCTGCCATCTGAATCAGAGATGGATTTGATAAGGGTCCAGTTAAGGGATTTATGTAATAGAATAGCAACCCTCTTTTTTTAGAAGTAGAGGAGGACACATATACTTGACCGACTCAATTCCTTCTGAGTCTGTCGATATCCTCTTTCTTGTAAGAAAGCAATATGAGTTTTATGCTTTTTGAGTAAGAAAGTATTTGCTTTCATTCAAAAGGTGAGTTGAGTCCATTAACATTCCATGAATGTAGAATTAGATCACTCATGTTAATGGGGAGATGAGTATGAAAACACAAATAGGAAGTAAGGGACTCATATTGAAAGTGCTAGAGGATGTTACAGACTCAGAAGGGAGAGGGCTAGCACAGTCAGATGCATGCAGGATATTTAGCTTGTGGAAATACTTAAATCCTGGGTGAATGTTTCCATTGGGTCTTACAAGGAAGAGAGGTAGTAAAAAGAATATAGAAGACATATATATATATATATATATATATATATATATATATATATAAGTTACTAAACAAAACCTATGCATGTTATACTAACACACTATGAAGTCTTTAGGTAATATAGCAAGATATGAGTCGGTGAAATCACTAAGACTCTCTTGCTATACTACAGAGCATGTAAATAGTAAGTAAATCTTGGGGGAAAATGATCTTAAACCCAAGACATAAGCTGTAAATAATTATTTCTATCAAGTTATAACTGTGACTAGAAAAAAAGTTAAAATAATAATTCCCTGGGAGGAAACTATGAACATCTTACCATATATGAAAAGGGGATTACAGAAAGTATATGCAATCCCAGACATAATAATACATCTTGAGCCTAAGTTAGACTGGAAAAAAGAACTGAGCTGAAACACTATTATGGCAATACAAACAGTATGCCATCATGGTTGGCTAAGTCCTAAAATTATAAGAACAGCTGTACTTGTGCCATAACCTATGTACTTACTTACATAATCATAATGCTTAGACACAGAAGTGTTTATGTAGGAGGAGTGTTCAGGTAAAATTAAGTGAGTAGGGTCCAAATAGTATAAGGATTTATGGGGTGTCAAGGCATTACAAGATCCAAATTGTATGCGGAGGGGGTATCTGGTGAAAGTCTTGTATTAAACAGGAACACGTAATCATTCTGGCAATATGACATTTATAAGAGTTGAGTTTGTTCAGGCTTCGAGGTACTGCATATATTAAATGATAAGTACTAGGTGTTTAATAGTAGCACAGACACAAAAATTGCCCCTAGGGAAGGAGTTGCTTTAACATAGTGAGATTTCAAGACCTGAAGAGTGTCGAGTGAGCTCAGCTATAAGATTACAACACGGGCGCTGATGACTCCAAGATGGGAGCAGTAGTTGAGGGGGAAGAGGGGAGGTTGGCCATGCAAGGGGACCTGGACACCCTGGAAAGCTGGGCTCACACATGGAAATTAAATTTCAATATCACCAAGTGGAAGGTGTTACATCTTGGGTGGGGAAACCCTAAACACAGGTACACCCTGGGAGGGGAGGCGCTAGAGGCCTCAACAGGGGAAAAAGACCTAGGGGTCATGGTGGATGCATGTATGAATAACTCTGAGCAGTGCAGGAGAGCAGCTAGCAAGGCAAACAGGATGTTGGGATACATCATAAGGGGGACCACCTCTAAGAGCAGGGAAGTGATTCTGCTACTGTACAATGGACTAGTTAGACCATACCTTGAGTACTGTGTACAGTACTGGAGACCACACTTGAAGAGGGATGTACAGCTCCTGGAGAGGGTACAGAGGAGGGCAACTAAGATGATATGAGGACTAGGGGATTTGACGTATGAGGACAGACTTGAGGAGCTCTGTCTGTTTTCATTGGAGGAGAGGAGAGGAGAGACAGGGGGACATGATTGAGGTCTTCAAGTACCTCAAGGAATAAATAGGAGTAAACATGGAAGGATCTTTAGACTAAAGCAGGAAGGTATCACCAGAGGGCATGGTTTGAAGTTGGAAGGTGGAAGGGTGAGGGGGGAAAGAGGAGGAGGTTTTTCACTGAGAGGGTGGTGGACCCTTGGAATGCGCTGCCTGGTGAGCTGGTTCAGAGATCCACAGTGGAGGGCTTCAAGAGATGGTGGGACAGACACAGAAAGCGTATGTACCAGATGATGGCCTGGACCAGGGGGGTGGGGATGGATGATAGGGGTTTTTGGAAAACAAGGGGGGAGGGCCTCTGCACCCAACTAGGGATCTGAGGTTTGAGCTTACTCGATAGACCATAAGGCCTAATCTGCTGGCAATTAGTATGTTAGTATAAGTGCTTCGAGTCAGACTGTGCTGTCTATTATTGATTGAAGCACATTGAGTAAAATAATAAAGATGAGACACCTCGAAAATAGCCTGGAATGCCAAATTGTAGGGTAAAACTGAAGACTAAGTGATAGATAAATAAAACAGTACAAGAAGTTGGTATACCATGGTTAAAGAAAAGGGGATTTAAAAGTTAGATAAAGGTGGGTTGGAGTGGGAAGGAGACTAGACAGAAATATTAAAGTGTTAAATGTTAGTCTGGGATGTAGTAGTGGATGAAGGAAATAACTAGTTCAGGACCTCATTAATATAATACCAAGATACTGTAAATTTATAATGTTTATATATGGTAACAAATGTGGGAGGTGACGTTGGATCACAAATTAGTTAAGCAGGCAACCTCCCTTAATGGTTATGCGAGAAGGACATACTGATAAAAAAGATGGTAGACACCACTAAATGAATACAGGAAATCATTGAGCACATATGAATGAGTCTAACATTATATAAGAACTGCCCCTTTAAAAGAACATAGCTCAACATTAGGGATACTCAAAAACTGACATTATGAGTAATACATGCAGAAATAACTGGATGTATAATGTAGCAGATATTACATTGAGATAGAAAACTCCAAGACTGTCACAATGAGATGCCTAAATAATATGACATGCTATTAAACCAAAAGCCTATAACCGTGATGTACAGCTTATCAGTTTCCAAACCAGCTGGGTGCAATATTATGTACACACAAGGAATGTGATGCGTGGTTGCAGGGCAGACAAATTCTGATAGTGATCAGAGAGACAAGGTTATTTAGGCACTGACCTCGAGAGGTACTAATATATACACATGCCCAGGCATTATTTATAGGTTTGATTTATTTTTGAGCTTCCCCTTCCATTTCTTTTTAGGAGGCTCTACCGATCTGAAAGGGGAGCTGGTCACCAATTCAGCCCAAGAGGAATTGGGAGACCTGCTGCCCTGTAAAGTATCTGCAAGGTCATTGCCAACAGGATCCACAGCTGATTCGGGAAGGTCTTCCTGAGATGAGTTTAAGTCCTCTTGTAGTAAAGAAAACTTATTGGAGAGAGTTAGGGGTGTAGTGAAGCCAACTTGTCGCTTGTGCTGAGAGGTAGGCCTAGAAGGAGTAGCATCTGCACAACAGGTATGTTTAGAAGAAGGTGGATTCAAGTTCTTTTTGTCTAGCAAGTGGGCTGAGACTCGAACAGGAGGCACTGCATCAGCCTGGAGAGATACAGGTTTCTCAGTGTGTTCATGATTTGAAGCCATAATGTGGGTGTACTGGTCTGATTTGGAAGCTGCAGAGACAGTGGGAGAAGGGGTCACATCAATATTTTTAAACGGGGCAGTTGGAGGCTGGGGCTCACCAAGAAATGCAGCCAAGGCTGCGTGAGTGTTGAAATCTTTGATTGAGTCACCCAGAAACAGGCGCATGACGGCAGGATAGTGCAGAGCAAATTTGATCCCTCCTTAGTGTAAGGTAGTTTTAATAGGATTGAAAGCTCTGCATTATTAGAGAATTCCTTAGAGAAGTCTCTAAAAATAGAAATTCTATGATTTTGCCAATTAAGCGTTCCCATTTTTTTTGCTCTATTGATAATCAGTTCAATGTGGGTATAATTTAAGAATCTTGCAATGATAGGCCTAGGTTTCTGATCTGGACCAGGCCTCCGGCTTAAAGTACCATGTGATCTCTCAATATTAAGGTCCTGACCAGGAGGAAGTTTGAGCAGGGTTGGCAGTATATGTAATAGAAATACACTAGAATCTCTGAGTTCTGCACCTTCAGGAAAACCCAAAAATCTCAGGTTGCTGCATCTGTTTCTGTTCTCAGTGTCATCAATTTTATCTTGTAGGCTTCTGATAATTTTGTCTTGCTCTCTGATGGTGGCTTGCAGGATGTTAATAGAACTTTCATTTTGAGTCACTTTAACTCCAACATCATTGATTTTTTGGTCTAACACTTGCATGTTAGTGATGTTTTGTTGAGATGTTATTTTCAAGTTGTTAATTTCACAGATGAGCTGTTGAAATATAGTTTCCACTCTGTTAAGGGATCTGTTTTGCAGGAGTTGCTCAGCCATTGTAGTAGGCCTTCACAGAGAAGCAGTATAAATGCAGAAAAATTATAGCTATTGAGTTATGATATATAGAAAATAATTTACCAGAGATGAGCTATGATGTTAGTAAAATTATATTTCACTTGCTGGTAAATGCTAACAATATGGGATCAGGAGGATGGACAATGATAGATGGTAGTCTCAGGGAGAAGCAGAATTAAGCAGTCATCTTCAGCACAGCCAGGCTATGCCCCCCAGCGCATATTATTACTGGGACTTTGAAGGATAGATCGGGCTTCTAGAATGGAAATGGAGATGTGTCTCACTTTTCCAAAACATACCCCTCCTGTCTCCCCAGAGAAGACGAGCAAGCGCTCCAAGGCCCAACAGGGGATTAGCGGTAAGCCTGCAACTACTACCACCAGTCCAGTTAAGGCCTCTGATATGACTCTACTTATGCTTGAACGGTTCCTTCAGGGATTCAACCTGCTCCAAGAGGATTTAAAATCTCTAACTACTGAAGTAAAGCTAATGGCATGTGCACTCGATGATCTCTTCACAAGGATGGCGGATAACGAAGCATGCCTTATTTCCCAGGGAAAGCAAGCAGACTGAATTTACAATGATGTGGTAGACAACAGGAAAGAATCAAAAAGCTGGAAAAAAAAACAGGATTTAGAGGGGAGGAGTAGCAGAAATAATGTGGTTGTTATTGGTATTCCGGAGAAAGAAGAAGGGAGTAACACAATTGTCTTCATACAAAAACTGATAGCAAAACTAGCAGGCCCCTCACCATTCGGAGCAGCTTACACCATAGAATGGGCCCATAGAGCCCTCAGACCCATGCCATCACCTGGTTCTGCCCCTCGGCCTCTTATCTTCAAATTCCTGAATTTTCAGGGGAAGCAATTTTTCTTGGGCAAAATCAGAGATTTGCAGGATATTCAATGGAAGAGAGTTAAAATACGAATCACACAAGAACTACTAGCAACGGTAAGGCAGCACCAAACTCAGTTTCATCTGATAGTCTCTAAGTTAATTGCAGCAAGTAAAAAGTTTAAAATGGGCTACCCAGCTTGACTGCAAGTCTTACTAGCAGGTTCTTAGGCTACATTTGAAGATACCGATTCAGCTCAAACCGCTCTCAAACAAGCACTACCTGACCTATTTCACGATCGCCAAAGAGAGTCCGGGATCAATGCTTTTAACATATTCTCAGTAATGTAGGATAGAATCCTGATCTAATTTTGATGGTTTCATTCTGAAAGAAGTGTAATCCTGAATAACCCTCCCCTGCTGTTTATTTGGGCGTCAGTCCTTACAAACACGATATAAATGTGCTGAACCTAGCAAAGTGAAGGGACTGTTGCAGTTAAGCAGTTATTCCAGGACATTTTGTGACTGTTATTAGAAACTTTTACGTTTAGTCTAACCCTTGTGGATTTTCAAGAGTACAAGGCATGAATAATAAGGACTGTAAACAGTCACTTGGCTTTCTTTTACTTGTTTTGCTGTACGATGATTTTATTTCAAGGGTCTTTGTAATTTTGCACAATAACAGTAGATCTTAATAGCAATTATTCGCCACTAGAGGTCCCGCTTGTATGGGATTACTTAAAACATTTTAATCACCCTCCTGACTTTGGTTCTGGATGACAACACAGAATTTCAGTTGGGACACCCAAACAGGACACTTCTTATGATAGACTCAAGTATACAATATTATTCTCCTCATTTATGTTTTATTATACAATGGCATTGAAGAATCTTAGACGCTGGTCCATCTGGGACTGGAGCCATAATGTTATCCCAGCACAACATCATGGATCTAGTCCCAGCACACTGAAGACCGCATCAAATGTTAAAAAAAAAAAAATCACTCCACCGCGATTCACTGCCCCACTACCCTCCTTGTTGACACCACGATCAGTTTCACAACCTGGTCTGCCCCTACAGTGACAACACTGTGTTTTACTTAACACAGAACTAAAATCTGCTGGTAAGCTACCTGAGAAAAAGAAAACTACCTCGCAGTCCCTCTCATTTCAGACCACAGCAAGCGAGTGAGCGTGCATTTAAAACAGTGGCCACATGGCTCCTGTCATAACGTTCGCTGCCTCCTGAAATACATTTCTTTCTTTAATTTTTTTTCAAAACCCAAAACTAACCTTCCTGCCTGAAACACTGTGGCCCCGCTCACTTCACACTTCACACCAGACTGAGCAAATGAATGACCACATCGAGAGAGTAAATTAGGAAGGGAAAAAAAACGGTACAGCAACAGGACTCAGCAAGTGAATGACCACATCGAGTGAGTAAATTAGCAAGGTAAACAAAATGGAACAACGTCTTTCTGAGTAAGAGGACAGAGTAAACAGCAAAACGACAAATTGCACAGGGGTCAAAAATACAGAACCACAAAGATACACATTTAAAAGAATACAGAAAAAATACGTAGGGGACAGTGCCGCCTCCCGCACAAGACAGGAACTGTGGACTTTTTTTCAATCAATATGCCTGCCCCAACAAAAAAAATGAAATAAATTAATATTTTAAACAGGTTTTCCCTTTTTTTCTCAAAACAAAATAAGCTATTATATAATAGCAATAATGCACTCAAGGTGTGTGTTGTGATGGGATAATGTCACTTCTGGGGTGATTAGTCGCACTCGGCCTGCAGCCTCGTGCCTAATCACCCCAGGTATGGTTATCCCAGCACAACACACACCCTGTCATGCATTATTGCTTAATTACCATATTCTTTCAGGATTCTTGTTCAAGTTATTAAATGTTTAAGCTGTTGTATTTAGTAATACTCCTGTATAATGTTCTAGGTTTGGGAATAAGGAGAATCTTTCTACTTTCTCCCCTTCCGCTACAATGGAGGTAGGGAGAGAGAAATAATCGGGTCCATACTATTTTGATATAGGTTTTATTCAACGACTCATTGCAGTTTTTGACTAATCGATTTGGTGGGCAGTTGTCCTTCTTATTGTTTTGATATAGCTGGGCGATGGGATTGTAGATTAAGAGGGAGGTAGAAAGGTAGTACTGTATAATGTTGTACGGAAAGAAGTGGGGGTTGCTAAGTTTTTTGATACTATTATGGATGCTCTTTAATCTTACAGGGAAGGTTGTATCTAAGGGAATGTTTGGGCAGGGACAGGAAATAGAGGGGAGGGATAAGGCAGCACAATTTAGCAATATAGCGGCATTTTCTGCCTGGTTTCCTAAGTTTTCCACATTTCCTGGAGTCCACATCAAAACATATAATGGCCAAATCAATTAATATAGCAACGTGGAATGTAAAGGGGGCAAGGTAAAAGCCAAAACAGTATTAGATCCTGAAACACTTAAATTTATTATCAGCTGAGATAATCTTTGTACAAGAATCTCACCTATTAGATTCTGAATCATTTAAGTTGTGCAGACAGCAAATTGGCAAGGTATTCTCAGCTGAAGGATCCACTAATAGCTGTGGTACTATGATCCTGATACATAGAAGGCTTCCCTTTGTGTCAACTAAAATAATTAGAGATCCTAAGGGTAGACTCATCTTAGTTCATGGTATATTTATTAAGGAAGTACTAATAGGTGGTCTTTATGGACCAAATCAGGATTCAACAGGATTCTTTACACATCTTATTCAAATTTTAAGTCCTTTTCTATCGATCCCAATGATACTTGGGGGAGATCTTAATTTTTCTTTATGACCCTGCCTTAGATAAGACAGGATATCATAGAAAAGGTCTCTCACCAGCCCAACAGGCTCTCAGGGAATTAATAGATCAAGCTGGATTATGTGATATATGTGGGACACTACATCCCCTAGATAAGGAATATATGTATGCATCCCTAATCCACAAAACCTTATCTAGAATTGATTATTTGCTTCTTTCCCATTCACTTATTCCTGGAGTCATGGACGTCTCAATCTAACCTAGCCCTCCTCTGGATCACTCTCTGGTGCTATGTCAGTTAACAGTATTATCTTTGCCCAAAGCAGGGGCAAGATGGAAATTCAATGATGAAATGTTAAGGGATCCTGATTTGGTCCAAGTAATTTAACAGTATATAGAACAATTTATAGAATTTAATCAGGGCACCACGATGTGACCATATATTGAATGGTGTGCCTTAAGACATATCTCAGGGGGATATTTATTAGCCTAGCTGCCAAAAGCAAAAAAAAAAAGAGAGAACAAAGAATGTTCCAACTGTTATCCCAAATTAAAAGTATTGAGAAAGATTTATCCCCATTCACACCTGAATCAACCAGGCAGGAGTTAATTAAATTGACATCGGCCTACTTAGATATATTGAGAGAAAAAGCAGAGTTTGCCATATTAAAAACACAAGCTTCTTACACTGATCAGGGAGAAAAGGCAGGACGTCTCCTGGCTCTTAGAATTAAACAAATGGAGTCTTCCCGGTACATTGCCTCAATATGTTCGCAATCAGATGGCTCACTGAAGACTAACCCAAGTGACATAATATCTGAATTTACAGAATATTATAAAAATGTATATGGCCCCATGCCAAACCTTCCAACAGACACCTGTCTGGAAAATTATTTGAAAGAAGCCAATTTACATGGTCTCGCTGAAGACCAGCAAAAAAACTCTGTTATCCCCCATTACTTTCCAGAAACTGTCTGATACTATCAGGGAATTTCCCCTAAACAAAACCCCAGGAATTCATGGTTATGCAGCCAACTTCTATCAAAAATTAAAAAAACTAATTATCCCCTTGCTGCTTCCCCTTTACCAACATATACTCTCGGGGGCACAGACTGACTCATCCCTATTTGAGATGGTGATTATACTTATACCTAAACCAGGTAAATCTCCCGATTTGGTTACAAATTATTGCCCCGTCTCGCTATTGAACCAAGATGTAAAAATCTTATCTAAATTGCTTGCCAACTGGCTTGGTTCAGTAATTTTTACCATTATCAGACCAGAATAGGTCAGTTTTATGAAGGGCAGATCCTCAGCAGACCACCTTCATACCCTGTCCCATGTCTTCTCGGTATCCAGAGATGCCTCCTTTCCCGCAGCTTTTGTATCTCTGGATGCTGAGGAAGCATTCAACAGGGTGAACTGGCAATACCTGTCTCAGACCCTGAAAGCTTTTGGTTTTCCTAATACTTTTCAAAAATTGATTAGAACTCTATATCAGACTACAGCTGCTCGAGTATCAGTTAACGGAGTCACCTCGGAGCCCTTTACTCTTTATTCAGGAACAAGGCAAGGTTGCCCCCTCTCCCTGTTACTATTTAATTTATACTTGGAACCCTTAATCTGCAAACTGCAAGCTTGCCTCAAAATGCAAGGCATCCCAATCCATCCCTGTGAGATCAAGGTCTCAGCCTACGCAGATGACCTCCTCCTGCAGTTATCAAATCCTATTACTTCGATCCCCCAATGTTAGAAATGATACATTCATTTAGCCACATTTCTAATTACAAACTGAATGTAAGCAAAACAATTATTTTCCCCCTCAACCACAAATTGTTTAAAGCTGATATTATAAAGTTGGGCCTTTCCTGGCAGCAGGCTTCATTAAGATATCTAGGAATCAAACTCTCTAGGCATTCTGGAAGTTTATTAAAGCTAAATTTAGACTCCCTGATCCATTTAATAACCCAAGACCTTAATAGATGGTCGTACCTTCTGCTATCAATTTGGGGTAGGATCAACTTGATAAAAAAGAACATTTTCCCACACCTTTTCTACCCCCTGTCATTACTTAGTACCTGGCTCCCTTTATCCTGGTGGCAGTATAGTGCAGCGGTTTAAGGATCTGAGCTGCAAATCTGGAGACCTGGGTTTGAATCCCACAGCCCCCACTTGCATATCCTGTGTGACCCTGAGCAAGTCACTTAACTTCCCTGTGCTCCCAGGTTGCACCATAAAAAAGCTTTCAGCTTATTGTGTCTCACCTGGTTAAACAATCGGAAAAAAAAAGGTACATAATCTCTTCACTAAATTTATCTAGTCTAATAAAACCTCCAGAATTGCATTTCTTAAATTAGTAGCACCTAAGCTTAGAGGAGGCCTACGTCTGCCTCACTTAGGGCTTTATTTCTGGGCCAGTCACATTAATAAATATCTACAATGGTTATTACCAGATAATGTACACTACTCTCCAGCCTGGCTTAAAATAGAATTAACCCAGATTCAGGCCTGTGGCCTAGATCTGGAAGCTGTTTTGTGTATTAGAGAAGGACTCCTGCCTATTAAGTTAAAAAACACTCCTATTGCCCTGTCATTAAGAATCCACTCTCAACTTTGTCGCTTTCTTAAATATTATTTATTTATTTATGTATTTAAGAGTTTTACCAGGAAAGCATACTGAGCAGGGGACCACTCGATTCCAGATGCTTCCTGGGGGTGTAAGGGGGAAAGGAGTACTTAATACAGACATATAAAGCAAGACAGTTACAGATCATTCGGTTGACATAGAACCATTGTTTAGGGAAATACAGTTCACCACAAGGCTAAGAGGGGTAGAGGTTCTAGCAGACAGTATTAATATGCAAAATTAGAGCTGAGTACGCATGCCATGGGACCAAAGGTTACAGAGTAAGCAGCATTAACCAGCATTGAACTCGTTTGACCAAAATCCCTACATAAGGATGGAGGAGCTAGGGTGAAGTTCGCAGCTTGATCCCATGTGTATGGTATCGACCAGAGACCCATTTGCTTGTGCTAGGTGCATGTACACCTGGTGGAGAATGAGTATGGAGGAGGAGGTTGAGATGCTGAGAGTTTGTGGTATGCCTAATGTCGGCAGGCAAAGCACTCCAAAGTTTGGGCATGTGGTATTTGAAAGCAGCTTGATCTTTGGATGAGCCCATAAATGGGACATGCAAAAGCCTTGAGTCAGCACTCCTGAGGGAGTAGGCTTGTGGTGGTTGGGTTGAGAGGGCAGATTCAAGGTAGGGGGGAAGGGACTGATCCCAGTATTTAGCTATGGATCTAGCACAGTGGACCTGCTGCGGGCCTGGAGTGAGGGCAGGGCTAAGGAGTTGTAGAGGTCACAGTGGTGAGTCATTTGTGGGCATTCCAGGATGAAATGACAGAAGGAATGGAAGAGTGTGTCCAGACTGGCTAGGGAGGAGGGGGGAGCAGAGTCGTAGACTACATCACCATAGTCAAGTAATGGAAGAATTATCTTTTGAACAATTTCCTTCCGGGATGATGGGGGGGATACAACCCTTGTTGCGATATAAGGCACCAAGTTTAGGATGCAGTTTCTTGTGAATCAATTTGATGTGTGTGGAGAAATCAAGGTGCTGGTCGAGCCTGACTCCTAGGTATCTGAAGGAGGTGCATGCTTGTAGGAGGATCCCATCAATGGTTTGGTAGATGGGGCAGGTGGCTAGGTGGGAGAGCCTTGCCTGTGAGCTGCTGGTTAGTGAGACAGTTTTCTTGGCATTAAGGAACAGCTGGTTGGAGCGGAACCAGTGTTGAACAGCTTTGAAGTCCTGTTGTAGTGCAGAGGCCATTACAGTGGTGGAGGGGTCTGTGGCATACAGTACATTGTTGTCAGGGTACATGTGGATGGATGTGTGTGGGCAGGCCAACCGGAGGTTATTTAAGAAAACAGAAAAGTACTGGGCCCAGGACTGAGCCTTGGGGGACACCAGTAGTGACTGGCAGGGGGCTGGAGGTGTGTGGGCCAATTTTTACAGCTTGGTGTCTGCCTGCCAGGTATGATTGAAACCAGCTGGTGGCAGGACCAGAGAGTCCAGCATCCTTTAATTTAGCTAGCAGCAGGGAGTGGGAGACGGTATCGAAGGCCTTAGCCAGGTCAATGAAAATGGCTGAGGTGATGTGCCCTTTATCCATGCCAGTAAGTATGGCATTAGGATCCTTAGGAGGGAGGTGATGGTTGAGTGCGATTTATGAAAACCAGACTGATAGGGGGTGAAGAAGGAGGATGCATCTAGATAGGAGGAGAGTTGGGCAAGAACAAGATGTTCCTGCAGTTTGGCCAGAATGGGGAGGAGGGAGATGGGTCGGTAATTGCCAGGTGAGGAAGGATCACCGCCTTTGGGGAGGGGGATGACTGTTTCCTGCTTCCAGTCAGCTGGGATTTCAGCGATTAAAAAAGAGAGATTGAAAAGGATGGCCAGTGGCGATGGTGGGAGCTGACAGGTGTAACATTTTGGCGTCCAGTCCCGTAGGGCATTTGCCTTTGTTGGGATTAAGAGCCCGCAGTGCTTTTAGCACTTCAGCTGGGGAGACTAGGCAAAAAGAGAAACTGGAGGGCTGGGTGGTGGGCTGCATTTGCGTGGAAGTAAGAGGCATGGGTGGGTGCGGTAGATGTGATAGTAGAGAGTCTACACAGCTGGTGAAAAAGGTATTGAAGGCAGAGACCACTTCACCAGGATCGGAGATGGTAGAGCCTTGGATGGTTAGGGTCGGGGTCGGTGGTCGGGCAGGGGGGAGAGTAGGATTTTGACAGTTTTCCAGAAGTTTCTTGGGTGATTGGGGTTTGAGTTGAAAGTTGTCTTGAAATAATTTGTTTTTGCCTGGTGTATAAGTTTAGTGCAGGAGTTGCAGAGGGCACGGTAATGTTGGAGAGATGATTGGGTGCCCATTGTCTTATGTGTTTTCCATGCCTGGTCCCTTGCATGGAATTGGTTAATGATAGAGGCAGAGACCCAGGGTAAGTGGGAGTCCCTGACCCTTTTTTTTTTCTGAGGGGAGCATGGGTGTCCCACACTGTGAGGAATCTGGCCTTCAAGTTTTTGAGTGCGTAGTCAATGGAAGAGGCCTTAAGGATGAAGGACCAGTCAGCATGTGCCAGGTCAAACAGGAGAGATGCTAGTTCTAGAGATTTGTAGAATATAGTGAGCAGCATCCTTGGGGGAGGTGCGATGGGCCTGTGTACTTTCTTGACCATGTAGGTCATGTGGTGGATGCTTAGGGAGTCTGGGAGCAGAACAGCTGCAGTAATCCTGTGTGGGTGTGAGGTAAGGGCTCCGTCCAGGAGGGAGTGGTTCTGCGTTTTATGGTTTAGACGAGTGGGTTGAGAAATTTGCTGGGAAAGGTTTAGAGTGTTTATTTTAGTACGCAACTTGGCGCTGTCTTTGGCAAGCCAATTGAAGTTGAAGTCCCTGAGGATGTGGAGCTCTCCTCCGGTTGCTGATGACTTTAGTGAATCCAGATGGTCAAGGATGCTGGGCAGAGGGGTACCAGAGGCACAGTAGGAGCCGGCAGCATACACTGGTGTGGAGTAAGGAAGTGATAGTTTGATTAGTAATGAGTCTATTGCTGGCAAAAGTGAGGGTAGCTGTACCGGGGTGAACTGAAGCCTGGTGGAGATGTACATGGCAATGTCTCTGCCTCTTTTCTTGCCCTGGCATTCATGCCTAGTGATTGAGTAGCCGGGGATAGTTAATTCTGCATCCACGTGGTGGGGCTTCAACCATGTCTCAGATATGATCAGAACATCTGGGTGTAATGATAGGATGATGGGTTGCAGGGCAGTTCATTTGTTTAGGATGCTGCAGATGTTGAGATGCAGTACTTTGAGACCTCTGGGTAGAGTAATCAGAACAGAGGGGTTGGGTGGGGTGGGTCCATGGTTTGCTTCGATATCCCCTGCCAATAGGAGTAGCAGCACTATAAACTGTTTGGTTTTTGGCCAGGAAGATTTGGGCCTGTGGATGGAATAGAGTTTGTGGGTGGTAGGTGGAATGCCACAGAAAGCAGTGATGTAAAGCACTGTTTGCCCCGAGTGAAAGGAGGGAGGCAGAATGGTAGCACCAAGAACCCAATTGTTCATGGGGCCATGGGGCATCCGTACCAGGGTGGAGGTTGAACGAAGGGGCGGGGGAGCTGAGTAGGAGTATGCAGGAGGGGGGTTTGGTTGCAATTGTGGATAGATAGTGGGAGGGAAGGAGGGAGGCTAATGGAATTTACAGGCAAATTAATGAGAGATACAAAGGTATCTTGCTGTTTGTTGTCAATCCAGTCAGGAACTGGGTGTAGCAGCCTCTAGAGGTGACAGCAAATAAGCTGCTAATGGGAGAGTGGGCTGTAATAATGGATTACACATTAATCAACCATTATTTGACAATCCAAATTTTAAAGTAGATGACAAAACTATTTCATCATGTTGGCTACCATGTTTACAAGGGGTACGTATTAATAATTTTTTGGATGAAAGAAGGCTATGGCTATCAGTCAATGATATTAAACAGAAGTTTACAATTCCAAATAAATATTACTTTAAGGTCATTCAATTAAGACATTTCTTAATAAAAACTTTAGTACAAAATCCTAAGCTGGTAGTATCCCCCTTCCCTCCCATAGAAGTGGCTCAATTAGCAGGTCATCCAAAGGCTGTTTCCAAAATTTATGTAAAGTTATATGACTGAATATATCCAGACTGTTTTGGACTGACCCGCTATTGGTCTGATTTTTTCCAGGATTTTAACATAGATTGGCCACTTCTTTGGTATAACTGTTACAAGTATGTAACCCAATATAGATTAAGGTTGATGCAAATGTATATCCTGCACAATTTATATTTCTCTCCACAAAAAATGGCTAGATTTGGCTTGACGCCTTCCTCTTTATGTATTCAATGCCATCAACATGAAGGTTCATTATACCACATTTTCTGGTCCTGTCCCAAAGTCACTCCTATCTGGACATCCATCCAACATAGACTAGACCACATTTTGGGCCTACAAGATCTAGTCACACCTGAAATATGTCTCCTAGGGGATTTTTCAAAGATAGGGGCTCTTAACAGAAAATATTATATGGCTCTTATTTCCATGTCTGTAAAGAAATTGGTATTAAGACATTGGGTGGATCAACAAGACATTTTATACGGAGAATGATTAACAGAATTGCTGGCAAACCTTAGATCAGTGCAGACTATAGCAAACCTGAATAATAGACCAAGAAAATTCAAAAAAATCTGGGACCCATTGTATACTTTATACTCCATATAATTAATTTATGCTTCTGCATTCTCTGTACTGTTTTTATATTTTTCCCACTTGAAGTGATTGTGCAGTGAGGGGTCTAGGGAATAGGGCGAGTGGGTGGGTATGTAGGGATAGGGAAGTATGGGAAGGGAGGGGGTTGGCAGATTCACTCTGATACATTGTCCATTATATATGATATATGTATTATGTGTATCTGTCCTTTGTATTATAAAAACAATCTAATACACTTAAATTGAAAAAAAGAGAACCATAGTGACTTTTTCTTTCATTTTGATTTGTTTATTTGCTTCACACAAAGGCTTGTTGCCTCTGTGATGGAAGTTTTGATGTTTCTCCATTGTTGCTCAATCCCTCCTCCTTGCCTGTTTGCTAGTGCTTTTCTAAGGCACTGTCCCATCTTGCCAAAGTCAGCCATCCTGAAGTTCAGTACCCTCACTTTTATATGGCTTGACTCAATAGCTGAGTTTATCATGAACCACACTGTTTGGTGGTCACTTGTTCACAGACAGCTACCCACTTCTAGATCTGAGATCCTCTCACTGTCCCCATTTGAGAGTATGAGGTCTAAGATTGCTCTCTTACAAGTGGGTTCCAAAACTAGCTGTCTGAGGAATGTCACATGTAGGGCACCGAGAATGGCCCTGCTCTTGGATGTGGCTGCAGCAAAGGTGCTCCAGTTAACATCTGGCATATTCAGGTCCCCATCAACAGTATCCCCCCTTTCTCTGCCATCCTAAGGATGCCTTCTATCATATCTTTGTCCATTCCCTCTCTCTGACATTGGGGTCTGTATACAACCCCTGTGTGGATTGTGGTGCCATGTCCAGTCTTTAAGGTGATCACAGTGCCTCCTCTCCTCCCTGTTTACTTTTTTGTTCCATTGCTTTTATCCTTTCCCTTACATAGAGAGCTACTCCTTGCCCTCTTCTACCCTCCCTGTCTCTCCTGTAGGTTGTGTACCCTGGTATGTTAACATCCCAGTCATGGTTCTCTGTGTACCATGTTTCTGTGACTGCTACAATATCCAGGCATCCCTCTTCCATCAAGGCCACAAGGTGTGTTATGTGTGTTAGGCATTAAGGTGAGCTAATAGGATAAACTATAAATAGTGATACATTCTTTCACAGGAACAGGCAAGTAATTGTGTCTAGGTCATAGTCCTGGTTAAACAAAATGGCCACTGCTATATCTGCTATTGATGGGAGAATAGGCACAATGTGTAAAATGTGCAATATGTATGACTTTGAGTTTACATAGTCGAATAATGTTTCCTATATATGTAAAAAGTGTCTAAAGATCCAAGATCTGGAAGCAGAAATAAAGTTGTTTAATTCTAGATTAAGGGATCTGGAAATAAGTAAGTTAGAAACTTCTAAAAGACTACAGCCATCCAGTGTAGTAGATCAAGGTCAGCAGTCAAAAGAGTTACTATTAATATACATATGTCTAGTGATCTGACATCCAGGAAGAGGCCTAGACAAGAGGGTCAGAATACAGATTCTGAGGGTGAATGGTATACTCTACAATCAAATAAAGCCCCTAAAAGTGGCTGGAAAGCAAATGAATTTCAATACCACTTTGCAATAAATTTGATCTATAATTAATATAGAGGAAGAGATTACTGGGGACATTATCTCTCAGTAAAGCAAACAGGCATTTGTAACGTCACCAATGATCTCACATCAACAGAATAATAGTGTACTGAACACTGTAACTCAATTTAATAATAGGTGTGAGTCAGATGAGCAGTCAGATCTACTCAGCTTCTCAGGAACAAATAACATGCACCTGGAACATTCTCAGATTATGCGAAAGGTATCAGCCCAAGACTGCACTCAGCAATTTTTTGTCCTGGGAGATTCTATGATATCAAACCTAGATAGACAAATATGTGATCCTAATAAAGCTACTGGAACACTATCTTGTTTTCGTGGTGCAAAAATTCAAAACATCACCAAAATGAGTAAACAGATCTTAAAAAATAGTGGTGAGAACCCTTTAGTATTTATTCATGCAGGTGTTAATAACATTTGGAATCAGAGTACTCAGCAAATCAAAGATGCCTACATAGGTTTATCTAACATCCTAGCTGACATTGGTGTCAACACTGTCATATCAGAGATATTGCCTGTACCTATAGAGGATCAGTACATTATGGATAAAATAAAACATGTAAATGATTGGCTCTGTGGCTAGTGCTTAAAACAAAACATAAAGTGCATGACACACTAGGAACATTTTAATCACAAATGGAATTATTATGTAAAAGATGGTTTACATCTAAATAAAAAGGGCTCCAAAATTTTGGGAAACAGTTTTAATACTCAAATTGATGCTTTTTTAAACAGGATGGGGGGGAGGTGAGTCCTAATTTCGAAGTACTTTTGGAATCTGGTATAATTAAAGGTAATTTGAGTCTAGAACCAACGTTGGTTATTTCTAAACAAGTACCAAAATCAACTATACTAGGGACAAAGCTCAATATATTATTTTTAAACGCTAGGAGCTTGCTAAATAAAATTAATAAACTCCATATTATTTTGCATTCCCAAAATACAGATATCTGCAGAGTAACAGAGACTTGGTTCACTAATGAGCAATGGGGACAAGAAATACAAGGTTATACAATGTTTAAGAAAAATTGAACCACCTCCAGAGGAGGAGGGGTAGCAGTCTATGCTAAAATTGGTATTGATTGTATGCAAGTAAACATAGACACCCCCTCACCCCCAGGTACTGAGAATATATGGGTTAAATTACACCATGATTTGTATCCCATCACATTACGGCTCTGTTACAGACCTCCATCTTTGGAATCTAACAAGAATGATCTATTTTGTAATTACTTACAAACTATAAATCAACTAGAGAATATAGTGTTGATGGGTGACTTTAACTATCCAGGTATTAATTGGTTCACTTTAGAAGGGACAAATTCTCAGGAAACTAAATTATTAGATACCATAGCCCATCTAGGACTAGACCAAATGGTATATGAACCTACTCGACTGAATAATATCTTAGATCTGATTCTAACAAATATTGGGGATGTATCGGAAGCACCAGTTATCATGGCTCCATTAGGAAACAGTGATCATCATACGATCCAATGGTCTATAAAATATTTTAAAAAGGATCTCAGAGGTGTAGCAACTACTATAGAGCCAATTATGAGGCAATTAAAGCCTATTTATTGGAATGGGACTGGCAAAAAAACTATATATATGCTATCAGTAACAGAGATGTGGGCTAAAATAAAAGAAAATAATGATTACTGTATGTTTAAATGGGTACCAGAAAGAATAAAATATAAATATAATAAAAGGTTGCCACCTTGGTATACCACAGCTATTAAAAGATTAGTAATGGCTAAAAAAAAACCTTTAATAAATATTGAAAAAATAAATCAGATGACAACTGGAATAAATTTCAACAAAAGGCAAAGAAAACAAAATATTACGTTAGAAAGGCAAAGAAAGATCTGGAATATAATTTAGCTATTACACAGAATGATAATAAAAAAAGTTCTTTAACTACATTGGTTCTCTCAAATCTACAGAAAGCAAAGTTGGCCCATTAAAAATAAATGGTGAAATTATAAGTGATGCTCAATCAATGGCAAACAACTTTAATCAATATTTTGCAAGTATTTTTTTAAAAAAGGAAACAACACCTATTATAAATTCTGATTCTGTGGATCCTTTAGTTAGCATTACTGTTGCAGATACTTATTCAACTATTAATTCATTTAAATCATCTACTTCTGTTGGACCCGATAATATTCCTTTTGTTTTTCTAAAAAAGGTATCGTATGTACTAGCTGGAGCACTGACATTACTTTTTAATGAATCCATTGCGAAAGGGGTAGTCCTCAAAGAATGGAAAGAAGCCCTCGTGATCCCTATTCATAAAGGTGGATCAAAGCAGGAAGTGAAGCATTGTAGACCTATAAGTTTAACATCCTGTTTAGGTAAAATAATGAAAAAACTTATCTCCCCAAAAAATTAGTGCCCATACATTGAACCAAGGGCATTTAGATATTTCGCACTATGGTTTTCAACCAGGAAGATCTTGCCATACAAATTGGATTAATTTCTTTGAACCTATTAGTGAAGCACTGTATCAAGGTTTCCCTGTGGATGTCATTTTCCTAGACTTTGAAAAAGCCTTTGACTCTGTGTCACAAAAAATTCTAATTGACTGTTTAACTAAAATGAAATTAAATAAGCATATACTAGTCTGGATTTCATTGTGATTAACTGATAGAAGACAGCAGGTTACTCTCAGAGGGTATAAGTCTCCCTGGACTAAGATTACTAGTGGAGTACCTCAGGGCTCTGTCCTGGGCCCTATTCTATTTAATATTTTAATACCTAGTATGAATACCACAAATGGAATTTGGCTAAATAAATACACTGACAATGCTAAGATGGGAGGAATTGTCAATGACATGGTATCTGCTCAAAAATTACAGGCAAACTTGAATTTAATTTCTGACTGGGCCAATATGTTTAAATTAAATTTCAACTATGCTAAATGCAAAGTTATGCATTTTGGGAAACATAACAACTGTTTTAATTATGTCAATAATGATTATTTATTAATCAAAGTAAATTCTGAAAAAATCTAGGAGTATTTATCATAAACAATTTGAAATTCTCTGAACACTTAAACAATACAGTCAAAAAATATAATCGCTTAATTAATTGTATCCTGAAAAATATAAAAAGTAGGGAGCCGGAGGTATTAATTCCCTTGTATAGTAGCAATGTGAGATCTAATTTTGATTATTGTTCCTTGTTTTGTGCTCCAACATTAGTACAAGACAAACGATCTAGAGAAAAAGTACAAAGGAGATTCACTAAACATATTGTGAACATGAGTTCTCTTTCTTATAAAGATAGACTAAAAAATTTAAATCTCCACTCAATAAAATATCGTTCTTTGAGAGGAGACCTATGTTTAATCTATAGGGCTATGAAAGACAATGTTCTGTTTGAATCCATTTATTTGGATTGGCATCCTTCAGTGTGTACAACTAGATCACATAATATGAAATTAAGGGCTAATATTAATAAGACTTCAAAGAGAAATAATTTTTTCATCCAGAGGATAATCCCTGTTTGGAACTCCCTTCCATATGGGGTTGTGCAAAGTGAAAATTTATACCAATTTAAACAAAAATTAGACTTATACATGGATTAATCAAATTACGATTACCACCTAAGGTAGGTGGCGAGATCATAATGGGCTAGACCCTCAATCTCATAATTCTCCTATGAACCTATAAGTTCAGGAGCTTGTTGCCCACACTATGGGCATTGGTACTCATTACCCACCATTTCTTGATGGCCTTACCTCTTTTTGCCCCATCCCTGTCCTTATTGCCTTTGTCATTTTCTCCATTTATCCCTGCCCTTCTCCCTAGCAACATCTCTGTCTTGGCGTTTACCTTACTTACTACCCTGAATTTGTTTTTGGGGGGGCTAGGATTTCCATGCTCCTTTCCAGTGCTTACCCCTTTGGCTAGTTTAAATGCTTGCCATTGAAGCATTTAAACCTATCACCTAGGATCCTGGTTCCCCTCCTGGACAGATTCAGACCATCACACCAGTATAGGCCAGCATCACTCCAGGTGGACCCCCAGTCCCCAATGAAGCCAAATCCCTGAGCTCTGCACCAGTTTTTCAACCACTGATTGAATCCCATGATGTGGTGCACCTTAGCCTCATCCAAGCCATAGACAGGCAGCACTTCTGAGAAGGTTACTGTGCACTTGTCTAAAGCCCCTCCCCAAATCCACAAACTCTTCCTGCACTGTTCTGATCCCTTTCTTATCCAGGTCATTTGTCCCTAGGTGGACAATAACATTCAACTCCCTCCCCCATATAGCTGCTACAGTGATCCAGAGGATTCGCTCCCTGTCCCTCCAAGCCATGACACCAGGCAGGCACCTTACTTCCCTCTCCCCTTCCTCCCCCAGTTCTACCCCTAACAATGGAGTCCCCCACCAGGAGTTTTTTCCTTCCCCTGTGGGGTCCCATGCCACCCTCCTGTGGGTCTTCTTTGTGTAGGTTCCTATCATCCTCCTTGGTCTCCACTGCAGGTGCCTCCATAGAGGAACCACACTTTGCCAGAACGGCATATGAATTTTGGAGAGGTACAACTGGAGGGATGTACCTTTGTTCCACCACCCTCACCATCTCTGAACCCACTGTGGTCCAACCACTCCTCTTTTTTGTCAACCTCTGAGGCAACGGCAGTGGCCCTGGTGGTCCGTGGGTGGTAGAAGAGGTCCCCGAAATCCTGGCCAACTCAGCCTGGAGATGAGCAACCTCCTCCCTCAGCCTAGAGAGGTGCTTGCAGATGGGACAACACTGCATTCTCCAGAACATCTCCAAGAAGACTGCTGCTCCACAGCCACTGCACTACACCACTCCCATCATGTCTTATTTCTGGCCCCTTAACTGTTGTTTGGAATTCTTACTCTTTCCTCTGTTTATTTATTTATTTTTTCTCCCTCGTTACTGCCTCTGTACCCTTTAAGCTCCTGATCTTCTTGTTCTGAGACAAGAAGTTCCTATATTTCTCAGTAGTCTCCTTCCTTGCTCAGAGTCAGACCTCCAGCAGCTGGGGGCACAGAGGCTATTCTTTTCCTTTTAGGATGGTGAGTCTTTGTGGCTCTGTGATCACTCACTTCCTGCTCCCAAACTGGAAGTTCTGTTGTCAGTCAAATCCTGTGCCTATAAAAGTAGAACTGGCATAGGGTGGGGGTGGAGGGAGGAAGAAGGGCAATATAGTCCCAGTAGAGAAGTATAGTTATAACAGCAGCTTCTTCTTCTTGGTGTTTGCTGTCTGTTCTCTGGCAGAAGCTATCTAGGGCAGTTTTTAAATCTGACTTTAACCTGGCATCCTTCTAGCTAAGCCACTTCCCCTACTTCACAGCTCTTTCTACACTTAGTTAAGTAAGTCTTCATCAGGGAGTGGGTACTTGTACAGAACTACACCCCTTATATATCAATGCCAGAAATCACATGTTAATAATGTCATGTAATACAGGAAATAAAGACATGACAGTAATAGCAACTCATGGTTCGTAACTAAAAATGAGGGTAAGTCAAACATTCAACCATTCTACTATTAAAAAAAATACTACTGAAAAAATGTGTGCATGTAAACAAATGTAAATATCAGAAATAAGTTCCCAAAAAATGTTTCTAATAACTATAATTTATAATTATCTCATTAAAATATAGAGTAATTATAAAGCTGCCCATTCATAAAAGAGAAGACAAGATAGAATAGGACAAAGTGTGGATGTGTTGGAGTTAGGAGAGGTACCCCAGTATCACCATGCATTAATTCACTTCCAGTAGATGGAGTAAACACAGAGATTAACTGTGTTCTCCAAACCTCTGCAGTGCATCTATAAGAGAAAGAAAAAAGAAGCACAAAAGTGCTAATCCAGTAGCAATATGTACTAGTAAAGCAAAACAAAACCATAATGTTAAACATTTGAAATTATTACAAGTGTACAAAAAAAAGGTATCAACACAAGTACAGCATTAACATGAAGGTTGGGGGTGGGAACAAAGAAGCAATACACACTGCCATACTAGCAGGCCCACTGGACAATGCTGTAAAAAATATTTTATATCATTAATATAGCAGTAGTAGGGTGGGGGACAAGAGTCCAGAGGACACTCTTGCCAGGAGGTCTAAACCTCACTCTCAGGTTCTTGATAATAATGGGAATGCAAGGAATCACAGACATGTTACATAAGAGTAATAAACTTGTTTATTACTACCAAAAAGGATAAATCACAGTTGCCCTAAGCAGTTCTTACCAAATATGAAATGGGAGCCAATGCTAAGCGTTCCCTATACCTTGATGATTCTCTGTGTACCTTGGGGTCTCCGAGGTAGAAGACGTAATGTCTTACATTATATATCTATGATAATTTCTATGGTTATCATAAGATAGAAACATTTCTAGTTACAGAGATGAGCCATATTGGTTAAATTAGAGGTGGCTCCACAGTCCAAGATAACATTATATAATTTTGTAGTAGTCATCACTTTGTAAAGACAAAGGAAGCATACTGTAGTTGTACATATATCAGTGTAATAGTACAAATCACCAAAAGATGGCAATGCTGACATATATCATCATCATTACAAGGACACAGTTGTCCTAATATCTTATAAGCAAGAAATACATATATGTACTAGAAAGAAAAGTGCATAACAATAATATGCATACATATCCTGACATCTACTCTGGTACGGTAGATGTCCTATACCCTATATGTTAGTATAACATATGCCTAAGTGCTGTCTATGGTATACCTCTGGGGGTACCAATAAGGATGCAGGAACCTCATGTAACACTCTCATAGGAACGGCTTGAGATCCCAACTGTAATTTAGATCTCTGGGATGTAAACAGCCTAACTGGAAAATTCAATCATTTCCTCACTGTAACAACCACTCGGATTTATTTCCCCTTTGTTTCCCAGCTTTGATGCATTCCAGACCAATATATTTAAGACCAGTGGGATCTTTGTTTTGGTAGTCTCCTACAGGGCTATCCAGTGTGCCTTTATGAATATCCCTATAGTGTTCCTTGAATTCACTGAAGTGGGCAGTACTCCTACAAATACACCTGCAGGGTACTGGACAACAGCACCACAATGTATCTACAATGACATTTGTACCTCTTGTGATGAATTGTCTTATGCTGACCTGATAACTGAATTTGTCCAAAAACAACATTTATGATTGATGGCAATAATTGTAAACATTACAATTCCCACATTTACTTATGCAGGGGAGTTTAACATTCAACCAGGTATGACTTGAGATATGACTGTGGGCTGGTTGATTTGAGAAAAAGTGTCTCCTCACCAGCATGTCTCTAAGATTCTGGGCCCTTCAAAAAGTGACTTGTGGATACTCACCTAAGTGTTCAATTGTTGTGCATTTTTCAGCTTATCCCTGTTGTATAGTTATGAACCATGGCTTGCCAGCACTGGCTGGGTTTGCATTGTGCAGTGTTTATACCCTTAGGGTTCCACCCCTAGGGTAATGGCTTGCCTTCCCCCCCCCATCCTCGCACTCCTCTTCAATTTCCCAACTTCTTCCCCCTCCTCTTCCTCCCCGTTCTGCCTCCTCTCTCTGATCCCAGACCTTCTACTCCCTTTCTTTAAGTTAGCTACATCCACATGACACTGGCTAGATGGGCATGGGGCAGTTTTAATATCGAGAGGTTCCACTCCAGTGTGTTATGGCCTACCTCCCTTTTTATTTCACCCCCACTTATGTGCCAGTTTTTCTGTCCCCAATTTTCTCCCCACAGCTGTGTTGTATTGTGCAGGCTGCTGCTGTCATTACTCATAGGTCAAGGACAGGGCTACTGTCATTGTAGCCCTGGCAGCCTGACTGTGCCTTAATTAAACTGTTTTCTGCACACCAGGAGCCCCAATCCCCAGTGGCAGTGTATTTATTTATTGATTTAGTTAATTAATTAATTAATTTATCTATTTTTGTTTATTATTTATTTATTTATTGAATTTTGATGACCGGGTAGGCCCACTAGGCCCCAGAGGTCCCTTTTTCATGGGCGACCAGGGAGTTAATAGTTATTACATGGTAAAAGAGACAGTACATACAGATACAGATATAGATACAGATATTGTGGCAGGTAATCAGTCATCATGGACATATGACAGTAATTAAAAAGAAAGACTTCTTACATACTAGGTACATTTTATATTAGTGATGTGCACAGTATAGGGGAGCGAATAGCTTTGGCTAGGTCTCATTGTTACCCACCTAGGGACTTCAAGGGAGGGAGAGACAACTAACGTGTAAGTGTTGCCTGATCAAGTGATTGTGATGTCCTTGTGGTGAGTGCTAAGGCATGCACAGTGCAGGAGGATCAGGTGCCGTAGCATAAACATTTGCTCAGGCAAGCACATGAGTCTTGAGTCTAGTTTGGAAGCAGGTTAACGATGGAGCTTCCCGAACCTCCGATGGGAGGTTGTTCCAGTGGGAGGGGGCAGCATGAGAGAAAGACATGGACCCTGCCTTGGTCCTCACCTTAAGGACCTCAAAGAGAGTTTGGCCTGAGGTCCGTAGATTCCGCTGGCTTTGTTTAATAGTTATGAGTCCAGCAAGGCTTGGGGGAGGTGAAGGGTTCATTAGCTTAAAAGTCAGGCAGAGAGTTGGGTACCTTAGGCGAGCTTTGTGAGATGGCCAGCTTAGTCTTGATAATGACTTGCAGTGGTGGCTCCTAGGGTGGGACAGAGTGTCGAAGTGGACCACCTTATTGTACAAGGTCTGCATCTTGCTGAGCTCCTGCTTGGCCACACCCTGGAGTACATGGGCCGCATAGGTGAGTGTTGGGAGTAGAACACTCGAAGCAATGGCTGTCCTGGCTTCTGGGATCAACTGGTCCTTTAGCCTGTAGAGGGTTCCGAGTTTTCCATGGATGACCTTTGTGACTTGGTCAACATGTTGCTTTAGGGTGAATCCTTGGTCCAGGGTAAGTCCAAGGTGTTTTGTGGAGGCAACTACTTCAAGTTTTTTTCCCACCCTGGACTCGGGTTGAAGGAGCTGTGACCTATTTTGGCCAACGGATCTGGGTCCAAACAGCATAACCTTTGTTTTATTAGTATTAAGGACCATTTTGTTCACAGTGAGCCAATCCTCCATCTTGAGGATGTCCCTTTGGAGGGTAGTCCCAAGGTCGTTTAGGTTATCTGAGGCTCTATATATCACCGCGTCATCAGCGTACTGGATGACATTGCTGCTCCCACAGTGGTTATGCAGCTCATTTATAAATAGTGAGAATAGTAAGGGGCTGAGTATAGACCCTTGTGGTACCCCTTCCTTAAGTGGCAGTGGGTCGGAGATTTTGTCCTTCCACTTGACCCTCTGTGTGCACCCTGTGAGGTAGCTTTCGAATTACCTGAGTGCGTGAGTGTCAAGGCCTAGTTGGCTCATTTTTTGGAGTAGGAGTCTGTAGTTTACCAGGTCAATCGCCTTGGAAAGGTCGATGAAAACCACCCCTGAGTATGACCCTGCATCGATTTCTCTAAGTACATCAGCAGAGAACTCGGTTAAGGCAGTATCAGTCCCGTGTTTGGCTCAAAAACCATGCTGGGCCAGGGAAAATAGCTGGTGTGCTTCTAAGTATTCCCTGAGTTGGGTGTACACTAGCTTCTCCTGAATTTTTGCGATGGCACACAGCAAGGAGATCGGCCTGTAGTTCCCAATCAGTTCGGTAGGCCCGCCCTTGTGAATTGGGACCACATGAGCCTGCTTCCATAGCTCAGGGACAGACCCGCCTAGCAGGGACCTGTTTATTAGCCAGGTAATAGGCCTAGTTAGTGTTGGGGCACCGTCCTTGAGGATTCTGGTCTGAATGCCATCAGGCCCCCCTGATCCTCTTGTTTTCAGAGATTTTAGGATGAGCAGGACCTATTTTACCTTAACCAGCCTCAAATGAAACAGTGGGCAGTTGAGGTTAGGAGGTTCCAGTCCGAGAGACTCATTGAAGTTATCTTGGAGCCCTGCCTTATATTCATCAAGGTTCATAAAATAGCTGTTTAGGGCCTCAGCGATGAGTGTCTCATCCTCCAGTAATTGCCCATTTGCCTCAACAGGGCCAGGAGCTGCCTTTTTCTTGCACTTGATCAGCTCATTGATGTGGGACCAGAAAAACTTCGGGTTGCCTAGGTTAGTTTTCTGTAGATGAGTGATGTAAGCCTTTTTTGCTAGCTTAATAGCTTGCTTACATTGGTTTCTAAGGGCTCTATAGCTTACAAGGTCAACTGGGAGCATAGATCTCCTGTATTCTCTCCAGGCCTTGTCCAGGATGATGATCATCAAGGCCTTTAAGAAGGACGAGATCCACTTATAGCAGCTTCCTTTTACTCGATGGGTTTTCATTGGAGCAAAGAGATCTGCGGCCCTCCAGAGAGATGTCAGAAAGAAGTTGACAGCCCCTTCCAGGGTAGTAGGCATCTTAGTGCACTCCAATCAATGCCACCTAGATAGCAATTAAATTGCACCAGTGAGAATTTGGAATAGTCCCAGGATGTGATTACTCTTGGCTGGACTTTGTCCACACTATTCTTACATACACAGAAAATAGGTGAGCGGTCACTCAACGCATCGGCCATGGTACCTGCTATTTTTATATTCTTCGGGATAGATGCCAGGACCCAGTCGATGGTTGAGTGCCTTCCTGATCTGTGATTCATTCTGGTCGGTTGTGTGATCACTTGGGCAAGATTTGTCTTGTGTAACAAGCCATTTATGAAGGACTTAGCCTCTTGGGCCCAGTTGAGATTGAAATCCCCCAATATGATAAGTCCGGACGCAACCTCAATGGTTGGGTCCTTCAGGAGTGTCTCCAAGGACTGGAGAGCATTGGTGGGAGGGCTATATACGCAACCTATGGTAAGGTGCTTGGCTCCGCCTAGTGTGAGCCATATAAAAATTAATTCTATGTCAGGGGACATGCCGTGGGGCATGCTAATAAGGGAGGAGGTCAGGGTGTCATTCATGTAGATAAGTACACCCCCCCTTTCGATGTTCTGTCCATTCTGTAGCAGATACATCCAGAGGCAGCAACCTCATGATCAAGGATATGGGGTTTTAGCCATGTCTCTGAGACTGCTAATATGTCAGGTTTACATTGGGCTATCCACGCTTGAACTTTGTGGATCTTAGGCCTAAGACTGCATAAATTCACATGAGCCAGCCTCAGACTCTTTGCTGCTAGCCAGGTCTGGTCTTGGGAGGAGGAGATTGAGATATTAGCAGTTCCCGGGCCTGGGTTCAGTTGAATGTCCCCCACAAGTAGCAACAGAGCTATGAGCAGGAGATGGAGAGTAAGGGTTAAGGATGGTACAGTCATTCTGGAGGTCACGCTCCTAGTAAGGAGAAGGGATCTATAGAAGATCCCTTTTCTTGTGAATTCATATGCCACTAGAATGGAGGTCTTGCTTGTCGGGGAAGGACAGAAATAGTGCCTGGCCATATGCTTTCCCAATTCCTTGCCAGGCATGGGAGGAATGGTCAAAATTACTTACAAGCCATTCCACTCAGAGTACAGAAAAAATATATAGAGTAGCAAGGAGAAGTCCATAGTTTGGTTTGCATGGACGCATCTTGCCATCCACTGTAGTCCCCAGGCTGGACCTCATATTGTCAGGGTTCCTGCACTGAGTTTTAATACCTTGTCCAGAAAGTAGCAGTTCCAGGTCCTGTGTAGTTTTCTGACAGGCAGTGTACAATGCAAGCAGGCTGAGCACAGTTAAATTGAGTTAAGTGAGAGCTATACTGTAAGGAATAGGTGCACTCAGACAAGTAACTATAACCTAATTTGGATCCAGGCAGATCTGGTTCATTGTTGAGGGTAAATAGTGGTTCGCTAAGAGACTGACTTCTTAAATATTGTTGTTTAGAAAGTTAGTATTTCAGCTAAGGGTGCCCCTACTGTGTCTGAAATTATGCAGATTGCACGAGCACGTACTGGGGAACAGTTCTGCATTCAGTTCGTTAAACAATCAAGGATCTGGTCAATGGTACACTTCAACTCAAAAGGCAGTCTAGCATCAGATACCATAAGATACTTCAGGGCTATTCAATTGTTACAGCTAGCATCTCTTTCATAATCTTAGTTAAGTAGTTAAACAAGACTGGTATACAATTCTGCTAACATTTCATAGAGCTAGCTAGCATTAGATCAGTTATACTCTAAGGGCTAGGCTGCAGCATTCATTATGTAGGCTAGCATCACATTGTGCTGCCATTAAGTATTTAGGTCATTTTTCTACCTGAACAATTGAAACCCTAGCAGATAATCTTGCAGCAAGGGGAGGAGACTGAGCCCTGCCAAGCTAAAATGTGCCCAACTCCTGTGGGACTTGACTAGGGGTGGAAAAGGGTGGTGGGTGGAGCAGGTGGAAAACTCCCCTGAGAGAGATAGCTCCTGCATGGTTATTGGTCACTTAGGAGCAGTGGGAGGGGCATCTGCCTATTTAAGGGGAGGGGATCGGGTGGTGCGCTGGGAAATTTTTCAAGGAGACAAAGTGGTAGTCTTCTGCACTGGGAGGTCCACCTGCTAGAGGAGCTGCCGCGCCGAATTCTGAGGTTCATTGCCTATAGTTTGAGAGTTGAGGAGGGACCCGACTAGCAGGTCTCCCTCCCTCCTCCCGCCCTATCCGTTGCATTTCAGTACGCTTTTATTCTTAGCCAACACTGGGATGCCCATCCCTGTATTGATGCTTCCTATTCTGCAGACACTTGATTTATTAACACTGCTGACATCAGGGCTCCCAATCCCCATGTCAGCATTTACACTCCCAAGCATTGTGGAACACTAGGGAACCCACCACCAGTGTCCCAAAATTGTGTTATTCCTTTAACATTTCCCTAAAAAGAAAAAAACATCCAGTGACATTTTTTTCTGTTGTTTTTAAATCTGAAAAAAATAAAATGGTCCCTCGTTGTTGCTGCCATCTCTATACCCCCAACCCTCCCACTAAGAACCTATGACCCCACAATGCCCCCTTACCCTATACTTATCTCAGAGATCATATGATGTCATCTTCCGTGGACCGAGACATGTACAATATAGCTGTCTTTAATAAACAACAACTGTCCTGTATAGTGCAAGTACTGTATGACAAAGCTGTCTTTAATAAACAACAGCTGTGTTGAATAGTACTTGCACTACATGTCACAGCTGTCATTTTTACATTTGCTTGCATACATGTGCAAGAAACATAGTGCCACCATATGAATTTTCGTAGGTGTGCCACTCAGCTTCCAATGCCCTGCTCCTTCTTGCAGGCACTGCCTCACCGCACCAATAAATGGCCGAGCTGTCTATGACAGCAGTTCAGATGCAATAGCGTACAGTTGAAAGCAAAAGACCGCTACAATCAGCTGTGGTAATATGTAGGCAATTTGTATACTGCTGTCTGCAGGCAATATACATACTGACATCGGCAGTATACAAAGTGCCTACACTCAGCACTGCATCTGAACACAGCTGTCATAGACAGCTCCCTTATTTTCTAGTCCCCCCCTCCCCAATCACCCAAGTAGCATGCTGGAAGCCCACCCCAGCGGTCTCATGTGCTCCCCCCCTGCACATCGTATGGCAGACGGGGGTGCCCAATCCCCCATCAGCTCAGCTGCCCCCCCAAACAGACTTCCAGGTGCCATGCTGGGAGCCCACCCCAGTGGGGCAAAAGTTCATATGGTGATGGGGGTGCCCAATACCCTGTTGGCTCCACTGTACTCCCCCCAAAAAACTGACTTCCAGTTGGCACGCTGGGAGCCCACCCCAGCATGGAAAACATCTGTATGGCCACTGGGGCTGCCCAATCTCCCATCGGTTCCACTACCCCCCCAAAAAAACTTCCAGCTGCCATGCTGGGTGCCCACTCCAGAGTGGCAAAAGTCCTGCATCATCTTCTAAAAGGAAAAAAAAACCTGAAAAAAAAAGGTCCCTTGTTGACTGTCTTGCCCTTCCCCCAACCCGCACCCACCCTCTGCACACCCACCTCCCCACACCCCGACCCCATACTTACCTCTGGAGTCCAGCGAATGATCTTCAGTGGACCAGGAACATGTCTGCACTCTTCAAAGCCAACTGCAAACTAAAGAAATGCCAGTAAGCTGTGTAATAGCATACAAATACCTAGGTATCATCTTCGATTCTTCCCTAGCCTTCCATGAACACATCCACACTCTCTGCTCTGCCATAAATTCCCACATAGGCTTGCTATATCGGCACATAGCCTGTCTCCCCCCAGAAGTACTAAGACTCGCCATTTACTTATCTGTCCTGTCCCTAGTGGACTATGGACTCCTAATATACGGCACAGTGGATAACACTGCCCTGGGCAAAAGCAAGCTATCAATCAACAAGGTCTGTTAGCTACTCACTGGGGCTGACAGAAAAACACATACCTGCACACTTTATGCCTTGTCTAATGTTCTCTCCCTTGAAGAGCAGATATCTACTAGAACTGCTTGCTCACCCAAAATATCAGTGTCTGATTAACCCCCCCCAGACTGACTAAACTAATCAACGTGGTCACCCCCTTCTGTCTGCACTCGTAGCTCCACTAAGACCCTGCTAGTAGTTCCTAGGGTTAGGACAACCCTCACTCAGAGATTCTTTCCCTACAGGGCTCCCTCCTGGTTCAACACCCTCCCTTCTGATACCTCATCTGAGCTCAGAATTGGACCATTCAAGTCATCCCTGCGTAGCCACCTTCTAAGCTCCCGTCATTGCAATTGCAAATAACTGCTCCACTACTGGTCCTCATCCATCCACCTAACCCACACCACCAACCCTGATCATATACCAGTGTACATATCCTATGACTGCTGAGCCTTAATCATATATAAACCTACCCCTGCAATTTTGAGCTCAGCACTGCCCTCCTACCACCTACCACTACTGTTCCTAAAGTATATATGCCCAATGATATACAATACTGGCAGGATGGTCTGCATCTATCCGGGAAGGGAACAAGTCTTTTGAGCAATCGGTTTAAATGCTTCATTGGCAAGCTTTTAAACTAGTCAAAGGGGGAGGCACTGACAAGCAGCAGGAAAATCCCAGCCTCTCCCTACAAAACAGGGTACTAAATGAGAAAAAGACTGAGGTAGAACGGTCAGTGGGGGATGCTGCAACAGAAGGTAAAGCCATCAAAAAATGGAGAGCAATGAGTACTAATGCCTGTAGTCTGGGTAACAAGCTTCCTGAAATAGTGGCCTTGATGGAGGAGGAACATCTGGATATCATGGCAATCACAGAAACATGATACACACAAAACCATGACTGGGACATAAACATTCCAGGATACACTGTCTACAGGAAGGACAGGGAGGGTAAAAGAGGACGAGGAGTAGTTCTTTACATAAGGGAAGGAATAAACAACAGAACAAAAGGGTAAACAGGGAGGAGAAGAAGCACTGTGGGTAAATTTGGAGACAGGCAATGGCACCACAATACGCACAGGGGTTGTATACAGACCCCCTTCTCAGGGGGAGGAAATGGACAGGGAAATGATAGAAAGTATACTTAGAATGGCAGAAAAGGGGAGATATTGCTGATGGTGATCTGAGTATGCCAGATGTTAACTGGAGTGCAGTTGCAGCTGCCACTTTGAAGAGTGCAGTTATTCTAGATGCCTTACAGGGCATGCCTTAGACAACTAGTACTGGAGCCCACTCTGAGAGGGAGCAATATTAGACTTGATTCTCTCAAATGGAGATGGAGAGAGATCACAGATGTAGAAGTGGGTAGCCATCTGGGAACTAGCGACCATCGAACAGTATGGATCACAATAAACACAGCAATAGAGTCAAGCCATACAAAGACAAAAGTACTGGACTTTAGGAGGGCTGACTTTGCCAAAATGGGTGAGTGCCTAAGGAATGCACTAGCAAATGGGCAGGAAGGAGTGGTGGAAGAACAATGGGGAATAATACAAACTGCCATCACAGAGGTAATGAGCCTTTGTGTGAAGCAAATAAACAAAACAAGACGATGTAAGAAACCACTATGGTTCTCAAAGGAAGTGGCAGTGAAGGTTCAAGAGAAAAAGAAAGCATTCAGGAAGTACAAGGAATTGCAGAAGGAGCAGGACAGAGAACTGTATCAGTTAAAGCAAAAGGAGGCTGGGAAGGCAGTCAGAACAGCAAAGGCCCAAACCGAGGAAAGATAGCCAGCTCAGTTAAGAAGGGATAAAACCTTTATAGGTACATCTAGGAGCAAAGGAAGACCAAGGAGGGATAGTGAGGCTTAATAAAAGGGAGGGAGGGTGGGCAGAGGGAGACTGTGAAAAGGCAGAGATACTAAACAAATATTTTTGCTCAGTATTTACAAATGAAGAGGGTAGGTACATAAAACAAACAGTAGTAACACTCTGGATACAAGTTGATACCAGTCCATTTACAGAAGAAAGGGTTCTGAAAGAAATCTTAAAACTGAAGGTGGACAAAGCAATGGGGCCTGATGGGATTCATCCCAGAATTCTAAAAGAGCTAAGGGTAGAACTAGTGACACCACTGACTACCCTTTTTAACAAATCATGGGAGGATGGGGTGGTACCCGAGGACTGGAGGAGGGCAGATGTGATTCCCCTTCACAAAAGTGGGAGCAAGGCAGAAGCAGAAAACTACAGACCTGTTAGTTTAACCTCAGTGATAGGGAAAATGATGGAATCACTTCTGAAGGAAAGAATTGTCAAGTATCTAGAGGCCAGAGGGGCACAGGACCCTAGGCAGCATGGATTCACAGCGGGAAGGTCATGCCAGACAAATCTGATAGATTTCTTTGACTGGGTGACCAAAGTAGTAGATCAGGGGGGCTGTGGACATGGCCTACCTAGACTTTAGCAAGGCATTTGACTCAGTCCCACACAAAAGATTAATATACAAGTTAGCCAGCCTGGGAGTGGGTCCCAAGATGACAGCCTGGGTAAAGAATTGGCTGGAGAATAGGACACAGAGAGTAATAGTAAATGAAGTCCACTCAGAAGAAAGGAGGGTTACTAGTGGGGTACCGCAGGGTTCAGTATTAGGACCGGTCCTCTTCAATGTCTTTATAAGTGACATTGTGGAACGACTGGAAGGAAAAGTATGTCTCTTTGCAGATGACACAAAGATCTGCAACAGAGTTGATGCACAGGGTGGGGTGGAAAGGATGAGAAGGGACTTGTCAAGGTTAGAGGAATGGTCAAATGTATGGCAGCTTAGATTCAATGCTAAGAAGTGCAAGGTAATGCACCTGGGAAACAAAACCCAGGGAAGAGTACACAATGGGGGTGAGATACTAACAACAACAAAATGGAAAGGGACCTGGGGTACTCAATCAGATGACCTAAAGGTGGGCAAGCAATGTGAGAGGGCAGCAAGGAGGGCTGGGGGTATACTGGGATGCATAGGGAGAGGCATCACCAGTAGAAAACAAGAAGTTATTATCCCTCTGTACAGACAGCTGGTGAGACCCCATCTGGAGTACTGTGTGCAGTTCTGGAGACCCAATCTCCGCAAAGACATAGACAGGATGGAAGCTGTCCAGAGGAGGGCAACTAAAATGGTGCAGGGTCTGCACTGGAAGACATATGTAGAGAGACTTAAGGAGCTTAATATGTATAGCCTCGAGGAAAGGAGGGAGAGGGGGGACATGATAGAAACTTTCAAGTACCTCAAGGGAATCAACAAAGTCCAAGAGGGTAGCATCTTTCAAAAAAAGAGGTGTGCAAGAACAAGAGGGCACAATTTGAAGATGGGGTGGCGGCTCAGAGGTAATTTAAGGAAGTATTTTTTCACAGAGAGGGTTGTGGATGCATGGAATGGTCTTCCGGAGGAGGTTGTGGAGTCAAAATCAGTGGTGGAATTCAAGCATGCATGGGACAGTCATAAGGCAATTCTAGGGTGTGGGGATAAGAAGAAGTAGGCTGCTAGTTAACTAGGATCTGCAGCTTATCCAGTAGGTAGGGAAATGGGCAGACTGGGTGGGCCAAGCGGTCCTTATCTGCCATCAAATTCTATGTTTCTATGTGTTTCTATGTTTCTATGATCACTCCTTTTTGCTTAGCTACCATCATGTATAGGCTTGTCTCCTATAAGAATGGGCCTTCTCTCGTTGTTATTGGCCATCCACCTGTTGTCAATCTGCACAAATTGCAATTGTAATTGTATATATTTCTGCCATGCTACTGTTCCTGCACTACTGTCTGTTCTCCACTCACCATAGAGTATGTTTTTTGCCTCCCTGTCCTATTCTGTGTATGACGATGAGCCTTTATAAATGAGTCTTTGACTCAAAGGGTTGTAATTCTGATACTGTAATAAATAAATAAAAAATTTGTTTTCAACTTTGGTGCATATCTCAGCCATTTTAAGGAATTTTTTCACCAAATTTTCAACATGGAGTTCTTGGGACCCCACCTCATGAAATCAGTCACTGTCATTTTGTTATTTGGTCCCAAATGGGGATTTCATGGTCACTGTATGTAACCACCTTTCAGAACCAAGTAATGAAACAATAGTGTCACAGTTCCTGAGGTAGGCCCCCAAAAACCCTATGTTGAAAATTTGGTGAAATAATTCCCAAAAATGACTGTTTTACAAGTGTGCGTTCCAACACTGCTGTAACTTTGAGAATGTTTAATATTTTCACTCCAGATTTTCAACATTGCCGTTTTACCACACCTCCTTATGAACAGTACAACTGTCATTTTTCATATCTCTCCTAAAATGTGTTTTTGTACATGTAGCGCACATTGGTGCCATCGGTGTGCAAAATCAATGTTTGGGACACATTAAGAAAATCATAGTGACCCTGTTCATGAGCAGAGTTGCTAAAATGGCTATGTTGAAAAGTTGGTGACAAAAGTCCATAAAATGACTCTGTTACGACTGTGCATTGCGCAATTTCCACGCACCCTCGTAAGTTCACGAATTTGTAATATTTGTAGTCCAGATTTTCAACATTGACATTTTTCCACACCTCCTTATGAATAGTACAGCTGTTATTTTTCACACCCTGCCCAAAATGTGTTTTTTCACTTCTGGCGCAGACTAGACTGTGGGAAATTTGTGTTCGGGACAGATTATGAAAATTACAGTGACACTGTTTATGAGTGGAGGTCCCAAAATGCATATGTTGAAAATCTGCTGTAAAAAATCACCAAACTAATTACATTACAGGTGTGTGTTGTGCAGTTTCTATGCACGCTTGTGACTTCACCAGTTTTTGTATATTTTCACTCCAGATTTTCAATAATGGCATTTTTATGTTCGCTTGCACGCATGTGCAAGAAACATAGTGTGATGATCCAAAATACAGTGCCGTACAGTTGAAAGGGAGAGCACCGCTTGAGTGAGCAGTGCTTCCCCTCCCCACACACACACACACACACGTGCACGCACATTGTGTGCTCATGCGCTCCTACCTCCCCCACGCACACACTGTATGGCCGACGGCGGTGCCCAATCCCCCATCGGCTCTACTGGTCCCCCCCAGACTATCGGGTGCCACGCTGGGAGCCCACTCCAGTGTGGCAACAGGTCCTATGGCTGACGGGGGTGCCCAATCCCCCATCAGATCCACTGACCCCCCCAAAAGCCTTCCAACTGCCATGCTGGGAGCCCACCCCAGTGTGGCAAATGTCCCGTAGTCCAAATAAAAAAAAAACCTGAAAGAAAAAACTTCCTCGCTGCTGTCTTCACCCCTCCCCACGCATGCCCCCACTGTGCACTCTACCTCCCCACACCCCACCTCACCCCATACTTACTCCTCCGGAGCTCAGTGCGATGATCTTCGCTGGACCAGGAACACGTCTGCACTCTTCAAAGCCGACTGCGAACTGAGGAAATGCCGGTAAGCTGTATAATGTAGTGAATAGGGTTTTTTCAACTTTGCTGCATATCTCAGGCATTTTTTTTGAATTTTGGCACCAAATTTTCAAAATAAGGTTTTTGGGACCCCTCCTCATGAATTCTGTCACTGTCATGGCGTTAATTGGGCCTGAAGGGTGATTTCAGAGTCACTGCATGAAATCACCTTTCAGGACTGATTAACAAAATGACAGTGCCAGTGTTCATAAGGTGGGCTCTCAAAAAGCCTATGTTGAAAATTTGGTGAAAAAATTCCTAAAAATGACTGTTTTACGAGCGTACGTTGCACTGTTCCTACGCACGCTCATAGGTTCGCAAATTTTCAATATTTTCACTCTGGATTTTCAACATTGCCATTTGACCACACTTCTTAAAGAGTAGCACAGCTGTCATTTTTCACATCTCACCCAAATGTGTTTCCGCCGCATGTAGCGCGATAATGACACAGTCAGTGTCGCGAAATCAATGTTTGAACACATTAGGAAAATCACAGTGACACTGTTCATGAGCAGAGGTGTAAAATGGCTATGTTAAAATTTGGTGAAAAATTCCAAAAATGACTATTTTATGAGCATGCATTGCGCTGTTCCTCACGCACTCGTAAGTTCATGAATTTGTAATATTTTCAGTCCAGATTTTTAACATTGACATTTTACCACACCTTCTTATGAGCAGTACAGCTGTCATTTTTCACATCTCACCCAAAACATGTTTCCATCCATGTAGCGCACAATGGCGCAGGTGGTGTGCGAAATCAATGTATGGGACACATTAAGAAAATCACAGTGACACTGTTCATGAGCAGAGGTCTTAAAATGGCTATTTTGAAAATTTGGTGAAAAATTCTTAAAATGACTGTGTTTGAGTGAGCATTGCAGTTTCCACGCACCTCGTAAGTTCATGAATTTGTAATATTTTCAGTCCAGATTTTCACCAGTGGCATTTTTCCACACTTCCTTATGAACAGTACAGCTGTCATTTTTCACAACATGGCCGAAATGTGTTTTCACACTTTCAGCACAGAAATGCGTGGTCACTGTGGGAAATCAATGTTCGGGACAGAGAAAGAAAATCACAGTGACACTGTTCATGACCAGAGGTCTCAAAATGCCTGTGTTGATAATCTGCTGTAAACAATTCCCAAACTAATTACATTATGGGTGCACGTTGCACAGTTTCTATGCAAGCTCATGACTTCATCAGTTTTTTTAATATTTTCACTGCAGATTTTCAACATTGCCATTTTTAAACCTCCCCATGAACAGTACAGCTGTCATTTTTCACCTCCTGTTCAGAATGTGTTTTTGCACCTGTGGTGACAAATGCCATAGTCGCTGTGCAAAAGCAGCTTTCGGCTAACAAACTGATATTGCCACTGTTCATGAGGTGGGGGTCACAAAAAACCCATGTTGGAAATTTGGAGTGAAAATACCAACGAATGCCTGAGGCGTTAGGGTTTCCGACCATAACACCCCACCCAGTAGAGAATGACAGGCATCAGGGCTGTGACTTGGGATTGCCACCTGCAATGCTCATACCATTCCACCCCCAACTCCTCCCACACCCTGCAGCCACTGAGAGGCTTCGAGGTGTGCCTTGGACTCTTCGGCCCCAAAGTTCACTCCATTCTCCTATACCACACCCATCTCACAATATTTGCTGATGGAATGGGGTGCGCATAAGGGCCAAAGACCCCAAGGCACACCGTGACACTGGCCGGTGTCTGCACGGTAGGGTGTGATGAAATGGCATGGCCATTATGCCTGATGGCCCAAAGGCACACCCCAATGCCTGTCACTATCTGCAGGGTGGTGATGGGGTTGGCTTCAGTTCAATACTTCACTGCCATTCCTATTATGCAGCTCTGTAACTCCTACACTACCAATGCCAGTGCCAGCAAGCAAACATTCGGCATTGACAAATGCTTGTTTACACCTCCTCATGAACAGTGCACCTGTCACTTTTCACATCCTGTTCGAAATGTGTTTTCACACCTGTGGCGCCAAATGCTGCAGTCGCTGTGGAAAATCACCTTTCACCTAATGAGCTGATTGTGACTGCACTGCATGAACAGTGACACTAAGAGCCCATGTGGAAAACTTAGAGTAAAAATACCAAGAAACGCCCAGGGCATTAGGGTTTTCGACGATAAGACCCTACCCTGTAGGGACTGACAGGTGTCAGGGGTGTGACTTGGGATTGTTGACAGTAAGGCTCATGCCATTCCACCCCCACCTCCACCTTGCAGCCAGTGACAGGCATTGAGGTGCGCCATGGATCCTTGGCCCCCAGAGTTCACCCCATTCTCCTATACTGTGCCCTTTTCAGCATATTTCCTTATGGAATGAGGTGAATGTAAAGCCCAAACACCCCAAGGCAACCTCAACACTTGTCAGTGTCTGAAGGGTAGGGTGAGGTGAAATGTCATCACTGTCATGGGCAAGGACCAAAGGCACACCCCAATGCCTGTCCAGCTCTGCAGAGTGAGGGTGGAGCTGGCATCAGTTCTATACTTCAATGCCATTCCTATACTGCATCTGTCTAACTCCTGCACTTCTACTGCTAATGCCAGCAAGCAAACATTCAGCATTGACAAATGTTTGTTTAAAGACAGCTGTGTCATATAGTACAGACTGCTACTGTAGTGACTCGTAGTCCAGGGATGGGGCTACTGTCATTGTAGCCCCGGCAGCCTGACTGTGCCTTAAAAAAACTGTTATCTGCACACTGGAGGCCCCAGTCCTTGGTGGCAGTGTATTTATTCATTCATTCATTTATTCATTTATTTATTACTGCTATTTCTTATTCTTTTCCGAAACTGTGATACCCACCCCCAGTGTTGGATGCTTCCCCCCTGTGCAGCCAGTTGATTTCTTAATATTGCCAACAGAAGGGGGCCCAATCCCCATGTTGACATTTACACCCCCCCCAGCAGTGTGAGACATTAACGAGCCAACCCCCAGTGTCACAAAATAATGGTATTCTTTTAGAATTTCCCTTAACAGAAAACAAGTCCTGCAATGTCTTTTTTGTTGTTTTCAGTCCTGAAAAAAAGAAAATGGTCCCTTGCCCTCCGTCTCCCTACCCTACCCCCCAACTCGACCCTCCCACTGAGCACCCACCTTCCTACACCCCCCTCTTACCCTATACTTACCTTCAGAGGTCAGCTGATATCATCTCCTGTGGACTGGGACACATCTGCTCTCTTCAAAGCCAAACCACAAACTAAAAAATAAAGGTAAGTGCTGTATAATGTATTTCAATGGTGTTTTCAAATTATGCTGATATCTTTGTCATTTTTAGGTATTTTTTCACCAAATTTCAGCATGAGCTTTCAGGACCGATTGATGAAATTACAGTGTCAATTTTCATGAAGTGGGGTCACAAAAAGCCCATTTTGAAAATTTGGTGAAAAAATTCCTAAAAATGGCCGAGTTACGAGCCTGCATTGAACATTTTCTATGAAGGCACATAACTTTGGTAATTTAAAATATTTTGACTCCAGATTGTCAACATTACCATTTTTTTACACCACCTCATGAACAGTACAGCTGTCATTTTCACGTCCTGGCCAGAACTTGTTTTTGCACCTGTGGCTCAGAATGGCATTTCAGCACAGATTTGAACATTTTTACCTATGAGGTTAATCAGGTGGGGTCATAAGAATATGTTAAAAGTTTGGTGGTCAAAATATTAAAAAACAAAGAATTTATTAAGTAATATTTTCTGCTGAGATGTCAATTGTACCCCTGGGGAACATGCTGCCTTGCCATGCCAGCGAGCTGAGTTCAGTTGCAGGTATAACCCCCCTGCAAATGGGGGTTCCCAAAAGTCTCCTAGGAGCTGGCTGAGTGCTCCCCACCTGAATGGTGTTCAGTGTTTAAGCCGGTTATCTGTGAGTGCTTTTAGAGCCTCTGGTACTGTCTATTTAAGAGCTGCTGCTCGCAGGCTAAATTAGTTTGAATGGGGGGACTGTGTAGTTAATGCTCGAATCCCGTCCTGAGCTGCCATCTGATTGCTCCATTTCTGCAGTCACTAAGAGCGCAGAGGGAGCCCATCTGAAGGATGTAACTGTTTCCTGAAATCCTTTAGAGCATTTGTAAAATTGCAGTTTGTCTAACCTGCCTATATTGCAGCTGGGGATCTGTGTTTGTTGTTCCTCCATTTTGGACCTGAACTACTAATCTGAGCCAATCGGGCAAGGGGAGCCCTAAAATGGAGACTGCCTGAGCCAACCAGAACTTGGACTCTCACCTGGAGCCTGCTTAAAGGGGGAATGTATGGCAGGTGCTTCTGGGAGCTGTAGATTGGACCTTGGCACCTTTTTGCACCAACAGAGGGAGCCCTGCAGTGATTGACAGTTGAATCCTCCAACTGAACCTGCAGGGAGCCTAAGGGAAATGCCCTGAACTGTTCCTGGAGGGCAGATACGAGTTGACTGTAAAGGGAGTAGGAGCTCTGTTCTGCTGCGGCGTGCAGTTCATGCGGGAAGCGTGTGTAAGGTCCTGAAGTCGGCCTGTAGCCATTAGCGAGTGCTTATCGGACTGAATCCGAGTTTGTGGAGAAAAAGGAAGAAGTGTGCAGATCCAGGCTTGCCCGTAGAAGACCAAAGACTTTCAGAAGTGCGATCAGCCTGTCAGGGACTCTGTTGCTGCGTGGGTTCTCGGGTTTTGCAGTATTTGCGAACAGGATTGATAAGCAGCTGCCTGGTATAGTAATTTTCTTTACATATAAATGTGCCTAGTGTTTGTAGGGGATCGCGATACCATTTCCCCTGGTTCTATGAGTCGTGAGCGGAAGCTGGAAGTTGGACTCAAAGATAATCAGACTGCATTTGTCTGCTTTCCAAGTCAGTTAGGCCCTGTCACAGGGCTCTCATCTACATGCCCTACTCAGCCTGGCCATCCAGAGCTACCTCCTAAATTCAGCTCAGTTTGGGGTTTGTGAGTACAAATAGGGGTACTTCCCCTCACCTTCATTTAATCAAAGTGTGTCAACTGATTGTTGTGTGTGCTTCTGTTTGTGGACTGAGCCATCTGGCTCTGGATTACAATTTGTTTGTGCATGTATTTTCTTCATACAGGGCCCCATCCAGCTACACAGCTGGCTAACTCGGGGCAACAGACCTGGCTAGTCCAACCCTTCCTGAGTACCCAGAGAGTGACATTTTGGACCCTAAACATATGTGCACAGTACTGTGATCCGAACTTATCTAAACCAATCAACCTGATTTCCCCCCCTCCTGTGATACTGTCCCCTGAATAAACCAGATTTATTGTTTGTTATACTATATACTGGCTGTGGTGTTAATGTATCTAGACTGAACAGTATTGCAAGTTGCTGTGTATGTTGTCTACACTTTTTTTTTTACAGGGGGTCCTCTGAAATGGGATGCAGAATCAGTCTCGAGGGTAAGTGGTATCTCTATGTGTAAAAAGTGTGCATATGTGGTGTTTTGGGAAGGTAACTCCAGTGCATTGTGTGGGCCACAAGTGGGAACAATGGGGGGGGGGTCACAGTGTCCCAGATGGCTGTACCCAAGCTAGTTTAACCACTACTAACCCTGTCCTATGGGAGGAGGCACCCATCATAGAACCTAGGCCCCTCAACCTGTCAGTAGCCAAACAGGCAGGGGTAGTAGCCCTTGGGATAGCACCACCTCGGGGTTACATCTTGGAGGCACCACTGGGATTAGCGTCCTCTAGTGGCCACATGAGAGAATAGCCCCATTATTTCCAAGTTAGGAGAAAAGATGGAAGGACTTGCTATGCCCAAGCTAAAAATTGCCCACCACAAGCTGATGGTACACAGATTGATGAGATGGAGTGAAGCTGAGGATATAGATCCCAACAAGGCTATCCTGTTGCTGAATGTCCCCTTAGGGAATAACAATACTGACATTGTGTCCACCTTAGGGCATGTTAAGTGCATGGGCAAGGCGGAGGTAAAGGGACGAGATGCTCACTTATTCGACCAAACTCTGATAGTGCTACTCTCATGTAGTTCCCATATAGACCCTGAGAAGGTACCTCTATGATTTTTCCTGAGGGCGCTCTGAAAGGATGGAGGGTCATTCACTTACATAGTGGTCAGGTCACCCCGGGTGGGTTCGCTAGTACTGATGGACTTAAAGAGAAACTGCTTAGGCTATTAGCATCCGAAGGAAAAACTACCCAAGAAGTGGTAAAAGTATTAGACCTGTCGGGGGACAATACGCCCTTGCATTCTCCAACCTCCTCCCCTGTGTCTCCCAAGATCTCCCCAATAGCTGCCTCCCCATCATTCCCCCAGTACAGCTGGACTCCTATAGAAGGCTTAGACTTTTTTCTGGCACCATCCCAGTGCCTTCGAGGGAAGATGATCTGGAGACCTGGATGGACTATGCCACCCCTTTAGTACAAGAATGGCAGTGTTCAGAGGGGGAGAAAAGAAAGTGCTTGATGGAGAGCTTGAGAGGCCCTGTCCTGGAAGCCATTTGGTTCCTATGTGCTACTAGTCCGGTGGCCACTGCAGCAGAATATCTCTCTGCCTCGGATGTGGTGCTTGGTGGCACAGAATCAGGAGATGATTTGTTGTGGAAATTCAAATCAGCCAAACAGTGGAAAAATGAGAAGCTGTCTGCTTTTGTCACTAGGATAGAGAGGGCTTTGCAGAGGGCCCACAGAAAAGGGAGAGTGTCTGCCGAGGAGCTAAACCAGGTCAGACTAGACCACATCCTAAAGTCAGCTAGAGTCTTGAGCATGATGATATTGAAGCTCAAGTTGCAAGACAGACGGGCAAGCCCTCCAGAGTACTGTAATTTGATGAGAGAAATCCGTGAGATTGAAACTGATGAGGAGGGCTGGGAACCTTGTGCTGGGGCCATGAATATTTGCCAGACCCCCGAAAAGAGTGGGTTATATGAGGCCAAACAGTTGAAAAACTTGATTAAGGAACTGACCAAGACATTCAGAGAACCAGATCTGTATCAGTCTCCCTCTGAGCCCAAGAATGAAGTGGGACCAAACGTTGTTTCCTTGGAGACACAAACTGAGGGTAACCTGCTAGAAGAGCTGTGAGAATTGAGATAGATGGTGGAAGAGCTGCAAAGAACTGTTCTAACCCCCAACCATAGTGGAGGCTCAGAAGTCCAAAGGAGTAGGCCTCCAGACCAAGAGGAGCCCTGCAGGGCTCAAGAGGTGCCCCAACAGAAAAGAAACCCCCCCACCCTTCCAGGATACTAGAGACATTAAGTTTTGCTACCACTGTGGGGAGGATGGGCATTTTCAGTCAGCTTGTCACTTGCCAGAGAACTTGAGAAAAGTTACTAATAGGTTAGTGGCCTGGCATTGCAGAACCTATGCCTGACCACCCGGGGGAGCTACTCGGAAAAGTTATGCCACCTGGGCCAATGCCGGATCGACATCCAGGTCAGTGCCACTGGAATGGTCAGAAGTGGTGGGTCTTTCCATGGAGACCACTGTAAAAGTGAATGGAGTGCCTACAAGACCTGTGTTAGACAGTGGCTCCCAAGTGACAATTATGTTCCGGGATTGGTATCAGAAGGATCTGTCTGATGTGCCCCTGCAACCATTGGAGGGACTGCATGTCTGGCGTTTAAGTGAGAAGGCTTACCCTTACTCCGGCTATATCCGAATTTGGTTGTCCTTTCCTACCTCTGTGGCTGGAGTGGCAGAGCAAGTGGAGACCTTGGCCCTACTGTGTCCCTCTACCGGACTGTATGATGGGGTCCCTCTACTAAGTGGGACGAATACACATATGTTTGGATGGTTGGCGCAGTTGTGTTATGAAAAACAGGGGTCTTGGACTGGTAGACCTTTAAGAATTCTGGCCTTGATCAAGAAGGCCTATGATGCCCAGAAAAGACGCTGGAAGAGTGGAACCAGAGGAACCAGTTGGAATTGTCTGGAAAAAGGATCCTGAGTCTCTGATCCTGGCGCCAAATTCCCAGTGCACCTTACAGGGAGAAGTCCATATCAGAAAAGATGTCAAGAATAAAATACTAATGCTGGATGCACCCGGTGATGGAAAATTGCCAGAAGGACTGTTGGTCAAACCAAGTATTTTGCCTGCCAGAGCCCATGCTTATGCCAGAAGGGTAACGGTTCAAGTTCATAATGTGTCTGATAGAGAGATTCGAGTGAATAGAGGTTGCACCCTGGCTAATGTACTTTGTGCAGACACTGCAGTGCTACCCAGTAACAAGAGTTCGGGGAAGAATGGTGGAGTGACGCCCGACTTGTTTGATTTCAGTGACTCCCCATTGCCAGCTGAATGGAAAGTGAGGATCAGTGAGAAACTTGCTCAAAGAGACCAGGTGTTTTCTTTAAAGGAATGGGACATAGGATGTGTGCGAGGAGCTGAGCACCATATCCAGCTGCATAATGAAAGGCCTTTCCCTGAGAGGTCTCGACGCCTGGCCCCTGCTGACATAGATGATGTGAGGCGGCATCTGCAAGAGATGCTTGCTGCTGGTGTAATCCAAGAATCCAGAAGTCCATATGCCTCCCCTATCGTGGTAGTGAGAAAAAAGAATGAGACCGTAAGGATGTGTGTGGATTATCGTACCTTGAACCGGAGGACTATCCCTGACCAATATACAATGCCCCACATTCAGGATGCTCTAGACAGTCTGAACGGTAGCAAGTGGTTCTCTGTGCTGGATCTTCGCAGCAGGTACTACCAGATCCCGATGGCCCCAGAAGACCATGAGAAGACAGCCTTCATCTACCCGCTTGTTTTTTATGAGTTCATGAGAATGCCTCAAGGGATTTCAGGGGTCCCAGCCACTTTCCAATGACTGATGGAGTGTGCAGTGGGGGACATGAACTTATTAGAGTGCCTGATATACTTGGATGATGTTATTGTGTTTGGCAGCTCACTGGAGGAACATGAGAATAGGTTGTTCAAAGTGTTGGACCGACTGGAAGACTTTGGTCTGAAACTGTCCATCGATAAATGTCAGTTCTTCCAAACCTCTGTAAAGTATATGGGACATATAGTCTCCACCAAGGGAATAGAGACCGACCCAAGTAAAGTTGAGGCCGTGACCACCTGGCCACAGCCCCACAATCTAAAAGAACTGCAAAGATTCCTGGGATTCTGTGGTTACTATCGCCATTTCATTAAGGACTATTCAAGAGTGATCTGTCCTTTACTTAATCTTACCCAAGGTTACCCTCCTACCCACAAACAATACAAGAGGTCAACTCCCCCTCAGGCTGAGAGAGTGTATTTCCATCCTAACAAAGTTTTTGGGGCATAATGGACACCTGATTGTGAAGCTGCTTTTCATGAGATTATATATCAATTTACCCACGCTCCTGTCTTGGCCTATGCAGATCCAGCAAGACCCTATGTCCTACACACTGATGCTAGCTTGCAAGGTTTGGGGGCTGCGTTGTACCAGCAACACAAGAATGGCCTGAGACCAGTGGCCTTTGCCAGCAGAAGCCTGACCCCTTCCAAAAAGAACTATCCTGCACATAAGTTAGAGTTCCTAGCTTTGAAGTGGGCCATTGTGGACCAATTCCATGAATACTTGTATGGGGCTAAGATACTAGTAAAAACTGACAATAATCCTTTGACCTATGTGCAGACTTCAGCTAAGTTGGATGCTACTGGCTATAGGTGGCTTTCTGCATTATCTACATATGACTAAGCTGTAGAATACAGAGCAGGCCTGAACCACATAGATGCTGATGCTCTCTCCTGGAGGCCTGCTTCCCGAAATGACTAGGTCAGACTGTCGGAACCTGATATCCAAGCACTCTGCCAGAAGTTTGACAGAGAGGAACAAGTGGCCATGGACACAGTGGACTGTCTGATGGATTGTGTGGGGCCCTCTGAGAATTGCATACCTGCTGCTTATTGCCACTTCTCTGCATTAGACATTGGTGCTTTGTCTCAGCTAGACAATGACAGTCTTCAGCGGGCTCAATCCCAAGATCCTATGATTAAACCAGCTTTAGAAGCCCTCTTCGCAGGGAAAGATGTATCCAAGTTACGTTCCACTGATTTAAGAACTGCATTATTATACAAGGAAGGTCCTAAGTTGAAGCTGATTAATTGACTGTTATACAGAGAAACAGTAGACAGAGGGGGTCAAATAGACAAACAACAGCTAGTTTTGCCCACTGCTTTTCGAGACTTGGTGCTGAGGTCCCTACACAACCACATGGGGCACCTTGGCGTAGACAGGACACTTGACTTGGTGAGATACAGATTCTATTGGCCTAAGATGGGGGCTGATGTTGAACAGCACATTAAAACTTGTAGTCACTGCTTACAGAGGAAAGCTTTGCCCCAGAGGGCTGCCCACCCCTTGTTAACATCACCACCAACTGGTCTGTATTGACTTTCTGAGTATGGAGCCAGATCAAAGAAATATTAGTAATGCGCTGGTAGTCACTGACCATTTCATGAGATATGCCCAAGCTTTTCCCACCAAGGACTAGAAGGCATCTACTGTGGCAAAAGTACTTGTAGAAAACTTTTTTGTTCACTATGGGGCTCCACAAAGAATCCGTTCTGATCAATGAAAGGACTTTGAGAGTCGTTTGATCAAAGAGATGCTTTCTCTGTGGGTAGTGCAAAAGTCCAGAACCACCCCTTACCACCCCTAGGGGGACCCACAGCCTGAACGCTTCAATCACTCTCTGTTACATATGCTGGGCACCCTCCACCCCAAGGACAAGCCTAGATGTAGCCAACAAATCAGCACTTTTTTACATGCCTACAACTGCACCAAAAGTGATGCCACGGAGTTCTCCCCTTACCCCCTGATGTTTGGAAGAGAAGCTCGACTACCGATAGATGTATGTTTTGGAGTTTCTCCTGATGGGGTTTGAGCTGACAACTATTTACAGTATGTGCAAAAGTTAAAGGCCCAGCTAAATCATGCGTACCAACTGGCTCAAACCATGGCTGCCAAAAGAAATTTGGCAACAAAGAAAGGTATGACAAAAAGGTGAATGCACAGGAACTCCAGGAGGGAGATAGGGTATTGCTAAGAAATCTGAGACTGCATGGCAAACACAAGATTGCTGACAGGTGGCACCATCTCCCTCAGATTCTGGTAAGCAAACTAGCTGATCTGCCTGTGTACAAAGTAAGGCCTGAGAATAATTCAAAAGATGTTAAGACAATGCACAGAAATAATTTACTGCCCATCGGACAAATCTTGATTGAGTCTGAGCCACCAGAAAGTGCTCCCTCCGGACCAGTGACCAGAGCTGCTGCTAAGCAAAAGCAAAGAAAGTCTGCACCTACAGATGCTAAGTTAAAGTGTTCTCCACAGCAAGTCCCAGTTGAAAATGACTGTCAGTCCATGTCAGAGGAAAGTGAGTGCAACTTTGGGTACTACCCCTCTTATGAACTGAGTCAATTGTTTCAAGGCAACCCCCTAGTCAATTATGGAGATGGAGCTGGGCCTTCTGTACTGTCTAAGCCCCCAGCTTTGTCCTTGGAGCCAATGCTCCCAGAAAGTGAAGTGCAAAGTATCAAGTCAGATGACATGGAATCACTGTGTATGGTTGAACTGTATGAGCTTTCACAGGAGGAAAATGATGAACTGGGACAGACTGGTGATATACCAGAACAAGGAGAATATTTTGAGTGTCCTGATGGTTCACTGGCAGTGTCAGAAAACTCCCCACATGAGCCAAATACTGTGACTGCAGAGATTGAAACTTCTGGATCTGAAAGTGCCCCAAGTTCTAGCCTCTCTACCTCGAAGGCCATTCCCATGGCCAGTACAGATACCTCATAAAGTGAGAGTAAAAGTGCAGAGATCGTGGCAGTTCCCCCTTGAAGGACTGGTTGAGCTGTGAAGCCTGCAGTGTGTTTAAGCTATGATTCCCCTGGGAGGCCTGTAGATCTGCATCTCCATGTGGTCCATAAGGGAGTGTATGTGTCCCCAGGCTCATTGCCCAAACTGAGCATAGGTGCTAACTCCAGATTACTTGTTTTACCCTCTAAGTTTGGTGCCCCTACCCCATCCAGCCCTGAGGAAGTTGATAGGGAAGGGCCCCCTCTATCCAGATTTCATGTGCAGGAAGTAATGACCTGATTAAAAATGTTTGTACGTGTAATGTTGTGTAACTAGTAGTAGGCTGTGTAATATAGTATAAGTGTATATAACAAAGGTTTAATATGCTGATTGTTGTTTAAAAGGGATGCAAGTTTTCTGCCTTAAAGTGATTTAAGGGTATCTACTTGACGTGGACGCCAAGTTTTTTCAGGCCAGGAAGGGTGTAACCCCCCTGCAAATGGGGGTTCCCAAAAGTCTCCTAGGAGCTGGCTAACTGCTCCCCGCCTGAATGGTGTTCGGCGTTTAAGCCAGTTATCTGTGAGTATTTATAGATCCTCTGGTACTGTCTCTTGAAGAGCTGCCTACTCGCAGGTTAAATTAGTTTGAATGGAGGGACTGTGTAGTTAATGCTTGAATCCCACACTGAGCTGCTGTCTGATCGCTCCATTTCTGCAGTCACTAAGAGCACAGAGACAGCCCATCTGAAGGATGTAAATGTTTCCTGAAATCATTAAAAGCATTTGTAAAATTGCAGTTTGTCTAACCTGCCTTTATTGCAACTGGGGCTCTGTGTGTGTTGCTCCTCCATTTTGGACCTGAACTACTAATCTGAGCCAGTCAGGTAAGGAGAGCCCTAAAATGGAGACTGCCTGAGCCAACCAGAACTTGGACTCTCACCTGGAGCCTGCTTAAAGGGGGAATGTATGGCAGGTGCTTCTGGGAGCTGTAGTTTGGACTTTGGCACCTTTTTGCACCAACAGGGGGAGCCCTGCAGTGATTGACAGTTGAATCCTCCAACCAAACCTGTGGGGAGCCTAAGGGGAAATGCCCTGAACTGCTCCTGGAGGGCAGATGCGAGTTGACTGTGATGGGAGTAGGAGGTCTCTTCTGCTGCAGTGTGCAGTTCATGCAGAAAGCGCATGTAAGGTCCTGAAGTCAGCCTGTAGCCATTAGCGAGTGCTCATCGGACTGAATCCGAGATTGTGGAGAAAAAGGAAGAAGTGAGTAGATCCAGACTTGCCCATAGAAGACTGAAGATTTGCAGAAGTCCGATCTGCCTGTCGGGGACTCTGTTGCTGCATGGGTTCTCAGGTTTTGCAGTATTTGCGAACGGGATCGAGAAGCAGCTGCCTGGTATAGTAATTTCCTTTACATATAAATGTGCCTAGTGTTTGTAGGGGATCGCGATACCTCTTCCCCTGGTTCTATGAGTCGTGAGCTGAAGCAGGAAGCTGGACTCAAAGCTAATCAGACTGCATCCATCTGCTTTCCAAGTCAGTTAGGTCCTGCCACAGGGGTCTCATCTCTATGCCCTGCTCAGCCTGGCCATCCAGAGTTACCTCCTCTATTCAGCTCGGTTTGGGGTTTGTGAGTACAAATACGGGTACTTCCCCTCACCTTCATTTAATCAAAGTGTGTCAACTGATTGTTGTGTGTGCTTCTGTTTGTGGACTGAGCCATCTGGCTCCGGATTACAATTTGTTTGTGCATGTATTTTCTTCATACATGGCCCCATCCAGCTACACCAGCTGACCAACCCCGAGCAACAGACCTGGCTTGCCCCCCCCCTCCCATCCTGGGTACCCAGAGAGTAACATTTTGGACCCTAAATATATGTGCACAGTACTGTGATTCAAACTTATCTAAACCAATCAACTTGATTACCCCCATCCCATGTTACTGTCCCCTGAATAAATCAGATTTGTTGTTGTTATACTATATACTGGCTGTAGTGTTAATGCATCTAGAACAGTGCTGCAAGTTGCTGTGTATGTTGTCTAACATTGTTTTACAGAGGGTCCTCCAAGACGGGATGCAGAATCAGTCTCGAGGGTAAGTGGTATCTCTATGCGTAAAAAGTGTGCATATGTGGTGTATTGGGAAGGTAACTCCCGTGTATTGTGTGGGCCACAAGTGGGAACAATGGAGGTCACAGTGTCCCAGAGGGCTGTACCTGAGCTAGTTTAACCACTACGAACCCTGAATTCTGGGTGGAGGCACCCATCATAGAACCTAGGCCCCTCAACCTGTCAGTAGCCAAACAGGCAGGGGTAGTAGCTCTTAGACTAGCACCATCTGGGGGTTCTACAAACTCAGTGAGCCAATTTACTGGGACAAAGTTGATGGGGCAGGTGCTGCAGCATGCAACACCAGTTACGGCCTGGGTAAGGATGCAGCAGTGTGTTGGCACAGATGACACACCCTGTGGTAGGTCAATGAACCTCACTCACAAGATACTGACATGTGTGCCATGAACTGCTGGGACTCTGCACTGCAGCAGGTCTGTCTCCAATATTGTATTTATCTCATTTTGACAAATGAGAATACAGTTCCACTTCCACAAAAAGAATGGAAAATCTTTGTAAACAACTACATTAATAAAGCCATTAGAGTTGTAAAATGCAAAGCTCACAAAGACAGGAAATGTAAAAATATTAGGGATTTGGGTCTCTGGAGTATTGGAGAATCAGTGGTGGGGTCTTACTTGGGGTTGTCAACCCTTATGCCAACCCCTAACCAGGATAAGATGAGGTCAAATGTGATGTTTTCACACAGGGCCCATAGGGCACTGTGTGAAAAAAGCTCTGACAGATTATGTTGGCCATCCTGTTTCACTATGAGGCACTAGGCTGGAGCTGTATCTTGTGCTTTGGACAGTATGCTTTGGGCTGGGTGGGGTGAGCATTAGTTTTGACAATCCCAAGTAAGACCCCACTACTTATTCATCAATACCATGGAGACCCAAATCCCTAATTTTTTTTTTCATTTCCCGTCTTTGTGCACTTTGTGTTTTACAATCCTAATGTTTGCATTAACGTATTTTTTTTGCAAAGAAACTATATATATATATATATATATATATATATATATATATATATACATATATATGTGTGTGTGTGTGTGTTTATATAATGCATATATCTGGATGGCTAGTGCTGCCTACCTATACAACAAAATGCTTGGCATAGTTTTGCATGTATTAGGTTGTATGTACAGGCTTAGCTTTATGTATATTTACTTGGATCTCATATTCATATTGTATCGCCTTCTTCCATCTCCCTCAGGACACATCTGGAAATGAGCTATTGTAGCTCTGTATGCCTTTCCTGGCGAAACATTTTCAAATAAATGAGAAAAATAAATAAATATAATTTCTTTATTGCATGTATCATGTGACATCATTAACTCATGATTTCTGGCATCATCATACAAGGGGTGTAGTTTTGTACAGGTACCCACCCCATGATGAAACATTTCTTGGCAAAGTGCGAGAACACCTAGTGTGGAGTCATTAGGCCTCTTACACCTGCAGCTGTAAGTTACTATTAAAATAATAAAATACTTGAAGCATATTGCCAGCACATTGCCTTTATTTACATTAGCTGCAGTTGGGAAATTCAATGAGTGCATGCTAGCTTGTCTTGTGAAAGTTAACACAGTGCAGATATTAGCTACCAGCACACACACGATGTTTCATGTTGATGTGCACCTTATAAGAGTGTACAGTAGTCAAGTCAAGTCAAGTTTATTTATATTGCACGTTTAAAAAAATCAAAGCGCAGATACATAACAAAAACAATCAGCAGCATAAATATAAATATAAATTCTAAAATCAGTTAAAAACAGCAGAGTAACCTATCCAGCAAAAGCTTTTTCAAATAAATAGGTTTTCAAAGCTGCCTTGAATGACTCTGTGGACAGGCACTCTTGAATCCGATGAAGTAGAGAATTCCACAGGGTCAGGGCCATAAAGGAAAAAGCTCTGGCCCCCGATGACTGAAGACAGACCCTGGGAATCTCTAGCAATCCTTCGTTGGTGGAGCAGATTGAGTGGAGAGAGCGGTAGGGTTGAAAGAGATCTCGCAAGTAGCCCGGTCCCTGACCATGTATGGTCTTATAGGTCAGCAACACGACCTTGAAGGTGATTCTTCATCACACTAGCAGCCAGTGCAGTCCACGCAGCACAGGTGTGATGTGACACATTCTTCCCCATCCAATCAACAATCTGGCTGCAGCATTCTGCACCAGCTGCAGGCAGCAGAGATCCACCCCTGGCAACCCTAGATATAGAGTATTTCAGTATTCTCACATGTTGGTTTTATACATTGCAAATGTAAAGTGATAAGGTGTATTATTATGTACAAAGCAACACATAAAGTGACCTTACCTGAGAAAAGTACTTTAACATAATTTGAAACATTCGCAAATGCTCAAAATGCGGGTGAGATACCCAAGAGGGAGTGCTATGACCACCTCACACCCATCTCAGAAAGGGGAAGTCCACTGACTGACTCTTCCCTCTGCTTGTAGAAGTTTATCAGTGATACAGGGGGTTAGGGATTACCAGAAGCTGTTGCAGGAGGGTTACAGCATGGGATGAGAGGGGGTTGTTAAGGGGGGTGATCGAGATTGTGCAGACTAGGAGAGGTCCCATGGTTAGAGGGGGACTGGAGAGGGATGGTGGATGTTTAGTTCCCATTGACCAGGTAGCCACCAGACCGAGTGGATAGGCAGCTGTTGGTCTGGCTACCACTATCTGTCCTCTACAAGTATTGCTTTGCAATGCCAAGTCGATGAGGAACAAGACTACTATTATTACAGATTTTGTCTCTTGTTCCTCAGTCAACCTGGCATGCTTTACAGAGACCTGGCTAGGCAATAATGGTGGTCCAATTTTGGAGGCAATGGTGCCTACCAGCTTCTCCATAGTGCACTGCCCGAAGAAAGGATCATGGGGGGCGGTAGCCATCTTTTTTAGAACTGAACTGGGTATGATGGTACACCCTGTGGGTGATACCTCATCCTTTTAGCGCATGTTAATGCGTGGGGGTCCAGGTGCCGGATTCAGTATCCTCCTTATATATCATACACTTGGGTGAGAAAGTAAATTTCTGCAAGAGATCGTGGAGTTTGTTGATGACCAGATGTTTGAGTCACTGAGGGAGATTATCCTCAGTGAGTTCAGTGCCTGGATTGATGATGATAAGTTCTCACATTTTGGACAGGAGTTCCTTCACAGCGTGACACCTATGGCCATGACAAAATCAGTTGCTGCTGGAACTCATCAACATGGACATGCATTGGTACTGGTGTTCCACATGGGGCTTGAGATGGATCATTGTGCCATCATCTTTGAATTCAGGGCTCTCCTCAGTAGTTCACCCCCTCTAGCATATTAAATGTCTTGTTTAACCAGTTGCATGCATACAACTAAAAAGTAAGTGATTATCTTTATGTCTGGGATGTCTGAATTAAAACTATAAGAATGTGCGAATGTGGAACAACGGGTTAAACAAAACATGTAGTATGCCTTTTTCAGATTATTCCTAAATGGGGGAGCAAAAGAAAATAGAAATACAGAGGTATGTTGAAACTGTGGAACAAAACTATTGGAATGTTAAGAACTGTGGCCAACATTGTAATGTGCTTAGGAAATAGAAACTGTGTGAATAATTTAGTAAGATGTCTGGAAGTTTTAAACATTTGAATATGCTTGGGACATGAGAAAGATGTTTATGAAGTTAACGCTTCACAAATAGTATATGCTTTAACAATAGAACTATGCCAGATACTGCAACGTGGTCCAAAAGAAAAGGGTTAAAAACTATTAGATAAAGAAATGAATGATGAATAGCAACTGTGGCACTGAGATTTAATAGAGCTAGTAGTAAATGTGATTAAATAAGCTAGGCAACGTGTCTGATGTGCTTTTTCAGATTTCCTCTAAATGGGGTATTTAAAGAAAAGAGAAGTACTAAGGTACGTGGAAACTAAGCAGAAAAACAAATTAAGATAGGAATGTTGACCAGCATTGTACTGCAGTTTTGATAAAGGAGGAATTTATATACAGTAAACATTGCATAAGATTGCTACATTACTAAGCAATAAAGTAAAGTGATATACCGTGGTTTAGTTTTGAAACTGGCATAAGAATTGTAAGGGCATGATGGTATAAATAATGAAGGGAATTTAAAGCTGTGGTATGCTTTGTTATCTTTGCACTTAGAATACTTTAAAGACAATTTGTCACAAAAAAAAAATTGTGATTTAAGGTTTGTGTTTTCTATCCCCAGCCATATGATGTCAGGATGTGATACTATTGCTAACAGATTATGAAATATAATTGAGGCCTGATAAGGTGAGATGATTCTAGTTCATGCATATTGTAAATAAATTAGATGGCTTTATTGTAGTTTATAAGGTGGCTTTATATGGATTATAATTTTAATGTTTAAGTATTGGGTGTACCACACTGATGAAGGTCTGGGTCCGAAACATTTGTGGATAATATGTACACTGTACCTTATGAAGCATTAAGTAAATATGATATAAATGAAAAGGAAAAATAGAAAAATAACAAAAATTTAAAAAGATTATTTTACATTTGGTGAGTCAGCTCCATTTCTACCAATTTTCTTAGTGGTTCATTTGCCTTGATTGGTAGTGAGCCACTCCCTTTTTTGTTTCTACCGAGGTTGGCTGAACTGGATCATTGTTTCTGGTTATTAAAAAATGAGCCATTGTATAATAATAATAAGGCACTTCAGGGGTGTGTGTTATTGTGTAATAATTACTGGTGACCATGAATATCAACTGGATTACTGTGACATAAAAAAACACTTAACATTCAGTATTCCAGTTGATACTTAGCAAACAATATCAGCCCGAAAACTGGTTAATATTACTTTTCATATCAACCTGAAATCCAGTTGATATTGCTCTCCGTAGACAAACACAATATGAGCCTCACCACATGACACTAATAGTTCTCAACAAGAACACTACTCCTGAATGTGCCTCAAGTACCTCCAGAGACATAACAGCAGCAAATCCCACCATCGAAGACTGTCAAGGACCCACATCAATACCTCCTTCAGCACTCACCATGAACCCCAGCACGAAGAGTCTCCAGACTATCTTCAGTGCAGGAAGTGTGTTCAACAAGGGAATGTCTGTCAACATAACGCACAACACGCTGCCACTGAAGAGACCCAGACCATTGGTAATGGAAAACTCAGACTCTGATTAACAGCATGAGATGAGTAAGCACACCAATCCCCAAAACACCTAACCTCCATAATTACTAACACCCCTCCAACTAACTCATCTTACACCTTTTACTAACTAGAAATCTCCTAATAAAACAACACTTTCCACACATTCCCTAACCCATTTTTCTTTCTCTGCTTCTCTTCTCAGCACCAATTTTATTCATTTATTTATTTAGCTTTCGTTAACTGGGTAAGTACAGTACACTAGACAAGACAATTTGCCTATTTTCAGGTACGACCTGGGAGAATACAGGAAATTACATGCTTACACACTTGGGACAACATGGTACATAATTAGGAAAAGATTACACATCATGAGACAACAAGGTACAAGTTAGAAAAAAAACAAACTCGCATGTCACGTGCGAACATCATAATGTAGAATACACAAAGTGCAAGGCATATGAGGCACATTTAGTTAGAATAGGTACAGCAGAGTAAGTGGTGTGTGCCAGTTTTGGAGCAGTACAAGGTAAGGATTGGTAGCAGCAAGTACAAAACTATCATCTTAAGGGCCAGCTGTTATGCATGAGTGCTAAGTGCTAACATATGTCACGGGGGGTTTTGGCACCCACAGGCTGATCCGAGCTTGAGATGGTTCCATAGGGAGGAACGCAGGCTGCCCTGAGAGGGGGCAACATGGACCTGGGCTGGGAAGGTGTTCCAAAGTTTGGGGGCACATGCTGCAAAATCCCTTTCACCCATTTGAGTCCAAGTCACAGGTACCTTGAGTGTGGCAGATCCCTGATACCTAAGGTGATAGGATGAGGGAACAGTTTGGGCCAGCAAACTTGCCACCCCTGGAGGGGTGCCTGTGTTGAGGACCTTTCCTGTGAAGCAACCAAGGACAAAGTCAATGTGCTTTGAAGGCAAGAGCCAGTTTAACTTATTGTAGAGATCACAGTGGTGAGTGAGCCAGGGGGCCGCTAGGGCGAAGCGGCAGACATTGTTGTAGGCCATCGACCACCTAGAAAGATGGGCCTTAGTGGTGTTGGCAAACAACAGGAGCCCATAACATAGTGAGGGGAGAAGCATACCTCTAGCAAGAGCAATATGTGCAGCCGGCATGAGGTTATTTTTTTGCTCTGCAAGCCAGACCCAGTTTACAGTTGACAGTTTTCCATGTCTTCTGGATATGGTAGCCAAGGTCACACTGTGGGTCCAATGTTACACCAAGGTATTTGAAATTGTCTGTGAGTGGGATCGGGATGTCTCCCTTACCGGAAACACAGAACAGCACAGGGAAGGCCTTAATCTTAGCCCGAGACCCAAAGAACATGGCCTGGATTTATTTTAGATTAAAGACTAGCTTATGGTTCAGGATCCATGTCTGAATGTTTCTTAGGTCATCACTCAGGTGGTTGTTAATGACCCCCACCTCTGGGGAGTGAGACAGGATGACCAGATCATCTGCGTAGAGGATTGGTTTACAGTGAGCAGTGGTTGCGGGGAGATTATTAACGAAAATGGAGAAGAGCATTGGTCCAAGGACGGAGCCTTGGGGGACCCCCATTGTTACTGGGATGGGACCTGAGAGCTCTTTGCCATATTTAACCCACTGAGTTCTACCATGTAGGTAGTTGGAGAACCAACTGAGAGTGCCAGTGGATAGTCCAATTGATCTAAGCTGTGTTGATAGCATGGCGTGGTCGACCAGGTCAAACACCTTCGAGAGGTCTATAAAGATAGCCCCCGAGAGTTTGCCTTGGTCCATGGCCTCCCCAATCCATGATGAAACAGTAACTAGGGCTGAGGAGGTACCATGCCCCTTCCTGAATCCATGCTGTACAGGAGACATTATGTTATATGCCTGTAAGTACTCTGAGAGTTGCCCTGCCACAAATTTTTCCAGACATTTGCTAACCGCGGATAGGTTGGATATGGGGCGATAGTTATCTATCAGTTTAGGGTTCCCCTTTTTAAGGATTGGGACTACCCTGGCAACCTTCCATATGTCTGGGATAACTCCAGTTGACAGGGACAGATTGAAGATGCGTGCCACCAGAGGGTCAAGCCAGGGGGCACCGAGACTGAGGAGCTTTGGTTCCAAGCCATCTTGGCCAGCACTTGAGAATGGTAAGAGTCCAGCTAGCAGTTTCTGCACCTCTTGAGCCACCACTGCCCTGAACAGAAAGGTCGGGCGGGGTAATGATGGTGCTATGGGCTGGTTGCCGCTGACACCACCACCATTGGGGAATGTCGGTACTCAGCAAAAGCACTTCCGGATCAAAGGATGTCATTCATCTGAAAGAAAGACATGGGATAAATACAAAGACTTACATGTTAAATTTAAAAACTTAAAATGTATTAGTTGTTGTTGCATGAATTCATTACTACTTCGGATTTAAACCGTAATGATAAAGCTAACCACCGGATGGAACACAGCATCGAACACAAGTTCTTCAAAATGGTACAGATTGATAAAACTGTTTTTTGTTTACCAGTTTATAAAAAGTGCAAGTTTAATGTTTAAATGTTTGTAACTCTCTTTCTCATTAACTAACTTGAAATAAAACTGCACACAAAAAAGAAGCTTTTCATTTCAGAATAGTGTACAGAAAATCCAGTTGATATCCTTGGTCACCAGCAATTATAAAGAATAAAGAATAGGTGAGTGTATGTTCATGGATTTTTTCCACACACCCTCGGTGTGTGAAAAAAATCCATAACACACACTCAGCTATCCATTATCCTCTATATAACGTCACTCCTTGGATGCTGAATGCACTCAGCCTGTGACCTTGTGCTCCATGCACCTGAGGCTTGATGTTATTACACAATAATGCACACCCTGTTGTGCCATATTGCTTAATTGTGTTGTTATCATTAACTCGTATTTGTTGGATGTGACATTTTTATTCAGTGTAATGGCACCCTGGTCTCCCGGGGAAGGGCGCCACAAACAAATGAAATCTACTACAGTACTACTACTCTGGAGAGGGATACCTATTGCACTCCTCTATATATTACACCCTAATTGAGGGACTTCTGAATCTCAGGGCACCAATCAAAGCATTTAATAATAAGCAGCCTGGTATGTGTTGTAAATAATGTTGTCCTTCATGTTGTGGCACAGTTGTCAATTTCATAACATGCCTATATGTTATATAAGAATCAAGACATGGCACCTAAGATGCTATAAGAACCAATAAAAATTAGTAACACTAAGGTGAAGAAGTGCATTAGAAAAGCTCAGTTGAGCTAAAGTAGGGAATCACTGTAAAGACTGTAAAATTCTAGTAAAATACAATGGGGGGGGGGACCAGGGATTCCAAACAAGGTGTTAGATATTGATTATAATGTCTTAAGTGTTTACACGTATAAATGTTTTTGGTTGTTTATGTACCTGGACAATATGTGAATGAAACTAATGCTGAATATAATACCTGCAATTTGAAATAAACTGTATAACAAGCAATACTCAGAATTCCTTGTGTGTTAAAAAGTATGTGATGTATTGTATTACTACTTTTATAAACCCAATAAACTTTATTTGGAAAAAAAAACTGTAACAGTTTTGGTTGTCCTGGTGTTTTTGTTCCCTGAACCCAGTTTCCTGCATTCCAGTGTCTTTGATGTTTGCCCAAGTGGACGTTATACATCCCAAGGCACTTTCTGTGAATATTTTGGGAGATCTCAAAAGTCTGGGCTTTCCCATACAACAACAGAATGGTTCTATGTAATAACAGTGCCTTCAAAACAGTGCCGACAAGAAACAGCCCCAAGGAAAACAGTGCAGAACACTACAGCATGCTCCACAATCAGAGCTGCTGTGCTTGCTTTTTCTGTGGGGAAGGCTTCACCCATGCACCCTCCTTTATGGGGGTGGGCATCCCCCCTCACCCATCATAATTATTATAACCATCACCGGGGGGATGACATTGAGGGACAGGGAAGAACTCAGGAGGGGGCTACTCCCAGGGAGGACACAGTTTGTGAGGGGGAGAAAATTGGGGGTGGCAGCTTGGTGGTGGAGGGGAACAAAGTCAGGAGGTTGGGCTGAATAGGACTTAAACAGGAAAAAAAGAAAACAAATCTCACACGTCAATCCTGAACCAGGGTCCAGCAGCCACATAGGCAGTTACTCTAACCACTGCACAACACGGCCAGCTCAGAACTGGTCTGATGAGCAACTACCTATATTCTTCACAAAATAACTACATGTATATGACTCTGTGCTGAAACAGAAGTGCTGAACTTACAATGTGCTCCTATTAGAACATAGCTCATTTTACAATCACTATTTTTACCTCGCTCAAATTATCTCACTGTAATTGAGTCGCTCTGCTCACAGGCTACCTAACAGAACATGTCCCCTTAACGCAATTTCCCATAACTGTGGTTTGCAAATCACAAAATACCTCATTCCTCTATTTCTCTTCATGCACTCATACTCTTTTCCCATTGTGGTGGTGGCCAACAATACACATAAATTTCCAGACTCAAAAACCATAAGTTGGATCACTGGCCAACCTGTCCTGGATGCCACACTCTTACATACTGGAAGTGTGGACCATATGTGAATGTGGCCAGCTGTCCCCCTGCCACAATATGCACATATTGTGGCCCTGAATTGTAAACAGCACAAAGAATGATGGATAATTGCAGTGCAGAGTGCAAAAGTCAGACGTGTATTGGGCAAGGCTTATTGACTGGCAGTTTGCCAATCCCACCCTGACAATGCCGGTGATAAGTAAACTGAATCCAGCCTATTGTGTATGGGAAGCACTGTATAAAATTCTATTTCTGTTCTGTACTGTTCTGTATCAACTGAGAACAAAATTAAGTGTTTTCAAAGAGAACTATTAAAAAAAAATTAAGTGATTTCAAAGAAAACTATTAATGAATACTTATATCAGTAATTCTTTGTATCATGCTATATTTCATATTTAGTTGCATTTGTTTACTTTAAGTTCCAGCTGTTCCTCCAGAAGGCTCTGTTCGTATTTCTTAACCGACCTAGAATGCTGTTCTACCATATTTGTTTTCTAGAAAAGAAACATTTTCAAACTGCCTTTTGAATTATATTGTTATTTTGTTCTGATCCATGACACATAAAATATGAACTAACATAATGGATCAATTACTGATATTATTCTGCAGTCTTCATACTGGTTTTCCATTCAGTCCAAGTTTTGTTTGTATTCCAATCCTATTTGTATAAGAAATGTAATTCTTTCATAAAATCTAACTACCAAGTAGGCATACATTTGCTGATTTATATGAAACTGTGGTGACTGAAGACAAATATCATCATTCACTTTAACTGTATTTAATTTTCATTATATGGAGACCATTTTCACTTACCATAAATTCTGATCCAAATGCACTTTCATTTTTATTAAAGTGCACACTCTGTTAGGATTATGTATGTATTATAGCATGCCACAAGTTTACAGATTGACTACCGGTACTTATATTTAAGACAAAATATTTTTTGTGTACAACAAAACCCAATTTTACGACAGGAAGGACTGTCTACATTCATTCCTCCTTATATAATATTTACAGAGGTATTATTTATAACAATAATGTTATTACATGGGAAAATCTAAGAAATATGAGGATCAAACTGCACTTGAGTAAAAGAATACAACTTTACAAATGACTAAGTCCCCATTTCTTAAATCTGGATAAAACTGCTTATATTTTGGGGGCATGTACAGTAAGGGTATTACATGTGTGAGTGTTCAGCAGACTACGGTAAGGACCAAGCCATTATTCTGAGTCTTACAGTCTTTCTGATTATGCTAACACTTTCTGTTTTAGTGTGAATGAAAATGGTATTATCATTAGTGATGCAAAGGTGTCAGCATTGATTAGAATTTAGAATATCCACCCCATGCCAGAATGTTGTGCATTCGCATTCCATCCAAGGACTTGGACTCATATTCCAGTGCTGGTAGTTCAGTGCAATATCTGAGCATTTTGTACTGATTATGGGTGCCATCCCCACAGCTGAGATGCTAAGCGGCAGTTCCATCTGCCAATCTCTGGTGTTGTCCTGGTGGGTGTGTCCAGGTGGAACTCAAGAACTCATAGCACTTTTCACATCAGTAGAGGCTATTGCAGGGTATACTGGCTGATATTTCCATTCCTGATCAAACTGGTTCAGGCAACTGTCAATGTCCATGTGGGACTGTTACTGATGAGTGAAATGGTTCCCGCAACACATTTATAGCAATGTAACAGTCTCCTTCATTTTTTGTGTAAGTACTTTGGGATACATAATGTATGAAATGCATTATATATATATATGTGTGTATATATATATATATATATATATATATATATATGTTTATTTATTTATTGCAAAAACTTTGTTAATGCATCAGTTAGGGTTGAAGTGACAAAAGTAGGGAAATGAGACATTAGGTTTGAGCCCCTAACCCCCAACCCTACCACCTCACCCCTCATCCTCCACCCACCAACAGGCAAACAGGCATCGGGGTGTGCCATAGGGTCATTAGGCCTAACTCTCACCCCATTCCATGTGTAAAGAAGCTGACATGGTAGAGCATAGGAGAATGGGATGAGAGCTAGGTCTTATGACCCCATGGCACACTCCAATGCCTGTTGGTGTGTGGAGGATGGGGATGGGGTGGTATGGTTTGGGGTTGGGGGCTCAGCCCTAATGTCTCATTTCCCTACTTTTGTCACTTCAATCCTAACTGATGCTTTAAGGAAGTTTTTTGCAATGAATTTCCTTACTTTAGAGAAAGTGTAATGTAACAGGCAAGTGGTATGTGTTGGTGGGGGTGTGAGTCTTCTGGGCCCTGTGCTCCCACTATGCTGCCCATTTGTGTATAATGATATCTGTCAGTGAGAGCATAGGCCCTCCTGGCTCTGAGTTGCCACTTACACATAACAACGGAGTCATTTAGTAGCCCTATAGGGCTGAAAAGGGATGGTTGTAACACTAATTTGCCAATATCTCAGTAACCGTGCAAGCTATGAAAAAAATGCCACTGCAGTTGTAATCATGACTCCAAACCTACATGCATGCTTAGTCTAAGCTGTGGGTAGTGAAAAATCCGTATCTCACATCATGTCTGAGTTACGGGCACTGAAAGTAGCTGTAGGTGCCGCAGTGTTATCCTATGGGAAGAATCTCAACTTTGTGATGGCATAGCTATGGAACTGATTAACTTGTTTACACCAAAACAGAATAATTCACATCTCTGGGACACCCTCTTTATACCCTACAAATTTCAAGCCAAAATACCAAACCATTTATTTACAGTGCACTGGCAAAGTTTTTAAATTCCTAGTCCATGAGCTGGCAAAATCCCATTCGTGAGGCCAATCCCCATTCGTGAGCTATAAAAATAGCCATTCACGAGAAATCCTTGATCATCAGATTTTGGCCATCTGCTGTGGAAGTCACAAAAGGGGATTTTGTCAGCTCGCGAAATGGGATTTTGATTGCTTGCGAACGTGGATTTTGTCAGCTCGTGAACATGGAATTAAAAAAACAATCTCCTAGGGGTGTGGCCTGCATATAACTACTATGGCAGCTTAAGTCCCACTCGCTGTCTCACACCTGGTGTTATCCGTAGGCATTCAATGTGATTGGCAGTCTGACATTAGCCCTGAGGATGGGGATATAGTTCCTTTTTCCCTCCCGGCTACCAATTTAATCCTTTTAGAGCACTGGGCACAGTTAAGCAGCCGCCAGAATGGGGAGCATACCTGTGGCTCGCATCTGTACAGCAGGCTGCTTGAATCAGCTGTCCACTGAGTCGGGAGCACTTCGTGAGCAGCATAGGGACTGGCCAGGAACAAATAGAGGACTTTTCCACCACCTACAACCTTCAAGTTATTGCTTATATTGGGGGACTTGATTGTAAAACAGAGGTCTCCTATTATGGACGATCCCTTACCTCTGCAGACTACCTCCCCTCCTGACCCCCACACAGATAAACCTCAGCAGCAACTGCAAGCCACCAACTCCTTAACTCAAGTCACCAAAATGCTGGAGGTGCTGTTGAGTCAGGTGGATGGGATCAGTGAGGCCCTCAGTGGCAATCTAATGGCAGTGCAAGACCTGGGGGATTGACTTAACATGGTGGAGCAGCATGTGGAGGACATTGAAAGTAGCCACAATCAGATCTGGAAGTACCTGGAGGCCCATTAGCAAAGGCTGGCTAGGCTGTGGGAGAGGGCCGAGGATTGGGAGAATGGGGGATCCCGGAATAACATCCGGATCCTTGGCATCCCTGAGGGTGCGGAGGGCTCCTGTACAGAAATATTCCTGAATGACATGATACCCAAGTGGTTGGGTGAGCACTGGAGAGGAACCATTGAAGTAGAGTGGGCCCACAGGCTCTTCTCCAGGTTGTCCTCCCGCACCTCTCCCTCTCAGCCCATTATAACATACTGCCTACTATACTCCACCAAAGAGCAAATTCTGAAAGTGGTAAGAGACCTGGGTGACACATACTGGAAGGGATCTAGAATCTCTTTTTTTCTGGACTATTCATAGGAGGTGGCCATGAAATGAAAAGTCTTCCTGCCTATCAAAAGTTTGCTTTAACAACATGGTTTTCAGTATAATTTCAAATGGCTCACCTCATTATATGTGGCCAGAAATGGCAGGGAGATCCTCGCACAGCAACCTTCTGAAGCAGAGGCCTGGCTAACTAAATTCTGGCCTGAAGTGGCCACTAGGACTACCTCTCCCAGAAGGCTGTGCGCTCCAGAAGGGCACTCCTTGGGGAGGCGGAACTGAGATTCAGGGAAACCTATTCCAGGCGACCCTCTCCTGGGTAGGACAGTGCAGCATGGAAATGCTCCCCCCAGTTCGAACCTGGACAGCAAAAGCCACAGCCCTGAATCCACTCCTTTACAGTCTTGACATTCTAAATCCAGTGTTGCAGTTATTTCAGCACCTTCAATGCCTCTAAAACCTCATAGAGTGCAGCAAGATGAGCACCACACCATGACTTCACCACCAGCCAAGCTCCCTAAAGGAGACCGATCCTCAGATGAGGAGGAGTCAACCTGCAAAGACCACTCCATAGAGGACATGCACACAACAGTTCAAATTGACTGGGCAGAGGAGGCTGAATCGAGTACGGGGAATAGCCAGATATGTCTCCTATGGTCAAACCAGGACTTATTTCATTTGCAGATGCAATAGCAAAAGGTCTTCCTCCTGCTCTTAAACAAACCCCCTCTGGAACTAACAACTACCGGGATTAATAGGACAATCCAAGTTGGACTGTCTCAGGATTCATATGCCCATTTCTTTATTGTACCAACTGCTATTTAGATGCTCGAGGGGTCTCCCCCTTCTAGGTACCACGACTTGATTAATGGTGTCTGAAGTTGGGGCGCACCTCAGGCTTGCAGTAAGCCCATACCCTTCAAGTGTCCCTATCCAGAGCGGCAGAATTGGGTGCGAGGGGCTGGGGTAGTTCTGAGTATGACACCCCAAAGTGGCATTCCTCACAGCGACTGCCTCTAGCCTCCCCATTGCTGTTCCTTCAGATGTTAACCTGTCTAAGCATGACAGAAGATTCTAATGCACTTGTCTAAAACCCCAAGACATGTGCTAACTCTGGCCCTCCAGGGCGAGCCTAGCTAGGCTTCCCTCCTCCAACTGTTATTTCTTACCTCACCTGCTTCCTCATTAGTTTGAGGGGGGGCTGACTGGATGAGGTGTCAGTGATACAAGGATGCCTAGACTGGAAATTATATCTCCTGGCTTCCTTCCTGCACTTATGTTCTACCTGGTCCAATGCTATATACATTGTCTGTCCAGGAGATCTATGTTACCTGACTAGGGGAGTGCCAGACCCTCCTCACCTGTTTTTCCTGATTTGTTCTCCCATTCACCTCTCCTCCATACCCCTTTAGCTGTAGTAGCCTGGTCCCCCCCATATGTTACTCCTGCCAGCCTCCCCTTACCACCGGTTGGGGATTCTGGTCCCAATCACCTTTGACGTGTCAGTTTATGGGTAGAGATGGGTCAATAATGTTGTTAGTTGACCTACCCACTACCCCACATTAGGTGTGGTGAGTTAGCATTGCTTGGGTCTGCCTTCTCCTTGGGTGACTCTTATCACAGTTACCTCCCCGCCTTTAGTGTTTTCACACTACTAAGCATGTGTTACTGTGCAAACTATTGTTGTTTACCTTACTGTTCTACTGGTTATCTGTTACATTTTTTACTGAGTTGTTGTATTACAGTACTGTTCTTGGATTTATACAGTTTATTCCATTTCCAGACGTTCACTGATTTAACGCTTCGCTGAAGATTGCTGCAGATTACCTAGTAGCTCTTCACCTGAGAGATTCTTGATAGTACTCCAGTAGCCATCTGTCCAATTGCTGAGGATTTCTCTCCCCTACTTTTTAGAAACCAAGCTTGTCAGGTAGATGCACTACTTTTAGCCTTATACCCCTATACATTTGGTCATGGACACCACAAGGCTAGGTGCTGTGAGGTGCATCTCATGGAATGTCAAGGGATTGAACCACCCAGTGAAATGAACAAAAGTATTGCAGCATCTGCTCTGTCTAAAGGCTGATGTTGCCATGCTGCAGGAGACACAACTCACAGCAAAGACAGTGAGATGGCTTAAAAAAATGTGGGTGGGTCAGGTCATGGCCAGCGCGGCCGCTACCAAATCTAAAGGAGTGGTTATACAGGCCCATAAGTCATGCTCGTGGGTGGTGGATGGGAAAAAAGCTGACACACAGGGCAGGTGGGTGGTGGCCAGGCTCTCTCATACCAATGGAAGTATAGTTCTAGCCACCATCTATGGTTCTAACACAGACTCAGTGGAGGCAATAACGGGTGGGGTCAAGCTATTACCTCACTTACCAAAGACATGCCCAATGTATCCATTATTTTGGGTGGAGATTTCAATTTCATTCTAGATCTGTTTCTTGATGAATCCAAACCAACTCTCCAAGCCAACCCTAAGGCCAGGGTTGCTCTACAGGAGTTACTAGAGGAGTGGGGTCTTATTGACCACTGGCAGAGAGATCACCCAGATGGCAGGGATTTCACATACCTTTCCTTCATACATGCCTGATATAGGCACATTGACTTCTGGCTATGTAACAGCATGGCCGAATGCGGGGTTAGTGACCCCAAGATAGGGAATCTGATTATCTTAGACCATGCCCCCATTTTACTGAACTATCAGCCTGCAGGTCAGAGTCCCAAGAGCACCAAGTGGCAGTGCAACCCTCTCCTATGGCAGAATAAACACTTCTAAGCATAAGTTAAGGAAGAGGCCAGAGCGCATTTTGCTACCAATACTACTGAGTAAGTGGGACCCAGTATGATTTGGGAAGACTTTAAAGCAGTTATCGGGGCAGAAGTATAGCCTTTTCTGTGACTAAGACTAAAGCCAGGAAGGCTGAGCTGGAACAATTACAGGCCGAACTCACAACCTTGGAGAGTAGATTTAAGTCCTCAACCAAGGTCTATCAGGATAGTTCCCTTGTGGCAGCCGTTCTGGACTTAAATACCATATCAGCTGTTTACTCCAAAGGAAGGCCGAATTGCAGCTTCTCAAGATGAAACATAAATATTGGGAAGGGGAGGAAGGGGGGGAAACGTTTAGCTTACCAACTTCGCAAACAGCAAGCAGCTTCCAGAATTATGGCTTTGAGAGATGCCAATGGGGGGATGGTTTTCAGTCCTCATACCATCAATGAGGTCATGAGTCATTTTTATGACTCCCTGTATCAATCCCAGGTTGCTATGGACCCCTCTACTCTCTCAACAGCTCTGCGGGATTTTTGTGAGATGGCAAAATCCCTTCAGGTCTCCTCTGAAGCCAAGGAGCAGGTTGACAAGTCCTTTACCACTGAGGAATTGTGGACAGCTATTCTTCAGATGGCAAAAGGCAAAGTACCTGGCCCAGATGGCCTGACTACAGAATTATACCAGATTTTGATTGATGAGATCTCTGTCCCTTTGCTGTGAGCCTTACAAGAGGCCCACCTTAGTAACTCCCTTCCCCCCACCATGAGAGAAGCACTAGTTACTTTACTGCCGAAAAAGTCTAGTGATCCCATGGATTGTGTAAATTTCTGCCCTGTATCCTTGCGATCAGTTGACACCAAGGTTGCGGTGAAGATTCTTGCCAACCATTTACTCTCAGTCCTCCCCTCAATAGTACACCCCTCACAAATGGGTTTTTCTAAGGGGAAGTCTGGGGCTGACAATCTTAGTCAAGTCCTCAACCGCAAATGGCTGGCATCTCAGTCACATCAACCCATGGTGGCCCTTTCAATTGATTTTTCCAAAGCTTTCAACTCTGTCAAATGGGGTTAGCTGCATGAACTGCTATGGGTGTATGGCTTTGGACCATATTTCTGTGGTTGGGTCTTCACCTTTTACAACACCCCTACGGCCCACATTGCCACCAAAAAGAACATATCCCTCCCCTTTCAGTTACACAAGGGTGCCTGGCAAGGTTGCCCAATCTCTCCCCTACTTTTCCTAATTATGTTAGACCCATTAGTCAGGAACCTCATACAGGCAAAAGAAGAATCTGGGGTTGTAGTCAATGGGCAATCCTTCCTAACAAGTGTTTATGCAGACAACCTTTTACTTACGCTCCCCCACCCCAAATTATCAATACCCAAGGCCCTATCCTTGTTGCAAACCTTTGCTGATCTGTCTAGCCTCCGGGTCAATCAGAAGAAAACTATACTGGTCCTGTTAAACAAATTCTGTTCCAGAGATTGCCTCGATGGCATAGAAATTTCCTAGGGGCCAGAGAGATTTACCTATCTGGGGATCATTATACCAGCCAAATGGCACTACTTTGAAACTGTTAACTTCTCCCCATTACTTACCACACTCACCACAGAGGTTGACAGATGGTGTAAACTAAACCTCTCCTTGCGCAGTAAAGTGGAGGCCATCCAGATGTTCGCCCTCCCGAAGTTATCCTATCTATTTAATAACCTACCAATTCGGCTCTCCCCACAACTTTTTCAAACTCTCAATAAGATTATCTCCTCCTCCTTTCTCTGGGAGGGTAAGACACCCAGATGGGGTAGAACAAAATTAAGGGCCCACTGGTCTCAGGGAGGTTTGGGTCTTCCTTGCTTTCAGAGTTACCAAATTGCCTACCTCTCTGCGTAGGCCTTAAAATAGTTTGTGCCATCTTCAGCACCAACGGGTTGGGTTAAACTAGAGTAATCCTTATCTAGGTCGGTACTGCTTCCAAACCTTCTCATCCCTTCAGCCTGGCCATCTAGGAATTTGTCCCCGATAATGGCTAAAATGAGGAGAGCCTGTTTAAGGCGTATGGCACAATCGCTCATGCCACTAAAGGAGAGGCTCCCCTCACCATTATTTTTATTTATTTATTTAGTTAGTTTTTGTTGACCGAGTAAGCGCACTAGACAAATCCTGCCTATTTTCAGGCATGACCCGGGGGAGGGGGATACAGATGATCCCAGATTATACAGTCCCCTTAGGCACAATCACCACTTACTCATTGATAAGAAACCAATTTGCTTTTCTGACTGGCACGCAGAAGGGGTTAACACAACTCAAGACCTGCTCATGCCCGACACCCACATCCTGATGTCCTTTGAACAACTTAAGGCATGATACCATCTGCCTAACAAGGACTTCTGGAAATATTTACAAATCCGCAGTGCGATCAAGACTTTTCAATCTCAGTTTTCCTGCAACCAAAAATGGTTATGACTCTGCTCCCTTCATAAGGCATCCTCCCAGTGAGGTCTGGCTATTTTTTTTTTTTATAAAGCCATGAGGGAGGCACAGCCAAATCCTACCGAATCCTGCAGAGTTAAGTGGGAGGGGGATACAGGATTAGACATAAACCCAGAAGCCTGGAATAGGTGCCTAAGGCTGGCTCATGTTGCTTACCAGGATATCAAAAGTCAGAGCATTCAACTGAGGATATTGCTTGAGTGGTATAGAACCCCAAAAGTATTATTCTCCATGGGCTGTATCCCCCAAGAATCTTGTTGGAAGTGCGCACATGCCCCTGCTAACCTGTTGCCCATCCTGCGGACCTGTCCTACCTTAGCTGTCTTCTGGAGGTCTGTGTTTGCCGACTGTTCCAAAGTACTTCACCTAGATATTGGGAACCATGATGTAATGTTACTACTGGGTGACTCAGAATCCCTACATGCACTGCCTTCTCCTCTGCAGACGTGGACTCTGGTAGCGCTGCTCGAAGCTAAAAGAGTAATTCTGACAAACTGGAGGAAATCTCTCCCTCCTTCCCTACTTTCTTGGAGATTGGCACTAGCACATGCTGCCATACTTGAAAGACTCTCCAACTCACAACTGGGACAAATGGACTACTACTACAAAAATAGGGCTCATATTTGAGTTCACAGCTATGCCTAACACCTCCCCCACTGCCAGCCAACCCCCCGGTTAAGATTTGCCCTACTTACAGGCCTACTCTCCTTTGCTTTCTCCAACAGTCTTTACTATATGGCCCACTGGAGGTTCTTGCAGCAATCTTCTCCATAAGGTTTAATATGATGGGATTTTGTCAGCTTATGAAAGGGGATTCAAAAAACCAATCCCCTTTCGTGAGCTGACAAAATCCCCTTTCACAAGCTGATCCCCTTTGTGAGCTGACAAAATTCCCTTTTGTGAGATGATCCTTGTTCATGAGATAGGGCCATCTGGTCCCTAATTCGCGATCAAGGATTTTGTTACCTCACGAAAGGGAATCAGCTCTCGAAAGGGGATTTTGTCAGCTCACAAAAGAGGATAGGAAGTGGGTCACGAATGAAGAATTTCAAATTTTAAAATGGCAATTTTTTTGGCCAAAATGAAGGAAACCAAAGGCATGGGTTTGTAGAGGGTGTCACCCTGAACAAAACCCATGCTTTTTGTAAAAGAAGTCAGCCATGGGGCAAATTACATTTTTGTTGGAGGAAAAAATGAAAACAAGATGGTGGTTCATGAAAGGGGAATTTTTCCTCAGAAATGGGGATTTTATAAATCCCCTTTTCTGAGGTGATGAAATCCTTGATTGCGAGCCCAATCCCCTTTCACAAAATACATATAAATCTTAGACTGAACTGAGCATGTTCAGAACCCGAACATTCAAAATTAAATAACTTTGGAATGGATTAATATGTTGTCACCAAACCAAAGCTGGATTGTTCTTTGACCACACTTATTTTTTCTACCCTGAATATTTCAGACCACAATACCAAATGGTGTAGCCGCAGCACAATGGGCAAAAATCAGTAAAAAAGTACCAAAAAAAGCAAAAAATGCATTTTTTGGTGCTTCAATGCATGAAAGCTCAAGTCCAATCAAAATGTAGCTTGGCAAATCAAGAGATCTACCATACAAGACTGTGCATTCCAAATTTCATACAAATCCATTGAACAGTTGCAAAGTTATTAAGGTGCACAATTTGGGGTTTAACCTTAAAATGCCTACTCAACCCTAACTATGCTGGTGTGATTGTGCCAGTATTTATGTGTGTATATATATATATATATATATATATATATAGCTAGATAGATAGAAAGAAATATGTATATTCAAATTTTCCTATAAGGGCACAGCTTTCAAGCAGGTTAAAAAAATAGTAGTAACATTACAACAGACAGCTGATAAAATGAGTGAATAACATAGCAGTCAAAAACCTGAACATCATATTACAATTGCCTGCCTTGTTGTGCCCCCACTACCAATGTTACCACTGCAAGTGTTCCAATACTGCTACTTCAGATCACCATTTAACAGGAGAAAAAAGAACATTTAAATGCACCATGCCATGCCACTACAATACACTACTCAATCCAATACTGTGGTATGAGTGTTGGTACTACAACTACTAGATCCCATGAAGGAAGATTATGGAATTACTACAGCAGGGAACAACAACTGGCAAATAGATCACAGTATATCCACAGCAAATTGTGCCTGAACCACTCTAAAAACCCATATGATTACACAGTGGTTCAGGAACAACATGCAATGATCACTCATCCATGCCATGGTAGTGAGAAGGGTCTCAGCAACATGCTACATCAGTCCTTATCAGTCTACTACCTGGCATAAAAACAACACACAAAAGTGGGTCACTGAATGAGCCAATTCACCATAGTCAGCCTGACATGACTCCCCTAGTATATGTTTCTCTTGCCAGTAGCATCTCACACTGTTCCTTGGAATTTCTCCTTCACAGGTTTCTTCTTCTTCATCTCCTGCCAATGAGACATCTTCCAGCAGTTGTATCTGTGACATATTTCTAAGGTATAAAGCATGTAACATATGCTTGAATGCTTGCCATACCATTGCTCTTGTTTTTTCAGCTTCAAAAAACACTTCATTAGGTTGCCAAAGCTCTGCTACATCACTACACTGGTTCAGAAATATGTGCTACATTGACATTCTCCATTGGGCTGCTCGGATTTAGAAATAGTGAGAGAATGTAACTTTTCAAGGATCATGCCACTTTACACTGCAGGGAAAACAGCAGTGTAGTTAGCGACCACACATCGAACACAGAATGGTATTTATATATATGTACCTCCTGTATTCTACCAAGGAACCAGACAGCTTTCCTAGCAAGCAGCCACCCCTCCATCACTGCCTTCAATGATTAACACATATGCTGGGCCACAGGTGAATGCTTGGTGAATGGTGCTGCCAGCTGGATGACTGGGGGTTCATGGATGGTCACTAGAACCATGCAGTGAGGTCAGCTTGGGACTGGCCATGTCACAAAGATGAGGTGTCTGACTCTCAGCAAGGAAAGACACAGGCCACCCAGAAAGAAGGATCTCCTTGTCTGTTAAACAAGGCTTGGCATTGTATTCAGCTGTTAAGTTAGTCACTTGGCCATCCTTCTGGATAGCAGTAGTGTAACCTCATGGCAACACCATCAATGGGATAGTGGATGGGAGAGGGTACTCTCTATATCCTGGCTTATAGGTCTTAGAACAAGATTCTCATCTGTTGATATGAGATTTTGTTGTTGCGACACCACATGCTATCAAACTGTTAGTAGTAGTAGTGGTCTGTGGGTCAGAGTAGAATGTGCGAGAAGTCAGGGGTGGTTGGGAGTGAGGTCTGCAAGGGGGGGCAAAGGGGGTATTCAAGTGGCTTTGCTCTGATTAACTAACTGAACCACAAGTTGGCATTGTCTCGTGCTTACATGTGCTGTAATGCACTGAGACCTTGCAACATAGCAGGTGAGCATTTGTGGGTAATAATTTACCATGAATTGTCATCTGCCATTAATATGAGTCAGGATTCATAATTGCTTCTTTGCTCACAAAGCAAAATATGCCAAGAAACAGGCTGGCAGATATTGAGAAAATAGATGAATGCATTGTAAGAGAAGCCAAAAAGTAAGCCTCCACATCGCTGGTGGTGATGATGTCTGCAGTAAACTCGACCTGGTGATTCATACTGTGCAAACCCTTCCTGTTCCTGTACACTTCCTCTTTACCTCAGAGGACCAAAATGAAAATATGAAGAGAGCTGACTGCACACAGCACATCTGGGGAGTGGGCCATTCAGTAGAAGACTCCCCTTGTGATGTTTCAATTGTTTATGTCCACACTGTCAGGCAGACATCAGTCCCTGAGTAGATGAGAAGAAAATCATCTAAGCCATGAAGGGAATCATGGTCTCCAGGAGCTGGGAGACAGAGCATGATACAGCTGGGTGACACATTCCATTAACCATAATTGTGATAATGACAGGGTGGAATAGGACCCTGTCCCATTTGTTTTAGAGAAAGTGTTTAAATGCAAGGATCAGTCCTTTTCTGTCTCTTCTCTGTCTGGTTGAGCAACCAGATTTTCCTGTGAGACTTCGGATTTGATCAACCCAACAGGCTCACAGTTCTTTGCCTCTCACTGTCTCTCAGTTTTCCCTTGCTGTCTGTTTTTCTTCCCTTGCATATCTGCTGACATAAAAGTATGTGCAAATCATTGTATGAAAATGTAACTGATAATGGATCACTTTTGTTTAGAAAATATATAGTATTACTGTTGAAATGTATGTAATTATAATTTGAAATGATTGTAAAAAGCTAATGGAAAACTCCAGAGGTTACTTGAGTTCAAATATTTAAACTTTTTGCAAACAGGACCTCAGCAAGCACACTGTATTCTAGCAACTCCTGAAACTTATAAGAACAGGACACTTACAAAACAGGATGCTTGCAAAGAGTGGAGGTTGAAAGGCTTATAAAAGAGCTAAGCTGCAACTGCAAGAAAGATTAAGAGAACAATGAACACAGATACAGAAAGAAAACTTTATTTTGTCTTTGTAAATAGTTATATTTAACAAGTTTATTTTATGATACTGCTAGTGTAAATAAATAATATTTGGTGAATTCTACAATTGCTCCTGGTTTTCCTATGCTTCCTGACCTCTGCCTCGATGACAGATGGTGTCAGACTAAGAAGGATTTATGCTGTGCATACCCTAAGACAGGAGTTTTGTGCATTGGTAGTGGACCTAGTACCAGAGAAGCACAGAGGAAGGTATTAATCCTGCAGCAGCAATCCATGAGTGGTTACCAGGAGAATGGCAACTAAACTAACAGAGGCAGAAGTCCAATCTGAGATTGTACAGCCAGCACAAGTTATGGAAAAATAACAGGAAGGGACAGAACCTTAAAGCCTGATGGACTTTTTCAACTGGTTGGCTATACAACAAAAAGAGATGGAGAAGCAGAGAGAAAAAGAGCTTCAACATTTAGAAGCACAGAGGAAAGAAGAGGTGCAGCAATGGGGCAGCAGAGGAGAGAAAAGATGCAGTGACAAGTGCAGCAGATGAGAGAAGAGATGCAGCGACAGGAGTAGTGATGGCTGGATGCCTTGCAAGCTATCGAAGGCAGAGGATCTGGCACACATCCAAACAAGCAACAAAATGCAAGCAGCTTAAAATCCATTAAACTCACAAAGCTGTTCCTCTCAGATGATATTGAGGCATACCTGACAACTTTTGAAAGAATTGCCACAGCCTGCCAATGGCCAAAGCAGCAGTAAACAATCAGACTGGTACCCTACCTGACAGGGAAAGCCCAACTTGCCTACAACAGTATGGACACTGCACAATCAGAAAACTGTGACCTGGTGAAAAGTGAAATCCTGAAAAGGTACGACCTTTCCGGAGAGACATACAAGCAGAGATTTCGATCTCTGAGGTACAACTAAGTCGACAATCCTCAAGAAGCCTTCACCCAACTCAGAGAACTCCTGATAAAATGGACACAACCAGAGAGCAAAACAGTCCCACAGATCATCAACACATTTGCCATGGAGCAATTCATCAACATCTTGCCTACAGATGTGCAGCTGACCACCGACCAGAAAGTGGGGAAAAGGCTATTTCTTTGGCCGAGGACTACCAAATGGCCAGACAGATGCCACAGCAGTGAGGTAACAGCCAAGCCCGGTAAGACACTCTTTTTCCCATTTAAACTCCAAGCCTGATAAGAACTCTGGTGGGGGTAACAAATCTGGGCCCAAAGATATGATCTGCTATAACTGTAATAAGCCAGGCCATTTTGCAAGAAACTGCCATAATAAGGAGAGAGGCACTGGAGCAGATTTGTCCTTGGCAAATTGGGGCAAGTACTTAACAGATGTGAAGATGGGGAATAAGACTGTGAAGATACTCATCGAAGAAGACAGATCCTAGTGCATGCTAAAGTACTTGGAAAACACTGTGCAAAGGAACCAGGTACTGGTGTCATCTGCATCCATGGGGACACTCGATACTATCCCACCACCCAAGTGACTCTGACCATTAAAGGTGTGTATCATCAAATGAAAGTGGGGGTAGTACCTAAGTTACCTGTACCTGTAATTATAGGTAATGACTTTCCAGGATTTACTGAACTAATCAAGGAAGAAGTAAATCCAGATGTTTCAGCAGCTGTCGTGACAAAAGCTAAAGCAAAAAAAATTTCGGATGGTGGGGACATTTTTTCTTTCAGTGATTTTGATTTAGACTTGTTTCAGCATAGCTCCAAGATCCAGAAATTCAAGAAAGAAAGACGAAGCCTGAAGAAACTGTGGCGACAAATGATTGATGGACATAAAGGGTCAATATTTGAGAATGCCAAAACTAAGTTGATAACTGATTGTGATTTTCTTTCAGAACAAGCTAACAATGTTTCTCTCCGGGGTTATTTTAAGCAACTGGGGGTGAAACCAAAACAGGGTGGACCAATGTTAAAAAAATGTAATGGGTTACTATACAGAGTGTGGGTTAAACCTCAGACACAGGAACAGACGGAACAATTGATTATACCACAGAAGTAGAGAACAGAGTTGTTACCTATAGCACATGATAATCCTATGGCTGGTCACTCAGGGAGGGATCACACCCTTTCCAGATTGCTGTATACATTTTACTGGCCTGGAATTCATGAAGATGTTGATACCTATTGCAATTCCTGTGCTGAGTGTCAAAAAGTAGCCCTAGTCACTAGAAAAGACAAGGTGCCCCTGGTGCCCCTGCCCTTGATAGATGTGTCTTTTGAGACAATTGCAATGGATGTGATTGGTCCTTTAGACAAAAAGTAAAAAGGGTAATAGATTTATCCTGGTAGTATGCAACTATGCCACTCAATACCCAGAAACAGTTCCAATGCTTAGTGTTACAGTTGCAGCAGAGCTTGCCAAAATTTTCAGCAGGTGGGCATACCTTAAAAAATTATTACTGATTAGGGTAGTAATTTTGGAGCTGCATTGCTTCAGGAGCTGTACAGACTGCTAGATATCACTGCCATAAGAACATCCCCCTATCACCCTCAGACAGACGGTCTTGTTGAGCATTTTAACCAAACCCTAAAATGCATGTTAAAAAGGTGTGTAAAAGGGGAAGGGAAAGACTGGGACAAGTACTTGCCTTACCTAATTTTTGCCTACAGGGAAGTGCCAGAGGCATGAACAGGGTTTTCACCATTTGAAATGCTGTATGGTAGGCAGCCAGGTTGGCCACTGGATGTGATAAAAGAAATGTGGGAAGATAACCCCACTCAGAAACAATCTACATCTTGGGTTGCCACCTGTCAGGTTTTTTACTTGGTAATCAGGTTTCAGGGTCCCTATCAGTAATCTGGTTTTGCTCTGTGCTGGTCAGGTTTTTGAGCCATTTTGAGTGCTCACATACTTTGAAACACATTTTTTCATATCATTCATTGTTTCAGATACATGTCCAGGTTATAAACAAGTTCTGTTGTTAGTATGGCCCTTTATTTATGAAAGCTGTCAGCCTTGGAGGTGTAAAGTATGGCCATTAACACCATTAGCACTTACTTAACCTAATCTTTTCCACTACATCTTAAAGTGGCATAGCAGCACAGCTGCCCCCACCTTTTGTATCAGTAACAAGCCAGTTGTCTTCCACTTTCATTTGCTGGTAAACATTTTCATCTCTAACAGAATTTAGGCATTTTTAAATGTTTTAAATATTTTTTTTCTCAAATAAAAAGTACGGTCACTTCTTTGGCTTTGAAATAGTACTGTGGGCATGATTATATACCATGTGTGCTATTTATAGTATTTCCCTTGTCTCCCCCCAGATCATATCTATAAATGAAATTTATTTTATCTCTGTATGTTCTTCTGGTGAACCAATACCAATAAATAAATAAATAAATAAATAAATAAATAAATAAATAACTGGGAAAAACCTAGGAAAGTAACTTTAACAGGTACAGTACAGTATCTTAGCATTTTTGTTGAACTGTTGCTTTAAGTGTTGTCTTTTATTGATATAACAAATGGCTTTCTAGGAGGAACAATGCAAAATGAGTCATGAAAAGGGGTGGGACTAGGAGCGGGGTGTTTGCTTCAACCAAAGGTGGCAACCCTATCTATAGCTTCTTATATGTGTGCCCTAAGAAAGAAGCTGGCAAAATATGCTGAAATAGCTCATAGTAATCAGGAAGAGGCCCCAAACCAGCAGAAGATATATTTTGACCATGGAGTAAAAGAAAAAGTTTTTGAGCCAGGTAAAAAGGTTTTGCTACTGTTACCCACAACAGAAAATAAAAAGTTAATGAAGTGGCAAGTGCCTTATAAGGTTCTTAGATGTACTGGCACTGTTAACTATGAGACTGAGACCCCTGACAGGAAAAATCCTATTAAGATATACCATGCCAACCTCCTCAAGAAATTTGTTGAAAAAATGTCAAAAGCTGCTTTGCTAGTTTTTCCAGAAACTGGTAAGGAAGATATTGATGTAGCTTATGATAGACTGGAACAAACTGTAAATGCTGATGCTGTAAAGGTGAATGTTTCCTTAACCTCAGAACAAACTGCAGACATTCCTAATGTGAAAGACATTTAACAGTACTTTTACCAAGGTACCAGGCCGAGCAAAAGGGATTGAGCATGTAATAGTGACAAAGAATGCTCATCCTATTAGGTAAAAGACATACGGGTTGCCAGATCATTTAAGAGCTGATGTGGTTAAGGAAATAAAAAAATGAAAGAACTGGGTATCATAAAGGAGTTGAGGAGTGCTTGGTCATCTCTTATGGTAATTGTAAACAAAAAAGAAGGGGTGTTAGAATCTGCCATGATTTTAGGAAACTTAGTCAAGTGTCAACATTTGACAGTTATCCTTTGCCCAGAATAGATGATTTGGTGGCCAGACTGGGGAGTGCAAAGTATATCAGTATCCTCGATCTCACCAAAGGTTACTGGCAAATACCTTTAGCTAAAGAATCCAGATATAAAACTGCATTTGCCACCCCTATAGGATTCTATCAGTTCACCACCATGACCTTTGGTTTACATGGTGTGCCAGCTACATTCCAGCAGTACATGGATGTCATTTTATCCCTTCATACTGGTTATTGTGCTGCATACCTGGATGATGTTGTGGTGTACAGTCCAGACTGGAAAAGCCACCTGGAATGCCTACGAGCAGTTATCCAAGCTATCAAAAATGCAGGTCTGACTAATAATACTACCAAATATGCATTGGGCATGCAGAAAACCAGATATTTGGGCTATGTGTTGGGAAATGAAAAAGTTAAGCCAGAGGCTTCTAAAATAGAAGCTGTAGCTAACAGCCATGTCCCTAAAACAAAGAAACATGTCAGGTTATTGTTAGGGCTGGTTGGTTATTATCAGAGATTTGTCCCCAACTTTGCATAGTTAGCTACCCCGCTCACTGAACTCACAAAAATAAACAGTACCCAAATAATGAGAAAAGGACCCCAGAGTGTAGTGAAGCTTTTCAGGCCAAAAAGGCTGCATTATGTTCAGCCCCTGTTTGAAGAAGCCCAGACTTTGCAAAACCATTTTTGCTACAAACAGATGCATCAGAGATAGGCCTAGATGCAGCACCGAGTCAAAATAGAGATGGGACAGAACATCCTATTCTGTACATAAGTAGAAAGTTGCATGACAGAGAGAAAAGGTACTCCACTATTGAAAACGAATGTTTAGCAGCAAAGTGGGCCATGCAGTCTGTTAAATTTTATTTGCTAGGAACTGACTGTGTTCTTGTAACAGATCACAATCCTCTCTGTTGGCTTAACCAAATGAAAGATAAAAATTCCAGAATCACAAGATGGTACCTGGCACTACAGCCATTTAAATTCACTGTGATACACAAATGTGGTAAGAGAATAGCAATGCTGATTTTCTGTCAAGATATGGATCAGGAATTGAGGGTCCTGAAGGTTGAAAAACAAATGTATGGGTTTGAACTTTACTGTTTGCTGTACTGTTATAGAAAAACAGAATACTGTGCATGTGCTTGATTTCTGAAAGAAGCTAATATTAGCAGAGAATAAAAGGTTTTGGAAATCTGTTTAATAAAACAGGTTCCCTCTTAAGGAGGGGGATGTATGTGATAGGGTGGAATAGGACACTGTCCAATTTGTTTTAGAGAAAGTGTTAAAATGCAAGGATCTGTCCTTTCCTTTCTCTTCTCTGTCTGGTTGCATAACCAAATTTTCATATGAGACTCCGGATTTGATCAGCCTGACAGGTTCACAGTTCTTTGCCTCTCACGGTCTCTCAGTTTTCCCTTGCTGTCTGATTTTCCTCCCTTGCATATCTGCTGATATAAAAGTATGTGTAAATTATTGTATGAAAATGTAACTGATAATGGGATAACTTTTATTTAGAAAATATATAGTATTACTGTTGAAATGTATATAATTATAATTTGAGATGATTGCAAAAAGTTAATGGAAAGCTCCAGAGGTTACTTGAGTGCAAATTTTTAAGTTTTTTGCAAAGGGGGCTTCAGCAAGCACACTGTGTTCTAGCAGCTCCTGAAACTTACAAGAACAGGACACTTACAAAAACAGGATGCTTGCCAAGAGTGGGTGTTGAAAGACTTATGAAAGATCTTAGCTGCAACTGCAAGAAAGATTAGGAGAACAAGGGACACATAGACTGAAAGAAAACTTTATTTTATTTGCCTTTGTAATAGTTATACTGAACAAGTTTATTTTATGATACTGCTAGTGTAAATAAATACTTTTTGGTGAATTCTACAACTGCTCCTGGTTTTCCTTTGCTTCCTGACCAGTGCCTTGATGACAGTGATCTGGTACCGGATGAATATAGTGCCACAATTACAGTGCTGCAAAAACCATGCAGTACAAAGCACGAAAACATTCTGAGTGATGGGGTACAGCAGAGTACAGAATTATCGCTATCCCTGTCACAGGCTGCACAGTAGAGGAAGGGCTCAAGAAGGCTGTGCTGCTGTGTCTTGTCAAGTGGCTCCCATGGTGGAGTGGCTAGGGCACCAGTACACTGCACAGTTGGGAGACCTGGGGCCCCTTCTCAGGTCTCCTCTGCCGCAACTTTTGCTGGCATTTTTTTTTTAAATAAAGCTTCCTCCTCCCCAGTTTTTACCCATCCTTGAAGTCCGCCTCCCCCAGAGTTTGTTATTTAAGTTCTGTGGGAGTGGTGGGGCAAAGCCTCCCACATTGGGGGTGTGTGGGGCAAAGCCCTCCACAAAATTATACAGACCCATTGTTTGCAATGGGCACAGTGCATGAAACATGTCAGTGTTTTGCCCAACTCTGTTTTTTTGTTGCACTGTTTCACTGCGGCATTTTCAGCTGCACGGTTTTGGCATATGGCAGTATGACCCAGTGTCTTGTGATCTACGGAGCCAGTGGTCTGATAAATTAGGTTGGTCAAGATCTTGGACTTTACCAAGAGAACATAGGCTCTCTTTTCTGGTTCTGCATACTGACTGAACTATAGTAATGTTCTTCTACAGAAAATAGATATAAAGAAGTTGACAGCTGAAAAAGAAAATCATTGCCCATAAAGTCTGCACACAGTAAATAACTATTCTGCCTTGCCCTAGTGGCAATCCTCCCCTTTCCTACTATACACCCTTTTTCTGAATACACCCACCAGCCTATCCCATCCCTGCTTTAAGTTGCTGATTAATTTGGCCTAAACCACTCCTTCAGGTAGCTTCTTACACTTCTCCACCAACCTTTCCATAAAGAAGTGCTTATGTACGTCCTTTCTGAATCTCCTCCCCTCCCCCACCACCTTTAGTGAATTCCCTCCAGTCTCCTTGTTTGAACTCAGGAAGACTAGTTCCTTGGTCTCTACTCTGTTGATCCCATGCAGATACTACCCCCTTTCTCTCCTTTTCCCAAGGGAGTACATGTTTAAGTCTTGCACTCTCTCCTCACATTTCTTATCCCTAAGGCCATGTATCCTCTTAGATGCCCTGTGCTGTACTGCTTCATCATGTTTTGGTCCTTCCACAGGTGTGAACTCCAGTACCTTGTGCAGTATGTCATGCATGGCTGCAGTAGTGATCTCTACAGTGGCAAGATCACCTTTTTCCCTCTACTACTCATTCCCCTCCTTATGCAACCCAGCATTTTGTTTGCTTTACTTTTCACCCTATTACAGTGTGAATACATTTTTAGGGTCTCCAATATCATCAGCCTCAAATATTTATTTTCCATAGTGCTATCAAGCACCATTCTCTCATACTGTATTAAACACTTAGATTCTTTCTCCCAGTGTGCATTACTTTACATTTTGTAGCATTCAAATTCTGCAGTCAAATTGTTTACCAGCGCCCCAGTCTACCCATATGGACCAGCTCCCCAGCCTGCATAAATCCTACCTTAGCTCTCTTTTCCTTTCCTGTACAGTATGTCTGCCCTTGTGCAGATATTTGTATCATCTGAAAAAGGTGGATCATACCCAATACCTTCACTAATGTCACATGTGAATATACTGAAGAAGACTGGTCTGAGTGTCAACCTGAGAGTTAGTCTGCTAGTCTCATTCCTCATCTAAAAACTCCCCAATGATCACCACCCTCTGTGTTAACCCCCCCCCCAACCAGCACTCTGTCCAGTTTGTCATTCCATCATCTACCCCTTGGTCCCTAATCATTTTTACCAGATTCCTATTGGGGACTTAGTCAAAAGCCTTGCTGAAGTCAAGGTATATTGCATCAATTGCATGCACCTTGTCTGCTGCTGTGGTCACAGTTGAAGAACCTGACCAGATTAGTCTGGCAAGACCTCCCCCTCATGAATCCATGCTGTATGGTGTACTGCAGCCTGTTCCTTCTAGTAAGCCCACCAAGTCATTCCTCAGAAATGACTCCATGATTTTTATCACAATAAATGATAAGATGGCTGGCCTATAACTGTCTGGCTCACCTCTCTTCACATCCTTGTGTAGAGGTACAACATTCACTGTCCTTTAGTTCCTAGCAACCACCCCCATGTTTAAACAGCAGTTGAAAATGTCTGCTAGTGGCACTGTCATAAAACCTGCTACTTCAACTAACATCTTCAGGTCAAAGTCATTAAGTGCCATAGATCTAGCTACTGTCAATCCACTTTTCCAGCACCCATTTCTCGGTTATCTGAACCTTTCCCCTGTGTTATTGCTCTCTTCTTCCTAACCCCACAATCTGGCAGCACCATTCTCCTTAGTAAATTCCAAGCAAAAAATATTTGTTCAGTATCTCTGCTGTCTCTTTGCCCCCCTCCACCACACTCTTAAGTCTCACTACACCCCCTTTGACTTGCACTTCTCTTGGACGTACCAGAAAAATGCCTTTTCTGCATTATTCACCCTCATTACCAACAGGAGCTCTGTCTTCACTTAAGCCTCCCTCACCTTCATGGTAGTTTCTCTTGTTGCTTCCTGGTACATAGAACTTTCAAGAAACTAGAAGGATTATGGACAGAGCAGTTGCACTGTGGACTTTATAAATAGGACTGCCTGAAATGAGTAGATATTAAGAAAACATGAGAGTTTGGGTGAGGGGTGGATGGGAAACTTTTGCTGTGTTTTGAGTGAGTGGTGTGTCAGTGATGTGTGTGGCTGAGTTGTAGTAATGTATATGTGAAGGATTAAACTGTGTTATTGATTGTTGGGTGGACAGGGATTTAATTAGGGGGAGGGAGTTTGCTATATTAGAATTCTACGATTGTTTTTAGAGAAGGATTGCTTTTGAACTGCTGTGTTGGGATTGGGTGGGTTGGGGAGGCTTGGTGTGGTTTTGTTAGTGAGAGTGGTTGTGTTAACTTTCTGGGTTGAATTGTATTTTAACTGTTTTTTTTAATAGGATTATTTTATTGGAGTTTAGTGGGATTATTGTAATTTGTTGTCAGGATGTGCTGGGGATATATGTTTATAAGGTGCAACAGCTCAGCATCTCACATGCAGGACCTTCACCCCTTTGAGCTCCCTCATTGCTTGCAGAAACATATAGGAGATGAAGGGCTTTGGGGATTGCTCGCGGGGGGGAGCCAGGGTGTGGGGGGGCCATAAGAGTGGCTGCCAAGGGTTCATCAATTCAGGTGGTGAGGCCCAGGAGGCACCCTGGGGTAAAATGGGAGTTGGAGAGGGGGTCCTCATGGTCTGATTCCCATACCCAAGGGCTTCACCTCTGATAATGGGCAGGTGGCTGATCCAGTAGTCTTCCCTCATCCTACTTGGGTTGTGCTTTGCGATGCCAGGTCAATAAGGAACAAGACTACAGTAGTGGCAGACTTATTTCCTAAGTAGACCTGACTTGCAGCACACAGACTTGGCTGGATGAAAATGCTGCTCCCATTTTAGAGGCAGTGGTACCAGCCAGGTACTCTGTTATACACATCCTGAGGAAGGATCGCAGAGGTGGGGGTGTGGCCATTTTTTTAAATCCAGCCTGGGCCTCACGGTGCTACCTGTGGGTTCTACAAGGTTGTTTGAGAGTGTTTCCATGTGAAGGGGCCCTGGTGCAGTCTACAGGATCCTTTTGCTCTACTGCCCTGTGGGCAGGGAGAAGGAATTCCTGCAGGAGGTTGGAGACTTCATCACCAGCCTGGTGTTGGAATCCCCCAGATGGCTAATTCTGCGGGATTTGAATGAATGGGTCAACAACGGACTCTTATCCTTTGGATGTGACCTCCTGAAAAGTATGGAAGCGCTTGACCTGTTGCAAGTTGTCACTTTAGCGACCCACTTACATGGTCCACATTGGACCTGGTGTTCACTCTGGGTCTTGGGTTCAATGACCTCAAGCTTGATCCAGTCATTTGGTGGGATCATGGCATTATGAGGTTCATGTTTGGGGCCCCACGAGGGTCCATCCTCTGTGGAGATGGTCCAGTACCGCACTCTATGTGGATTGTTCCCATCAGGACTACAGGTGGTGCTGGAGCTATCAAGGGGGGAGACTGCATGTGTGATCAGGCCAGAGGAGGCAGTGATGGCTGTCACAAGCCCGCTCACATGGGGCAGGATTTTCCTCTCTCTGCATCACAGCAAATCCCTCTTGTGACAGGTGGTGGGAGAATGGGGTCAGATACCCTTTCTCCAGGTGAGGGGATACAAATACAGTCTTGAGTCTGTGTTCCTAGTGTAGAACCCTTTCAGCCACTGCACCACAAACCAGAAAACCACAGGTGTGTGTAGGCTTCGGGGGGGTCCCTATACACCTGATTATGTGTCTTTCCCCCAGAATTGCAGCGATCAGTTCAAATCCCACCTCCGACACCTCCTGAGACCCTTCATATTTTCTCCCCTAATTTAAAATGGTACTTCACTCTAGTAGCGTTTAGCCTTAAAACAGTCACAAAGGCGTGGTATCATTCGAACAACTTTTACCGAGGCAGCCACACATACAAATGACATAGGCTGAATTATTTTTAAATAAGCCAAAGGCTTTACTAATTTAATTAATAAGAAAACATTAAATAACAAAACACAAAATAATTTAGACCTTGATTACAGGAGACTGAAAATAAAAGGAAAAGTATATATAAACAAGCATATATAAACAAGCATTTCTCAATGACGAATGTTGTCTTGCTGGCATTGGCATTGGTAGTGCAGAAGTTAGAGAGATGCATAATAGGAATGGCAGTGAAGTATGGAACTGACATCAAACCCACCCCATCCTGCAGAGAGTGACAGGCATTAAGGTGTGCCTTTGGGTTGTCAGCCATAACACTCATGCCATTTCACCTCACCTTACTCTGCAGACTCTGATAAGAGTTGCATTGTGCCTTAGGGTCATCGGACCTCACGCTCACCCCATTCCATAAGGAATTACATTGAGATGGGTGCTGTATAGGAGAATGGGGTGAACTTTGGGGCCGAAGAGTCTAAGGCACACCTTGAGGCCTGTTAGTGGCTGCAGGGTGGGGGTGCTGGTACAGTGGTGTGAGCATTACAGTTGACAATCCAAAGGTACTCTCCTGACACCTGTTAGTCAGTACAGGGAGGGAGGGATATTATGGTCAGAAAACCTAACGCCCAGGGCGTTTGTTGGTATTTGCACTCCAAATTTTCAACATGGCAGTTTTGTGACTCCACCTCATGAAAGCATTTGGGATCTCTATTCATGAACAATGTCGTTGTGATTTTGTTAATCTGCCTGAATGTTGATTTCCCCCATGGAGACCGCGCCATTCTGTGCCACGTATGAAAACACAGTTTGGGCAGGATGTGAAAAATGACAGCTACATCATTCATAAGGAGGTGTGAAGATATCGAAATTTTGAAAATCTGGAGAGTAAATATTAAAAATTCTTTAAGTTACGAACATGTGTGAAAACTAAGCAATGGACGCTCATAACGCAGTCATTTTTTGGAATTCTTTCACCAAATGTGTAACATAGGCATTTTTAAAACCTTTGCTCATGAACAGTGTCACTACGATTTTCCTAATCTGTCCCAAACGTTGATTTCCCACTGCCACTGTGCCATTGTGCAGCAGATGTGCGAAAACACATTTTGCTCTTGATACGAAAAATGACAGCTGTACTGTTCATAAGGAGGTGTGCAAAAATGGCAATGTTGAAAATCTGAAGTAAAAATATAAAAAATTCTCGAAGTTACGACAGTTCGTGGAAACTGCACAATGCACACTCATAAAATACTCACTTTGTGGAATTTTGTCACCAAATTTTCAACATAGGTATTTTGGGACCTCTGCTAATGAACAGTGTTACTGTGATTTTCTTACTCTGTCCTGAACATTGTTTTCCTACAGCAACTGCGCGATATTGTGAGCTGGATGTACGAAAACACATTTCAGGCAGGATTTGGAAAATGACAGCTGTACTGTTCATAAGGATGTGTGAAAAAATGGCAATGTTGAAAATCTGGAGTAAAAATATTAAGAATTCTCGGAATTATGAGCATGCATGGAAACTGTTCAATGCATACTCATAACACAGTCATTTTTTGCATTGTTTCACCAAATTTGCAACATAGGATTTTTAGGAACCTGCCTCATCGTTCCCAAAAGGTGATTCCATGTAGTGACCACAAAATCACCTTTCAGGACCAAATAACGAGATGACAGTGACTGAATTCATGAGGCGGGGTCCCAAAAACCCCATGTTGAAAATCTGGTGTCAAAATTCACAAAAATGGCTGAGATATGCACCAAAGTTAAAAAAAAACCCATTTATGCCATTATACAGCTTACAGGCATTTCTTCAGTTTGCGGTCAGCTTTGAAAAGTGCAGACATGTTTCCAGTCCACCGAAGATAGTCATGCCAGGCTCTGGAGGTAAGTATGGGGTCAGGGGTGTGGGCAGGCGATGTACTGCAGAGGGCGGGTGTGGGTTGGGGAGGAGCATAGGACACGTTGAGGGACTGTTTTCTTGTTTCTCAGGTAAAAAATGAAAAAAACAAAAACAACGTGGGTCAGATTTTCTTATTTTGCAGGTGTGTTTTGGCACACTGGGGTGGGCTCCCAGTGTGCCTGCTGTATTTTGGGGGAGGGGAACGGAAGCCAACAGGGACTGGGCCCCCCATCAGCACAGAAATGTGTCTGGGGGGCGCATGATGCCGAGGGGGATTGGGCACCCCCTTGGCACACAAATTAAATGATAAAGGGGCCATTAAGCTGATGGAGATTGGGCTCCCCCATCGGCAAACTGAACTGGCAAGGGGGAATGCCAACAGGGGGATTCTGCATCCTCAACATCGGCTTGATTGGGACTGTGAGGCAGACGGTGACAGCCACTGCCATCTTTTATTGAAATGTTACATCAGGCAAGGCATGCCCTGCAATGTGGGGGAGCTCCCTCATTGCAGCAGCTAAATCATTTGAAGTTGGTGGCATGCTTTTGCACTGTTGTCATAGACAGCATGCAATCTAATTCATGCCATGGATCCCAGCCAGAGAAAGCAGTGACGCCACTGGTCACAGCATGACCGCGCCTGCAAAACCTGCTATTCCAAGCTACCCCAATATGTTACATAAAAACCTACACTTTAAACTCTGAGGTTAAAAGTCTACCTTAAGTCCTCAGTTGGAATTTTGAAGTACAGAAGTGTCCATAAACATTTGGTAGATGAAGTCTTGAATCGCAGTGATCCAGGAAAAAATTGTCTCTGTTCAAGACAGCAGGTAGTGAGGGCCACAAATGCAAGATGGCAATATAGAGACTCCAGCAAAAGGCATCAAAAAGGCTCAGATATACCTCTGCATCCTGGTTTTAAAGGGATTCATGGGTTAGGTCCAGTCGATAGTGGCTGCCATGCAGTTGGCTAGCACTTCAGTTTTTATGGTTACCCAATCAATCATAGTTCAGTATTTTATTATAATAACTCAGATATGCAGTTTCTAAACATAAGGCATTGAAGGAGGTCTTGGTTAGACCCCATTGAAGAATGCTTCAATGGACCCGAAGTGCCTCAGCAATTTCAGACCAGTCTCAAACATCCCATTCTTAGGGGAGGTTTTATAGAAAGAGGTGACCATTCAGCTTGAGATGCATCTTTCCTCCTCTGTCACTTTTGAGTGTTTCCAGCATGGGTTTAGATCTGGGCATAGCATGAAGACTGCCCTGGTGAAGGTGCTAAATGATCTCCTTATGGCTAGGGATAGAGGAGAATGTACATTCTTGTTCCTCCTCGATCTCTCGGCAGTGTCTGACATTGTGGACCACGAGGTGCTGCTGGACCGACTGTGGAACTGGTGTTGAGTAACTGGAATGGTCATCAACTGGTTTAGGTCCTTTCTCAGGGATAGAGTGCAAAGGATGACGATGGGGTTAGCCTCATCTAGCCCGATGTCTCTATGCTGTGGAGTTCCACAGGGGTCGGTCCTGTTGCCCTTGTTGTTCGTGGTGTACATTCTACCATTGGGAGATATTATGAGGCAATATGGGCTGGGTTTTCATTGTTATGCTGATGATACCCAGATATGCCTGTCCTGTGCACCTGGAAACCAAATGGTGGCCCTGGTGTTTAACATCTGCCTGGAGGAGATCCAGAACTAGATGACTCACAACTGGTTAGGACATGACTCAACCCAAACAAGATGAAGATACTAGTGGTGGAGCCAGGCTGTTGACATAATGAAAGGGTATTTGAGATTCCACCAGGCTGGTTCTGGGGGATGTTCCCCTTTCCCCCCTCCATTCAGGTTAAGAATCAGGGCGTGGTCCTTGACGATGGGTTGACACCATCTGAGGAACATTGCCTGGATCTGAGACTTAATATAAACTGAGGGTCTGACCAACTTGTTGCATGCTTTTGTCACATCCAGACTGGACTACTGCAACACCCTGTACCTGTGGCTTTCTGGAGGCAATCTCCACCATCTGCAGCTGGTGCAGAGTGCAGAGGCCAGGCTGTTGACTGGTGTCTCAAGAGTGGGTGACGTCATGCCTGTCCTACGTAAACTGTACTTGCTGTTAGTAAGGTGGAGGATTGCTTTCAAGGTCAGATTATTGACCTATAAAGCCCTGCATGGGGGGGCATCCTACCCTCAAGACCTCCTGGTTCCTCATCGCCCATCTTGGACTCTCTGTTTCTCTGAGTGTTGCATCCTTGTGGTTCTCAGGAAGAGGATGCAACATTTGGGGGACCGTGCATTCTCAGTTGCAGCACTGACCCTGTGGAATGCCTTGCCAAGATATTTAAGGGAGACACTCTCAGTGGAAACCATTAAACAAGTATTACAAATGCTCTAATTTATTCAGGCATTTGTCCCAAGCTGAAGATTGAAAACTGAACTGACTGCTGTTTTATGATTGAATGTTTTAAATGAATGATAGACAGAATTTATCTGGATCTCTGCATTATGTTTTGAAGTATGCCGTGTATGGATTGTTTTTAAATTTTGTTAAGTGCTCCCAACCTCGAGGAAGGGGTACTATATCAATACAGTTTCTATCTAAGTTTCTACTGTTTCTGCTTCACCCTGTTTTCCTTGTCTTTGACATCCCTTATACTTGCAAAATACTTTCCTTTTGGTTCTTTCCACATTTACATAGACTGTGAACCACAATGGCCCCTGGGCGGTTTTTCCTTTGGATACCTTCAGAATTGAGCTGCCACTTCTTTTTTAATATTTTAGTAAGCAAAAGAAAAACAATGTGTACAGATTTCCCATAGCACAAGGATAGTTACCATTAGGAGCAACATACTGAGGCCACATGCACTTTTTGTTGTTGTTCTTGAGGTTTTATTATTTTCCTCACTATTAAACTAACTGGTCTGATCATCATTAGTAACAGGAAAACAGAACACATCTACTACACTTTCCAAGAATCATAAATGTATAACAGAACTTATCAAACCCAGCATGACCTTGCTAAAGATCATTACACTCAGTTATTTATCCCTGTCTTTCATACATTTAACTAATTACACCTGCTTCATTTGCAGAAATGCATCTCAAATACAGTGGTATCTACCCAGTTTGTAAGTCACTAAAAGGGTCAGTTGCTCATGCTCCACCATATTAGCCAGAGCTGATAGCCAGTCTGCCCTGGCAGGGGTAGATTAAGATCTCCAGCTGTGAAGGAGTTGCCTTTTGGCCTCAAATGTAGCCAGAAGTAGCCAGAGATGTGCCCACCACTGGGCTGCATGGGATTGGAGAGGCCCTCCCAGCAGCCAAAATACTGTGTCTTATAGGAGTGTGTGGCCGGACACTGAGCCACAAAAGGCAAGCACTTATGACCAATAGTCCTGTATGTTCATAGGATGTGGAAGAGCATACCACTATGATGGTAGCATCTCCAGCATGTAATATTCAACATTAGCCCCATTCTCATAAGCGCTGTCAGAGTACAGTACCACCTATGGAGAATCTTATTCTGAATCAATTGATACCTCATGTCTCTTAAGTGTGAGTGGGACCTGTCAAGCACTGTTGTCCACAGCTCTTCTGAAATGTGCCTCTGAAACTCCTCCTCCTCTCAAGCATATCTCTGCTGTTCTAGGGTGGAACAGTATGGGGCTAGTAGGAAAGAGCACATTTTTCCTTGCACCCATGTGGTGTTCTTCATCCAGCTTGAGGAATGCTGTATTAGATTCTCTGAACTGTGGGCTCATGAGGGCCAAGACCACTTTGCAACAGCATGGTGTATCTGAAGATATTTGCAGAAATCATGTTGTGGCAGCTCATAATGTGCCCTCCGGTTTTCAAAGGAGTCAAAGGTGTCAGTGTTGAGTTTGCACTGGTCCGCAAGTATTGCAATCTCTTTTGATGCCCAGGGGCTCTAGTGGGCAGGTCTGCCCTCTACAGAGAGGTGCTGCTTATATCACAGGGGCTTCCATTTACCTAGGTGAAACTTCCCCACTTATAATTCATTAGCAATGTTGCCCAAGTCTGTTTTGTGAAAACCATAACTGGAGAGAGTTCTTTCATAGAATCCCTATGAGATCTCCTAAAGCACAGTCCCCATAAGTGGGTTTAATAATGGTCTCTGATCTAGCGGGAACTACACTTTATTCTCAGCTAGGAATGAGGTTAGGCAGTGTAGACTGTGGCAGAGCCCTACCACCTGGTGGTAGGCCCATAACCATGGTAAAGACCATCCACCTTGATTTCCAGGCATCCTTCTCTTTTGTATACTGAATTGTGGTTTTCTACTGTCCCGTAAGAAAGAAAGAAATAGCCTCGCTAGTATTATCAGCATGTCTTGTTTTATTGGGACTGCTAGGCTGCTGAAATAGAACAAGATCTTGGGGAAGGGCATCATCTTATAAGCTGAATGTTACCTGAAAAGGTCAGCTTCAGCTTCTTCCATCTGGAAAAATCCATCTCTAAGAGGTACTAGAGCTTGAGATTATGATCCACTGATAGGCCCAAATTAGCCAACAACTTTATGCCCAGATACATGATACAGGAACTCTCTCAACAAAGCCACAGATGTTTAATGGGACTCTGCTCAGTGAATTTAATGAGAGGAAGCACCTCTGTTTTGTTCCGATTGACCTAATGTCCAGGCCACAAACTGAACTCTGACAAAATAGATAGCAGTGCTGGTACTAAGGAACATGGGCACTGCCACCAGCAGGTCATCTGTGTACATCGATGTCTTTAGCTTGGTGTCTCCACAAGTTGTACCTTCCACTTCCCTATTGTGCTGTATGTTTCACAGAAGGGGTTCCATGGCTAGTAAGAGTAGAAGTGGGGGATAAGAGACATCTCTGCCTGGTACCCTATTCTAGTTTCCCACAGGGTCATAATGTCATGTTTAATAGCGTATGACATTCCAGCTAACCCGGAATAGTGCCATGGTTGAAAGCGAATGGTGCAATACCGCTAATGCAGCTGTATGCGGTATTGCACCATTCGCACTGTCCCAGGCAGAGGATAAGACCTCTACTGGGACTGGGTTCTACTGAGCAGCTGCCATGGCTCAACGGACTGAGCCACTGCAGCAAGGAACCAAGGAGTTGCTTCTGGGACTGTATTTGATTCCTGGTCCCAGAAACTTTTATTTTTTGCACGTTTTGTGCAATTTCGAGTTGACCCCACCACCTGGAGTTGAGAATCCTTATGGGGGTGTTCAGGAGGCACAGCCCACCATAACGGAGGTGTGGGGGTGGAGCCTCCCACAAAAAACAGACGTCTGCCGCATGGCACAAATCACGCTGTTGCAGCAGCGATTTTACCATTGACGATAATGTCTTCGACAGTATGACCCTGTGCCTTCTAGTTTTATTACAGAGAAACAGATATTTGAAGGATCCTGGTCTTGGCCTTGGGGGATACACTAATGAGACGCATCCAACTAATGAAACTGTGACCCATTCCAGTGGTCTGCAAGGCTTAGAAAGGTAGTCCCATTTCATGGAACTGAATGCTTTTTCTGTGTCTACGCTGAGCAGCACAGCTGGATTCCTGTTTCTGGATGCCTGCCAAATAGCATTTACTGCCACACTTGTATTGTCCAGTGCCATCCATCCTTTCACAGACCCCATTTGCTGTTTATCAATAATGGAAGGGATGACCTTCTGCAACATAAGTGTCAGTATCTTTGCAAACATTTTAGCACCCACATTTAAAAATTATATGAGCCTATAAGAGGACACCATCTGCTTGTCCATACCATGTTTTGGAAGCAGGACAGTTAGGGCTTTCTTTCTTTCTTTTTTTTTTTGAACTTTTGATTCTGCACCACTCCTGGGGAGCTCTCTCTCTGGCATCCTCCAATCTCCAAGCTCTATTTCCCACCTGAGACTCTCATGTCTCTCCTTTGCTCCAACCAATACAGCCCCTAGATCTGAATCCCCCAGGAAGGGGCCACCCTATCCACCCAGGGCACTCTATCTTATAGTGTAGAGTGTCAGTCTTTGCAAGCTGGGGCCAGAGAGAGGAGGGCCTGGTGTTGTCCTGAGGCAGAGGTGCCTTTGCCTATCCCCAGGAGTGGGGATTTTTCTTGCTTACTCCCCGGGAGTATGGACATGCACTGACATCCAGCGCAACATGGGCATGTTCCAGCACCCACTTGCAGGACATCTGCCAAGCTCCTTACCCCTTGTACATGCTCCACATCATGCTGCAGCTGCTAGCCTCTGCCAGGGGCCACTATAGCTGTGTGGAGTGCCTATCTTCCTCCACAGGAGAGGACAGAAGTCCTCTGGATGCTCAATCCTCTCCTTCCCCCTGCCAACCACCAGCACCAGAGTCTGTTTCCAAACCCAGGTCTCCAGTGTAGCCTGAGGTGTGGCATCCTGCACCGCAACCCTCAGTGCCACCGGGCCAGCTATGACAGTTAGGGCTTTCAACATTGTAGGTGGCATAACCCCTGTTAGATAGGCACTTGAGAAGGTGCATAGTAAAGACTGGCCTAATTTTGTTGTAACTGAGCCAGAAGGCCACCAGGGCCAGGGGTTTTCCCTTTCAAGAGGGCACGTGTTTCCACCTGAATCTCCTGGAAGGAGATTGGGGACTCCAGATCACCTCTTTGCTACCTGGAAAGCTGCAGTAATGTCACACCTTTTAAAAAAAATCTGGGATCTTTGGAGGGCTCAGTCCTTGTTTAAATATAGAAGGGCCTTGTAGAATTCAGCAAATGCTTTATTTATCTCATCAAATTTAGCTGTGATTTCACCAGAGTGTAACCTAAATGCAGCTATATGCTCAGCCACTTGTTGAAGATTTGGTTATGGTATGTGAGAAGTCACCCTACTTTTCCTCTGAATTCCCAGAATTTGTGGGAAGTTTTCATTATTGACCACTGGATGCCAAAACAGAGAGGGAATTGATTTGGTACCTAACATAGAAACATTGAACATGATGGCAGATAAGGACCACAAGGCCCATCCAGTCTGCCCATTTCTTTTTCTACCTTATGAATGTGCCATTGGCCTTTTCTCTGTCAATGGCCTATCTATTCATACTCTTTATTGCTCCCTTATGCCTATCCCATGCCTGTTTGAAGCCATGTACTGTATTCATATCCACCACTTCCTGAGGTAGGCCATTCCATGCATCCACCACCCTTTCTGTGAAAAAGAACTTCCTCACATTACCCCTTAATTAGCCTCCCTCTAATCTCATGCTGTGTCCTCTTGTCCTTTTTTTTTCTTATATTGAAACATGTTAGACTCTTTCACCTTGTTAATGCCCTTAAGGTGTATGGATGTTTCGATCATATCACCTCTCTCCCTCCTTTGCTCTAGGGTATACGTATTGAGCTCCATTAATATGTCCTCATATATTTTCTGATGCAGTCCCTGCACCATTTTGGTTGCCCTTCTCTGGACTGCCTCAATTTGGTTAATGTCCTTGTGAAGGTGTGGCTTCCAGTACTGCATGCAGTACTCCAAATGGGGCCTAACCTGTGTCTTGTAAAAAGGGATTATTACCTCCCTCTTCTGACTTGTGATACCCCTACTAATACACCCCAACATCCCCCTAGCCTTACCTACTGCTTTAGTGGTTTGCTTGGAAGATTTCAGGTCATCTGTGATGATAATGTCCAAGTCTCTTTCTTCCCTTGCGATTGCCAGCAACTCCCCTCCCAACCTATAGGTGGCTTCAGGATTTCTCTTTCCTATGTGCATGATATTGCACTTCTTTGTGTTAAACCCCAGTTGCAACTCTTCCAACCATTTTGCTAGTTTACCCAGATTTCTTCTCATTCTGCCCACCCCATCTGGATCATCTACTCTATTGCAGATCTTGGTGTCATCTGCAAACAGACAAACCTTACCCTCCAGTCCATCTGCAATGTCACTGAAGAAGACATTGAAGGGGACTGGCCCCAGGACTAAAGATGGGCGAAGTGGCCCCAATTCGCTCTGTGAAGTGATTCACAGAGTGAAGGCGACTCCGTGGAGTGCTCTGTAATGTGAAGTGGAGTATCAGAGTTATAATGGGTAACGCGAAGTCCATTGAAATAATGACTTGTGTTACTTCCACCTTCCCAAACCACTACTTCCACCAATTCTTAAGGTGAAGTACATTGAAACAATGTACTTGCCTCACTCTTCACCTTGTTTTAAGTTTCAAAGGTGAATTTTGCAGTGATTCATGGGATTTCAGGTCACATGGGCTCTAGATTGTTCTGCACAGCCTCAGTTTGGGGTAGTGTGTGTAGGAAGCTGTAGGAGACAATCTGCTCTGAGAGATCTCTGTGATTCAAACCTTCTAAAAGTTGTTAAAAAAGTCTTTCTGAGTCATTTTTGTTTGCTGAAACTTTAATCGATTATAGGAAGCCCTCCTGTGCTCATATCATCAAGCGTTTATTGTTTGTGTATGGATTTTGAATGTTAATGTATAACATTTAGTCTGTGTACCGAGAGACAGTGGAAGTGTGCTTTGGGGAAGGGGTGTACCTGTGGTGTAGCTAGATTAACTTGGAGAAAAAGACAGCACTTTCTGTTTTGGTGATATTTTTCTTGTACAACAGTGTTAATGTATGTTTATTTTCAATAATTCTAGCCATTTGCTTGCTGATTGTTGTGTTGCAGCAGTGCATAATTTTAGTTTGTTTATAATATGTGCTTATATTACTGAAGTTTTCAATTTGCTATGCATTACTTAGTGTGTGTGAGTATGTGTGTGATGCGTGTCATCAAAATCAGACACCTTTTATTGTGCCACATAATAATTTCAGCAATGTGAACCTGCTATCCACTGCAGCTGTGTGATTTTTGTACTTCTTTGAGGTATCTTTACTGGTACTAGTACTAGTGACTGTTAGTGCAGCAGTGCAGTACACTGCCCCCCCCCCCGGCAGACCGCATCAACCGGCAAAGGTATTTATTTCCAGATTTGAATTTCTGATGGTGAGCACTGGTTAGGTGTTGTGCCTTTGTATCTGCATCTCTTCAGATCACAGCACAATCTTAATCTGTCTGTGCATTTGTATTTCTTTAGGACTGAATCTACATCTGTAACTTAAGTCACAGTTGTTTCTTTGGCTTCCCTTCAGAGTACTGGACAGGTGTGGTGCATAATTCTACATGAACATTGTACTTATTAATATGCATTTTTAGGTAAGGAACATCATCACGAGTCACTCGTGATACAAATCACGCATTTCATCATCACGGTCACAAATGCAGTCACAAATCACGATTAGGTCATGAATCACAACATTAATATTTTTACTAGTTACTTGGATGTATTGTAAGCCTGTTTTGTAGTATGTCTCCAGGTTTCACCACCTCACCATTGTACTCATTGATACATGTTTTTAAGTCAGGGAGTTTTAAGCTACAGTTCATCGGGGAAGTACAGCCGTAGGCATTCGTGTTCCCAATACAGTTTCATACTGGTTATCTCACACCATCGACACCTAATCATGTTCTTCATTATCACGGTCACAAATGCAGTCACAAATCACGATTCACGATCACATCACGAATCACAACATTCATTTTTTTTCTAGTTACTTGGATGTATTGTAAGCCTGTTTTGTAGTATCTCTCCAGGCTTCACCACTCCACCATTGTACTCATTAATACGTCTTTTTAAGTTGGGGAGTTTTGTGCTGCAGCTCATCGGGGAAGTATAGCCATAGGCATTTGTGTTCCTTCCTATACAGCATGTGAGTTACTCTACTATAAGTAGTGGTGGGCGAAGTGAATCCAATTCGCTCCATGAAGTGATTCATGGAGTAACGCGGAACCCGTGGAGTACTCCACAATGTGATACGGAGTACTTCGCTTCATAATGAGGAATGCGAAGTCCATTGAAACCAATGACTTTGCATTATTCCACCTTCACCAAACCACTTCTCCACCAATTTTAAGGTGAAGTACATTGAAATCAATGTAATGCGCCTCACTTCACCTTGTAATTGAGCTCCAAATGAAATTCTGCAGTGATTCATCAGAATGCAGGTCACATGGGCTCTAGATTGTTCTGCATAGCCTCAGTTCTGGCCTTGGTAGTGTGTGTGTTGTAGTAGCTGGAGACAGTTTGCTCTCAGAGCTCTGCAATTCAAAACCTCTAAAAGCTGTTAAAAATGTCTTTTTGGATCATTTTTTGTTTTGCTCAAAATTTACTACATTGATTGTAGGAAACCCTATTCTGTGCTCATATCATTGAGTGATTATTGTTGTGTGTGGATTTTGAATGTTAATTTACAACAGTCAGTCTGTTTACTGTTAAGTGTACTTTTGGGGAAGGGTGTATTTGTGATGTAGATACATTAACTGGGAGAAAAAGGCAGTCTTTCTGTTTTGGTTGTATTTTTCTTGTAGAACTGTGTTAATATACACACAGTAATATTTTCAGTAATTCTTGACATTTTTTTGCTGATTGTTGTGGTGCAGCAGTGTATAATCTGTCTGTTTAAAATATCTGGTTATATTACTAAATGTTTTCAGTTTGCTACGCATTACTTGTAGTGTGTCTGTGAGTGTGTGTGTGCGATGCGTGCCGTTAAATCAGACACCTTTTATTGTGCCTTAGAGTAATTGCAGCGGTGTGAACCTGCTATCCACTGCACCTACATTAATTTTTTATACTGCTTCGTAATATCTTTACTGGTAGTGGATTGTTACTGCCATGCACTAATCCCCCAACTGGCAAAATGTATTCCTTTCCAGATTTGGATTTGTGACTTGTGTGCACTAGTTAGGTGGTGTTGTACCTTTTCGTATGAATCCCTTGAGTGCGCAGCACAATCTTAATCTGTCTGTGGGTTTGCAGTACACCATTAATTCTGGGAGACTGCATTTCTTGTTACACTCTTATTTCACTTCATCAGCACTGAGGAACTCTCTGGACACAAGACAGTAGCATTTCATCAGCACTGGGGAAGTTTCTGGACACAAGACTGTAGTATTTTGGGGATGCACATTAATTCTGGCGACTCTGTGTGTGACCACTGCATGCATGACTGAGTGCACCATTAATTCTGGGAGAATTTGCATTTCTTGTTATGCTCTCATTTCACTTCGTCAGCACTGGGGAGTTTTCTGGACACAAGACAGTAGCACTTTGGGGATGCACATTAATTCTGGTAACTATGTGGGTGGGGTGCTGGCAATATTGTTGTCACTCCACCTTACTTCGCATTTAAAGCAGAATGACAATATGAAGTAATAATAACAAGGAAAAGTGAGCCTTTAATATGGGGCACTTCGCATGGCGAAAGTGCAACTGATACCACTTCATGTTCACTTTGCAGTCGGATATTAAATTTGCTGTATCTCTACCCAGGACTGATCCCTGAGGTACCCCACTTGTGACTTGTATCTCTTCTGACTGTATACCATTTACCACCACTCTGTTTTTTGCTTGTCAACCAGTTTGCCACCAAATTGATCAACTTCTGACTCACCCCGAGTCTACCCAGCTTATTAATCAATCTTCTATGTGGAACAGTATCGAAAGCTTTGCTGAAGCCAAGGTAGGCAACATCAGCTGCTCCCCCTTGGTCCACCACTCTGGTTACCCATTCAAAGAAATCTATGAAATTAGTTTGACAGGACCTTCCTTTTGTAAACCCATGCTGTCTTAGATCCTGTGCTCCTATGGATTCCAGTTGTTGCACTATCCTTTCTATAAGGAGTGCCTCCAAAATCTTGCCCATTACTGAGGTAAGACTGACTGGTCTGTAGTTTCCTGCCTCCTCCCTGCTACCACTCTTGTGGGGCGGGATCACATGAGCCCTTCTCCAGTCTTCTGGGACCTCTCCTGTGCTCAGAGACTCGATAAACAGTTCTGATAATGGCTCTACTAGTTCCACCCTAAGCTTCTTTGGTACCCTGGGATGTATGCCATCAGGTCCCCTAGCCTTGTCCACCATGAACTTATTGAGCTCCTGTAGGACCCTTTCTTTTGTGAAGGGACTAGTGTACACCTCCCTCCCTCCCCCCAGTGTCCATGGTGCTGAGCTGTGGGCCTTGCCCTACCTTCTTTTCAGTAAACACTGAGCTAAAGTATCTATTTATGATAGATGCTTTTACATGGTCCTCCTACTCACATACCCCCTTATCCCCTTTGATCTTAGCAATACTCCCTCTGGACTTCTCCAATCACTTATGTATCTATAGAAAGTCTTATCTCCTTCTTTTACTGTTTGTGCTAGCATTTCCTCAGTTTTGGCCTTTGCCTGCCTTACTGCCTTCCCTGCTTCCCTTAGGGAAGTTTGGTATGTCTTCCTATCTTCATCTCACTGCGTTCCCTTATATTATCTGAAGGCCAGCCTTTTGGCTCTGACCTTTTCTGCTACTGTTTTTGATAACCAAAGTGGTTTCCTTCTTCTTTTGCACTTGCGTTTCTCTCTAACACAATTGGATGTTGCTTCAAGTATTGCATCCTTAATGCTTGCCCACTTTGCCTGTACTCCCTCACCTGTATTTCTTTTTGCCAGGGCTAGCTTAACTCTGTTGGCCATCTTATTGAAGTCAGCTCCTCTGAAGTCCCATATTTTTGCCTTGGATTGGGATGATTTAGTTATAGCGGCCAAATTGAAGCATACCATGTGATGGTCACTGCCCCCCAGGTGACCTTCTACCTGGAGATCTGTGATCCCTTCCCTGTTAGTCAGCACTAGAACTAGAATAGCCCTGTCTCTTGTGGGTTGTTGTACCTGCTGTTTGAGGCCCTCCCCACGCAAGAAATCTACCATGTGTCTAGTTTTGGCAGATGTTCCTGCTGGTATTGACCAATCTGTATCTGGCATGTTGAAGTCTCCCATTATCAGAATCTCCCCTTTAGCTGTCATGTTTTGTATATCTTCTAACAGTAATGTGTCTATGTCCTCCCCTGGTCTGGAGGCCTGTACACAACCCCAGTTTGTATGACTGTCCTATTTCCTGTTTCCAGGGTGATCCTCAGTTCTTCTGGCCCCTTATGTGTATTCTGAATTTCTGTAGCTTTGATATTTTCATTGATATAAAGGGCCACTCCACCCACCTCTTTTTGCACCTCGGTCTCTTCTGAACAGTACACAGCCAGTTACTGAAGCCTCTCAAGTGTGGTTACTGGTAAACCATGTCTTGCTAATGGCTACTATGTCCAGTTTATCCTCTGTCATTAATGCCTACAGGTCTGGTATTTTGTTTCCCAGACTGCAAGTATTTGTGTACATGATTTTCCATTGGCCAGATTTTGGTGTGTTAGTTGTTGGGTGAGGTCTGGCATTACCCCTGTGCATTGTATGGGGAGCTGAACCTTTTTCCTTACCTGATGATGCAAATGAACTACAAACATGCTGAACTCCTGTTTGACCACTAGCAGAGGAGGAAGGGGTGTTCTTCCTATTCGAAGGATGGGGTGCTGCACCCCTCTCCCCATTTGCTAGTTTAAATATTCTGCAAAGATGTCAAACTTCTGCCCCAATGCTCTGACTCCCTCCTTAGCCAGATGCAGTCCATCAAATTTAAAGAAATTTTGCTCCCAAAACTGTTGCCAGCTCCCTACAAATTTGTGTCCTTTTTCCTGGCACCAGCCCTTGAGCCACATGTTTAGCTTCCCTATCTCCCCCTTCCCTATCTTTCCCCTTCTCAGAACTAAGGGTGGAATTAGTGACACCACTGACTACCCTGTTTAATAAATCATGGGAGGATGGAGTGGTACCCAAGGACTGGAGGAGGGCAGATGTGATTCCCCTTCACAAAAGTGGGAGCAAGGCAGAAGCAGGAAACTACAGACCTGTTAGTTTAACCTCAGTGGTAGGGAAAAAAGATGGAATCACTTGTGAAGGAAAGAATTGTCGAATATCTAGAGGCCAGAGGGGCACAGGACCCAAGGCAACATGGATTCTCAGCGGGAAGGTCATGCCAGACAAATCTGATAGATTTCTTTGACTGGGTGACCAAAGTAGTAGATCAGGGAGGGGCTGTGGACATGGCCTACCTAGACTTTAGCAAGGCATTTGACACAGTCCCACACAAAAGATTAATATGCAAGTTAGCTAGCCTGGGAGTGGGTCCCAAGATGACAGCCTGGGTAAAAAATTGACTGGAGAATAGGACACAGAGAGTAATAGTAAATGGAGTCCACTCTGAAGAAAGGGGGGTTACTAGTGGGGTACCACAGGGTTCAGTATTAGGACCGGTCCACTTCAATGTTTTTATAAGAGACATTGCAGAGGGACTGGAAGGAAAAGTATGTCTCTTTGCAAATGACACAAAGATCTGTAACAGAGTTGATGCACAAGGTGGGGTGGAAAGGATGAAAAGGGACTTGGCAAGGTTAGAGGAATGGTTAAATGCATGGCAGCTTAGATTCAATGCTAAGAAGTGCAAGGTAATGCACCTGGGAAACAAAAACCTAGGGGAAGAGTACACAATGGGGGGTGAGATACTAACAACAACAAAAATGGAAAGGGACCTGTGGGTAGTCATATCAGATGACCTAAAGGTGGGCAAGCAATGTGAGAGGGCAGCAAGAAGGGCTGGGGGGATACTGGGATGCATAGGGAGAGGCATCACCAGTAGAAAACAGGAAGTTATTATCCCTCAGTACAGACAGCTGGTCAGACCCCATCTGGAGTACTGTGTGCAGTTCTGAAGACCCAGTCTTCGCAAAGACATAGACAGGATGGAAGCTGTCCAGAGGAGGGCAACTAAAATGCTGCAGGGTCTGCACCAGAAGACATATGAAGAGAGACTTAAGGAGCTTAATATGTATAGCCTTGAGGAAAGTAGGAGAGGGGGACATGATAGAAACTTTCAAGTACCTCAAGGAATCAACAAAGTCCAAGATGGTAGCATCTTTCAAAAAGAGGTGTGCAAGAACAAGGGGCACAATTTGAAGATAGAGGGGTGGCTCAGAGGTAATTCAAGGAAGTATTTTTCACAGAAAGGGTTGTGGATGCATGGAACTGCTTTCCGGAGGAGGTCATGGAGTCAAAAACAGTGGTGGAATTCAAGCATGCATGGGACAGTCATAAGGCAATTCTAGGGGGTAGAAAGAAGTAGGCTGCTGGTTAACTAGGATCTGCTGCTTATCCAGTAGGCAGGGAAATGGGCAGACTGGGTGGGCCAAGCGGTCCTCATCTGCCATCAAATTCTATGTTTCTATGTTTCTCTGACCATCCGTCTATCTGACCCCCTCTCCCAGACTGACAGGATCTCAGAGAAGGAGATGCTGGATGAAATGAATGATAGTTTGTCACCCAGCCTGGTCAGGTGTTTCTTGGTCTCCACAACTGACCGGCTGACAAGATCGTTAGCCCCTATGCATACCAGGATGTCAATGTTTTCTCCTGCTTCCTGAGCAATTTTAGCAATGCGGTCAGTGTCTCTCCATGCTGATGTACATGGGAGACATATGACCATTACCCCTGGTTGGAGATAGGTATCAACTCCCTGAATCATGGAGTCTCCTATGATTATACATTTTTTTGATTTCCTTTTTGCTTTTTTTGTTTTGGTTCCTGTTTTGGGTGAGTTTTGTTGTGCTAGCTCCAGTGTTGCAGTGGCTCTGCACTGTCCTCTGCCCCTTTGATTTTGGAGATAGAGGCAGATACTTGTTTGTAGTTTTTACATGGTTTGCGGAGGTAATATGTTGGTAAGCACAGAGTGATGGGGCACCTGATTTGCCCCTCCTAACCACCTGCCAACCTCCCAGACCAACTACACTCTGTCGTCGAGGTGCTTCTGTGGAAGTTGGGGAAATGGCGGGTGGTTCTTATAATATATTTCCTCTTGAATATGCAATTTGAGATGCACAATCTTTACCCATGCTGCCTGAAGCTGAGCCCTCAGATCTCCAGTGGCCCAGCATGTAGGACAGTGTCCTAAATCCTGTAAAACTGCCAGTCTGAAAAGTGTTCTGCAGTACCTGCAGTTAATGATATCCATTCCAGATAAGTTGCTGGGTTTTTAACCTGGTCAGAATAATTAGAAGGAAGAAAATGAAAGCAAAAGTTTGATTTCCTGAGCTGCAACATTTAACACTGGAGCTGGGGGTCATGTTCCACCAGTTTATTGTACTGTTTCTTTATCCATGAGTACTTGTTCTAGCTCTTTTACCTCTTCCAAGTGTTTCTTTTCAAGGCAGGAAGCATAAGTAGTTATTCAATCCCTTGGGTAGACCTTGACGGAGTCCCATAATATGGCCATGAAAACCCTTAGAGGTATGTCATTAATGTCCAAGAATGAAACAATTTCCATCTTTAGCCACTGCCTAAAGTCATATTGTGAAAACAGGTAGGTATCCATTTGCCACCTTGTGTGTGTGGGCGGGGGGACTTGTGCTGGAGGATGAATCCCCAGCCCCAGAGAAACACAGAAATGGTCAGAAATAATAATGGGACAAATGGACACACGCTGTACTGCCTGCATTTGTGTTTTCAGGAGCAGAAAAAAGTCAGTTCTGATGCTAGTTTGGTGTGGGTTGGAGTAAAAAATGAAATCTTGGCCCATAGGATTCAGATTTTCCCATGGATCCACGAGATGAAACCCCTCAGTTAAGGCATGAAGAGATCTCCTGGCCTTCATAGGAAGGGTACTATGGCAGTGGAGTTTATCAAGCAGTGGGTGCCAGCTTTAATTGAAGTTACACCTCATGGCCAAGTTATCTCACTACTACAACAGGTCTGAGATCTCCTGTGCAAGCTCAGGGAAGGAGCTGTCTGAGTCCTCACTGGCCCATAGATACTGCACATGAGAGCAGTTTGGGAGTTGAGCAGAAGACAGGCTAAAGCCCATCTGCCATCCTTAGAGCAAGCCAAGTCTAGGATATTAGCTTGGATTCTTAAAGGTTTCTTGTACTGCAAAACCAGATATTTTCATGCAAATTTTAGCACAAACACAAATGCAAAAATAATCGTGCAAATTTACTTTAGTGCTAAGTTATTAGTGCCCCATTCACTATACTGGAAAGCATGCTAATCAGCACACATTTATTTTAGAGCTATTTAGTTCTTCAGTGAAACTAGAGAACACTATTTGACAGTGAAAATTTCAAGTTCTACAGTATTTCTCCTGTTGCAATGTAATTTTGTTGTTAGAACTTTTTATATGAAAAATGCATAGTAGTAAATAGCATAGCATATTTATATATAGCATATTTATATTTCTATAGCAAATGCAATGCAAACTCGACAGTAAAGTCAGCGCCAATGCAACAGACTTCCCATTATGAGGGGCTGCGCTCCTGAACCCACCACCATTAATATAATCAGCTCATGGGGAGGTCAACATGAGGAAGTGGGGAAAAACAGGTGGAGGGCAAAAAATAAAAAAATGCACAATGCAATCTGCAAAAGTCTGGGACCAGGATTCAAGCCGTGGTCCACAGACACATAGCTGCCCTACACTGCTGCGACTTATCCCTCTGAGCCATGACAGCTTCTCAGTAAACCAGCTCCCTAACAGAGGTCTGGACCTCTGTGTCATTCCTCCCGACCAGCCATGTGTGACGGGGTACAAAACCACATGCAGCATTTGTGTCTTGTGGGGTTTTGTGTTGGGTCACACTAGTGTACCATAGTGTATGCGGTGCATGGTTTTGACTTTGCTGTTAAGCATACAGCAAATTGACCTGGAATGTGACTGCACCCAGTTATGCCAATTTGTTCATGGGACACTGGGAGAAGCAGCATCTTTACAGCACCGACACAAATCCATATTTTGAATATCTGGATTTGTGGTGGTGATTAATTTATGATGCATTCATTATATGGAAGGGAACAGAGCAAACATTTTATGAATTTGTTAAGTGGTTAGAAACTACTTCAGAATGTTTGAGATTTCAGTGTAACATCAGGAAAAATAGCATTGAATTCCTGGACTTAAACATTTACAAAACAGAAGCGGGTGGAGTATGCACTACTGTACTTCAAAAACAAATGGACCACGATAGTCTGCAACAGGCTGATAGTTGACATCTGGGGTATATAATAAATAACATCTCTAAGGGGCAGCTTATCAGAACCTTGAGAAACTGCACAGAAATAGCGGAGTGCGAAAAAAAAAATCTTGAGCAAGTAAATCACTTAAAAAAACAGAGGGTATAGTAATAGGTGCATTACTGAAGCATTAAGAGAAGTGGATGGTATGGAAAGAATGAACACATTAACACCCAAACAACCAATAGAGAAATCTGGCCCAGTATGTCTATTTATCACTACATGCTCCACCTGAGCATCTGCTGCCTCTAACATTATATGCAGTAATTGGGATATATTAAATTTAGAACCAAAACTTAAGAATGTAGTGGCAAGAGGTCCAAAAATAGTATATAGATGCCTTAAAACTATTAAAGAAATGGTCTCCCCCAGTATGTTACCTACAGACAAACATAATACATGCACTTGGTTACCTCCACTTCCCCCAGGATGTCATCATTGTGGAAAATGTATGTACTGCCAAGAAGTAGTGCATAAAAAAGCTTTTTATAAATCCCAGTAGTGGTTGTTTGCTAAAAATAAATCAGTTTGTCACTTGCGGTGATGAAGGGGTTGTATATTTGCTGCTGTGTAGCTACGGCAGTTATTATGTAGGTAGGACCACTAGAATGTTTAGAACAATGGTGGGAGAGCACATATGTGCCATACAAAGACAAGATCGATTGTATGCCATAGCCAAACATGTTGGAAGTAGACCAGGAATAGAACATAAAGTATAATTCACTGGCATTGAGAAAGTGGATTGTGGTATCGGAGGGAGGGGGGGTGACATAGAGAAACACATTGGTCAGAAAGAGAGAGTTATTGGATTTATACTTTAAATGTAAGGGGCCAGAAATTCAAAGCTTTGAGCTGGGTGAAAACCTGTTGCACTGGAATAGCACCAAAATTACACCTGGCTGCAATATTTAAAAGTCCAATTAGTGCAGATGCTGTGTGATAGCACTGACACTAAAAGTTAATGTATGCAGGGGAGGGAGGGAGTGAGGGGAGGGGCCATGAATGCCAGCACACCAACATAGTCAAAAGAATAGTGCTGTGCTACAGGTTGTTGCACCTCCTGTAGCACACAGCACAATAATGCCAGGAAAAAGCATGTGGTACTGTGGTGCAAGCTAGGGGAGGTGGATCTCCTGTGCCCCACAGAGAATACCATGGGCCCCCCATCATGGTCCCCATCACCCTTTGCAAACAAGCACATTACTGTACCTGGTAGTCTAGTGCCCCCCCCATCATTCATGATCCCAGTCACCCATTGCAAACAAGCACATTACTATCCCTGGTAGTCTAGTGCCCCCCTACCCCACCACCTGGCAGAGCTGACCACCCATTCCCCCATCCTGGAATGGAGCCCGCGGCTGGCTCAGCCCACTGTTCTCCTCCATGGCCAGCCACAGACTGAGTTATGGATGAATGCGTACTGTCTACTTATGCACTCATTCATAACTCAATCAGCAACTAGCCATGGAGGTGAGTGGTGAACTGAGATGGCCACTGGCTCCATTCTGGGATGGGAGGGAGTGGGGTGTTCAGCACTGCCGGGTGGTGGGGTGGGAGCCACTAGACTACCAGGGAAAATACTGTAGGACTGTTACTGTGTATTGCAGTCTTGAATGTCACTATATTTGCAGTTTGGACTCATCTAGCGATATTACATTTGCAGTAAACGTTGTATGCAACTAAGTGGAAAACCACTCAGTCCATGGTATTGTTTCTAAACTTAGTTCACCACAACAGTACTGGTGCAAAGTACTGTGCTGTGAATACCCTGCTACCAGAAACATAACACTTTAGTTGACAACAAGGAATAAAACCTTTATGTACTCCCCAATAATCATTGAAACTCTTATTTAATATAAGGCCCCACCCCCCCCCGCATAATGGGTTTGCTGTTTAAACGTGCTGGTTACCAGATCGCATATGTTCTATGTTACATCACATTAAACAGTCTGGAGTATTTCAAAAGAGCATTTACACACTCACATTCATGTTGAGGCATTCCCTGTGAGTGTCCAGAATCCCTGACAGAATCTGGTTTTACAACTTTCTGATCTGCTGCATAACTGACATCTAGAGTGATCTTGGGACCAAACTACTTCTGCAGGGCATTCCCAAACACTGCATTCTTTGTATCTCCAGAGTGCCTTATACTCTAGGCAGTAATGCTGGCTGTTTTATTTCAAATACTGATGGAGTAATGTATAGTGCTGAATTCAGTCAAGCACTAATGTTTGATGGCTGAGTTCGGTCAGGCAGTCAGTGTTGGCCATCAGGCACAAAGTTTGACTGATGCATTTGGATGTCTAAGTTGAGACTGCGACACACACAAAATACTAATATAAACAGTTCTACATTACTGTTCTATATGAACAGCGGGTGTCGGGGATCATGATGGGGAGGTGGGGAGCCACTTGACTACCAGGGTAACTAATGTCCTGTGGACAATGGGTGTCGGGGAGCATGATGGGGGGCTGCTAGATTACCAGGGATCCAACTTCTCAACCCTTTGTCATGGACATGAGGGATGTGGACTCTCACCATAATGGTCAATATGGGACACTGACTCCCATAATGAGGTACACATTCTCAAACATGGAGATACAGGGTCAGAACATTGTGTAGTCCCATTACCTTTACTTATACAATGTTTCTTTGTGATGTAGCGTCTTAACATGTTTTTACTCTCTGCTTTAATGCCTGACTTTACAGCATATTTTCTGTGTGTGTGGCATGTTTTCCATGAAGGACAGGGCAAGTCTGAGGGGTAACATGAGGAATGTCCCTCAGAATGAGGGACACTTGTGATGTATGCCAGGGACTGGGACTGGGGTCTCAGTACTGGTTTTGGGGACCATGTGGGGGGCACTACACTTCTAGGGCAAATGTGGACCTACCAAACAGTGCTATGTGTATTTATACTGCTATGTATGTATGTATGTATGTATGTATGTATGTATGTATATGTGTCTACATATATATATATTTATAAAATGGGTAGGAAAAAATATGTCTGCACATTGGTTGCAACCCATCACATGACCATGCGTATATCAGAGTGTGACTGCACTGCACTTTCACTTCCTCCAAAACAATTTTGCCATTTTGTAATCTAGATAAAGCACTCTAGGTTGTGTGGTTGCACTCTGATATATGCACGCCTTGGGTGGTTGACGCACTCGACCTGCAGCCTCGAGCGTAACAACACACACCAAGGCGTGCATATATCACAGCATGACCGCACACCTTAGAGTGGGTTATCTATTACACACACACACACACATATATATGTATACACACACACACACACACACACACACACAGATAAGCTCCCCAGAATGAAGTGCAGTGCTGCAGAACTCTGCAGTAGAGTTACTGCAGTAAACAATGCAGTTTCAATGGGAGTTAATCCCTTTTGTCATGCAGTAAACCTGTGACACTGCACTTCATCCTGGAGGCTCATCTATATATATATGTATATATATATATATATATATATATATATTATACTGGTGCGGTCGCGCCCCTATAGTTAGAGTTGAGTAGGTACTATAATGTTAAACCCCAATTTTTGTGCGTTAATAACTTTGTAACCGTTTAACAGATTTGCACAAAATTTGTAATGTGTGGTCTTGTGTGGTAGATCTCTTGATTTGCCAAGTTCTGTTTTGGTCGGATTTATGATTGTTGAGCAGCGAAGTGCTGAAAAATGCATTTTCGCCACTTTTGACATTTTTTTTGCCCACGGCGCAGCGACCACGCTGTTTGATGTTTTGGTTTGAAATTTGGAACATAGAAAGAGCTTGGGACAAAGAACAATCCAGCATTGGTTTGGTTAAAAATGTATTAATCCCTTCCAAAATTATTTAATTTTTGGTCAAGGATTTTGTCAGCTCATGAATGAGGATTTAAAAAAAATCCTCATCCATCAGAAAAATTCCTTGTCCGTGAGCTGCCATCTTGTTTTTATTTTTCCCCCAAACAAAATTACATAGCTTCATCCACGAGTGACTTCTTGTTATAATAAGGCATGGGTTTTGTTCAGGGTGACACCCTCTACAGACTTATATCTTTGGGTTTCTTTGCTTTACTCAAAAAACAGCTTCAAATTTAAAAATTATTTGTCCGCGACTAGCTTCCGATCCTCTTTCGCAAGGTGACAAAATCCTAGTCCGCTGGATGATCCTCTTTCATGAGGCTGAAAAATCCTTGACAGTCACTTTGTGACTAGATGGCCATTCTTGTGGACAAGGATTGATTTGACAGTCAAGGATTTTCCTACTTCGTGAAAGAGGATCGGCTGGCGGACTGGGATTTTGTCAGTTCGTGAAAGGGAATTGGTTTTAATCCTTTTTCTTGAGTTGACAACATCACAGTCTGTGAGCTGTCAGAATCCAAGTCCACCACCCAGTCCTCTTTCGTGAGGTAGTAAAATCCTTGACCTTCACTTAGGGACCAGATGGCCCTTCTCACAGACAAGGATTGACTGACGGTCTCTTTCGTGAGATAGCAAAATCCTTGACCATCACTTAGGGACCAGAAGACCAAAATCTGATGATCAAGGATTTCTCAGACAGTGATTTTGACAGCTTGTGAACATGGATTGATCTGATGGTCAAGGATTTTGCTACCTCACGAACTAGGAATTTTTTAACTTTTAAAAACTTTCCCACTGCATTGTAAATTAACGGTTTGGTCTTTTGACTTGCAATTTTCAGGATATTAAGCTCTAGGGATGTGAATTATGCTATTTAGGTGTTGGAAAGTTAAGTGGTTCCATAGATATACCATCACAAAGTTGAGATTTTTCTCATAGGATAAAATTGTGATGCTCTTTGCACTTTGCGGCACCCGTATCTCAAAAACAAAGTGAGATACAGACTTTTTGCTACTTGACTGGAAACCATAGATTACACCTGCAGTGGAATCTTTTTCATAGGTTGAATGGTTACTGAGATATTGGCAAGTTAGTGTCACAAGGCTTCCAAGGGTGCCTGTTCAGTGCTTTTTTGGTGCCCATATCTCATAAATGATGTGAAATACGGATTTGATCAATTACGTCACATGGATGTCTCACTGTCATGATTACAGTGACACTTGAATTTTGTTTCTAGCTCCTACAGTTCGCGAGAAATTGGCAAATTAGTGTTATAGGGGTTCCTTGCCCTACAGGGCTGCTTTATGGCTCTGTGGCTATGTGTAAGAGGGAGCACAGGGCCCAGAGGGCCTCCACAGACGCATATCATTATGTTGAAATGGGCAGCTTGGTGGTCCCACCAACACATGCTATTTACTAGTTATGTTACAGTTTTCCAAAAAGTAAAGAAGCTCATTGCAAAAAACTTTATTTAATGCATCAGTTAGGATTAAAGCAACAAAAGTGGGGAAATGAGATGTTAGGGTTGAGCCCCTAAACCCCCACCACCCAACCCCCATCCTCCACAGACTGACAGACACCGGGGTGTGCCACGGGGTTGTGAGGTCTAATTCTTACCCCATTCTCCTTAACTGTAGCATGTCAGCCTGTTTATGCATGGAATGGGGTGAGAGTTGGGCCTCGCGATCTCATGGTACACCCCGGCATCTGTCAGTCTGTGGAGGATGGAGTGGTGGGGTCGTGAGGGGGTTAGGGGTTCAACCCTAACATTTCATTTCCCCACTTTTGTCACTTTAACCCTAAGTGATGCATTAAACAAATGTTTTTGCAATGAATATATATATATATATTATAGTGGCATGGTAGTGCCACTATAGTTAGGGTTGAGGAGCCATTTCTATGTTAAACCCCAAAGCTTTGCACCTTAATAACTTTGCAACTGTTTCACGGATTTGGCTGAAATTTGGAATACACGATCAAGAACCACAGCCCTTGGGATCTGCCAAGTTTAATACTGGTTGGATATACGACTGCGGAGTTATTAAGCATGATCTGTGCACGCGTTTACGCTTTTTCTGGAAATCTACAGTCACACCTACAGGTCGTACGGTTTACGCGACTGGCCCAAAATCTTCAGGGGATGTGCAGCCAGGGTCCCCGATGTGCCTTTCGAAGATTTTGTGAAAAAATATTAAACGGTTCAAAAGTTATTCAAAAAACAGTTTCCCATTGTAAGTCAATGGGAAAAGTTAACAAAAAGTTCAACACTTTCGTAAATGCATTTTACTTCAAATGGGCCTGCTACTTTCGAAATCGGCCATTTTGTTTTCAGTTGGTGATCATAAAAATGGTTGGCATTTAAATGTGGGACCCTCTAGCAACCTAATTCTTTTGTATTCACCTAGTGGACCCTGAGGATGCTTGCCATGTTTTCAAATTTCTGGAAAAAGTACTTTCTGCAAATTACTTTTGTGCTCTGAAAGTGTCATTTTTATGAAACCTTTGCATGAAATTGACAGTAATTTTCCATCTGTGGGGAAAGTAACAGCGATTCTTTGGCACTGCGCTGCAAAAGAACGTTGGGAGTTTTGGCAGAAATTTGGAGGAGCAGGCCGACATCTCACAGATGTGCCTTTCAGTGCTGAAAGAGTTGGGGGAGACAACCCAGCGCACCTGATGCCAGTTAGGGGGTGGGCTGGGGTCCAAGGGGTTTCAACCCTAACAACAAATTTCCTCACTTTTGTCGCCATGGAACAACCCTAACTGATGCATTAAACAGAGGTTTTTTTTACCTCTAATATGTACAGTATATAGATACATGTACACTGTTAAACAGTAATATGCAGTGTCCCTCGGTACAGGGGACATCCCTCTGTGTACCCCTCACTATGGCCCTGACCTGCATTCATCCCTCCTGGGAGCAGGGGTGCACACACAGAGACTGTACTGCACATCCAGACATTCAAGCAGGGGGTTATATTATTATATGTTGCTACATAACTGTTACCCTGTGTACATACGAGGGTAATGGTTTCCATTGTGTCCTGTGTTTGTGTCTACATCTTTGTGGTTGTGCCTCTCATTAGAGGGATCAGTGTCCCTCTTTGTTCCACATTCAGAGTTTCTGTGTCCCAAATTTCAGAGCTGACTAGGTGGGAGGTATGCACTGCATATGCCTGTAGACACCCATGGCCTGCAGCTAACACATGTTTTTCAAGTCTGGCATGCAGGTGGAGCTGTGTGCACACCATGGCCTGTGGCTTCCAGGCTGCACTTCCAGTATGACCTACAGGAGGAGCTGTGGCACCTTCGAGCCTGCAGTTCTTGATCTGTAGTTCCAGTCTGACCTACAGGGGGAGCTGTGTGCACCATAGAATAGCACTGGACAATCTTCATGCTATTTTTTGCTAAGCAGACCTTAATGAGATGCTAATGTGCTGTTTGCACACGGATTGCCTAAGTAGGCTCATTTGCATAGGAGCTTTGAAGGGAGCAAACTTTTGCTCTAGGCTAATGTGTTAGCCTAGGGCACAGTATTAGCGCTGGGCTAATGCGTTTGCTCCAGGCTAACCTGCCACTTATGCAGCACAATTCTTCTGAGTGTGGCCTGCATTGACTGTTGCTGTTGTTGTGCAACACTTCATTACTGTCACTCACATTGGCCTTCTACTGCAGCTCTGCCTTCCTCCACCTCTGTGTTCATTGAGATGCTGTTGCTTTTTTGCCTTCCCTGGTGCTATATTCAATGCTGTCTTACTGTATTTCCCTGGCTTTTTTTGCACTGCACTCCAGACCCTGTTTGCACTGCTTCTTTTGCACTTTATATTCAGCAGGATTGGCTCCTGGGCTATTCCTTTGAATGTAGCGTGCTAATGGTCATTGGCTAATTTAGTGCACCATGCAGTGCTAAATTTGTCCCGGGGCTAAGTTTTGAATATCTGGACCAAGATGTGCTGATGGCCTTAATGGCAACATTGATCTGATTCCTTTCCTGAAAAGGTTCTGAATAAAAACTCTATGATAAATATTTAAGTGTGCTGTATAGGTTCTTATACTGTATTTTGCTTTGATGCAATGATGTAAACATATAAATACAAAATATATTTACTTTTTTATATATATAATAGGATAATTTAATACCTCCTTTTAGAATAAGTGACTTTCAAGGTGAGTACCTGGATTCCCCCACCCCTTAGTGTTTTTCCCTGTCCTGTCCTTTCTCTTCCTCCCCTTGTCCCTTTTTCCTCTCTCACTGGTGCTTTTGAAATTATCACTTGAAATATGAAGTGTAAGCACAATAGAACAGTGAGTGGGGAACCAAGAGATAGCATAAATTGCTTTAATCTATGTTTGCACTATTGTTCTTGTACACTAGTATATACTGTACTGAGAATGTCTTTAATTATTGTGTTGCAATAGTACTGATTATTAGTATTTAATTTAAAGGAACACTGTCAACCTTTTTTGCGTCATAGGATTTTAAGGTAAAACCCCACATTTTATGATTGCTTACCTTCTCTAAAATTCATTGATGTTGCTGGTTGTTTATTTGCATCCTTGCTTTTTAGAACTGAAATACATGAGCGGTTTAGAGAACATTGGGAGTGGTGGACCAGATACATTACACCAGAGAGAGATCAGAGTAGCCAGGAGCGAGGGACTCTTGCACCTCTACACAAAGGTGGGTTACATATAAAGAGCAAACCATAACAGACACAAGTATTTAAAAACATTAACATTCCTTTAAATAAAAAGGTTGTCAAGGAAAGTAGACACACAGTTGCAAAGATGTATATAGTTATAACTTTTATTGTAGAAAGTTATAAGGTCAATGTGAAAGTGAATATTGGTCACAGATGGGTATGAGGTGATGGAAATCAAACCAAATGATTCTTCTTCAGTCCTCAGTGGTCTCGTGGTGGATATCTTTGTCTACCAGGATATCATACTGCATACTTTTAACTAGAGGTAAACATTCTCGATCTTAATTAAAGAAATATCCCTCAAGTATCCAAATCTAGCATGGTGGAGCCATGAAATACCAGAGGAGACAGAGGCAGAGGACCAGAGGCGGTGATCCCCTATGGAGGTTTGTAACCAGGGCTCAGTACATTTGCAGGTGGACTTTTGGATGGTGAGGTATTCCTTGCTTCATGTGCATCAATATACCTTGCAGAGAACAACTCCAGGTAAGAAACCTGACAAGGGGAACAAGTTGGGTAGGCAATAATTACATTAAAGGAAGAAATAAATGCCATATAAAACCATAGAAATGAATGTTTAACTAAAATGCTATGTGTAACATACATAACCTTGTAATGTGGAAGAATCTGTGTCTTTTTAATTTTAAAGGATACCTAAACAACATTTTGACATCAAACTATTCAAAAATCTGACTAAAGGAAAGGCTACTGTATTCATTAATGCTAAAACTACATTTACATAATTTACCTAAATGTGGTTCCAGAGCATTTGAAAATTGTAAAATCAGCCTTCCAATTTCAAAAAAACTGTCTTATCTGCTTCCTAAAATGGCCGCCAAATCTGTTATGTGATGACATCATTGGAGCCAAAGTCAGAGAGATATATGGCTCTCTATAGTGCTAATTCTTATTTCTCTTTGTATAGAATTGTTTCACCAAAATGGTCAAAACCATGTGCATTATTTTATATAATACACATGTTAGGCTATGGTTCTGTTCATTTTGTTTACTTTAACATGCTGAAAATGTGTTTTAATCCAACCGACTTTCTCTGTGGCAAACCACAGTGCAGTACAAATTTTGAATAACCTGGTGGTCTAGTGGTTATGGTGGATCCAGGATGTTACAATGTGGGTGCTGGGGTGGTGTGCATGCTTAATATGCACTTTTTAACATTTTTATTAAACCTTTATATTTTCTGCTATTATTCTTTTCTAGTACGTTTTTGACAAAACCTACAAATGTAATCTGTAGTTTGGATGTAAACATTTGCACAATCAATAAATTAGACTTCTTCAACAAAGTGAAATACAGCAGCAGCAAGCAAGTACATTACTATGGGGGGGGGGTTGAAGCCACACCCTTCACCACTCCCTAGAGCCACCACTTTTTTGTAGCAAAGTTTTTGTGCAGTCCAATGTTAGAGTTCATACTTTCTTGAAACTCAAATATATGCTTGTCTCGTCTTCTTTTTCCATGGGAAATAATAATAATAATAATAAGAATCAACATTTATATAGTGGCTTTCATACACATTGTATCCCAAAGTGCTTTACAAGCAATACTAGACTGGTAGTGAAGTGACTGAACTTGTAGTGGCAGCCATTTCATACATTAATATCCACACACAGCCTTGGAAAATTGCATGAACTGTTTTTTTAGGAAGGAGAATGTTGGCCAGGACAATGGGGTCAGGTAGTGATCAAGGTGCTGGCAGCTCATTCAAGATTTGGAAGGGTGGTAGCCAGTCAACTTGCATTGTGGAGTAGAGCACAGAAAAGTACTGGAGAAGAATTGCTGGGAACTGTCTTGCAGGGTTCTGCAGATCACAGGTAAAGGAGTAGACTGACACTGGAAGTCAGGTGGATTCACTCAATGTATTAGTATTCCTCTCCTGCTAATAACATTGTTATCCATTGTAAGTGCAGCCCTTATGAGGGTATGAGCAGCAGTTTTTCTGGTGGGTCATGATGCTTATTGCTTGCCCCTCCAGGAAGACCGAGTTGTTGGTTAATGAGGTGGGAAAAAAACACAACAGGGAACTGTACATACTACCTTCACTGTGCAGAACGGTGGTGATCCACTCTGTTTACTGTGGGAGCAGAAGTCAAACATTGAGAATGTGGACTGGAGAGTGCTTTGGGAGGCATTTTTAACTGTGCCAGCTGATAATGCATATCAGTATAGGTGTGCAAAACTCTGAAGTACAATATTACAATCTGAGGTGTAATAAGACTCTTCATGAGACTGTCAGCTCATATGCAGCCCCAGGCAGTACTATGGACAGGGTATGGATGGTGAGGCATGCAACATAAGGCAGGCTAGGTGCACGGGGTTCACATGGAAAAAGAAAGCCTTATTTGTGGATTAACAAGAGAGCATGAACTTTGGAACCCTCTGGAACCGAACAAGACAGGTATTTTGCTGTGTGACCCTGAGCAAGTCATTAAACTTCCTTGTGCTCCCAGGCCACACCTGTAAACAAGCTTTCAGCTTAGTGCATCTCTCCTGGTTAACAAAAAACTAAATTCAGTGCATCATATAACTACCAGATCATCAGGTATTTGAAGTGTTGTACTGTAATGCAGTTTGCCATAGAAAAAGTCAGCTGGATTGCAAAACATTTTCCGCAAGTTAAAGTAAACAAAATGAACAAAACCATAGCCCAACATGTGTACTGATCAAAATAATCCACAAGTTAATACATGGTGTTGATCATTCTGGTACAACAATTCAAAATAAAGAGGGAAAGAAGAACTAATTAGCATTATAGATATATATATATATATATGTGGATCTCTGTCTCTGGCTCCTATGATGTCACCATGACTCATCACTTAACAGACTTGACAGCCATCTTAGGGAGAAACCAAGGCTATTTTTTGAAAGTGAAAGGCTGATGTTTACATTTTTCAAAAGCTATGAAACTGCATGTATGTTATTTACATAAATGCAGTTTTAGCATGAATGTAAACAGCAGCCTTTACTTTTCCTCAATATAAAGCCAGATTTTAGAATTTACAGTTTTAAAAAACTGCTTGTTTAGGTACCCTTTAAACAATATCTTTTTGCAATCAAACTTTACAAACAATAAAAGGTTTAAAAAAAGAACTAAAATACATGGTAACGTATATCTATACTCAGCCTTGAGTGTTGCTTCAAATCATCTGGCTACTCTTATTGTATACTTCCTAAACATTAGAAACACCCTCAAACAGTGCAGCCACTCATGATACAATAGTCTCTTCTACTCCCACTGCATACTGAGTGGCTAGATTGTGATGGGAGTGTTCCTGAGTCCAGGACAGATGCAGTGGAAGTTGACCAAGAAATGTAAACAAACATGTTTTTGGTGTGGTAACACCAGTATGGTGTGCACTCAGGTTTTCACTTTTTAAAAGAAAATAGTGATCTGAATAATACTACCAACTACATAGACTGTGTCTATAGTATGTGAACAATCATAAAACTAGTTTTTTATACTAGGGACAATTTGAGGCCTAAGAGGGTTGACAGTGTCCCTTTAACTGTGCTTGAGCTTTGGTTTTTAATACATTGAATCCAAAGGCTCTGTTAATTAAGGTTACACAGTAACAATGATTTCACCGGTCTCATCCACACCCCTGCCCTCTCCTTTCCCCACCTCTCATTTCTCTTTTTCCCTTGTTTGTGTACACTTCCTTATGTTTCATGTAGTAACCTTGTAATAACATGTTATGTCCACCAGTGTTACTGATTGTGCTATACTGTAATTGAAACTATGTGCCTGTACTCACAGACGTGGAGCCTTTGTAAAAGAGCCCCATCTCAAAGGTACTTGTAATCCTAGATGCAAATAAACAAATAAATAAAAAACAATTATGTTTATGTGAGCACAGACTGGGTGTTGCAAATTGATTTGATTATTTAAGTAAAGGTTAGTCACTTGTCTTATCTGATGATGCTCAACAGCCGATGAGCAAAACATAATCCTTGGCAACAGCAGTCCCTGATGTCTGCAGAGATGTAACTGAGGATGCAGAGGTGTGCCTTCATGTTATGAATAAACATTTTTTAAAACCGCATGTGTGAACCATCTTTTTGTGGTGGGTGCTTGATTATTTCTGTGCTGTAGGGTGATTAACTTAACTCTCAACTCTTGCCTTAAAGTTTCCTCCTAACTTCACTCTTGTATCAGAAAGACACAAACACCCATAATGAATACAAAATAATTTCCAAATTTCTTCACCAGATTTCATCCAATGTGAAGACAAAAATAAGAAAAAAATAAGAAAACTAAATCAAGGTAGCTCAGATGGCAAATGGGGGAAAGATCCAAGAAAAAAAAAAAAAAAAAACATGTTCTACAATTCAGTCTATAAATAACTCCAAACCATGTTCAATAGCATATTGATAAGCATAAAACCTCTCTAACAAATATATATTTTAACATGTTTCATATATTACTGAACTTACTGTTGAATCATTTAACCAAATTCTTCATATACAATTACAACAGATTCAGGCACAAGAATCAAAAATCAAGGAAACAAGAAAACAGGGAAAATTAAATTTTGCCACTCTCATGTTACTATCTATTCCTGAAAAAACACACTCAATATTAAGTGCTGTCTCACTGAAGGATGCCAACCCAAAGTTTCTGGAGTTTGATTACTAATCCTCTTATTACATAATAAAGTATAATATATCTTTCATTCAATCCTATGGATTGCAATGCTTTTAGATTATAAATCTACCTGGATTGTTTTTGTAATGATAGTCAAACTTGATCCCCATGCCTGTACAATTTCTGTATATATTGAATTGCACAGAATTTAGCAAAATTTGGATTTTGGTCATGCTCCTCAAATAAATGTTTACATACTACAGTTTCCAAATTACCCATCCTAAAGTCTCTAATATGTTCCAAAAATGTTTCTTTAACTCGTCTAGCAATTCACTTTACATAACTACGTTGGCATGGGCACACCCAAACATGAACAACAAGTGTATAACATGAAATGAATTATTTTATCGTTACTCTGATGTTTAGTTCTGGGACTATGAATTCTTTTCCAGTTATTCCAAAATTACAAGAATTTTGTTTGACTATTATTAAAAAAAGAATCCAGGAAGTCCGGAAACTTTTGGTGGACATCCTTCAGTGGGACAACACTTAATATTATATGTGATTTATCAAGAATGGATAGCAATCTGAAAGTGGCAACATTTATTTCCCCTGTTTTATTGTTTCCTTGATTTCTGAGTCGTATATCTGTATTTGTTATAATTGTATAAGAAGGATCTGGTTAAATTGTTTAAAAGTAAGTTCAGTAATATATGAAACATGTTAAATATGTATTTGTTAGAGGGGTTTTATGTTTAACAATAGGTTATAGAACATAGTTTAAAGCTATTTATGGACTAAATCATAGAACATATGTTTGTGTTTGTTTTATTGGATTTTTCCTATTTGTCCTTTGAGCTATTTTGATTTAGTTTTCCTATTTTGTCTTCACATTGGATGAAATCTGGCGATGAAATTTGGTATTATTTTGTATTCGTTATGGTTGTTTGTGTCTGATTGTCGAGTGGAGTCATGATGGAACTTTAAGGCAATACTTGAGAGTTAAGTCGATCCCCCTACAGGTGGATCCTATCCAATATTTTATGAGGGGGTTGGAATATTCATTAATTAACCTTGAAATAGCTGTTCCCTCATTTGTTGAGACAAGCCACATATCCCTGATGAAGAGGCAGCCTGTCTTGAAGCACTGGGGATTTTGGCTGTATCAAACCAGTTTGTCTGTGTGAGTTAAATTCAATAATTCAATAAAATAATTTTTTTAGCCACATTACATTTGCACCAGTGATTTTTGCTGCTTTCATTTAAGTTAAGTCTCCACATGACAGCATCATGGTTTACTCATGAGCGTGTCTTTTGTATGGTTCGTTTCAAAGTTCACCCAAACTCAGGCCCTGTGGGCAGCTCAGATACTGCACACAAGCAACATGGAATATTAAACTTTGTCTCCTTAAATATTGGAAACTGTCTGTTTTAGTTTGCTCTATTTGAAGCTTGGGTAGCACAAACAACCAGATTGTCTATCACTAACAGAAACCTGGCTCACTCCCAATATTTCTGACACAGGCATAACCCTACCTGGCTTCACCAATTTCAGATAGGACAGGATGGGAAACTGAAGAGGGGGCAGCCTCATTTACTTACAATCAGATTTTATGTGCTCCAAACATGTCATAACTGGGCTAGATAGAGGCTGTGAATGCCTAGTGGATAAACTGCTACTCAGCCAGGGACATAAAACTCTCACCCTGATGACAACTTATATACCACCCAACAAACACCAGAAAGGCCTAAAGCTTTTCTCCAATTCTTCCAACAAATCAGCCAAAACTGGGAAATTATTTTACTGGTGACTTAAATATCAATGAGATGTCCAAATCTAGTGCCCAGCACAAGGATACACTAGCCAAATTTTTCCACACCCAAACTGTAATGGAAATCTCCAGGAACAACTATAAATATGGCACCAGTAGCATAATAAACTGGATCCTGGCCATGTATCCAGACAGGATCAAAGAGGTCAAGGTGCTACCTGACACCATTAGTGACCACTCTCCAGTGCAATGTTCATGATCAACTAAACTGATCAAGCCTCCTTCCAGATATGCCACCAGACAGGTTCTCCAGAAAGACAAGGTGACTGCTTTTAAATCCTAGCTGGCCAATTTAGATTGGAGCTACCTGGATGTAATCCCCAACATAGATTCTGCCCTTGACTTCCTAATGGAGGAATTCTCCTCAACCTGTGACAAGTTTACCGCCATCAAAAAGTATAAGGTGTGGGGCAGTTTAACAAGGTGGATCATCCCAGAACTCTTGGCCCTCATGAGAGGCAGGGACAACAAAAAAAGGCCCTTAGCAAAACAATCTGGGTTACCTGTGCATCTACAAAAGTACAGAGAGGCTCATAATACAGTGCGCCAACCACACATTGAAACATTTATGGTGAAATCCCCCACAGCGACAATTTTGACAGGTTTTGAAATTGTTGTTGTGGGGGACCTGAAGGAGAAATTTCACCTTTTTGCCATATGTGGACACCCCCTTCAAATTAACTCCAACATGTATTTGATAATCCTTTAGAAGGGGGGGTTCAGGGGGCATAGCCCACTGAGAGAAACACTTCAGAGTTGAACAGGTGAAATTTCAGCTGTCAACGTTGGGGATCTCGCTATGCCGAACTTCAACAATGGTGTTGTAGATTCAGCATAGGTAAAACCACAATACATGCACTAAGCTGATTAGGCTGGTGAATTCTGAATGTTGTAAGGCCAAGCTAATCATAAACTGGAACAATGGAAAAACAATTGTTTCTAAGCTTCTGGACAAGAGTAAGAAAAATCCTGTATAATGCTAATTGTTGATGGGTCTGAGAACATGGACTCAACAGAATTAGCTAAAAAATCCAAGAGTCTTCACAGGTCTAAGTGCAGTCATCCCAGTCAGCCCACCATGTGCGACTCATAAAGGAGAAGAATATGTAACACCTAGCAGTCATAACTCAGAGACTGGACACCCTAAATTCTACTTCAAGAGAATCTCCATGAACAATACTCAAAAGTACATCAAAAGAATATTGGGTAAAACCAGGGTTGGTGGTGACACAATTGATTTGAAGTTGCTGGCACTGGCCCTTGAAGAACTTGCACTCCCCATCTCCAAGATCTTCACTTTGCTCTGCTGTTATTTATTTATTTATTTATGAGTTTCACCAGGAAAACATACTGAGCAACATGCTCGATTCCAGATGCGACCTGGGGGCCAAGACCCACTTACATAAATTGATATACATTAGATAGTACAGAAAAGGCAAAGCTTATACAATGGCTATTTAGAAGTGTTTGGGAGAAAAATAGCAGGCAAGGTAGGATACAAACATACAGTGGAAGGAGTTTCTTTAGTTGAAGCAGGAGTAGCTGGAGGTGAAATGTGCTCTGAGTAGTTTGTTACATAGAGAGGGGTTTGTTGCATGTCAGATGGGGGCGGGTAGGGCATTCCAGGTCTGGGGTATGCGGTAATTATTATCATAGTTCCATGGGGTTTGGAAAATTGCACTAGTTACACCTGTCTTCAAAAATAGTTACTACTCTATCCTGGCAAGCTATAGACCAATCTGTGTCCTGTCCCCTCTGAGTAAGGCCCTGGAGAGAATTGTCTTGGACCAAATGGAGTAATACAACATCCAATGCACTCAACAGCATCGGTTCAGAAAGCTACATAGTACCAGCACTGCCCTTATTGAACTCAGTAGCTACATGTATGAAGCACTTGACAGCAGATATATGGTTGGAGCTATTCATGGGTCTATGCATGAAAAAAGGACTATCAAAGGGTAACATTACTGTCAATTTTTAAAATTCATAACATAGTAATTATTATAAGCATTTGTCTTATGCTGTGACTTCCCTTATAAAAACGCAGTATTGTGCATGATAACTCCCATTTTGGATCCTGAGAAAAAGCCTCTACAAAGTTACACATGCAACAGGGGGCATAAAAGTAGGGCTACACATGTAACTGGGGACGTAAAAGTAGCACATCATGTAATATGAGACAGGAAACCGCAGTTCAATTTTCAAATTTATCATTTAAGGTAAAAAGGTCAAACGGGTTATACAACCATACATTTTAAAAAAGTATTCAATATTTACAAAAAAAAAAGCAGTTTGATGTAATGCATCATTTAACTATTTTGACTGTAACTACAGACTGCAATATTACCACAGACTTAAAAATGTACCTATATATTTATAAATCAAAAACAAAAAAATGTAATAAATATTAACAAAACACATCATTTTGGTCTAGTGAATCAGCTGTAAATACTGGCTGAACTATGACCACAGTCTAAACCATGACCACAGGCTAAACAAAGACTACAGGCTAAATGATGACTGCACACTAAAGTAGGACTATAGGCTAAACAGCATGGAGGCATGCCAGGACCTATCTGAAGACATCATGAAGGCCTGCCACCACCCATCTGCATACAACATGGGGGCATGTCACCACCCCTCTGCACACAGCATGGAGGCATGCCACCACCCATACAACATGGATGCACACCATCACCCATCTGCACACACCATGGAGGATTTTTTTACTTTATGACGAGAATCCTTCGTAAAGGAGCTTTTAGCTCAAAGGATGTACTTCTGACTTACTAATAAAATAAAAATAAAACAACTAAATAGCTGATGGAATCTGTCAAAGACTCCATAAAGCATGTATTCTGAGAAGGGCATCATCATTCCATATCACCTGGATAATTGACTGTTAGTGTAAACCAAGCTCACTCAACACCCACATAAAACAGTATAGTTGGTTTTGACAGTCATTTTTTTATTTTTTTTTTGGTAAGCACAGTTCTATAAAACCATCATACATGTTTATGATACGGCTGCCCAATATGAACCAAAGAATGATATGAATTAGGGCACCACAACAAGCATCATGGAGAGAGTGCTTTTTAACATCAAGCACCCCCATCAAAAACAGTGACTGTATGGTTTTGTGCTGTGATTAACAACATTCTGTGGTTGCCCCGTGATGCAACCACAAAATTACAAAGGCACAATAATAAACTTTTAATGTGCAAAAAATGTAATATTTCAGGCAGTGCCAGACAAGTTAGCTAATGCAGCAGCACCACCCAAACAATGTCTGAATCACAGCACACGAACCAGCCACCTCAACAAAATTAGTTGTAGCTTACCTAGGTGTAAGACTCAAATGTGCATAAATAGATCATTGGTGTACAGGTGTATCAAACACATATGTACGATATGCACAACTGTTTATTTGGGTTGGGGTTGGGGATGTAATCATGCACAAAATGAGTTCTGCAAATATCACCAGCCCAGTACAAGCTATCTGTTTGAAAACAATAAGCAGCCATGTGGATGTGTCTGGTGATTTTGAAATTTAAACCAAAACAGCAGACAGTTTCCATGGTGTTGTCCAAGTTAAAAATAAATAAATAATTAAATAAATAGCTTTTTGTTCATGTTTTTGTTTTCACATTACCAAAAATCATAACCCAATGCCAGAACAACCAAGAACCCATTAACAAACCTGTTCAAATTACCAAATCACTCCATAAGTGAAGACAAAAAAGGAGAAAATTAAGCAATATACCATGACAGGGTGTGGGTGATGCTAGGATTTACCCACTGTTGGTGTGGTTCAGTCATGAGGCCACAGACTGAGTTAGTAAACCACACCAGAAGTGGACAAATCCTAGCATCACCCACACCCTGGAGTGGTGTATTGTGATAATACAATGGCCCTGTTTATTTTTGTGAAGGGAAAAAAATAAATAAAGAAAAAGAGTGTTTTATTTTAAATTATTTTTACTGATTTTATTGCTCCATGACAGAAAATAGTACTTAGTTGCTAGCTGCATCTGAGCTCCTAATGCAGCTACACACACACACACACACACACACACACACACACTCACACACCTCACACACACACTCACACACACACACACACACGTACTGCTGAGCTCCTAATGCAGCTGCACTCTGTCATGATTGCTTTCTTGTTGAGACAGCCTGGGAGACATTTTTTTTTTTTTTTTTTTTTTTAGCGAGCCCGCAAGTAACATCTAGGTCTTTAAGGCTGGTATGAGTCAGAGTTATGTGACAGCACCAGCATCCTATAGCGTGTGGTGTGAATCTCAGTGCCCAGTGCCTCAAAGAATCAGTTTTGTCCACTGTGTTCTGAGAAAACATTTTTTTTCTCTCAATGGAGCTACCGCTACGGTAACAGAGGCTGGCACGAGTGATCCTTACAGCAGCAGCACTGAACATAATGGAAACTGAATGGAGCGAGAGTTGAAGGAGCAGGCAGGTAATAATCCTGTGTTAAATTGGGATGGAGTCAGTGAGACGTGTGTGGATTCACATTTCTTTGTCAGACTTTTTTTCATACTTGATTCAGGAGGCTGTAGAATGTGTTTTGGGGCTGTTGGGGTCTGTGACTTCAATTGCAGAGTTCGTCCATTTGAAACTCCCAGTCCAGCATCACGGTTTAGTGGGGAGTAAAAATGGAAAATTGTCATTTGTTCCCCAGTTGTCTTAGAGTTCTAGGCCAGGGAAAGAAAGTTTGCCTTTTTTTTCTTTATCCTCTGCCTCAGAACACTCAATAGGGTCTAAGGGTGCAGGGCAGCAACAACCATGGATTTAAACTTTGAACCTTCCTGTGGCTGCCCTACTGGTACCAGTCTTTGACTATCTTGGGACCGGAGGGCAGGGTCGGACTGGGAAGCAAAGGGCCCACCTGGAAATGGGTCTGAGGGGACCTTGGTACTGGCTCCTGGGAGGCCCACTACAAAGTCACAGGGTGGTCTTGGTACTGGTCCTGCGGAGGGGTCCCCGCTACAAAGTCACAGGGGGGGCCTGGGCTTCCCCAATTTCATACTGAATGGCAAGGCTGTGTCACGGGTATCATGGACATAGATGCTTCATTTGTGCCTTAGTTGCAGTTCTGATGAACATTTTGCTTGTTTTCATGCTAAATAAACCTTATTTTGCCAGGTTACTAGGGCCTGACTAGCCCTCATGGCCTTCGTTATTCTAAATATTTTTACTAGTTTACTTGAAGACTGTCGATGTTAACATCTGGGTGATTATCTCTATTCGCCTGCTGTAACCAATGTATTTGCTTTTTTCTGCTGCTCTTGGTGATACTTTGTTGTCCTGCCCTGTTCTCTGTGTTCAATAAAAATATATTTAAAAAATGAGAGAAGTGGCTCATGAATTTTGCATGTGATGTGTTCAAATTCCAGATCACATGTTGGACCTTCTTCTTTACAGCGGGTATTGGCACATAGACATATGTCAATGGAATGGCAACAGCCAATCCAAATACAGTATTTAACATGTCCATTTTCTAATTTGTAATTGTGTGCTATGTAACATAGCTTTTAACCGCTTAATTAGTCCTGTAACAAGTGCTCCACAGGGTCTCCATTATAAATGAGTATTGTGCTCAATGTATCTTCCCAGAATAAACTAAATTGAAAACTTAAAACTGAACTGAATTCTGTTGGGGGCAGGGGCCTATTCCAGTGGAAGGGTGGGTGTTCCAGCAAGTGGGTGGTCATCCTGGCTCTTAATGTGGGTACTGAGGCAGACAGGGTACACATTTCTGTCCTCAAGTGGTCATTCTGGCCTGGGGTGTCAGTGTGGCAGAGAGAGTAGTCATTCCAGCCCTAGTTTGGGCATTCTGGGCCACTGGGTGGTCATTTCATTACCACGGTGGGCATTCTGGCCTGAGCCTGGTCATTCTGTCCCTCAGGTGAGGGTATTCCAACTCTAGAGTTGCTATTTAAGCCCCAGGGTGGTAATTCCAACCCTAGGGTTGACAATAAGGCACAGAGGGTGGTCATTCCAGACACCAGGGTGGACATTCTGTCCCTAGAGTGGTCATTTTGATTCCAGTGTGGGCAATTAGGAACACAGTTGGCATTTTGGCTCCAGGGTGGGAACATTTGCCTTAGGAAGGTCATTCCAGCACCCAGGAAGGGAATTCTGTCCACAGGGTGGGCATTGAGGCACACAGTATGGTCATTCCAGCCCCCAAAGTGGGCATTCTGGCATAAGGGTGGTGGGTGAGTCACAGACGGTTTTCATTCCACCCACCAGAGTGGGTATTCCAGCCCTAGGGTAGCCACTGAGGCAAGAGACTGTTCATTCCAGCTGCCAGGATGGGCATTCTGGCCCTAAAGTAATTATTCTGGCCCCTAGGGTGGGAATTACAGCCCTAGGTCATTCAAGCATGTAGGGTGGGCATTCCAGCCCAATGGGGGCATTTCAGATCTAGGGAGACCATTTCAGTCCCAGGGTAAGCACTAAATCACAGACTCTACGAAGAGCTATGGAACTCTCCCACCATTTCTCTCTCCCAAAATCTACCCCAGATTTAAATTAAAAAATCGTAAGTCCCTCATACATGTAATACTAATAACCAGCAGTCAACTTTTTTTCTTAACCGTCATCTACTTCTATCTACATATGATGCAAAAAAGGGACGGTAGGGTGAGGTGTACGAGACCTTGCTTTGTGGGTAGAGGGAAAGGAACCAATGGTGTCATATTTCTATAATTTAGCTTCACTGGGCATTTGGGGAGGGGGGCCAGTGAGGAATTGGGGGATTCAATTAGAAAAACAAGTTATGTAGTGGAAGGGGGTAACTACACATAACACAGAGGGTGGGGGTTGATTAACGTTTTTTGTTAATAAAATTGTGAAAACCAAGGGCTAAGTTGGTGCAGCAGTCAGAAACTTCATTAAGTCTTAATGAAGTACAAAGTTCCTGACTTCACATTATCAATCAATCAATCACTTTATTTAACACTTTATTTAACCACATTAGCTTCACTCAAGAAGTAAAACTTTGCAACCTCTCTAACTTTGGGATTGGATCTTGCATCCGTAGTCTCAGAGTCAACAGCTCTAAACATTCATCTAAAGGGACACTGCAGTTAGAGTTATAGACTGTATGTGGCATTTTGTGATCTCAGCTTTAACCATCAGATGGAACTCTGCATTGTCTTTTAACCAGGTATAGCACACTAAGCTAGAAGTTTTTTTTTTTTTTTTTTGCAGGAGTGACCTGGGAGCACAAGGAGGTTAAGTGACTTGTTCAGGGCCACACAGTATGCAAGTGGAAGCTGTGAGATTCAAACCCAGGTCTGATCTACTGGATGTTACCAGATTTGTAACTCAGAGCCTTACACCACTGCGCTATACTGCCTCCAATATTACATTACTTCCTCTTTTTCTTGTTAATTTTTACAGGTCAGGATCCAATCATCATAATCAGTATAGTATTTGCAGCTTCTTAAATACTGAGACACACTGCTTAAAGTGTTTCAAATACAGTACTTTATTTGGTTATCAGAAAAGGATACTTGCACTGCTCTCAGTGTTAATTCTACTGAAAAAAATAATGGCCTACACCTTACTCCTGGAATGCCCTTAGCGGTCTTAGCCTCAACCTTGACCACAAACTATGGACCAGACTCCTGAGTTGCATACATTACTTGTGTAGTGCTCCTATAATGCATTTAAGCTTCTGAAGCCCAGTCAGTTATTGCAATTGGCATTGTGGTAGCTGAAGGAATATCATAGCTGCCATTGGTTAGTTGGATTACTTGGACTCTCCTTCCCCCCTCCCTCCCCCCAGATGCATTTGGAGACAAGATGTTACCAGCTCACAGTATGTCTCGCCTGGTAAAACATTTGAAATAAATAAATAAAACCAGTGCCAGGTGCCAACTATGGCAGATAATGCCAAAGAGAGAGAATACTATATGTTCCTCTAATGTCCCATTTCAACAAAATGCATTCCCTAATTTAAGGGAAAGAATGAGTGTTTGCTGAGAGTAATAATGGCCTGGAAACAATTTATTTTGTAGTGATATTGCATACACGTATAGGGACACAAACTACTAATGAGTCTGAAGTTTGAACTGTTTAAAGTTTTACTTCATTTGGAACTGCATGCTTGGGTGGCTCGCCAGGCCTCCCCCTGACCCCTTCCCAAGTCCCAACTGAAAAGCTTTTACATTTCTCTTTGTTTCTTACCAGACAGATGCTCCTCTAGGTCATTTTCAAATAATCTCACTCCAGCCTCCGGCTCCAGAGTCTTGAACGCCACATCAAAACGGCACTACAGGCCACGCGGTCGGGTCTGGTACTTTCTGTCGACTCCTCAAGAACTGCAGTCTGCGCACAAAGAATAGCTTGGACACTAGTTGGTCACTACACTGAGGATCAGGATCACTACCAGCTGGTAAGAGAGACCACCGCACTACAGGGTTTTGAGGTGCCTGCTGTCGCGCCATGTGACGTCAGTGTTGAGCGTCGGTCGGAGACTCCAGCCAATCAGTACACAACCCCCCCCCTTTACTTGCCTAACTGGTTTCTCGATCCCTTGAAACTGGAAACTCCACTCAGGCAGACTCACTGTACACAAGACAGAGGGCCCAGCCCCCACAGACACTATCACACTGACGCTGTCTGGATCTCCTGCTGTGCCTGTAACTTTTTGGGAATGTAGCACTGTGCAGTAAGGTATGTAGCGCTTCATTCATTGCCACAGCCAATCTTATCCATGACCGCGATTCCTTGCCCCCCCCCCCATAGCCAGCATCAGTACGCATGGGCTTACAGCTGGAGCGGGCCCACCTGGAAATTTCCAGGTATCTGGGCAGGCCAGTCCGACCCTGCCGGAGGGTGAAGAGATCTCAATACATGGGACGAGGAGGTACAGATTTTTTTTTGTTTGTTTTAAATAAAATAGAGGAGACACTTTTGTTAGTTTCTTGCAGGTAGCTTCAGGGCAGGATTTTTATACTGTTTGGGAGTTGCTAGTCGGCTTAGCGAGGAGCCAATCTGGAGGAACCTGTTTAAAATGTTGGTGGTCAAAGTTATTTAAAATGGGGGGAATCAAGTTGCTGCTAGCTAGCACTGTTACCTACTAGTCATGCCAGGATTTACAATGGGCAAATCATGCCAGACAGCCAATCAGAGGGCAGGATTTTCCAAGCCATAGTATAATAAGCAATAATGACAATACAACTGGAGCCACGCATCATGCCATCAGCCAGAAAAAAAAAATCAAACAAAAATAAAAAATAAAAAATGAAGCCAGACATCCACAGGTCTGCCAACAAAATGGAGTAATGCATACAACCACATGGTAACAAAAGGGAGCCATGCATCCAGAGGGCTGCAAACAAAATGAAGGGATGCATCCACCAGGCTGCAAACAAAATGGAGGCACACCTCCACCTGGCTGCAAACACAATTTAAGGTACACCAAACAGGCAGCCCACATGCATTTGGTCTCCCCTCCAAAATAATTGTGGACTGCTCTTTATTGCATAGTCAGTCAAGGAGTGGGCCCACAGGCCTAACAAGCTACACAAGCACACTTGAGTCAAATTCCCCCACCAAAAAAAGCAGCATGCAGCAAAGAACAATCAACATTGTGTTTGGTGGTGGAGATGCAGATGGCTGGCTGGTTCAACAAACTAAAACAATCAATCCACCCCAAAAATTAACAGACACTGCCAATTTTCAGACCATTAAAATTCACATTAATACAAACAGTTTTCATACAACAGAAGCATGATCTTTTTTTAAACAGGCAGCCCATGTGCATCTAGCCCCCCCCCCAAAAAAAAAACAATTGTGAATTTTTGTTACTCGGTTCAGGGGTAGGCCAGAAAGCTTCACAAGCTTACTGGATGCTGTATCATCCACAAATGGCTAATAGCACAACATGGGTTACCAGCTGCAAACCATAAATTAATTGTTCATTTCCCCACACCTGTCTCCCCATCAGCACACAAGCTCATATGGGCTACCTGCGTATGAGTGGCCATGAACAAAGCACTTTCAATACAATGTACACAAAAATGCTACAATAAAAACTTAAACTAAATTAAAAGACACATTTGTTAATGTAGCCTGAGCAGAACATGGCATGGCACAGAACAACAAGCACACAGACTTCCATACAATGATAACATGTGGTGGAAGGTGATCTAGGACATGAACATGGATCAGGTCCCAAAGTCAGAAAGCACTCCTTATTTATTTTTCTCACTATTTGGGCATCATAAAATCAGAACATGCCCCCATTATCTTTTTTGGCTTACAACTTGTGCATCAAACATTATTTGAAGCCACAATCCACCACAGAAACAGCAGCAACACATATCAGACATGTGGGCAAACACAAAGCATGATCTCATGTGGTGAGACCAACAAACTAAGCTAATTCAAGATCAGGAAATGCACCTTAGCCAGCCTCTGACCTTAATGAGCATACTAAAATATTTGTGGGTGCAAAAACAATACCAGTCCTCCATGATATAAAAATGGTATAATGAACAGCACCACATTATATCCAGCCAGCAGTCAAACATGGAACACTTACCTTCTTCAGTAGGGAGTTACGCCACTTAACTGAGGATCAAAGAGCTTGACACATAACTTGGGCTCCTCTAAGGGATAGGAAACATTCCAATTAACCTGGCTGGAAAACAAAAGGACTGGCAACCAGGGGACTGCACATTTTAAACTCCCACAAAGGCCAGCCTGCTTTCAGCAACTTGCCTGGTTCGGAACAGATCACAGCAATGCTCACCCATCCCCCTGCAGACTCATATGAATGTCAGTTTGGGCTGGACCTAAAAGTCTCATCACTTTTAAGGGCACATTTCTTGATCTTGCCATGGTGAGGGAAAACTCTTAATTGGATACAGGAGCTCCAACAGAAACAGAGCTAGGGTGTTAAAGCACATTCCCGCAAAAGACTGTTAGCGTATAAAGTTTCAAGTGATAAGGTGCAGCTAACAGAGCTGGGCATGAATAATTACATTCAAGCCTTAATCTTTAGGACCATCTGAGGAGTGAGACTGACTGCTGAAGCACAGAGAAAAGGCTTGGGAAATAAAAACAGGAGACCATACTGTGTTGCAGAACAATTCAGCTTGGGAAAGAATTACAATCACTGCCATTACAGTTTTTCAACACATCCTTTGCTATGTCACAAAAAGGGCAACCATTACTGATAGATTTTAAAGTGAAAAAATACAGTTTAATGGCACAGAAGCATCTAATACGATTCATTTTTTTAATGTATTTCTTTACATGGGGTATAATAAAAGGCCACATTAACAAGTATTTGGCTGAGATTTCTCGGTGTTTGTCATCAGTTAGAAATTAATGGCTCCATTGGTAGCCCCTTTTCATGCAGAGACCTTTATATTGACCTGACCAAGGCCTTCAACTTTGTTAATCATAAACCACTGCATGACAAACTCTCCTCCATTGGCCTATCACTGAACATAGTAGTGTGGTTTCATAGCTTCCTCTATAACCAATCTCAGTGAGTAAAAATAGATGTCTCTCTCTCAGACACAACAAATGTTTCAACTGGGGTGCCTCAGGGCTCAATACTTGGCCCTCTCCTATTTGGACTGTTTATTAATAATCTACATGAGGCCTGCCACTCAACTAGGATACTACTATGCAGTATACAGATGATGCAGTCATCTTCTCTGGAAATACCAACCACTGTAAAATCACCACAGACCTCCAGATCAATTTCAGATAGTGCTGAACTATAAAAAATGAAAACTATGTTCTTCTAAAGCCCACAACTGAAAAAAAGACCCCCCCACTGGTCATCCTGAAAAAAGGGAGAGTGTGGAACAAGTACAAACTTTTAGATACCTCAGTGTGTTTCTAAATGATGCCCTCTCATTTGCCCCACATGTGAACAACATCATGGCTAAAGATGCAGCAAAGTTTTACATCACTGGCAAATTTTTAGCAGTCACCAAATTTTCATCTTTGGACCACTTCCAAAGTTGTCCACTTTAATGAAAATTCTCCGTTTGTAACTTTGCCTTGCTTTTGCATTTTTTAAGTGCAAATTGCACTTAAAAAAAAAACAAGGCAATGAGAAGTTACAAATGGAGAATCCACAAAATCTATAGTGTCTAGTGCTCCCCCTGCCAATCGTGGCTTGATGTAAAATTTAATTTATTAAATCCCTGGGGCAGGATTCTCAAAGCTTTCAGAAGGTGAAAAACCTTCTCTAAGTCCCCAAAACTTCATCAGCTACGGAAAAAAAGGGGAGTTTGCTCCAAGTGCTATTCACAAAACCCTCCGCAGCTGCGGGAAAAAACACTATGGACTGTGGAAAAAAGTGCAGCTGAGGAAGTCCCTCAGGACAAAAAGGTGTGAGATAAGTAAGGCACAGCCCCTGAAAGGCTATTCACAGCCAGTTTTTTTCCTCAGCTGAGAAAAGAATGTTACACACAGTGGAATGAGGTGTAACTCTCCCTCAGCACACTGCAGTAGTGCTCCAGCAATTGGAATCAACTAAGGTGGAAGTGTACCACAGGTAATAGCATCTCAGACAGTATAGCAGTGGCTGATGTTACAGCACTGAAAGCACACATTGCCATTGTATGGCAACAGGCAACAACCACTAGACCTAGTGCAGCCCATGACAGAGCCCTACAAGCAGTAAAGCCTGACCAGCCAGCAGTGAATGCTACCCCCACAGGCCACAGGAACACCCCAGGGAGGGACGACCAGCAGGGACAGTCAGCCACTGTGGTGCCAAGGTATTGCTGGTACCTGTGGTACTGCTTTGGTCCCATTTGGGGACTGGTTGCTGGTCTCTGTGTGTGCTGTCAGCTTCATATTATAGCAGCACTGTTACAGTCTGCTGTTTCAGCTACTGAGGTTCCCTATTGCTGTGCCTTCACAGTCTCCTCAGCTGCGGATTTGCAGCACTTGCGTAAGTCCTGTGGCAGCTAAATTGCTGCACCTTCGGCACTTTTTATGGAAATCTGCAGCTGCACTGGTTTTCTTTGAGAATACAGCACAACTGCATTTCCGCACTGCAGCAAGCCTTTTTCCCGCAGCTGTGAAAATTTCAGCTTTCTTTATGAATCCTGCCCCTGGTGTCTAGTGGTCCCTGCCCCCAACAATCGCTGGCCCAAATATTAAAAATATAATTAATTAAATATCTGGTGTCTGGTGGTCCTCCCCACTGCTTATCACGGCCCAATGTAAAAAATATATTATCAATTAAATCCTGGTGTCTAGTGGACCTCCCACCCTCCCACCCTGTTAGGTAGTTCCCGCCATCCCACTCGCCTCCCAACCCTAACCTCGGGTGGGCAACCAGTATAGCCTTCCACTGTCCACCATGGCTGGCCACCCGACTGATCTGGAATGAATGAGTGTGTACTTCTAAAAGTATGTGCTCATTCATTCCAGATCAGTCGGGTGACCAGCCATGGTGGAGAGTGGAGGACTGAGCTTGTCGCCCACTTGGGGGGTTCACTAGATACCAGGGATTTAACTGATAATATATATTTTTTTTACATTGTGGCTGGTGATTGTGGTGGGGGAGAGACCACTAGACACCAGGAATTTAATTAATAATATATTTTTACATTGGGGCCTGTGGATCGCAAGGGGGAGGGGACCACTACACACGGGGATTCACAAAACATTTTGAAGATGCAAAACCTTCCCCAAGTCCCCAAAGTTCCATAGTTGCAGAAAAAAAGGGGAACTTGCTCCAAGTGCTATGCACAAAACTTCCACAGCTGTGGAAAAAATACACTATGGACTGTGGAAAAAAGTACAGCTGCGGAACTTCCTGAGGAAAATCAGTAATTGATTAGTATGGCACATCCCCTTAAAGGCTATTCTCAGCCAGATCTTTTCCACAGTTGTGGAAAAAAATGCTGCACACATGAGAATGAGGTGTAAGACTCACTCAGCAAGATGTAGTGCCCCAATAATTGACATACAATTAGAGTGGAGGTCAAGCACAAGTACTAGCATCCCACTGGGTGTTTATCAGTGGCTGCAGTTACAGCAGCAGTAGCACACATTGTCATTGAATGACAACAAACAACAACCACCAGACCCAGTGCAGCCCATGAAGGATCCCCAGAGGCAGTAGAGACTGAACAGCCTACAGTGAGTGCTACTCCTGCAGACAACAAAAATACTCCAAGGAAAGACATGACCAGCAGTGACAGACAGCCGCTGTTGTGCTTGGTATTGCTAGTACCAGTGGTGCTGCAGTGGTCCCAATAAAGGGACTGGTTGCTGGTCTCTCTGTGGGTACCTTCAGCTACATCTATAGCAAGACTGTTAAAAGTCTGCTGCTCCAGCTAATTTGGTTCACTGTCGTGTCTCCTAAGACATTTCCACAGCTGCAAATCCGCAGTTACGGATTTTCAACACTTGCACAATTTCCATAGCTGCTGAATTTCTGCAACTGAAGGGATTTTTGTGGAATTCCGCACCTGTACAAGTTTTATTTCAGAATATCATGCAATTGCATTTCAGGAGTGCTGCAGGCCTTTTTCCTGCAGCTGTAGGATTTTTGTCTTTCTTTGAGAATCCTGCCCCTGGGATTTAACTATGATAATTTTTTACATTGAGGCTGATGATTGGTGGGGAACACTAGACACCAGGGGCTGGAATCACAAAGGTTTCAGAAGGTGCAAAACCTTCCCTAAGTCCCCAAAACTGCCTCAGCTATGGGAAAAAAGGGGAGACTGCTCTAAGTGTTATTCACTAAAACCTCCGCAGCTATGGAAAAAAACACTATGGACTGTGGAAAAAAGTGTAGCTGTGGAAGTCCCTGAGGAAAAAAGGTGTGAGATAAGTAAGGCACAGACTCTGAAAGGTTATTCTCAGCCAGTTTTTTTCCGCAGTTGCAGAAAAAAATTTACATACAGTGGAATGAGGTAATATTGCTGCCATAATATGAAGCTGACAGCACACACAAAGAAACCTGCAACCAGTCCCTCAGCTGGGACCACTGCAGCACCACAGGTACCAGCAATACCATGGCACCACAGTGGCTAACTGTCACTGCTGGTTGTCCCTCCCTGGGGCATTCCTGTTGCCTGCAGGGGTAGCACTCACTGCAGGCTGGTCAGGCTCTGCCTGGGGGGCTCCGTCATGGGCTGCACTGGGTCTGGTGGTTGTTGCCTGTTGCCATAGCATGACAATGTGTGCTTTTGTTGTTGTAACATCAGCCACTGCTGTACTATCTGGGATGCTACTACGTGTGCCTCACCTCCACCTTAAGTGATTCCAGTTGTTGGGGCACTACTGAGTTTGATGTGGGAGAGTTACTCCTCATTCCACTGTATGTAACATTTATTCCACAACTGCGGAAAAAACCTAGCTGAGAATAGCCCTTCAGGGGATGTGCCTTATTTATCTCACACCTTTTTTTCTCAGGGACTTCTGCAGCTGCAATTTTTTCCACAGTCCATAGTGTTTTTTTCTGCAGCTGCAGAGGTTTTTGTGAATAGCACTTAGAAAAATCTCCCCTTTTTTTCCATAGTTACAGCAGTTTGGGGGACTTAGGGAAGGTTTTGCACCTTCTGAAAGCTTTGTGAATCCAGCCCCAAGTATTTAATTAGTAATATATTTTATTTACTTTGCGGCCAGCGATCAGTGGGGGCAGACCATTAGACACCAGGGGTAGGATTCACAAAGAAGGACAACAATCCCGCAGCTGTAGGAAATAAGCCTGCAGCGCTGTGGAAAGGTAGCTGTGCGGTATTCTGAATGAAAACTTGCGCAGGTGCAGAATTCCGCAAAAATCCCGGCAGTTGTGGAAATTCAGCAGCTGCAGAAATTGAACAAGTGCTGAAAATCCACAACTGCAGCTCCATAGCTGCGGAAATGGCTTAGGAGGCATAGCAACAGTGAAGCTAATTAGCTGGAGCAGCAGACTAACATTTCTGCCATAGCATGAAGCTGAAAGCATCCACAGAGAGATCAGCAACCAGTCCCTCAAATCGGACCACTGCAGAACCACAGGTACCGGCAATACCATGGCACCCCAGTGGCTGTCTGTCACTGCTGGTCATCCCTCCCTGGAGTGTTCCTGTTGGCTGCAGGAGTAACACTGACTGCAGGCTATTCAGGCTCTACTGCCTGCAGGGCTCCTTCATGGGCTGCACAGAGTCTGGTGGCGGTTGTTTGTTACCATTCAATGGCAATGTGTGCTAATGTTGCTGTGATTTCAGCCAGTGATATACCCACTGGGATGCTATTACATGTGCCTGACCACCACTTTAATTGTATTTCAATTGTTGGGGCACTGCCACAGTTTGCTGAGGGAGTGTTATGCCTCACTCCAATGTGTGTAACATTTTTCCCACAAGTGTGGAAAAATCCTGACTAAGAATAGCCTTAGAGGGGATGTGCTTTACTTATCAATTACCTTTTTTCCTCAGGAACTTCTGCAGCTGCACTTTTTTCCACAGTCCATAGTATATTTGTGTGGCTGCTGCAGAGGTTTTTGTGAATAGCACTCAGAGAAATTTCCCCTTTTTTTCTGTAGCTACAGAAGTTTTGTGGACTTAGGGAAGGTTTTGCATTTTCAGAAAGCTTTGTGAATCCTGCCCCAGGGATTTAATTATTTTTTTTTACATTGGGGCCCACAATTGGCAGGGGGGGACCACTAAACACCAGGGGCAGGATTCACAAAAGAAGCCAGAAATCCCGCAGCTGTGGGAAAAATGCCTGCATCACTGTGGAAATGCAGTTGTGCAGTATACAGATAGAAACCCGGAGCAGCTGCGGAATTCTGCAAACAGTACCACAGGTGCAGTAATTCAGCAGCTGTGGAAATTGTGCAAGTGCTGAACAGTCACAACTGAAGATCTGCAGCTTCGGGAATTGCTTAGGAGGCACAACAACAGTGACCATAATTAGCTGGAGCAGCAGACATATACAGTACTGCCATAACATGTAGCTGTACGCACACACAGAGAGAGACCAGCAACCAGTTCCCCAACTGGGACCACTGCAGCACCATACATACCAGCACTACCATGGCACCACAGTGGCTGACTGTCACTGCTGGTCATGTGTCTCTGGGGTGTTCCTGTTAACTGCAGGAGTAGCATTCACTGCAGGCTGGTCAGGATGTACTGCCTGTGGGACTCTGTCATGGGCTGCACTGGGTCTGGTGGTTGTTGTCTGTTGTGATATCACGGCAATGTGTGCTAATGTTGCTGTAACATCAGCCACTGCTATACCCACTGGGATGCTATTATCTGTGCCTGACCTCCACCACAATTGTTTTCAGTTGTTGGGGCACTGCCGCAGTTTGCTGAGGGAGAGTTATACCTCACTCCAATGTGTGCAACATTTTTTCCACAACTGTGGACAAAACCTGGCAGAGAATAGACTTTGAGGGGCTGTGCTTTACTTATCAGTTACCTTTTTCCCTCAGGAACTTCTGCAGCTGCACTTTTTTCCACAGTCCATAGGTTTTTGTGAATAGCACTCAGAGCAATTTCCCCTTTTTTCTGAAGCTATCGAAGTTTGGGGGACTTAGAGAAAGTGTTGCACCTTCAGAAAGCTTTGTGAATCCAGCCCCAAGGATTTAATTAATGAGAATTTTTTTTACATTGGGGCTAATGATTGGCAAGGGGACCACTAGACACCAGGGATTTAATTCATTAAATTTTACAACAGGCGGTGATCAGTGGGGTGAGGTGGGCTCCCACTAGTAGACACCAGGGAAGTTTTTGCTATGAAGAATGGAAGTTCACCAGTGAAATTCCACACTTTGAGGTTGAGCTACACTCTGCAAATTGACAAATTTTGTGAATTGTGCTTCATGAATTGTGCAACATTCACAAATTAATTCAAGTAGTGAATTTTGCCAACTTTGCACTTCTCTAATCATGGCCACACTGATAACAGAAGACTGGGTGCCTTATATAGGAGTCACTCCAACCTCAAACTGGAAGTCAGATGCCTTCTTCTCTCTAATACTATCATGTCCCTCATTGACTATGACCTCCCTGTGTATACTGCTGCTTGTGACACTTTATTAAATAGGATCAAAGTGATCTGCAATAAAGCTTGTCCATTTGTTCTAGGAGCTGATAATCTCACACACACCTGTACCCTATACTCACTGACCAACTGGCTACCCCTGCATGACAGAATAAAATACCAGTCCTGTCTGCTTGCCATGCCAAAATGGCAGTCCTGGGTCTCACCCCTCTGGCAATATGAAGCTGCTTCAAACTTGTTAACAATCAATATAGGTTCATAGGTTCATGGCGTTGGTTCAAGTTCAGAGAGCCGAGGCCCTTTAGAGAACTTGCCCCCCATTCATGGGCGTAATACATATTTTATTCACCCATGTAGTTATTCAGATTTTGTTTGAATATTGCTAAGCTGTTGTTTTCAACTATCTCCTTTGGTAGAGTGTTCTATTAAGTTATTATTCTTTTGGTAATGAATTTGCTTCGTTTTACCATTACTGAGCTCTTTTCTAATAATTGTTGTATATGTGACCTTGTAGAGTCTCTGCCTGTGTATTTTGTTAGTCCAATTGTCTCTAAATCATAAGAATTATTGATTGATTTATAGGTGAGGCAAAGCTCTCCCCTGGTGTGTCTGTATTGTGCAGAGTATAAATTCAATGTTTTTACTCTATTATTATATTCCAAATGATGTGTTGACAATTTTTTTTTGTTATCCTTCTTTGAACATTCTCTACTAATTTCTGAGTTCTTACATTCCGTGGTGCACACAATTGGGAACAGTATTCCAAATGGGGTTGGACTAGACTGGTGTAGAGTGGCAAGATAGCTTTACTACAGTATCTCTGCTCTTAATGTTACTTAAAATGCATCATGTAATTTTCTGGCATTTTTTAACTGTTTCACGGTTAGGTTTACTGAAGGATAAATCATCAGTAATTAGTACTCTCAAGTCCTTCCCCTCCTTTATTTCTTATAATGGGATATTATTTATGTTATATTGATACATAGGATTATTCTTCCCCATATGCATTACCTTACATTTATCTATGTTGAACTGCATTTTATTTGTATTTGCCCATAGTGCTAATTTGTCTAGGTTCTGTTGAAATGATTTAGCCTCAGATTCAGATTGTACCAGTCCCCCTAATTTGCAGTCATCTACATATTTGCAGAGCCATGTATTCCCAGATGTTTGTAAGGTTGAGACCATGATGTTAAATAAGGCTGGGCCCAGTACTGATTCCTGGGGGACTTCATGGGTTACTTGTCCACACCTGAATAGGTGTCATTGATATTCTCTGAGTTCTGTGCCCCAACCTTGATTCTATCCACTTAATGATATTACAATGTAATTTTATTTTGGAAGGTTGTTCTAGTAATATTGAGTGAGAGACTTTATCAAATGCCTTGGCATAGTCCAGAAATATCACATCCACTGGGACACCCTTATCCAAGGCTGCACTCACTGGTTCAAAAAAATGGATTAGATTGGTTAGGCAATACCTTCCAGATATAAAATCATGTTATATCATGTCTATAATACCTGCTGTCTATAGATGATTCAGTATGTGCTTTTGTAACAGCCTTTTTCCATCAATCTGTCTATTATAGATGTGAGGCTAATGGACCTGTAATTACTCACATCTATCCTGCTACCTTCCTTAAATATTGGTGTGACCACAGCCGCATGCCATTATTTTAGTGTATTCCCTTCCTGTATAGAGATGTTAAACATTAGTGTGAGTGGACCTGCCAATTCTATAGTTAATTTTTTAATGAAAAGTGTGGTAATGCTGTCTGGTCCTGGTGCACTTGTAGATTTTAAATTATCAATGATTTTCCTAGTTTCTGCAATGGTAAAGGATGGGCAATCTTTGACTGTTACAGAGACCTGAACTGTTTTGTTATACTTCGTGTTGTATACACTCAGGAAATAGTCATTCAATTCATTTGCTATGTCTGTTTCATCTTCAGTGGTACCTTTATTGGTTTGTAGTAGTCTATTGTTGGTTGTTTTCCCTTTAGAGACCCCACATAACTATACAACTGTTTTTTATTGTCCTTTATTCATGTTACTAAGCTTAATTCTATTTTCGATTTTGTCATTTTAATGTCATGTTTGTTTTTTCTAGCTGTTTAATTTTTTTGCCAATTGTTACTAGTTGGATTATTTTCATATTTGTTATAATATGTTTTTTTTTTGATGAGTCTGGATATTTTAGTTGTCCACCAAGGGGGAAACCTCTTGGAATTGAGATAGTTTCTTCTTGTTGGGACCCAATGTTTCATACAGTATTTTATATGTTTCTGAATAATTTTCCACAAGGTTTCTAAGTCTTTCCCTATAATTTCTCAGTCCATTTCCAGTTGTTTAGGTAGTTTTTCATACTATAATAATCTGCTTTGTTGTAGTCTTTAGTTATAGTTTTACCTTTGGTTATATTGTAGTTAATTTTATATTCAAACTAGATTATATTGTGGTCACTGTCTCCAAGTGGTGGTAATATTTTAATGTTATCTGTATTCTCAGGAGTGTTGGTTAGAACTAGATCGAGAGTATTATTTCCCATTGTAGCTTTTGTTATTATCTGATCTAAATACTGAATTATTATGTCCAGAAATTTATTTTCAACATTGTTTTGTCCTTTTTGTGTTCTCCAACATATTTTTAGAAAGTTGAAGTCACCCATAAGGATGTAATCTCCTGCTGCCATGTCTCTATCTTCCAATTCTGATAGTAGTATATTATTTTCTAGTGCATTGAGATTAGGACAGCAGTAAGCTAAACCACGATAAGCATGTCATGATCTGCTGTAGAACTTACTTGTCTGAAAACCAATCCAGGGAATCATTCCTTTGTTGTTTGGGCAGCAATCTGGATGAATGAACTACATGAATCCATTCTTAGCCTAGCAGACATTAACCAGTTTATAAAAGCTTTGCATGTAGCCCTCTTTCCCAACTCCAACTGCACTTGTCCCCAATAATCCATAATCATGCATTGAAAGCCCTAAAACCCCACACAGTAATGTAACAGTTGGCTTAATCATACCCTACTCACCCTAATACATGTTGTACCTGTACTAAATACATTCTATTGGAATTGCTGTAATTGTTTTTTGCTCTGCTTGTAACTATGTTTTGATGTGGAACTTTTTTAATGAGCACCTGTGCTCAAAGGTACTCTCAGAATATATTAAAATAAAATAGAATAAAATAAAATAAACTATCTTCTAAAATAAGTTTCCAGTCCAAAACATTAATCAAATGTAATATAGAAACATAGAAGCTGTCAGCAGAAAAGGAACTCATAGCCCACATAGTCTGTCCTAAGTCCCTGCCTGCTGTACTGCTGTAGACCCTAATTGATCTCCTGCCTTAACACCCCCCTTCACCCTGTTACGAAGGTCTCTTGTGCCTATCAACTGGTCCTCTGCTAAAGCTGTACACTACAAGACTCATTAACCACTCTCAACCTTGTGCAATTGGTAAACTCCCCCACTCCGTATAATAGCAGAACAGGCACAGGGTCAATAATTGACTGGGTGGTCTCAAATCAACCAGAAAGAATGTCCTCCATCAAGGTTCTCCCTGACTCTCTCAGTGACCACTCTCTGGTAATCTGTAAATGGTCAAATAAGGCCCCAAAGGCACCAGCCAGGACTATTACTGCTGGACTTCTGAAGAAAGGTAAGTTGGGAGCTCTGAGACTACACCTCAGCCTCCAAGATTGGAGCTCTATTGACTACAAAGCAGATGTCAACACTGCCCTAGAATGCTTTATAAGCAAGTTCAATGATGTGTGCAATGTCTATGCCCCTACACCAAAAGAAGGATCCACGACTATGACAGCCCCTGGATCATGCCACAGCTACTAGCCCTAAAAAAAATAGAGATGACTTGTGGTACAAAGCAAGGAACTCCGCTACCCAGACAGACTACCAGAACTATAGAGCTGCATGGAATAAATGCACCTGGGCTATTCACAAGGCCAAAAACACTCACTTTAAAAATGAGCTGACAAACTCATGGGGTGACAGTAGATGGTTCTGGGAGAACATCAAGTCCCTGACTGGTAAACCTAATAACCCCCCCCCCCACCTTCCTGAACATCGATAGCCAACCTATGCAGGATCACAGTTGCATAGCAAATGTCTTCAACAAAGCTTTTACTGACCTCAGCAGGGTGTTGCCCCTAGCTTCCTTCAACACCAATCAGATACTTGCACTGAATGAAACCCGGGGACCCAATCAAACTCCCATCCACCTTTCTACTTCAGAGCTATCACCTTTATGGAAGCAAAAAAGTACATCTTAAAAGTGCTAGGTAATTCCAGAACTAGCTTTGATCAACTTGACCTAAAACTAGTTAGGCTCAACCTGGACATAACTCTCAAACCTCTTACCAAACTCTAAAATCTCTCTTTGTTGTCAGGTGAATTCCCATGGATCTGGAAGGTGTCGGTGGTTATCCCTGTTTACAAAAGTGGTGACAGGGACAACTCTACAAATTACTGCCCAATAGCTATCCTTCCTCCACTCTCCAAGGCCCTGGAGTGAATCATAACCAACAAACTGATGGAATATCTAGACAGGTATCATTTGCAACATCAGCAAAAACATGGATTTTGAAAACAACACAGTACCACAACCACTCTAGTGGTGTTTACCAGCTTTATCCATAATGCGTTAGACAAAGGGCTCTTGGTGAGGGCAACATATATTGATCTCACCAAGGCCATCGACACCATCAATCACAATCTGTTCCTGGATCAGCTCTCCAATACCAGCCTCTCCCATGCAACAGTAGCATGGTTCAGAAGCTACCTCTCTGGGAGGGTCCAAAAAGTGAAAATCCTGGACACCTTCTCCGACAACCTAAGTTTTAACACCTCAGGGCTCTATCCTTGACCCTCTACTGTTCAGTCTGTTCTTAAACAACCTCCCTCAATCAGTAAACGACCAGCTACTACTATATGAAGATGATGCGGTCCTTTATTCATGTAATGCTGACCCCTACATACTGGAAAAGCAAATGCAGACTAATTTCACTGCAGTTGAGTACTGGTTCCTTCAATCAAAACTGCTCCTCAATTATAAAAAAAACAAGACTATGTTATTTGCATCATCACATAACAAACACAGCACCCTCCAACTTTGCATTCATAACAATTAGAACACTTCCCTGGAGATGGTTCAAACATTTAAATACCTAGGATTGACAATGGACATAGACGCAGTTGTAAAGTCATCAAATGCAAAACTAGGATTATTGTACAGACACCGAAAAGGCCTGACTTCTGAGGCACTAAAAATTGATGTAAATAGCTCAGTCCTCTCAGGGATAAACTTTGGTCTGCAGTATATGGGTCTCTCTCCCAGACCACTTTGAAATGTATCAAAACAACACTAAACAAAGTGTGTTGTTTAGTCCTAAGTGTACCCCATGTCACTCACATCTGCAAGTTGTACACTCAAATGAACTGGCTCAACCTTGACAGCTGCCTCCAGTTTCAAGTGTGCATTCTCACTAAGAAGTCTGTGCTAGGACTTACCACCCCAGGCCTGCAAAGCCTTCTTAGCTGACCTAATTCCACCAGATGCACTGGGGCAAAAACAACTCAGCCCTCTGCATCCCTTTCCATAGAACCACACAAGGTCAACAGTCCTACGAATACTGGGCACCACTTTGACTTAATGCACTTGACCTAGACATCACAAAAGAGGACAAAATAGGCCCCTTTAAAGATAAACTCCAAGTGGTCCTTACCATAAACAGTAACTGTGACTGTGAGACTTGACCCCCCCCACACACTTTTCCCTCCTCTTTCCTGCTACTCTCATTCTAACCTGCACTCTTGCCTTCTCCTCTCTTCTTTCTAACTAACACTCCCCTAGTAGGCTCCAGGTCCCCACCTCAGCACCTCCCCAATGAGTCTAGCCCTCGTCTATGACTACACTCTTCAGCACTTAAGACAAAAGAACTGCTGCCCATCAAGTTCTCATCTCCATGCATATAGTATTAGTTAATTATTTTATAGACTTTATCATCCTCTGTTCCCTACCAGATTTGCTCTATATCCTGTAGATTCTCAAGTTGTTCACATAAACTTCTTGTCAACCTAGCTTGCTATAAATTATGTATCTGTATATTTTTACTTATGTAATCCTTGTTATTGAAATTATATAGCCTCTGTAACCTGATGTACTCATGCTTTCCTAAGGCACGGAACCTCCTTGTATCAGCTTATGTACTTGTAACTGTTGGAAGTGATGTTATGCTCATGTATTACTATGACATGGAACTTCTGTAAAAGAGCCTTTGGTTCAAAGGTACTTCCTAGAAATAAATATATAAATAAATAAAATATCCCATGCATGTTTGAAACCTGTTACCATTTCAATACTAACAACCTCTGCTGGGAGGCTGTTACACATCCACCACCCTTTCCGTAAAGAGGTATTTCCTCACATCTCCTCTAAGTTTCCCCTCTTCCAGCTTCATATCATACCCTCTTATCCTTGAGCATCTCTTTCTGTGCAAAATGCTACCCTCCTGTAACTTATTGATACTTTTGGGGTATTTGAATATTTCTATCATGTCTCCCCTTTCTCTCCTTTCCTCCAGAGAATACATATTTAATTCTCTGAGTCTTTCTTCATAGTGCTTCTGATGCAGGCCATGCACCACTTTGGTTGCCCTTCTATGTACTGCCTCCATCCAATCTATGTCCTGAGATAGGGCCTCCAGAATGGCACACAGTACTCCAGGTGGGACCTTACCGTTGATCTGTACAGTGGTAACACTACCTCCCTCTTTCTGCTGGTGATAGTCATCCCTATGCACCTCAACATTCTATTTGCCTTTCCAACTGCCTTATCACACTGCTTTGCAGTGAGTGGTCAGAGGGTGGGGGGGGGTGCTGCTAGGTAACAGGGAAATATTTACTTAATAGGGGCCCAGAGATCAGATGGTGGGGAGTGATACTAGACATCAGGAACACATTCAGTTAATATGGGGCTAACAATGGGAGGGTGAGGGGGTGCCACTAGACACCAGGAAAACATTTCATAAATACAGGGCCAGAAGGGAGGGTGCATTGTGCCACTAGACAATAGGGAGGGTAACATTAAATGAATATGTGGCCAGTGATACACAATTTATACATTCATTCTACAGTTCAGTGACTCACTCAACTGTGGAATGCATGTCTGAATTGTGGATTCATGTTTTAAACTGCCAAAAGAATGTCTGCAAAACTGACCTCTGACAGTGACCAGTTCTGCGGAATTTTCTTCCACAGTTAATACATTGATCCACAGTTAATACATTTATTCCACTGTTCTAAATTGCAATTTCCATGAAAGTTATTAAAAAGATTTGTGAACTTTCACAGAAGTGAAAGTCTGACTTCAGCGTGATTCCACCAGTAGAAGTTTTTTTTTCCATACTGCACTACCTGGGGAATGAGGGCCTGGTCCCTGGACAGCCCTTACCATTGAGGAGGGTCATTCATTGGTGACTGTAGAGTAGAATTAGTCCCAGCGATTGTCGGTGTTTGGGCTGTGCAGAGAGTTAGGACTGATGGTGGCCTGTTGTGCTCCCAGGGAAAAAAAGGTACATTAAATTTACAAAACAAAATAATTAAATGCAGTGACTGTCAGATTCATGGTAGCTTTTATTTAACTTAAACTGTTGCACAATTGCTAAAGGCTTTTGGGTTATGATGGTTGATCAATTCCTTAACTGGCATATTGAAAGGCTTGGTAATGGATTTCTCAGGGGCCACCAAATGTCTAAGAAAGCTGTATGTTTTTTCCAGAAAGACACTCTCCAAAATAGCACATTTGTTTGACATCATGTTCTATATAATTTGCAAGGCAATACTACAGGAGCTAAATGTATGCTAAAGCAAGTCCTTCTGCTCTGCATTGTGTTATTCTGTTTTCAGTTCAGCAACCATTGTTCTAAGAAAGGTTTTCCATCTAAGCCCATATGAAAAATGTTGCAGTTTTCTTTCCTGACGTCAATGTAGTATATGAAAACAGAAAATCCTAAAGTTAGGAGTTACAAGTTTTAGTATTAAGATCTGATGCATTTATACAGCTACACAATCACCATCTTGATTTTACCTAACCTCAGGTAGCATGCACATTGCAAAATAAGCATTATTTAAGGCAGGTGGTGCACATTTCCTTTGTAGCCACAAGACACCATTCCCTAGTTACTATAATTCTGATTCTCCACTTACAACACAAAATGAAGACTAGGGGGTGACGACTGAGTTTGCTTGGTGGTTATAACTGTGTTTGCCATTTCATCCAGCAGACCCATTGATCATGGGCAAGTGAGCGGAAGGGGGTATTTAGAAATGATGGTATATTGGGGTCTTGGGGAAGTCAAGTTAAGAAGGGATGATTGGGATAAAAGATGGTGTTACCTCGTCTGTGTAGTGCATATATCAGGAGGGCATGATGGCCATTTTGATTCACTTGCTTCAATGGAAAATCAAGTAAGCTATATGCATTTCATGGTTAACAGGTAGTAGTAACAGGCTGTAATATGTGAATCCCCCAGGAGTTCACCATTACTGGGGAGAAATCATCAGGCTGATAGGTAGAATTTTGGGTGATCCAGTGCACCTAAATGTGGCTAATGTGTTGCTCTGGCTTCCAAAATCCAAGAGGGATAAGGGGGACAACCCACTACGGAACTTAGGATTTGAGGTTGCTAAGCAAACACTGGTGCTTAACTGGGGCACAGACAGAATACTAAAGATATCTCAATGGGTGACCTCCCTTCATAACTGTATGAAACTGGAGCATCACTGGAGCCAGTGTCAGTGGCTCAGTAGGTAGCACACTCGCCTCTGAGGCCGGGAGATCAGAGGGCTGTGGGTTCAGTTCCCACATCTGGCACTTGGGTTAATATCCTAGTACTGACACTGTAGTGCAGCATGAGAGGGGTACTGCACTTCTGAGGTGCCGTATTTCGGATGAGGCGTTAAACCGAGGTTCTATCTGCCTGGATTGGTGGTAGTTCAGGTGGATGTTAAAGATCCCATGGCACTTATCGAAAAGAGTAGGGGAATTTCTCCGGTGTCCTGGCCAAATTTCTCTCATTCACTAAAAATACCACCAACAGCTTAATCTGGTTCAAGGTCAGTTGGCTTTCATCTGTATCCCCCTCCCCCGGGTCGTGCCTGAAAATAGGCAGGATTTGTCTAGTGCACTTACCCGGTCAACAAAAATGAAATAAAATAAAATCTACAATACAATATTACTCAATAAGGGGACCACTGGAGAAAGCATTGTCCATAGACTGGTTCTCAACATTCTAGGAGGGATAGGGAGGGTGAGCTTCATGGGGGAAGGAAAAGGGAGAGTTATGATGTAATGATTAATGTATTTCCTTCTTTCTTTTTTTGTTTGGGGTCTTTATTGTTGACATTCCAAGAGGCAACAAAAGCTGGAGACTACTTGTGAAACATCTAGGAATTGCAAGCTCTACATATTCAGGGACATACACTAACAGGGCAACAAATCAAGACCATGATCATGTACTTTGGTACATTGTATGGTGAGATGACCCCACACCATGATGAGATTATATAATGTTCTCTTGAACATTATGCTTTTAACCAAAAATGTGATTTATGTTTATGTACTGTATGGAATGGAAAATGTGTATAAATTATGTTTACAAAAAAATCTGGAGTAGAAAAACAACTCAGAAAATATTTGCAAAAAATATGTACTGACACATAAAAAGTATCAATATGCTTTTTAAATAAGGTTACACATGAATTATTATTTTTTAACATACCATTAACAGAAACAAACAATATTATTGGGGTGTGGTTACACCCCTATAGTTAGGGTCAGTGGTGATTTTTATGTTAAACCTGATTTTTTTGTTTGCTACTTGCCGTACTATGGTTTTACAAATTTACATGAAACTTTCTGGATCTCTTCTCCATGGTAGAATAAATAATCCCTGAAGACTTTGTCCAGACTGGTTCAGTAGTTTTAAAGATATTAAAGTGTAAAAAAAACTTTATTTTTATTGGATTTCCATTTCATTTCCAATGGTCTTTTTTTACTGAAATTTCGTTCTCATCTAGAGAAAAAAGGAAAAGTGCCAGCACTGTTAGTCCAGTCAACATGTAGAGGAAAAACAAACCCCAAAAAAATATGTTACAGGAGATATTATTGGACTAACAAAATTATTTCTGAGATTAGCTTTTGAGAGGTAATACTCTCTTCTTCAGTACAGGTCAGTGAAAACAGAGCTGAAAGGCATGACAGATATATAGGTTGGATGTGGATTCGAGACATTTAAAATCCAAACCTCATATTCCTGTTCTTCTAAAAATGTAGTATATATGATACAATGTAGAAAATGTGAGGATGGCTGCTATATTGGTGAAACTGGACAGAAGCTCAAAACAAGAATGAATCACCACAGATTCATAATCACCCACAAAGATAAACCTACACCAGTAGGGGAACATTTCTCAAGACCAGACCACTCCATCAGTGATTCTACTGTCAGAGTGTTAAAAAGTAACTTCAAAAACAGTCAGGAACAGCAAACATTTGAACTAAAAATGATTACATATTTTGACACGAAGGAAAAAAGCCTTAATAAAGATGCCCAATGTTTGTGGAATAAAGTGTGTTTTTGCTGGTCCATACTCTGTTGTGGCTGTACTCTATTCCTGTTTTGTTGGAGCTTTAAACTTGATAGCTGGTAGGAATAGAGAGCCCTGCACATGGAAGTGGGAACACTAGAAAAGGAAGAGGAAGGCGAGGATGGTGGGGTATTTTCCAAACACTAGAGCAGGGGGTCCTGAAAGCAGATGGTTTATGTGGCATGCATGGGAGTTTATTCCCCTACACTGAACATCGGGCTAGCCATCCCATTCAATGTTTATGGAATAAAGTGGGTTTATTCTTGTGCATACTCTTTTGTGGCTATACTCTATTCCAGTTTTGCAGGAACTTTAAACTTGATAGCTGGTAGGAATAGAGATCCCCAAAATGGTGTTGATAATCTCCTCAAACTCACTGAAAGTATGACCAGTAATGCACAGTGAAGGAAAAGGCCCTTGGGAGAAAACCTCTGAACACCCATTGTTACTGATCAGCCTGTCCTCTTGGCATACTAGGAGAAGATGATTGAAAATGCTACCCTTATTTCTGAATTGGGATTTAGAATGTAGGTTTCATAAACTGATGACTTTCATCTTTGAGCTTCTCTGTAATATGGCTGGGGATGCTGTATCTTGAAGTTGATGATGCTGCTCCAGTTCTGAAATTGTGCCCAAAATGTGAATATGGATTGAGTCCCAGCCAATGAAGTAATATTCTGATATGATCTATGAACCATTTTGTAGTACTTGGAGAGCTATGAATTGGGGATAGTAAATGATGAGAATGATATGAACCAAAATAAAAATGCAAAGTTTGCCCAATAGAGTGACTGGGCACCATTTGTCCTTAAATGGAAATATGGGTATGAAAGTTCCTTCATGTGTGTCGTATGTATGTTGGTGAGGCATTGCTTGAATCTTAGGGTAGAAGTCTGGTGAACAGGCTTTATAGAACATAGAACATTCATTCCAATGAGTCAGGAATAAGACCACATAGCCAAATCTGATTTCACTACATTACTAGTGAAAGATAGGAAATGGTCCAAAGGAACGGAATAATGATGGGGTTCTTGAGAACTCTTTCTGAATTAGCTGCTTAACAATGTCTGGTTCTTTAAATGTAGATTGCAAATAGTGGCAAGTATATGCTTCAGAAGGAATGTCGCTATTATCATGATTGCTTAAGGAACAAAAGGCAGAGCGCAAGAGAAGTTCCTACGGGTAGTTGTAGTATGGACATTCCACTCCCTCTCGAAAGAGCATATCCAACTGTTTCTTGATTGTCTCTGTTCTTACTGACAATAATACTTTTCTAGTAGTCATTCCATAAATTCACCACCCTCCCAGTGAAGAAGTATTTCCATTTGTTGCCCCTAAAATGACCTCCTTGCAATTGGGAAGAATGACCTCTAGTTCTGGAATTAGGATCCTGATTGTAATATTCACTTTTGTGAGGCTTTATGTTCCTCTTTATAGCACCTGCTACTCTGTTAGGCCTAGGTTATGCAATCAAATTCATTTTGCAAAGATTTTATGTCCTCCAAAGTATCAGTTGAGCCTACCCCCCCCCCCCAGTTTGGTGTCATCTGCATGTTTGTTATTTGTTCTTAATGTTACCACCCAAGTCTGCAATAAATAAGTGAAATAGTACAGAGCCTGAAATGGAGCCCTATGTGCCTTCACTTGTGATCCTCCCATCTACAAACAGAAAACCATTAATTGCAACCTTCTGAATTCTGTTAGACAGTCAGTTTCCTTTCCATACCATTAAATATTTGTCCAATCCCAACTTATTAACTAGGCAGCTAGACTGGTAGGAATCCATGCTGAAACCCCAAAAGAAGGTGAGCAACATCAGTATGAAAAGAAGATCGAAGCCTCAGGGAAATACAGCAAGTGTGGGCAGCACAAATAGTTGCAGTCAATTCATTGTCTTCTGCCTATGATCCATAAACACATATTTACATAAAATATTCAAACCATGTATAGAATGTACTTCATGGAGCAGCGATGATGATGGTAGGAATAAATTGAAAAGTTCCACAAGAGCAATCAGAAATTTCATAACAACACATAGGGAGGTCAAAAGATCATGATCCACTAATTGCAAAAAATGATGAGATGTCATTTTAAATTGACAATGTTTCTGTGGACACGCCCCTAAGGAAGTCTGGGTGTCCAAGGTACAGAGGCAGAGCACCAAACTAAGAGCCGTAGGAGTAATGATGCTAATAAACACTGTAAACACATATGGGTGCCATTTGAAGGCTTTGGACAACCACTGTGCCAAGAGCCACACTCGCAGCAGGGGAAGGCCTGATAAATGCAGACAATCCAGGGAAGCAGCAGGGGCAGGCAACATCAGAGGGATACACAGGTAATTCAGATGATAAACAAAGGTGGCAGGGGCAGGAGGCAGCAGTGCAAGACCAGAGTAATGCAGACAGTGGATGGTAGCAGCAGAGGCAGGCAGCAACTGGATGAGACCCGAGTAATACAGACAATATACAGCAGCAGTGGCAAGCAGCAGCAGAGGAAGGCCTGATTAATACAGACAGTATATAGGAGCCACAGGGGCAGGCAGCAACAGGGGAGACCTGGTTAATTCAGACAATAGACGGCAGCAGTAGAGTTGTGCATGGATGGACCAAATAAAACAGAACACAAGGCCTAACAGGCACGATGATCCCTTATCCAATGCGAGGCCCTACCAGGCAGAGGTCAGGAGATAAACACAAAGTTAGCAAGGCGTAACAGGCATGATGATCCCTCATCCAAAGTGAGGCCACGCCAGGCAGAGGTGATAGGATAAACACAAAAGCAGCAAGGCAGGACAGGCAAGATGATCCCTTAGCAAACGCAAGGCCATGCCAAGCCGAGGTTCTGACATAAACACAGAAGCAGCAAAGAGTTCCATCCAATGCAATCCACTGCCGAACTTTGATACAGCAGCTGGAGGATGAAGACTTAATGCAACAACAGGAAACCCCCATTCTTGGCAGCCAGAAGCCTACCTTCACTCAATATCCCAAAGGCAGAGTTAAGAATGGGACTGGTAGACTGCTGGAAGTGTGCTGGGCGAAAGCAAGGAGAAGAAGAGAAAAGAGAAGGTAGGAGAGGAGACAGGAGAAGAGGCAGGGAGAAAGAATGGCTGGGGGGCTGGAAGCAATAGATCAGACAGTATATGGTAAGGCAGGGTGACATAATTTTTTTTTATTTCGTTTTTGTTGACCAGGTAAGTACACTAGACAAATCCTGCCTATTTTCAGGCATGACATGGGGGAGGGGGATACAGATGAATGCCAACTTACCATGAATCAGATTAAGCTGTTGGTAGTATTTTTAGTAAATGAGGGGAAATTTGGCCAAGACATCAGGCAAATTCCCCTACTCACCAGTAGGGGCACTTGCTGACCATCAGGATGGAGGGCTCAGTTGCTGAGCAGTCTTCGATGCAGCAGGACGTGCTGCTGGCCATGGGGCCAATTGCTGCTTCTATCTCTGAGAATATGGAATCTTTTATTTTTTTTGAAGCGACTGCAGAGCTGGGTGTATATGAAGAATCCAAAGGGCTGATGGATACTTTCCCTCAGCAAACGAACACGGGTGCGAAGCCTGCACCATTTCTGAATTACTCTGATGTGGAACAAGCAGAACTGACAGCCTGTCATCCCTTGCAGCCCTCTTCTCTTGGCATACTGTGTAGCGAGTAAGCATTTCCTGCGGCGGCTGAAACAGCTGTGTTTTTGCAGAATGACAGCTAGGCTGCTACGTCAATGACTACAGAACTTCACTCCAAAGTCAGCGCAGCTCCAGAAACCGAGCCTCAGTCTTTTGGTCAAGGGAAATCTGCTACAGGTACTGTTTATACTTCTTCTGTCTCTGACCAACAACAGGCTACGGTATTTTCTTTCGCTGCTAAACAGCGAGTGGTAAAAAGTGTTGCAAAGGCTACATATGAGCAGAAACATTCTTGGGCTGACCAAGTAGAAGAAGCAGATGCTTTGTGGTCTGTAAATAAAGCCTTAACATCGGCCGGCTGGGCGTAGCTCCCCGATTCTGGCAGATGGATTTCTGGCTTCTCCCCAATCATTATTCCTGGGGTTAATATGGCAAAAAGAGTGCTGCAAGCTCCTTCTCCTCAAGCTACAATATTGACTGCCTCAGTGCCTCAGGACATGGCTGGTTGGGCCTACCCTATGGAGGCCCAATCTTTGGACACTATGAGTTCACCTTTAGCTATCCCCTCAGATTTGCAATTAACACAGAACATAGAACTTTGCCTTAATCCAAATAAAGTTCTACCTTCTACTGAGGAACATTCCCCTCAGATGACACCTTTTACATCCATGGAGCAAATAAATGACAAGGCTACTGAGGAAGCCCCTACAGGCCCATCATCAGGATCTGCACCTGGCCCAGAGCGGACTGCTCCATGCTCATATGCTTCCTTTTTTCACTCTCAAACCTTTTCTGCCAAGTGGCATAATGCCATTCGTATTGTTTATAAAGGGGTATGGAAACTTTCCTAGATCAAAAATTTGTTGCAAAAACTTTGTTAAAGGACAGCTTACAATTTTCCTCAGCTGAAATGTATGCTTTAATACATATTTCAGGGGGAAAAGTTTTTGACGTTAGTTTCAAATTAAATAGTGGTTTAGATAAATTTTGGAATGGTTACCAAAAAGTTAGACAAACTCCTTTATAGTCTCCTTTTGATGCTTACAAAACAGTAACGGTTCTTTTTAGAAATGAGGGAGTAAGTGTTACCGATCTCATTTACTGGTTAAAACAGAGATGTATGGTATTGGGACACCCTGAAGCTATTTTTGACTCTGAGGACATTTGGACAGGGGGTTGGAGAATTAGGGTAATACTGAGCTGTTCTGAAGATGGCTTAGAGCATCTTCCCAATTGTGTCTTTTTAGGGTGAGACGGGGGGGGTCTCTTTTATGCAGGGCAACCCAAATCCTGCTATAGGTGTGGGCATTTAGGTCACATTAGTAGTGCTTGTGATAGCTTACGCTGTACGCTTTGTAATTCCCTGGGGCATATGAGTGAACAATGTAAAAACATAGTTTGTTCCTTATGTTGTGTAATTGGTCATTCTTATGCTACTAGTCCTGAGGCAGCCCACCGGCAACCAGATCCGCATGATTCTGAGGAACAAAGACTATTGATCGCTATTGCACAGCGTTCACGAGCCACACACACAAAAGTATCCCAACCCCCTCCTGATCCCTGTCTTTCTGTGCCACCCCCTTCTGAGTATTCCTCTATTATTCCAGATCCCTTGGCCACTACACATCCTCCCTCCCCTTCGGAATGCACTCCTGAGGCCTTTTCATTCTAGGGAAGCTAGGCGTAAGTCTTACAATACACAACCAGCCTTTAAAGTCCCTAAATTGGTTAGTACTCCCACTACTAATCATTTCCATGCCCTTCTGCTTGCTCAGGATGTTTCTGATGCAGAATCTGAATCCTCTCAGCCTGGGGCTGATACCTCGGAAAAGGCTTTAGATGTGGAATCTGAAGGGGATCAGCTCTCAGTCACTCCAGTCAAGACCATTCCTTCTACCACAAAGAAAGGTTAAACAAATAAGCGTAAACCCCCTTGAATTTTTTCCCTTGATTTATCTGAAAGTCTCCTTCATTAACTTTCTGTTCACTGAATGTGAATAGCATTAAGAACAAACTACAACAGTCTGCATTATTTTCCTTTTTGAAATCCTTACACTGTAATGTATTCTTTATACAAGACATACAGTTACATACGGTCACTGACTTTTCCAGTGCTTAAAAATGGTGGCATAGTGGGGTTTCCTACTGATCGTTAGGATTAGTTCAAGTTCAAGTTTATTGCAGGAAAACTCCATTGAGCAAGCTCATTCACAAGGAGGTCCTGTGACATAAACACTTAAAGTACAAACACAGATAGGTAATAACAGTATATACATGAAATACACGTTACATGATACAGGCTGGATATTCATACAAGGGTACCACATAGGGTGACCGCAGGTGGTAAACATTGATATGAGACAGGGAAGTGACTTATAGGTCGCATACTGATAAATGAAACATGATGACTGGTGTGATTTGATTTAATCAAATCAAATCAAATCAAATATACAGTATTTTGGCAGCTAGAACAAACAACAGTCTACAACTGATATGGGAGGGAGGAGAGATTTGATAGACAGTAGTAGAAATTACAATCCAGCTAATACAGTTGAAAAACTTCTAATAACACAGTTAAAATGTGCTTAGCTCTATTGAAAATCTAACAAAGTGCCAGGTGTCTATAGCAGGGGAAAAGTCTTGGCCAATCAGAGTGGGTTTGCTGGAAGCACCCGTGTTCCGATTGGCTGCGCTGTCCCGTACCTTCCAAGGAGCTGCAGGTGGGTGTCCTGATCTTGGTCGGTGGCTGGCTGAGTGCCGGCTGACCGTGGGTGAGCTGAGCAGCCCTGTTCAGGGGCAGGCAGCTGGAGAGAAGAAGACAGAGCAGGTCTTAAATAGCATAGAGGTGAAGGGGTTAGATTTGAGCAGTTTAGTAAGACAAAAGGTAGTTAGACTTATATGAGCCAAGGCAGAGTGCTTGGATGGGGGGCACTGCAGGAATAGCAGTCAGACAGAAGAGGTGTAAGCACTTTAAAACAGTAGTAGAAATTACAATCCAGCTAATACAGTTGAAAAACTTCTAATAACACAGTTAAAATGTGCTTAGCTCTATTGAAAATCTAACAAAGTGCCAGGTGTCTATAGCAGGGGAAAAGTCTTGGCCAATCAGAGTGGGTTTGCTGGAAGCACCGGGGTTCCGATTGGCTGCGCTGTCCCGTACCTTCCAAGGAGCTGCAGGTGGGTGTCCTGATCTTGGTCGGTGGCTGGCTGAGTGCCGGCTGACCATGGGTGAGCTGAGCAGCCCTGTTCAGGGGCAGGCAGCTGGAGAGAAGAAGACAGAGCAGGTCTTAAATAGCATAGAGGTGAAGGGGGGTTAGATTTGAGCAGTTTAGTAAGACAAAAGGTAGTTAGACTTATCGGAGCCAAGGCAGAGTGCTTGGATTATGTTTACATAATTAGATTAGAACCTAGTACTGGGGTTGCTATACTTTTTCATAATATTGATGTGAAAGTTTTAAAGTTAATTGATCTGGTCCCAGGCTGGGTTTTGATTTTGGATGTACTTTTCCAAGGGGGTTGTTTCCGATTAATTAATGTTTATGCACCACAAACAAAAGTGACTAGGGTTGATCTGTTTCATCTTATTCAACCATATTTGCATACTTCATTTCATGTTATTTGGGGGGGGGTGATTTTAATTGTGGAATGTCTAATAAGGATAGGGGTAAAGGTGTAAAAAACACAAAATTATTTTGTGATATGTCCTGCTTGGCTAAGGCAGTTCAAACAGCAGGTTTAATTGATGCATATGCTCGACTACATGAGACCACCATCCCTACTTTCCATGAATGTACCCTGGCTATCAGGATAGATTTCTTTTTTTATTAACAAATCAATTCCCACTGAACTCGGTTTGGGTAACCCTGGTGGAATTTTCTGACCATTGTGCTTTATGTATCACAGTTGGGTCCATGGTTGTGTTCTCTTTTGGTAGAGGCATATGGAGACTTAATTCTCAGCTGTTAGCGCAACAAGACATTTTGCAACATTTGGAATATTGTTTGCAAGCACGAAAGTCCTTGTATGATATGTATGAGATCCTCTTTTGTGGTGGATCGATACAAAAGCAGACGTTATTTCCATGTTGAAATTATTTGGAAAGCTTCAATGGGAAACAGCCTATTTTTCTTATCTTAAATTCAGGACTCAATTGCAGAAAATAATGTCTATAGCCCAAACTAGTAAGAATGATTTTTCCTCTCAAATAAAAATCCTTAAGGACAAAATGGCACCTTTTCATAGGCATCAATCCTCAGTTTTAAAATTTCAACAAAAATTTGGTACGAAGGGGAACTTTGCAACTATTTTCCCCTTTCTTGGCAGCAAAGATAGGATAAGGAAAAGGGTTTTTGACAGCATTATAGGGCAAGATGGTCAGGAGAAGTTTACACAGCAAGATATGATGTGAGAAGTGACATCATATACGACATCGCTCTTCCAGGACCAGCCTGTTGATTTAGTCACTGCTCAGGCCTATTTATCTAACGTAGATGTTCCAGACTGTCCCCCCTTCACACTTTCCAGCTTAGTGCATCCTCTCACATCTCAGGAAGTACTTGCTGCTATTCATTCCCTTTCAAGTAATAAAGTACCAGGTAAAGATGGTATAACTTCAGAACTCTATGAACTGATGGACACTATATTTTCTCAGGAGATTGCTGATGTCTATAATGATCTGTTGATGAATTCTGAATTCCCTCTGGAAATGATGGGAGGTATTCTAATTTTGTTTACATAAGAAAGGTGACAGGAAACTCCTTTCAAATTGGAGACCAATTAGCCTCTTAAACGTTGATTCGAAAATTTTAATGAAAATTTTTAATACCCGTTTTTTTTTTACTGTATCCCAACATTTAATTTCTCCAGCACAGTCCTGTGCGATTCCAAGTCACTCCATAATTGACCAGTTGCTTTTTTTAAGTGAACTTTTTGATTGGTCCTATACAGCTGATTTATCAGGGTTTATTTTGTCTCTAGATCAGAAAGGTGCTTTTGATTCTGTAAACCATGATTTTTTATGGCTCAGTTTACAGCATTAAGGTATCCCTTTGGTTTTTATTTCTTGGTTATGTAAATCTATAAGTCTGCTATGGTATCTCCTCTGGTTAATGAACATATGGGGCCTTTGCTCCCGGTAAAAAGGGTAGTGAGGCAGGGTTGTCCAGCTAGCCCTTTGTTATATGTTTTTAGTATAGATCCACTGTTACGCACCTTAAATAAGTTTATACCTCCCATCACAGTTCCAGGAGTGGCAATTCCCTTTTCAGCTCTTGCTAACGCAGATTATATTTGGCTCTGCACCTCTAAAGAGCTCCTTCAGTGCAGACTTCAGTTGATATGTGTGATTTTTTTGGATCCCTCTCTGGTACTTCTTTAAATAAAAGTAAATGTCTTGGGTATGAATTAGGCGGAGGTTCTCCTGCCCAGGCTCATATCCTTGATATTAAATTTACATCAAACCCAATACAGATTCTGGGTATTTTTTTTGGCTCCCCAACTCCGGCAGTCTTTAACTGGGATATACAACTAGAAAAAGGCAGAATCATGGTACAGAATTGGAACAAATGGCAGTTAACTAAATTTAAATGTATTTATATGATTCGGATGTATCTATTACCCTTTTTTTTAGTAATGTTTTTCCCCCACCTAAACAATGGGAAGCTACTTTATTTAGTATTTTTTTCCAGGCTGTTTGGGGTAGCTGCCTCAATCCCATAAAACAATAATATTTCATATTTACCAGTATCTAGGGGTGGTTTAAATATGGTAAACCCCTGTTGTTTTTTTATTGTCAATTTTTTTTGTTCTAATTTTCCACCTCTATTGAAACATATCTCCAAATTATGGACGGGGCTCTTTCAACATGCTGTTGACAATTGGTATCAAGAATGGGTGGATGGCCATCTCAGCCGTCTTAGCACTACATCTGCTGTGAGTTCCTATCATCGTGAAATTTTTATTAAACTAAGACAGTGGTGAATACCAAGTGATTGGCTACTATCAAAACATAAGAAATTTATATATCAGTCGGTACTTGATTCCCATTTTTCTGAGCACATTACATTTCCAAAATGTCCTGATTCACAACTCTTATCATTACAGGGTTTAATGATTAACAAGCATATTCCCCCCAAGCTTCGGGATGTTACCTGGTTATGTGGTCATGAGAAGCTTAATGTTAAGGGTAAACAATATCACAAACAGTTACAAGAATGAAATTGTTCTCACCCTAGTAGTTCTCAACTACTTGAAACTATGCGTCATTTATATTTCTCATGTCCATATATTTCTATGTTTTGGCACTATGTTGTCAATGCCTGGCAAGAGCCAGCTTTTGTAACTGCTACATATGAAATTTTGATTTATGGTTCATACCCTCTGGCCTGGAGTAAATGGGATGCTGGTATGCTACATGTCCTTTTTGCAGTATTCAAATGGTTTATTTGGCAAAGTAGGTGCCTTTTTACTTTACAGTAGAAGGAATTCTCCTATGTTGAACTTTTACAAAAAAAATTTAATTAGAACTGTCTAATATTTACAAATATGAAGTTGGACTATACAGTTGTAGCATTCTTAGAATGAACTGGAGGAATTTGCCATGGGTAACAAATAATGATGTTCCTGTTACATGAATTAAGTTTTCTCTTCCCCTTTGTTTTCTTTTACAGTTCCTTGTTTTTTTTTTCTTTTTACCAGTATGAAGTAATACTGAATTTTCTTATGTTATTTTTTCTTAAATTGTTGTTTTTCCTTTTGTTATGGTTTTCTCATATATATAACTCTCTTGTATAAGTGTGATTTAACACTGGTTTTCTTTCTTTGTTTTGTTTTGAAGTTCTGTTAATAAAAAATTCTCCCACTCTTTTCGATAAGTGCCATGGGATCTTTAACATCCACCTGAACTACCACCAATCCAGGCAGATGAGACCTCGGTTTAACTTCTTATCCAAAAGACAACACCTCAGAAATGCAGCACCCCTCTCATGCTGCACTACAATGTCAGTACTGGGATATTAACCCAAGTGCCAAATGTGGAAACTGAACCCACTGCCCTCTGATCTCCTGGTCTCAGAGGTGAGTGTGCTACCTACTGAGCCACTAACACTGATATACTAAGGATTTTAGCAGTGAAGGCAGTATTTGAACATGAGGTACATTAACCACACGGGCCATGACAGTCCACCATAACCCCCAAGTCCTCCACCTTAGGAAAAACAAGAAGCCATGGTAAAGTGCTGTGACCAACAAGCAGATTGAAAACTTGTGTACAGCAACAGCAGTAGCTGAGCTGACCTTCAGATCAAAATGAGGCATTGTACAAAAGCAGTTTAACAGTTTCCAGCAGACATTAGTTACAGCTTTTAACAGGAGCTAAGCTGAACAAGTGAACAAGCATAGGATTATAGGCAGAGGCAATAATGCACTGAAAACAACATTAATAATTGCTTAGTAAAATCACAGTGAAGCAGAGTTGATTTCCATGGAGAATGTAATATAGAATTGCAGTAGACTCTGGTGTAATTCCCACTGAGTTCAAATAAACATATGTGAATGGATTTAAATCACCAAAAAGGTTGAATGAAAATTGAGGACACACGTAAGGAAATGCACAGTAATGAATGAAAGACTCAGTGAAGTAAGCAGTAAAGAAACCATAGGGAAATGCAATGCTGCTGAGTCAAAATAGGGCTTGCACACGGTCAAGCATGTTTGGACCCAGGTAGGCTACAAATTAGTAGATTCTGATGAAGCAAATGAGTGAAGAGCAACAGCAGAGGGGCATTGGAGAACTCAAACCCAGGAAGGAGGCAGCTAAGAGACTCAAAGCAAGCTGCTTAAACACCACATCGGAACACACAGTGATAAGCTGATGAGAGCTGGTCAGGTGTATTCAATTAGGAACGTGAGTGTGATGAAAGGAATGGCAACAACAGCAGACATGGATTAACATTGCATACAGAAGGGCTCAAGGAGCCCCAAAAGAAAAGGCAAAACCAAGCACAAGCACATGAAAAATATAAAAAACAAGCACTGGAGGAAGTATACAGTGGCTGGAGGCCAAATAATACTAACCAAGCAGGAGAAACATACATAAATAATTCAGCTGAAAGCAAGCAGAAGCCAACGCACAAGCAAGCAGAAAGTGGAGACAAGCAGAGAAAAACAACAAGGGAAGAAGCAAAGGAAAAACAAAATGGAGCAGAAAAGCAACCCAGTACACATGCACACAGGAGCTCCAGGCTGGTAACTTTTCCAAACACTAGAGCAGGGGGACCTCGAAGCAGCTGGTTTATATGATGTGTGCTGGAAGAGTCCAGTTCCCCACATTGAAACTCAGGCTAGCCCTTCCATTGTTTTTTTTAGTACATTAATAGGGATGAAGCCTGAAACAATGCTTCAGATGGTTCTCCTTTCATGCTTGAACTATCACATCACCACTCTCCTCCAGACTTAAAAGTATTACTCACTCACACTTTGATTATAACAGGTTGACTTTTTAACAAGTACAGTATTTTCTACTGACAATGGGATTTTTTTTTTTTTTTACAAATGTGAATCTATGGTCCGGACTAAAATGTAACTGCCCTTTGATCTTATAAGGTGGGTTCCTTACCAGACACAGTCCAATGATATGGGAGGTTAGAATATGGTGCATTAAGCCTGGCCTTCAAGCTGCTAGGCTCTTACGCCCCCGCCCAGACCTGATAGGTCTACTAAATCATAAACCTGACAGACAACACCTTAGGTCCTCTAGTAGGAAATCATCCTGGTCCCTGAAAAAAGAACCGCTACTGGTAATAGATCCTTTATTAATTTAGTCCCCACTAACTACAATTCACGAATGAACAAGTTGCAGGAATCTTTGTCCTTATAGGGATTTAAGAAGTGCCTCAAAGCCAATCATTTAGAACAGAACCAGTGCAACTGTAATCACTGATTCCTTCTCAGACCCTGAAAAGCACTGCTTGTCCTGATTGTACTAATATCTAAACTACTTACTATATCTGTATGTTGTAGAGCACTTAAATGAAATGTATCTTGACTATTGTTACTAATGCATTTTAACTACTAATTCACAATGTTATACTGTCTTTGTAATTTTATGATCCATGTCTGTATTTCTGCAATTTTTGCAATACTTCCTGACTCAAATTCATGTAATTAACCCCTGGTAGCCCTGGAAAAGGGACTGTCCGAGTCCCTGTGGCCTTACCCACTCAACAAAATTCAATAAATAAATAAATAAATAAAATACTTCCTGCCTATTGGTTAGGAATGTGAATTGACTGAAATGCTTTGATGTGTAAACTAGTTACTCCATGTCTCAAATCCACATCCAACATGTACATATGCCATGCCATTCAGCTCTGTTTTTACTAACCTGACCTGAAGAAGAGAGTATTATTTCTCAAAAACTAGCCTCAGAAATAATTTTGTTAGTCCAATAAAAGGTATCACCTGCAACATATGTGTTCCCTCTACATCGAAAAAATATAAATCTTTAAATAGTGAAACTTTGCATGGTCATGTGAGTTGGTGGGGAAGGATTTCCTGGGGCTTACTATTTTAGTTTTTTTTGTATTTTGTAAGATAATTACATATGAAAAATCAGAATAGGGTTTGGACTTTAAAGAGTCAGGCCAGAGTTAGCATACCACACGCACCGAAGAGTGCCTGGAGGTAAGGTATGGCAGTCACAGAAGGATTTCAATGCACTTGAATGGAGATTGCATTAGTATTTTTGAAGGCTGTAAAAGCTGGCTCTGGTGTAGAGAAAAAATATCAAAGTTTATATCTTCAAACTTTGTATGATTATGCAGTTTGGTCATGCAGGAATTCCAACAGAGGTTTGGAGAGAAAGGATTGTTTAATTTCTTAAATAATAAAGTTTTAAAAAGTGAAAGGAATCAGTAAAGATTGGGTTTAGATATGTCTATTATAATGATAACTGGATATAGGATTACTATAAATAAAGTGATTCTTTATTGAGCATCAATGACTGCTGTGTATTTTTTAACAATTTTAGGTGATAGTTTTGCAAATTCTACCTATTTTAGAAAGTTAGCTGTGTTGTCTGGTGGTAATTTTTCAAAACTGCAGAAACAGCTGCAGCAGCATGACCAGTGTGTATTCCTGATAGCTCTGTCATTGATGTCAATACATTGCCTTTTGAAAGCCCATGAATCGAAAGTGGCTGCTGGTATGATCTCTAATTTCATAGGACCTTATACATCACAATAGTCTATTGTAATAAGGGCAATAAAGAATCATTCTTAACCAGTGATCCCCTTACCTCCCCATGCCCCATCCCTCAAATCATAACTAAAACACTTCCCTTCTTCACCCACAACTCAGTAAAACCACCTTCTTCCCCTCAAAAGCCCCCCAAACCCCAGTGCCACTATCAAACATTAAAATACTCCTGTAAAACAAAAAAACTGTTCCATGGTGCAAAGAGCTGTCCTCTCCCCAAGTATCAGGTGAATGAATGCATGAATGGATAACATTTTTGCTCATAGTAAAATCTGATTGGCTGAAGTATCAGTCAATCAGAATTTAATAGTTATTCACTCAATACCAACTGGAGAGGATGTATCACTGCAGAAAAACACAATGTTTAACTTTTGTTTTTTTTATAGACTCCATATTTTAACAACTATTGGAGGTGGAACTCAGGGAGAGCACACAACTTGCCTAGACCATGTAAGTCAGTGGTTGTGGGATTTGAACCCGGAATCTCCTGCTTCTCAATCTTCCTTCCATCAGCCTGTCTACTTTATTGCCTCCCTTTCCAAAATATGCATTATGAAAGTGTGTTATTATGTGATAATAGAGACTACAAATGGGCATCAACCACAAAGAGTGACACAAAAAAACACCTGACATGAACAGGGTGATGGACATTACACCAACTGTCGCAAGTAGCGATGGTTACTTAGTCCATGATTATAAAAAAATCACCATATGTATTTTTATGTGGGGGCTATGCCTCCATGCTCCCAAAATAAATATTATCAACTCCACGGGGGGGGGGGCAGGCTTAGGGGAAAACACACAAAGGCAAAAAAAATGTATTTGGTCACGCGCTAGACTCAAACTTGAGTCGCTGGCTTCAGAGGTGGTACAATACACTGCTACACTAAATGGCCAGCTCGGCAGGACTAGGCCAAACATGATCCTATATCCTGCTTTAGCAAGTGTAGCTCCCTGCTACACTCTCTGTACAGGCTATAGTGACCTTATTCACCAGTCGCTATACTTACAAGCTCAGTTATGGAGTTGCTCATATTGAGTCACTTAATAATACACGCTCATATAGGAAGCAACCCGAAAGTGTTCATGAAAAGCAAGACCAGTGGAGTTTGAATGTCTATAATGTAGTCATTTTGTGTTGGTGTCTAAGGTATTAAAAGGGCTGGCATGACCTTACTTGTAGAAATGCAGAGTTTTTGTATTGGGGGGAGTGCCAGAATGTATATGTATGTACTGTATGCTGACTTAATGCATTTGGAGTTTCTGCTTCAAACATTTTCAAATGGCTGAGACAGCTGTAACAGCATGAGCAGTATATTCCTGATTGCCCTATTATTGATGTCCATTGATTGCCCTTTAACATCCCATGAATGGAAAGTGGCTGCTGTTGTAATCTATAATTTCATAGGACCTACTATGCCACAATAATCTATTTCAATAAGGGCACTAAGGAATCATTTTTAGACATTTATTTCACTATCTCCCATCACCTTACACCCCATCCCCTCAAGTCATAACTGAAGCCCTCCCTTTTTCACTGTCAATTGAATAAAACCACACCCTTCCCCCAAAGTTCCCAAACCTCAGTGCCACTGTCAAATATTAAAATACTCCTGTAAAAAAACTGTAAAAATGTAACAAAGTAGAGGAGAAAACAATATCTGTCCAAGGATTATAAGACTGCTCACAATGATCTGGTGCATAAGAATATAATCTTCCTCCTTAGGTTTAAGAGCTATTAAAGAGGACAGGAAATAATTCAACATTGGCAGCTGTTTGTAAAGATTTTATTCTCAAAAAGTATATGCATTCCCCTAAATTATCTATACGTAACTGTACCTGAATAAAAAGTGATACAAAAAACTTGACTGTGCATTATTTTGTTTTTATGGGCAGCATTATGTTATAGTTCTCATAAAGGAACCAGAAATTTGGAATTTTAGCTATGTTACAATTTGTGCACAGAACTCTAAGCATAGTTCTGACAGGTCAACATCTCATAATTAGTATGCTGCACACAGACCTTGACATAGTAAAAATTCAAAATTATTGGTTTCATGAAGAGAACTGTAACATACTGTTGCCCAACAAAAGAAAACAATGCAAAATACAGTTTTTCTTATCACTTTTTATTCAGGTACAGTTAAATATGGATACTACAGAGGAATGCATAACATTTCTGAAAATAAGAACTTTATAAACAGTGTCCAATTAGAACAATTGTCCAGTTCCCTTTAAGATACAAGACCTTCAGCATGATAATGTTTTTAAAAATCGGTCTCTGAGTTACATGATCTGGAAACGTAAACAACATTAACCAAACATGTTGGTAAATCCATTGCAAATTTAAGAGTGAATCTTCAAAACTATTTAGTCAACTAAGTGAAAGAAAACACATTAAGGTCCCACAAAGAGTTAAAGTACAAAGATGGAAATAAAAAAAAAAACTACATATCACACTACAGGAAATTAAAATAAAAAAGTTACCAGGTTGCTAGCTGGCACAAATTAATTTATAACGCATAATTTGAATCTTTAATTTTTACTTTAATGAGCAGCAATAAACCAATGACCCAGGGAACATAAAACTACCTGTAATTATGCGCTTTGTTTTGTTTCATAGAAAAGTACCCAATTTTCCAAATTGCCTTTGATCTTCTGTATTATGCAGATGGTGTTCTAATAATTGAAGGTGAGTAGAAGTAAAGAACATCTAATATAAAGATTATATTTTAGGATTACTGATTCCTGGGTCAAATTTAGAATAGCAACCATTGGTGGAGGCAGACCAACTTATGGCTACCTGCAACTAGAAAATGCTTGATACTGTACTGCAGTATGTTCAAGCTTTTTGTAGCATATAGCTATCACATAAAATATCTCTTTTTTTTTCTTGACAACTGTTTTGCATGGGAAAAATATATATGTTTGATAAAGCTGAGAATCATTTGGGATGATCGAAGCAGGGTGAACTCATCTACACCACCCCTTGGAAAATGTTGATAAAAAGTTATAAATGTAGGAATGATGTGTTTTCCCTCTTCAAAATGTCTTCTATTGCAGAAGCGCAGGATAATAATAATTAAAAAATGCTATTAATGGTTTGTGTGCCTCTTATCTCAATGAAACACACTACCCCACCTTTAAAAAAGCCATGTGATGCTGAAGAGGGCTGGGCTGTGCATGACAGACAAGGGTTTTCTCCTCAAAAGTGGGTCAACAGTGATTTCACTTCCCACATTTCACCAAAAAACACTCATCTCATTCTAACATCCCACACTGTTTGCTCGGGTTCATCACACTCAAAAAGGAATCATACCCCTGCACTCAAAAATCAGAAATGTGGGAGTTTCCCAGGACTAGGAAGTCTTGATATGTGTGGACTAGTGTTGGTGTCTGCTGCCAATACAGAGATGGGACCCTTGAAAGGCAGCCCCCACTCCAGCCTCTAGCATCCAGTTATCATCTACTATCCCAGTTCTCCAATTCTAAGCCCCCCCTCCCACCACTGACCAGCCACCAATTCCTCTGTTATACTCTATAATTATTAGCCAAAAGCTAAGGAAATGAAAATCTGTGTACGTTTTATGAAGGACTGCAGTTCCGTGTTTTTAAAATTTTGTGATTCATAATAGCTAGTGTATGAGTGGTTTTGCTTTTTGTTTTCCCTTTAAAGATGAATGCAGTTAATGTAATATTTGTTATGTTATTTTGGTTTTAATGGAAAAAATGTGAGGAGAAATTACTGGATAAATGTATTGTTATGAAAATTCTGCTTAAAATTGATAAGAATAGAATTTATAAGCACAGGGCTAGGAGGGTTAATTAAGATAATCTGCTTACGATTACATGTAATGACATAGTAGAAGGTTACTCAGCTGGATAAGACATAACCAGGCTTGTGTCCATCTAGAATGTTTCCCATCACATCATGGGTGTATTAATTATCTCAGCAGGTCCATCCAAGGAATGTAAAAAAAGGAAAAAAGCTGTAAACCAAATCCCAGTATGAATAACAGAGATAAAATAAATGTAAGAGTGAGTAATGAAATGAGATATGGAGAGAAGAAACTTTTAATTATGGTACCCATTTGTCAAATCATGTGTGCCCACCATATTAAACATTTATATAAGAGCCTTGGTTACCAAAATAGATTAGTTAAGTGCATAGTTAAAAGTGAATGGAATTCAAATTGCTGTTAAAACTGAAACCTGGTTCTTATATACAAACACAGATCTTATCTATTGCAGGATGTAATATTAAAAAAACAGATAAAGAAGAGGGGAGTTAGCTTGATATTTGCATGCAGGTATTGACTATGTTACAAATGGCTGAGTAAGAGAAAGATGTATTTGAGACATTATAAGTGGAAGTGAAAATGCCTTCTTTACCCTGTTTATGTAGGCCTTTTATTTGAGTTTTTATCACCCTCCTTCAAGCAATACTTATGCCATACGTGAGCACATCCAGTGTGTGGAATTATTTTAATGTGGGATGCAAATAAACTGCCCATAGGACAGATCGTGCAAGGGTGGAATTTAAAACACATTGTGAGCTGACAGGACAAGGGGAAAATATATTAGATATAATAATTACAAATTTGAGTAAATGGGATGATACAGTTGAAATTTATCCACCAACTGGTACATCTCATAATGTTATAGTGAAAAAAAAAACAGTTTCATAGAGGGTAAGGAGCAAAGGGAGAAATATGTGATAGAACATGGGAAGAAAGAAAGCAAGAAAGAAAGGAAGAAGGAAGGAAGAAGGAAGGAAGGAAGGAAGGAAGGAAGAAAGGCAGACAAAGTACTTTATAGAATAGTAGGAGAAATGAACACAGAATGGTTTACATTGACATCATCAAAATGAACTTGTGAAAAAATGGTAAATGTATATTTTTTTATTCCATCTTCTCTTGCTCCAGACCAGCCACTTCTTCAGGCCATCTAGGTCCCCACTGGCACCCCTGCCCCGATGTTAGCCATCTCCACCTCACATTGGGAGTCCCCTGGGTAACCCAGACATAACCCTTCACTGGGTGGGTTACCCTCCTGTGAGGGAGATAGGCATTGGTAGAGGCCAGCCTGTACATGCTACTTGGCCTGGGTGCTGCTAAGGAAGACATGGGCTATATTGGGGGCTTGGCGTCAGCAGAAGCCGGTGACCATCATCTGGTTGGCCATAGAGCACTTTTCCACTTTGCTCCCCAGGGGCATGATGTATCAGAATGTCTAGGCATAAGCTGAAGTCCCCCACACCCTCATTAGTCAGTGGGACTCCAGTGTGTTGCCATACCCCCAGCCTCCACCAGGAATTGGCAAGCACAGGGTCCTCATCCCACCTTCCCCCTGAGAGAATGTGAGCAGTCTCCAGATGCTCTAGTCTTCTCTTCCTGGCTAGCCCTCCAGCATCCCAAGTCTGTTCCCAAACCCTGGTCAGTGACGTTGAAAGCGGAAATCCAACAGTAACTGTATTTAACTAATCCTTGATCAGGTTGCCTCAGAGAAACAAATGGCTAAAGTGGGATAAATCTTGAATGACAGGAGAGTTTAAGGATTTAATAAAACAAAGACCAAGGGCTATGAAACTGAATGAAATTGAGAAGCACAAAAAGTTGAGAAATGTAATAAATAACTTGGTGAAAGATTAATGAGATAGTATTAAGGAGAAAGTGCAAGGTTCTTAGGAAATCTGACCCACAAAGAAGGTGGGGGGGAATAATGTTTGGATACAGGAAAAAAAAGGAAGGACTGTTTGATAAATGGGTCAAATCTTGTGGGACCAAAGTGGAAGTGAAAGGGCTTTTTTATAAAAATAATTATTAAACAAGACCCCATGTGAAGGGAGCAAAATGTTGACCTCCCTTGAAGAAAGAAAGGAAAAAATGTGGGATATTCCTAACAAGTACTTGCTGAAAATTGATGATGCAGCCAAAGCAATGAAAAAGCAATGAAAAAACTAAAGATAAACAAAGCTGTGGGACCCGATAATATCTCAAACTGGCTACAAATTTACAGAGCTGACCTTGTAGCACCATGGGTATGCAATATTTTTATTAAATCAATGATAACAAGTAACATTTCTCAGCAGTGAAAACAAGTGAGAATGGTCCCCTTAGGAAAAGTGTCAAATCCTAAATTTCTTGATTAAGACTTTAGACACATTCCCTTACTTGTGCAATATCTAAAATGTGTAAAGGGTTTTAGTAACACAGAAACAAAGAAGATGTCGGCCGAAAATGACCTCTTGGCCCACCTAGTCTGTCCTAATTTCCCTACATACTGTGCTACCACAGACCCTACTTGATCTCAAATTGGATTACTGAATATATGTCAAATACAACTGATGAAAACCAGTTTAAGTCCTTGAAGAGCAGCTCCACTATGTAGGCTATTTTGAAGCATTTAGAAATTTGTATGAAAGCATCAGATGAGGGAAAAAAATGATACATGCAGTTTTGGTGGATTACAGGGCATAATAAAGTGATAAAAATTAGAAGGATGTGGGGTACCAAAATGTATTGTAAGATAGGCAGAGAAATTGTTTTGCAAGGGAGAAACTAGTAGTTAGGATTAGAAGCGAAAAAAAAAAACAGTGCCAGATTTGTTATGTGGAGGGATCCCTCAAGGTACCAAAATAGAACCTTTGTTGTTTTTGTTGATGTTTAATGATTTAAAAACTAAAGATAAGCATATAAAATATATGGATGACACAACTGTTGCCATCATTTTTGAATGTGTTGAAGATAGTAAAATGCAACAGGACTTAGATGAAACAGAAAGATGGTCAAAGGAAGATTTTATGGAGATTAACCCTGCTAAGACAAAATAAATCTGGTTTGGGAGGAAACAAAACAAACAAGTAGAGGTACATTTGTTGTTGGGTGGGGGGTGGAAGCTGAAGTCATAAATCAAGTACACTTTTTAGGGCTGATGATTCAGAGTGATTTTAAATGGGGTGAGTGAGTGAACAGTATTATTAAGAAGACTGATATAAGATTATATTTTTAACAATGTTAAGAAGGTCTGGGTTAAGTAAACAAGAACTGTTTTATTATTATAGTACAGTGATTAGGTCAGTGGTTGACTATGGAGCTCCTGTATAGCATTGTAGTTTAAGTATTAAAGAGTCTGATGATCTGGAATGTATCCAAAAAAAGGCATTTAGAATTATTTTATGGAAGGAGGTGGGGCATGAGGAGGCTACGAGGGAGTGTAAAATTGAATCTTTGCAAGAGAGTGGAAGACTAGGTTTGCTGGCAAAGGCACCTAGCTTCACCTGAGCTCTTTTCTTCTAGGTTTTCTTGTAAAGACAGAGCAAGAAACATTATCAAAGCAAGGAAAAAGATTAAGGCTTCTTCTGGCTAGGCAGATTTACTGTGTGATATTATTTTCTTTTGTACTCACAGGGTTTGTTACTGTCTTTTGCTAACATTTTACTGCTTTATTGTTCTCTGATTCAGATTGCTGTTGCAGGGTATACTTTCTGCTGCACTATTACAGGATGAGCCTACAAGTTTGTTACTGTTTTGTACTTACAGATTACTTCTGTAATCTTCACTGATTCAAATTGTTTTTTGCAAGGTATATCTTGTTACTGCTTTATTTTTCTCTGTAACAAAGTGTTTTGTGCAGTGTATATCTTCTGTGAAACTATTACAGATGGTGCTTTACAGGTTTTACAGTGTTATCTATCATTAGGCTAAGCTTTCAGGGCTACTGCATTTCTTGTTGGTTGATGCTTTCTTCTCATACTGCCTTGTTTCTTTCATCCATGGTTCTTCTTTTTCGGCAGGGGAAGGGCCCAGCCACCCACCCATCCCCAACCATCCCATGATGCTACACTATTTGTATAGGGTAGTACAGTTGTGACAGTTCCTGTAGCAAAGCAGGAAGTGGATGATCAGAGGGGTATCTACACAGTGACCTCACTTATAGGGGTACAAGTAATTTAACTTGTTGTAACAGGTTATACAAAAACAAACAAACAAAACAAAAAATCTAACTTTTGGTTTCATTTATTACTCGGACCAGGTTATAAACCCAGCAACTCATCTGGAATGGATATTATTTACTGCAGGTACAGCAGGACTCTTTCAAAAGGGCAGTTATACAGGATTTAAACACTGTCCTACATGTTGGACTGTTGGAGATTTAAGGGCTCAGCTTCAGGGAGCATGGGCAGAGATTGCACACCTTTAACCATATATTCAGGAGGAAATATATTATAAGAACTGCTTGCCATTTCTCCAACATACAGTTGAAGCACCTTGACTGCAGAGGGTAGTTGGTCCAAGAGGTTGGCAGGCGGTTGGGAGGGGTAAATTGGGTGCCCCATCACTCAATGCTCTCCAACGTATCACCTCCACAAACCATATAAAAACTACAAATAGGTATCTGCCTCTGTCTCTGAAATCAAACATAGTGGAACAGGACACTGCAGAGTAGAACGCTGCAGAACAGTAGCTAGCACAACACAACTCACCCAAAACAGGGAAACAAAAAAAAAAAGGCAAAAAGGAAATCCAGAACACTTCTGATCATAGGACACTCCATGATTCAGGGAGTTAATACCTACCTCCAGCATGGGATTTATTTATTTTTTTATTTCATTTCACCAGGAAAGGCACACTGAGCAACAAGATGCTAGTCTTCCGGTGTGACCTGGGGGACAAGGGGATGATAGTCAGATGTCTCCCAAGTACATCAGTGTGGAGAGACACTAACCACATTGCTAAAATTGTGTAGGAAGCAGAAGAAAACATCAGCAGCCTGGTACACATAGGGACTAATGATCTCACCAGCCAGTCAGTTGTGGAGACCAGGGAACACCTGACCAGGCTGGGAGAAAAACTGTCATCCATTTTGTCCAGCATATCCTTCTCTGAGATCCTGCCAGTCTGGGAAAGGGGGGCAGATGGATGGAAGATCAGAGAAGGGGAAACAGGGGAGCTAAACATGTGGCTCAAGGGCTGGTGCCAGGAAAAAGGACACAGATTTGTAGGTAACTGACAACAGTTTTGGGAGCAACAGTTATTTAAATTTGATAGACTACATCAGACTAAGGAGAGAGTCAGTGCATTGTTGCAGAAGTTTGATGTCTTTGCAGAATATTTGAACTATCAGATGCTGAGAGGGGTGCAGCATCCAATACATCGAATGGGAAGAACACCCTTCCCCCTCAGCTAGTGATCAAACAGGAGTTCAGCATGTTTATAGTTCATTTGCATCAACAGGTAAGGAAAAAGGTCTGGCTCCCCATACAATGCACAGGGAAAATGCTGGTGCTCGCCCAACAACTAACACTCTGAAATTCAGCCAATGGAAAACCATGTGCATAAATTCCCACAGTCTGGGAAACAAGATCCCAGACCTGGAGGCATCAAAGACAGAGACTAAACTGGACATAGTAGCCATTAGCAAGACATGGTTCACCAGTAACCACACTTGGGAGACTTCAGTACCCAGCTTTGTACTGTTCAGTAGAGATCGAGAAGCAAAAAGGGGGGTGTGCGGAGTGGCCCTTTATTCAATGAAAATATCAAAGTTACAGAAATTCATAATACACATAAGGAGCCAGAAGAACTGTGGGTCACCCTGGAAACAGGAAACGGGACAGACATATGAACTGGGGTTGTCTACAGGCTTCCAGACTGGGGGAGAACATAGACACATTACTGTTAGAAGATACACAAAGCATGAAAGTTAAGGGGGAGGTTCTGATAATGGGAGACTTCAACATGCCAGATGCAGATTGGTCAATACCAGCAGGAACATCCACCAGAACTAGACACATGGTGGATTCCCTGCAGGGGAGGGCCTCAAACAACTGGTACAACAACCCACAAGAGACAGAGCTATCCTAGATCTAGTACTGACTAGTGGGGAAAGGATCACAGATCTCCAGGTAGAAGGTCACCTAGGGGCCAGTGATCATCACATGGTATGGTTCAATTTGGCCACTAGAACTCAATCATCCCATTCCAAGGCAAAAATATGGGACTTCAGAGGAACAGACATTGATAACATGGTGTAATCCCCTTGTTACCCGGGGTTACTAGAATCCCAGTAAGACCTAGTGGTAGACAGGGAAGGCAGCTTGTGAGACTCCAGTTAAATGGGTTTCACACTGTCTCACTCTGTTCTCACTCTCAGCTGAGATTGAGGGATGACATCACCAATAGATCTTTTGCAGCTGCATGAGTCACATTGGAATCTGCAGCAAAGGGATTTAGATAGAACGTTGGGAGTTTTCAAGTGAGGTTCAGTTGATCTTCAGTGAGTGAGTGTGAAGTAGGGAGCTTGCTGTTAAAGCAGCTCAGTGAAGGCTCTAGGAGTCTCAGCCCTGACAGAGGGCTACTTTTAAGTAATAGGATGTGTGTCTCCACCTTAAAGAGAGACACAGAAGAGTACTAAAGTGGTGGAGACCGCTGCTTTTGGGTCTCAGTGTCCCCTACCTCCGGGGGGGGAAGGTTTTCATGCAGATTCCTGGGGCTACCCGCCTAGTTCTGCTTGTGGGGGAAAAGCTGCCTGTTCATTCCAGTATTTATTTGGGAGAAAAGAAGATTTGTGAATCACCTGTGGGGCACCTGCAACGTAAGGGTGAGTGTCTGCTCTGGCTAAAAGGGCCTATGTTTTCACCCTGGGACTTGTGTGACAATGTGGGGATTGAACTACTAAATATTGGGAAGCCTAGAGAAATGGGCTAAGCAAGTAAAAGTAGTTTCAAGTTCCAGAGTTTGTTGGGATGCAAATAATATGTAGAGGTGATGTGACAGACGTCTACCCTTAATCTACATTTGGAAGTTCAGTAAAGGAATTGTTCAGTTTTCCAGAGAAATGGCTGGGTATGGGCTGTGGGAGCTGGAGGTGGGTGGCCCCTCATCTTTAATGATCAGGTCCACCTTTTCGGATTTCTTCTGTAGATTTCTACTTTGCCTCAGGCACTTGGCCAGTGATGGGGGAAGTATAGTAAGGAAAATTCTCTCCAAGAGTCACAGACTCTAGTGTGGTTTGGGGAGCCACAACAGGATAATTGGTTCATTCCTCAAATGGACTGCAGATCTAGTGGCCGGTGGGGGAGCCAGGCCAATGGGGAAAACCCAAGTGAGTACAAGTCGGGCTGTGTACCCAAAGCTGCGTGCAAGTCAGGGCTATGTGCCTGGTGGGTTTAGAGCCTGAGGACTGGAAATGGTGATAAAGTGTTCTGTTGTCTCTAATCTGCATTACCAGGAATGAAGCCCCATGGGGGTCTATGCTTTGTTTCTTCAGCTTGGATGTGAATAAAAGCCACACTGAAGAATCCCATTCCTGGTTCTTTACATTACAGTTATTGCTTCTTGTGTTCAGATTTACTTGGGTGCCTCTGTGCAGAATAGTCAAGCCTAGGTCCCCCTGTGCCGAGTAACCTCATCCTCCCTGAACCCAGTCCCCATCAGGTACTGCTGTCAGCTTCAACAGCATGCCACCTGTCATTTTGGCAAAAAGTCAGGGGTGAGGGGTTACAAAAATGGAGGCACCACTTTGGATTTTGTTCAGGGAGGAAGGTGCTTGGGCAAGGGGGCTAGCATTCTGGCTATCTGGCAGTGGGTAGCACAAAAAGTTGAAGCAATTTCCCTAGTGTGTTGCTGTGTGCTGTGGATCTTGTGCTGCTGTTTAAAATTGCCAGCTGTTTACCATGGAGCAGTAAAGCCAAAGAGTGTGACCTTGTCCTGCATCAAAAAATTGTTTACAGTGTTTTTGCCTGCTTTAAAAATGAACTGTGGTAAAGAAAAGTGTGGAAGACTAGGGGTAGCAACAGGAAAATTGTGCCCTGGACATTTGAAATGCTTTTAAAATAAACTATTGTAAAGAAAAGTGTGGAAGACTAGGGGTAGCAAAAGGAAAATTGTGCCCTGGATGTTGGAAATGCTTTCTGGAAGAAATAAGAGACCTGCAGATGTAATGGCTATGTTAAATGGCTGAAATGGGCACCCGCCATGGAGTCAGTTAGAAGAGAAAAAAAGTTGCATTCTGTAGTTTAAATTTGCCTGCTCGATGATCGCCGTGAGGAGAAGAGCCCTCGCAAGGAAGAAGAAGCTCATTTGTATGGTGTTGAGTGATTGGTCAGGCTGAGATCAGTCCCGCCCCTCAGCCAGCTCTACAGTGACTTCCCCTGCATTCGAGAGGGAGTGTGAGTGGAGTGTGTGTACTGGCAGTGGAGGAGCGTCAAGAGTGTTAAAATCGTTGTAAACAGTTTAAAAATTTACTTTCTTGTTAAAATTGGGCTCAACCAGCTAATCGATTGTCGGAATTGCGAAAGTGGTGGTTGAGAAGATGACCAACAGGACTGCCCGCCCGTTTCTGTTCTGAGGCCTCCAAGAACTGGTTGCAGGACGTTTTTCCCAATTGCAGCAAACTGCTACTGATAACAGTAAGTAACCACCTTAAAACTGCTCAAACAGTGATTTTCAGCCCTATGCCATATAAATGTGTGTGGAGCAGTGTAGTCGCTTTGCAAGTAACAACTGTGTAAAGTCCTGCCAGCAAGTGCAAGTCTGTTAAGCCATTGACTATGTGCATAGTAATGAATTTAGCCTTAGTTTAAAGTTTGCAGTCAGAGAGAGAATGTGGGTTGTAGCAAAGTGAAGCACTAGTTATACAGGCAATCCTGTGCTAAAAACCTGAAGCTTTAAGGGACTGTGAAAAAAAAATGTTTCCAGCATGTGAAAAGTCTGTGGAAAATCCTGTAAATGTGTTTCAAGCAAGAACAGAGCAAGTTGTCTAGTTTGAGCAAAAGTTATCAGTAGTTTGTGTAAATCGGGTGCGCAGTGGCTTGACACAAATTCTAAATGTTGATGCACAGGAGTGCTGCCGCCGCCATTACAGGGTGGGGTAGTGAAGTAAACACAGCAGCAAAGGAGCCATTTTTCAGCTAAAGAAAGTGTTCAATAAAGTGGGACTTTCAGTTACAGTGAACTTTTGTTTATTTTCTGCAGTTATGGCCTCAGGAACAGCTCATTACCTGAATCATGCCCGGGTTGCAGTAGCAGCAGCAGTGAATAGACTGAGGAATATTGAAAAGTGGTGCTATGGAATGCAACTGCCTCCTCATGTGGCGATTCCTGGTTTTCCAGTGCATGTATGTCAAATATGCTTGAGAGCTGGAAGGGACATCTTCATGATTCCTCACTGTGCTGGATGCTTAGAAAGATATGGCTTTTATAAAGCGCCTCAAATTCATTTGGATCCCACATGGACAAAGGTTCAGGAATCTGCTGTTGGCAGCACACAGCACCAGGCAAGGCCTGTGGAGGAAGGCCCCTCGGGGGAGTGTGGCTCAAAGCTAGAGGGTGCAGAGTTAGAGACAGAACCAGAAGTTGAAGTTTTGGATGCTGGATCCCTGAAGGAAAGTTCTGATAAAGCATCAATAGACCCCTGGAGGGGGGCCTAGCCCAAGTCTCTTTGATGAAGATGAGAAGCGGGGGGCCTTTGAGTGGGAGGTGTCGACCTCTGCGCCTAGTGATGAGTGGACAGTCTCAGGAGTGAGGACGACTGCTCACTCCTGGGCTCAGATCCTCTGTGAAGAGGAAGATGAGGGGGAACCTATGTGGCCTTGTGAAAAAGGAATGGGTACACAGCCTCAAGATCTTGCCTCGGAGGAATGTATGGATAAAAGTGGTGATGCCACTGCCCTGGCTTTGCAAGAGGAGGAAGTCAGGGATCCGTTTCTCATTTCTTTAAGGATGCAAAGCTGGCAGAACCAGGACTGGCCACCCCGAAGCCAGGCCAGCGGTCTTAGATTGACCAAAGCAAGTAAAGAGGAGAGACTGGTTCGTAGGAAGGCAAATGAGATCTATGGTATGACCTTCCCTACCTTTCCTCGGAAAGTCTGGGAGGAGATTGAGAACTGCAGGAAATCCTGGATCTGGGATGAAGCAATGAAAAGTGTGCATCCTGGGGCCAACAAGCATGTAAAGAATAGACTGTTCAAGGAAAAGTATACCCAGTGGAAGAGAGGCAGGACACTGTTTATAGAGAGAGTGAGAGTGGTGGATGGAGAGGGACGTGAAATCTCCCACTGTGTGAATTATGTGCACCCAGATGGGGTAATAATTCAAGCTCCTGATCCCTGGTACTATTGGCCTCAGTGCAAGGATCTCTCAGCAAATGTGCCCATGCCTACAAAGTGGAGAGCTGAGCAGTGGTAGTCAATACAGCCACACCAGCCTGTGAAGCGCCTTAGTGATTCGCCAATATGGACATCCAGGACTCAGGTGCCCCACATTCATCAGTCTACAGTGTGCTGGCCCTTCCAGCAAACCATCGACTGGCCCACCAGATGACTTCAGATTCAGAGAGGACACCACCCCAGCTGTATCCTGTTCATCGCCTGGTAATCAGATGACATCGGACCAGCTGTTTCCTTTTTGTTCCTGTTCTAAGGTTCCATCTCCAGAGATGACATCAACCCAGCTGTTCCCAGATGTGCCCTCCTGTGGTTCCTGGAAGATGTCCACCCAGCTGTATCGGAAGAAATGCTGCCAGGGAGAGTTTTCATCAGAGGTGCAGGCCGGTTAAGAATTTCGTACTACAAGTGGCTGGTAAGTCCGAACTTTTCTATCTTTATGACATTGCAGTACACACCCTACACTAACAGACTTCAAAATGTGTGAACTGTCTGCAAAGACTCTCCCCTTTGGGACTTTGGTCTGTTAGAACTGTGCTTCACCGGGCTCCGGCCCAGGAGAGACTCTTTATTGAACTAGCCTGCGGGCATTGTGGTCACTAGTTGGGACTTTTAGGGCACTCCACCCCCCCAAATGTGCATTGTAAATAATGTCATTGTTTTCTAATATAAATACTGTTTTTCTACCTTTTTTCTAAAAAAAATCTTTTTGGGATTCTGCAGTGTTTTGATGGTAGGGGTCTAGGTAGACTGTGTATGCAGATTAGGAGTGTGTGTTGTCTTTCTTTTTCTTACAGGTGTTCCTGGGAAGACAGAAGAGAAGACAAGAAGAGGAGGATGGGCTCATCGGAGTTCCTCATTAGTACTTTAGTGTGTAAAAATTTAAAGTACTGTGGTGTTATGGTTGTTATTACTGTATTAACCCTTTCCTTCCACAGGTGTGGTTGTGGGGTTAGGGAGAAGACAGTAACATGGTATAATGTGGTATTTTAATGGTGTGTGGTTGCAGGTTGCCCAAGGTTGGGGAGGTCCCCGGGTTGTTTTGGTTTTGGGGGTATTAGGTTAAAGGCAGATAGGTTTTCCCTAGAGGGTTGGGGGGATAGTCAGGCTGTGGCCCTGACCTGCAGTAGGGACCACAATGCTGATCTATCAGGGCTATGCTCTGGATGGTTCTACCAGAGCCACTAGGTGTCCATAGTAAGTGGATAGTGTAGAGGCTGATATGTCAGCTAAAGGCCTCAAGGCCCTTAGTGTTGCCTGCCTTTACTTGCACATGGTAGGAGGGGGTCTTATCACCCCCCTCCACAGGTATCACATAGGGTGGGATGGCCTAAGGCCAGGTAAATAATGACTGCGGACAGTCATTTTCCTGGTCAAGGGTGAGTGTAACCCCCTTGTTACCCGGGGTTACTAGAATCCCAGTAAGACCTAGTGGTAGGCAGGAAAGGCAGCTTGTTAAACTCCAGTTAAATGGGTTTCACACTGTCTCACTCTGCTCTCAGTCTCAGCTGAGACTGAGGGATGACATCACCAATAGAACTTTCGCAGCAGCATGAGCCACATTGGAATCTGCAGCAAAGGGAGTTAGAACGTTGGGAGTTTTCAAGTGAGGTTCAGTTGGTCTTCAGTGAGTGAGTGTGAAGTAGGGAGCTTGCTGTTAAAGCAGCTCAGTGAAGGATCTAGGAGCCTCAGCCCTGACAGAGGGCTACTTTTAAGTAATAGGATGTGTGTCTCCACCTTAATGAGAGACATAGAAGAGTACTAAAGTGGTGGAGACCGCTGCTTTTGGGTCTCAGTGCCCCCTCCCTCTGGGGGGGGAAGGTATCCCTGCAGATTCCTGGGGCAACCCCCCTAGTTATGCTTGTGGAGGAAAAGCTGCCTGTTCGTTCCAGTATTTATTTGGGAGAAAAGAAGATTTGTGAGTCACCTGTGGGGCACCTGCAACGTAAGGGTGAGTGTCTGCTCTGACTTAAAGGGCCTATGTTTTCACCCTGGGACTTGTGTGACAATGTGGGGATTGAACTACTAAATATTGGGAAGCCTAGAGAAATGGGCTAAGCAAGTAAAAGTAGTTTCAAGTTCCAGAGTTTGTTGGGATGCAAATAATATGTAGAGGTGATGTGACAGACGTCTACCCTTAATCTACATTTGGAAGTTCAGTAAAGGAATTGTTCAGTTTTCCAGAGAAATGGCCAGGTATGGGCTGTGGGAGCTGGAGGTGGGTGGCCCCTCATCTTTAGTGACCAGGTCCACCTCTACGGATTTCTTCTGTAGATTTCTACTTTGCCTCAGGCACTTGGCCAGTGATGGGGGAAGTACTCAGATGTGGGATTGTAAGGAAAATTCTCTCTAAGAGTCGCAGACTCTAGTGTGGTTTGGGGAGCCACAACAGGATAATTGGTTCATTCCTCAAATGGACTGCAGATCAAGTGGCTGGCGGGGGAGCCAGGCCAATGGGGAAAACCCAAGTGAGTACAAGCCAGGCTGTGTGCCCAAAGCTGCGTGCAAGTCCGGGCTGTGTGCCTGGTGGGTTTAGATCCTGAGGGCTAGAAATGGTGATAAAGTGTTCTGCTGTCTCTAATCTGCATTACCAGAAATGTAGCCCCATGGGGGTCCATCTATGCTTTGTTTGTTCAGCTTGGATGTGAATAAAAGCCACACTGAGGAATCCCATTCCTGGTTCTGGACATTACAGTTATTGCTTCCTGTGTTCGGATTTACTTGGGTGCCCCTGTGCAGAGTAGCCAAACCTAGGTCCCCCTGTGCTGAGTAACCTCATCCTCCCCGAACCCAGTCCCCACCAGGTACTGCTGTCAGCTTCAACAGCATGCCACCTGTCATTTTGGCAAAAAGGCAGGAGTGAGGGGTTACAATGGCCAACAGAGTTAAGCTAGCCCTGGCAAGAAGAAATACAGGTCAGGGGGTACAGGCAAAGTGGGCAAGCATTAAGGATGCAATACTTGAAGCAACAGCCCATTGTGTTAGAGAGAAAAGCAAGAGCAAAAGAAGGAGGAAACCACTCTGGTTCACAAAAACAGTAGCAGAAAAGGTCAGAGACAAAAGGATGGCCTTTAGGAAATATAAGGGAACACAGCAGAATGAAGCTAGAGAGGCATACCAAACTTCCCTAAGGGAAGCAGGAAGGCAGTAAGACAAGCAAAGGCCCAAACTGAGAAAACACTAGCACAAACAGTAAAAGAAGGTAACAAGACTTTCTATAGATACATTAGTGAAAGGAGAATGTCTAGATGGGGTATTGCTAAGATTAAAGGGGTTGAGGTGGACCGTGTGGAGGAGGAACAAGGAAAAGCATCTATCCTAAATAAATACTTCTGCTCAGCATTTACTGAGGAGAAGGTAGGGCAGGGCCCACAGATCAGCACCATGGACATGGGGGAGGGAGGTGTGCACTAGTCCTTTTACAAAGGAAAGGGTATTACAAAAGCTCACTAAGCTCAGGGTGGACTAGGCAATGGGACCTGATGGCATACATCCCAGGCTACTAAGGGAGCTAAGGATGGAACTAGCAGAGCCATTATCAGAACAGCTTAGTGAGTCTCTGAGCACAGAAGAGGTCCCAGAAGACTGGAGAAGGGCTAATGTGATCCCTCTCCAAACAGTGGTAGCAGGGAGGAGGCAGGGAACTACAGATCAGTCAGTCTTACCTCAGTAGTGGACAAGATTATGAAGGCATTCCTTGAGGAAAGGATAGTGCAACACCTGGAATCCATAGGAGCACAGGATCAAAGACAGCATGGGTTTACCACAGGAAGGTCCAGTCTAACTAATCTCATAGATTTCTTTGACTGGGTTACCAGAGTGGTGGACCAAGGGGGTGCAGTTGATGTCACCTACCTTGACTTCAGCAAAGCTTTCGATACTGTTCCACATTGAAGATTGAATATTAAGCTGGGTAGGATAGAGGTGGGTCAGACGTTGATCAACTGGGTGGCAAACTGGTTGGCAGGCAGAAAACAGAGTGAAGTGCTAAATGGTATACAGTCAGCGGTGATTCAAGTCACAAGTGCGGTAACTCAGGGATCTGTTCTGAGGCCAATCCTTTTTAATATCTTCATCAGTGACATTGCAGATGGACTGGAGGTTAATGTTTGTCTGTTTGCAGATGACACCAAGATCTGCAACAGAGCAGATGATCCAGATGGGGTGGACAGAATGAGAAGAGATCTGGATAAACTGGCAAAATGGTCGTAAGATTGGCAACTGGGGTTTAACACAAAGAAGTGCAAGATCATGCACATAGGAAGAGAAACCCTATAGCCACCTATAGGTTGGGAGAAGAGTTGTTGGCTATCACAAGGAAAGAAAGAGACTTGTGCAACATCATCACAGAGGAGCTGAAATCATCCAAGCAGACTACTAAAGCACTAGGTAAGGCTAGAGGGATGTTGGGGTGTATCAGTAGGCTTATCACAAGTCATAAGAGAGAGGTAATAATCCCTCTTTACAAGACACTGGTAGGGCCCCATCTGGAGTACTGCATGCAGTATTGGAGACCGCACCTTCACAAGGACAATAACAAAATGGAAGCAGTCCAGAGAAGGGCAACCAAAATGGTGCAGGGACTGCATCAGAAAACATATGAGGACAGATTAACGGAGCTCAATATGTATACCCTACAGCAAAGGAGGGGGAGAGAGGTGATATGATCAAGACATTCAAACATCTTAAGGGTGTTAACAAGGTGAAAGAGTCTAACATGTTTCAATATAAGAAAAATAGCAGGACAAGAGGACACAGAATGAGATTGGGGGAGGCTGATAAAGGGGTAATGAGAGGAAGTTATTTTTCACAGAAAGGGTGTTGGATGCATGGAATGGCCTACCTCAGGATGTAGTGGATATGAATACAGTGCAAGGCTTCAAACAGGCATGAGATAGGCATAATGGAGCAATACAGTTGAGTATGAATAGATAGGCCATTGACAGAGTAAAGGCCTATGGCACATTCATAAGGTAGAAAAATGGGCAGACTGGATGGGCCTTGTGGTCCTTATCTGCCGTCAACGTCTATGTTTCTATGAAAGAGAAAGAAGCAAAAATATGTTCTTGCAGATATGTAATGAAAATCACAAGTTGTATAAATTCCTGCCACCAATTGAAATCTCAAGTTATAATTTAAGGAATCCGATAAAACGGAATAGGGTGTATGAGAGGTAATTTTTTGGTCATTATTTGGATGTCATATCCCCCTCCTTTCCTTCTTTTAACATGGTTTCAAACATGCACTGGTAATATAGAAAAAGAAAAAGAATGAGAACTTAGATAGCTGTGTAGTATAATAATTTTACCGTCCTAGTGAATTATGTATTTTTTAGAAAGGATATCTGAGTTTTAGCCCTTGAGTTTTTATGCAGCTAGATTATAAAGTGTATTAGATTAGAATTTGTAATCTTTTAGTGTCTGACATTTTTTTATGCATGTATTTATATATATTATCAAACTTCGACTCACCTTTGGTGTGTTGCAATGGTGAGTTTTAACTAAATTAAATGAAACCAAACTAAATCCACAGCAGTTCTCTCTGCCCCCAGGCCACAGCAGTCATTCCCCTGCTCTTATCTCCCAGTTTCCTTTTCCCTCTTCTTCCAGTTCTTCAGAACCTGTGCCCTCCTGATCCTCTGATTCCCATCTCTCAGTTCTCACAGCTTTAAGTTTCCCAAGCTCTTGGCCCCAATTCTCAGTGAGTCCTCCAGTTCCCAGCTCCCTGTTCCCAATGCAGTTGCCAATTCAGTTGCCAGCTCTCAAATCCTAGCTCTTTGCTTCCATGACTCACCTTCCAGAACTCAGCTTCCAGGTCTTCAGGACTGCTCCCTGCTGATCCAATGCCATGGGTTTCAGCTTCCATTCCCAGGCTTCTAGCTCAGTGCCTGTGGGGAGGGGAAACCAATCCCATTTTCTGCCCCCGGTTATTTCCCCTTTCCTACTGTGTTTCATAGGCACATTTCCTTTTTCTCTGCAGGTGCCTGAGGGATTATAAAGTTGGGAGATGGGCTGGGTCAGAGCAATGGTTTACTATGTGAATAACTGCCTTATTTTGGATTCTTTGCAGCCTTTGCATTCGGCCTTAATAGCCAACCCATGGAGTCTAGACTTAACCCAGCTCAAATCCAGTTTCCAATTTTGGAGTCATGGTAGTTTTGTTTTTGCTTTCTACTCCCCCCACCCCCCCATTTCTTAAAGGATAGTTTGAGATTTGTGAAATACTGTAGTATAAAACTATTGGAAACCTTGTAGTATGCAATGTGTGTGTGTGTGTGTGTGTGTGTGTGTGTGTGTGTGTGTGTGTGTGTGTGTTTTGGGGGAGGGGCTACAAGTTCCTTGCTTTTGTTCCCCCTACCCCACCTTCCACACCATCTTTGGACTCTCAGAGGACCCCTCTCTTCTTTAGAGAGGGATAAAGTAATCATATTCCCAAACAAAACAAAATGAAGTTACACAGGAAAATCTGCCTCATCTTACATCTCTTATTCAACTGCTTCCTGATGCACAAATGGGTGTTGCTCTACCTCTCATTTGGAATTGTTGAAATGGATGGTATTTTTAATCTTTCAAATCAAATACCAGAAATAACAATTTTGATCAATTGCTGTCTAATTAATTTGGTTTCTCATTTGCCTATCAAGGAAATAGTCCATTAATGTTATCTGTCTGTCTATCTGTCTATCTATCTATCTGTCTAGATAGCTATCTGTATATATGTCTGTCCATCTAGCTGTTTCGGGAGGCAGTATAGCAGTATAGTGCAGTGGGTTAAAGCTTTGAGCTACAAATCTGGAGACCTGGGTTTGATTCCAGTAGCCACCTAGGTGCACACTGTGATCCTGAGCAAGTCACTAACTTCCTTGTGCTCCCAGGTTGCATCTGGAAACAAGCTTTGGCTTAATGTGCTACTCCTGGTTAAACAATGTTCCCCTTTCCTCTCTGTTTGTCAATCTACCTGTCTGCCTGCCTGTCTACTTTAGAATAAAATGAAGGTGCGAAAACTGCACTCTATTGCTACTCTGGATCTCAGTTCAGTCTACTGCATTGTACACACTGACACTGAAAGAATGATGCATGGAGGCTGAGTAACCCCAACCCCCAACAAAAAAAAAAATTCTTATGTCCTCCAATCAAGGTTGCAATGAACTGGCATAATCATATTAATGTATTGCAATATCCACTGCAGCATTTGGGCAAGGGGGAGGCTCAGGGGCTTCATAAAATGCCATACAAATCATTCCAATCACATTTAGTAGGCATGGAAATTCTGCATATGCAGCAAATATATAAATAAATGAAAATTGACAAATTAAGGTGTTTCTGGCCAAAGACAACCTGAAAGCAAATAAAGTCAGTAGTAAAAAAATACAACTCATTTTCTGCATATTGTGATTACTTACCTTGGCAATGAGTCAGTACATGAATTATATTATGTGTGTATGATAGATTTTTTAGTGTTCACTGTTTGTTTACTTGAACTGCAGCTTAGAGTGTAATTTAAATTTTAACTGCAGCTTAGAGTGTAGTTTAATTGTAATGCTGTGTGTTTTTTGGTCTGTTTGCCTTTACTGAACTGGGGCCTGACTCCCCCCCCCCTCAGTAGCAGGCAGCATCCCCCAGAAGGCCTACTCCTGTTGAGATGGTTAGGCACCGCCCCTTATGGGATATAAATTCCCAAGGTCTTTCGGCGGTCCTTGACCTCTCATCCCCCATGTTGACAAGCTATGATCCGGAGACCCTTGTATCAGCTCATAATACAGCCGTTACGGTGGCTTTTGGTTCTATTGCTCCAGTTCGTGTTCGCCCTCTCTCCCTTCACCCCAAGTCCCTTGGTTTGATGGGATTTGAGGGAAATGCAGACACAGGGCGAAGGTTAGAGCATTGCTCGCGAAAGTCCGCCCTTGATGCCGACCGCCTTAGATTGATGGACCATTATTTAGTCTATCAATCTGCAATCGCCCATAAGAAGGCAGAATTCCTGTCTGGGGAAATTGCAGCTGCTCAGAATCGACAAACTCAGCTATTTCAAATTGTGGACAGACTGTGCAACCCAGCCTTCCTGCATGTTCGGAAAGCTTTTTCGCAATTAGAGTGCGATGAGCTTGCTTGTTTCTTTGCAAATAAGGTGGTAGACATCAGGGCGGTACTGCAGCCAGCTCACTTTGGGGGGTTGTTGTTGATCAGTACAGGGTCACTGTACCTTAGTTTTCCTGGAGTACCTTCAGTCGACTGGAGTTCATGGATGTCATGAGGATTATCCAGAGTGTGCACCCTACATGCTGTAGTTTGGACCCTGGACCTCCCTCCCTAATTTTGGGTTGTAGTGACATCATCAGTCCAGTCCTTGTGCAGATAGTCTGGTGCTCCTTGGAATTGGGAGAGTTTCCTAGCTCCCTGAAAGAGGCAGTGGTGACACCACTCTTGAAGAAAGCTACCTTGTACCCAGACTGTTTTGCAACCTACAGACCTATCTCTAACCTTCCTTTTGTTGGGAAGGTGATTGAGAATGTTGTGGCAGCAGAACTGGAGGACCATTTGACCATCATTGACATCTATGAACCCCTCCAGTCCAGTTTTCGTAAGAGACATAGTACTGAAACGGTGCTGGTTCAGGTGCTCAGTGATGTCCTGATGGCAAGAGATCAGAAGAGTCATTCCATCTTGGTTCTTCTGGATCTTTCTTCAGCTTTTGACACTGTGGACCACATGGTGTTAATAGGACACCTGAGGCATATCTGTGGAATGTCAGGGACAGTCCTCAAATGGTTTGCATCATTTCTCATGGGGAGAACACAAAGAATTGTGTCTGGGTTTTTGCTTCAAGCCCAACTGCTTTGTCTTGTGGGGTGCCTCAGGGTTCTATGCTGCCATCCATGTTGTTTGCGGTGTATATGCTATCCCTCAGAGACATTGCAAGAAGGTATGGGCTGAGGTTTCACTGTTATGCAGATGATACCCAGCTGTACCTCTCTTTTGCATCTGACCAGGATGGAGCTCTCTCGGTCTTTAACAACTGTCTGAAAGAAATAGATGAGTGGATGGATTCTACCTGGCTGAAGTTGAACTCGGAAAAGACTGAAGTACTGGTTGTGGACCCAGGTCACCAGAAAGGGGTGTTGAGTGTTGGTGCACCCTCCAGAATTATTCTTGGCGGCATCTCTCTCCTGACCTCTGAATGGGCGCATAACCTGGAGGTAGTTTTTGATGACGGACTGACCCTGCATTCGCAGGTGTCGGCTGTCATCAAAACTTCCTTGTACCTTCTTAGGAATATCGCCAGGGTTAAGCATCTGGTTCCATCTTATGACCTTCCAACCTTGGTCCACGCCTTTGTGTCCTTGCGCTTGGATTACTGCAACTCTCTTTATCTAGGGCTTTCGGGGATTGAAATCTGTCACCTGCAACTGGTGCAGAATTCAGTAGCACTGCTTTTGATGGGTTCTAGTTGATCCTGCCATATTACCCTGTGCTGCGTGAACTGTACTGGCTGCCAATACGGTGGTGGATCACCTTTAAAGTGGTTTATTGACTTTTAAAGCCCTACCTGGATAGGGCCCTGACTATCTGAAAGAGCTTCTGGTTTCTTATTGCCTGGTCAATCACTCCGCTAGGCTGACGAGGGGTTGTTAGAGATTCCAAGGGTGAATTTGAAATCATCTGGTTCAAGAGCTTTTGCTTTTGCAGCTCCCATGCTTTGGAATTCTCTACCCCATCAGTTATGGGAGTGCACATCTGTGAAGGAATTTAAGAAGGGCTTAAAATCCTTCCTGTGGCAAAAAGCTTTTTTTCGATAATTGAAGTATTTATCTGATTGTTTATGATTCTCAGTTGTATTGTTTTGTTATTGAATTTTATATTAATTGTTCCTAAATTGTTAGGCGCCTTGAAATTGGAAAGGTGCCTTATAAATAACATTATTATTATTATGATGATGATTATTATTATTATTGTCTCCCATCTGTTTGTTCTTTTTCTTCTTTTTCTCTTCCTTTTCTGGGATCCTCCCCTGCTTTCCTTTCCCTCCTGGCTAATTCCCTGAGTCTCCTCCCTATCTCCTCATTTGAACTACACCCAGGTCTGACCTTTTGTTGTGGCTGTTAATCCTTTAAATTCCCTCCCCTCTCCCACTACTAATTCCCCTGTGTTTCTCCTTCTCTTAAAGGGACACTGTCAGCTTTAGCTTTAAATTTAGAGCCCTTGCAATATTAATGCCTGTGACTCGACGCTGAAGTCAGCAATGCCTCTGAGTCACTTTGCAAAGCATTTGTGCTGTATTAAATACATTTTTGTAAGTAAAAGGAGTTTTGGTCATCCCGCCCATAATTTGTGACAAGCTCATTCCCGTGGGTCCCCTGCATATAGTACAGCAGAACAGGATGACAAACCCGTACATGAATGAGTTTTGGCAATTTCAGTGGCATATGAAAATATACTGCTTAATAGCCCTTTTGTTTGTTGTTAGCTGTTTTATAAAACTGCAGCTATTTCCAAGACACTTGCTTGAAAAGTAAAACCAGGACTCCATGCATGTGTGAGAGCACGGAGACCCAGTTTCACTTTTCAAACAAGAATTAATCTTGGAAGTAGCCCTCCATTTTATAAAACAGCTACCTAGCAGACCTAAACAAACAAAGGGCTATTCAGCAGTATGTTTGCTATGTTGATTGCGCAAGTGCAAGAAACATATTGTGGCAGCTTTTGCAAGAAGCAGGTTGTGGATGCGCGGCAATGTTGTGACCAATGCCCCCACAGCCTTTAAAGGCTTGGCTCACTGTCCCCAATGGTGTGACATGCTGCTGCTGACACTAGTTCAGCCAGCATGCTACAACAATCTAAAGTTTTAGCCGCTGCAATCAGGGGTCGCCTTGTCATTGCAGCATCATCTGCTGCAGTGAGGAAGCAACCATTCATTGCAGGGCTGTCACTTGAATTCCTCAATCCAGCTTGCTGACAGGGAGCCCAGTCCGCATCAGCATGCTCCCCATTGTTTCTTTCTGTGCCGAGGTGTCCCAATCCCCTTGGCATTCTGTCCCCCAAGAAAAGTTTAACTTGCTTATGGGGCCCATGCCCCATCAGCATTATGCCCCAGCCAAAGTATTTGCAGGTGGGATCCCACTCCCATCAGTATAATCCTCCCAAAACATACAGACTTGTGCCGGGGGTGCCCAATCCCTTCAACACTCTTTGCGCCTTTATGCCGACAGGGTGTACAATCCCCATCAGCTACAGCTGCCCCTCGAAAATACTGTGTTGGCATGCTGGGAGTCCACTCCAGCAAGCCAAATGGTCCTGAAAGAAAAAAAGTCTCACAAGTGTTTTTATTCTTGTACCCTCTAAAAAAAAGATCCCTCGCCATCTCCTGCCCCCTCCCACAGCCCTCACCCCACCCACCCCCTCGCACCCTGCCTCTCGACACCCCCACCCTATACCTACCTCTAACCATGCTAATACTCTGGTGGACTGGGAACATGTCTACACTCTTCAAAGATGACCGTGAACTGAGCCCGTAAGCTGTATAATGGAATAAATAGGGTTTTTTCAACTTTGATGCATATCTCAGTCATTTTTTTGAATTTTGATGCCACATTTTCAGCATGGGGTTTCTGCCACTGTCATGGTGTTATTTGACCCAGAAAGGTGATTTCACAGTCACTGCGTGGAATCACCTTTCGGGACAGATTAATGAAATGACAGTGCCACTTTTCATGAGGTGGGCTCTCAAAAAGTCCATGTTGCAAATTTGGTGGAAAAAATCACAAAAATGATTGCTTAATGAGTGTCTGTTGTGCAGTTGCTACTGCCACATTTTCAACACTGCCATTTTTCCACACCTCCTTGTGAACAGTACAGATGTCATTTTTCACATCCTGGCCGAAATGTGTTTTTGCACATCTGGCGCAGTGGGAAATCCGTGATTGGGACAGATTATGAAAATGACAGTGACACTGTTCATGAGCAGAGGTCCTAAAATGCCTATGTTGAAAATTTGGTGACAAAAGTCCCTAAAATGAGTGTGCTACGAGTGCGCATTGCACAGTTTGCACACGCGCTCGTAAGTTCACAAATTTATATTTTTATTCCAGATTTTCAACATTGCCATTTTTCCACACCTCCTTGTGAACAGTGCAGCTGTAATTTTTCACATCCTGGCCGAAATGTGTTTTCGCTCTTCTGACACACAATAGTGTGTTTGCTATGGGAAATCAGTGTTCGGGACACATTAAGAAAATCACACTGACACTGTTCATGTGCAGAGGTCCTAAAATGCCTATGTTGAAAATTTTGTGATGAAACTCCATAACATGACTGTGGTACAAGCGTGCATTGTGCAGTTTCCATGCACCCTTGGAACTTTGCAAATTAGTAATATTTTCACGTCACATTTTCAACACTGGCATTTTTCCACACCTCCTTATGAACTGTACAGCTGTCATTTTTCACATCCTGGCTGAAATGTGTTTTCATGCTTCCAGCGCAAAATACCGCAGTCACTGTCGGAAATCAGTGTTTGGGACAGATTAGGATTGAGCAAGTGGGGAGGGGTGACCGATCTCAGCTGAGCTCTGTCTGGACTGCTGCGGATTTCTTTGTGGGCAGGAAAAGGTGCCAACCCAGGCAGAAGCCCAGTACAAAAGAGCAGTCTGCAGCACCGGGAGACACAGAATGAGTGAGTGGGGGGAGTAAGTGAGCTCAATGGAGCTCTGTTAACAGAGGGGGAGTGAGTGAGGTCACTGGAGCCCTGTCGGGACTGCTGAAGATTTCTTTGTGGGTAGAAAAAGGTGCCAATAAAAGCAGGAGCCCACTACAAAAGGCCATCCTGCAGCACCAGGAGAAACAGAATGAGCGAGTCAGAGAGGGGCAGTGACCCACCTCAATGGAGCTCTGTCAGGACAGCTGCAGATTTTTTTGTGGACAGAAAAGGATGCCAATACAGGCAGGAGCCCAGTACAAACCAGTAGCCTGCAGCAGCGGGAGAAACACAACGAACGACTGACAGAGGGCCACCAAGTGAGCTCAACAGACCAACACAGTCAACATTCGGCACTGACAAATGCTTGTTTCATATGCCACTGACACTGCTGAACTCTTTCATGCATGAGTTAGGCATCCTGTACTGCCATACTATATGCAGGGGACTCACGGGAAGGAGCCTGTTGCAAACTACAGCTGGGGTGACCAATACTCTTTTTACTTACAAAAATGTACTTAATATAGCACAAATGCTCTGCAAAGTGACTCAGAGGCATTGCTGACTTCAGTTTTGAGTCACAGGCATTAATATTGCAAGGGTTCTAAATTTAAAGATAAAGCTGACAGTGCCACTTTAAGGGAATCTTGTGCCCTGAACTGGCCAGCTCCTCCACATTGAACCACTCACGGTTCGAATCTCCTCCAGACATCAGCCGCCTGCGTGCTCCTACAGCCTAAGGTACAGTGCAATGGAAAAAGGGCACCCTCCTTTTGATTGGTGCTGAAACTGAAGTTGCTTTACTGGTCCTGGAGCCAGCTTAACAGACTACCTCTCCAACTGAGCAGTGCCCTCGGACTGTTCCCATTATCATTTTATTACCCTGGGAAAAGTCATTAAACAGGGTTATGAGCTGGATTACTGCAGCTCTTTCTCTGTGTAATCTTTTGGCCCCCCCATCCTCTATTAAATACACTTTCTTTCTCCAAGTGACCCTCCCCTTCTTCTCTCAGGTTTCACTCTCTGTCTCTCTCTCTTAAAGGGGTAGAACCTTATTCCTGAGGCATTTCTTTTTTTTACTGTGAGATAATCGCCTGAGAAACCTTCAAGTGCTGTCTATCCTGTCTGCTGCTGCACTGAATTCTGATTATTCTTCAGAACTATTCATCATCCCCATACTTAACCCTATCCTCACTAAATCTGGCTTATTGCAAGCATAACCTGGCTGCATGTTATAAGCTACACCAATAGTGCCTTATACAGTACTATTTATACTGATCCTCTGCCTATCTGCTAGTTGTTCTCCTACCACATTCCCCTAAACTAATGCATCCACCACACGCTACACTCCACCCTTCACAACCATTACCACCCTCTCCGTCATGACCCCAATTTCCCTTAGCTGTGATCCTAGCCCCCTATAATCAGCATTGGTTGCATTCAACCATCCGCCCATCTGCCTCGGTTACCCAAATACCCAATTCCCTCTTCCTCCTATTGCATCTAAACATGCAATATGTGTGATTGTGACAGAACTTCCTAGAGCCACCGTGGCATACACCCCTCGATGCAACTTCTTCCTCCCCACCCCTTCCTCCCCTACCGTCTCCTTCCCCTCTTCTTAAACTTTAACCTAGATCCTAACAATGACCCTTGGAATACACTCCTCAAAGCTCTTGTCTTCCTCCCCACCCTTCCCCCTGTTTCTCCTTCCCCCTTCCATCTCCTGGTTTCTGACTCAAACTTTGTTCTATCTCCTTCCTTCATGGACCACCTCCTCCACAAACATCATGTATATTCAGCCCTACCCGTTGGCTCCCCTTCTTGTACTACACCTCTTGACCCCTGTACAAAAATACTCACTTCTCTCCAAACTATACCAACAAAACCCCTTAGATGGACCCCTTTAGCTTCTTAACCTTTCCTCATTGCCTCTCCATAATATCTTCTACCCCCACTTCCCTTTACCTTCTCCATGGACCCTCCTCTACTAGATCTGCTCTTTCCTGTGTGGTTAGTTTTCATCATCCCACTCCCAGCTCCCCCCAACTACAGTACAAGTCAGATTAAACTGTCCTACCAATGAGTTGGTTTAGCATTGTTTTTTACCATTGGTAATGCACTGGCAACTCATATTGCATTGTTTTCCAATGCTTACCCAGCTCAGGAACAATGTTTGTAAAATGTTTCTGCAGCTCATTTACAATGAACCTAGAGTCCAGTCACAATGCAATGGAAAACTTCATTTTAACTCTTAAGAAACAGTTGGTTCAGCTCTTTGTGCTGGATCCAGCAACACTTATGCAACTCAGTCAGAAATGCTGCAACAACTCACTGAAGGAACAGTTTAATGTGACTTGTACCGTACCTCTGCCCCCTAGTCTCAAAATATTCTCAGTGACACTTGTCATACCTCTCAACTTGGCTCAGGAAGAAGTAGGCTGCTGGTTAGCTAGGATCAGCAGCTTATCCAATAGGTAGTGACATGGGCAGACTGTGAGGGCCAAGCAGTCATTATCTACCCTTAAAGTTAATGTTTCTATGCTTCTATGTTAACAACTTAATTTTTCTGTATTATTGTTATACTCGCTATTGTATAATTTTCATGTGTCAACATGTGTTGTTAATGTTTATGTAGTATGTCCGTATACTGGATGTGGGACCTTTGTAAATGAGCTTCTAGCTCAAAGGTATTAATCCGAGACTTCAATAAATAAATAAATAAACTGTCTGGTTGCCTCCTGCACCTAGTACCCTTCCTCCTCCTTCTTCAACCCGGGCTCCAAATCCTGGTTCAAAAGTGCCAAACTCTACTTCTTCATCATTGCTCTGCTACTGTTGTCAGCTGGTGATCTTAGCCCGAATCCAAGCCCCTCCCAAAGTACAGCCCACAGTGCCAACCCCCAGGCCTACAGCCTGAGTCCTGACACCTCTGCATCAGCCATCTCTCTCCCATGCAGGTTAAAGATAATACATCTAAACATATGCATTGTTCTTCCAAAATGTGACCTACTCCAACCGCTAATAGTATCTCTTGCTCCAGACATCTTCATTTGGATGGAAACATGGCTAACCAAGCATACTTCTGACTCTTCCATCTCCATCCAGGGCTACTCACTCACCCACCAAGACCAAGAAACCCACAAAGGGGTGTTAATTTACACTGCCTCTACTCTCTAAGTCATTACTACCCTATCCTCAGCCATGCCATCTACCTACAAGGTACTTGTCCTAAGGCTCTCAATGCCCTTCTCTGTTCCTATTAATGTAGGTGGGATCTACTGTTGCTCCAGCTGAATGCCAAAACCACTGATGAGCTCATCTTCTTCCAAGTTGTGTACTGGGTGTGCTTTGAAACAACTGAGAAGCTGCATGGGATATATTATATTGGACTAGGTATCTGTAACTAATCTCTCTCTCTCTTGCTTACATCTGAGAGAAGTTTTCCTCACTTTTACAGTGGTATTGCTTTGTGTTTAATTATTTTAATTTTTAATTCAGGAAGGGGGTTTTCAAAACTGCTTATCTTGTCAGCATCTTCAGAAGGGCTGAAATAACTGCATATTTGATTTGCCTTTGTGGCTAACAAACCACCAGGCTGTTTTGGGGCTGAGAGGTTTACCTTGTGTCTGACTTGGATGTCTGGATTTTCTCTGTTTGATTAGCAGGTACTTACTCTGTCAAATTGTTGTGTAGGGTATCTTGCTGACAGGAAGGCACTCATTGCAGCGGTTGGTGAGAGCTTTTAGCTGATTGTTTTGTGAGGGCACAGTTTAGGCCCAACCGCTTCCCATCCCTCACCCCACCCACCCTTGGAAATAGTTCCTTTATACCAGAGGTTCTGACATCATTTCCTCAAGAGTGCAAGGTGAATATCACTGTCATATCCTCTCTAGCACACTGCACTTACAATGTAAGCATACACATTGTATAATATTTATATTTCTATATAACCAATCACACACACGCGCACACGAGCACACACACACACAAAAAGTAGCTAAACATGAGGGGAGTAGTGCAATGTAATGGCTGTGGGGCAGCAGTCTTCCGGGAGTCTATCTGGAGGCTGAGATGCTGCCCTATTTGCAGACAACTATCTGCCCTGAGGGAGGAAGTTGCCCGTCTTCAGGCCACACTGGACAGTAGTAAGGAAACCTTACCCCAGGCCACACTGGACAGTAGGAAGGGAACCTCCCCCATCCAGGGAGCACTAGTGCCACCACCACTACCTCAGAGGTTGTGAAGAAAGCACAGCAGTTGGACCACAGTGGGCTCAGGGTGGGTGAGGATGGCAGAACAGAGGCACACCCAGTCAATTGTTCCACTCCACAATCCATACATCATTCTGGGAGAGCATAGCTCCCCTATGGATGCACCTGCAGAGAAGACTGTTGACAACTGTCACAAGGGAGGCCCACAGGAAGGAGGCAGAGGACACCAAAGGGAAAGGAAGCAGCTCCTGGTGGGGGACTCAATTATTAGGGGTATAGAACTGGGGGGAGCTGAGAAAACTGAAGTAAGGTGCCTGCCTGGTGCCATGGCTTGGAGGGACAGGAAGCGCATCCTCAGGATCACAAGAACAGCTGCAAGGGAGTCTGAGCAAGACGTAATTGTCCACCTAGGGACAAATGACTTGGCTCATCATGAGATTAGAGCAGTGCAGGAGGACATTGCAGAGTTGGGGAGGGGCCTAAGACAAGTAGCACACACAGTATCCTTCTCAGAGTTGCTGCCTGTCAAAGGCATGGGGGAGGTGAGGGTAATTAGCACCATGCAGTTTAATGAACAGTTGAAAAAATGGTGTGGAGCACAGGGGTTTGGCTTCATTGGGGACTGGGGTTCCACCTGGAGGGACACCAGCCTATACTGGCAGGATGGTCTGCATCTGTCCAGGAAGGCAACAAGTCTTTTGAGCAATTGGTTTAAATGCTTCACTGGCAAGCTTTTAAACTAGTCAAAGGGGGAGGCACTGACAAGCAGTAGGAAAATACCAGCCTCTCCCTTCAAAACAGGGTACTAAATGAGAAAAAGACAGAGGTAGAACGGTCAGTGGGGGATGCTGCAACAGAAGGTAAAGCCATCAAAAAATGGAGAGCAATGAGTACCAATACCCGTAGTCTGGGTAACAAGCTTCCTGAATTAGTGGCCTTGATGGAGGAGGAACATCTGGATATCGTGGCAGTCACAGAAACATGGTACACAAAACCATGACTGGGACGTAAACATACCAGGATACACTATCTACAGGAGGGAAAGGAGGGTAAAAGAGGAGGAGGAGTAGCTCTTTACATAAGGGAAGGAATAAAAGCAACAGAACAAAAGGGTAAACAGGGAGAGAAGAAGCACTGTGGGTAAATTTGGAGACAGGCAATGGCACCACAATCTGCACAGGGGTTGTATACAGACCCCCTTCTCAAGGGGAGAAAATGCACAAGGAAATGATAGAAAGTATGCTTAGAATGGCAGAAAAAGTGGAGATATTGCTGATGGGTGATCTGAATATGCCAGATGTTAACTGGAGTGCAGTTGCAGCTGCCACTTCGAAGAGTGGAGTTATTCTAGATGCCCTACAGGAAGCATGCCTTAGACAACTAGTACTGGAGCCCACTTGAGAGGGAGCAATATTAGACTTGATTCTCTCAAATGGAGATGGAGAGAGGATAACAGATGTAGAAGTGGGTAGCCATCTGGGAACTAGCAACCATCGAACAGTATGGTTCACAATAAACTCAGCAACAGAGTCAAGCCATACAAAGACAAAAGTACTGGACTTTAGGAGGGCTAACTTTGCCAAAATGGGTGAGTGCCTAAGGAAGACACTAGCAAATGGGCAGGAAGGAGGGGTGGAAGAACAATGGGGAATAATAAAAACTGCCATCACAGAGGTAACGAGCCTTTGTGCGAAGCAAATAAACAAAACAAAACGATGTAAGAAACCACTATGGTTCTCAAAGGAAGTGGCAGTGAAGGTTCAAGAGAAAAAGAAAGCATTCAGGAAGTACAAGGAATTGCAAAAGGAGCAGGACAGAGAACTGTATCAGTTAAAGCAAAAGGAGGCCGGGAAGGCAGTCAGAACAGCAAAGGCCCAAACCGAGGAAAAGATAGCCAACTCGTTAAGAAGGGAATAAAACCTTTATAGGTACATCAGGAGCTGAAGGAAGACCAAGGGAGGATAGTGAGGCTTAATAAAGGGAGGGAGGGTGGGCAGAGGAGACTGTGAAAAGGCAGAGATCCTAAACAAATATTTTTGCTCAGTATTTACAAATGAAGAGGGAGGTACATAAAACAAACAGTAGAAACACTCTGGATACAGAAGTTGATACCAGCCCATTTACAGAAGAAAGGGTTCTGAAAGAACTCTTAAAACTGAAGGTGGACAAAGCAATGGGGCCTGATGGGATTCATCCCAGAATTCTAGAAGAACTAAGGGTAGAACTAGTTACACCACTGACTACCCTTTTTTTTTTTCTTATTAAACCAGTTTTATTAAATTTTCACAGATCAAAACCATACCCAGTGGTAATCACAGAACAATGTGCTATAACAGTGAGCAACAAAACCAAACAACCTGACCCTCCCTCCCCCTCTCCCCCCCCGACCACACACACAAAATAACCTTAGTTTATAACCAAATAAGAAGTATAGATTTTCATGGCTTCCAGGCCATCAAGAGGGCCTACAAGGAGCCCCAAAGTAATGTATAGGCTTCTGGCCTACCCTGCATGCAGGCAATGTGTCTCTCTAACTGCAAGGCCACCATGCTCTCTTTATACCACTCTATCAGAGTGGGGGCCTTATCGTCAACCCAATGTCTCAGAATTACTAATTTAGCTGTAGCTGAGACAAGCAACATATGGGCTTTCATAATTTTGGTGACACCCAAAGGAAAAAGGTTGACTAAACAAATTTCAGATGTAAACAAAGCTCCTAAGCCAAGGACAGGGTCAAGAACATTAGTGATAGAATGCCAGAAAACCTGCATACAGGGGCATAGCCAAAGCATGTGATATAGGGTACTGGAACCCCCCCTTACACTTTGAACAGAGTGATGTTGTCAATACCCCATATTTGCATAGCTGAACAGGGGTGAAGTAGATATTGTGCATGATATTGAAGTGCATTAGTCTCAGTCTGTCTTGCTTTATATACCTGTACATGGATATCCAGAGTTTCTGCTACAAAGTGGGATCCTCCGGAATACCCAATTCCTTTGATGAATAATAACAGATACCTGATGGTAATCTAGAATCCCATTCCTGAAGAGTTTTATATAAGTTTGAAACTGAGTGTGGTTGGGAGGCTTTATAAATAAGCGAGGATAGGTCCCTGTCACTCGGACCTATCGGTGAGAACCCGGAGAAGAAGGAGGATAGGGCATTGTTAACTTGTAAATATTTAAACATCTCCTTACCCGAGGCTCCAAAAGACTTCTGGAAATATTCAAAAGGGAGTAGTTTCCCATTTGACCAACAATTTGAAAGCCTAGCGTCATTTAACTTAGGCCAAAATGTAAAAGACAACGGTGCTCCTCCAACTTTAAAGTGTGGATTACCAATAATGGGCTGGTCAGCCGAAAGTTACCACTTTACAGTCAGATAGTTCTGTATCTGATAGAAGGCTTTTAACGACCAACCTATCGGGTTCCCTCGAAGGACCTTAGGAATGGCCGATGGGGAGGCAAATAGGAGGGCCCTCAGGGAGCAATTAACCTGTGTAGCCAAATGCTGCTCTATGTCCACCCACAGGGGTCTATATTCCTGATGTCCAATCTCTCCACTCCAGTGAGCTATTTTACTTATGTGCTATGCAGCATAATAAAGGAAGAAAGAAGGGGCGCGGCCAAACCTCCTCTTAACTTTGGAGCCATCAATTTTATGTAAGATCTATGTACTCTTTTTTTGTTCCACAAAAAGGTACTGATGGCGCTTTGTAGTTTGGAAAACCATTTTTTCGGCAAATAGAAGCCTAGCATACCAAGGGGATACATTATCCTTGGTAGGACATTCATTTTAACTATACTGAGCCTCCCCCAAAGGGAGAAAGGGAGCAGCCGCCACCTCTCCAAATCCTCGTTTATTATATTAACTAAACTGCCAACGTTAGCCCTGGTAATAGAGTTCAAAACATTATAAATCTTAATACCCAAGTATGTAACTGATTTTGCTTCCCAGGAGAGGCTGAAAGTAGAAAGTTCGGCCTTAATGACTCTACTATTTAACGGAAGTATCTTTGTTTTAGCCCGGTTTAGTTTATAGTAGGAGACTTTAGAGAAACTCTCAATCTCAGTTACAGCAGCTGAAATTGAGATGTCTGGTTCCTCAACATGGAGCAGTATGTCATCTGCATATACTGACAGGGCGTACCTGGCATTCCCCACTCGGATTCCTTTTATGGCTGCATTCATTGCCAACCTGCGCAATAACGGTTCTAAGTATAAGTTAAAGAGCAAGGAGACAATGGACAACCTTGCCTTGTGCCCTGGGCTAAATTAAATGAAGGGACATACTGCTGCATTTGACCCTGGCTGAGGAACTGATATAAGAGATGGACCCATCTTTGGAATTATGTAGGCAGCCCAAATGATGTTAGGGTGGTGAATAGAAAATCCCAGGAGACCCTGTCGAATGTCTTTTCGGCATCGAGTGACACTAATACCGCAGGTATCTCGGAATCCCTGGCCAATACCAGAAGGTGTAGTAACTTTCTCAAGTGATCTTGAGAGGACCTTCCAGCCATAAATCCTACTTGTTCTCGACTCACTAGTCTACCCATGACTTTTGAGAGTCTATTTGCCGGATTTTGGCCAGAATTTTAACATCCGTGTTTAGTAAGGAGATGGGGAAGATAACTGTCAATGTGTAACGGGTCTTTCCTTGTTTTAAAATTAAAGAGACCGTGGCTTCTTGGAAACTAGGGTCTGAAACCCCATTATTGAACCAATACCCAAAACTTCTTCAGGACAGGGCAATTACTGGAGACAGGCTTTGTAAAATACTAGGTAGGCCGTCTGGCCTCGGGACTTATCTAGGGCATCTGCTGTACAGCTTGCTGTATTTCAACGAGAGAAATTGGAGCACTTAAACAAGCTGCCTCTGCATCAGTAATTTTAGGAAAGTTGACCGAGCTAAGGTATAAATTAATGTCAAATTCAGAGGGCCGTTGAGCTGGGTCAACATCGTATAAGCCCTGGAAATAAGTGCCAAAGGCTTTCGCCATTTCAAAGGGGTCGGTACAAACCCGATTGTCTCCCCCTACATAGATTCCTGTGATGAACTGTGAAGAATCCAACTGATGGATGCGCATGGCGAGCAACTTACTAGCTCTTTCCCCTGCGTCTAGGTATCTAAGTTTAGTCCTTAGGAGGGCTAGCTCCGCTCTTTGGGAAACAAGACCCGCATATTTGGTTTGTAATTGGTAAAGTCTGGTCCACCTTTCGGCCATAGAGGCCCGGGATAAACTGTGCTCTAAATCCTTGATTGAGACCAGAAGGGAGTCCAATTGAGTTCTTTGGAACCATACCCTCAAGGAGGCCATTTTTATCAGCTCTCCCTTTAGGGAACATTTTAAGGTGGCCCAAATTAAGTCATACTTAGCCACTGAACCCTGATTACTGTTAAGGAAGGTAGTAATGAAATCTACTATATGCCTGAGAGAGTTCTCATCTCTCAGTATCTGGCTGTTTAACCTCCATTGGGGTGATCGTTTACTCCCTGCTCCCAACCAGAATTCCAGGCTCACTGGGGCATGGTCAGACAATACTCTGGCTGATATCTCTGCCTGCGACACACCAGGTATGGCAAAAGAACTGATGAGAAAGTAATCTATTCGGGAATATGTCCTGTGTGCAGCAGAGAAAGAGGTATACTGCCGGAGTGTCGGATTTAAGACTCTCCATATATCGACCAAAGCAGCATCTCTAATGAGATCTTTCAGTGCTCTTTGTGCTGGGGATAACCCACGCCTCTCACCACCGGATCTATATAGTTCTGATTGGAGCACTAGGTTCCAATCCCCACCCAGAATAGTAAGCTTAGGTGGGTCAGACACCACGATACTAAGTAAGCGCACGAAAAAAGATGGGGAATCACAGTTTGGGCAGTATATTGAGCCAAGAAGGACTGAATGGGATTCTAAAAGACCATGCACAACCACATAACGACCCTCCGGATCCCAAATTTCTTGGACCAATCTAAAGGGAAGATTTTTGGCTATGAGAATAACTACTCCCCCTTTATTCGGGGATGCACCGGCCCCAAAAACTTGCCCAACCCATATTCTTTTGAAGAGGACAATATCCTCTCTCCTTAGGTGTGTTTCTTGCAGGAAAACAATTTGGGCCCTCAACTGTCGTAAGTGTCTTAAAATGATTTGCCTCTTGACCCGGTCCTTGGCTCCCTTAACTTTCCAACTAATAAAAGTGTCATGACTAACCATAGCCTATAATAATACGAAGTAAGTGAAGAAGACCCAAAATACATAATCCGTGCCCCAGCAAAAGAGGCTAGGGTTCTACTAATAAAGTAAAAGCCAGTCCAACTTCAGCTATAATCGATGATCCCCTGTAGTGTGTAGTCGAAGCCCCCACCCACTGCACTAATATACAAAATACTTCCCCAAAACCAAGAAACCAATAAACCCCCAATCTTAATAAAGCTAACAAACCCCAGTTCAGCTCAACTGTACTCCCAAACCAACTACGCCACATGATTAATATCATAACAGTTCAAACTCTACAGTTATACTTCCTGAAGCCCCCGCCCACTCCATCAGATCCTAAACAACTACACCCTTAGAGAAAAGAAAACACCCCACAACCCCTAGGATAATTAACAGTCCTCGGTTAACTTGGATCCTGTAGAAATAAAGATATCAAAATAATGGAAAGTAGTCAGAGACCGTCCATCAAATCCAGCTTCATATTATATAGTCCCCGACAAATGTCCTACTTTGTGCAAGGATTGCTTGACATCCAAGCCCATCACCGGAAAAGGAGCAATTGGACGAGCAGAGAAGAAAAAAAAAAAAAAAATTTTTATACGTTTTTATATCTACAACTTAATTGAGACTTTAATCAAATCTCATGTTCAGAGGCAAATAAAAGAGAACAACAGTGGAAAAACAGCAAGCACCACAGAGAAACCGTTTGGTTGCTGAAACATTCTCTTGCAGGTCCATTCCAATAGGAGAATTCCTCCTCACACGAGGATCGAGGCAAAAAGCTCTGTGCCCTAGGGATCAATAAAAGCTGATACCCAGACTTCAGCTTTGCCAAGGAGTGGTTAAGTATCCAGCACACTCCACTAGAGCAAACCCAGAGTTCAGGAGGCTTTAATCAGAAATAAAGCACACAACAGCAACATGTCATCTGGGCCACAGTGCAAACTCCTGTCTTTACTTGAAGAGGTCAGGAAAGATGTTTTTGAGCTCTGGAAGGGCTTGAGCAGGCGACTCGAATGAAAGCCACTTATCTTCTGTCTTGACCATCAGAATGGCAGGGTATTTTACCCTGAATGGCTTAGAGGCGGCAACCAGCTTGGAGACTAAAGGATGGAACTCCTGCCGCCTTATCCACACTGAATGCGGAAGGTCCTGGGTAATACAGATTTTCTTCCCTTCCCAAGTAACTTCCCCAATGCTTTTGGATTTATCAAGGATATGCTGTCTATCCAAGTAATTCAGGAGCTTGAAAATAATTGGCCTAGGCTGCTGACCTTGAGAAGGAGGGGGCCGAAGGGCTCTGTGGGCTCGCTCTATGACATATTCACCTCCACCTGGCGATGGACCGGCTATTTTACTGCAAAGTCTCTGCAGAAACTTAATTATCCCACTCCCTTCCTCCTTTTCCGGAATGCCTAATATAACCAAGTTATTCCGTCGACTGTGCCCCTCCAGGTCCTCTAATTTATTTTCCAGATTTTTTATCCTGCGCCTCATATTGATCACCTCCAGATCAGCTTTGTCTTGTTTCTTCTCCAGGGAAACAATTCTGGCTTCCGAATCAGTAACCCTTCTTGTTAAAACTTCCACCGAGTTTTTAATATCTTGCAAATCTTCAGTGATAGCAGCAATCGTGGATTGAAGTGGCTGCATGACTTCCAGAAATCTGCCCTCGGTGAGAGCCGCCTCCCCCGCAGGCATCTTAATTAAACTAGCAGGCAGTTGCTTAGGCCGCTTGGCGGCCTTCTCCTTCTCTGGCGTTCGCGGTGGAGAATGCCGAGGGGGAGCCTTTTTCATGTAAGCCTCCATATAATCAATCGCCAAGTGCACCGGGGCTGAGGTAACGTCTTTAAACGAAATTAGCGGGTGAAAGCCAAGACGTGGAGCGATTATTTAATAAAAACAAACTGGATGAGGAACGGAGCTCCGAGGAAACGCTGCTAGATCCTAAGCTGCCATCACGTGACCCCCCTGACTACCCTTTTTAACAAATCATGGGAGGATGGGGTGGTACCCGAGGACTGGAGGAGGGCAGATGTGATTCCCTTTCACAAAAGTGGGAGCAAGGCAGAAGCAGGAAACTACAGACCTGTTAGTTTAACCTCAGCAATAGGGAAAATGATGGAATCACTTCTGAAGGAAAGAACTGTTGAGTATCTAGAGGCCAGAGGGGCACAGGACCCTAGGCAGCATGGATTCATAGCAGGAAGGTCATGCCAGATGAATCTGATAGATTTCTTTGACTGGGTGACCAAAGTAGTAGATCAGGGAGGGGCTGTGGACATGGCCTACCTAGAATTTAGCAAGGCATTTGACACAGTCCCACACAAAATATTAATATACAGGTTAGCCAGCCTGGGAGCGGGTCCCAAGATGACAGCCTGAGCAAAGAATTGGCTGGAGAATAGGACACAGAGAGTAATAGTAAATGGAGTCCACTCAGAAGAAAGGAGGGTTACTAGTGGGGTAATGCAGGGCTCAGTATTAGGACTGGTCCTCTTCAATGTCTTTATAAGCGACATTGCAGAAGGACTGGAAGGAAAAGTATGTCTCTTTGCAGATGACACAAAGATCTGCAACAGAGTTGATGCACAGGGTGGGTTGGAAAGGATGAGAAGGGACTTGGCAAGGTTAGAGGAATGGTCAAATGTATGGCAGCTTAGATTCAATGCTAGGAAGTGCAAGGTAATGCACCTGGGAAACAAAAACCAGGGAAGAGTACACAATGGGGGGTGAGATACTAACAACAACAAAAATGGAAAGGGACCTGGGGGTAGTCATATCAGATGACCTAAAGGTGGGCAAGCAATGTGAGTGGGCAGCAAGGAGAGCTGGGGGGATACTGGGATGCATAGGGAGAGGCATCACCAGTAGAAAACAGGAAGTTATTATCCCTCTGTACAGACAGCTGGTGAGACCCCTTCTGGAGTACTGTGTGCAGTTCTGGAGACCCAATCTCCGCAAAGACATAGACAGGATGGAAGCTGTCCAGAGGAGGGCAACTAAAATGGTGCAGAGTCTGCACCAGAAGACATATGAAGAGAGATGAAAGGAGCTTATTATGTATAGCCTCGAGGAAAGGAGGGAGAGGGGGGACATGATAGAAATGTTCAAGTACCTCAAGGGAATCAACAAAGTCCAAGAGGGTAGCATCTTTCAAAAAAAGAGGTGTACAAGAACAAGAGGGCACAATTTGAAGATGGGGTGGGGGTCGGCTCAGAGGTAATTTTAAGAAGTATTTTTTCACAGAGAGGGTTGTGGATGCATGGAACAGCCTTCCGGAGGAGGTTGTGGAGTCAAAATCAGTGGTGGAATTCAAGCATGCATGGGACAGTCATAAGGCAATTCTAGGGGGTGGGGGTAGGAAGAAATAGGCTGCTGGTTAACTAGGATCTGCAGCTTATCCAGTAGGTAGGGAAATCGGCAGACTGCATGGGCCAAGTGGTCCTTATCTGCAGTCAAATTCTATGTTTCTATGTTTCTACCTCCATTACAACCATTATAACACTTACCACAAATAGAGAATTATATCTAATGGGTGATGTAAATCACAACTGGTTGTCCCCATCCCTTGGTAAAACCCGAAATTACATAACTTCCCTTAATTGCACCCAACTAATAAATGAGCCAACATGCCCAAACCACAAAACCCCAAATCACACTCTCATAGATTGGGCCTTCGCCACCCACCCTCACCATATAGTGCTATCAGGAATACTCCTTGACGGCTTAAGTGATCGCCACACAATCTATCTTGTGCACAAAGTGCATTGACCTAAAATCCCCCACAAAATACTGATGACACGGTCTTTCAGATCCCTTGATCTAGCCCTGCTCCACCTTGAACTTGCCCAAGTTGACTGGTCATCAAGATTCTCTGCTAGTTCTAATGACCAAGCTATATTGTACTTTAACTCATTACCTCCAATAGCTTCTCAATTCATCCAAACTGTCCATTGTTCACCTGACGCAAATGGCTGCCCAGGGTATAACCTCCTTGCGGTCTGGGATAAGCACTTACCATGGGTCACCCTTGAACTCCTGGCATGCTAGCAAGCATGAGACTGTGCTTTGAAAATACATAAAACTTCCAAACTACCTCAAGACCTTGCCAAATACTGGGCTGTATGAAACTCCTGTACCAGAGCTATTAGACTGGCCAAAGGAGAGTATTTCAGCTCCTCATTCCTGTCAAACATAGGTGACCCCTCTAGATTCTAGAAGGTAGTTCACTCCCTTTTCTCCCCACCATCTAAACCTCCAACCCCACTCCTAAAGATAAAAATCTTCTTAATTTCTGACCACTCTGTCGTTGCTGAATTCAATAAATACTTCACCTCTTGTGCTTCCTCCCTTCTCTTATCACTCCCTTCCAATCCCCCCCCAACTCTGACCCTACCTCCTCTACTCAAACCACTCAACCAACTACAGGGAGTTTCTCCTTCCTCCCAGTATCTCCTGCAGAAGTTTAGTAAGCCCTCCTTGCCCTCAACCCAGCCAAAGGAGGGTCCCCTAACCACCTGGACCCAAAATTACTCCACCTCTCTGTACCTGCAATCTCCTCCCCCATAGCTGCCCTTCTTAGCCTCTCTTTCACCCTTGCAGAAATTCCCTTAGAATGGAAACATGCTACTGTTATCCCCTACTTAAGGGTGGTAACACCTCACAAAACAATTATAGGCCTATCTTGCTACTACTAGTCCTAGTCAAACTCCAGGAGCACCTTGTCCTTGCCAAACTTTCCACCTTCCTCTCCAGATCCTCCTTCTTCACACTTTTCCAGTCTAGCTTCAGGAAAAAACCAATCCACTACTACATCCCTCCTTAGACTCACTGGCTCTGTCCTCACAGGTATGGAGAGTGGACAAATCACCTCGGCCATTCTTGTCAACCGTGCCAAGGCTTTTGACACAATCTCTTATCCACTACTGTTCCTGAATCTGACTTCAGTTGGCCTGTCTGTCTCTGCCACTGACTGGTTCAGAGCCTACCTCACAGGTAGAACTCAGTCAGTCAGGATTGCTGAAGCTCTGTCACCCCCCCTCTACAAATCCACACTGGTGTGCCACAAGGCTCTGTTCTAGTCCCAGTACTTTTCTCCATTTTTCTCAATGATCTTCCCACAGTCTGCTCATCTGTGTTCATTCATATGTACACGGATGACACAGTCCTGTATACCTTTGGCCACAGCTCCATTGACGTGGAAGCCAGGCTCCAGCAAGACTTTGACAAAGTTCAACTCTGGCTTTGCTCACACCAACTCTTCCTTAAAGCCAAGAAGACCATCTCCATGACCTTTGACGCAAGGCAGAGACTCTCTAGGCTTACTTCCTCTCCTTCTTATCACACCATCGACAGGACTGTTCTCGAGGACGCATCCTCCTTTAGGTATCATGGGGTCTGACTTGACCAGCACCTCAATTTTTCTGGTCACATTGATGACATTTTGTCGAAACTGTGCCCCAAACTAGGCATACTATACAGGAACCATAATTGTCTTCCACCTACGGCTAGGCGTGAACTGATGCAGAAGATGGTCCTACCTATTTTTGACTATTGTGATGTCATCTACAGTGCTGCTCCCAAGTCCTCCATAGCCAAACTGGATACCCTTTTCAACTCTTTCTGTTGCTTTGCTCTGGATGCCCACTCTCTCACTCATAACTGCGACCTCTATCGCTGGCTTGCCCTCCCTTCTCTGGGCAACCGACATCTGTCTCACTGTGTTAAATTCATCTCTAAATTCTGGTTTCACTCTCTCCCTTCTTACCTTTTTTCCTCTTTAACTCTACCACCAACATCTCACCACTCGCTCAGATCCATTGATGCTTGCACCCTATCGATCTCTTGCCAATCAACAACCAAAGATCAATCAGGGTACACGCACCACCTCCCCAAAATCTGGAATGCACTCCCACCCCAAATTCACCATTCCTCATCCCCTCCATCCATTTCATCCACTCTACTTAACTTCTATTCCACTAACTGCACCTGCTTGTAACCTCTCCATCCTTACTCTCTATCTTGCCACCACCCAGTCAACAACTCCAAAGCATTTAACAGTGTCTTATGTATTAGCTCTTATGACGGACCAATTGTATAGTCCCTTGCTCACTTTGACTGTATCTGTGACAAATCTGTTGCATCAACTTTATGTACCCTAATTTTAACTGTATTATGTATGTGTGATTAACTTTTGTATTGGCTCTATAACCTATTTTATCAGTATTGTGTATCCAGCATTCATATATGTGTTTTGTACCTGTTATGGCATTTGTGTATGTGTACTTTCCCTACATGTACCCCCGCCCCCAGGACTTACCAAGAGCTGAGCAATTTCGATTGCTCAGTGTACTTTTCTGGTGAAACATTTCAATAAATAAATAAATAAAATATATGATAAAAACAGTGGGCCTGAGTCACAAAGCCCAAAAAATGACATAAGATGCCTGCATCAATAGGACTTGATGCAAGGGGCACCTTATATCAAACATTGCACCACCAGAGATTCAGGAACACAGGCTGTGGGAACCTTGGAACCCATTGTGGAATACGAGGCCTGTGCTAGCCCTGCACCTGACTTGGGGGGGTGCCATGGAATAGGGAGGATTGTGGCAGATGCAAGCTGCAGTATCCCCTGTAGAGGGATTCAGGAAACTCCCCCACATGGTGCATGGTCCATGACAGTTAGACCAGCCTGGGGCTTGTCTTATGGCCCATGCACCACTCACAGAGCCATCACTGTGGGGGGAAGGATCCCTGTGCTACTGCCGCCCATAGTATTCCACACCCCAACAGCACCCAGAGACATTCCTGGTGCCATGCCCCAGGGCTCCTCCCTCTGTGGTGCCCAAAATGTGCCCCCCTGAAAGCACATGCATGGCAGGAGCCATGCAGTGTCTCCATTGGGTAGCTGTCACCACCCCCTACCACCCATTTGTCCACTACTTGCCCTCCTTGTTCCCTTGTGCTGCCTGTCTGACCCCACCAGCCTCCAGGCAGGTCTACGGTAATGTGCACTGATGCCCCCTGACCATGCTGCAGTTTGTGGTAAACCTTTCCTGTGCACCTTGCCTTTAGCACATGGGAACATTTGCTGCAAGCTGTGGGAGTTTGGTACCCAGACCCTTCCCGATAATGAATCAGGTGCAGGGTCCCTGTAGCATTGGGGATTAATGCAATCTGTTGTTTGTTGCAGTTTGCTTTAGTCTCCAAGAGGCTTTGTAAATTGTGCCCATTATCTTTAAGGAAAAGTGTCTGAAATCTGGTGACAGACATTTTGCAAACCTGAATAATTGCAGAAAATACAGTACACACTAATGGGAGAACTGAGACACAATCGAAAGTTTAAAATTAACAATTTTTAGTCTGTTTTATATGACCGCTGTCATTATCAGTCACTTATCACACTTTCCCTCAGTAACTCAAATAATACTATCACAATGTTGTTTATTGAAGTGCACTTATAAAAACTGTCCTAAGGGTAAGGGATCTGCTGTCACACAATGTCAGTATAGGAAATATAGAATGCCCACTTTGAAATGTTGATATATAACATGTACTGTACTTTATGTGCAAAATGAAATACGTGGCCTTATCCAAAAATATGACCATGTGATTGCTAATGAGTTATCCAAATGCAGCCAGCTACAGTATATTAGCACACCCAAGTGGGATCCATTTTTTATGACCTCCACCACTACCCTATAATTCTTCTGTCACCTCCCCTCCAAACAGACCTCGTATGTATACGGTAAATAGAACCCCTATCCATCCAACTGCTAAGACCTCCTTTCCTCCTCCCCTTTGCCAAGCCAAATGTATTAATACCCACTAATATCCACTGTATTCCTATGAAACACAAACAGAGTTGCTTCCTTGAATAGACAGAGCATAAGGTTAACATCTCATCAGTCATGCAAACAAAAAGACCTCGCTCAATGATAATGGAGTTTCCCCTTTAAGGGGCAAACCAGGTTGTCCTGGTGCACCCCTTTTCTTTCCATCAAGAAGGTGTGCTCAGAAGGGGAGTGGGAAAGGAAAGGGAGGGCCAGAGGATAGAACAATGGGCAAGCAACAGGAAGAGGAGGGACAAGTGGAGGTACATAAGGGACAGCACAGAAGTGGTTCAGCTACTTTTGCTGGAGTTTTGATCAAATCTGAACTGCAGCACATCGGATTGGCAGATTAACTGGAAGGTTTGTGCACTAAGATAAAGAGATAAGAAACAAAATAATATGGAAGAGTTCATTTTGTTTAAAAAAAAGAAAGAAAGAATGTATATAATAGACATATCTACCACACAACAATATATATAATGATCACAATAGCTAGAAAGTTTCTGAGAAGCTGAATAGTTGGTAATGTGAGAAAGATGCATAGTTTAAGGTAGTTTGCATATTTCAGGGATAAATAACACTCTTTGTGGAAGCAGAGGTGAGAAATACAGTACTGCAATGATTTTAAATAGAAGGGTTGTGGAGTAGAGGAAGCTTGCAGCAGGAGGCTGAATTTCATTGAAAGAGGCATAGTTTTGCCAGGTTTACCTACAGCAGTGGCTGAATTCGTTGTAGAGGCACAGTTTTATCCAGTTGCCTATATCGGTGAGCCTGAATGGAATCGTCAGTGCAACAGCAGCTTTCTGCCACTGAAAATTGCAGAGGCACAGCTAGAAGGGCTTTTGGGCAGAAAGGTAAGCGCTAGTAGGGGTAGCTGATTGGGGAAGCTCTAGGCTTGTTGCAAAGTGTGTGGGGCCAGGGGAAGGGCCATTCAGTTAAACAGCTGTGTTTATTTGCGGCGAAACCTGATGGTGCAAGAAGCTGTTTAACTAAGGACTCCACGGGGGCCTTTAAAATTGATTGTTGAGTGGAGTTGGTGCTCAGCGATGGGAGCAGGATGTTTTGAAGCCTTGCAGGGTTGGGAGGCTCTTATTTCTGAATCATTGGGGGATTTCAGAGGTTTTGGATACCAGGAAGTTAACTTGAAGAGAGCCCAAATGAGTCCCAGAGTGGCCAAGGCCAGGGAGAATAGCTTCTTTGAAGCATACGGTATGGGGCTGAACAGCGCTCCATGGAGCTCTACACACACCAGATTGACCGTGTGGCTTGGAAATGGACCCTCCCCCTCCCCAACCTCCTTGCTACCTCCTCGTGTCCTCAGGAGGAGTTTACACCCCCCCATGTTTTCTAGGGTTCTCCTGGCTACCTCCACTGAGGAGGTGACTTGGGAGCCAGCAGAAGTCTTGCTGCCCCATTAGGGCAGCGCATTAAGAGCCACATGGCCTGAAAGGGTATACATGTGTGGAAAGGCTGAACAGAACGAGGACTAGCGCTAAAAAAGGGTCAGTAAAGCACTGCAGAACATTTCTGAAGGGGACTGGGAATGCTCTGCTGAACCAGTAGGGCTAGGTCAGACCTATGACAAGTCCTGGTTGGGGGGGTGATAAGCGGCCACGAGGTGTGACATCACACGCCATAGGGGTGGGCCGGAAGTGAGCAGCTAGGCCATTTTCTGTGGCAGGGGAAGGTTTTTGCGCTAATGGCAATGGGAGAAGGGTTTTGGTCTGGATACTGGACAGGGAGCCTCTTGGGGAAAGAACAAGGCATGTGGGTGCCACGAGACAGGGGCGAGTGGGATCTTGCCAGAGGCCTGGTAATGGGGATCCTGGCCATGTGGTGTGACGTCACATGCCAGGAGGGCCAAGCGATGGAAGGAGACCCAGGGAAATAAAATTCTGGTAGGGAGCAGGGATCCATGATGGGAGAAAGGGATCAGCCACAGAAGGGGATTGTGGCCTAGGGTTGGGGGTAACAATTTTGGGGACAACTAGCACCCTGTATGAGGACTGGGGGCAGAGCAAGGGAAGGGTAATGGGGAGGCCTGTGAAGTCCTAGCAGCCAGAGCAATGCGAAGGCATGTAAGGGGAGCAGAGTCAGGCCTGGACAGCCATAGAGGCAATGTTTAAAGCATTCTCGAGGCCTGAGGGACACTAAAAAAAAAAGGGGGGTCACTTTGTGGCACCTTGGGGTTGACTGTTTATCTTGGAAAATGGGGCCAGATCATAGGGGGAGTATTATGGGCTAAGAGGTTTAATGAAATTCTCTTTCTTTCTTCAGTGTTTTCACAGTTGGCTGACAGCAAGGAACATGGCTCCAGAAAAGAACAGCCCTTCAAAGGAGGATGCCTACAGGGATAACTAGGAGGATAACTCCACTAGGAGCTGGCAGAAAAAGCCAATAAAATGTGGGAGCTGGTCAAAAGGAAGGAATGGGGAGGCCTGGGGAGAAAAGGAAAGCAGAAAAGGGAAAAGGAGGCAGAGGGAAGTGACCGGGCCAAGGGACCAAACAGCCCAGCCAGGACATAGCCACCAATAGAAGGACCCAACAAGGTGGCTAGTCCAGCGTCTCTGCACCCTGTTAACCCAATGCCACCAGTACCTCCCCAGGACCAGTTTGGTTTTCCCCCAACGGAACCCAGACCAGATCCGCAGCTCACAGTGGTTCCTCCACAGCCACTAGTAGAGCAACCACCCCTCTGACCACAAGGCACCATACTCGGGTGTCAGGAGGACAGCAGGCAACCTGGAGTGGACAAGGCCACAGGTAACGCACCCAGCTCCATGGAGGACAGCATCAAAAAGCATATAAATCAAACTGTTTCGGCACTAGGGACAGGGGGTCTGGAGCAGATGGAGTCAGCACTAGCAGAGATTAGGTCAGAAAAGGAAGTGCCGAAAGAAAAAGAGGGTGAGGTGGAGAAAGAAGGAAAAAAGAACAAGGGAGATAGGGGCTCCTGGGATGAGGGTAGGTGAACACGTACCGTTGGCCACGAAAGAGAAAATATGGAGGGGATTGTATGTGGATATCTTCACCTTAGTAAGCCGTGAAGCAGCAGCAAAATATGAGGAGACAGAAAACATAGGGAAGAGTGAGATGGCAGCAGCGATAGTTTTGATAGGAAAGAAGGAGGAGGACAAATTCACAAAAGGGAAGACCTGGGAAGGATGGTTCATAGGTTTCGCCACATTCTCAGCCATAGTATTGGAAAAGAAGCCAGAGTTGGGCATTCCACTCATCACATGCTCCTGGATAATAAGGAGAGCAAAAGCAAAAGAGGATGTGGGGTGGATATACTATGATGAATTCTTTCAGGAGAGAATGATGACATATGGCGACGTTAGATGGGACACGAAACAACTAGACTTGTGGACAGACTACATAACCGATCAGTCCACACCAGAGGGGGAGTTTGGGAAAAAGGGTGCTACGTCACAGAGATATTGCTGGACCTATAATAGGGCCTTTTGCTCCTGGCCACAATGCCATTTCCAGCATGTCTGTTCAAAATGTGGGGGATCACATCCGGCGAGCAGATGCAGGATGACATGGGTCCAGGGAGCCCAAGGATCTGGGGGGCAAGGGTCAGGTCAGCAGTTTTTTGGGGAAGGGCAGGGATATAAAGGGCAGACGTGCATGGAATAGAGGGGGAAGGGATAGAGGACATGCAAATAGAGGGAGTCAGAACCATTGACCATCAAGGCCAGGCATCAACCGGAGGGGGAGACCTTAGCGGAGGAAAAGAAATGAAGACAAGGTAGCAATTTAAAGGAGCTAGAACCCTCATCAGGATAGAGGCATGGAGAGAGTGGTTAGACAGATATCCAGATAAAAAAATACAGCAGAAATGATTAAAAAAGGTTTTTCCACAGGTTTTTTGTTGCAGTGTGAGGGCCCAAGGTGAGCCAGAGAAGTGAACAATCTGGGTTCAGTGAAGGGGAGGGAAGAAATGTTAAGACAAAAAATAGAGAAGGAAAAGGCAGCAGGGAGAATAGAAGGACCATATGAGACCCCCCCCCATTGAAGAATATGAGGATTTCTCCATTGGGTTTGGTCCCCAAAAAACAGGAAGGGGAATACAGGGTGATTCATCGCCTATCCTTTCCAGAAGGTGATTCAGTGGACGATTTTATCAGTGAGGAATATAGTAAAGTGACATATTCCACTCTAGAAGACACAGTCCAGATTATCAGGGCAACTGTGGATGCATGGATGGCAAAGACAGGCATAGAGTCAGCTTTCAGATTACTTCTGGTTAGAAGAGAGGACTGGGACCTGTTGGGGTTTAAAATTGAGGGACAGTACTATTTTGATAAAGCCATGCCCATGGGCTGCTCTATAGAATGTGCGACAGCACATGTTTGCAGTGGATATTTCAAGAAAGAAATGGTTATAAAACAGTGATCCACTATTTGGATGATTTCCTCTTTATAGGCAGTGGGAGAAGAGAGACAGAAAAAATGTTGGCCAGCTTCCAAGAGCTGTGTACAAAACTAGGGGTCCGATTGGCACCTGAAAAAATGGAAGGGCCCAGTAAGGTGTTAGAGTTTCTGGGTATTAAGATAGATGCCCTGGGGGAAATATTTTAGCTGCCAGACAAAAAAGTGAAAAAATTGAAGGAAGTGATTCAGATACATACCAGTACAAGAAAAGTACAACTGAAACAGGTACTACAGGTATTTGGACATCTGAACTTTGCATGCAGGGCTATTGGGCCAGGGAGGGCTTTCAGCAAAAGGTTAACTAGGGTTACAGCCAGAGTGACCAGACTACACCATTGGGTAGACATGACAAAAGGAGTCAAGGAGGATTTTAAAGTATGGGAGGAATTCCTGAGGGAATATAATGGCTGCTCCTTCTGGCAAGAGGAATGGGTGAATAACAAAGACCTCGATCTTTACACAGATGCAGCCAGGGGCCTAGGCATGAGGGGCTACTTGTGGGGCAGATGGTTTGTAGAACCATGGCAATTAGACTGGGTAAGGGATGGTAAGGTACATAGAAACATAGAATTTGACATCAGATAAGGACCGCTTGGCCCACCCAGTCTGCCCATTTCCCTACCTACTGGATAAGCTGCAGATCCTAGTTAACCATCAGCCTACTTCTTCCTACCCCAACCCCCTAGAATGGCCTTATGACTGTCCCATGCATGCTTGAATTCCACCACTGTTTTTGACTTCACAACCTCCTCCAGAAGGCCGTTCCATGCATCCACAACCCTCTATGTGAAAAAATACTTCCTTAAATTACCTCTGAGCCACACACCCCCTCTATCTTCAAATCGTGCCTCCTTGTTCTTGCACACCTCTTTTTTTGAAAGATGCTACCCTCTTGGACTTTGTTGATTCCCTTGAGGTACTTGAACATTTCTATCATGTCCCCCCTCTCCCTCCTTTTCTCGAGGCTATACATATTAAGCTCCTTTAGTCTCTCTTCATATGTCTTCCGGTGCAGACCCTGCAGCATTTTAGTTGCCCTCCTCTGGACAGCTTCCATCCTGTCTATGTCTTTGCGGAGATTGGGTCTCCAGAACTGCACACAGTACTCCAGCTGGGGTCCCACCAGCTGTCTGTACAGAGGGATAATAACTTCCTGTTTTCTACTGGTGATGCCTCTCCCTACGCATCCCAGTATCCCCCAGTTCTCCTTGCTGCCCTCTGACATTGCTTGCCCACCTTTAGGTCATCTGATATGACTACCCCCAGGTCCCTTTCTGTTTTTGCTGTTATTAGTATCTCATCCCCCATTGTGCACTCTTCCCTGGGTTTTGTTTCCCAGGTGCATTACCTTGCACTTCTAGTATTGAATCTAAGCTGCCATACATTTGACCATTCCTCTAACCTTGCCAAGTCCTTCTCATCCTTTCCACCCCACCCTGTGCATCAACTCTGTTGCAGATCTTTGTGTCATCTGCAAAGAGACATACTTTTCCTTCCAGTCCCTCTGCAATGCTGCTTATAAAGACATTGAAGAGGACCGGTCCTAATACTGAACCCTGCAGTACCCCACTAGCAACCCCCCTTTCTTCTGAGTGGACTCCATTTACTATTACTCTCTGTGTCCTATTCTCCAGCCAATTCTTCACCCAGGCTGTCATCTTGGCACCCACTCCCAGGCTGGCTAACTTGTATATTAATCTTTTGTGTGGAACTGTGTCAAATGCCTTGCTAAAGTCTAGGTAGGCCATGTCCACAGCCCCTTCCTGATCTATTACTTTGATCACCCAGTCAAAGAAATCTATCAGATTCATCTGGCATGACCTTCCCGCTGTGAATCCATGCTGCCTAGGGTCCTGTGCCCCTCTGGCCTCTAGATACTCGACAATTCTTTCCTTCAGAAGTGATTCCATCATTTTCCCTATCACTGTGGTTAAACTAACAGGTCTGTAGTTTCCTGCTTCTGCCTTGCTCCCACTTTTGTGTAGGGGAATCACACCTGCCCTTCTCCAGTCCTTGGGTACCACCCCATCCTCCCATGATTTGTTAAAGAGGGTAGTCAGTGGTGTCACTAGTTCTACCCTTAGTTCTTTTAGAATTCTAGGATGTATCTCATCAGGCCCCATTGCTTTGTCCACCTTCAGTTTTAAGAGTTCTTTCAGAACCCTTTCTTCTGTAAATGGGCTGGTATCAACTTCTGTATCCTGAGTGTTTCTACTGTTTGTTTTAGGTACCTCCCCCTCTTCATTTGTAAATACTGAGCCAAAATATTTGTTTAGTATCTTTGCCTTTTCACAGTCTCCCTTTGTCCACCCTCCCTTCCCTTTATTAAGTCTCACTATCCCTCCCTTGGTCTTCCTTCGCTGCCTGATGTACCTATAAAAGGTTTTATCCCCCTTCTTAACTGAATTGGCTATCTTTTCCTCGGTTTGGGCCTTTGCTGTTCTGACTGCCTTCCCAGCCTCCTTTTGCTTTAACTGATACAGCTCTGTTCTGCTCCTTCTGTGATTCCTTGTACTTCCTGAATGCTTTCTTTTTGTCTTGAACCTTCACTGCCACTTCCTTTGAGAACCATAGTGGTTTCTTGCATCATTTTGTTTTGTTTATTTGCTTCACACAAAGGCTCGTTACCTCTGTGATGGCAGTTTTTATTCCCCATTGTTCTTCCACCCCTCCTTCCTGCCCATTTGCTAGTGCATTCCTTATGCACTCACCCATTTTGGCAAAGTCAGCCCTCCTAAAGTCCAGTACTTTTGCCTTTGTATGGCTTGACTCTATTGCTGTGTTTATTGTGAACCATACTGTTCGATGGTTGCTAGTTCCCAGATGGCTAACCACTTCTACATCTGTGATCATCTCTCCATCTCCATTTGAGAAAACCAGATCTAAGATTGCTCCCTCTTGAGTGGGCTCCAATACTAGTTGTCTAAGGCATGCCCCCTGTAGGGCATCTAGAATAACCCCACTCTTTGAAGTGGCTGCTGCCACTGCACTCCAGTTAATATCTGGCATATTCAGATCACCCATCAGCAATATCTCCCCTTTTTCTACCAAAAAGATATAACATTGTTAGAGATCATGCCCATGTGGGCATGTACCCTGGTCTGGGGGAAAGAATTATGGGATCAAAAAGTGACATTTTGGTGTGACAATAGAGCAGTGGTAGATGTCCTGAACAACAGGGGAGCCAGATCAGAGATGATCATGCAAGTTTTGTGACTTCTAGTGCTAAGGGCATTGCAGATGAACATGTCATTCAGAGCAAAACACATAGAAGGGGTACACAATACCATGGCTGACAGCCTTTCCAGTCTGCAGCTGGAACGTTTCCGGAGGTGGCACCAACAGCGGAGGAGCAAAAAACGCCCATACCAACGAACATATGGGACATAGGCAGGAAGGAGTAGAAATGTTATTCCGCAGTTCATGGGCCCCATGGACTCTGAGGGCTTACGATGGGGTCTGGTGAGTGTTTCAAACATTCGGGGCAACACACCACATGGAGGTAAGTAGGCCACTCACAGAAGAACCATTGGGAAGTTCACCATAGAGCAATGGCAAAAAGGAACAGCCCATGCCACAGTGGGGGTCTACTTGGCAGGGATTAGTGTTATGTGCAGTCTAAAAGGATGGAAGGACCCAATAAAATCAATGTTCATTACAAGAATGATGCAGGGATGGTGTAGGTTAAAACAAGGGATGGTGGATAATAGAAGACCAATAGGAGAACAGTGGCTGGTGAAACTGAAGGGTGTGTTACCAGCAATATGCAGATCAAAGGCCGAGACCCAGTTATTTCACACAATTTATGTGGTAATGTTTGCAGGGGCCTTGAGAATGAGTAAGGTGGTAGGCCACGACAGGGAAGGGGGATTAGAATGGGAAGATATAGGCTGTGGGATGATGGAGATACAGCTCTTAAGAGGTCAAAAATGGATCAAAAGGGACAAGGTTGCATGGTAACATTAAAGAAACATGTAGAAGGCAATGTGTGCCCAGTGCAGGCTTTGTGGGTTTTCGCCACAGAGTATGAGAATAGGACAGGGAGATTATTTCTGCATGGTGATGGAAGTAGAGTCACAAGTTATCAAGTCACAGCATTGCTCAAGAAAGACATGCAATTCCTGGGGGAGGATCCGATTAATTATTCTTCCCACTCCTTATGGATAGGGGCTGCCTCACAGTGGGCAGCGGCAGGTGAGACGGTGAATAATATTTTGGAGAAGGGGCACTAGCAGTCGGCCAGGTATAAAAGATATATTCAAACACTGCAGTGTGGAGACTAATGGATCACCTATGTTTTGTTACAGATATGGAGCCACAAGGGGGAGGTTGGGAGAGGTGATATGATGGTAAGAAACTAAGACCATACATAAGATATTTATTCTGTTTAAACCCTATAGCAAGAGGGAGGAGCATGGAAGTCTGGATCTGCGGCCACTCTTATATTATTGGATGGAAAGGAGAGCTGAGTAAAAGGTTGGGGGAAAGCAGCTTTACCAGGATGTGAAGCAGTGTAAATTGGTATGGCTTGGCATCCGAGGGATGAGATGGGCACAATTGCTCCCCACCTTGAAAGAGCTGAAGGAGTGGTGACCTATTCCAGACTTAATTATTATACATTTGGGGGGTAATGAGCTTGGGGGTAAGCCATGGGTGGACACATACATGCAGATAAAAAGGGACTTAAAGACAATACAGTAGTGGTGGCCTGAGGTATGCATTGCCTGGTTGGATATGATACCAAGGAGGGTTTGGAGACATGAGCACAGCCATAGAACTGTGGATAGGGCCAGGAGAAAGACGAACAGAAGGGTAGGGACACTGGTAAGGAAAATGGGAAGTCAAGTAATACTGTGTGGTGTGGAAGAGTGGGTAGAAGATTTCTACAGGTCAGATGGCATGCACCTGTCAGATCTAGCCATAGATATGTTCAATACAGAAATGATGGATTTTATAGAAGCATGGAGAAGGCATGCAAAAAAGAGATAAAAAAAAGGGGGAAGAGAAGGATTCGAAAGTGGGTTGCCCGAGGTAAGGGGAACAATACCCTAAGTGAAGGGAAAGCCAGACATCCAAAGCAAGCTGGAGACCGGCTAGTGGGGAAAAAGGGAGGGAAGGGCGAAGAAAAAGGAATAAAATGAAAAGAGGAAGAAGCTGAAGGAGAAAAGAGGTCTCAGTTTTCACCGTTACCTAACAGAAAGGAGAAAAAGAAGGCACCCATGTTTTCACCTGGGGGAGCAAAAAGAGGAAGAAAGAGGGATGATCAGAGATTGATATATGGATGAAAATAAATGAAATTGTGAGAGATATAAGAATAATAGATGATAAAATAGAACATGGAATTATGATATATAAATAAATTAATTGCCAATCTGAGCACAACAACAAACAATGGTTTGTGTCTTTTTGTGAGGGAAAAGGGGAGATTCCAGGACAATGGAGAGAGCACCCACAAATGCAGATTGTTTGAAATATGAAAAAGCAGGTTTTATTTATACACTGAATGTAACACCCCTGTCACCCGGGGTTACTAGAATCCCACTTAGATCTAGTGGCAGGCAGGGAAAGGCAGCTTGTGAGACACCAGTTAAATGGGTTTCACACTGTCTCACTCTGTCGTCAGTCTTAGCTGAGCTGGAGGGACGACACCATATAGAATTCTCACAGCAGCATAAGCCACAGTGGAATGCTGCAGCTGAGAGTTAGGTTAGAATGTTGGGGTTTTCAAAGTCAGTCTAGTGGCAGACTCAGTGGAGGGAGAAGGTGTGCTGCAGTTGGCAGCCCCTCATAGCCCAGCTCTGTAATAGAGCTATCACAGGAAGAGGGTATGTGTTCTCACCCTAGAGAAGGACATATAAGAAAACTAATAGAAGTGGTTGAGACCGTTCCCCAGTTTGTTCCAGTGCCCCATCCCTCAGAGGGATGGGGGAACAAGACCAGCTTTTCAGAAGCAATCCCCTGGCCCTGCTGGAAGAAGAAAAGCTGCCTGATGAAAGAATTTGTGCTGAGGTACCAGAAGTGTGTTTTTTCTGTGAGAGAAGCCCTGGGGCACCTGCAAACCATGATGAGTCTGCTCTGCAAGAGAGCCTATGTTTTCACCGAGACAATTGTGTTAAGTATCTGCTACTGTGGGTCAGGAAAGGAAGGCCAAGTGCACTACTTGAAGTTATGTGTATGACTTGAAATGCATCTAAGCAGTGGGGGTCTACATGGATGGACATAGCCACTTACAGAATGTTGCAAGTCAGGACACCAGTTACCTAGAAAGCAGAATGTTAAATGTGATATACATTTTGAGATAGCAGTCTACAAACAGAGAGTTCAAAGGAAAGGTGTTGACTTCAAATGAATGGCCCGGGTATGCATTTAGGGACAAGAGGTGGGAGACCCCGCCCCCATCTGGAATAACCAGATTTACTTCTACAGATTCACGTTGGGCACCTATAGCTTTCTCCCAGGCACTTGGCCAGTGTCTGCAGAAAGTACACAGATGTGGGATTAAGGATGTGTGTATTTCCCTTTGGAGTTAGGAAGCGCTCATGGGTGGTTGAGGGAGACACCGACAGAAAATCCATGACCTATAGAAAAGTGTACCAGTGCTGGCTGACGGCCATGCCAGGGAATCCGAGAGAGAGAGAGAGAGAGACAGAGAGTACAAGTTTGGGCTGAGAGCACAGTGTGTTCAAAACCTGAGGGTTGTTGTGATGATGAAGAAGATGTGTTCTGACCTCTACAGAACTACATAACCAGTGAGTGTAGCCCCATTGGGGTCCATCTTGCTTTGTATTCTTGTTTAGAAGTGAATAAAAGCCCCACTTTAGACTCCTACTCCTGGATTGGACATTTTCAGTTCTTGCTTCCTGTGTCCATAATTACTTGGGTGCCCCTGTCCAGAAGTTCAAACCTAGCCCTGATGCCAAGCGAATGTTTTCTCCCCTAACCCAGGCTAGCCAGGTAGTGGGTTACAAAAATGGAGGCACCGGGTGCTAAATAACAACAAACCCTAAACTCACACCTTGGTTACATGTATTTCTTACCCCACCTGCAAAAGCAAGCCCCCTCTTCCCTATTTTATGTCCCTCTTATTGTTCACAGAAATCCATTCCATTTAGCATCTCTTGTACAAAAACATCCCACTACCCTACAAAGCCCCAAACCCCAGTTTAAATAACTAGAACCTAAAAAAAGGAAAGCTGTCCTTCACTGGAGTGACTTCCTCACAGGAAAGTCTGCTATCAGAATGAGGAGTGAAGAGTGTATATTCTAATAGTAATATCTCATTGGCTTTTTTACAGGTTCTTGCGCTTTAAAATGGGGATTGGCAGCTTTGGGGGAGGCTGGGGCATTTTTTGCAAGAGGGGTAAGGGGAGGGGTGTTTCTGTGAGTCATAAAGAAGATGGTATGGAGAGGTGGGGCATGTTTTTGTGGGTGAATGGAAGGGATAATAGCACTATAAGACACTTCAATGCCACTGAAATCTGAAAGGAATGAAAAAATAAGTCCAATTGAGTGCTTAAAATATTGTAACAATTGGGTTTTACCAGCTGAGAGACACTATATCCCTACCCCCTTCCCTCAGGGCATTTTTTGCTCTAAAATTTATTTCAAATAAGCACACATATTCCTTCTAAATTAAAAAGTGATACAATTCAATTATTTTCTAATGCACATGTGGTCTGTGTAACCAAGATAGTGAGGAAGCATTCACTCTAATGAGGGACAGTTTTCTTTTTATCAAGTTGTACAGGCTTGTGATTTGTGGCACCTCTGTGGCAGGTGCCATGGCTGTGCCCAACTGGGGCCAGATCAGTTTCCCTGCCTGTCAACCAATCCCGGACCACCAGCTGACTGACTCCCTGTCCTTGCAGCATGCACCCTTGCTGGGTTCCAGAACACCACACTGGTCTACTGCTATCTCCCATGGCTCCTGGGGCACCTCCCATGCTCCTTCTTGTCCTGGCCCCCTCCTGCCATGCACAGTCACACACACCCCTTCATATCCTTAGTGTTGCACTGGGAAGTGGGGGAGGTCAGATCCCTGTGGCAGTTTCCACAGATGCACCAAATATTTGGCACTAGCCTGCTACAGTGGCAACTCCTGGGTTTTTGGTGCAGTGTTTATAAAATTGTGCACAGGGTCCCTGATGTACCTGGGTTCGCCACAGCCCTAGAATGATACAACTTGCCTTGCTCTATGGACTTTTTGAAAATTGAGCCCTTAGTGTCATTTGATGTTGCTGTTTTCAAGTGCCAAATGTATATATTGTCATTTACAGGGCTGTTAAAGGGTCAGTGGCTAGCACTGTACAGAAAAAATGCTGTGCATGTGTGTGCCTCCACAAGCCATTTAGCCTTTGTACTCTAGTAGTTGATTGGCAAGTAGAAGATGACAAGCAACTGCAGTGATGGCCTTGACTATTCTTGATGGTTCTTCACTCAAGATACCCATTGACATGAGGATAACTGATACTGGGCACTATTGTACATTCACAGTGAAGCCATGTATGAATCCTACCTAGTTTCCTCACTACCCAGCCTTTTTCTTCCTCTTCTGTGGCACATCAAGGGCATGACTGGGCAAAATATATGAACATGACTTCCACAAAATTATCAGAAAATTCCACATTTTTTAACAAAAGCTCATGAATTTCAGTTTCCTTTACTGATGTTATTTTTTATTTTATGGCTACTTATAACTTGTCCATCATTTAAGCAGGTGAATAGAAAGTTGATGCACTCAGCCTCCGTTTTAGTGTCTATGAACCTACCACAACAACTGATGATGTGTTCTGTAATGTTAAAGTTATAGGGAATTACATTTGTGCAGTCACATACAGTACTTGGGTCTAGTAGCACCCCTGCCCTCCAGTCAGCCACCAGTACTTGTGCAATTTCATTAAAAAACATAGCCTCCATTATTGTTAGAGACCTGGCACTTGGCACATGAATCCTTGAGGTACAGGTTTGTAAACATACTACATATGGCGCAGTTTTACTTCTAACACCATATGTAAGAACTTCCGGTGCTGCCTCCGAGCAAGATGGAGCCTTAAAAGCTCCACACATTGCCTCAGCTTTTTCCTCCTCATTTACGTATTCTCGTCATTAAGTGTTTAATTTTGATAGCAGGAGAAAGCCTTTTTGTTCAGGCAACAATTGCAGGGTGAATGGATGAAAAATACTTCATAATGTGTTACCTGCTGCTGATTCTTCTTACTCTGGTGCCATGATGGCTTCAACACCTGATACAGCCCTAGCACTTGCAGCAGCGGCGGCTCCTAACAACCAGGTTCTCCTTGAGGAATTGAGAGCTTTTCGGGCTGATACTAGGAGTATGCTGGATGACCTGAAATCCCACATGGTAGTGCTGGATACCATATTCAAGTAGCTAAGCATTCAGCAGACTGCAAGAGACTCTTGTGTCAACTGAGTTGAGCATGTGGTAGTGAAGTTGCTCCAGGACATCGCACAGCTTACAGATAAGTGTAATGACATTGAATTCAATCTTCAGCTAGAGGAGAGAGAGAAAGGGCCTTTAGCTGCTGAGTGTGTGTTTGTAAGTTGATTTAAAGTAGTTTTTTTAGCTGCCATTTCTGTGTGTTGGACATTGTATTTGAGGTCTGTTCCTAACTGACCTTTTTGTGCTTTAAAATTTGGTTTGGGCAGGATTAAGGTATTCTAGTAGACAAATTGGTGATTGTGTGTTTAAATGCTGCTCTCTGGCCTGTAAGTGCAGGCATCATATTACAGGGATTAGTGGTGGTCCATTATTTCCTTTATACAAGGGGTTCTGACATCACTTCCTCAAACTGGCAAAGGACATGCAACTGTCATAGCAGAAGCAGAAATCCAGGAAAGGAACAGCAGAGAGTGAAGAGGTGACTGCTATCTCAGAGGAAGAGAAGTAACTGCAAATCAAAGAGCTTTCATTGTTACTTCTTTGCATTTCTATTGCATTGTGGAAAGGAGGAGTAGGAGTTTGAAGAAGGTTGTGCAATAACTACTTAAAGTCTCTTTTTGGGTGTGGATAGGAAGGATAGGAATATAAAAAGCTGTTGCTCAATCTATCTACACGTGTACAACAAAGGGGGTAAGGGAAATTAAGAAAAGAATGTTTTGCACTGGTAGAGGAGGAGAGGGGAGACTTGGGGGAGTGTTTGGTATCCTTCATCTGGAAGGGTGGGAGATCGCTGGTGGGCAACAACAGCAATGGGTAGGGTGGTTGGCTGCAACAACTGTGGTGCACCAATCTTTCTGATAAATTGCCTGGAGTGTGGGGGGATGTTTAGTGTGCAACCGCATAATGAAACTTAGAAAGGAGATCGAAGGTCTGCAGGAGGAACTAAGACAGGCAAGGCTGACTGGGGGTGGGTTTAGCCCAATACTGGAAGGAGGAAGGAGGGGAGATGAGGGAGGGCAATTTGAGACAACAGTGGTAAGGAGAGGGTCAGAAGAAGGTAAGCAGAGACAAAGGGGCCCAGGCCAGGAAGAACGATTGATGGGGAAACCAGATCAGGAGACAAAAGACAAATGGAAGGAGGAGATAGGGACTTGTGAGGGGAGGCAAAGAAGTGGCAAAAGTCATGGAGTGGAAAGGAGAGAACAGGTTACTATGAAGAGAGAGGGAAAGGGCATTTGTGAAGAATTTTCAGAATAATAGTTTTGCACTGCTAGACAGGAAGAAGGAGGAGAAGGAGGGAATTGATGACATTAGAGGAGCAATTGATAAATGCCTGGACCAAACCAGAGCAGGGGGAAGTTCTGCTGGGAGAATTGCAGCAGGGGCAAAAGGGGGAAATAATGTGCAGGAGGAAGAAGAGGTGCCAGAAATGAGAAAGGGAGATGAATGGAAGCAAGCAGGGAGTAAGAAGGGTGGAATCTTAGTACTGGGGGACTCAATAATAAGAGGAGTCAGGTAGGGTGGCAAGGGGGAGAGGCATAGTTGCATTTGGGTGGAGACCATGCCAGGAATGACAGCAGAAAGGGTGGGACAATCTGCTCTGAAATATGCCAGAAGGGGTAGGGACAAGCCTCATTTAATTATACATCTTGGGATGAACGACCTGGCTGACAAGACAGTAGATATAGTCCAGAGGAGGTTTGAGGAACTAGGACAATTATGTGAGGGGGCAGGAAGATCAGTAACTTTTTCAGAGCTACTTCCAGTGCCCAAGGCAAGCACAACAAGAAAGCTGAGAATAGAGGAATTTAATGGATGGCTGAGAACCTGATGTTGTGCTAAAGGGTATGGGCTATTGGGGGGGGGACCTGGGAGGACAGTAGTCTCTATGACAAGGACAGACTACACTTGAGTGAGGAGGGAAAGAAAGTGCTGAAACAGAGGATGGAGGAGTACATAGAGGAAGTTGGGAATTTAAACTAAGAATGGGGGGTGGCAATTGGGCAAGAGACATGCAGAGACCACAGGTTGGGAAACCATATGTGCTTACCCCCCTAAACAGTGACGAAGGACAAATGGCAAGTACTATTGGTGATGCTAGTAAAGGAGGGTAGGATGGGAGGGGGGAAAGAGTGGAAGGTGATTACCTTTAATGCTAGGAGCCTTGGAAGAAAAACTGCAGAGTTACAGGTGCTCATGGCAGAGGGAGAGGTGGACATTGCAGCCATCACAGAAACATGGGCCACTAAATACAATGACTGGGACCTGTCTGTACCTGGGTACAGGTTATTTCATAGGGACAGGGTGATTGGGAAAGGAGGGGGTGTGGCACTATATGTGAAGGAAGGACAGAAGTGTGTAAGGGAGGAAGGGGAGGAGGGTAGTACAGAGTCACTTTAGAGGCAAATCCAGGATTCCAAGAATAGGATTCTCAGAATGGGAGTGGTGTACAGGCCACCATCTCAGATGGAGGAATTAGACAGGGAACTAGTGGGACAGATCAGGAGGACCTGGGAGAAGGGTAGTGTGGTGATTGTGGGGGACTTCAACATGCCAGGAGTGGACTGGAGTACCCCAACAACCAGGAACAGAAGGGAGCAGGTACTGCTGGATGCCTTCCAGGATGGCTTCCTGCTACAAATGGTCAGTGAACCAACCAGATTAGGGAATACCCTTGACCTTGTGCTGGCAAATGGGGACTTTGTGAGAGAACTTACAGCGGAGGAACCACTGTCAGGGAGTGACTACCACTCAGTATGGCTCACATTGGATATGGGCAAGGAGGGAGTGGAATCTGGCACAAGAGTGCTGGACTTCAGGAGGGCCAACTTTGGGAGGATGGGGGAAGTGGTAAAAGGGTAACTGGCCAGAATTCAATCTAGTGTGGACACTAACCAGAGGTGGGAGCTCATACAGCTGGGGATAGTGGAGGCAACCAAAACCTGCTGCAAGGCTCAGAGCAAGAAGGCTAGGGCTAGGAAACTGAGCTGGTTGAGCAAGGAGGTCATGGAAAAGGTAAGGAGGAAAAGAGCTTCCTTTAGGAGGTACAAGAAAGCAGGAAGGGGGAGGACAGGGAGGAGTGCTTGACAGAATCAAAGGACGTAACAAGGGCAGTAAGGGGAGCCAAGGCATCTACGGAACTCAGGCTGGCACAAGGCATTAAGAAGGGGGAGAAGGACTTCTTTAGGTACATTCAGGAGAAAAGGAGCTATAAGGACCACATAGTAAGGATTAGGAAGAAGGAGGGTTGGGTGGAAGCAGGGTGCGATTAGGCAGAAGCACTAAATGATTACTTCTGCTAGGTATTTACTAAGGAGAAGAGGGGGTGACACCCAAGGGGGGAAGAATGGCAGAAACAGGGGGGAGGGGGTGACAGATGGGGAAATCATGGAGGGCAGAGTTTGGGAGGGTTTGAAGGTACTGATGGTGGACAAGGTGCCAGGCCCAGATGGCATCCATCCCAAGGTACTGGAGGAGCTGGCAGAGGTCCTTGTGGAACCTTTGGCAGACCTATTTAATGCCTTACTACATTCGGGGTGTGCACCTTAGGACTGGAGGATGGCTCATGTGGTGCCCCTCCACAAGAGTGGTTCCAAGGATGAACCGGGAAACTACAGACCAGTGAGCCTCACATCCATCGTGGGTAAGCTAATGGAGACTATGCTGAAGGAGAGGCTGGTGGCCCTCCTAGAGGCCAAAGGACTACAGGACAGCAGACAGCATGGCTTCATATGTGGCAGATCCTGCCAAACCAACCTGGTGGAGTTCTATGACTTGGTAACTGGGCAACTGGACAGGGGCCATGGAGTGGATGCCCTGTATTTGGACTTCAGTAAGGCATTTGACTCGGTGCCACATGGAAGGCTGGGAAGTAAGTTAGAAGGCACAGGGGCAGGTGCAGAGCTGATGAGATGGGTAGGGAACTGGCTGCAGGGAAGGCAACAGAGGGTGGTAGTGGGTGGGGAGCTCTCACACCAAGGATAGTGACGAGCGGTGTTCCACAGGGCTCGGTGTTGGGACCAGTGTTATTTGGGATATTCATTGCAGACATATCATTGGATATCAAGAGCAAGATCAGTCTGTTTGCTGATGATACCAAGGTAGGAGCAGTGGTGAATGACTTAGGGGGGTGGCAGGGGTTGCAGGATGATCTGGCAAAACTTGAAACCTGGTCAGACACCTGGCAACTGGGGTTTAATGCCAAAAAGTGCAAGGTGCTGCATTTTGGGATGAAGAACCGAAGGAGGAGTTACCAGCTGGGGAGAGTGCAGCTAGCCCAGAAAGAGGAGGAAAAGGATCTGGGAGTGCTCATTACAGGGTCGATGAACAACTCGGTACAATGTAGGAAGGCAGCTGCAAAGGCCAACCAAATGCTGGGTTGTATTGCAAGAGGTATATCCTCGAGAAGGGAGGAGATGATTCTGCCACTGTATAGGTCATTAGTTGGACTGCACCTGGAGTACTGCGTGCAGTACTGGCACCTGTATGTGAAGAGGGACTTTAAGTTACTGGAGAGGGTGCAGCACAGAGCGACAAAGATGATCAAGGATCTGGGGGACTTATCATACGAGAGGAGGCTGAGGGAGTTGAATATGTACTCGCTGGAGGAGAGGAATGACAGGGGTACATGATTGAAACCTTTAAATACATGAAAGGAATAAACAAGACAGGTACAGAGGGGTTGTTCAATGTAAGGGAGGGGAGGGACATCAGGGGCCAAGATATGAGACTGGAGGGAGGAAGGTTCAGGAGGGAGATGAGGAGACACTTTTTTTACAGAGAGGGTGGTGGCTGCGTGGAATGCGTTACCTGCAGAAGTGGTATCCAGTAGAACAGTGGACTGCTTCAAAAGGGGATGGGACAGGACAGGGGAGAGGGTCAATGAAGGGAAGGGTGGAAGGGAGGGGCAACTGCAGAATAAGGGGTGCTAGCTGCACATTCGAGCAGACTTGATAGACCTCTAGGCCTTTATCTGCTGTCAAATTTCGTATGTTCGCATGTATGTAATAGGCTACGCCAAAATAATATAAGAATGTTTGGGCTTCCTGAGGGTGTAGAGGGGAAAGGAGGCCTGGTATTTTTTCTGAAAGGTTGGTTGCTTGATTTGTTTAATTCTGACAACCTTGGCCTATTAATAATTGTGCATACCCATAGATCACTTGCTCTGCCTCCCACTCGCACTGACCAGAAACCACACTCCATTGTCTGTCGATTTATGAATTATGCTACCGTTGAGCAAAGCTTAGAAAAGAGGCCAAATCATGTATAAAAATTAAAGGATCCAGTTTGATAATGAATGTTCACCCACTCTGATGACCAGAAAGAGAGTGTTCTTGCCAATTCTGTGGGTGTTGAAACAGCACCAAATAAAGTTCTCAACACCTTACTCTGTACGGCTTAAGGTTCAATTTTCTGATGGGGCAAACTTATTCAAGGAGCCAGAGGTAGCTTGACAGGAATTAAAGGCATATCATTTGGTGGATGAGGAAGGAAACAAAGGATTATACTAAAGTAAGGGAGATGTGTGAGCTCCAAAAGGACACATGGGCCAAGGTTTCTCCCTTAGGGAAAAAGCGCCAATTGGAGAAAGCTTTTTAGGAGGTGAAGGTTCTGTTACAAACTTTCTGGACAGATGTGTTGGTTTGCACTTTACACTTTTACTTTTGACTCTTTCCTCCTGCACTCTGTTCTCATCCATGGTACAACTTGCAAAATACTTGCTCTGAGTTATTCCTTGCTTTGAACAAGTCTGCCTATCGATTTCTGCACCAATGGACTGCATCTGACCTGTGGCCCAATGCCTTATGCTTATACTGGACACAAATATCTCTTGCAATTGTTATGGGCGCTTCTGACTGTGCTTATGTAACATAGGAGACTCTGCACCCAGTGGACATTTTGGGGAGCTTAAGCCATCCTCATATTAAATATAAGGTTTTTATGATGGTTTTTGTTGGTCTGTTTTGACTCTTCTAGCAATTCTCTATTTGTTTTATTTATACTGGGACAGACCGCTAGAGGATAGTGGAACTCATAAAAACTACAGGATGGGGACAAAGACTTTTTTAAAAGGTGATGTTCAGTATTTCTACAGATTGTGCTTTTTTTGGTAGTTGATAGCAGGGGAGGCTTCCCCTTTCTTGATTTAGTTTATACTCTGCCAGTTGGTCTCTCTGCGTAGAGGGCCAGTAGGTAATTGATTATTATTATGGTGTATACCCTCCACCCATTCCATCTGTGTGGTTTGTAATATCTTTTTTATTTCTACTTGCCCTGCCTTTTTTTTCTGAAATTGTTAACTTTTTCAGGGCAGCATGTTTATGGTAGGAATGGTGTCACCTGAAGTGTATTGCTCAGAGGGCGGTGGGCTTGTAGGGGTAACTGCGACCCGGGTGCTCCCTTAGCTCACTGTATCTCTTCAAAGGTGGAGGACATGTTCCCTTTGTGGGGAACTCATGGGGTTCCCATAGATTCTTACTGTTATCTGTTATATGTATAAAGGATTTGTCTCTCTTTGACCGGAAGGAGTTGGGTTGATGGGGGGTATTGGTTGTTTCAGGGGATCCTTTTCTGGTTGTTAATTGTTGTGCCCATTTTTGGGGGGTTACTGTGGGTGGCAGGGACATATCCTTTGGGCATGTTGGGAGTTCAATACTGCTACTAGTATACCTAGATAGTTGGATGCTTGTTATTATCCTTTCTGTCTAGTAGAACTACAGGTGATGCTGGACCTATCGGGTGTGAATACTGCATGTGCAACAGGGCCAGAGGAGGCAGTGGCAGCTTATAATGGGGCCATCATTGCAGCCTTTGACTCAGTAGCACCCTTCTGTGTCTGACCTTTGTCTACTCGCCGAAGGCCCCCTTGGTTTGATGGGGAGCTTAGGAAGTTAAAGACTAAGGGTCAGAGGTTAGAGCGGCGCTGGAGGAGTTCTGGCCTGATGGAGGATAAATTGGCCCTGAAGACACATTATGCTGTCTATCAGGGTGCAATCTCTCAATAAAAGTCAGATTTATTTGTCTAGGGAGATTGCTGCAGAAGGGAACAGACCAGCTCAGCTCTTCTGCATGGTAGATAGGTCATTACATCTGTCCTGTCTCCTTGCAGGAGAAACAAGTTAAAGCACAAGGTGCAGTGAGTTTCTTCTTTGCTGACAAAGTGTCCTCTATCAGGGCTGAGGTGTATTCCAGTGTTATCCAAAGAGATTGCAGGTTCTGTCCTGAGTTGTGCTGGGTTACCCTTCTTGTAGGGGCTCAGTTTGAACCAACTGGAATGGAGGAGTTGGCGGACATAATCTTGATGCTGTGGCCAACATATTGTGATCTGGACCCAGGTCCAACCTGCCTTTTGTTCAGATGTGTGGATCTCATAGGGTCTGTGGTTGCTGGGATTGTATTCCCTCAAGAAAGGGATCTTTCCTCGGGCTTTGACAGAAGCGTTGGTCAGGCCCCTATTGAAAAAGCCCTCGATGGACCTGGAGTGTCTCGGCAACTAGAGGTTGGTCTTGAACCTCCCATTTTTAGGGAAGGTTCTAAAGGAAGAAGTGGCCTATCAGCTCAAGATGCATATTGCCTAATCTGCCATTTATGAGTGTTTCCAGTCTGGATTTAGGTACAGGCATAGCACCGAGACTGCCCTGGTGAGGGTGCTAAATGATCTCCTTATGGCAAGAGATAGGGGAGAGCATACCATCTTAATCCTCCTTGATCTCTCAGCAGCATGTGATACCATGGATTACAAGGTGCTGCTGGACCACCTTCGGAGCTCGGTGGGACTAACCACAACAGACATCAACTGGTTTAGGTTCTTCATCATGGACAGAGTGAAAAGGGTGACAATAGAGTTAGCCTCATCTGATCTGATGCCACTGTTCTGTGGTGTTCCACAGGAGTTGCCCTTGTTGTTCACGGTATATATCCTTCTCTTGGAAGACATTATCTGGCAGTATGGGCACGTTTTTCATTGCTATGCTAATGATACCCAGCTATACCTGTCCTGTGTTCCTGGAAATCAGGTAGTGACCTCAGTGATTAAGAACTGCCTGGAAGAGATCCAGAAGTGGATGACACACAACTGGCTGTGACTCAACCTGGACAAGATGGAGATACTAGTGGTGGAACCAGGCTGTCATTGTGAAGGGGGAGGGATGGGGAGATCCCCCGGTCTAGTCCTAGGGGGTGTTCCCCTGGATCCCTTCACTCAGGTGAAGGATCTGGGCATGGTCCTGGATGATGGCTTCACACTTGAGGCTCAGGTGTCAGCCATCATTAAGAGTGTTTTTTACCACTTGAGGAACATCACCCAGATCCGAGCGCTGATACCATGCGATGACCTGCCCACCCTGGTGCATGCCTTCATCACATCCAGGCTGGATTACTGCAATGCCCTGTACCTGGGGCTATCTGGTGGCAACCTTCATTGGCTGCAGCTGGTGCAGAATGTGTCGGTGAGGTTGTTGACTGGTATTTCAAAATTTGATCATGTCACTCCTGTCCTCCGCAAACTGCACTGGCTGCCGGAGAGGACTACTTTGTAAATGAGTTCGCTCAAAGGTACATTCCTGGTTAAATAAAAATTGAATTTAGTTGACTTGAATTGAATGGAGGTGGAGGACTGCCTTCAAGGTTGGATTGTTGACCTACAAAGCCCTGCATGGGAGGGGACCAGCCTACCTGCAAAACCTCCTAATTCCTCATTGCCCATCTAGGGCTCTCCTTTCCATGTAGGGTTGCCTCTTGACAGTTCCCAGGGTTAGGTTGTGGCAGTCTGGGGACTGTGCATTCTCATTTGCCATGCCAGCCCTGTGGAACTCTTTACGTCATGATTTGCTTTAGACACCCTCGGCAGAAATCTTGAAAAGAGGTCTAAAAATGCTTCTCTTTGAGCAAGCATTTAATCTAAGCTGATAATTATTCCTGCTGATTTATTAATTGAGTGATCTTCTGATCATGTAATTATGATTTCCTTTCATTAGTCTGTTTTATTAATATATTGTCTGTTGTTGATTGGATAGGTTGGACTATGTATTAATCTCTGTTTCAGGAGCTTCACATGTGACTTGTAATGTGTATAATTTTAATATTGTTAAGCACTCCGAGACTCCAGGAAGGAGCACTATATAAATAGTTCCTATCCTATCCTACCCTGTCCTGTCCTGTCTCAATTTGGGTGCACTGGGTTGAGGATTTTGAAACATATTTTTTGTTCTTTTTTTTCTGTTTAGTGCCATTGGATTATTTGCTGTTTATATTTTTTGTTCTGTTTTTTTTATGGTTCCAGGCAGACTTTGGTCATGTTAAATTTGGGTGTCCTCTAGGTGTTTTTCTTGAGATGGATTTGTTAATGATGGGTCCTGATGGTATAGTGTGTGACATAAGGTGCACTGTGTTTTCTTATCCTTCTTCATTTTCCCTATAGTTTTGTTTTAGTTTTTTACATTTTCTGGATCTGGTATGGTGCTGATTAAGATAACCACACTCAATGTAAAAGGATTAAATAGTCCTATCAAAAGAACCTGAATATTAACTCACCTCAGGCACCTGAACTCCGAGATCGCTCTGTTACAGGAGACATATTTGTCTGCAGTAGAGCATTCTAAGCTCTGCAGACAGTGGGTAGGGATGGGATACTCTTCCTCTCATCCATCTGGGAAGAAGAGTGGGGTTGCTGTTTTATTCAGAAAAACTCTTTATTTATACCTGAACGTTCTTCGACTGACTCACAGTGGCAATGGGCTTTGTTCAATGGCATATATTTGGATACCCTTTTTTGGTTTTAAACCTATATGCATGCCCCAAACTCCCCTTCTCATATTCTTTTTTGGGAGATTTTCCAGGTAATGGCAGAACATGCACATGGTTTTTGTATTTTTGGTGAGTACTTTAATTGTATTCTAGATCCTAAGTTGGATTCTTCTAAACCTCCAGGACCCACCTCCACTGTTTGAAGAACACCTGCTTCTAAGATGTTGGAATCATTTTATATTATATTTTTTTTATTGTTAACATTGTATAAATCCATATAAATCAATGACAGTAAAAAGTACAAAATAGTGCGTAGGCAGTGTCTCATCTAGGAACTTGCAAATAATTTCCATATAGTACAGCAGAAGGGGAATTACCATTTAAATTAACATAAAGAGCAAAACAGCTGCTAGTCATCAAGGAACTCTAGATGCCTAGGGAGTGTGAAATCTAATAACGTTCTCTCATACCATTATGGTCCATGGATCTAATAGGCACCACATAAGACAGGATTTCTAACAATAGAAATCATTTCCTTGAGATATACCCTCTTCAAGACATAGACCAATAGGCCTATGTATTTAGAATAGAAGAAACCCCCCACCTTCCCTCTTCCACCTTCCTGTTTAAACATTTAGGTCATAGATAAAACAATATGAAATATTGGCCTCCATTGTAAAGTCCTATGTTGACTGGGTAGATGTTAGTAACCCTATTGAAATGTAAATACATGAGGAAAAAGCATCAAAGACCAAAATAAAAATCATAAGCCTTCCAAAGTTCAATTCTTTTGTTATAAAGTGCCCATAAGGAATTTCTGAGTCAGAAAAGTTCATATTATATAGAGAACCTACAAAAAGATTTCCCCATTCATGGATGGGAAAAAACATAGAGACACTGTTGTATCAGGATAATCCTCCAAAACTGGTGGGTGTCAGCCTTTGAAATTATTAATCAAGTAGGCTATAATTTCACGCAATGGTTTGAACCAAGGTACTGTACATTGTTTTGGAGATGTGAAATTTTATAAGCGAGGGACATAGGGAAAGGTTTTTCTTGAAGGCTATTCTCATGTCAGTTAAAAGACTACTATTAAATTATTAGAAATGTGAATCAGTGTGTACCCCCTTTCCTATAAATGAATGGAAATACTCTTTTTTGACCTTGTTGTTTAATTGTAAATATTATGTACAATTTGACTCTATATGGAAATTGTGAAATAAAGAGGTGAATAAATGGTCAAAAGGTGATTTTGAAAATTAGGCATTTCCATTTATTTAGAAAGGGGGACTTCTCCTACTTATTATTTGGGGTAAAAGAAGAGATAAAACATATTGTCTATTTTATGTAAACTGTATTTGTCCCTATCATTATTAATTCATGATGATGCATCTGTCTCTGAATGGAAATGTTCTACTGTATGGAAAAGCTTTACCAACCTCCTTTTTGTCCTTGATAAAGGTAATATGAATACTAATAAAATTATTATTTAAAAAAAGATAATCATCTTGATTGTTATATTATTTGCCAATATTATGTTTTTTTTTTGTTTACTATTCTTAGTAAGTTTTATGCAAAAGTTAAATAGTATGACCAGAGGATTGTCCCAATTAGAAATGTTAATCAAAATGTTTCCCAAAATGCAAAGAGCTTTGCACCCACCACCTTTTAATCAGAGCGCATTTAGCAAAAGTATGTAAAAAATCTGCACTGTCTTGGCCACAATACCAACAGCATGAATCCAATTTTATGTTCATCTTACATAATATCTTAGGTGTATAATAAGCTTGATTTAGCAATTTATACTCAATCAATCAATCAATCAAAATCTTTATTTATCCTGGTGAACATTGTTGAGCAGTGCTCATTTGCAAGATGGACCTGGTTAGATCAGGGACAGTTAGATAAAATATAGTACAATGTAGAGAACAAATACAATGTACATAATAGATAAGGTTATACAAGTCATTAAAAGATATCAACTTGTAAGACACATGTGAAAGGTCATGATGCATTAACATAATTTCATAATTTCATATATTTATATTTTTTACATATTTACATTTTTCACATATATAAGGTCATAGATGGAATTATGTAATATGGGCATGGATGGAATGTAGGTGGCGACTAACATGCATAGTTGTGTAGAGGGATTTGTCATAAGGGAAAGGAAGTAGTCAATGAATGATCTGGGTAGGAGGTGGGTGGTGGGGCTTCAGCAGGAAGAGGGGATGGATGGGAGGGGGAGGGAAGCAGGAGGCAGGGGGGAGAGTGAGAAAGACAGCAATTGAGTGAAGAGATGTAGGAGAAAGATGGACAAAACCAAAGTATTATTGTGGGTAAACTAGGATAATAGGGTATGAATGCAGAACATGTGGAGTTAGAGGAAGGGACTTGGATACGAAAGATAGAGGGTAATGATTTGCCCTAGTGCTGTCAAAAACAGTTGCATTGCTCCTTGATAAACTTTCAGTAAAGGGTTTTGAAGGATGTAATGGATATAGGTATAGTCAGTTTTAGTATGTTCTGCAATTTGTTCCATAGGGAGGGCAACACAAAACTAATAGCTGTCCTTCAAAAGTGGCAATTGACTTTGGGCAGTTTGAGCAGAATGGAAGAGTAGCTTCTTAGAGCATATTTGTTTAAAGTGATTTGTGTGAAGTAGTCCAAGACATATTGTGGTAATTGCTTGGATATAGCTCTGAATATCCATAATGCTGCATTTCTATCCCTTCTGAAGCGAAGTGAAGTCCATCCAACTGCTGCACATAAAAAGCAATGATGGGTGTCATATGGTAGTTCTGTGATAAACCTCAGTGCCCTGTGATAGAGTGTATCCAATCTACCCAAATAGGAGGCAGGGCAACGACTGAATAAGAAGTCAGCATAGTCGATTACAGAAAGAAATGTGGCCTGGACCAGCCTTAACTTAGCTTTGCTTGTGAGAAAGTGTTTGATTCTAAAGTACAGACCAAGTCTCTGATGGAGTTTTTTTAGTAGTTCTTACATATGTTCAATGAAGGAAAGCCTTTTGTCAAGCCAGACTCCCAGGTACTTGAATTTTGTTACAAATTCAAGGTTTTCACTGAGGATAGTGGATATATGTGGGAGTGTGCTTGATCCTGGATATCCCGCATGTGTGTAAGGAGAGAAAAACATTGCTTTTGTTTTCTTTGCATTGAGCAGGAGTTTTTTGCTCAGGAGTTGATGTTGGAGTAGACTGAAGTCAGTTTGTAAGTTTTTGAAGGCAATTTCTGGTGAAGGGTGGCTGGCACAGAGCACCGTATCATCGGCAAATAGTTGTACAGTGTACTTGGTGATGTTATTATTGATGTTGTTGATATAGATGGTGAATAAAATAGGACTGAGGATAGATCCCTGGGGTACACCTCTTTGTAGTGGTTTAAGGAGGGACAAATCACCTTCAGTCTTAACCTGCTGGAGCCATCCAGTAAGGTAGTTGTTGAACCATCACAAGGAGAGTGAGTCCAGCCCTAGAGATTTCAGGGATGTGAAAAGCAGATCATGGTCAACTGTGTCGAATGCCTTACTTAGATCCAGGAACACAGCACAGATACAATTTCTGTTATCCAATTCTGATTGCCAATCATTGGTTACTTTTGCTAGTGCTGTAATGGTGCTATGTTTGGCTCTGAATCCAGATTGCACAGGGTTAGGAGATTAGTTGATTCTAGGTAGGCTCTCAGTTGCATACTTACAATATTTTCCAGCAGTTTAGATAGTACAGGGATGATAGAGATGGGTCTGTAGTGGCTGAGGTCACAAGGATCTCCTGATTTAAATAGTGGAATGACCTATGCAGTTTTCCAGATTGAAGGGATTGTCCCGAGTAGTAATGAAAGGGTAAATAAATATGTTATCGGTACAGCTAACACATGAATGGCAACCTTCAGAAAGTAGGGGTTGAGGGAGTCCACCCCTGCACTTTTCTTGGTGTCCAGATGGCAAAGCAAGTCTTCCACTTGTTTCAGCATAGCTGACTGTAATGAGAAAATAGAGCCTGTCACCGGGGTTTCAGAGAGTTGTATGCCTAACTGAGATCGCATTAAATTTGGAGGAGAATTGTCAAATGCCAGTCCTGCAGTCGCGAAGTGATCGTTGAATGATTCTAGGATTTCCAGCCTGTTGTTGATAATGGTTGTCCTGGACAATATCTTGGCTGGGAGTGAATTACTTGGTGTGTGTCCGGATATGTCCTTGATGGTATTCCAGAATTTAGCAGGGTTATGGAAAGAGGAGTCCAACTCAGTACGATAGTAAGTAGCTTTTGCATCTCTGATCTTTCTGGTACATAAGTTGCTAGCGTTTTTGAACTGACCCCAACCTGACTGGGTCTTTGTTTTTCTTGCTTTTTTCCATAGTTTGTCTCTCAAAGGAGCGCAGTTTTAAGTTCTGGAGTGAACCAACTGCAAGATTTGTTTCTTATTCGCACTTTAGATAAAGGTGCGTATTTGTTTAGGGCTACTATGATTATATCATTGAGAACATCATAGGCTGCTTCCACCATTTTTGCCAGGTAGAATTCTTGCCAGTGTGTTGAGTACTACATATCTTTCAAATATTCATGTATGTTGAAATTCTGCTTTGATCTTCTAACTGAAAACTTAGAGGGGGAGATGGATTTCTTGGTTGTTCTTATGCTGGCAATGAAGCAGTGGTCGCTAATATCATTGAAGAAAACTCCAGCATGGGAGAATAGATGAGGCTTGCTCACCTGGATAACATCCAGGAGTGTACTATTACTTGGGGTCTTGTTGTTAATTCTGGTCGGCTCATTGATGAGCTGTGTTAAGCCAAGTGTGTCACAGAATGATAAGAGTGGAGTAGCAGCCTTGGAGGGCCCATTTAGATTAATGTCTCCTAAAATAATAGTTTCTAGGGGTCCCTTTTCAATTATATCACCAAGATGTGATAGCAAATTGAGGCCAGCAGTAGGAGGTCTATAGCAGCCTATTACCTACAAAGATGTGGCATGTGAAATTACCACTTTAAGGGATAGGCATTCGAACTCATGTGCCAGAGATATTGAAGTAAGGCAGGCTGCCACTAGATTGTCCTTCACATATATAGTTACCCCCTTTAGATTGTTGATCATCTCTGAATAGCTGGTAGTTGGGTAAATTGATATCCCTATCTGCTGTGGTAGGCCTAAGCCAGGTCTCGGAGACCACCAAGATATCTGGTATGGTATAATTTACCCATGCTTGGATCATAGTGATCTTTTTAAGTAGGCTATACACATTAACGTGGAGGAAGCTTAATCCTTTGAGTCTGACAAGGTCGGACAGTGCTGCAATAGCCTCTAGGGGCCCTGGATTTAAGTTCCACATTGCCAGAGCATAGTAGTAGCAGGAGCAGAAGCTTCATGATTGCAGCAAGGGATAGTTTGTAGATTCTTGCTTTGGCCTGCATCCTCGGGCTCTCAGTTGGTGTTCTGTCATGTCTAGGTGAGATGCTTTGTCCTCCTAGGATAGCAGAGACTAGGACTCTGACCGAGAGTAGCAGTGAGGATTCTACAGCAGGGGAGGGGGGCTGTACTTCTGGTTGTGAAGAGCCCGACTGTGTCCAGCCAAAGTAAATTAGCCAAGGGCTGATCTGTAGCTGGGGGAAATTATAAATGCATGCAAAATCATCCGCAGCTATAGTGGTATCATCGTAGGGCAAAGTCAGCCTCCAGTCCCCCTGAATAGACTGAATACTGAATAGACATCCCTGGTGAATTGTAATTCTGTAAGATTTGAACATATTTTAATCCATTTAAATTTTAAAGAAGAATCATTTAAAGATCATGTGCAACGGTTTTTACATATTTTTATAAAAGCTTGAAAAGCTGACATTCAAGTCCCTGTGTTATGATTAGTGTTTCCTGAAAATGTCATGCTGTTTGATTTTGTGGTTTTCTTTAAATCAGCATTTGTTAATCTGCTGTACAGTGGCTGAAAACAGTGGAGTTATTTCTGTCCTCTCAACCAAACTTAGAGTGCGATGACATAATTTTGGAGTAGCTTGCTGTTTCAGATTCCCAGTCAGAGCTGCACTCTGTAGAGTTTATGGTTTGCTGAGCTCTCCAGGTTCCTTACAAACCCAGTCTCTGGTTTGTGTTTAGAGAGATCAGCTTAATATAGACCATTTTCTTCCTTTACAAAGCTGATCATTCAGTTCCAATGCTGAATTGAAGTAGTGGAAATCTGTTTCTTTAGCGTTGCGATGTCCCTTGGAATGGGGGTAACCATGTCTTCCAAGTTAGATTGCCTTTGTTCCAGTTCATTGATTCATTTAGTTTCCATTTCAAGGTTGGACTGTATATTAGACATGGAGGATTTGTTGTCATTGATAACTGTGAGTAAAGACTTAACCCCTCCAAGGAGTTCTGAATTTCCAATATGTTGTGCATACATTTTTTTACCTAGCCAGATGGTTCTTCATCGGGGGACAGGAGCTTGTGCCTGGTTAGATTTGGTTCCTTCATCTTTCTCCTGTACAGTTTGGTCTGGAACCAGGCTATGAGAACCAGAAGTGTTTCTTCTCTTATTCATTTGTGAATCTTGAGCTATAGTGCAGTCCTGCTCTTTTTTTACTTTCTTTGGCTGGCTCCTCCTGAGATTCAGATTAAGGCTGAACATTTTTGTTTTTCTTCTCTCCTTCTTTCTTCTCTCCTCCTCTCTTTCTCTCTGAATCAGCTTTGGGTCGCATTTTGGATTCATCTTGAATCGATGGTACAGTGGAAGGATTAATGTCAGTAAAACTCAGTTGCATCTGTTTTAACTTCTTAGGTACAGAGAGTTTTTTTTTTACTGGTCGCTGATGTGTGAGGCTCTGCTGGATTGACTTTATAAGATTTAGCTCTAGAAATTTTAAACAGCTTCCCCAGCTTTTTATCTGTTGACTCAGATGGATTCAGGTTTAACCACTAAGAAGAGCTGAAAATGTAGCTTTTAATACTGTTACAGGTGAACTATGGTGCTGGTTTCAACTTTGCCTTGCAGATCCAAATGCCAAATTAAGTAATATTGATAGAACCCCACCTAATGTGTGACAGTATAAGTAGACTTGATTTTTTTTTATTTTGGACTGCAAAATGCTTGTTCTGTCCCTATATTAAGAATTTTTTTCCTTTAACAAAAAAAAAGGAACTCTTCGCTTTAGTGTAGCTACTCTTATTTGGGAAGCTAAATGAAGTGCCGACACCAAACAAGCGTTAATCTTGGAGAACCTGGTTCTGCGTAGCCATTTGTTCTGATAGTTATAGCGACCTTACGACTTAAATTGTGAACACCAAAAATGCAAACATCTAAGACAGCTCAAAGTAAAAAGGAAAAACAGCTATGATAATGGGTTTCTCTTAACCTTGATGCAGCCTTTAGGTCTGAGATTGTAGCTTTGTCAGGTTCGAGGTTCGCGTGCAGCAAAAAGTTCTTCTTTACTGGAGCAACTTTTAGAACAGTCACTAAACAGCCTAAATTCCATCCAGAGGTTAATTTTACTCCTCTTTTGGTCGAGCTTGATACCTGGCATCCTGAATGGTGATAAACCAGCTGGTCGAGTTCAGTTTGCTGCAGTGTGAACCATGTTTGTCTTCAAATGCTCTGACTGGAAAAAGGCCCCTTAAACTGCCAGCATTGCATAGTTTTTTAGTGAAGTAAGTTGGGGAAAGACAGTTTTAGAAGTTTAAATACCGAAATCTCCAAAGTAAGAAGGAAAAAAAAATGGGAGGAAAAACATAACACGATAGTACTGGGCTGGTGGTCCACATTAGCATTCCTCTAGCATGCGCGTGCAACTTGCATCATCTTCCACCAGTGCTGTACCCCGCTTTAAGATGTTAGAATCTCTGATTATGGAGTTGGTTTTCAGGATGCATGGAGATGGTTGAACCCGGGAGACTGAGACTATACTTCGTATTCCCATACTCGTGGGACTTATTCCCACCTAGATCAGTGGTACTTCCCAATTTCAAATTTACATACAATATCTGCAGTTGTCATTCACCCTATCCGGATCTCTGATCACACTCCAGTGACCTTAGTTCTGGATGCTGCTCTGACAGTTCGCAGGAGCCTCTGTTGGTTAAATGTTGGAGTGTTAGCTTCTCCCCAGTTTTGAAATATGATCCAAGAGATCCTTACAGAATGTTTTGGTCTGAATGATGATCCTTCACTTCCTCCTTTAGTCATATGGTATGCCATTAAATCTGTTGTGAGGGGTAAAATTACTTCCTGTCTTACTCATCTTAAGAAGCAAAGGGTCGCTGACCGACTAGAGCTAGAGGTGCGCCTTGCTGACCTATAACATTTGCATAAACACAAGGTGGCTCAGCCCTCCTTGATCGGATTCATGAAGTTCAGGCCCAACTGTCTAAAGTTTCTCTGGTAATAGCAGAAAACCTACTTTGCCATATGAAATTTATGTATTATTCCCAATGGTATACGGCTGGGGTTTTGCTGCCACTCCAACTCTGCAAGACAAAAGCCTCTAAAGTTATTCACCATATCCACATGCAGTCTCCACTTCCCTCAGTTTTAACTCAACCACAAGATATTGCCCAGGGATGTGGGACCTTTTATACCAAGTTATATACCTCATAATGCTCAGCTACAAGTAATTCAAAGCTTGATGCCTTTTTTGGATCTATCTGTTTGCCAACCTTAACCCAAGAGGACAGGGAGTTCCTGGATCATTTCATATCTTGTGAGGAAATCCATTTGGTAATAAGGGAGCTCAAGAATTGGAAAGCTGCTGGAGAGAAAGGGTTCCCTACTAAATTTTATAAAGGTTTAGCCGAAACCTTGGTTTCCACTCTCCAGTCTGCATTTTTATGTTGTGCACTTAATAATGTTTTTCCTCCATGTAACCCCCCATCCCAGGGGCTTACCTGACTGCCCCCTTTGGGGCTCAAGTTTCTCATTTTCCCCAAGGGGTTTTGGTCCACCCCATTCTTTTTTCCTGGTCCTGGCCACTTTTCTCCTGTGGATTCCCTGCATCCTTGTAGTGTCCTGGATCGCCCTTCAGCTGCCCCCATGTTTTGGTTGGATAGTGGGTCTGAGGGAGCTGAAGAGTGGAGCTGCCACCCACTTATGGCACTCCGGTTATGGACAATGCTCTGTGCATGAGCAAAAGTGCAATTTACTTCGGCTGTTTTGGTGACCTTTCTGTGTGCCTCTCCGGTGGTCCCAGTCCCAGGGCAATGTGAATGAAGGACTGAAGAATTTAGCTGGAAGGGAGAGGCAACAGTGAAAAAGAAAACTGACTTTTTGTGAGCGCCAATCATGCTCGAGACATAGCTGCATCATGAATATTAATGAGGCAGCTCATGAATAAAGATGAGGTGGTCCTGTCCAGTGCCCAGGGGCATTATATAATGGTGTTAGTGACAGGAAAGAGGGGGAATAAATTCAATAAATATTAAAGTGGTGTGCAGGGGAAAAGGAGAAGCTACCAGTCTGTGGGTATTTGCATAAATAAAAGGGACTGCAGCAGAAGCAAATATTGTTGGGCACTGCATGAGCTGCACTGGGACTGTGTAGAGGCTGCTGTGGGGTTTACTGAATGGCAGCAGCAACTGAATAAGGGCTGGCTGAATGTGTTAAATGATGCAGCCACTTAAGAGGGCACAGGGGTAGCTACAAGTGTAAGGGGGAAATAATTGATTATAATTTTTTCTTTAGTTGTTTAACCAGGAATAGCACACTAAGCTGAAAGCTTTTTTACAGGTACGACCTGGGAGCACAGGGAAGTTAAGTGAATTGCTCAGGGTCACACAGTATGTAAGTGGAAGCTGTGGGATTCAAACCCAAGTCTGGTCTGCTGGATGTCACCAGATTTGCAGCTCAGAGCCTTAAACCACTGCACTATACTTCCTCCCTTCCTAAATGGTTTGGCTGCACAGACACTGAACTTAGGATGCTGTATACTTCAGTGTGACTGTTTACACCAGCAACAATGTTTGCTCTCATGTGACATCTGCCAACCAACCACAGTGCAAGGATTATCCAGGAGGCTCATGGGGCTTGTTGAACAGACTCTTGGGGAAAATGCCTGGGAAAATCTAGGCATCTATTTGTTGCACCAATGAGGCACTGAGGGAGCCTCATACATATTAATTTTTCTTAAGGACAGTGGCTCCAGCCAATGGGGAGCTGCCAACAAGCTCCCAAAAGTCCAAGAACTTTTAGACTCTGAGTTAGTCTGGGAAGAGCCCCTCCACAGGAAGGAGGTGGCTCTTGCCCCTGGGAGGAGAATGGGTCTGCAAGGCTGGAAATGGGCCTGCCTTGGGCTGTCAGCAATCTGTCCCCCGAGGGCAGGGAGTGCCTTCCCCCATCAGAGAAGTAAAAGGAGATGCTGGGAAGAGAAAATCTGTCAAAGAGGCAACTTTGATTATAAAGAGACAAGCAACAGGTTTCTGCAATCTGTGATGTTGAGGAGAGATAATGCACCACAGCGGAGAGATGATCGAGAGGAAGAAAAGGTTGTGTTCTGAGCCTGGGAAAAGGACAAAGGTTGCATCCTGAGCCTTGTAAAAGGACAAAGATTGTGTCTGAGCCTGGAAAAAGATGGATATTCTCATCTGCACCTCTTCAGTGAGACAAGAATGGGAAAGGAAACTGGATACCGAATTTCTGAGAAATTGAAGAGAGAGCCTCTTCACATCGGAGAATTGCTGTGCACCTGCACGGTGAGAAAATAGACTTTCTGATGTGCTGATGAGAGAATGAGTTGCTGAAATTGTGTGTGAGTCAGAGCAACAAGTGGTAGCTGTATTTAAAGTTGAGAGACTGTGAAAACAGAAGAATGGACAGGTGCCTATCGGGGCAGGGTGCCTGTTGTCTGCTCCTGAGATACAGCAAGGAATAGACTGTTGTTTTAACAGTGAGTGTTCAGACTCCCCACCCCAAGGAATCTTGGAGACAGGAATGGACAGAAATTACTTTGGCTGCACACCATAGCTGGTAACTGAGAGAAAGAGAAAAAGAGGAGAAAAGTGCCGAATGTTCACACTGACGCCGGGGTCAGGTGGAAACTCACTAACCCACATCAGGTGGGGTCTACTGCCTGCAGGAGATCATGGGTCTTCTCCCTTAGTGCACATGCACTCTGATCCATGGAGGAGCCTGGCAGGAGTGGGGGCACTCATGGGTCTGGGTCCCTTGTGGGTAGGAGGCCTTGTGTACATGCCCTGTGACAGGCCTTAATAGGCCGAAGAGGACAAGCTGCAAAAACTGCAAGCAAGCCAAAGACCCAAGCTACAGCCTCTGTGCCCCCTGTTTCAAGCATCAAGCCCATTTCTACAAGTTGTTTCCATCAACCCCAGGACTTCAGTGAACTGTGCCACCTGAGGACTGATTCTGCAGAACCGTGAGTAAACAACAGGAATTGCCCTGTAATATTCTAGGGACTGTATATAGTTCAGCTGTGCTCTCTGGCATAAGAAGACAGGACAGCAATTAAGCAAAATGTAAAAAAGTTATTTAAATCAGCAAGTGCACCAACACCAGCAACCAGCTGCACCTCAGGCCTGCGACTATAGGATATGGGCACCCAAGGACAGAATTAGGGGCATCATTCTGGACTGGTACCAGTTGAGTGTTCTGGGTATGGTAACACTGCAGCATTTAGCTAGATAGATAGATCTCATGGCAGCAATGACTGAAATGTGGGCTTTAAATCAAAAAAGGGAGAATGATTATGGGAAATTGCAAAATCTTTAAACTGTTTTACATAACCTCTATTCCACCTTACCCCTATCCTAACCCCCCCCCCCCATTGTAAATAAATTGTGATGGTGCTGTTTTGCTGAAGAACTGACTCCAAAGCCAAATTTTAGTGAGCATACTATCTGAATTGTGAAATACAAATGGTTTAACCAAATGTGGGGAGGTTCAAATCTTGGTAAGTCCATGTCTGTGGTAACTGTTGGGGAGGTGGGTTGGTATGCCATCCCAGTGGGAGGTACTTCAGGTAATCTGACCCATTAAATATGTACTCTAGGTGAAGATAGCACCATTTCAATTGTATATTTGGGAAATGCCCCCTGGAAACAAGTGTATGGAAACCCAGGCTCCTTAACCTTGTATCAGCAGGCAAGGCAAGGGTAGTGGCCCTCTCTAGGATGGTGCCAGAGAAGGGCTACATCTGGAATGGAAATCTGCTTTAATAACAGTAATCCCAAAATCAGGTAAATATCTGGAACTCTGCCTCTTACAGGCTCATCTCCTTGCTTAACACTGATATTAAAACTTTTGCCGAAATCATCACATCTCACCTTCAACAGTTGATTCCTAAGTTGGTGCACCATGACCAAATGGGTTTTATCCCCAAGTGTAACTCTTTAAATAATGTCAGACATCTGTTATATATTATTTTCTATGTTAAGCATACCAAACTTACCATACTTGCCCTGTCAGTCGATGCTGAGAAGGACTTTGGCAGGCTCCGCTGGCAATATTTGTCAAGGGCCGTGTCTGTTTTTAGGTTTAGTGTTAATTTTATTAAAAATTGGTTAGCATTGTATTCGGGCTCTATGGCTAGAGTGGAGGTAAATGGGGCCTTTTAACAACTTTTTGTTTTTCAGAGGGGTGCCCAGCAAGGGTGTCCTATGTCTCCTTTACTCTTTGTGCTAGTTATGGAACTTTTAGTTGCCTGTGTTCAGCAACACCCTGTAATCAAGGGAATACAGATTGGATCCACACTCCATAAAATCAATCTATAGGTGGGTGATACCCTGTTTTTTTTGGAAGACTCTGTTGGATCTCTCCCAGCCTATTTGCAAGTCCTCTCTGATTTTGGTAGCATTTCTGATTTTAAGGTTAACTTAGATAAGACAACGGCAGTGGTACTGAGTGGTTCCCTTGATCAGTGACAAAAAGCACGTTTCCCATCCCATTGGGCAAGGGACAGTTTTTTTTTTAATTTAGGTCTTCAGATCACAGTTAGTCTGCATCATTTATATGAAATACAAAATCACACATGCCCCCACAATGCAAAGCATCATGGCCTGCATATGCAAATTACCACAGAATATTATGCTGGTTCAACTTTAAGCAAAAATACATGGTGCCGAAAGGCCTCTCACACAGTTTGCAAAGGGTGCCAACAGAAGACATAGACATATGTTTCATTCTACCAAGACTAATCAGTATGCCTTATCTGTTTGACACCTCAGTGGAATGAACAAGCTACCCTGAGATGGTCTATCTGATGCATGGATTGGGCCCAGACTATCTAACTTCTTGTTCCTTACTGCCCTGGTCAATCACTCGGCTCAGCCAACGAGAGGTTGTTAGAGATTCCAAGGATGAATTTGAAGACATCTGGTTCAAGAGCTTTTGCTTACACAGCCCGCACCCTTTGGAATTCTCTACCCCGTCAGTTATGGGAGTGTGCAACTGTAGAGGAATTTAAGCAGGGCTTAAAAACCTATCTGTGGCAAAAAGCTTTTTCAGTTAATTGAAGTATGTAACTGTTGTATTGATATACGATTTTAACTGTATTGATCTGTCGTTTGATGTTGTGTGATTTGTTTTTACATTGTTAGGCACTTTGGCAATGGAAAGGCACCATATAAATAAATATATTATTATTATTTTTACTACTTTAGTCATCCAGTCAAAGAAATCGATTAGATTCATCTGACATGACCTTACCAATGTGAACCCATGCTGCCTTGGGTCCTGTGCCCCACTGGCCTCTAGGTACTCACCAATTCTTTCCTTCAGAAGCAATTCCATCATTTTCCCTACCACAGAGGTCAAACTGACAGGTCTGTTGTTTCCTGCCTCTGTCTTATTCCCACTTTTGTGAAGGGGAATCACATCCGCCTTCCTCCAGTCCTCAAGTACCACACCATCCTCCCATGATTTGTTAAAAAGGATAGTCTGTGGTGTCACTAGTTCTCCCTTAATTCTTTTAGAATTCTGGGGTGAATCTCATCAGGCCCCATTGCTTTGTCCACCTTTAGTTTTAGGAGTTCTTTCAGAACTCTTACTTTTGTGAAAGGAATGGGATCGACCCCCCTATTCATAGTGCTTCTTTTAACTGGATTAGGTGCCTCCCCCTCCTTTTTTTTGTGAATACTGAGCAGAAGTATTCATTCAGTATCCCTGCTTTTTCACTGTCCCTCACTGCTCACCCACCGTCCATTCTATTCAGCCTCACTACCCCTCACTTTGTATTTCTATGCTCCCTGATGTACCTATAAAAGGTTTTATTCCCCTTCTTAACCGAGCTGGCTATATTTTCCTCAGTTTGGGTCTTTGCGATTCTAACTTCCCTCCCTGCTTCTTTCTGCCTTAACTGGTACAGTTTTCTGTCCTGCTCCTTCTGTGTTGCCTTATATTTCCTAAATGCTATCTTTTTCTCCCTAACCTTCCCCACCACCTCTTTTGAGAACCATAGTGGCTTTTCCTTTTGTTTTGATTTGTTTATTTGCTTCACACAAAGGCTTGTTGCTTTTGTCATGGCTGTTTTGATGTTTCCCCATTGTTGCTCCACCCCTCCTTCTTACCTGTTTCCTAGTGCTTTTCTAAGGCACTCTCCCATCTTGACAAAGTCGCCTCCTAAAGTCCAGTACCCTCACTTTTGTATGGCTTGATTCTGTAGCTGAGTTTATTGTGAACCACACTGTTTGGTGGCCACTTGTTCCCAGATGGCTATCCACTTCTAGATCTGAGATCCTCTCACTGTCCCCATTTGAGAGTATGAGGTTAAAGATTCCTCCCTTATGAGTGGGTTCCAAAACTAGCTGTCTGAGGTATGCCCCCTGTAGGGCATCGAGAATGGCCCTGCTCTTGGATGTGGCTGCTGTAAAGGTGCTCCAGTTAACATCTGGCATATTCAGTTCTCCCATCAACAGTATTTCCCGATTCTCTGCCATTCTAAGGATGCCTTCTATCATATCCTTGACCATTTCCTCCCCCTGAGATGGGGGTCTGTATACAACTCATGTGCAGATTGTGGTGCCATTTCCAGTCTCTAAGGTGACCCACAGTGCCTCCTCTCCTCCCTGTTTACTCTTTTGCCCTGTTGCTTTTATCCCTTCTCTTACATAGAGAGCTTCCTCCTCCTCCTCCTCCTCCTCCTCCTCGTCTTCTCCCTTCCCTGTCTCTCCTGTAGGTTGTGTACCCTGGTATGTAACATCCCAGTCATGGTTCTTTCTGTACCATGTTTCTGTGACTGCCACGATATCCAGGCATCCCTCTTCCATCAAGGTCACCAGTTCAGGGAGCCTGTTGTCCAGACTACGGGCATTGGTACTCATTACCCTCCATTTCTTGATGGCCTTAACCCTTTTTGCCCCATCTCTGTCCTTATTTCCTTTGTTATTTTCCCCATTTACCCCTTCCTTTCTCCCTATTGATGTCTCTATCTTGGTGTTTACTTCACTTACTACCTTGATTTTTTTGGGGTGGGCTAGGATTTCCCTGCTCCTTTGCAGTGCCCCCCCCCCCGGGTTAGTTTAAATTCTTGCCAATGAAGCATTTAAGCCTATCACCTAGGATCCTGGTTCCCCTCCTGGACAGATGCAGACCATCGCACCAATATAGGCCTGCATCACTCCAGGTGGAACCCCAGTCCCCAGTGAAGCCAAACCCCTGAGCTCTGCATCAGTTTTTCAACAACTGATTGAATCCCATGGTGTGGAGCATCCTAGCCTCACCCATGCCATAGACAGGTAGCACCGCCAAGAAGGTTACCATGTGTGCTACTTGTCTAAGGCCCCTCCCCAATACCACAAACTCTTCCTGCACTGCTGTGATCCCTTTCTCAGCCAGGTCATTTTCCCCTATGTGGACAATGACATCCAACTCCTTCCCTGGTGCAGCTGCTCTGGTGAGCCTGAAGATTCGCTCCCTGTCCCTCCAAGCCATGGTGCCAGGCAGGCACCTTACTGCCCTCTCACCTTCCTCCCCAAATTCTACCCTCCTAGCAATGGAGTCCCCCACCAGAAGTTGTTTTCTTCCCCTGTAGGGTCCCATGCCACCCTCCTGTGGGTCTCCTTTGTGGAGGTTCTCTGCATCCTCCTTGATCTTCACTGTGGGTGCCTCCATAGAGGAACCACACTCTGCCAGGACAGCAAATGAATTGTGGAGAGGTACAGCTGAAGGGATGTGCCTCTGTTCCACCACCCTCACCCTCCCAGAGCCCACTGTGGTCCAAACACTCCTCTTTCTTGGCAACCTCTGAGACAACGGCAGTGGCCCTGGTGGTCCCTGAGTGGGAGAGGAGGTCCCCCAAATCCTGGCCAACTCAGCCTGGAGATGAGCAACCTCCTTCCTCAGCCCAGAGAGGTGCCTGCAGATGGGACAACACCGCATCCTCCAGAACTTCTCCTGGAAGACTGCTGCTCCACAGCCACTGCACTGCACCACTCCCATTATGTCTTCTTTCTGGCCCCTTAACTGTTGTTTTGAATACTTACTCTTTCCTCTGTTTATTTTTTTCTCCCTACTTACTTACTGCCTCTGTGGCCTTTAAGCTCCTGATCTTCCTGTTCTGAGACAAGAAGTTCATATATTTTTCAGTAGTCTCCTTACTTGCTCAGAATCAGACCTCCAGCAGCTGGGGGGAATGGAGAGCTACTCTTTTCCTTCTGGGATGGTGAGTGTTTTGTGGCTCTGTGATCACTCACTACCTGCTCCCAACCAGGAAGTTCTTGTTGTTAGTCAAATCCTGTGCCTATAAAAGTAGAACTGGCTTAGGGTGGGGGTGGAGGGAGGGATGGGAGGGAGGGAAGGAGGGCAATATAGTCCCAGTAGAGAAGTAAAGTTATAACAGCAGCTCCTTCCCCTTGCTGTTCTCTGACAGAAACTATCTAGGGCAGTTTTTAAATCTGGCTTTAACCTGGCTTCATTCTAGCTAAGCCACTCCCCTACTTTACAGTTCTTTCTACACCTAGTTATTTGCACAGATAACAATTCCCTTCAGCCAGCGGAGACAAGCACCTAGATAACTGCACAGATAACAATTCGCTTCAGCCAACTCAGATAAACACACTGGCCTGGATATTCAAACTGTGCCATTCTGAGGCGCAAGCCCTTGCGCTGCTCAAAATAGTTGCGCAGGGGTGTGGCCGGGGTGATATTCAAAGGAGTTGCGCTGTTGAGCAACTCCTTTGAATATCACCCCGGAGCCACAGCACTTGCGCATGGCGCAGTGGAACTTGCTACCGTAAGTTGCCAGAGTTGAGCATTCAACTTCGCGATTGGCGCAAGTACCATTGCGCCATGCGCCGATTTCCGATATTCAAAAGGTGACATGCAAATGGGGCCATAATTTATGCAAGGCGTGGGGGCCATTTGCATCTATTTATGGCCCCATTTGCATGCCATTTGCATGTAGGTGCGCCGATCCCCGAGGACTTGCTCCTGGCCACCCTGCCAGGCAGCAGCCGTCGGGGACCGACGCACACTGCAGCCCGATCGCAGTTACATGCCCCCCCCACACACATCTCCCACAGCCCGATCGCGGGCAGAACATGTACATGTCGCCCACACATCACCCACAGCCCAATCGCGGGCAGAACCTGAAACCCCCAGTGCCCGATCGCGGGCAGAACCTGTAACCCCCAATTGCCGATCGCGGGCAGGAACCTGTATAAACCCCAGTGCCCGATCGCAGGCAGAACCTGTATAACCCCCAGTTCTGATCGCCGGAAGCGGAGAACCTGTAAACCCCCAGTGCCCGATGTGGGCAGAACCTGTATATAACCCCCAGGCGCGATCGCGGGCGGAATGTAACCCCTCCCCCAACGAATAACTCCCTGATGGTCCAGTGGACCGTAAGCCGATCGCGGGCAGAATGTCACAGCACAACCCCCAAACATCTCCTGGTGTCTAGTGTCCCCCACCCACCCACGAGCCCCTCCACCCGCCCCCACGGCCGTGGGGCGACAGCATCCCCACCCGCCACGTCACGTCCGACTGACTGTCCGGTAGGGGCTGCACACCCATTGGTGCAGAGTTACAGCCAATGGGCGCAGAAGTTTGTCAGAGAGGATAAAGTCCAGATTTAGAATGATCATTCACAAATCTGGACAGTCATGTACATAGAAACATAGAAACATAGAAACATAGAAGTTGACGGCAGATAAGGACCCGCAAGGCCCATCCAGTCTGCCCATTTCTTTTCTACCTTATAAATGTGCCATCGGCCTTTGCTCTGTCAGTGACCTATCTATTCATAGTCATTTGTATTGCTCCCTTATATGCCTATCCCATGCCTGTTTGAAGCCCTGCACTGTATTCATAGCCACCACTTCTTGTGGTAAGCCATTCCATGCATCTACCACCCTTTCTGTGAAAAAGAATTTCCTCACATTCCCCTTAATCGGCCTCCCTCTAATCTCATGCTGTGTCCTCTTGTCCTGCTATTTTTCTTATATTTAAACATGTTAGACTCTTTCACCTTGTTTATGCCCTAAGGTGTTTAAATGTCTCGATCCAATCACCTCTCTCCGCCTTTGCTCAAGGGTATACATATTGAGCTCCATTAATCTGTCCTCATATGTCTTCTGATGCAGTCCCTGCACCATTTGGTTGCCCTTCTCTGGACTGCCTCAATTTGGTTAATGTCCTTGTGAAGGTGTGGCCTCAATACTGCCGCAGTACTCAGATGGGCCTAACCACGTCTCTTGTACAGAGGATTATTACCTCCTCTACGACTTGTGATACCCTCTACTAATACACCCTAACACCCCCTAGCCTTACCTACTGCTTTAGAGGTCTGCTTGGATGATTTTAGGTCATCAGTGATGATGATGCCCAAGTCTCTTTCTTCCTTTGTGACTGCTAGCAACTCCCTCCCAGCCTATAAGTGGCTTCAGGGTTTCTCTTCCCTATGTGCATGATTTTGCACTTCTTTGCATTAAATCCAGTTGCCACTCTTCTGACCATTCTGCTAGTTTATCCAGATCTCTTCTCATTCTGCCCACCCCATCTGGATCATCTACTCTGTTGCAAGATCTTGGTGTCATCTGCAAACAGACAAGCCTTACCCTCTAGTCCATCTGCGAGGTCACTAATGAAGATGTTGAATAGGACTGGCCCAGGACTGATCCCTGAGGTACCCCACTTGTGACTTGCATCTCTTCTGACTGTATACCATTTACCACCACTCTCTGTTTTCTGCCAGTCAACCAGTTTGCCACCCAGTTGACAACTTCTGACCCACCCCGAGCTACCTAGCTTATTTATCAATCTTCTATGTGGAACGTGTCAAAAGCTTTGCTGAAGTCAAGGTAGGCGACATCAACCCCCCCTTGGTCCACCACTCTGGTTACCCAGTCAAAGAAATCTATGAGATTAGTTTGACAGGACCTTCCTTTTGTAAACCCATGCTGTCTTGGATCCTGTGCCCCTATGGATTCCAGGTGTTGCACTATCCTTTCCTTAAGGAGTGCCTCCATAATCTTGCCCACTACTGAGGTAAGACTGACCGGTTCTGGTTCCCACCTCCTCCTGCTACCACTTGTGGAGTGGGATCACATGAGCCTCTCTCCAGTACAGTGGCGGCTGCACGCCCTATTGGCTGTAGCTCTGCCCCAATGGGCGGCAGTCTCACCGGACAGTCAGTCGGCGGGCGGTGGGCGGCAGGCAGGTGAGATGCTGTCGCCACCGCGGCTGCGGGAGGCGGGGTGGAGGGGCTTCGTGGGTGGGTGGGGGGACACTAGACACCAGGGAGATGTTTGGGGGTTGTGCTGTGACATTCTGCCCGCGATCAGGCTTTACGGTCCACTGGACCACCAGGGAGTTATTCGGGTTGGGGAGGGTGCATTCTGCCCGCGATCGGGCAAGGGGATTAGCAGGATCTGCCACGATCGGGCACTGGGGTTTATACAGGTTCTGCCCACGACCGGGCACTGGGGGTTTATACAGGTTCTGCCCCGCGATCGGGCACTGGGGAGGTTTATACAGGTTCTGCCCGCGATCGGGCACGGGGGAGTTTACAGATTCTGCCTGCGATCGGGCACTGAGGGGGGTTTATACAGGTTCTGCCCGCGATCGGGCTGTGGGTGAGTGGGGGCGACATGTGTGTTCTGCCCGCGATCGGGCTGTGGGAGTGTGGGGTGGGACATGTGTCTGTACTGCCCGCGTCGGGCTGGTGGGGGGCACAGGGGTGAGTTGGGGCCAGCCAGGGTGGCAGCTGCTGTGTTGCGCCTGCAATGCAGCAGCTCACCTGTGGGTGGCCCTGATTCTAAGCCTTTATTTGGCTCGCTTGTGCGACAGGTTGAAGGCGTGATGCGTCAACTCGCACAACCCCGACTGAATATCGGTTGCGCAGGTTATGCATGGATCCTCCCTCCTGTTGAGCATGCATTCATTTGCATTGCTCTCTAGCGCAACCTGGTGCCAGTGGCGTAACTGCCTCCTGCTGAATATCGCAGAATGGCGCATTTTGGACTTGCGCATGGCGCAACCCTGTTGCGCATGGCGCAACCCTTTGAATATCCAGGCCACTAGCTTTTGTTTTTTTTTGTTTTGTTTTTACCTTAAATTGGAGATCCCAGTAGTAGAGTTCTAGTTCTTTAGTCCCAGTAGAGAAGTACAGTTATAACAGCAGCTCCTTCCTCTTGCTGTTCTCTGCCTATTCTCTTTAGTATACAAAGAAAAAGAAACTGTATGTTTTTCCCTTTTTACACAAGTATTTGCCTGCACCAAATCCCAAGGAAAAAAACTCACCTCCTCAGTTTGAATATCCTGTTTCCATCAGCACAGATATTGTGACAGTACATGCGTGCCTATATTAACAGTCCCACTAAACACTCTCTGTGTTACACAGTCACTGACGGGCTTGTCAGTCACATAAAAAATGGGTTGAATTTAAATTAAAAAAAGTATTTGAAAAACAGCCCACTTCAATCAGGGAAAGTTATGTGACACACCACAGAGTAAAAAACAACAAAAAGCTTGGCAGGCTCAGCAGGAAGGCTCTCTCGCAGCAGCTCCACCTTTTGGTGGGAGAAATATTCCAGACTTTTTTTTTTAACATACACCTACACCCACATAAAAATCATAAAAAAAATACATAAGATATGATTTTTTTTACTTTTTATTATTACATTGGAGCCATGTTATAAGCACACCCTAAATGTCAAACAAAAATGTTCTTATAACCAGGATGTTCTTATAAGAGGGCTTCACTGAAAACAGTTAACATCCATGTAAAATCTATGGCTGACATGATGAAACTGGTCTGCAATTACCTTTTAGATAATTCCTTATTAAAAGTAGTATAACATAACTTTTTAAAGAGACCTTTTTATTTATTACTCAAACAATTAGAGTATGGTTGTAATATGCATTCAGATAACTAAAGGAATATGTGCTGCCTTCTTCCTAGGGCATCTTTCACACACCTTTCTTTACTTAAGTGGCTGTCAATGAGGAAACTAGATGATGATTCAGCTCAGGCTTAGCACACTCAGAGGTAATAATGACCAACAACCACTACCTCTGGAAAAAAAATGTTCTTATAAATGGGCTTCACTGCCATTGAAAATAATGGGGAAAATCGGGACATTTAACAAATGTTCTTATAAGTGGGATGTTCTTATATCCGATGTTCTTATAAGTGGACTCTACTGTATTTTAAAATCAGCCATTGCATAATGGAAATAAGGCACTTCAGGGTGTGTGTTATTGCGTATTAGAAAATGGCAAGAATGGATTCTCAGTGCTGATTGTCTAATACCACCTCCAAGTTGGGCATTTATTTTTCAATAAATGCCCAGCAATAAATTAATTCCGGCCTGACTACCACCTTATCACATACCATTGTGCAGGGGTGCTCACTCTGCTTAGTCATTCGCTGAAACCACCAGCTAAAATTTAAAATCCCCACCATGTTTTTCTCTCACTTAGTGAGAACAACTGGATCCCCCCACATACACATACACTCACTCCTTCAGTATAAGCTCGCTCCTCTTAAAAAAAAAAAGACACTCCACTTATTCTGCAGTCGAGAAGAGTGCCAAAATCTTTTTTTCTCACAGCTGCACTCTCCCGACTGCACTCTCGCAGCACTGCGCTTAACCGGAAGTAAAAGAGTCCATTGCTCCAAACAGCTTGTTACTACGAAACACCATTTTCAAAACCGTAGCATTCTATTGCCACAAACGCCAGAACTGCCTCAAACTACAATGCTCCCACACTTATTCCATCTACCAATCTTAATTAAATGCATCATTTACCTCGGGGCTGTTCATCAAGGCATAGTTCTCATCCACAAGTCCGGCACTTAACAGATGCAACGTCCAACTGCAGCCCAATAAAAAAAAAAAGAAAAATGTTAAACAAACATGGCACTACTTAAAAACAATGCCCTCAGACTGCTTCTGGATATTTATTAGTTCTTCAGGTGGCTGTGTCTGTGTTGGGAAGTTGGGGGGGTGATAGCTGTGGGGGAGGAGCAACAGTACCTGGAACAGCCTTAAAGAAACATGGACTATTTTTTAAATACTTTTGTTTCTGCTAATACTAGCAATTTTTTTTATAATCATTTCCTCTCTTCTTTTACCACTTCATTTAAACTTACTAAGAAAATCATTTTCTAAGCAGAATAATGCCCTCCAGGATGGGCATTATTGGGAAATACTGAACCTTCCAGGGACTATAAGGCCCTCTGCCTGCAGCATCAGGCCTCATCATGCCCCTGGGTGGTTCGGTATTTCCCAATAATGCCCACCCTGTTGGGTATTATTGCTTACATAATTAATGGGTCTTCCCTTTTTGCCATTGGGAGACTGTGCCATAATTTGCCATTATAAAGGAGCATTTATAACTGCAAACACACACACGGTTCCCTTCGCTTTGTGCCCGCTGCAGTGTCTCCCTTCCTGGCTGGCCGCTTCCTTCTTGCCCACAGCCCAGCTGGCAGAGAAACACGGGAATAAGTCATTTCAAAAACAAAAGAGTGTTATTTTCTCCAAATAGGGGATAGCAAAATATAAAAAAAAACTGTAAAAGCTCTGAAAACGAAAAAAACTGAACTGGAGAGCAGCTGCACTGGAACTGCTGCTATTTTACATAATTACTGTGGCCAAAAAGGGGAGACCCAGCAATCATTTAAAATAAAATATGGGATAGTGTGTATAAACTCGAAGTTTACACACACCCTTGGGGTTAGATACTTTGCACAAACCCCTCAAGCTTCACTCTTGGGGTTTATGTAGCATCTAACCACTCGGGTGTGTGTAAACTTCTCATTACACACACCACCCCTTACTTTATTTTATTTATAACGTCACTCCTCTGGTGGTGGAAGCACTTGGCTTTGCCTTGTGCTTCAAACCACCCAAGGAATGATGTTATTACACAATAGCACACACCCTGTCATGCCTTATTGCTTAAATATTGATGACCAAGTTTGAACTGAACTTTCTCACTCCTGTGAGCTTTACCAATTCGCTACATGTGGCACTGACTGTGTCACTACTGATGTATCTTCCCTTTTTTTTCTGGAGTTCAGGTGACCTAGTTTTGAACAGTCCCTTCTCACTAAGGGTGAGAAAAGTGGGCAAGAGTCATGTTGAGGTTGGCTTCAACTTAGGGCCTGGAATATTGGTCAGCGTTGTCAATTCTGCTGAGCCAGTTTGACCCCAAGTACAGTAACTGGCATAGAGAATAACATGGGTGAAAAAGCCTTAAGGTCAGCAATAAATGTGAATTATTGCAGCCCACTTGTGGGAGGTGCTACTGGCTTGAATTTGCTGTGGATTATTGTTTGTGGTGGTATGACACTCCACAATGAGTATGACTCCTGAATCCCAGTTCAGATGAAAAGCTAGTAATTGTTGGAATCATTGCAGAGCTCAAGTCACCCCTATGGTCTCAATTTCACCTTCACGCCAATTACTACCTTTTCACTAGCCCCATATATTTTCAAAATTTATAAGAATGCCCACCCCAAAAATTATTATGTAGCCCCCCCACCACCAATTTTGGGCTTACCTTAAGTGTCTCCCAGGGCTCCATCAATGCCTACTGCTAGGCAGACATCCTGCAGAGACATGTAAATGCATGGTTATTTGTTGTTATCCTGTTGATTTGTGTGAGAGTGCCATGATGTGGCTCCATGCCTGTCCCTTTAAGATAATAGCCAGTGTGTATACAGTCAATGGTCTGGGATCGTCTGAGTGCTTCAAAGCTTGCGACTGGCCAGACACCGTTCTGATTTTCTCCACTCTGTGGTCGATAGTAAAGCGGAGGGAGCTCCAGCTATTGCTGTAAATATTTACTTCTAGTCTGTTGTTATATTTAAATTGGAGTGTTCATTTTAACCTGCTTTCTTGTAGCTTATCCTCCAAGTGGGAGCCACCATGTTTGATCTGGGACTTCCAAACATTTGGACCAATTGTGACATGGGGACCTCGAGGAGTCCTTAGTTCAAGTGCTTCATGGGAAAAGCTGTAGTTCTTGTAGTTTTACAGGTTGGCACCTAAACTGACAAATGAGAGCACCAGAACTGTGATTAACAGCTCCCCTAGCCAACCAGTATCCAGGAAAACTTACTAGTTCCAGAACTGTTAGAAAAAAGAGTTCAGCTGCTGTTAGAGCTGAGAGAGTGAGCAGCTCGAGCCATCATGAAGCAGCTTCAGGAAAGGAGCTGAGGAGAACTGGTAGGGAGAGGCCTGACTTGCCTCCCTGCAACTGTTTCCAACATTGGACTGCTTGATAGGAGTAATCAGACTAATCCAAAACTAAAGTTAAACTGGCAGTTAGCTCCGAGACTCTGAGAAGTGCAACTCAAGATATTGGATCGAAAGGAGCTCCTATGAATTGTTTGGCCCAAGATTTGTGTGAGAGACTGCCTTTTGCAGATCGAGAGGTTTGCTCAGTGAATCAACTGCAATTTTGAACTGACCTAAAACCGAGATGAGAGGTAGGGCAGTAAATGTTGTTTTCCTTAAATGTGCTGAATGTTTATGGTGGGTCAAGACCTACTGTCCAGGGACTCCTGATTGCCAGAAAGGGGCCCATCTTTACCAGTGACCAAACTGTCTGCCAGCTGGAGGTTTTCACCGGGAAAAAAAATGAACTTTACCAGAAGTGTTTAGCCAGCCTTGGGCCAATACCAAACCTGGCCCATACCATCTATTTCTGCACCAGTGACTGGGTTCTTGGTGATCCAGCCCCTGCGCAGCAAGAAATCACAGGTTGTGACCACTTGAAGGGAAAGACCGTGATACAGAGGTGAGTCATGCAGGCCCAATTTCCCCATGCTCTTCAATATTCTGCAGCAGGTCTTCAAATTGCCAGGCAAATTCCTATCAACTGGTGTTGTGAGTAAACTCAGGGTAGCTCCCTGCAACTTTTCTTTAAATCACTCTGTGGTACCATCTGATTGCTTTAGTGTGTTACAGGATTACAAAGGACTGGGTCAACCAGCCAAGGACACAAATAAATAAGGTCTTATATATGCATGTTTAACTGCCTTTCTTTCCACCAAGGGCACAATCAACAGCTGCAATGCTGGCTAACCCCGGGAACCGATTCTGGCCAGCCAGCATAACATTCTGGGTACCCAGTTGTTGTCAGACTGTTTTACTGTGGGACTAAAGTACATGCATGTAGAGCAACCTGAATCAAATCAGTAGAGTAATCATTCTTCTAGATTCACACCTCACCCTTGTTCATGTCCCCTTTAGTAAAGCTGATTAGTTGATTCAGGTTTAAACTGGCTTATGAGCATATTCTTAATTGGGGTAGAGATACTAAAATCTGTTATAGTATTGAAGGTACATGCTTGCATTTTTATGTTTGCATGCACGCATGTGCAAGAAACATAGTGCCATCATCCGAGTTTTCAGAGGTGTGGCAGCCCTCTTCCAATTCAGTCAGTGTGTTTGCAGGTGCGGCTGCAGTTCTCCAATGCCTGCTGGAGCTGTCTATGACAGCTCCAAAATGCAGTGGAGTACAGTTGAAAGAGGGAGCTATGCTTCAGTGAGCATCGATAAGATATCACCTGCTCATGCGGCGCTCACCTACACACACACACGCACACACGCGATACTGCATGCTCGCACCCCACGCACACTGTGTAGCCGACAGGTGCCTAATCCCCGTTGGCTGTGCTGCACCCCCAAGCAGAGTTACATATGCCATGCTGGGTGCCCACCCCAGCATGGCCACACATTGTATAGCCCTACGGGGTGCCCAATCCCTGTCGGCTCCACTGTTCCCCCAGTACAGGGTGCCACGCTGGGAGCCCACCCCAGCATGGCAACAGATGCTATTGCTGATGGGGTGCCCAATCCCCAGTCAGCCCACATCCCCCACCAGCCATCCTTGTGCCACGCTGGGAGCCCACCAGCGTGGCAAGCGTCAGCGTCATTTAATAAAAAAAATACCTGAAACTTAAAACGGTCCCTCACAGTCTCTGCCCCACCGCATCCACCCACTGCACCCACCTCCCCACACCCCTTACCCCATACTTACCTCTGGACTCCGGCACAATGATCTTCGGTGGACGGGAACAGGTCTGCACTCTTCAAAGCCGACCATGAACTGAGGAAATGCCGGTGAGCTGTATAATGGGATAGATAGGGTTTTTTCAACTTTGCTGCATATCTCAGCCATTTTTTGGAAATTTTGCACCAAATTTTCAACATGGGGTTTTTGGGACCCCTTCTCATGAATGCTCTCACTGTCATGGCGTTAATCAGGCCCAAAGCGTAATTTCACAGTCACTGTGCGAAATCACCTTTCAGGACTGAGTAACGAAATGACACTGCCGCTGTTCATACGGGGCCTCTCAAAAAGCCTATGTTGAAAATTTGGTGGAAAAATTCTTAAAAATGATTGTTTTACGAGCGTGCATTGTGCAGTTCCTACGCACGCTCGTAAGTTCACGAATTTTCAATATTTTCACTCCAGATTTTCAACATTGCCATTTTACCTCACCTCCTTATGAGCAGTACAGCTGTCATTTTTCACATCTTGCCAAAACATGTTTCTGCCCATGTAGCGCACAATGGCGCAGTCGGTGTGCGAAATCAATGTATGGGACACATTAAAAAAATCACAGTGACACTGTTAATGAGCAGAGATCTTAAAATGGCTATGTTGAAAATTTGGTGAAAAAATTCCTAAAAATGACTGTTTTACGAGCGCGCATTGCGCAGTTCCTACACACGGTCATAAGTTTGTGAATTTTCAATATTTTCACTCCAGATTTTCAACATTGCCATTTTATTGCACTTCCTTATGAGCAGTACAGCTGTCATTTTTCACATCTTGCCCAAAATGTGTTTCCACCCAGGTAGCGCACAATGGCGCAGTCGGTGTGCAAAATCAATGTATGGGACACATTAAGGAAATCACAGTGACACTGTTCATGAGCAGAGGTCTTAAAATGGCTATGTTGAAAATTTGGTGAAAAAATTCCTAAAAATGACTGTTTTACGAGTGTGCATTGCGCAGTTCCTACACACGCTCGTAAGTTTGTGAATTTTCTATATTTTCACTCCAGATTTTCCACATTGCCATTTTATTACACTTCCTTATGAACAGTACAGCTGCCATTTTTCACATGTGGCCCCATATGTGTTTCCACACATGTAGCGCACAATGGTGCAGTCGGTGTGCGAAAGCAATGTTTGGGACAGATTAAGGAAATCAGTTACACTGTTCATAAGCAGAGGTCTTAAAGTGGCTATGTTGAAAATTTGGTGACAAAAGTCCATAAAATGACTGTGTTACGAGTGAGCATTGTGCAGTTTCCACGCACCCTCGTAAGTTCATGACTTTGTAATATTTTCAGTCCAGATTTTCGCCAGTGGCATTTTTCCACACTTCCTTATGAACAGTACAGCTGTCATTTTTCACAACATGGCCGAAATGTGTTTTCACACTTTCAGTGCAGAGATGCGTGGTAGCTGTGGGAAATCATTGTTCGGGACAGATAAAGAAAATCACAGTGACACTGTTCATGATCGGAGGTCCCAAAAAGCCTGTGTTGACAATGTGCTGTAAAAAATCCCCAACCTAATTACATTACGGGTGTGCGTTGCACAGTTTCTATGCACGCTCGTGACTTCACCAGTTTTTTTTATATTTTTACTGCAGATTTACAACATTGCCATTTTTTACACCTCCTCATGAACAGTACAGCTGTCATTTTTCACATCCTGTTCGGAATGTGTTTTGCACCTGTGGTGCTAAATGCCGTAGTTGCTGTGCATAAGCAGCTTTGGCTAACAAACTAATATTGCCACTGTTCATGAGGTGGGGGTCACAAAAAAGCTATGTTGAAAATTTGGAGTGAAAATACCAACGAATGCCTGAGGTATTAGGGTTTTCAACCATAACGGCCCACCCTGTAGAGAATGACAGGCATCAGGGATGTGACTTGGGATTCTTGCCTGTAATGCGCATACCATTCCACACCCTGCAGCCAGTGAGAGGCATCGAGGTATGCCTTGGAATCTTTGGCCCCAAAGCTCACCCCATTCTCCTATACCACACCCATCTCACCATATTTCCTGATGGAATGGGGTGCGCATAAGGGCCAAGTCCCCAAGGCACACCGTGACACTTGTCAGTGTCTGCAGGGTAGGGTGTGGTGAAATGGCATGTCCGTTATGCCTGATGACCCAAAGGTACACCCCAATGCCTGTCACTATCTGCAGGGTGGTGGCGGGGTTGGCTTCAGTTCAATACTTCACTGCCATTTCTATTATGCAGCTCTGTAACTTCTACACTACCAATGCCAATGCCAGCAAGCAAATATTCGGCATTGACAAATGCTTGTTAATGTTGTCTTTACAGGGGGTTCCAGGGGATTTGCTGAAGACCAGACCCTAGACCCTAGTGGTTAGTGCAAAGGGTGTGTTCCAATTGTAAATGTTTAATGCCAACTGTATGGTAATTGCTGTGAGGGGATACTCCACATTACAAGTTTCATGGTCACTAGGTGGGCTTATGGGTGGATACAGCTTCCCAGAGGGCTTTTCCAGATTAGGTAGATACCCCACATATGTTACTTTGGGTGGAGGCACCAAAATATTGAACCCAGGTCCCTCGACCTGTTGTTAGAAGTGCAGGCAGGGGTAGTAACCCTAGAGATAGCGCCATCTAAGGGTTACAATTATGCATCTAAGAACAACAACACAAATGTAAAGGCAATACAATTAGGGAATTACATTTACCTTACAGTTTTTCACATGGATGTAAAGTTTTTTTTTTTTCTTTTTTATAGTTCAAATTTGTGTTGCTAATATTTATTGAACTGAAGTAACAATTAAGATGTCTGCATCCTGCTGGCAGTCAATCTTGTTGTAGTCAACAGACTTCATAAGGTCATAAGACAAAGGAAGTTTTACATTTGTCTTTTATAGTTAATTCAGTAATTAATGACTGAAATTATTAAAGATGGCTGCCACACACAATTCTGAAAAATAAAATCTCTCCCACTTAGGCTACTTCTTGAATGTACATACCAGCTACATACTGTGGATGTACAGTGGTGTTGGTCAGGGTACAACACACTGTCTTGAGCTGCTTCATGACAAAAGGAATTTAATGTCATTGAAACTGGCTTTCTTTCCTTCAAGATGCTGCAGTTTTGCATTGCATCCTGATTGGCACCACTGTATTAGGATCATGCAATAACATGTTTCTAAAAGTAAACAGCACAGCACTGTACCAAGATTTTCCAAGAAAAGACCAGGGTAAGGACCTCTATGGCCCAGAGATCCTTTTGCTATCTGGCTTCCTCCTGGTTTAATTCCCTCCCAGCCAATATAGCTGACTCCACTAAGCCTGGTCCTTTCAAGGTCTCCCTTAGATGCCATCTGACAAGCACTCGCTGCTGCAACTGCACATAATCCCCCAACTGCCCCTTACCTTCACCCCTAGGCTGGGTCTACCCTGTCTACTTTTGCTGTATATACCTGGGATCTCATGCAACATGTGCTGACTAATGTAATAAAATATCCCTGGTTGCTACCTGATGTGGTACTCGTGTACCTATATTATGGCTACTGTGATCTACCTATTACCAAGCGTGTACCACCAGCGAATGCCTGTAACACTGGTTGCTTTTTTAATCTAAGTGGTATGTACTGTACTGTTTTGTTTGCTGTGATGTATTGCTCTCCTGACAAGGTGCCTTTGTAAATGAATCTATGACTCAAAGGTCTATAAACCGATGATCTAATAAATAAATAAAAAAAAGATATTTCACTGTCTTATGACAAGCATGGCAATGACGTGAGAACTTTTAAAAGGTTCAAAATCTCATATTTTAGCTGGCTTGGTAGCACAAAGGATAGAGGTGCTGGATGCCTTACCTAGCGGTATGCCGTCGACCTGGATTGTCATGGTATTGGCGTGGGGGGTGAGGGTGGAGCAGGAATGAGCATGCTAGCGGGCAGCTCTCCTCTTCTGAGGGGCTGAGCTGTTGCAAACATGCCTCCTCACACTCGCACGGCCATGTGCCAGGGCATCGGGGGGGGTGCCAGGGGAGAAAATCTAAAAAAAAATGCTTATGTGTCCCTGTCACCAGTCGATGGGAGGAGGTTGGGGACCAAACAGTTAAATATGAAAAAAATATCATATTCCATTCCGGAATGAGGAAAATCAAACAAAAATTGGGAATATTGATGTTTTTATCAGAAAACAAAAACTTCATTGCTGAAAAAAAATATGTGGTCACTAAGAAATACTGCTGCATTATAGATGTAATACTATGGCCTTGATGTGACTCAGAGCTGTGATACTGGGGTGAGGACTATAGTCCTGACTATAATAATGAGGTTAAGAGGGTGATCTGTGCTGTGATACTGGGATTCAGGAGTTTGATCTGGCTGTGAGGGCTGTAATACTCTAGTTAGGAGTGAGTTTGGACTCTGATTCTGGGGTTCAGTAAAGGGATTACAGCCATGATACTGGGGTCAGTGAGGAGTTTGGATGAGGTTGCTGTGATTTGGGGCTTTGAAAGGAGTTTAAGGCTGTCATAATGTGGTTGATGAGACTAGATGGGTGAAATCTATCATGTGAGAATCAATAAGGGAATGTGCTGTGAGTGCAAGCTATTGGTATCAGAAGTGGGTTGGGGATGTGATATTGGGGTCTTGGAGGGGGAACGGCTGAGCTACTGCCATTTGGAAGGGGATGATACCAGTGCTGTGATACTGGTGTTATAAAGACGATCATACTGTGCGCATTATATTGGAGTCCGGAAAGGGGTTAGGAATGTGATACTGGGGTTTTGGAGGGGGAAGGGTTGTTACAGTGGGATTTGTGAGAGGGTTAAGACTGTGATATTGAGGATATGGTCAGAAGGTAATATAGTGTTCCAGGGGTCAGGGCTGTGATGCTGGGATCAGGATGGTGGTCATGCTGTGAGAGCTACAGCATGATAATGATTTCAGAACAGGGTTAGAAATGTGAAATGGGTGTTTGGGATTGGGACTGGGCTCTGATCTAGGGATATGATATCAGGTTAGGCCTGTGGTACTGGGGCATAAGTGAAGTCTGTCCTGAGTTTCTAGGATTGGGATTGGGATCAGGACTGTAATATGGTTGAACCCTGTTATATTGGACATGTTTATGCAAGCAGATTTTGTTTATTATTTGCTATATCCTAAAAGCTTAAAATATGACTCTCCTTTATCACAGCTCATACACTGAAGATAAAATCAAAATATACCCACTCCTCTGTATACCAAGGATATGGGGAATTTCTATTTGCGGCTGATAGAGGACCGAGCAGTAAACAAGACTGAAAAGATTTTGCTGTACAGTGTCGGTGCTGATCGAGGGATCAGAAGCCTGCGCAGCGATCAAGTAGGGAAGGGGGAGGTTATGGGTAATGCAGAAAGGCAATGTCCGCTGTAGATTAACGCTCTAGAATAAGGTGCAGGGTGCAGTATCAGGCATCAAGTGAGGTGAGTAATTTCTTTATACTGTGGTGAAAGACAAACCATCTGAATGATCAGGCAATGATTTGTAGGCAGTAAGTTGGCAGTTCACAGCATCTAACGGGCACAAAGAAACTTGCAGTCTTCACTATACATAAGTCACAAAGTATAGTACAAATAGGACTTCTAACAGAGCTAGGTTTAGAGAAAAACAAGGCTGTGATGCTAGAGTCAGGATGAGGATTGGGGTGCAATGTTGGGGGTCGGAGAGGAGTTCTATGAGTGTGATACTGTGTCTGAAGAGGACTAGGAGTTTGATACTAGGGTAATGGGGGGTTCAGAATAGTTAGAAATTAAGAATATTTTGGGGGCAGACCAGTGGACTAGTAACCCTTGTGTTTTGGAGAGTCTTTATCAATGTAAATGAATATACTGCTTGATTCCTGTCTCTTTAAATTAAATCATACTGCACTGCTAAAGGATAGCAGCCACTTAAGTTCATTGTATTCTGTTACTGAATACCTTTGGGGAATGTCTTGGAGCTCAGATCTCAAGAACTATGGCTAATTTCGACCTCTGGGTTAGTGGTGGGCGGACTGTTCCGTTGGAGATCTGGACATACGGATTGAACCCGGCATCCAATCAGACAGCAGAAGGTCATGGTGACACACTCACTGGTATATAAGGCTGGTGAGTGCGTCACATGGCCCAGAAGGAGGAGGATCACAGCAGAAGAGAGATTAGAGAGAGACTGGAGAGAGACTAGAAGGTGGATTGCCAAAACACAAAAGCACTACAGTTAGTGGAGGGATGGGGAGAGATTACAGATCGTGGAAGACGTGGAGTGGGTGAAGTCGATTGGTTGATGCTGGGAAGGAGCGTCGGGATGCGGGGGGGCATGAATGATTAGTTACAGAAAATCCCAAATAAACCTTTTTCTTGGCCTCAGGCATTAATAGCTGTGTGTACAAAAAGGGCAGGTTGGCCACTGGCAAAATCTGACTTGTGCTATTCCAGATCCAGAGAGAGGAGAGAGTACTGGTGGTGGTGGCCCAGAGATTACAGTTACAGAAAATCCCAAATATTTTTTTTCTTGGCCTCAGACAGTGTAGCTGTGTGTACAAAAAGGGCACACTAGCAACATCTGACTTGTGCCATTCCAGATCCAGAGTACTGTGGGGGGAGGGGTCCCCAGAGATTACAGTTACAGAAAATCCCAAAAGAAAGGTTTTTTTCATGGCCTCATAGTGTAGTTGTGTGTACAAAAAGGGCAGGTTGGCAAAATCTGACTTGTGCCATTCCAGATCCAGAGGAGAGAGTTCTGGTGGCTTAGTGATTACAGTTACAGAAAATCCCAAATGAAAGTTCTTTTTCTTGGCAGTAGGGTGGCAAAATACATGTTTGTGACATAAAGAGGGGAGAGGGAAAGATACTGCAGGATGGCCCACAATAAATGTGACATTCCAGAAATCCCAAATCATTTTTTCTTGGCTTCAGTGCGGCTGTGTGTACAGAGCAAGATCAGTAGGGTGGCAAAATAAATCTTTGTGACGTAAAGAGGGGAGAGGGAAAGAGACTGCAAGGTGCTCCACAACAAATGCGACAGTCCCAGAAATCCCCAATATTTTTTTTTCTGGCTTCAGTGCAGCTGTGTGTACAATCCAGTCATGAATAACAATCATCATCATCACCTGTGTTCAGTCACGATTTCATGAATTAAATAATAAAAACTGTTCAAACAACATACGAGTTAATGCACCTGCCCTGTGCTGCTGGCTGTGGGTGGCCTAGGGAATAATCTGACTGTGAGAAGTAGCTTGCTGAGTGTTTACAATACAACACAAGTAAAGCACAAGCACTACACACAAGTGTGATCATCATCAGTCATTCCCCATTATTCCTTATTATCATTATTTTCATAGCTATTGTATACTGTAGGTATTTGCATCTGTCTGTCTGTCTGTCTCTTTCTCCGTCTCTCCCAGCACACTCATGTCATGGGCCCGAGCATGATATGCCGCCATTCTAGGCCAGTCATGAAGGGACTAGCAGTGACAGATTTTTTATTTAGCAGTTTTACTTTAATTTTTATACAAATAATCCATTAAATTATTTCCTTTGTGCCTCTGTGTTAAATGTCAGTGACTTTGGCCACTTTCTTGCATTTTTTTCACGTTTTCAAATATTGGTCAATAAATTTGAACTAATCAGGATAAATCAGGACTTCACCGTGTTCCGGTTCTAATTTAATAAGGGTCAGAACTTCACCGAGTTCTCCCACCCTTACTATGGGTCATGGTGTGAATTGAGGCTTCAGGGAGGGGGTTAGGATTTTACAATCAAAAGCTCTGAGCATGGAGACCTAATTAGACTCCCATTTCCCTCTCCCCACTGCTCCTGCCAGCCCTCTTCCTAAATCCTTCCTTACACTTGCCTATCATTTGACCACCCTTTACCTCTACCTTCACCCTAACGTCATAGTTCTGGCAACTTCATTGAAGTTTGTCTACCTGTTTTGACTCGTAGTTTTAGCACCACCTCAGCCTCACTTCACTCTTGCACTATGCAGTTTGAGTTTGCTGAATTTGCACAGATGATTTGTATGCTAATTCATTTGTCCTCCATATGCAATGTTTTGCCTTTTTGCCCATATTGCTCTCAACTTATTCTCTTTATGCCATCCTCATTTCAACCACATCATCCAACCTACTGTACTTTGTTTGTAATTGTGCTTCTCCCCTTCTCCTTTCCTCCAGATCGCACCAACAAATGAGACTCAGCTCAGTGTGCCTCAACCTGTTACCAATGCTAAATCAATCAATGAATCAATAATTCAGTCAATAATTACAGCTTCCTCATTGCCATCAGGAGCTCAGTTATTACTGTACTCTGCAAGGTAGGGAGGGATCTGTTACACGAGGTCCCTGCACCCTAATTGATGCCCTCAGAGGTACACCATGGACAGCTAATGTTTAGGCATAGGCTATACTAATACAGAGGGCTAAAGGCATCTATCGTACAAAAGTAGATGTCAGTATACGAATGCATATTATTGTAACTCACTTTGCTTGCTAATGCACACACATTATACTATGTATTTTCTGTCTATTTCTTACTTGTCAGATGCCAAGACACCTGTCCTTGAAATAATTGTAATATGTAAGGCAATATTGCCATCTTTTGGTGATGTGCACCACTTCACCTTGTTATGTAAGACTCTGTATAAGAACGTCTTTGTTCTAAAACTGATGACTTTACAAAATTATATAATGTTATCTTGGACCTCGGAACCACCTCTAATTTAACCAATAGGGCTCATCTCTGTAACTAGAAATGTTTCTGTCTTTTAGTAACCATAGTAATTATCACAGGTACATAATGTTATGCACAGACTCTACACCTCGGAGACCCGAGAGATCCCAAGAGACTACAGATAAACCTTGAGGTGTAGGGAACGCTTAGTACTGGCTCCCGGTTCGTATTGGTAAGAACTGCTTAGGGCAACTGTGATTTATCCTTTTTGTAGTAATAAACTTGTTTATTACTCGAAGGCAACTTGTTTGTGATTATTTGCATCCCCAATATTGCCAAGAACCTGAAGGTGAGGTTCAGACCTCTTTTGTTACACGAGGTCCCTGCACCCTAATTGATGCCCTCAGGGGTACACCGTGGACAGCTAATGTTTAGGCATAGGCTATACTAATACAGAGGGCTAAAGGCATCTATCGTACAAAAGTAGATGTCAGTATACGAATGCATATTATTATAACTCACTTTGCTTGCTAATGCACACACATTATACTATGTATTTTCTGTCTATTTCTAACTTGTCAGATGCCAAGACACCTGTCCTTGAAGTAATTGTAATATGTAAGGCAATACTGCCATCTTTTGGTGATGTGCACCACTTCACCTTGTTATGTAAGACTCTGTATAAGAACGTCTTTGTTCTAAAACTGATGACTTTACAAAATTATATAATGTTATCGTGGACCATGGAGCCACCTCTAATTTAGCCAATGGGGCTCATCTCTGTAACTAGAAATGTTTCTATCTTTTAGTAACCATAGTAATTATCACAGGTATATAATGTTATGCACAGACTCTACACCTCAGAGACCCAAGAGATCCCAAGAGACTACAGATAAACCTTGAGGTGTAGGGAACGCTTAGCACTGGCTCCCGGTTCGTATTGGTAAGAACTGCTTAGGGCAACTGTGATTTATCCTTTTTGTAGTAATAAGTTCAAGTTTATTGCAGGAAAACTCCATTGAGCAAGCTCATTCACAAGGAGGTCCTGTGACATAAACACTTAAAGTACAAACACAGATAGGTAATAACAGTATATACATGAAATACACGTTACATGATACAGGCTGGATATACATACAAGGGTACCACATAGGGTGACCGCAGGTGGTAAACATTGATATGAGACAGGGAAGCGACTTACAGGCTGCATACTGATAAATGAAACATGATGACTGGTGTGTGCAATACATATACAGTATTTTGGCAGCTAGAACAAACAACAGTCTACAACTGATATGGGGGGGAGGAGAGATTTGAAAGAGTAGCAGTAGAGTGTAAGCAAAGATAAAGCCAGGAGTAGAAGGGGAAGGAAAGCAGTTAATATGACAAATCAATTATACCTTACCAGTGGATAAATATGGCACACATGGGGAAGGAAGAGACTTAATGACAGTTACAGGTGTCTTTTATTTTGGCTGAACTTAGCGATTTGTAGAAGTTTATTGAAACTGTGCTAGTTAGTTTCAATACGGTTTGTAATTGGTTCCAAATGGAGGAAGGGCATATGCAATATACGTTTACAAAGGAAGTCCGTGTCCTTGGTATGTCAAGCATAATACAGTCAGATTTTCTTAACGAGTATGCACTATGTGAGATACTAATAAGGGAAGAGAGATAGCTTGGCAATTTCTGCAGGAGCAGTTTAAGAGTCCATAGCCCAGCATGGAGCAGGCATCTAGTAGTAAGGGATGTCCAACCAACAGCTGCATATAAGTCACAGTGGTGCGAACTGTAAGGGGAGTTGGTAATGAACCGTAATGCACGGTGATAAAGGATGTCCAGTTTACTTAGATTTGCAAGAGTGGTGGAGGAATAGATTACATTGCCATAGTCGAGTAGGGGAGAAAAGTGGCCTGTACAAGCTTGTTTTGAGTTTCAAGGGAAAAGGGCCTATTCTGTAGAAGAAACCTAACCTTGCTTTTAACCTTCTAGAGACATCTTCGATGTGGTCACTGAAAGATAATTTATTGTCGATCCAGATACCTAGATATTTAAATTTGGTTACAACTTCCAGAGGCTCGTTTAGCGTGGTGGCAATGAAGTCTTGGGCAAGAGTATTGGGGGGCCTGAGACAGCACTGCGGGAGAATATCATCGCTTTAGTCTTCTTAGCATTGAGCAGAAGCTTTGCCTTTATTAGATTATGCTTAAGTTGTGTGAAGTCCGCTTGAAGCACTCCCTTGACTTCAGATAACGATGAGCCAGAAGTATACAACACAGTATCATCTGCAAAAAAGTGCAGATTGGACGTAGATATGTTAGCATCTAAGTCATTGATGTACAGAGAAAACAAGATAGGGCCTAAGATGGATCCTTGGGGGACTCCTCTTGCAACTGGCAAGGCAGCAGAAAAAAAGCCTTCCGCCTTTACTTGTTTATTACTCGAAGGCAACTTGTTTGTGATTATTTGCATCCCCAATATTGCCAAGAGCCTGAAGATGAGGTTCAGACCTCTTACAGATCACTAGAGCACTTGACAGACTGATTTTTTCTATGTTCTATTCTCAAAACATGGTTGTCAATGAAAAGGACACATAGCATGATCGACATGTTAGTTGGGTACCACTGCACTGAAGGAGCACTGAGTAGAACACAATAAATTAGTCAACCACTTGAAATGGCAGCAAGAACATATACAATGAACGGTGCATGCACATTTTCTTATTGACAATAAAAACACAAATTTAAAACCAATGTGGAACTTAATCATGCACAATCAGCTTACCCGTACATATAGAAACAAATAATGTGGTCATAGGATTACAGGGACACAATATATATAATTCATCATCCTGCTTAGTAGACCACCAACACGCCAACATTTCATGGATGTGCAAATAAGCCGTGTCAAGGCAAAACCTCAGCCCATGGTAACCAGTTTTTATTTTGTGCTCTTAGGGCTACAGTGCAAGTCTTTATTGAGAAGTGCAAAGTCATGCTATAATAAACAAGTGCAAAATGAGCAAAGCAGTGTTGTCATAGAAACAGGCTGCAGCTGTCAGTTCCAGCAATTTAAAAACAATAATTTACAAATAGAATTGTGTATGGCTATCCATCTGCTACAGCGCTGTAACACCATCGAGGTGTTCCATGATGTTATACGCCTCAAGAGTGAACCTTGAGAGGTACCTGACATCATGGAACTAGAGATGTTCTTACAGGCATTGTAACAGATGGATTGCCATACACTAATTTTATGTTTGCTTGCATGCATGTGAAAGAAACATAGTACCACCATATGAGTTTTCATAGGTGTGGCACTCCCGCTTCCAATGCCCTGATCATTTTTGCAGGCACAGCAGCAGGGCACCAATGAATGTCTGAACTGTCTATGACAGCAATTCAGATGCAGTGGCATACAGTTGAAAGAGAAAGGCCGCTACAATCAGCAGTGGTAACATGTAGGCAATTTGCATACTGTCGTGCCTTCAGCAGTATGCAAATTGCCTACACGATACTACCTTAGCAGTTATTCTCTGTCAGCTATACACCACTGCATCTCCTGGTATGATGCACCCTCCCATTTGTTGTGTGCTGAGGGGGTGCCCAGTCCCCCTCAGCACATGCACACTCCTCTCCCCAAGCACACTGTATGTCCAACGGGGTGCCCAATCCCCGTTGGCTCCAGTGCCCTCCCCAAAAAGCAAACTTTAAGGTGTCACACTGGGAGTCCACCCCAACTTGGCAAAAGTCCCACATCATCATGTGCTCCCACTCACACTGTATGTCCACCGGGGTACCCAATCCCCGTCGGCTCCAGTGCCCTCCCCAAAAAGCAAACTTTAAGGTGCCATGCTGAGAGCCCACCACAGCGTGGCAAAAGTCTTGCATCGTCTTTTTTTTAAAAAACCCTGTAACAAAAGAAAATGGTCCCTCTTTGACTCTCTTGCCCCCCAACCCACACCACCTCTGCATCCCACCCCTCCACCCATACTTAACTCCGAGCCTGGCGCATGATCTTGGTGGACGGAACACGTCTGCACTCTTCAAAGCCAACCACAAACTGAAGAAATGCTGGTAAGCTGTATAATGGCATAAATAGATTTTTTCAACTTTGGTTCATATCTCGGTCATTTTTTTGAATTTGTGCACCAAATTTTCAACATGAGGTTCTTGGGACCCCATCTCACGAATTCAGTCACTGTCATTGGGTTATTCAGTCCAGAAAGGTGATTTTGCAGTCACTGCATGGAACCACCCTTCAGGACAGATTAATGAAAAGACAGTGTTACAGTTCATGAGGTAGGCCCCCAAAAACCCTATGTTGAAATTTTGGTGAAATAATTCCCAAAAATGACTGTTTTTCGAGCATGCGTTGCTCAGTTCCTACACACGCTTGTAACTTCGAGGGTTTTTAATATTTTCACTCCAGATTTTCAACATTCCCATTTTACCATACCTCCTTATGAACAGTGTAGCTGTCATTGTTCACATCTTGCCCAAAATATGTTTTCGCACATCTAGCACACAATGGCGCAGTCGGTGTGTGAAATCAATATTCGGGACAGATTAAGAACATCTTGGTGACACTGTTCATGTGCAGACATCTTAAAATAGCTAAGTTGAAAATTTGGTGACAAAAGTCCATAAAATGACTGTGTTACGAGCATACATTACGCAGTTTCACGCACCCTCGTAAGTTCACGAATTTGTAATATTTTCAGCCCAGATTTTAAACATTGGCATTTTTACACACCTCCTTATAAACAGTACAGCTGTAATTTTTCACACCCTGGCCGAAATGTGTTTTTGCGAATTCGGCGCAGAATTACGCGGTCACTGTGGGAAATGAGTGTTTGGGACAAATTAAGAAAATCACAGTGACACTGTTCATGAGTGGAGGTCCCAAAATGCCTGTGTTGAAAATCTGCTGTAAAAAATCCCCAAACTAATTACATTACAAGTGTGCATGGCGCAGTTTCTATGCATGATCGTGCCTTCACCAGTTTTTATATATTTTCACTCCAGATTTTCAACATTGCCATTTTTTATACCTCCTCATGAATAGTACAGCTGTCATTTTTCACATCCTCTTTGAAATGTGTTTTTGCACCTGTAGTGCTAAATGGCGCAGTCTCTGGGCAAAATCACCTTTCGGCTAACGAACTGATAGTGTCACTGTTCATGCGGTAGGGTCACAAAAAGCCCACGTTTAAAACTTGGAGTAAAAATACCAAGAAAAGCCCAGGGCATTAGGGGTTTTGACCATAATGCCCTACCCTGTAGGGACTGACAGGTGTCAGGGGTGTGACTTAGGACTGTCGACAGTAATGCTCATGCCATTCCACCCCAACCCCCACCCTGCAGCCAGTGACAGGCATCAAGGTGAGCCTTAGACCATTTGGCCCCAGATTTCACTGCAGTCTCTTATACTGCACCCATTTTTCCTTATGGAATGAGGTGAATGTAAAGCCCAAACACCCCAAGGCACACCTTGACACTTGTCAGTGTCTGCAGGGTAGGGTGAGGTGAAATGTCATGACAGTCATGGGCAATGACCCAAAGGCACACCCCAATGCCTGTCCATCTCTGCAGAGTGTGGGTGGAGTTGACGTCAGTTCAGTACTTCACTGCCATTCCTATACTGCATCTGTCTAACTCCTGCACTTCTACTGCCAATGCCAGCAAGCAAACATTTGCCATTGACAAATGCTTGTTTAAATACATAGTTTCAGTCTCATTGAAAGGAGCAGGTGCAGTTTTTGTAAACTACACTCACCTCCAAGGCTTCAGTCAGTGTTCATCAGTCTCTGTCACCATCACAATGATGCATGTATGGCCCGGCAGTTAGCTAGGAAAGCACTGGTAGTCAAAGAAGATGTTCAGTATGAAGCTGCAGGCACATGTCATTCTCTCTGCATGGTTGCCATTATTGCCATCTTGGCCCAGTTCTTCACATGGATTGGGTGTGAATTGAGAGACATTGTTTTTATTTTGTTATTGGCATACAAAGTGAATAAATCTTGATTTTAGAACTATGATGGACTGCTCACTTCATGAAAGACTAAGAGTGTTTTTCTGGCATTACATTTCTGTTACTGCTCCCCCCCAACACACACACTCACACACACACACACACACACACACAGCGAGCGAGGTCAGGATTTCCTTACTGCCATTTGACAACAGCTGCATGCACTGCTGTTTGTAAGGTTTTAATTCATAATAGCATTGATCTGATGTCAATGCTATTTCTGTTTACACTACTATCGTGAGTGTTCTTCCAGTGTGATTCTAATAGGAATGAGACTGAAACCATGTACTACTGTATAATTATGTAAAACACAAGTACTGTCTGAAAAAGAGGTGGTTGGGGGAGGTTTTGGTACAATAAAAATATTTTTTTTTTGTAGTTAATCTGTTTTATTGAGATGATATTCATAGACGTACATTACATAGAAGAGTGGTTACAGGATAGATGTGATTACTTTCACAGTACAACAATACAAGACTTGTTAGAGCATTGCAAATCATTTACTGTACATAAGCAGTAAAAGAACATTACGAATTGACCATGTAGCTTCCACAGCATGCCTACCCTAGTAGTTGTCCTAACTCAAGTGTTGAGCTGTCATTAGAATGTGTCAGTCCACCTTTACTATGCCTGTGACCTCTGAATCATAGGGGGAGGGGGGACAGTGGCCCCTGATATTAGGCCACAATACAGCCTGTGCCAGTGATCTTTGGTATTTTTCTGAGTACAGCCTTCCTTATATAAGAGACTTCTAAGGGGAAAAAAGAATTGTTTGTGTGCACTCTTCTGGTGAAAAAATAAATAGAGAATAATGGACAGGCAAGTGAGTGTTATGAATATTTTTCTCACACCCATGGGGTGTGATGACCCATAAACCTCGAGAGGTTTATGTGGTCTTTACACCCTGAGGGTATGGAAAAAATATTCATAGGCACACACTTGCCTATCTCTTATTTTTTATAATTACTGGTGCAGAGAGTCTCATCCAGCCCCAATAGTCTGAGCCCCATTGGAGAAGTCCGCTAGAGGTGCTTGCAGAAGTCCGCTGGAGATCAGGAGGTCAGTAAATGCGAGATGAGTCAAAGATTATGCAACATTTAAGAAATTGTTTAGCTACTTCAAACAGTTAGCAACTTTACTAAAATCATGCTGTTAGCCTGGGCTGTTAGCAATGCAATGACCAGGAAGTGTTGCTGTTGTGATGAAGATCTTCCGGTTTCTGTGGAGACCAGTAAGAGAGAGAGAAAAAAAATAACTGATAAAGTATTTCTTCAAACCATGCTGTTTTATGGCTTTTTGGCTACTAAAAAAAAAGAATTGTGAGGGGTTTTGAAGAAATACTTCAGATGGAGGCAGTTTCGCAGAATGTCTCAGTGGTGAGGAGAAGAGGTTTGTGGGGCAAAATCACAAGCACTCAAGCTGTCTGAAGTCAAGAGTACTGCTCGAGTGTTCAAACAGTGACTTTCAGGTGGTGGAATGCTGTAATAACTCGATTTCTGGTTATTATGGCTTTTTAACAGTGTCTGAATTCTGGTTGATAAAGGGGGTCACCAGTAATTATATTACCATAGACAACTAAATTCACACCACAGAGTTAATCAGTCTGGTGCTCCTACCAGGGTAAATAACTGAATCCAAAATAGAAACGTATGCCTAAGCACCTCATCTCAGTGTGGAGCGCATTCAGAAAATAGCAATTACAGCTCTTTTTAGCCAAAAGTAATTTTACTCTTTTTCAAAAACCCACATTGCAAGTGACAAGTGCAAAAAATGCTTTTTTAATTCACATTGAAACCACAGTCTCTCATATAAGCAGTTTTTGCCACAAGCTTGTTACTTATTTGTTCACCTCACTGTTACTACCACGGCAGTTTGTCAAGCCACACTCTTTTACATCTTCTTGGCTCAATTGCCTATTCCCACATTTGTAAGGATGCAGAAAATACTGAGGAGATAGGAAGAACCAGATGCACAAGGCTACATGACTCAAACTTTTTACTTCGCCATTTCTCAACCTTCTTCATTGTAGCCATACTTCCTGGACAAGCACCCACACGGAGAACCATGGTTAGGAGTTGACATTTCCGACATGTGATGTCTTCATCAGAGCTGGTTGCATTAACCAATGTGGTGAAATTTATACCACGGGTTACCATGGGTACTAATAATGCTATATGCTGATTTTGTGAGGTAAGCTCATATTATTATAAAAAACAAAGTGAAAAACACCAACTTGCTACTTTTAGTGAATTAAAAACAGCTTATATCGAATGAATATACTTCAGGGAATGGACAAAAGTTATTTTATTCTTTAGCCGCAATTTCAATCACCGCTAATTAATTACTAGAGCTCATTAATAAGGCTGGAGTACAAGCACACATTACCAGTCTCTAAATTCAAAATCTACATTTTCATACATTTACTTTATTCTCACTCCAGATACACATTAAATAAATCTTTATTCTCAGAGATTATACCATGTTGCCATTTTTCGTTAGGTGTATTCAAACGTGAATCCACGTTTAGGAGCACTTTACCTGCCTCACTTTTAATCAGTGCCATGGACAAAAAATGAGCTTACTTTCCACTTAATTGGTGTACTTAAGCTTTTGTCCTTTGAGTTACTTTGACTTTGATTATAAAGCCATTAGTTTATTTTAGTGGTAGCACATGCTATAAGCATTTATAAAGCATGATGACCCTGAATTTTTGAAACATTGGGAACATGTTCTAATTAAGGGTTTGAGTGTTCTAATGTTGACAGTTATCAAGAAAGTCAGGAAAGAATTTGATAACCTTACATATATCATAAAACAAAAGGAAGAAGAATTATTTAAAGAGGTCCCAAAAATACAAATAAAGAGTGTCTAAAAAGACTAGAATAAAAAAATGAAAATGTTTGAAGAAGACCTTATGGCCTATAAAACCAAGAAACATAAAAGGGATACAAGGGACTATAAACACAGTACAATTTACAACTGGCATGGGAAGAGACTGAGGGATAATATAACACTGAAAGAAAAACAAAGTGTACAAATAGAAAATTGTGAAACTACTGATGAAAGTGAGGGAGACAACTATGAAGGGCATGAAAAAAAAGGCACCAGACAGGATTTTCGAGAAGACCCATTGGAGGGGAGCAGCAGGAGCACGCCACAAGGAAGAGGACCAGGAGAGGGGACAGAGGATGAGGAGGCAGAGGGAGAAGAAGAACAGGACAGAGGAACTATGGGAGGTTCTGAGGGAGAGGCCAAGCCCCACACAGATCCCGAGATTGATGAAATGAAAATAATCAATCTCTAAAACAAACTTGACAGAAAATCAGGAAAAGGTCTTAAAGAAAGGCCTTACATTTTGGTGGACCTCCATCTCCTCAGGGTAAGCCTTTTTGCCTCCACTGTAGCTACTAAAAGCCACTGTTGTTTTGCCCTGGTAAGTGGGCAGTTCAAGGATGGGAGGCCCAACAGCATGGTGGCAGGAGTTGGTGTGGAGGAGAGGCCTAGAATTGTGGTACAGGTTTGAGTCACCTTCTTCCAGAAGGGTTGTAGCAACTTGCAAGACCACAAGATGTGAAATAAGTCTGCATCAGTGGAATAGGACCTCCAACACTTAACATGAGGTAACAATCCCAAAATCTTGAGTTGTGTTGGTGTGCGGTACCTCTGGTGCGTGATCTTGTTTTGTATTAGTTCGGCTTTCCTAATCTGGGAATGCTTGATAGGTCAGCTTCCAACAGTTAAGCCAGTCAGTCTCATTTATATTCCTATTTAGTGAGAGCTGCTACTTTTGCCTGTCTTTCTCTGATGGGTCAGGTGTGACCTCCTATAAGTACCCCTGTATGGCGCCCACCTGGCCTTCGGGAGGGCTAGCCATTTGGGGATTGGCAGAGGTACAGCCTTTCCCTGAGGGAAGTTTTTGCAGGTAGGGCATAAACATTTCAGCTTTCACCACTTGGTATACATACACCTTACTTGCAAAAATCTCTGGAAATCTGATTTATGGAGTGTATATCTGGACTGGAGGTTCTGAAAGGACTCTAAACAATTTTGACCTGGAATCAACAGGTCCCCTATTCTATGTACTTGAGCTGTCTCCCAGTGATCCCGCTGGATGGGCTGGTCTTCTATGAGCATATGTGGGTTCCTCCACACATATGTATATGCCCCCAACCTGTGGCATGAGCCCGTAATGCATGCCACTTTCCTCCAAGCCATGTGTGAGGCTTCAATAGTGAGCCACTTGTACTTTTGGGATAGTGTGTGACCCAGGTAGGCACAGCAGTGGATACCATCCATTATGGAGTACTCTATAGTCATCCTGGCAGGTGTGTCCAGGGTTGCATTGGAGTGATTTGGAAATGATGAAGGAGAGCATGTAGTGTTGAAAGTGTGGGAGTTGCCTTTTTTCCAGTGGACCCTTAGTTTCGCTCTAGTATACATGGGTGGGGTGTTACCCCATAGGAAATGGCCAATCCCTGAGTCTATACACCTAAACCATTTATCTAGTATCTCAATTGGCTTGTGGGCCAGGATATAGAAGAATTTTGAGGCTACTATCATCTTGATGGCTTCTACCTTCCCTGGAAGATTTAAGTTCAAATGTGCCCATCTGTTTAGGTCTTTTTGTGCTGCTTCCAGCAGGGGAAGAAGATTGTTGCAGAGTAAATTTCATATTTTTGCTGGAAGGTGCACTCCCAGGTATTTGATACCTTTATCTGCCCATTGTATACCTGAAGCAGTCATCATTCCCTGTGTAGTGAGATGATTCAGTGGGAGAATCTCCAATTTCCCTGTGTTAATTTTGAGAATGGAGATATGTGCAAAAGCCTCCAACAGGGCCACAAATGGTGTGGGGGATACTCTTTTAGACATTACTTGTCAGTATCAAGCAGTCATCTGCATATCATTTGGTGGTGTATTGGGAATTTCCTACTGGAATTCCTGGAATTTGTTTGTGGAATCTCAGGGAAGCTGACAAAGGTTCTATAGCTAATATAAAAAGTAGAAGGGACAAGGGCACCCCTGTCTAGTTCCTCTTTGCAGTGTGAAGGGGTCTGAAAGAACTGAGTTGGTGAGTACCCAGTCAGTTGGGTCCTTATATAGTAATTTTATCCACTTCCCGATGGTAAGCCCTATGTTTACATGGGACAGTACTGCATGCAGGTATCCCCAATCTGCCGAATCAAATGTTTTTTCAAAGTCGATGGCTATAGCCACTGCTGGAGTGGGGAGAGGTGCTGCTTTCTGAAAGAGCATGACTAGACCATGTATATGGTCTGCACTCACCAGGCCCTTCACAAAGCTCACCTACAATGGATGTATAATAGAGGGAAGCAGTTTGTCTAGTCAAAAATCCAAAATCTTGGCAAGGACCTTCATATTCATGTTAATCAGTGAGATGGGTCTGTAAGTTGATGGTAAAATAGGGTCCTTGCCTTCTTTAGACAAAATTGTAATGATTTCTTCCTTAAAGGAGGGAGGAAGGGTCTCCCCTCTGTCATGGGCATCCTTAAGCATCCTCAGCATGGGCCTGACTACATCTGGTATTAATACCTAATAAAAATCTGCAGGAAAACTATTGCTGCCTGGTGCTTTATTACTAGCCATACCCCTGATTGCCTGAGCTACTTCTGCCACTGTAATAGGGGCATCCGATTCTGTTTTTTGGAGTTCTGTCATTTTGGGAATATTAGTGCCTGATAGAAATGTGTTTACATCAGAGGGACTTGACTGAGCATGCAGCTTGTAAAGCTGCTCATAGAAATCTCTCATTACTGCATTCATTCCCTTGGGAGAAGTTTGGAGGGAACCTTTTGGGTCCTGTAGTTTGTCTATGTACCTTTCCATCTGTTTTCTTATGCAGCCGTTGGGCTAGAAGCTTCCCTGTTCAATCCCCACACTTCCAGAATCTCTTTTTAAGTCTGTTGATTTGTAATTCTGCCTTCTTGGTAGCTAGTGGGTTTAGCTGGGCATGAAGGGACAGCAGCTCACAGCAGAAGTTTGGATTGCTGAGATGTTTAGGATTCTTTTTATACTGAGCTTCTTTACTGTGAAGTTGGGCAGACAGCTGTGTTTCAGTCTGATCCTGCATTTTCCTGAGGAGAGAGGCATAGGCAATGATGTGCCCCTCTTGATGGCCTTGAAAGCTTCCCAGATCATAGCCAGTGGAGCACTACCTTCCAGGTTATCTAAAAGATAGTTATTGGCTGTAAGTTTGAGTCATTGCTGAAAGGATGTATCTTGTAAATGTAGTAGGTCCAGATGCCAATTGTTGGATTTTTGCTTGGGGTGAGAAGGTTTAGTGTTAATAAGACAGGGGAATGATCTGAGATGCATAATGGGGCAATTTTAATATCATGCACTATCAGAGTTAGGGTTGCTGAAGTGGGCCAATAATCACGTCTGTTGTCCATTGTGCGGGCATCCAAATAGTAAGTGTAGTACGTCATAGAGGGGTACTGTAGTTGCCAAATGTCAGACAGCCTGTGCAGCACCAGCAAACTTTTAAGTGTGGGGACAGCATTCCCATGTGGATTTTCTCTGGCATTCAAGTAGCCAGCAGATAGTCTAGAGTTGAATTAAAATCTCCACCTATTAATTTGTTGGGGAGTCAGAAGACGTATCTATAATTTGCTGGGAAAGAGCATTAAAAAACTCGGGTTGGTCATCATTGGGGGCATACACATTTCCTAACAGCAGTAGTCCTTGTGACGTATGAACTTTTGACAATACCCACCTTCTTTCCTTGTGTCCTTTATGCTCCAGCAGTTCCCATCTTAACTGTTTATGGAACAAAAAAGATACTCCCCTATTCGCTTTCCCCAATATATTATGGACTTCCCATCCTACCCATGTCCTAGCTAATTTTTTGACTTCCTCCTTAGATAACTTGGTTTCTTGGAGAAAGGCCACATGCATTTCATCTTGCTTGAGCTTCAAGATGACTTTCTTTGTCTTTATGGAGGAATTTAGACCTCTTATGTGCAAGGCATGGAGTTATCCATTATCTTTCCAGGGTGTGAGTACATTGTGTCAGCGCTGATATATAGAACCCCCCATACCCTGATTAGGGTAACAGAGATATCTGAGGGCCCAGGCATCTGAGAGTGGAGGACCATCAAAACCTGTGACCAAGTAGGCATGCTGTTTAAAGTCGACATCTATCATACTTGCATACCAAATGAACCACATTCTTCTCATTTTCAGGGCACCTGAATGGTGCAGATTCCTACGTGAAGAAAACCCCAGCATAATAGAGCTTGGGCAGCTAGTTAGGATATGTATAAACATTACTAGGAGGCTGAGAGGCTCCATGCTTGGAATAGGTATAACAAAGAATGCAAACAGAGGTAATGTCACAGGACAAAATGTCGCGGACAAAAAGAAGAGGATAACATGCTGCTGTGACAAGTTGTAGCGCACATACTGGTCACGCAATTAAAATATCGCCGGACCAAATGTCACGGCTATATTTTTATTCTGTCCTCCTGTAGATGTGCATAACAGGCCATCTTGGGTGTACAGATGACGCTACAAGGTGATGATTTGGCCAGAAAAGGTCGATTTGCAGTGGAGGTGATACTCATGGATGTGCTTGTGCAGGGAGTTGGTTGTGCTGTACAGGGGCAGTAAAAAAACTTTTATTAAAAAGGTGGAAAAAAAGAAAGATTTCATTATTTCAAGGAAGTAATAAAGTAATGCAATACAATGAAGCCAGCACAGGTTAGGAGATTTATATTACTTAATGGACTGGCATAATGTCGCTGTTTAAGTACGCGGCAACATTACTGCTATGTTTTATCTGGCAATGAAATATCCATGCGGCATTTAGACTGCGATGCATTTACAGCTACATTTAATCCAGTGACATTTCATCCTAGTGCCAACAAAGAAATAACTTTTTGAATGTGAATACCCTTGCTGACCTGAAGGGGTGTGTCCAGAGACCCTTCAATGGTCAGGTTAAACTCTCTGGGGGGGTGATGGAACAGTAATACTTGAAGTAGCTTCAGCTGCACAAATGTGTGAGTTACCGGGTGGCCAAGAGAGCTGAAACTTTGCTGCCAAAGACTAGTGCAGAGGAGAACAAGGCTAGGGGGAAAAGATATGCCAGCTGCATACTGCCTTTTTAACCTCCAGAATATTGTGAGGCTAAAAAAATGAAGAAGGGATGGGGGGGGTGGAGGGTGAAGAGTGTATAAGAGACTTTTACCCTAACTGGTAACCATGATGGTATACCGTGATGTGCAGGACTGTGACTGAGCAGCCCCTGAAAAGACAACTCAATTGCAGTGCATGGCACAGCAGCTACCGGGCAGCTACAGTGACCGGATGGGGTGGGTTGGTGACTGTAGAGACAGGAAGTCACTACAGGTACGTGCGTGTGGGGGGGGTGAGCATGCTCGGTGAGGGGGTGGGAGGGGATTTGAGGGGTGGCATTGTGGTAGGCTGCTGTGCTGGCCCCATGGTATAGAGGGTCGGCTTGTGGCTAGAGTGCTGGGTTCAGGTCCAAGTGCAGGTTCATTTTTGTTGTGCCCAGCCTGAATGTTATTTTTTTATGCTTTGCCCCCCTCCCAACATGCACCTCCCTGGAGTTGAGAATCCTTAAGTAGGAGGGTGTGAGGGGCACAGTCGCTCTCATAGAAATACAAAATATAGGTCCCTGGTGCCACTTTGTTGTGTGCCGGGGAGTCTGAGCGCTGAAATTGATTTTCGGCACTCTGACTTTGCTGTAATGGCAATCGACCTTTGGCAATTGCCATTATCACATAGAACCTAAAGTGTGTCTAGTGAGATATATAGGATCCCCCTCTCCCAAAACCACCAGGGAGTGATGTTCACTAGAAGTCGGGTAATCCCAGCCTAAGATGGAGGTTGTGCACCCTTTAGGTTTGAGTCACTGTTGACAGGGACAGGCATCTCCCAAGGGGGATGGGATGTCGATCTTGTAACACTGAGTGGGGTACTGTGTATCTTCCCCCCCATGAGACTTCAGTTTCCTGGTGACTAGGCTTTAACCATACATGGGCTTTTGCAATTAGCTAACCTGTAGGGGTAGTAGTCCCTAAATTGCTTGTATACCTATATGCACGACTTAGATATTTTCCTAGATTGGAGTTAAAATTCTAATGTTTACCAAACTTGCAATAAGTAGCAGAAGGTTTGAGCTTATAACCCTAAAACAGTGTAACACGTGGCATAAGCCAATTGTTCATACATTAATAACATTATTCAACCTATAACTGTAACAGAAACCTTGCATTGGGGGCCCAATCAGACTTATGCGAGGTGTCCCTCATGTTGTCTGTCTCATGTTTAACCTAAGCAAAAGCCCAATTTGTATAGTATAGAAGGGTGCCCATAATTTATACTTATGCTCCAGAATACCATTTCATGGGACAGTAAATGAGGTAGGGGACTGTTATTTGGGGATGGCAGTTGCATTTCTGATCTGTGCCACTGTGGGGATTTTGGGTTGCATATCCTTCCTCTATATTATCGGTGAATGAGCGGTGAGTCAAAAACCATCTTTGTTTTTATAGCCAGATTAACAATCCAGAGGTTATGGGGGAAAGTGAAAGTTATTCATTATAACTTCATTATAAACCCACTGCTGGTGGGATAGATCTTGTTAAAAGCCCTGATAGAGCTGTACTTTTTGCCCCAGTCAAAGGAGCATTAATTTCTCCCTGGCAACTTTTAGATATATTTCTTTATCTGGGTAACAGAGAAATTTGCAGAGGATTGTCTGTGGCTTGCTATCGGGAGGGGGTCTGGGGGCAAGTGATCTGTGACCCTGCTAGAGCTCGGGCTGGGTGTTGTTAAACTGCAAAAGCTCTGGCAGCATCCTTTGTAGAAAGTGGAGAATGTCTGTGCCTTCGGTCCCTTCTTGGAGCCCAATTATATGTATGTTCTTCCTTCGGGACCTATTCTCAAGATCATCCACCTTGTTGAGGAGATACTGAAGTTGCTGCTGGTGGTGATCTCTGAGAAACGCATGGTGTTTGTGAATAGCTGCATCATGGGCACAGACTGTCTGTTAATTCTGGGACCCTCATAAATCCAAGTTGGCTAAATTGGAATTTGTTTTAGCTGCAACAGTTTTTAGATACGCTGTGTTGGTAAGTATTTTATCTAATTTAACCCCTATGACAGAGACATCTGTGTCCATCGTGATGCTTTCTGAATGCGCCATGATGCCCTGTAGTCCTGTTAGAGAACTGTTTCTGACAGCTGGAGGTGCCAGCCAGTAGGGTCATACTGTGAAGCTGGTCTGTATGTGCTGAGGGCCCAGAAGCAGGGTATCTGGCAGAACCAACAGGCTGTTTTCGATGAATTCTCAGGTCTTTAGCAGATTTAGTAAAGTATTTTCATAAAGATCTGTAGCATTTAACATTGCCTTTTTATCTGGAGGTAAGGAACAGTTGCAGCTGGGTCACTATAAATGGATGGACACGGAATCCCCCGCCACCTTGTTCTACTTATAAATTAAGCTGCATCCATGTTGGCTGGCTAGCTCCACCCCCAAAAATACATTTTTTAAAGTGTGACTTATCAAATCACTAGGATATAAAAATAGCATCATATGAACTTTTATAAGTACTTTTAAAATTTCACAGAGAACTCCATTTAAAAAAAAATATGCACATTACACATTCACATTGTGCAAGAACAACAGGTTTCACATATAATTACCCTTCTGTCAGAGATGGTGCCAGCTGAAAGTGGTCATTTAAACCTGGCAATGTATGTGTCTTTAGTTTGTACTGCCCATAAGCCTCTCATAGCAATCTGTTGTCCAAGTCCCCCCCCACACACACATTTAAGGTTACCTTTTCGATGCCAGTGAAGCTGAAGGTGTGCTCCCTCCCTTTCTGCCTAATATGCATTGCCAATGCATTTGTAGTCTCACCCTTATCTATACCTCTAAGATTTTCTCCAATTCACTTTTTCAGCTGGCAGGTAATTTTTCCTATATTACAGGAATTACAGTTATGGTCATTACACTCTGCCACATAAACAAACTCTGGCCAGAGCCGATAGGGCTGTAACAAGCTGCCAAGTGATCAAAGTTACACATGTGCATAGAAATTATTGAATGCCCGGGTGTAACTTGTCCATTTTTTGGAGGTTTTGCACCAAATCTTCAACATGGCCTTTTTGGGAGCCCTCCTCATGAAGAGTGCAGTGTCATTTTGTTCCCTTGTCCCGAAAGGTGATTTCACAAAGCAACTGTGCCATTCTGTACCACCAGTGAGAAAACACATTCCATGGAGGATGTGATGAATGACAGCTGTACTGTTTAAAAGGAGGTGTGGAAAAATGGAAATAATGAAAATGTGGAGTGAAAATATCAAACACTGAAAAAGTTAGGAGTGTGCGTAAAAAACTGCATAACACAAGCTCGTAATGCAGTAGTTTTGTGGAATTTTTTCATCAAATTTGCAACATGGGCTGTTAGGGACACCACCTCATGAACAGTGCCACTGTCATGTCATGAATCAGTCCCAAAAGGTGATTCCACACAGCGACAGCAAAATCACCTTTCGAGACTGAGTAACGAAATGACAGTGAAAGTTTTCATGAAGTGGGATCTGAAGAACCCCATGTTGAAAATTTGGGGCCAAAATCCCAAACAATGGATGATTTATCAACATGAGTTGAAAACCCCATTGAATGGCATTATAGCATGCTTAACTTTGATTCTTCAGTTTGCAGTTTGGCTTCGAAGAGTGCAGATGTGTCCTGGTCTAGAGAAGATGACAGTGCCAACCTCTGGAGGTAAGTATGGGGGAAAGGAGGGAAAGGAAAGGTGGGTGCTCAGTTGGAGAGTGGGGATGGGGAAGGGGGACTGATGCAACAATGAAGGAACATTTTCTTTTTTACAGTAAAAAACAAAACACATCGAGGAACTGTTTTCTTTATTTACAGGACACCAAAAGAAAACAGACATTTAAGCACACTGGGATGGACTCCCAGTATGCAACATGAGTGGGGGGGTACACATCGGGAGACTGAAAAAAAACAGACATTAAGGTTCACTGGGGTAGGCTCCCAGTGTGCCACATGAGTGGGGGTGGGACACGTAGGGGGACTGTTTTCTTTATTTACAGGAAATGAAAAAAAAACAGACATTTAGGCACACTGGGGTGGGATCCCACTGTGTCACATGAGTGAGGGGATACATAATGCTACATGGGAATTGGGCACCGCAATGTTGGCAGGGGTGGGGGAAAAATACATTTGGGCACACTGGGATGGGCTCCTAGTGTGCCACATGAGTGGGGGGGCTACATAATGCCAGCACGAGGATTGGGGACCTCAATGTCAGTCCCTTAACAAGAATGGAGGGAGAGGAGAGGACAGCAACAGAGGGAGGGTGTGAAACAGTTTTGTTTCTTACTGGTGCTGGCAGTGGCAACACAACTGTGCATATGTGACACTTGTGCATACGCAGTTTCGGTGAATGGCATATTGCCATTCACAACATGATGGCGCCAGCAGAACTGCACGTGTGTGAGTAGCACATGTGCAGTTCATGCCCCAGAATGCAGAAGCAACAGCCAAAATAATGTGGCTGTTATTCCGTAGTGGCCAATCATGGTGGAGGGGTTCATGCTCTGTTGGGCTTTCGGAAGGATACTTCCAAAAGTCCAATGGAAGGTTTCACGATCGGCCATTTTTAGAGCTACTGAGCAATCACAAATTGCCTGTAGGCTCCTCCCACAGCCCAAAAACTAACTCTGTGCTACAAGTCATCAGCTGCCATCGTTTAATGGAATCATTAGTTGAGGGACTCAAAAAAAATCATTCTTCTCTTTCACATATCTGCAAAAGTACAATTTCTGCATCTGTAATCCTCTGTGGTGCACTTGTATCTGATGATATACTGTGTCTGTCTGGTATGAACTGTGAGCTACCCTATCAGATATGCTTTTTTGCCCTTCCTAAATACAACTGTAGGTTGAGTTTAAAAAAATATTACCTAGTCTAGGTTCACATTCAAGTACATGCCAGTGGTTTTGAAAGACGTCTGTTTGAGGTGAAACTGGTGACAGAGACAGGGTCTTGGGGTGCCTTTTCTCTGATTGATTGCTCTCCATGTATAATATTCTCCCTATTAACCATACTGATTTTATTTTCTGCCCCCATAATCACAAATCAATTACAACCCCTGTTAATAAACCTCTTGGCCAAATCAATTGCGTCAGTATAGCATTGTACTTTATTGCTCTGAGCTGCAAACCTGGAGACTTGGGTTTGAATCCCACAGCCCACACTTGCATACTTTGTGACCCTGAGCAAGTCACTTAACTTCCTTGTGCTCCCAGGTCACACGTGGAAACAACCTTTGACTTTGTGTGCCTTTACTGGTTAACATTTGCCCCTTTCCCTTTCCCTTCAGGCTTCCTGAAAAACATCTTTCTGGCTGCAATTATGCCGTGCACTCATGTGCTGGCCATAATGGATATTTTCAATTATATATGTCAGGTGACAGCTGCCGAAATGCTATAATTCATTTCTATCTGTTGGTTTCATAAATATTTGGGTCTGCACCCAACCCATGCCATCTTTTGAAATTGTAATATCCAAGAAAACAATTTGATGTTTGTCCAATTTTAGGGTAAATTTGAGATTGGGATTTGTGGACTCCAGGGACCAGATATTCAAAATTTAGCTCAGGCACCGAGTGGTGTTAGCCCACACTAACCATGTTTTGTGCCTGATTTGTGGGTAGGTCTATATTTGGACACCACCACAGCACATGCAAAACCCATTAGCACCTGAGCATTAAGATACCACTGCACCCGTGTAAATGAGGGGATCCTCTCCAGCAGATGGACACAGAAGGATATTGAGAGGTTGGCACAGGCAGTAAATGGCAGCTGAAATTGCAACAAGGACCAACTCTGCAAACCCCAACTTAATTGGGTACAAGGCCCTGGTGGTGAGCAAAGAGACTGCAGCCACCCATCCAGACCCCTTGAACCAATGGAGTCCCTGGTGTGCAGAGGCACCCTCACCCTCTGATTACCAATTGCTGTGATAATACAGAAGTCCCTGGTGTCTAGTGTCAACCCCCACCCTCCGATCACCCACTGATGTGATAATATGGAATTGCCTGGTGTCTAGTGGCACCCCACTCCCTTTGATTGACTGCCTGTCCCAAGGTGTGCTTATAAAAGATAGACACTGATTTAGTTCATATAAGGTGTGACATGCTTGCTGCTTGATTTTTATTTCAACCAATTCCAAAACTGAAAAAATATAAGGAAATAAAAAAAATAATAAAATTAATCATTACATAGCATTTGTCAGGATGCAACAGTCAGGATACCTCAACATCACTGGGATCCTGGTTTCATCTATGCTCCAGCTTGTTGTGAGGACATGAAGACTGCATGTCCTTTACTCTCTCATGTTTCAGGTAGGACTGAAAACCTTAGGCTGCATGCAACTGTTTTCAAGGCTGTTTGCAACTGGCTTCTGGCAGTCTGCAAAACCAAGGCTGTTTATATCAGATAAGACTATGAATTTAAAATAAAACAAATACATTCTCCAGCCTTTCCTTATTGAGGGAAACTTTTCATTTATGCTAAATCTGGCTTTCTCGAACATCAAACCATTATGTAGTAAATAACATTTTCAATGTACTTTAGGCAGTCAAACATATTTTATACTAGATGTGCTGCATAACAACAGTGCATCAAAAATTATCTCATATTTTAAATGTGCAAATATTTAATAATGCTTATCTGTTTTTATATTGAAACTGGCTAGCTAGTGATTACATTGTTCAGTCATGCTTAGGCATGCAGGATAAGTTTTAGAGGGACTTCAAAAGGAAACAGAATAAAGAGAAAGAGGGGGGTATGTAGGAGGCTATCCTGACAGAACAGGGAGAGGATAGCACAGTATAGAATAATTAGAATGCTGTTACAATAGTCTTTGGAAGAATAAATTAGAATACAGCACCTCTAATTCCAAGGTAGGATGACCAGCACTGCCACACTGCTGCTGTAATAATATAGAAGTCCATGGCTCCCTCTGCTGTAGGCAGTTCATGTGCTCACTGTCATTGTATACAGTGGCCAGCCAACCTGGTGAGAAGAGGGCTATGCCAGTCACCATAGAGGGTCCACATGCACCACCATCTCAGTTATGGGTGGGCTGAAAGTGTGGTGGTGCGCAAAGTGGATGGTAACACTAAACACTAAGGAAGTCTTGCTTATAACAGCAGCAGATGATCAGAGGGTGGGGGTACCACTAGACTCCATGAACTTCTATATTGCCACAGCAGCAGGGGATTGGAGGGTGGGGAGGTGCCATTAAGTTCCAGGGACTTTTATATTATCACAGTGGTGGGTGATTGAAGGGTGGGGATGCTACTAGACACCGGGGTATGTGCCATGACACTCTCATAATGGGCACTACCCAGCTGCTGTGCACTATGCCAATGGACCCATAGTGGGCATGTAAATGGCCCCTTAGTGCCCTACATGCCAAATGGATTCATTTGCATGGTACCAGCTGAATACTGTGTCTGGCTCCCAGTGCTACCAGGTAGGGGAACGCTGTTCCCTGTATTTCCCTCTGAGCTGCATATAGCCCAGATCCATGTCGAGGCAGCACTACTTGACTTACTGCTGTGCTGATATACCCCTATATTCAGTCACATAGCATTGGTGTGCTATCCAACTGAATATGGCATCTTCAGAGTCATGGGCATGGGCAAGTGCAATGCAAACCTTTGCGCTCCACTTTTGCCTGTATTACAATATTGAGCTACAGATATTCCACAAAGGAGTCTAATTCCTGTCTAATCTGTTTCCACATAAAAAAAACAACACAGCAATAAAGTGATGGTAGAGGTGTGATACTGCATGGCACTGTGACACAATATCAATTGCTGATTGCAGGAACTCACTACAATTGACATCCCATAGTGTGGAACCGAACCCTCGAAGAAGAACATGCCAAAGTCGAAATATTTTGAATGCACATTTATTATCTAAGTTATAAGAAGAAAGAATATCCTGACATGATTTTAACAAATCTTCACAGAGCAGATCACTGACCCTGACATCAGCAAGTTGGGATAACCAGTTTGCTTTCAGCACACAATCTCCAACTTTGAAACTAGGGTTATTAAAAAATGGGTTAAGAGATGTCTTTAAAACATTTATAATGCATAAACATACATAACTGTACATGGGCCCATACCGAAGTACCTATAGTTGAGTCTTGCAGAATTGCAGGCAGAGATTTAGGGTGAATGACATCAAAGCCGAAGGAGATAAACTACACGCCTTAATCTGATCTTTTCCTAGTGCAAGCCAAAGAGGGATATATGGGGATTCACTATCTACCAAATTTGAACTGGCCGCCTGAGGTGCTTACTGGCATGACTGGCCAGATATTATATAAAGAAATGTGGGAACCAAAGACCACCCACTGCCTTAGTTACCAATAAATGATTATATGCTGTTATAGGTGTTTTAGCAAACCAAATAAAGTCAGAAATCATCTTATAAATTGTTTAAACCCAGATAAGGGAATCAAAACATTAAGCATGTTGAGTGGGTAAAATAAAGGGGGAAGAACATTCATTTTAATGATATTTATTCTACCCCATAATGTCAAAAGCAAGGATTTCCATCTCTTTAGATCCTGTTGTATAACAATCAACTGATCATTGATATTAAGCTTTCTGAGTTGTGCCATATTTCTTGTGAGGAAAGTTCCAAGATACTTAAGTTGTTTTGGAGCTCAAGATAAACCCAACTCTGAGATATCTGATTTAAAAATAGAGGAATGTAAGGGCATAACCTCTGCTTTTCCAAGATTAAGCTTATAATGAGATTACAATATAAATTCTGTGATAGTAGATAGCAGATTGGAATAGACACCTTTGGATTGGTCACATGGAGTAAAATATCATCTGCATATGCAGATATCTGTAAGTTCCATACTCCCACTGGAATACTATACTAGTCAGATCTGGATTACTCTAGAGCTTCTGTATCAAGGGCTTCAAATACAAGTTAAACAGTTAGGTGGACAAGGGACATCCTGTTGAGTCCCCAAAAACAAAGGGAAAGTGGAGAACACTCATTTACAATAAATTCTGGCCGACATTCATAAGTACAATACTTAAGTCATTGAAGGAATGTAGGGGGGAAGCCAAATGCATCCAAGGTAACAAATAAGAAGGTCCAACTGACCCTATCGAAAGCTTTCTCTTCATCCAGGAAGACCAGGGCCACAGGGTAATTGGAGTCCCAGGACACGGAGGAAATGTGGGTCAATTTATGGAGATGGTTGGCTGAGGAACATGATTGCATAATAACAACTTGCTCATGGCTTATGAACCCTGCGCTGCAGACCACATTGATCCTAGAAGCCAGTATTCAATCCAAGATCTGAATGTAATAATTCAAGGTTGTTGTAGCCCCACATGTAGTCATTAGGTGGCTGATGGGAGAAGGATTAGGCATTCCAGAGGACACTTGCCTCTTCTGGGGGTATCAGACTCTGCTGCAGCACTGTCACCTGGGTGCCCCAAGGTGGAAGGACAGTTGAATATTTGCAGTGGAGTTTTTCTAGAGACAGCATTTGAAACTTTATATGGTCAGCAGGTTGAGGCTTTGCTGGAACAGAGATGGTTTGCTGTATGCTGGAAGACTGAGGAACAGTCTACAGAGCAGAAGTTATTCTCAAGTGAGTTTTTATCCAGGAAAGGTATGCCACCCAAGTGTAACTCCGTACCTGCCTGAGGAATAACTGTTTCCAGGCCATCTTGTGCAGCCGTCCCTGGGTTTTCCCTCCACTTCAGTCTTTTCTTTCTTTTCCAGGCTTAGAGTGCAGAAAGTGGGGTAGCTGAGCCCGGTGAATGAACTGAAGAAAGCACCGTGGGGTGTTGGATGGCAAGGATAGCAAACAGTTGGTGAAAACAGAACAAAGATTCAGCAAATGAGAGAAGGCATAAAACTGCAAACTTAATGGAAGTTCAGTGCTAATGATTTATATTTTTATTTATTTAAAAAAAAATAAGTGTTATGGTTATTTATTGGTTCTATGAATGCTTTCCGAGTGTTTCTTAGCTAACGGTCAGTAGATCAGGTACTTATTTTTTTTTTCCGGTAGTGCATTTCACACCTGTATTTTAATATTTTTTTTTTTAATTTTAATGTGTTTTAAACTTGTTTTTTCTTTTCGTGCGCTTTTGTCAGCTGACTCACTATTTAGTGTGCAGGCATAGAGTCCTAGGAGCCAGAATCGCCATTTTCCAGGATGCTCAGGTGCAAAGTGGGTGATGAAAAAGTGAGCAGATAGCAGCGTGCGGTCTTTACAAGCACAAGGGGGATAACTCGCACGAATTTGGTTTTGGCGGTAGTAGAAAGCTACTCAAGATGTTTTAGCTGTCTTTTTGTTGGACCCTTGTGCCTTTTACATACATGATGCATATTTAAGTAAGTCCTAACCCTGTAATGATCTTTTGAAGAGATACAAGAGTTAGAGCTGAAGTTTATAATTAAGGTGGGGAGATTTAGAAACATATGTTTTTTTCTCTGGTTGTAACTAGGTTTTCGTGTTTTTTTTTTTTTTTTGAAATGGATATAGGAGTTGAAACATAATCAAGTCCTCCTGACCCTTACAGTTTTTTTTTTTGTAAGCTACTTATTGAAAAGATACATCATTTTAACCTATGCAGGTTACTGAGAGCATCTGTTGATAATTTTCACTACGTTATTGAAGCAATAGTCATCAAACGACACTTATTGAAATTACCTAAATATGGGGCTACGGACTTGAGAAGATGGGGGCACTCTGATTTGGAGGTCTTTAGAGACATTGGGAATTGTGAATGATCTGTAAACTGTGATCTGAGTACTGGGAACTAAAAGAATCTTAAAGACTTAATAAAGTCATTTGGGAATTTCACTCGCCATTTGAAATCAGATCTGTGCCATTGCCTAGGTGAGAATTACAGCTACATAGGAAGTGGAACTTTACAGTGGAATACTATAGTGTCATTTGGACTTGAGAGGCTGGACTTATCGCCTGATTTGTAGGTCCCCCCGACTTTTTTAAGGGGGGTTAGTATGTTTACTAGAAGGGGTAGAGAATGGGTAAAATATAGGAAAAAGAAGTCTGAAGTTATAAAAACTGCAGAATTAAATTCTCATCAAGGGGCCATGGGGAGAAAAAAAATGGCTGTGTTTACACACAGAATCTGTCCCTTGTTTCTATTGCAGCTTCTATGCCAAAGGTTCAAAAGGGACCCCTGAGAGTCTTCTCTTCTCTTGACCCCCCTCACACACTCATCACCTCTCCTCAAATCAAGGAAGATCTTTTCACTGATTTTAGATTTAACTCTGTACCATCGAAAATACCATCTCCTACTACAATTTGTAATTCAAAGTTTAATTCTTTGAAGGTGATGGGTCATGACTCTCTAGAAAAAAGTTCACTTTTAGGTAGTCAAGGACAGCTCAGCTCATCTTGTTTATTGAGTTCACTTAACTTAAACTTGATCCAACCTGTTGATAATATTATTAGTAACAGTTTGGATAATGATAATGATAATGATAATAGTATTAAATCAACATCATTTTATTTAAAATCCGAGAAACATAGCACAATGGAAAATTGTAATTGTAATAGTTCTACTTATCCTAAACCTAATCAAAAGTTTAAACTTCAGCAAAAAATTCAGAAAAAATTACTGACTTTTTGAAACCCAGTTCTTGAATGGTTCCCACTGAGGATTCTTTATCACTGAACCCAAGTAAAAACAAGCAAAGTGGGGTAATTAGTGTGACTACCCAGGGGTCCTCAGAAATCACAAAGCCAATATCTGATCCTCATTCTGAGATATCACTTTTTCCCACGAGGTTGGATTTGTTTAGTCCCCCTGAATCCTATGTCTCTTTGGATTCCCCTACTTGTTTTCAGGATTTCTCCAGGATCTTGAAGGGATCTCCTAATGATGTTTTTAGTAAAATGGATAAAGAGGTTGGGAAAATAACTGTTGAGCCAGAAATTTTATCAGCTTGCCCTGATACCATTTCCAAATATATGATAAAGGCATTAGCTAACCCTATAATGGCTAACATTGTTCTCCTCGAAGCTCTGAAAGATCTTAAATCTCATGTAGAGAAGCTTACTTGTCTCTTCAGTGATAAACTGCCTGAAATCATCTGAAAATGAGAGAAGTATGAAAAAGAGGGAAAAAGGAAAAAACAAAGACCTTCTTTCTCAGAAATTATAATACAATCGTTCTCTAACGGGGCAGAGAACAAGAAAAATATGAAGAAGAATTTTAAAAAAAGGCTAAGACACAAGCAAATAAAAAAACAAGATTAAGGAGGGGGTAATTAAAGGAAGTTCTGAAACTGGATCTAATAATCACAAAGTAATTCAGAAACCCCCCAGAGGATTTTATGGGGATAAGGAAGATTTACACACAGTTTTAACAACTCTTATTAAAGAAGATCCTTTGTTCTCAATTGTGAAGGAGGAGATTATTCCTATAGATACCCCATTAGATACTTCATTAGATAGTCAGAGCGAAAAAATAACTCAGGCTCCTATTAAGGTTGATCAGTCAAAAAAGAATATGTGTTCCATATGCATAAATAAAGAAAGTAATAACCACATTTTGGAAACTTCTCTGTAGTCGGATTTAATTTTCCCTCCTCAGATAGATTATTTAACCATGTCTGGATCTGAGGTGGTTTTCAAATTTAATAATATTTTTTTTCAAACTAATGAATCAGATATTTCACTATTTAACATGATCCATCACTTATTCAAAGCTGAGCTAAACTTGGAAGCAGCAGCCAAAGATATCAAACTAGTCTATAGAGAGTCATCAGTTAAATCAACACCAGTTTATGTATTATTTTCGAATATGGACACTGCCAAAGTCATATGGGCTAAACAATGTTTAATTAACAAACTGGATATAAGGATATCATCTCCTGTTAACTGGACTACGATTTGGAAATTCACACATGGAGCTATTGCCCCTAAAATATGCACTAAGGACACCTTAATTTCCACTTTGATTAAATTAAACTGGAATTTTGAAAGATACATTAATATACAAACAGTATCCATGTTTGGAATACATAAATGTGAGGGTGAAAATACCTATAGATTGGCTGCATACATTCAGTCACTTTTTGCTCTTTGCTTTGGCTGTGAATTTTACTCTTCAGATTTTGGGTCTGTTAATAGAATACATCAATCTAATTTGGATTCACAAGTGGATATAGAAATTAAATCTGCAAAATTTTATGATTTCCTCCTTTCAAATATTGGTAAATTGGATAGATATGGTATACATTTGGTTGATTTACTGAATCCAGATTGTGCAGATTGTGTATCATAGGGGAACTTGGCAAAAAAAATGGCAGTCAATTATACAAACATCTCTATCTGACTCTGAGACTGTTGAGATTGAGCATGAGCTCATTGGTTTAGATAATATTACTAATATGGTTACTTTTAATTTCATTTCATGGAATATTTCTGGTTTAAAATCAAAAATGGTGCATTCTTGTTGGAAGGACTATGTCTCTGAAGCTGGTATTATCTTAGTTCAAAAGACATGGATCCTCTCAAACATTAACATTAATGGTTATATACCAATTCATGTTCTTGCGGTAAAAGATAAAAAAATATGGTAGACCTAAAGGTGGCTTTTCTATTTATGTCAAAGTAAGAAAGGGAATTTGAATAATTGAGCAAACCATATTTAGTAAGAACATTTTGCTTTGTGTATTGTGTTGGGATTCTTTAATTTTTTTGATTCTTAATGTGTATTTTCCACCCAATTTTCATTCCATTGTTGATTTTGATCCTTGGGAAAAGTTAGCACTGGCAATAGATTCCATGTATTCAAAACATTATATTGATATTACCATATTAGAAGGTGATCTAAATGCTTATATTGATAAAGTTGATAATTTAAAAACACTTCAGTCCCAGATCTATATGGGGGATCTTGAACCTAGGAATTCAGAAGTTATTATTGTAAATGGAGCTGGTTTAAAAATAATGGAGTTTATTAGTGAAGGTAATTATTGTATCTTAAATGGTAGAGGAATTGGAGACCAGGATGGAGCATTTACTTTTTTCTCTCCTAATGGGAAGAGTATTATAGATTATTTAATAATTTCTCCAGAGGCCTATGCTCACTTCCAGGACTTTAAAATAATAATGAGACCTGAAAGCGACCATGCGGCTCTGCAGGTGAAGATTGATACGATAAAAGATCATTCTGGGAGTTACACAGAGACTTTCCTCCAACCTTCGCTCTCTATCACAGGTAAATTCAAACTTAAATTGAGTAATAAAAATAAAGAAAAAGTAGCACAGGTTATATTTTCCTCTCGAATGAGTTCATTGTTTACTTTACTTCAGGATTCTTGTTCCCCACAATGTATAAATAAGCACTTGGAAGAGGGATATCCGGAGATTAGAACAATTATTTACGCCCATACTAACTTAAATTACTTCCCTCTAATTTGGTTTGATCAGCAGTGTAAGGATGAAAAATATAAACTGGGTCTATTGATTAAAAAACTACTAAATATTCAACTAGAACACATATAACCAGACTTAATAAAGCAAGAAAACAATATAAACAATTTTTAAAATATAAAAAATAGTCCACTTTAAAACAATGGACTCATATGATGGATGCAATAAATAAAAAAGATTCAAAGGCTTTCTGGTTATTGGTTGCAAGGGGAGTCAAATCATTTGAACCTACACTGACCATTTATGTTCCTAAAGAAATCTGGATAGCTTATTATTCAAAACTCTTTATGAATGACCCTGATATAAATGACCACCTGAAATGGCCGCAGTGGCTTATAGAAGATTCATCTTTACATTTACAATTTCCATGGTTAGAAGTTGAACAGGCAATTACAAAACTGGCCAATAATAAGGCCCCTGGGCCTGATTGCATCCTAGGAGAGATATACAAAGAAAATGTGACCTATTGGGGTCCTTTCTTTGTAGGTTTCTTTAATATTTGTCTCAGAGAAAGATATATTCCCCTATCCTGGCGTAAAAATTTTATTATTCCTATTCACAAAAAAGGATCATACCAAAACCCTAAAAATTATCAACCCATTAGTTTTCTTGACATAAGCAGTACAATTTTTTTCTTCAGTATTATAAAAAGGCTTCAAAATTGGGTAAACAAATTCAGTCCTCTTTCAAACTTCCAAATAGGATTTCGCCCAGGTTTTTCTTCACTTGATAATATTTATGTTCTAACCCATCTAACTGAAAAATATAAATTGTTTAAAAAAATGAAACTGTTTGTTATTTTTGTTGATTTAACAGCAGCATTTGATTCTGTAGTAAGGAACATCCTTTGGAATATCCTTTTAGAATGAGTTATACCTATAAATTTGTTGATGCCAATTTGTTTATTATACTTTGAAATGTGTACAGCAATCAGATATGATAAAATGGGAAATATTTCTGAATATTTCAGTTCAAACAGAGGGGTTAGGCTGGGGTGTTTATAAGCCCCACTCCTGTTTAACTTATATGTTGATACTTTGTTTTATTTTGACACATTATTATTTTTAGATTCCCCTAAATTAAGTAAACAGTACATTCATAGTTTAGCTTATGCTGATGACATAGTTATTTTTCCCCTATCCCAAAAGGGTCTACAGATAACAATTGATTACTTGAAGCAGAAATGTGATCAATTGAAACTTAAAATTAATCCTGATAAAACTAAATTAATGGTTTTTGGCACTAAGCTGTCCAAACCAAGAATTAAGTTAGATAAAATACCCTTAGAGGTAGTGACTTCATATCGTTATCTTGGGATAATTTTTACTTCAAATGGATCCTGGAGTTCACACTGTAAAAATCAAATTTTCAAAGCTAATTGTGTTTCTAAGGCCCTTCTATGTTTTAACATTAAATATGGAGGACTCTTGGTGGAACCTCATATTAAAGCCGGTGAAGCCAAGATTACCCCATTACTGTTATATGGAGCTGAAGTTTGTGGCATTAAGGAAAACTACAATCTTGAGCTTCTGTTATCTTATTTTTACAAAACAATTCTTCAAGTACCTCAGCCAATGGCTAATGTAATTGTAAGAGCCAAATTAGGCAGAATCCCACTGTTGGATTTAATTAATCTAAGAATCCTTTAATATTGGTTAAAGATTCTTAATAATAATGATAATAATCTATTAAAACTCTGCCTTCATGAAAAACAAACATGGTATGACAATGGCTTCTATTCTCCATGGTTAAAAACTGTAATCTCCAGTTTGCAAAAGATTAATTCCTTTCATTTACGGAAAGATTCTCAGAAGGGTATTTTAATAAAAGATTCTTAAAGAATGAAAATTAAAAAAATATATATTTGATAAAGCCAATGAAAAACAACTAAGTTTGGTTAGATTACAGAAGCAATCTTAATGGTTGGGGAAAAACAAGATAGATTCAAGGACAGAGAATTATTTATTATTGTGGTTAGCCCCTAATATTCGAAAAACAATAACTTAGGCAAGATTTGGATTAATTACTTTCTAGTACATATACTTTAATTGTGTTGCCTCTGCATCTAATAACAATATTAATGAATGCTGTTGCAATAAGGGATTCACTGAAACTTTATTTCATATAATAGTACAATGTCGCCTTTATAAAAAATCCAGATTTCTGACTTTAAATAATTTTCCAATAAAATATTTGAACTTGGACTATGATCCAGTATTTATATTGCTCCATCCTGGGACCGTGACAGGTGCATTATTGTGTGCCAATTTTTTTCCTTCAGTAATTAGTTTCAAGAAACGGGCACATAGAAGAAGATGTCAAAAGAAATAAAAAAGGGAAGAAAAAGGGGTTACAGATTTATAAATACTTTTATAACCAATATTTAAGATTAATTAGTTCTCATCACCTTTATCTGTATTTATTGCACCTTGCATTTATTGTTTTTTGTATTTAATAAGATTATAATGTCCAAAATTTTAAACTTTTTTGGAAGATCAATAAACATGAAATGAATGAAAATGATATAGCATGATAACTGTCCACATTATTTGAGGACTTGCCAGTTTTAAGCAACAAAACAATCTTGGCTTCAAGAACAGTACCATCTGAGGTGCCAGAATCAAATAAAGAAAGGACAATTTGGTGCAATAAAGGGACTAGCTTATTAGCAAAGACTTTATAAAAGTTTGGGGTGAGGCCATCGGACCCAGGTGCCTTATCAAGTGGTAAAGATTAAAAGGCATTTAAAATTTCTTGATGAGTTAAGGGCTGTGTCAAACAAGACTGCTGGGATTCAGTTAATGTGGGAAAGGAAATCTCAGCTACATAAGCTTGAAGGTCAGAAACTGGGGGAGGATTAGGTGGGGGCCCATAAAGAGCTTTATAATAAACCTCAAACCCATGGGCAATATCTCTAGATGATATCTTAATAGAGTTATCACTCTCAGACTTAATGAGCTACTTACACCTCAGCCCCCCCAAATACATAATTATGTGCAAATCTGCTTGCATTCCATTTATATTTTATATATTTCTCCTCCCCATAATGTATTACAAAAGAAATGTGTATGAATGTATGATCATTGTCTCTAGAGTTCATTTTGAGTTCATCTGCCTCTATAGCTTACTCCCTACTTCAAGTCATAATCCTCTATTGTAATATCACACTCTATTGCCATGGGAGTAACTGTGAGGACACAAGCAGTGCTCTACAACTTCAGGTAGGAAGAAAGAAGCAGGAAGAGATTAACTCTTCAGGAGCAAAGATCCTGCTTTCATACAGATGACCTCACTACTAAATAGTGTAGAGGAGGAATACAGAACTAATGGGAAATACAAGCTGGACAGTGCCTAAATATTATGTTTTGTTAAAGTTCTCCTGAAAGTATCACCAGCTTTTTAATAGATGCAATAATGTGTGATGCCTCTTGTCTACTGAGGGGTAGAGCCAGGAAGTTAGGAAGTGGCCTGCTTTTTCCCCCTGATCCACATATATGGAGTGAGTTTTAAAAATAGAATATTCGTCCTTCTCTCACAAAAATTCTACATATTTGTCACGCAGAGATAACAATGCAGTATGGTGCACCTCTGAGGACGTAGGGCTCAGATGCTTCTCTATCTCCCAACTACGGGTCAAAAGGGTGGAAGCTTTTGACTCTCTACGTTCCTTCCTTTTAGTCACCAGACAGATAAACTCACCCCTGATAAAACACTTAAAGGAACTCCATTACTCCATTCCACATCCCTTTTTTCAGTGGAATCTGTATTATGGAAGACAAATATTTCCATCTGCTCTCTAAGTCTAGAAATAACATAATCCTCTTTTAAGAGCTGATTGTTTAACTTCCATAATGTATTTTTCTGAACATTAGAGACCAGACTATGCTGTAGCCACACCAGGGAGTGGTCGGAAAGGATGTGCAACACTATCTCACAGCCCAGCTCACCACCCATGATACTCTGACTAATCAAGATGTATTTGATACAGGAGTAAGAACCATGTACCAAGGAAAATTATGTGTATTCTTTAACCTTCAGGTATAAGATCTGCAATGGATCACACAGTCCCAAGGAGACAACCATACTATGAATGCACTCTGAGTGGGAGATAAACCTGTTTGCATTTTGCCTGTCCTATCTAAATCCTGAGTGAAAGAAATATTCCTGTCTCCCCCTATAATAATAGAGATTGTAAGGAATGGTGGCAGAAGGGCAGTCAAATCCATGAAAAAAGAGGCAGTAACTACATTAGGCCCATAAACACTGCCTAACAAAACTTCTGTACAATCTAAAATACCTCTAACTAACATGCATCTTCCCTGAGGATCCTCACAACTTTGCATACACTGGAAGTTAACACCTTTAAAGAGTAAAATGGCTACCCCACTTAATTTTAGTGCTGTTACTAGCTTTACAAACTCAGCCGACCTATTTTCTATGAAAAAAAATACTCTCAGAAGCTAACAAATGTGTTTCTTGCAAAAAAAAAATAATAATATTACACTGTACCTACGTCAAATGTTTAATGATTTGGTACCTTATAACTCTGGAGCTAGCCCCTTTCACATTCCAATATGCATACCTGACAATATTAGACATAGAAAATTCTCAAAACATATACTTAATGCTGGTGTTCTTCTAAATTTAAAGTGTACAGGCAAACAGGAAAATATATAATCCGCCTCCCATTTCATTTTCATATTTGGAGCTATTCATTACAATAGAACCTCTTTGTCAGCCAGTTTTATAATAATGTCAGAGTTCTGTTGTAACAATTCTAATGCCTAGCATTTCTCCTTGTTGTAATTGTTATGTCTCAGCTGTGGGGTTTTTTTGTGTTTCCTTTTTACCCCCATGCTACTACTCTTAGCCACTCCTTCAGGCTGTGCCAAAGCACCTCTGATCCATCGTGTTGCTGTACTCCTATCCCTCATATCTACAGTCATCCCCAAGGTGACATGGACGTAACCCTTCACCAGGTGGGCCCCCCTCCTCTTAGGGGAGAGGCACCTGTGGGGCCAACAAGCACACTTCTTACCCCAGGGTACTGCTGAAGGATGGATGGTGGTACATTGATGGCATCAGACCACCAGGTGGCCATCATCCAGTCGACAGCAGTGCCATTTTCTGCTTTTCTGGTATGTTCCATCTCTTGAGTGCATCTGTGTTACCCCTGGTCTCCACTGGAGGTCACCACAGAGCTACACACTCCCACAACCCACCCCAGGAGAGGAGAGCAGTCCTATGGATGCTCAATCCTCTCCTCCCCTGCCAACCCCCGGCACCCCGAGTTCATTCCCGAACTCAGGTTGCCTGTGTGGGTCAAGGTGAGGTGCCAGCGCCTCAGCCCTCTATGCCACCAGACCAGCTAGTGGTTTGTTTTTAATCATGGCTTCCATGTCCCTTTTACAAAGCTTGTCATAAATGGATACATCTGTGTTATGGGGAAGGGGACAAAGCTGGCTTTGTTTCTCATTTCTATTGGTTCCAGCATTATCTCATACTTTACTTAAGGACAGAGCCAACTCTGACCCTGGACTGGGAATATTACCACAACCTATGTTGTTTGTAAAAAAAAAATTTAAATTCAGTGCTCTTGTAAATTTGTGCAGAACCAATATGGTGTCAAAGTCATTAACTTTTTCCAGGATTCTATGGTCTTCTTCAGTTAAAACATAATTAAAGATATTTACCTCAATGGGGGCCCAATATTGGAATATGGGTAAAAAATGGAGAGCAAAGGCTTGTGCTGTGCTTGCCAATGCCCATGACCCTGAGGCTGTTATATTCAGTCAGCTAACACACCAGCACTATCCGGCTGAATAGAGGGGCATGTCGGCACAGTGCAACATTGAGTAGTGCTGTCTTGACTGAGATATAGGCTGTATGCATCCCATAGGGACAGGCAGAGAACAGTGCCCACACACCTGATAGTGCAGGGAGCCCCTGGCATGATATTCATCTGGAAACATGCAAATGAGCACATTGGGCATGTACAGCACTAAGGGGCCATATGCATGCCCATTATGGGCTTATTTTCATGGGAAGTGGTGGAATGTTGTACACCTGCAGAGGCCCTTCCACCATGGAGTCAGGGTGTCTAGTGCACCCCACAATCCGAATACCCATCCCTGAAAGTGACATGAACTCTCTATTGTCTAGTGGCACTCTCTGCCCTCAGATTCCTGTCCCCATAATCACAGTGTTCTTCCCTGGTGTCTAGTAGTAGTAGTAGTAAATAATTTTTTATTCATAATGAATAAAAGGATACATTTAATTGAGCAGAGCTCATTTTCAATGAAGTTCCATGTCACAAATAAAATAAAATAAGGTTCTACATCAAAAGGACATGACATCAAATCACTAAAACCACATATAATTAACAACAATCACACTACACCAATAAATAAAAAAATTAATATAAAAGGACAATCACATTGCACAATAACATACATAAAACACTAACAGTTAATGCACCTAGTAGTATTATGTAATACAGTAGTACACCAATTTCTTAATTCACTTTTATTATATCTAGTTCTATTTTTTCTCAATTCTAGGGGAGAATTATTCCATAATCTTATTCCTCTAGCAGGTACAGAAGATCTTCCAATACTCAGATTATATTTAGTTGAAACAAATTGAATTCCATCAGAGGCTCTCAGACATTCCTTTGTTTTCCTAACTTCAAAGAGGTCAGTTACATATTTGGGTACTTCCCCATACCAAACCTTAATCATGAATTGTAACAAGTGTACGTCTCTTCTCACAGCAGGTTTATGCCAATTTAATTCCTTAAAAAGTGTGCACCTATGGGTTCTATAAGGGGCATCCAATACAAACGAGCCAGCCTACAAAAGACTAAATCAACTTTGTCTGTATACTTTCCAATAGCTCCTCCATAGAGCAGATCGCTATAATCAATCACCGCGAGTAAAAGATAATTTACCTCATTCAAATGGATCTCTCTAGTCATAAACTTTTTATACTTGTAAAGCGCACCCAATCTCCTATTTATATTTTTTATAAGGGAGCCAATATAAACATCCCAACTCAAACATGGATCTAACCAAACTCCCAAATACTTATATGAGTCCACCTGCTTAATAGCGATACCTTCCTTGGTATTAATTTCTAAATATAGATTTTGTTTTTTATTATTTTTAAACAAGAGTGGCTGTGTTTTATTAGCATTTAGGATAAGATGGTTCAACTTTAAGAATTCCTGTACTTCATCAAAGGCCAATTGTAGCCTCATATTAATCAATTCTAAAGTATCTCCCTCTACATATAATATGGTGTCATCTGCGTACATATGGCACCAGGTGACCGTTGATGTAATTTTAAGTTCATTCATATAAATGTTAAATAACAGAGGCCCCAATATCGAACCCTGTGGTACACTGTTTTTCACCTTTAATACCCTAGATTTATAAGGACCCACTTCTACAAATTGGCTACGGCCCATCAAGTAGGAAGAGAACCACTTTACAGACTGAGGTGATAAGCCAATACTGCTGAGTCTGGACAGGAGAACCCGATGGTTAAGGGTATCAAATGTCTTTAAAAGATCTATAAATAAGGCTCCAATCATTAACCTCCTGTCCAGACTCAGCTGGATATCACCTACAACCCTCGTCAAAGCTGTTTGTGTACTATGAAGTGGCCTGAAACCTGATTGAAAAGATGTCAATTTATTATTATCTTTAAGAAAGCTTCTCAATTGGCTAGACACTATCTTCTTGAATGTTTTAGAAATTTGGAACAAGAGCGATATAGGCCGCTAATTGCCTAACTCGCTTCTTCTACCAGATTTAAATATAGGTCTAACCTTTGCATTCTTCCATCCATCAGAAAATTCCCCACTTTGAATAGATAAATTAAAAATATAAGCCAAGGGATATGCCACACAAGGAGCTGCATATTTCAACAGTCTTGGTGGAATTTCATCTAATCCCTTTGCTTTACATATATCTAACTTCAGAAGTTGAGAACATACCTCTTCTGGAGAAATATGGGAAAAATCAAAAACACCAATATCTCTCTCTCTCTTCTATATTAATGTCTGTAGGATTAAGCTTCAAAGTCTCATTTTGTTCCCAATAAGTGCCATCTAAGGGACTTAGTAAAGCCACTCTTGAGAAATAATCATTAAAAGTGTCAACTATTCATTTTCCCGGTGGTAACACAATATCATCCTTCTCTATTTTATGTATACAAATTTGTTTATTTTTCCCCATTAAATTTGAGATAATTCCCCAGAATCTCCTTGAATCTTTTTTATGGTTGGCCTCCAATTTAGAAAGGATGAACTGTTGTTTTGTTACCTTAATTTTAGTACTGTATAAATTTCGAGCCTGCCTATAGGAAACCCAATCTTGATTTAACATTGTCTTTTTTGCTAGTGGCACCCCACTCCCTCTTATTCTCATCGTCATATTAGAATAGTTATTCTGTGGCATCTAGTGGTACCCTCTGCACTCTGATACCCATCCCCATAGTAGAATAGCTTTTCTCTCATATCTAGTGCCAACCCCCTGCTCCCTGTCCCCTGTCCCCATAATTGAATAATTTATCTCTGTTGTCTAGTGGTGCCTCCTGCCCTCCGATTGTCCTCCCCATAATTAAATAGTTTTTCCCTAGTGTTCTGTAGCTCCTCCACCCTCTGATTTGTGTCCTCATAATAGAATAGTTCTTCCCTGGCATCTAGTGGCACCCTCTACCTTAAGATCCCCATCCCCATAATTGAATAGCTTTTTCCTGGTATCTTGTGGTACCCCTGCCTATTGATCCTCCTCCCTATACTAGAAGAGTTATTCCCTGATGTCAGATAGCCTTTCTGCATCCCCCAACCAAGCAAATCTCCAGGCCACCCCCTTACCTACGTTGCCGCCAGTGCCATGTTGATCTGATATGGCAACCAGCACATCTCTCCTCTTACCACATCAGTAGGCCACCATATGGTATGACAGGGAGCAGTCATGCTGTCTACAGTATAGGGCTTAGAGTATATGGCATGCTCCCTATACTGTAGACAGTATGTGTACTCCCTGTCATTGCATATGGTGGCCAGCCTGGGTGGTGAGAGGAGGGCTGTGCAGGTCACCACTGTGGTAGCATTGACTTCTTTTCTCTCATGACCCTACTTGTTCTTCAGATCATGCAATGCAGGGTAATCTTCTCGGGGTAGTTGAGCTGTTTGTCTGTCTTCCAATACAAAGGCCTGCTGGTTCAGTGGATTTCCTCCTTTGCTTCATCTAAAAACCAGGAACTGTGTCATTGGATCTGAACCACTTGTATAGATGTCTCTGTTATCAATTGCAATTCTGTCTTAATTACATATAAAAGTATATATAATGCTATCTTTAGATCTTGGTGAGTGGATCAGTCATACTTTGCAATGTATTTTTTCTGTACCAAAACCTCCTCCACAAACCACCATTCCTATTCCTCCCACTCACACTCTTTTATTTTCAGATAGTACTTATGTTATAAATAATTGTAAATTGCTGTTTTTAAATTGCTGCAACTGACAGCCTCTGCTAGTTGTTATGACAACACTACCTTCAGATTTTGCACTTATTTACTGTAGTATTACTTTCCACTTCACAATAAAGAGTTGCACTGTAGCTTTTTTGGTTTACTTGTTCTCCCTGTCTCTGGCAGCCCATGTTCAGGAGGGGACTTCAGCCCCATCCCCCCACGACATCCACAGTCAGCACTGACTATCTTCCCCTAGGGCTTGCCACCCCCCGGCAGGGTCAGCAGGGGACCCCCAAGCCCCCACTGAAGACTGGATCCAGTTCCAGTCAGTGCCCAGCTGGTCAGGGAGCGGGACCTATGAGCTCCTCCTTCATCCAACCGCTGGAGATATTTTTTGTCTTTTCTTCAAGAGGAAGGGCATGCAATGACGCCAGTGGCAGTGTCGTGCACACTGCCATGCACAGCACATCGGGCATCTGCACCAACTCCCCCCACCTTGTTGAGCATCTCCACTAAGGGACAGGCAAGCACTGATCACTGATCCCCCTCCCAGGAGAAGGAGAGATGTCTTTGGGATACTCAGTCCTCCTCCTCCCTGGCTGACCCCTTGTGACCCGCTCACACCAAAAACACCAGTCACTGGCATGGCAGGAGGTAAGGCATGAAGCATCAGCTCTCCATACCACCAGGCCAGCCTGCACTGTAGTTTTAACAGCAAAAATAAAAACTGATTAACATGGGCAGAGGTTTCGCCTTGGCAAAGCACATTTGCATATGCATGAAACATTGGCATGGGTGGTGATCAGCTGAGCAGGATGATGAATTAAATAAATTATGATCTTGTAATCCTACAACTGAATTTTTTGGTCTTGGTATGTTCAGGTAGCTGAGACTGATTAACGTACAAATTGATTTATTAAACATGTGGCACTGGCTGATTGCTCCTGAGATCTGCCTCTGTGTGCTACAAATGTAAAATCATACACAAAATATTTTTTTGACTGTATTGTTTAAATCTTTGTCACTTTTTCTCTGTAACTTTATCCCCCAGTCACACTTAAAAATGAGACTCAGCTCCTTGTACCTCTCTTAGTCACTAATTTACAAATATATACAATAAATGCATAAAATACTGTACGTAATACTTGTAGTACTGGATGTTCATATAACAACATAAAACTAGAATATGTCTGCAACCTGTTACAGTAAATAAAATGCTTGGGCCACTTGTTCGTCCACTGCTACTGTACTGCTGCTATAATGAAGCTGCTATTATTGACGGCCACAGGCTTATGTAAGGTATGAAAAATGTAGTTTCCATTCTAGGTATTTTGAAAGAACCCACAGGGATGTCTAGTAAGAAATTATTTGATGTTTCTATTAATCTGATTGTGTCACGTACATGCCATCTTCTAAAATAATGGGTAGATAACAGAATCTGCATGAATAGGAAACAACAGTGCGTGAAAGAATAGGAATACGTAGAATAAGCTCTTCATAGCAAAGGAAGCTTCACAAGTAGACTAATCTAAAGAGGGCAGGATATAAATTGGCCCACTGGGGGGAATGTACACTTCCACATTAATTTTGTTTGGCTCGCTAAGCCTGTCAGTTGCCACAGAAGCAATCTACTCTTCCACATTAGTATTGGACACTAGTGTTTGGTTCTCTTATATATGCAATATATCTTAAACTACATGTTTTAGTGTAGCCGCTTGACCTCTACAGCATGTTTGAGAAATTACCCTCTGCCCCTCTGCAATAGCCCTTTTTGAATCCAGGGCTGTAGTTTATCACAATGAGATTAAAGGTGCCTTTCTCCTCAGTTACTGTTACTTGTGCTATTTATTTGTCATTTTTTATCATTAAAGGCAAACTGAGCTGTGATGGCTCTTTTCCTGACTGGAGGGTTACATGATCCTGTTTTTTGACACAGAGAATGTCAGCCAGGACACTTTGGAAGATCTCTACTCTTACAACTAGTACCATGGAACCTTTAACTTCAGTCATGAATGTGACTAGAGATTGGCAAAATGAACACTGGTCTCATGAAGAACAACACTTCAGAGAACAGCAACCCCCTAGTGCTACACTACAGCATCAGTAATAGTTATTAGTCCAAGTTCCTGTTGTAGGTTTAGAACCCATAATCTTCTGATTTTCCAGTGCTAGAGCAGAGTGTCCAATCTACTGAGCCTCTGACACTTATAAATAAATATCTGTATCATAGTCACAAAACTAATACATAGTACAAGTGCCAATTAGCATTTGTTTGTATCCTCTGTCTAATAACCATACCTGTTGCATAAGTTCTGTTGTAATGAAAATCCATTGTTGTTACTGCACTTATGCCCTGTATGCAATTAACAAATATTTATTAGTAGATAGATAGATAGATAGATAGATAGATAGATAGATAGATAGATAGATAGATAGATTGATAGATAGGTATTTACTGTGTATGCATGCCATGTAATTAATTCTGGGCCAATCCTGCAAAAGGGACAATTTGTTTCAGTGACATTACTCAGTTGCCAAAATCCAATAAAGACACAATAAAACAACACTCTTAACATCATTGCACTAGCAAAGGGTGGGGGGGGGTGGCATCAACCTTAGGAACTTGGTTAAAAGTAACCAGAGTGTGTTAGGGGCTAACAAATGTTTCTAATAGTACAGGTTACTCAGGAAGGTGGACATGCACTTGGAGCATGGCCATGGGTGCAAGATGAGTGCCATTCTGCCTGCAGGGGTAGGGCACCTTCTGCAGCCTCTGCAAGCTACTCCCGCTCTAATGAAACATTGTGCTGAAATGGCAGCTGGATGCACTGTGGGTGCAAGGAGATGTGGGAATAGCAGCTGAGGGGACTGTGAGAGGGGGCAGAAGTAGTGGAGGGTAGTGTCTAGCATCCAGGTCACCAGGAAGCTATTACATCTAATTAGCTGCCAGGCTGTGCATTGTATACCATTCTGCATCAAAGGGCAGGAAGGATATATCTACTGCCACTCTAGCGTGATTGATGCTCTCAAGAGGTAAATTGCCTGTACGGAATGGCAGTTAAATGTGATACAAGGGCACACAGAGGTGAGCAGATAGCTGAGGAGGATGCTGGGAGAGAAGGCTATGGAGATAGGCATAGGCCTTGTTGGAGCAGTTGGCAATGACTCATACAGTAGGGAAGAGAATGTTAGTGTCTGTGATGCCTAGCTGTAGGATGGTGGATGGAACAGAATTAAGAATGGAGGTGATGGGCCCAGTGATAACGAAGCACCATTACCAGTGGACACTAGTACCATCTATCAGTTTCTGACTTGCCGAGTTGATGGTGATCAACAGCTAATTGGGTCTCATGGGGCCAGGCTTCACACCTGGACATCCAACCTGCCAAGGAGGAAGAAGAAAATGGGCAGGAAGGTAGCAGTCATTGTGAACTCTCTCATTAGTGCAGTCAGTGGATGAGATGGAGGGGCAGTGCTGGTTCTGGATGGTAGCTTGGCTGAGGTGGTTTACCTGCTTGAAGCACTGGGCTTTCAAGTGCAATCCAGAGCCAAGCAATGCAAATAAAGAGGAGCAGATCATCATGATACATATTGGCTTCAAAAGCCTAGTAAGCCTAAGTTGTAAGGACATAAAGAGGTAATTTGTGAAACCAGATAAGTTCCTGAAGGGAAAGGTATCCATGGCAATCTTTTCTGAGAACCTTCCAGACTTTGAGGCTAGTGGGGTGTGGCAGGGGACCATTAGGCAGGCTATTGTTTCAGTGAGTACTGGTAGATGAGGGACAGTTTTGTTTTTCTGACCAACTGGAGGACCTTCAGGGGCAAAGTATGCCTTTTCACACCGGATGGATTTTACCTGCACCCCACCCAAGGGATGTATGAGTCCTGATCAAGAGAGTGAAAAGGGCAGTTAGGGGATTTAAACTGGCATTTATGAGGGAGTGGCCAGCACAGGGAATCATCATGGGCAGAATATAGATACTGGGAATCCACATGAGAAGCACAAGAGATCACTACAGTGCAGTGGTTTAAGGCTCTAAGCTGCAAACCTGGAGACCTGGGTTTGAATCTCACAGCCCCCACTTGCATACTGTGTGACCCTGAGCAAGTCGCTTAACTTCCTCGTACTCCCAGGTCACACCTGTAAAAAAGCTTTCAGCTTAGTGTGACTCTCCTGGTTTAAAAAGAAAAATACTTTCTAGGGAGTTAACACAGCATAATAGGGCAACTATCCTTACTTGCATGTAGGCCAACATTAAGAGTGCACCCAGCAGAATAAGTGAGCTTGAGGGTCAAATACAATTTAAAGAACAGGAATTAGTGCCACACACAGAGATGTGAGGGAAGGAAATTTTCTTGGGCAACAAGAGAGGGAGATATAGACTGTTCTGAATGGACAGGCCTGACAGCAAGGAGGTGGTAGCTCTTTGTTTAAGGCAAAGAGGCACTGTGGAGGACAATGAGGATATAATAAGGCATACAGTAGCACAGAGTTCTTCTGAGCAAAGCTTGGGGAAAGGGGAGACTAAAGAGTCATCCAGGGGGTGTAATACTGGCCCCAAACAGCTCAGTGGTGTTTGATGCCCAGTTGGTCAGGGAAATTACAAACACATTTAATTTAGATGCAGTGGTGATACTGGGAGGTTTTAATTCTTGTAGGCATTGTTTTAGTTTAGTTTAGTTTATTAGTCTAGGAATCAATACCTTTGAGCCAGGGCTCTTTTACAAAGGTTCCACGTCACAAAGAACATTTAACAAAGCACGATACACATTACAGGTAAAACCAGACAGGAAAGTTACATCATAAATTTGCTATTAACAGTTTAAGGCAGAAACGTTTTTAAGTTTCATAGAATAACAAGCTATAACAGGTTCAAGTGAGTAGACAATTTTGAGGTTAAGGAAACTTCCAGGGACAGGGTGATCATTAGGTGCCAAAAGGAGGCTAGAGAGGAGGGAAAGGTGGTGAGCGGGAGAGTAAGTGAGAGGGGACAGGAAAAAAGGGGGGGAGTGAGTTTGGGTGGGAGACAGGAAGTAGTAGAGGTACCAGAGGGTTCATTAGTCAGGGAAGAAGAGGCCTCAGATGTGAGGATGGACATGAGGAGAAGTAGTCTTTTTCTAGCGCAGTCACAGTTGCTAGTGGTGGTGAGGTGGGCATAGAGCATGGATTTGAAAGCTTCAAGCGAGGTTGAGGATAGAGTAGGTGGACTAAGCGCATTGAACCATGTCGGGGCCCCGGGGCCATTGACTGATATGCTGAGATTACGGTTAATGTGGCTAAGGCTGTATTTGTGTCCACCTTCACAGACTGATTCCTTGATCTGCATGTTCAATAGGGTGTTAAGCTTGAGGTCACCCTAGACATTATTCTGAGCTGTAGAAATGGGATCATCTTATATGCAGCTCTTTCACTCTTTCACTATTTCGGCCCAGGGCCGTGGTCTAATGAGCATGGCCAGAAGGCACTCACTTTGGCTGCCAGAGCGTTTTTCCCTGATGCGATCTCCTCTTTTTACACCCAACTTTATGACCTTCTCCCTACAAAAGAGACAGGTGCCCTGAGTTATTTGACTTGTGCAGTCTCTTACATTGTGGATCCCAAGGACTGGTGATGTCTCTGTCATGACATGTACAAGTACCTCAAGTGGGATAGGTATCAGTACATGCAGTTTCAGCTGATCCACAATCTTTATTTTACTCCTGTTAAATTACACAAAACGGGTACAGCACCTTCTCAAATTTGTACGTGCTGTGGGAAAAAGGAGGGTACCCTCCTGCATATTATTTGGGAATGTGAAAAAGTTGCTTCCTTCTGGGACTCTGTACATCCATGCCTTGAACCTTTACAGGGGTTAGAGCAAGTCTTTTCTCAGGAAATATGCCTTTTAGGGGCATTTAGAAATGTTATATTGGGTTCACAATGCTATTACATGGCACTGGTCTCAGCATGTACTAAAAAAATTATTCTTCAGCAATGGTGTGATCAGGTGTCCTCACCTATTTAGAATGGTATAAGGAAATTTTGTTTGTGTTACAAGCGAAGAAAATGCTTGTTAAAACTGCAGATCGCCTATCTGCCTTTAAAGAGATATGGGAACCTTTACACACCTGATTGCTAATTGATGCTGGATGAGGCACCCTCATGTGTCTCATGGCTGGATGGAATTGTTTTTGGGGGGTTCGTATGGAGTCTCACCCATAGTGTCCTATGTTTTTTACCTCTGGTTTATGCCTGATTACCATCATTATGGGTATCTAGTAGTGTAAATGCTTCTTTGAACTGTTTTTCAGCTTGTCATATAGTAAACATGCCTCTGGTAGTTTCCTATGGTGATTCCTGCTTCAGAGCGGGGCAGGAAGGGGGGCAGGTTTGGGTGGTCTTAGTAAAGTTTTATTGTCATTGTGTTTTTGGTGTTACTGTAGTTTTTATACCTGTTAACTGTTTGGTGGTGTTGGATTGTTCTTCTTGGTTTTTTTTATTTTTCTCTTAAATTCAATAAAGTTAATTCAATCTAAAAAAATAGAAATGTGGTCATCTCCAGTATAAAAGCCTAGCAACCAGTGGGTAACAGTTACCACAACTGGGTAACCATCTCCCTGGTGACCGAGAAAATGAGGTCCACCTCTGCAGTCATGATCAAAAACTATAGCAAGACAGACTTTATCAAGAATATGGCCTGACATCCAAGGGTCTGGAGTGGCAGCATAAGACTGGTAATGCAGATGACATGAGATGTTTGTTGAAGAATGTAGTTATAGCTGTGTCAGAGATCTGCTTTCCTGTATGCAGTAAGGGGAAATGGGTAGAGAAGTGACCACTAGGTTCAACAGAGAAACAAGGCAACAAATTATGAACAAAAAAGAAAGTCTATGACCACTAAGAAGAGACAGCTTGCCCCAGGATAAAGAGGATAACAGAGCAGCACTGAGAGACTGTAAAATTAGAATTAGGGAAGCCAATGAGGGTCCAGAAGCCAGGTTAGAAGCAGGAGCTTCTGACAACAGCAAAGCCTTCTGTCCAGTAAATAAATAGGAGGAGGAAGGAGAAGGTGAATGAGAGGATTAGGTCAATAAAAACAGGCTTGAGGGGAGGAACCTGCAAGAGAGAGCAACAAGTGATAGCTGAGATGCTTAGCTAATACTTCAGTAGTTACCATATGGCCACTCGTGGGTATATGAAGCTCATTGGGAAGGCCCATAATACCAAGGGTTGCAATACTTCAGACAGTGGACATTGTACATCCCCTAGTAATGTACTATCTTGCAAAGAGGAAGCTGGATGTCATTGTCCACCTAGGGACAAATGACCTGGCTGAAAAAAGGATCAGAGCAGTGCAGGATGAGTTTGTGGATTTGGGGAGGAGCCTCAGACAAGTAGCATGCATGGTAACCTTCTCGGAGGTGTTGCCTGTCTGTGGCATGGGTGAGGCTAGAGTGCTCCACACCATGGGATTCAATCAGTGGTTGAAGAACTGGTGCAGAGCTCAGGGGTTTGGCTTCAATGGGGACTGGGGGTCCACCTGGAGTGATGCAGGCCTAAACTGGCAAAATGGTCTACATCTGTCCAGGAGGGAACCAGGATCCTAGGTGATAGGTTTAAATGCTTCATTGGCAAGCATTTAAACTAGCCAAGGGGGGAGGCACTGGAAAGGAGCAGGAAAATCCTAGGCCCCCCAAAAAAATCAGGGTAGTAAGTGAAGTAAACACCAGGATAGAGGCGGCAATGGGGAAGAAAGGCAGGGGTAAATGCAGAAAACTACAAAGGCAATAAGGACAGGGATGGGGCAAAAAGGAGTACGGGCATCAAGAAATGGAGGGTAATGAGTACCAATGTCTGTAGTCTGGACAACAAGCTCCCAGAACTGGTGGCCTTGATGGAAGAGGGTTGCCTGGATAGTGTGGCAGTCATAGGAACATGGTACACAGAGAACCATGACTGGGATGTTAACACACCAGGGTACACAACCAACAGGAGAGACAGGGAGAGTAGAAGAGGGGGAGGAGTAGCTCTCTATTTAACGGAAGGGATAAAAGTAACTGAACAAAAGAGTAAACATGGAGGAAAGGAGGCAGTCTGGGTCACCTTAGAGACTGGAGGTGGCACCACAATCCACATGGGGGTTGTATACAGACACCCATCTCAGGGGGAGGAAATGGACAAGGATATGATAGAAGGCATCCTTAGGATGGCAGAGAAAGGAGAAATACTGTTGATGGAGGACCTGAATATGCCAGATGTTAACTGGAGCACCTTTGCTGCAGCCACATCAAGAATAGGGCAATTCTCGAAGCCCCACAGGGGGCATGCCTCAGACAGCTAATATTGGAACCCACTTGGGAGGGAGCAACCTTAGACCTCATACTCTCAAATGGGGACAGTGAGAGGATCTCAGATCTAGAAGTGGGTATCCATCTGGGAACAAGTGGCCACCAAACAGTGTGGTTCAAGATAAACTCAGCTGCAGAGTCCAGCCATACAAAAGTGAGGGTACTGGACTTCAGGAGGGCTAACTTTGGCAAGATGGGAGAGTGTCTGAGAAAAGCACTAGTAAACAGGCTAGAAAGAGGGGTGGAGCAACGATGGGGAAACATCAAAACTGCCATCACAGAGGCAACAAGCCTTTGTGTGAGGCAAATAAATCAAAATGAAAGAAAAAGCCACTATGGTTCTCAAAAGAGGTGGCGGGGAAGGTTAGGGAGAAAAAGATAGCATTTAGGAAGTATAAGGAAACACAGAAACAGCAGGATGGAGAACTGTACCAGTTAAGGCAGAAGGAAGCGGATAAGGCAGTCGGAATAGCAAAGGCCCACACTGAGGAAAAGACAGAGAACTTGGTTAAGAAGGGGGATAAAACCTTTTGTAGGTATATTAGGGAGTGAGGAAAGACAAAGGGATGGATAGTGAGGATGAATAGAATGGACAGTGGATGGGCAGAGAGGGACAGTGAAAAAGCAGGGACACTGAACGAATACTTCTGCTCAGTATTCACAAAAGAGAAGGAGGGGGAGGTACCTAATCCAATTAACAGAAGCACTCTGGATAGGGGGTCGATCCCAGTCCTGTCACAGAAGAAAGGGTTCTGAAAGAACTCCTAAAACTGAAAGTGGGCAAAAGCAATGGGGCTTGACAGGATTCACCCCAGAATTCTAAAGAATTAAGGGGAGAACTAGTGACACCACTGACTAATCTTTTTAACAAATCATGGGAGGATGGTGTGGTACCTGAGAACTGGAGGAGGGCGGATGTGATTCCACTTCACAAAAGTGGGAGCAAGACAGAGGCAGGAAACTACAGACCTGTCAGTTTGACCTCCATGGTAGGGAAAGTAATGGAATCACTTCAGAAGGAAAGAATTGTTGAGTACTTAGAGGCCAGTGGGGCACAGGACCCAAATGCAGCATGGATTCACAGCGGGAAGGTCATGTTAGATTAATTTAATCGATTTCTTTGACTGGGTGACCAAAGTAGTAGACCAGGGAGGGGCTGTGGAAATGGCCTACCTAAACTTTAGTAAGGCATTTGATACAGTCCCACAAAAAAGATTAATAAACAAATTAGCCAGCCTGGGAGTGGGACCCAGATTGGTAGCCTGGGTAAAACACTGGCTGGACAACAGTACACAGAAGGTAATAGTAAACGGAGTCCACTTTGAAGAATGGGGGTTACTAGTGGGGTACCGCAGAATTCAGTACTGGATCCAGTCCTTTTTAATGACTTTATAAGTGACATTGCAGAGGAACTGGAAGGAAAAGTATGCCTCTTTGCAGATGACACAAAGATCTGCAACAGGGCTGATACACAAGGAGGCATGGAAAGGATGAGAAGGGACTTGGCAAGGTTGGAGGAATGGTCAGAAGTAAGGTAACTTGGATTCAATGCAAAGAACTGCAAAATAATGCCCCAGGGAAACAAAAACCCAGGGGAAGAGTACACAATGGGGGGGGGAGATAGTAACAACAACAACAAATGGAAAGGGACCTGGGGTAATCATATCAGATGACCTTAAGGTTAGCAAGCAATGTAAGAAGACAGTAGGGAGGGCTGGGGGCATACTGGGATGTATTATATAGGGAGAGACATCGCCATCAGAAAACAGGAAGTTGTTATCCCTCTGTACAGATAGTTGGTGAGACCCTTTCTGGAGTACTACGTGCAGTTCTGGAGACCCCATCTCCACAAGGACATAGGATGGAAGCAGTCCAGAGGAGGGCAACTAAAATGGTACAGGGTCTGCAAGAAAAGCCATACAAGGAGAGACTAGAGGAGCTTAATATGTATACCCTTGAGGAGAGGAGGGCGAGGGGGAACATGATAGAAACGTTCAAGTTCCTCAGTGGAATCAACAAAGTCCAAGAGGGTAGCATCTTTTAGAAAAAGAGATGTGCAAGAACAAGGGGACACAATTTGAAGATAGAGGGGGACGGCTCAGGGGCAATGTGAGGAAGTATTTTTTCACAGAGAGGGTGGTGGACACATAGAACAGCCTTCCTGAGGAGGTTGTGGGATCTAAAGATCTAAAACTGTGGGACAATTCAAGAATGCATGGGACAGACATAAGGCAATTCTTGTAGGAAGTAGAAAGAAGTAGGCTGCTGGTTAACTAGGATCTGCAGCTTATCCAGTAGGTAGGGAAATGGGCAGACTAGGTATGCCAAGCGATCCTTATCTGCCGTCAAAGTCTATGTTTCTATGTTAAGATCAAGCCAGATAAATTCTAAGTGGCAGAGAGTACACCCTTGGATTTTAGTGGAGCTAAGCAACCAGTTAGAGGTGTCACAGCAATCTTTAATAAGTATGTCTGGACAAGCGTGGTGAAAAGGGAAAGCAGTCAGTATGGTATATGGTTAGGGCTTATTGTGTCTGGAAATTTATTAGTTTTAAAATCTTGTTGTAGGACAGTTTAAAGGTCAAAAAAGTTGTTGTACTATCATTCTGATGTCACGTCGATAGCACAACAATTTTTCAACCTTGTCCTGTCACCTGATTAGCTCACTCCACTGGCTCTAACGCAAAAAATGACATTAACATGGTTGCATGATTAAGCAAGCACTGAGTGGCGGACTCCTCTACTTTTGTCACTAAGATCTTCACAGGGCTTCATGTCACAAAAGTTATTTTTTTTTTTCCCATTAAGGTTTTTTCTTGGCGGAGCTGGCAGGTGACTATGGCTCCACCTTCAGGAGAGCTCCTGTATCTGATCTGACTTCCCGCACTGACTCTCCCCAGGAAATCCCCCATGGGTTACCCCACCCCCTGTGACAGGCTGGGGGGGTGAGGAGTGTCAGCGTTCTCCCCTTCCCTGGGTAGCCAACATCCAGACCCCAGGGCTCGGCGCAGGTGCAGTCGGGGCCATCATAGAGCCTGTCAGCTCCATTTTTTTTAAGTTTTACACCTTTCCCCCTACCCTGTCTGAACATTGCATTGGCAACGTGCCATCCAACCAGTATCACCCTCCAGCTATCGCTAGAGGGTGCTCAGTGGGCGGGACAACAGTCTCTCCCTCCCCCGAGAGAGGAGAGCAGTCCTCAGCATGCTCAGTCCTCTCTCACTCCTGCCAACCCCTGGTGACGCTGGTCTGTTCCTGAACCCGGGTTGCCGGCATGGTGTGAGGTGTGGCATCCAGCACCTCAACCCTCAGATCCACCAGGCCGGACCATTTTTTTTTTTACATTTTTATTTAAAAAGAAACTGAGAGTGAAACAGAGTGAGTGTGAGTGGGAAGGAGCCAAGCCAATGGGAATGAGGGAAAGCTAGTGGGGAAAAGCCAGAGCCTCTGGGAGCAGAAGCAGCACCAGATTATGTATAAGGTACTAGCAACATAACAAAAATAAAAAACACAAAAAGCAGAAACCATATACTATATAAAATAGTGGATGGGTGCACCATCCACAACTGAGGCTGTGTTTCAATCTTGAGAGTTGATGATATCAACAAGACATCTCAAGCTTCACTCTCGAGGTCTCTATGATGTCATCAACTCCCTCAATAGAAACACAGCCTTGTCACACATCCATTATTATATATGTTGTCCCCATCTACAAGTGGCAAAGATCGACCTGAGCAATAACATGCCTGTCATCTTGGTATCAGTGCGGTAAAAGGTCCTGAAGGTCATAATCAAGCACAGAGTAGTTGACCACTTGATTGATGCCAAGGTTCTTGCCCCATCTCAGCATGGCATTGTAAGTGGCAGATCATGCCAAACCAAACTGTTCACATTCTTTGAGGTGGTGACCAGAGAAGTGAATAGGGTCATGGTTGGAGATGTAGTCTTTTTAGGCTTTAGAAAGGCCTCTAATGCTCTGGTGTATGACAAACTAGTAAAAGGGAGCCAAAGGGGTTATAGAAAGCAGAGGGTGGTGGTGAACAGGCACTACTACAAGTGTAGAGGATAACACAGCAGTACCTGTCAAGGATTGGTGCTGGGAACACCCCTCTTCAGCATCTTCATCTAAAATCTGAAAGCTTTCGTCTCCAACAGACTGCTTAAGTATGCAGATGACATTAAGCTGGCCAGGGTGCTGGACTCTCATGAGCATGGAGACAAATTCCAGGAAGACCCAAACAAACTGCATGACTGGTCAGAGTTCTGAAGTGTCAGATTCAATGTTTCCAAAAGCAAGGCGCTGTATGGATGAAAAGCGAAGGTAGGAACTACAAAACTCATAGTGTGAGGCTCCGCTTGCTGCAGTCAAGGAGGAAAGTATCTGCCGTTCAGATTAGGTATGGGCCTGAAGCCAGGCAAGCAGTGCAGACATATTGTAAAGAAAGCCAGCAAAATCCAGGGGTTTATCAAAACTGAGGTGATCAACACAGCAAAGGAATTATTCCTGCCACTTTACAAGTGCCTGGCTATGAGTCACCTGCAGTTTAACAAGTACAAGAATACAAATACAAGAATACAAAAATACAAGAACGACATTGAGGCAGTCAAGAGGGAGCAACACAAACTGAACCATCAGTACAGTGATAGCACTTGTAACTGAAACACTGACAACCCAAGTCTTTGAGAGAGTTTGCGTAGTCAAGGGCCGACTGGGGGAAGGAGGATTAGTCATATAGCAGAAAGATCTCCTTTGGGGAGTGGGTTAGTGGACTATATGTAAGGGTCTTTGTGGGGTGTCTCTTAAGCTATAAGAGACTCCTCTCATGAGGTCTGGGTGAGAAAAAAGCTCAGTATTGCTGGCTGCCCAAACCTCTTGAGAGAAGGCTTTAATACTGTCCCATCAGAGACACCTCCACAGAGACACATTTTTCATTATAAATCTATCAAGTTAGCTACAGTGATGCATAGTAAGTTTTAATTTTTGTTTTTAATTTAAAAATATAAATGAAGCTCCCATCCACCCTGGACATGAAGTAGAAAGCATGACTACTAATGTTCTTCAAGTTCAAGTTCAAGTTTATTGCAGGAAAACTCCATTGAGCAAGCTCATTCACAAGAAAGTCCTGTGACATAAACACTTACAGTACAAACACAGATAGGTAATAACAGTATATACATGAAATGCACGTTACATGATATAGGCTGGATATACATACAAGGGTACCACTTAGGGTGACCGCAGGTGGTAAACATTGATATGAGACAGGGGAAGCGACTTACAGGCCGCATACCGATAAATGAAACATGATGACTGGTGTGTGCAATACATATACAGTATTTTGGCAGCTAGAACAAACAACAGTCTACAACTGATATGGGGGGGAGAAGTGATTTGATAGAGTAGCACTGGAGCGTAAGCAAAGATAAAGCCAGGAGTAGAAGGGGAAGGGAAAGCAGTTAATATGACAAATCAATTATACCTTACCAGTGGATAAATATGGCACACATGGGGAAGGAAGAGACTTAATGACAGTTACAGGTGTCTTTTATTTTGGCTGAACTTAGCGATTTGTAGAAGTTTATTGAAACTGTGCTAGTTAGTTTCAGTACGGTTTGTAATTGGTTCCAAATGGAGGGAAGGGCATATGCAATAGCACGTTTACCAAAGGAAGTCCGCATCCTTGGTATGTCAAGCATAATAAAGTCAGATTTTCTTAACGAGTATGCACTATGTGAGATACTAATAAGGGAAGAGAGAGATAGCTTGGCAATTTTCTGAGAGCAGTTTAGAGTCCATAGCCCAGCATGGAGCAGGCGTCTAGTAGTAAGTGATGTCCAACCAACAGCTGCATATAAGTCACAGTGGTGTGAACAGTAAGGGGAGTTGGTAATGAACCGTAATGCACGGTGATAAAGGATGTCCAGTTTACTTAGATTTGCAAGAGTGGTGGAGGAATAGATCGCCATAGTCGAGTAGGGGGAGAAAAGTGGCCTGTACAAGCTTGTTTCGAGTTTCAAGGGGGAAAAGGGGCCTATTTCTGTAGAAGAAACCTAACCTTGCTTTTAACCTTCTAGAGACATCTTCGACGTGGTCACTGAAAGATAATTTATTGCCGATCCAGATACCTAGATATTTAAATTTGGTTACAACTTCCAGAGGCTCGATTAGCGTGGTGACAATGAAGTCTTGGGCAAGGGTATTGGGGGTCCTGAGACAGCACTGTGGAGAATATCATCGCTTTAGTCTTCTTAGCATTGAGCAGAAGCTTTGCCTTTATTAGATTATGCTCAAGTTGTGCGAAGTCCGCTTGAAGCACTCCCTTGACTTCAGATAACGATGAGCCAGAAGTATACAACACAGTATCATCTGCAAAAAAGTACAGATTGGACGTAGATATGTTAGCATCTAAGTCATTAATGTACAGAGAAAACAAGATAGGGCCTAAGATGGATCCTTGGGGGACTCCTCTTGCAACTGGCAAGGCAGCAGAAAAAAAGCCTTCCACCTTTACTTTTTGGAATCTTCCAGTTAGGTAGCTAAAGAACCACTGGGTGGTATGGTATGTGGCACCCAACTTTGCAAGGCAATTGACTAATAGTTTGTGATCAACAGTATCAAAAGCTTTGCTGAGGTCCAAAAAGACTGCACCAGTTACCTTCTTAGTATCTATAGCAGAGATCCAATCATTGGTTACTTTTGCTAGTGCAGTAATTGTGCTATGATTAGCCCAGTAGCCAGATTGAGCTGGGTTAATGAGAGAGAAGGTTTCCAAGTGAGATTTTAACTGAATATGGATCAGTTTTTCAAGAACTTTAGAAAGGATAGGCAATATGGAGATAGGCTTATAGTTGTTTACATCGCATGGGTCACCAGATTTAAATAGAGGGAGGATATGTGCTGATTTCCAGCAGGACGGCACAGTAGCAGATGTAATGGAAAGATTGAAGATGTGGAGAATTGGGGCAGTGAGATGGGCGAGGCTGACCTTAGGAGAAAGGGTTTCAAGCCATCGCCCCTGCGCTTTTTTGTGTCTAAGTTAAGAAGAGAATCTTCTACTTCTTTATGTTATCTCATGCAGTTGGTAGGGACTGGGTGCAGGACTAGATGTGGCGGAGGGGTATGCTGGCTCACCGCAGCACCAGCATAAGGTGACGAGTCAAAGCTAATCCAGCTGTGGCAAAGTGGAGTTAAGTTCCTCCAGGATTAGGGACTTGTTTTTCCACAATCTTGCCACTTGCAACTATCTTTGTTGGGACAGAGGGGCCATTGGCCTTCCTCTAGCTTTGATAGTCTTCCATATTTTATGAGGGTTACCTTTAGCTTGTTCGAGAGTAGAAATATAATAGTTAGCTTTAGCAGAGCGAAGTTTTTTCACACAGTTATTCCTGGCTGTTCTAAAGGCCTGCCAATCCAAAGATTCTTTGGAATGTCTAGCTTTAGCCCAGAGCTTATCTCGAGCTATAAGGGCTGCCTTGAGATCCGAGGTGAACCAGGGATTGGAGTTCTTGCACAAGAGACTAGTGTATGCAGGATTAGAGATCCAGTGACTGTGCTCTGATAGGCTGAAACATGTAAGTGATTTACAATCCTCTTCATGGCTGCAATCTAGCTAAAGCTGCCTGGTAGCACAGCTGAAGCCACTCACACAGGTTGATGAAGATGTCACCTGGGACCAACATGACCATATATGCATGTGCCTTGTGTGCCATTCATGTTGAGTCCCAAAGGGATAAAAGCCAAGTGGAAAACTTTATAGATTCTGGCTGGATAAAGACCAGTCCTCCACAGTTCCCACACTGTTAGCAAGGCACCTTCAGATCTGGAGTGTGTTCTGGAGGTGTTAGGGCAATGCCAAAGGCTGTGCCATGGGGACTGAATGGTTGAAGACACATGGAAAGTGTAGCCTAAATAAAGTTGGGATGCTGGGACTGGGATGACCTGGTCAGAATGGGGTCAGTCAGTGTAGGAAGTTAAATAAATGATGAAAATAGAGAGGGCTCAATGCAAGGCTACCAAAATGATCAGTGGCACAGGGACAAAGGCTACATAATGAGGAAAGACTGGAAGCCTTTAACATGTTCACCCTAGAGAAAAAGAGGCTGTGAAGGGACCTGATTTCACTCCTTTGCATATTCAAAGGTAGTGACAAGATCAAACAGTTGAAGATGTCTGACACGTTGTCTAACAGCAAGATGTGGGGACATGCTCTGATGCCCAGGGGTGATAAATTCTGGGATAATGTAAGAGGGAATTTTTGTTTTACAGTACAATGAACCTATGGAACAACCTACCAGCAGAGACAGTGGACATAAAGACATACTAGAGTTTTAAAATAAGTCTGGACAAATTTCTGCTTAACAGAGAATTTCCAGGTATCCTGTGTAAAAGTGTGGGCACAAAGTTCCAAAAGAACTGGTAAATCTTTGCACACCATCTTATTTTTATCCCAACTTATTAAATGAGAGGGGAAGAAAAATTGTAGATTCTGCTGTAAACAACAGTAGAAAGAGAATGTTGGGGGCCAGATATTCAAAACTTTGCACCGGGCACAAACCGATTGCACCGGGATTGTGCCACAGTTGCACCAGAATGCCATATTCAAAAGGCCAAATAGCACTGGCATAACCTGTTGGCACCAGCTTTCAAAGATAATCTATGCACAGGGCAAAGTGAGGGGTGGGGATATGCATACAGGCACAACAGTATATTCAAAAACCATAGCAACACGCAATGTGCATTAGCATGATAAGTAGCACAGTGCAAATTATCACCTATGAAAAGGTAGTCTTAACTCTGGGCAAACCAAGGATGGGGTGTGTGGACAGAGCAGCAACAAGCTACAGGGCTGTATGCAACAACAGCAGCATGGTGCTCCTGATGACTGAAGCCAATGAGGAGGCAGAGAGGGCTGACGGCCACCTTAGGCCACTTCATAAGGCATGGAAGAGACATGTGCACACAGAAGGAGCAGCCTACGTCGCCATCAGCTGGCACTGTTCCCAACCCTGCTATGCATTTTCAGGTTCCCAAGCACCCATTGGACACCATGGCAAGGTGTCCATACAGCACACACCTCCAGTTCCTCCCCATTGGGGTACACTGACACAATCCGTCACACACATGTTGCACTGGGAGAATGGAGGGTGTTCAGGGGAGGGTGTGCAGGTACTCAAACTGCACCACATAGTTGGTGCTGCCACAGGGCTGGGGCCATTAGCACAGTGCACATGTTCTAGTGATGGGAATGTCCTGACACCAGTGTGCCTGTCCGATGATATGTGTCTGCCCCTCGGGGCACATACTGCACACCTGTGCAGACACTACGTCACACACTGCCAGCCATGTGTATGTTACTGTGAGTATCCCATGCCATTGGCGCAGCATATGTGGGTCAAGGGACAGCATGACAGTGGTGTCCACTGTCAGAACACTCCTGTCAGCTAGGTCTGTCACTGTGTGGAGAGCAGCAGTCATTAATGCCTGACACACCATAGGCATTGTTGTGTCCCTCACAACACCAGCCACCATGTTACTGTAGCATCTGATATGCGCTGTAGCAGGGACTACAATATGTCTATGGCATGCAGCACCATCACCTGTGCCTGTGGTGCTAGTTCTCTGGGGCACAATAGTCTCTGTTGCTGTGTACAAATATAACCTGCACCTGCAGACCTGTTGATCGAGTTTGACATACAGGTAGTGCTGTGGGCAGACTCAGCTTTGCAGCCACCGACCTGTGGTTCCAGTCTGCCTTACAGGTAGAGCTATGTGCACCCTGAAATAGTGCCGGGTAAGCTACATGGTAATGCATGCAAATCAGGCCATAATGGCATGCTAATGTGGCTTCTTGCCTTTGGATTGCCTAGGTAGGCTCATTTGTATATCAAGTTTTGAATATAGCAAACTTTTTACCCCAGACAAACATGTTAGCATGGGGCAAATGTGTTAGCACCAGGCAAACAAGTTTGCCCATGGCAAGCCTGTCAGAACCATTGGCACAGTTTTGCAGTATTGGGTCTGCAATGCTGTTTGCAGTTGTGAATCCATGTCTTTGCTAACACCCACATTGGCCACATAGTTCACCTTTGCCTTACTCCAACTCCGTGTTCACTGGGCTGCTGTTGCAGTTTGCATTTCCAGGTTGCTATTTTCAGAGCTGTCTTCTTTGCTGTGCTATTTTTGCACTGCACTCCCAGCCCTGTTTGCACTCCTTTGTTTGCATACCATATTCAACTGATTTAGCCTCTGGGCTATTCCTTTGAATACAGTATAGAAATACTTACAAGCTATTTTTGTATGACAGGAAGTACTGATTTTGCCCTAGGGCTAAGTTTTGAATATTGGACCCCAGATTTCTTAATAAATAGAGATTTTGTTGTTTTAAATCATATTATAGAGGGGGAGATTTCAGCTTAGCATACATTTTGTCGAGTAGAGGGGCAAGCACAGGGCACTTTCTGATATGCCATTACTGGCAAATACTTGATATTAAATCCATTGAAGTTATTGTAAGAACAGAGAGCAGTAATTTTCCTCTACAGTTGGAAATAAAGGAGGCACCAAAGTTAGAGATGGACTGATACTCACCCAGGGAGAACCAGATATTATTGCAAGAAATGACAAAATGGTACAATACAACAATATAGTGAGAAGGTGCAAACAACTGAAAATGTAGTTAAAAGTAAAGATATAACAGAAATTCTGGTCAGTTTGGAACAAACAGAGGGAGCCATTGAATTTTGTAATTGTATTACTTAGGTATTTGACACACAGCTTCCATATCTTCTGGGAGTCTGTGTAGTGCAGTGGTTAAGAGCAGTGAGCTAAAAACCTGAAGAACTGGGTTTGAATCCTACAGTCACCACTTACATACTACTTGACCACGAGCAAGTCACTTAACATCCCTATGCTCCCAGGATGTACCTGGGAACAAGTCTCAACTTAATGTGTCTTTTCTGGAAAAACATTGTGAACAAAAAAAATGGTATACATGGAATAATGGAGTAAAAAAACAGGGATGGTTTAATCATATGTTTAAAAAATATATAAGTTAAACTTAGAGCATATTGTGAAAACAACTAAGAAAAAACCCGAAAGACAAAATGTGGCAAAATTGAAGTAATGCAAGCAAAATAAATGGATATTAAGATACTTAAAAGAGCATTATCGAAGACAAAAATGGGAGGAAATGTATAATGCTATATGAAATAATGACATAGAGAAATTCTGACTATAAGAGGTAAGGGAGATGAGAAGTGTTGTATCAAATATCTTTGCACATAGAACAATTAATCATTGGGTAAACAATTATCAAGAGATCTTTTACAAAGAGGAAGAAGAGATTTTAAGAGATTAAGAAGAAAGGGTTGATCCAATGAAAATCCCATGGAATTAATAATATGTACCCAGAAGAGGTGGTCATGCAGTAGAGTAAATAGAAGGTGACAAAGCTCCGATGCAGATAAACCACCACTAGTTATTCAATAGGAGTGGTGATAAATCCTCTGTGATAAATCTTGTTATTGGAGTAACTATATGTATACATAAAATTTATACATACAGTAACGTGGGGTGCTATGCACGAAGGGCCCTGAAAAATGCATCTAGCAGTAGTAAACCCTGTACACCCCCACGCGGTGCACAGGGCAAGACAGACACATGGCATGCATGACCGCATGCATGTGGTGTGCAAACAGAGGGGGCGTGAGCCAGGGCCACGTGGGGCAACATGCGGACAGAAAGTGGGCGTGGTCAGGATACACAAAACTGCCCCTTGACCCCACCATATAAGGTGACGCAGGCCACACTATGCAGCAACATGACTGTGAATGCAGTGCAACAGCAATGCAGATGAGTCATGGCAGGACGATGGGAGGATGTGAAAGTGCCATTGGAAGTGGATGGAGAAGGTGGCAGCAGAGGCGGGGGGGGAGGAAGAAGTAGATGATGTGGTAGTGGAACAAGGATATGCTCCATGAATTTCAGCAGCGGGAAAGTCATGGCAATGGTCATGGAAATCAGGCTCAGCTACAACAGAATGTACCAGGCCCTGGCACTCACCACCGCCCCGGAGGTGAAAGCCCGTAACTGGCTGGACATTCAGGCCAGCAACAATGACACTGGTGCAGAGGCATGCACACAGACTGCAATTAAACATAAGTGGTGCGACCTCTGTGTGGTAGTCAAAACAAAGTTGGCAGCCAGTGCAAGGGAGTGGCAAGGCACTGGCAGTGGTTCCCCAGCACAGGGCACACAGCTGACACCCATGAAGAGGCTGGTGGCAGAGACCCTCTCAGAGGTGGCAGTCCATGGCAAGAACGGAGGGGTGGACACACTGGCAGGTAGGTGTAGACCATGTGATGGTGACAGGGTGGTGGCAGATGGATGCGCAATGCCATCACTACAATGTCACCCTCTCCCCAGACAGGGCCTGTGTGCCATGGAACACAGCAACCAGCAGGGCACTGGCAATGCATGCCACAGTGCCAGAGCCAGCACAAAGCAGTGCCTTGCAATGTGAGGCACCGTTGGGTAAGTATCAGTGTCCACGGGTGTGCGATGCCCTGTCCGGTATGTGGGAAAGAATGTTGAACTGGCAAACTCCGATGTCAACTCCACAGGGACAGAGATGGACACCAAGACCCAACTGGATAGCAACAGCAATGCTGAGCTGACAGTCGCCCACACTGAAGATGTGGACAGCACCACCAGGATTGAGGGCCATCAGGATGAGGGGCCCATGGACAGCCATGCCAGCAACCTGCACCTGTCCTGCAGGGCACCGCTGCCCCCCTTGTGCAGGGGCATCTGTGCAGCCCCTGTTTCCACACTATCCATAGTACAGATGGTTGCTAACAGAGCCATGGACTCTTCTGACAGCAGCGATGATAGCCCATCCATAGGCACACGCAGATGCGAATGTACCCCACTGACACAACCCATACCAGATGGAACAGTACCACATGTTCCAACAGCTGGAGTGGGACCACCTTGATGGACAATGGAACACCACGTCCTCCATTGCCACCCTGACCAAGTTCACAAGGGCCATCTGTGACAGCATCACATGGTCCACCATGGTGCAGGAGCTGATCCTGCAGTACGTACAATCCATGCCTACTGCACCCCCTGCAGGAACACCCCCTGAGCAACATCCATGCACCCATATGGTATACACCCAGGCCACATGCACAGACCCCAGACCAGAGCAGGGAGTGTGCAGTGACATGCCACCCCAGCCGGGCACATGTGCCGTTATAGAGGCCATGCCACCATGCACAGGGGATGGTAATGAGGAGGGTGGTGACACCCACACCACCATAGAAGACAGCCAGGACACAACATATACCACCACACCAACATGCAGTGCTGATACCCAGGGCTGTGCGGGCCTCAGGGGTCGCTGGGCATCATGTACACATGCGGTGCCCAGGTATCTGGGCACATGAGCATCGTTGCAGCTACAGTCCAAACCTGACAGAATGGGGCTGTGAATGCAGCAGCACAGCACACAGTGGAACACAGACACACGGCACCGCCCCCACCTCCACTCACCCACCAGAATGGGTCACTGACCAGAACACATCATCATCATGGCCGCAGTCCCAATGATGTCAGCGGGCAAACACACACTGCATGCAACACACAGACGGTGGCTGCGCCATGCCCATGCTGTGTCTGACAGGCATGTGCAGCTAGTCACATGATATGTAGCACCATCAGCGTGTGAATGTCCCTGCCACGAGCACATGCTGTGCAGCTTGGCTACTGGCAGTGCCATGCTTCCTAGGGTGCACAGCAACACCACCATTGCCATCATCGACATCACCATCATTCATGCGGTCCAGAGGTGGCACCCTTGGCTGTGGCACTGCCTCATGTTTGGCCGGGTTGTGCAACATGCAGCAGACAGTGAACACCCTGCACACCTTAGTGGGGTGACAGCATGACTGGGCCCATCGAGTGATCAAGGCACCAGAAGTGCATCTTCAGCAGTCCAATGGTTCTCTGAGCGATGCTGCATGTTCTCCAATGCTCAGTGTTGTAGGCCTCCTGCCTGAGTCCCCTGAGTACTGAGGTCATGAGGTAGGTCATGAGGTAGGTCCGCAGCGGGTATACACTGTCACCTACAGAGAGAAACATGTAAGTGTGAGTGAGGTGGCACACGACACTATGTCAGACGGGGTGCGGGACATGCGTGTGGACTCACCCAGTAGTCAACCATCAATGGGTCTATCACACAGCAGGGCACCAAGTCTGGAGGCATCCAGTATGTATGAATCATGCGTCGATCCTGGAAAACTGGCGCTCACATCTGTGAACAAACCATTGGCATCACACACGACCTGACAGCTCACACTGTAGAAACCCTTCCTGTTACAGTATACCTCCTCATTCACTGTGGGAGTCAGGATCGCTATGTGCGTGCCATCGATTGCCCTGCACATGTTGAGCATCCCATGTATGGCTTAGAATGACTACTTTGTGTCACTCAGCATCTGTGCATTCCGAGGCAGGTAGATGTGGTCCCCCAGGTGTGCCAGCAGTGCATCAGTGACCTGTGCCATGACACAGGACAAAGAGGTCTGGCTCACGCTGAGTGTGTATCTGATTACATACTGGAATGACCCAGTTGCATAGTAGGAGAGGGCACACATGACCTTAGTCTCCACTATCATCGCCATGGAGCGCCGGGTCCTGGGTGCGGTGGCTATGTGGATCATGTCACACAGCCGCGCGATGATCGGCCATGAGAATCTGAAACATTTCAGGCAGTGCATGTCCCGCCATCCTGTGGCCTCAACCCTGTCACAGAACACTCTGGGACATAAAAGCCTGGTCCCCCGTCTCCTGTCAATTGCCTCCAGCAGTAAGAAAAGCATACCTACGCCTGAACAAAACCTGTATCACTGTTACACCTTCCCCTCGCACAGTGCAACCCACAATATGCTCCCCTTTATGGCATGCCTTGGGTGATGGTCGCCCACTACATGGGCATGACACTATCCACTGTCGGCATGCCCTTGCCACACCCCGTGATTTGTGGCATAAGAACCCAAGCACAGGCACACTGCACCATGCCAACAGTACCTTCCAGAGATGGGACGTAGATCTCCCAACACCTGTCAGCCGCATCCTCATAAAAGACCATACTACCCTCCCACTTTAACATCATGTTGTAGGGATACTGGTGTCAGTACCTCCAGAGCTGCTGTCCAGGGGTACAGACATAGCACGGGGGCCCCATCTGGCTGTACCTGCAGGCTCAGCTCCATTCACTCCGGCCATCCCCATGGGTCCTGCATAGGAGACACATGGGGAGGCATTGAGTCACAAGGCCCATACAGACAGTGTTGCAGAGCAGCACATGCAAGACATGCCATACTCACCTGGCTGATACCAAGGGCCTGCCACAGGTCCCCTGTCCCTCAATTGTTCATGCATGTCTCCTCTGACACCCTGAAGAGGTGCCGGGGGAACATGGCCATCCTGTCAACCACTGTGTATGCCATTACCAGCACCAGATCAGTCACACCACAGGGTTGTTCATGTGTCTGGGCACATGGCACCAGTCACCTGTTCCCTTTGTCTTGCAGTGCTACATGGGCCCGGTGAGGTGCAACATGCTACGGAATATCGGTTGCCCAACACAGGACCTGGAGGAGGACACCAGCTCCACATGCAGTGATGAGGCTATGCCAGATGGCCAGCCTGTGTGGGTGCAAGGGACCATGCTGTCACTGATGATAGGCTGTGTTTATCATCCCTATGATTGGTAGGACACTGTCTGGGGTGGGGTGCTGTTTGAGCCTGTTGCTGGGGTGTAGGGTGTGTGGCCAGCTCCCTATGTTATCTGGGGGGAGTGGTATATACTTTGTTGGACCTTGGGGTGTGCTGTCCTTGCTGTACTGCTGGGGGGGGTCACATCCTCAGTGTAGTGCTGACAGCTGTGTTGGTAATAAAATGTTTAACATGCCACATGTGTGATCATTGACTCTGGGGGCAGTTGGGGCAGCACTGCCATTCTGCCATGACCAGCTGGTGCACCAGGGGGCCTCATGTACGGCATTGCTGCAGGGTGTTTGCATGTGCGATCATGCGGGCAGACGATACCGGTATCTGTCCCAGTGTGCACCATGTCACGGCGTGCCATGCCCCTGTGGCCACATGTGACACGCGCATGAGATACATGGGTGACAGTCACCCATGTGGGTGGGCCATGCTCATATGACATGCTCTGCATACAGCGATTGTGCCATGTGGTATGCCCTGTGGATGGTGACATGCCCTGTGGATGGGGTCATGCCGTACGGCATGCCCTGTGGATGGCAATGTGTCCTGTGGATGGGGACATGCTGTATGGCATGCCCTGTAGACAGCAACATGCCCTGTGGACAGGCACATACCGTATGGCATGTCTGCGTGCTGTGCCATGCGTGCGGGGGTTGCACTGACAGGCTTGGCTGCACTACAGTGGTGGCAGTGCCATCATGGCCACTCAGCTCAGTGGTGCTGGCTGCATTGTATACGGCATGCCGTGGTGTGGAGGGGGAATGGGTGGGGTGTTATTTGAGGGCTTGCAGCTCCATAGTGGTCCATGCTCTCCTGTGTGCATGTTCTTACAGCAGCCTCTACCCTCATGTACTTGGGCCTGCATGCATGCGTGTCATACTTGTCTTGTTGTATGCAAGTGGATCCCATTCCACACATGTTTCGGTGGTCATGCCCCCATGGTATTGCTCCGCTGTTACTCTGCACATGGCTGCGTATGTGTCTGCTGTGTGCTTGTTGTGCATGCTGCACTGCGCATGCCTGTATGGCCAGGTGTTGTATCCCACCCTGAGCGGGCTTAAGTGCAGTGCACTGGGTTCGTGCATAGTGCCCTAAGTCATTAAAATTTGTGCACATATTTGGTTATTCATCAGTAACCCCCCCCCAGCTGCCAGCATTACTTACTCAGCTGTAGTTTCATGGCACAAAAAGTACTCAAACAGAGGACCCACCCACCCACTCATGCAGGCTGCACTACTTCCCATCTACAGTCAGATCACCACAAAAGTCTCCCCTTATTTATAGATCCTCTTGTCTCTCTGAAGCCCAAAACTGAGAATAGCAAATGAATTCTTTCAATAAATATCAACTTACAGCCATACAGTACAATCAGTACTGCTCACTCGATCCCATTCGCTCCTGGTCCTGCGTGCTCACTCAGAATCCTGACGTCAAAATGCACACTGTCCTGTATTAAAAAAAAAAAAGAGCAAACAGCCAGTCACTCACAAATTGCCACACAACTCACCACTTCAACTTTCCCAAAATTGCCAATCTCGCTAAGTGGTGATCTCATTGTTCCACTCACTTTTCTTTTAACTCACTGACACAATCAATCACTGCTGATTTCCTGATGTAAATGAGGATTCAAAACATCACCTCCTTAGTAATGGGCATAGCAATAGCTTGGCGGAAAATGAGCAAACACACACATTCACAGAAGAAACCCATTAAGTTATAGAAAATAAGGAAAAGAAGCTCCATAAAAAAATAATCACTCATAATCATCCCCTATTGCATATTTGTAATATGTATTGGGGAACTGACAGATAAATGAATTATCTATATTCGTGCTGTTTGGCCTAGGGCAATTCATTCATGACTTACACCACTTGTGAGGTTACCCGAGGCCAAATAGCACTCATCTTGATAAATCGTTTCTGTGACAATCCCCCATTGCATATCCCTTATATATCGCACCACTATAGTTAGGGTTGAGTAGCCTGTTTAATGTTAAACCTCAAAATTTGCACTTTAATAACTTCGCAACCGATCAATGGATTTTCACAAAATTTGGCATGCACTGTCATATGGGGTAGCTCGGCGTGGCAAGTTTTGTGAAAATCCATTGATCAGTTGCAAAGTTATTAAAGTGCAAATTTTGAGGTTTAACATTAAACAGGCTACTCAACCCTAACTATAGTTGGATGTGCAGATTCTGAGATCCAGATAGTGCAAAAACCTTAAAAGTTGCAACATTTTGCAGTTTTTCTGTCATCACCTTGCATCCAGATGGTGTGGAATTTTGATCTGTATTTTTTATGGCAGATACAGCTTGGGTGACAGAACGGACATGCATTTGTTTTGTGAAAAAATATTAATATGTTGCAAAGTTATTCAATTTTTCATTTCCCATTGTTTTCAATGGGAAGGTTACTTTCATGACAGCGGTGAAAAGTTCGACAAAGGATTTGATCTTGTGAACAAGGATTCTGTCTTGCAAGACCCATTCACTTTTCATGAGAATAAAATCCTTTTTAGTGAGAGAAAAATCCTTCTTTTTTAGCTAGCCACCATCTTGTTGTTTTCTTTCCACGAATTAAAATGCATGGAAAATACATGAAAATGTCATTTTACAAATCAAACCCTAGAACCTAGGTAAACGGGCCCCATTTAGATAGATTCTGGTGTTTGTTTTGCACAATTAGGGCCAGAAATACTTTTTCTGGGCACCCAAAATTCTGGGTACCCAGCTTAGCGACAGGAGTCTTCTCCCATATTCTCTGCATGAGAAAAGCAGATTTTCTTTACTTCTGCAGCCGCAGCTAAACTCCTATTGCTGGCTGCAGTGTGAGTTGTGAGCCACCTTGGCCCTGTGTGTAGTGGCACCCCTCACTCACCAATCACTGTTCCCCTAAATAAAATATACTGTGGAACTGATATATTCTGTGTTAAAACTGTTTTGTGGACCAAGCAACAGCAGAACATTAGGTTAATAATATTTTTGCAGATGGCCTATAACCTCTAGGAGTAGTTTTTGCAGATTGCAAGGTCACCAATTTTGATAGTTTTACAGGGCAGACTGTACAACAGTGTGACAGCTTCACAGCTTTTTAAAATTTTGTTTTTTATTACAGCCTGCAGAGAAACTCAATGCTTTCCCGCTCCATACCCTGAACTCTTCTTGGCTGACTTTTGTTCAGGAGTTAATTCAGGGGTTAATGAGGTTTTAGCAGACCCAATCCCACAGTAGATACATGCACACTCAATATTATACTCAAATATGCTTTCACCAAAAGAAGATGAGTTCTTTGTTGCTTTGAAGAGTTACTGCACAATGTTTCATTCAGCAAATTTGGGATATACACAAAGTCAAAGAGTGACATAAGAATCAGTTCCTATTTCCACTGAGAGTTAAGCAATCTTGCTCTGCCTCCCTCTCACACTCTCTACAACCTTCTTTAGATTCACAAGGACCTGGTCAACCCAATTGTATGCTCTATAGTTTCTTTAATAAAACGTTTTCCATGGAACTGTATTTCAATACTGCCTGGCTCTCATTTTTTAAAGGGGCAGGCAATCAAAATCTTTTATTTGACCATGCAAGTGCTTCAATATTTCCCATTCATGATATTTTACTTTCAGATTACTATTGAGGAATTGGGCTGATCAGCAAATACCGTATAGCAAAAATAAGATGAAAGCAAAATGTATCAATTCTACAGTATATTCCCTGATATCTACTGGCACCCTCCCTCCAATTGCCATCCCCTAGTCCCTGTCTTTTTTATTTATATATTCTGACACCGGGATGCCCAACCCTGGTGTCAGATGCCCTCCCACAGCTCATTGTTTTATTAAGTAGCCAACATTGGGGGCCCAATCCCTGTGTCAGCATTTAGAGCCCCCCCCCCCACTGGGACACTGAGGAGCTCACCCTGTCTTGTGGTGGTTAATTTATATTTTTGGTACCTGCAAAAAGAAAATAGTCCCCCAACATCTTTTTTTTTCAGCCTGAAACACAGAAAATGGTCCCTCATTGTTGTCGCTGACCCCTTCCCCCATCCAGACTCTTCCACTGAGCACCCATCTCCCCACACCTCCCTTACCCTATACTTACCAGCCAATGTTGAATTCTGTCATCTTCGGTGGACTGAGACACATTTGCACTCTTCAAAGCCGAACCATGAAAAGAGGAATAAAGGTAAATGCTGTATAATGTATTTCAATTGGGTTTTGAACTTATGTTCAAAACTTTTCCATTTTTAGGATTTTTTTTGCCACATTTTCAACATGTAATTTTTGGGACCCCACCTTATGAACAATGGCACTGTCATTTCATTATTCGGGCCCGGAAGATGATTTTGCAGTCGCTGTGTGAAATCACCTTTCAGGCAAGAATAATGAAATTTCACAACCAGTGTTCATGAGGTGGGGCCCCAAAAAGGCCATGTTGAAAATTCAGTGGAAAAACTTTCTAAAAATGGTCAAGTTATGAGCCTTTGTTGAAATTTGTCTATGTACGCACATAACTTTGGTAATGTTCAATATTTTGACTACAATTTTTCAACATAGCCATTTTTTCACATCACCTCATGAACATTACAGCTGTCATTTTTTATATCTTGTCTGAAACATGAATGGCAGTTTGGCACAGATTAGAGAATTGTCATGTATGGGGTTTATGAGGTGGGGTCATAAGAAGACTATATTGAAAATTTGGTGTCAAAATATGGAAAAATGCCAAAGTTATGACCATTTGTTGCAATTTCACTTCGCCTGCTCATAACTTTGGAAATGTTAAATATTTTGTCCCCAGGTTTTCTACATAGCCTTCTTATTACCCCACCTCATGTATGTCACAGCTGTCATTTTTCAAATCCTGCCCAAAATGTGTTTTCCCACCTGTGGCATGGAATGGTGTAGCAATTGCACGGAATTATGTTTTGAAGGGGATTCGAAACTTTTCTGTAATGGGTACATGAGGTGGAGTAATAACATACAGTAGCTATGCTAACCATTTGGTCACTGTTGTCCTTTAAATGGATGCACAGGGCCCACCACAGCTGCATAAATATACACGTCAATGGAGGGATGGGAGCACAGGGTCCAAAGGACGCAGTACTCCCACAGTAAAATAAGGGTACTATTAAACTATCTCAAAAAGTGTGGAAATAAGTTGTAAAAAATGTTGTTAATATTCCAATTAGGGTTAAAGCAGCAAAAGTTGGGAAATTAGGTGTTAGGGTTTCTCTAACACTCCACCCTCCCAACCCAGGAAGGAGAACAGGTGTGGGGTGTGTCTTGGGCTTCTCAAGCCTAACGCCCACCCCATTCTCATAAAGTCTACACATCTGACCTTATTTATAGATGGAATGGGGTGAGTGTTAGGCTTGAGAAGCCAAGGGTACACCCACACCTGTGCTCCTGCCTGGTATTGGAAGCTGGAGTGTTAGAGAAACCCTAATGCTTCATTCCCAACTTTTGTCTCGTTGACCCTAACTGGAGCATTAACAACGTTTTTTGCAACTTATTTCCTTACTTTTTGAGACAGTATAATAGTATCCTGATTTTATGATGGGAGTGCAGGGTCCTTCGGATCCTGCACTCCCATTCCTATGTAGATGTATGTATGTAGCTGTGGAAGCACAGGGCTCTCTGGGCCTTGCACTTCCATTTGTAAGACAACAGTGACCACATTCTATCTCTCTTGTCCCTACCTGACCACACCATCTTTTCTCCCCCTCCCTAGTAATTCTAACTTCTCTTTATTCCCTTGGCATCATAGCCACAGGCGGTGCCCCCCAACAGCTTTCTCTCCTGTACCTTCCCCATCTCTACCTCCTTTTCATACTTACTCCCCTCCTTTGTCTGTGCTCCATATCCACCCCCGTCTAAGCTATCTTGCTCACTCACTGTTCTGCCTTATCATTGACCCCCCTCTCTTTTTACTTCCTTTCAGGATTCTGCTCCTGACTTGGGTGCACTGCAGCTGGTGGCCTGCCCTGATCTGAGCCAGCTGCACTTCACTTTGCTGCCTGCCCTTCCAACTCCAGGAATGCCACTAGAAACTCAGAGCAGCTCTGATTCCAACCTGCTAATTTAATTGGCTACTCCAGCATTATTTATGCAGCTACTACAGGCATTTCATAGGCCAATTCCATTTCTCAGCCTCCTCCTTATTGGACATTTAGCTTTACACTGAAAATAAGTGCTTTGGCAATCTGTTCTGCTTAATTCCCAGCGCTGCTTAATTTTGTCCCTATCTGTGCTGGGTGAAATTTTTCTCACCTGCCCACCCACCCCTGATCCCAACCTCTATTAAATACCCTTCATCCCCTACAAGGTACCACTCACTACCTCTATTCCCTCATAGTGTGCTTACTCATTTTAAACCTCCCCTTAAAGAGACCTGTCATAACTTACAGTACATTTCTACTACCATTTGCACCACTGCAAACCTACCACCAGTTACACATCTATAAACCTCACTGACTTGCCTGATAAGTGTTGCAACCATCTCTCTCCCAAACCTCCACAGTCAGTGGGTGTCGGACTGTTGGAGCATATTGTCCCCACTACAACCTAAACTTTAAGATTCAGTCCCCATTTTAGACCATAACATTTGGTTTCCCATCTCAGGTACCTTAATAGACACTCCTTGACTGCGCCTTCTCCCCTTCTGTAATAATCTTCCACTTGCTCAGGCCTCCTTAACCAAGGTAGCCCAAAACTTTGGAAATTGCGGGCCCCTTAGTTTTGCCTGAAGCTGTGGATAATGGCTTGCACCACTCTAATACCGCAATTGACCCTTTTCTTAAGTGCAAGCATAGGTGGACAAAATGATGGCCAACAACCTCCTGACTCCTTTGATGTTAGCCTTGCAGCATGCAGTCAGTTGAAAGCATTAGCCATTACATTCTCATTCAGATGTTGCCATAAAGAACAGGTGTTCTCAATTCCAACAGAATGTCCAATCTTAAGCCACTGAACAGAATATATGGTACCTTGCCTATTGCCTACAGTATCCTTAAAAAGGATACCGCCATACCTTGGCAGACACAGAAAAAGAAAGTGTAAGTCCTTAATTACCCCCAGTATTACAAAAAAGAAAGCTATACTACTACTACTACTCTTCCTATCAGGGAACGTGCACTCTAATCCTGGCCCACTGAGCAATTCTGGGGCAAAAGGATCTAAGTGTAATGGCTTAAAAATTGCTGCTATAAATATTTGCAGCCTACTTCCAATGGTGACACATTTCCAGGCCTGGGCAGCCTTACATTGCTTTGACATAATTTGCCTCACTGAGACATGGCTATCCTCTCGGGTTAAGGACTGTGAAGTTGGTCTGCCTTGGTACTAAGCATTTAGGAACAATAGAAAAGGAAATAGGTAAAGCAGTTAGCTTATTTATATTTGGGATACACTGCAAGGGGTTGTACTCCATATTACTGCCAGTGTTGATGACCATGAGCTACTTGTGGTTGGGCTCCTGTTGGACCCCACAATAAATCCCTGGTCACTGTGTGTCTACCTCCCACCTAGGAAGGCTAAAGAGGACCTAAGCAAAGTCCTCGGTGCCATGGCTGGCATTAATAAGAACTGTGAACTTATTGTCACAGGAGACTTTAACATAAACTAGCTCATTAGTGACTCGTCCCACCAGGAGGATATCAACTAGTAAGTTCATATCTCATGCAATTAATCACTGAGCCCACCAGAAAGAACCATACATCTGGCAATCACACTCTTCTAGACTGGCTCCTGTCAAGCATTCCAGATAGGATATCTGAGGTCTCTGTGCTCTCAGACTCTCTAAGTGACCATTCCCCAATCACCTGCAAGTGGTCCAATAAATTTATAAATGCTCCACCAATCTTTGTGAAAAGCAAAAACCCAAAAGTCCATGTTGAAAATCTCAAAAAAATGGCTAAGTTAAGCATAAAAGTTGAAACACCCATTGAAATACATTGAACTGCATTTTCCTTAGTTTCTCATTTTGCAGTCACCGGATCCAGCAGCAAGATGTGTCATTGATTGGAGAATGGATCTCAAACCTGGGACCTGTTCAGGTGATTGAGGGTGAGTGGGAGTGTACTGGGAAGGGTGCTGAGTGGGAGGTAGGGGTGGGGGGTGCTGATCAGCGAGGCAGTGTTTTTTTTTTTTACAGGATTTATCTAAAAATAAAACACTGCAGTGCCATTTTCTTCATTTCAGGCTTTTCTTGCAGCAGAGGGTCAGGGTGCCACTAGACACCAGGTAATAAGAGTAGTATTATGGGGACTGTGATCAGAGGGTGGGAGATGCCACTTGACACCAGGGTTATAAGAAAAATTATGGGACCGCCTGGATCAGCAGTGTTTTCACTGTGATAGGGAGCTGGTGAAGATGCACAACAAGGGTATGTGGGGGGGAGGCTTTTACCCTTTAGATTTGGCCAGCAAGCAACCTACACAGTTGACCATATCTCTGCTGGACTTGAATCATCTGGGAAACCCTATGTGCAGTCATGGCCCAATATATCAACATTTCTCCCCAGCCCTCTCTCCACAATATCACCTCTACATATTTCCCACTCCAGAGGAGCAGTATCAACCCTTGTGTACCACGGCAGTAATACTTTCCCCAGATAAACAATTTAATTGTTGTGTCTGCTGCTAAAACATGACAAAGAAGCAGCCTTTATAGAAAGATATAACTATTTGAGCAAGTCCAGGGATCCTTATAGTAGTTACAGCTACATGGCAATCGTTGAGAGGTAAATCACATGGTTGTGATGCCACAGTTGTCCTTTTAAAGCATGGCAGTTCATGCATCACTGGCAACATGAGAGTCATGTCTATGGGCAGGAAAAGAAACAAAATCAATGGCTTGTAGCAGGGTGCCTGCAGCAGGAATGTTTTGGAATCAGATCTCCAGTGCTCCTACTTGGTCAGTAAATCATCATGGAGTATGCAGTGAACACTTCCCCTGCCATATACAGTCAATGCAAACTGTTGATGGACACTAAGCGCATGCATCCATAACATTTGAGGCAGACATTAAATAGAGATGAAATACTCCTGACATTGTGGAGTTCCCTCTTGAGGGAGAAAGGAGCTATCTGGTGAACAGGAAGGTGATTTATGGAGGGGGAGAGAGGTAGCATCCTCAATACATTGAAGTGTGTGTGGGAGGATACAATATTTTGACATTATCATCATAGCTGGACCCTTTGTTGTGTTGATTACTGTCAGTTTCCATTTAACCTGTGTCTGTACCACCTGCTCACTCAGGCTGTTGCTGCTGCCATTGGAGTCACCAGGTCCCCTTATATACTCACATTATTGCTATGGTAACATATTAATGGAGCCAGTGAACCACTGGTGGGGGTTACCACTGGCCACCAGGGACAGCAATGGAGAGTGGAGGGAGGGAGGAGGGAGGACACCAAACACCAGGCAAACAGTGGATGACAGTTCACACTGCAACTGACACCACTTGTTCAGCTGCGACTGCAGAACACAATTAAATCCATTGTTCTCATACAGAGAATGTGGTGCAAAGTTGCCCTTGCTAAGTTGGACACCTGGGATTTTGGGTACCCAGAAAAAGTATTTCTGGCCCTAATTGTGAAAACCAAACACTAGAATCTAGCTTAACAGGGCCTGTTTAGCTAGGTTCTGCTGTTTGATTTGTGAAATGAGAAATGTTTTATGCATTTTCCATGCTTTTTAGTTAGTGGAAAAAAAATGTGGTGCAGCTGGCGAAAAAAGATTTTTCCATCACAAAAAAGGAATGAATCTCACGAGAAAGAATTCTTTTGTGTGAGGTCAATCCATTGTCGAACTTTGCCCTATTCTGGACAGTGATCTTCCCATTGACACCAATGGAAACTTAAAAATGTAATAGCTTTGCAACAGATTAATATTTTTTTCACCAAACAAAGCACTGCAGTTCTGTTACTCGAATTGTATCTACCACAGAAAAATCACACCAAAATTCCACACCATCTGGATGCCAGAAGATGAGGAATAAACTGCTCAAAATGGCAACTTCAAAGGTTTTTGCACAATCCAGATTTCAGAATGTGTACATTGGACCAGAATGAAACTTGCCACATCAAAAAAGCTACCCTACAGAATGGTGCATACCACATTATGTGCACATCCATTGATCGGTTGCTAAGTTATTAAAGTGCAAACTTTGAGGTTTAACATTAAGCAGGCTGCTCAATCCTAACTATAGGGGCATGACTGTGCCCCTATAATATCGATATATTCTTTATAAACAACTGCATTAATGCACTAGTTAGGTTTCAACTTAATGCAACAAAAATAGGGAAATGTGGCATTAAGGCTCCCAACTCTAACTCCTCACCCTTAACCCTCAAGTAGCAAAAGGAAAAAACATTAGGGTTTGTGGTGTCCTGAGTCTTGATAAATCAGTGGTGGAGTCTTCCTTGGGGTTGTCAGCCCTAATGCTCACCCCCATCCCTGATTTTCTTCCCTCAAGGCCTACAGATTATGTTGGTAAAATGTGGCGAGACATACTGTACTTGTCTACCTTTGAAGAGTGTATCACTATGAGGTACTTGCCTAGAGCTGTACCTTGTACTGTTCAGCAGCAATCTTCTGGGAGTCTTTCTGGAGGCTGAGATGCTGCCCTATTTGTAAGCAACTCTCTGCCCTGAAGGAGGAGGTTTGCCATCTTCAGGCAACACCAGACAGTAGTAAGGGAACCTCCCCCACTCAGGGAGCACCAGAGCCACCACCACTATCTCAGAGATTGCAAAGAAAGCGCAGCAGTTGGACCACAGTGGGCTCAGGGAGGGTAAGGGTGGTGGAACAGAGGCACACTCAGTCAGTTGTACCACTCCACAATCCATACACCATTCTGATGGAGTATAGTTCCCCTATGGATGCAACCACAGAGGAGACTAAGGAGGTTGCAGACAACTGTCGCAAGGGAGCCCCACAGGAAGGAAGCAGAGGACACCATAGGGAAATGAAGCAGCTTCTGGTGGGGGACTCAATCATTAGGGGGATGGAACTGGGGGGAGCAGGGAAAACTGAAGTAAGGTGCCTGCCTGGTGCCGTGGCTTGGAGGGACAGGAAGCACATCCTCAGGATCACTAGAACAGCTGCACGGGAGACTGAGCTGGATGTCATTGTCCACCTAGGGATGTATGACTTGGCTCAACATGAGATTAGAGCAGTGCAGGAGGAGTTTGTGGAGTTGGGGAGGGGCCTAAGGCAAGTAGCACACACAGTATCCTTCTCAGAGGTGCTGCCTGTCTATGGCAAGGATGAGGCAAGGGTACTTCGCACCATGCAATTCAGTGGATGGTTTTAAAAGATGGTGCAGAGCACAGAAGTTTGGCTTAATTGGGGACTGGGGTTCCACCTGGAGGGATACCTGCCTATACTGGCAGGATGGCCTGCATCTGTCCAGAAAGGGAACAAGTCTTCTGTGCGGTCAGTTTAAATGCTTCATTGGCAAGCTTTTAAACTAGTCAACTGGGGAGGCACTGATAAGCAGCAGGGAATTCTCAGCCTCCTCCTACAAAACAGGGTACTAAATGAGGTAAAGACCAAGGTAGAAAGGTCAGTAGTGAACAGGACAGGGGTGAATGAAGAAAGCAAAGTCAATAAGGACAGGGATGGTGCTACAAGAGGTAACCATCAAAAAATGGAGATCAATGAGTACTAATGCCCATAGTCTGGGTAACAAGCTTCCTGAATTAGAGGTTTTGATGGAGGAGGAACATCTGGATATTGTGGCAGTCACATAAACATGGTACACACAGAACCATGACTGGGACATAAACATACCAGGATACACTATCTACAGAAGGGGCAGGGAGGGAGGGTAAAAGAGGAGGAGGAGTAGCTCTTTACATAAGGGAAGGAATCAAAGCAACAGAACAAAAGGGTAAGCAGGGAGGAGAGGAAGCACTGTGGATCAATTTGGAGTCAGGCAATGGCACCACAATCTACACAGGGATTGTATACAGACCCCCATCTCAAGGGAAGGACATGGACAAGGAAATGATAGACAATATCCTTAGAATGGCAGAAAAAGGGGAGATATTGCTGATGGGGGACCTGAATATACCAGATGTTAACTGGAGTGCATTTGTAGCAGCCACTTCTAAGAGTGGGGTTATTCTAGATGCCCTACAGGGGGCATACCTTAGACAACTAGTATTGGAACCCACTCAAGAAGGAGCAATCTTAGACCTGGTACTCTCAAATTGAGATGGTGAGAGGATCACAGATTTAGAAGTGAGAAGCCATCTGGGAACTAGTGACCATCGAACAGTATGGTTCACGATAAACACAGCAGTAGAGTCAAGCCATTCTAAGGCAAAGGTACAGAACTTCAGGAGGGATGACTTTGCCTGAATGGGTGAGTGCCTAAGGAATGCACTAGCACATGGGCAGGAAGGAGGGGTAGAAGAACAATGGGGAATAATCAAAACTGCCATCACAGAGGCAACAAGCCATTGTGTGAAGCAAATAAACAAAACAAAATGATGTAAGGAACCACTATGGTTCTCAAAGGAGGTGGCAGGGAAGGTTAGGGAGAAAAAGAAAGCATTTAGGAAGTACAAGAAATCACAGAAGGAGCAGGACAGAGCATTGTATCAATTAAAGCAAAAGGAAGCATGGAAGGCAGTCAGAACAGCAAAGGCCCAAACTGAGGTAAAGATAGTCAACTCAGTTAAGCAGGGGGATAAAACCTTTTATAGGTACTTCAGGGACCGATTTAAGACCAAGGGAGGGATAGTGAGGCTTAATAAAGGGGAGGAGAAGTGGGCAGAGGGTGACTGTGAAAAGACAGAGATACTAAACAAATATTTTTTCTCAGTATTCACAAATGAAGGGGGGGGGGATGTACCAAAACCACAAAATAGAAACACTCTAGATATGGGGTTGATACCAGCCCATTCACAGAAGAAAGGGTTCTGAAAAAACTCTTAAAACTGAAGGTGGACAAAGCAATGGGGCCTGATGGGATTCATCCCAGAATTCTAAAAGAACTAAGGGTAAAACTAGTGACACCACTGACTACCCTCTTTAACAAATCATGGGAGGATGGGGTGGTACCTGAGGACTGTTCCACAGCAGAGGTTCGAATCTATTCCTAGTAGATATCCCTCCTAAATCTCTTCCCCCTATCGGTTCCCCCCTCCTACTTGTTCCCCTCCATGCCCCTCCCGGTCCCACCGCTGGTCCCTCCCTACCAGCAGCCATCTGCTCTCTTTCCTGGTACTCCTCATGGTCTCTTCCTCTCCCCATCAGGAGGCATCCCCCCTCGCCTCAGACACCCCCTCCCTTCTCCTCTCTTTTCTGTTAGTGCCACTGATACTGGGGTCGGTTTCAATCTCTAGTTGTTCTTCCTCCGTCCCCCTTTGCCATCCCCTATCCCCCCCAGCCAGGATGCTTACCATACTCATCTGCCCTACCACTTAGACTCCCTCCCTAACTTCCACAGTTCCTGCCTCAAGCTAGCCAGTTGTCTACAGACCATACACCCCCCCAGCCTCCAAGTCCAGTCCAGGATCATGGGTGGACCCACATCCTATACACCCCAAAACCCTTCCCAAGATGCCAGCCCTATTGACATGTGGCACCTGCCTGATTTTGGCCCCCATCTTATGTTATGGGCTCTTACTCCCAGGTTCTGTACCCTACTACAACTGTTAGGCCCCTATTTACTCAAATTCCTGGTCCTCCCCCACACTGGTCCCCCTATTGCCCCCTTACTGACTGGGTTAATTCAGTCTCAAATCTCATCCATTAGATACTGTATTACTGTAGCAATCCTAAACCCTCCTTGTCCGTTTTTCACCCCTCAGCTACCATACTTTTTGTTCTCAATTCTCATATAGTTTCACTTAGCCCAGTTAGAAATCCTATTGCACTCCAAGTATTACTTAGCTCTGTTAGAGAAATAAACAGAACAAATAAATAGGTATTATTACAGTAATCATAACAAGACAGCTCAGTATTCAGCTCCGATAGAGAAATAAACAGAGCCACTAAATCTGTACTATTACAGCAATACTAAAAGTATCCAATCATTGCTTTGTCTCCACTCCAGAGACCCTGATGTAATAAAGGACCACAGAGGACCCGGGGTGGGAGGATGGGCAACTCTAAAGTCTCGGCAGAGCTCCATTGAGCTTGCTCACTCCCCCTCGCTCACTCGTTCAACTTCTCCTGGCACCTCAAGCTGCCCTTTTGTATTGGGCTACTGCTTGCCTTGGTGCCTTTTTCTGCCCACAAAGAAATCCACAGCAGTCCTGACAGAGCTCTGTTGAGCTCTTTCACTCCCCTTTTCTCACTCACTCATTCTGTTTGTCCCGGTGCTGCAGGCTGCCCATTTGCAATGGGCTCCTGCCTGTGTTAGCACCTTTTTCTGCCCACAAAGAAATCTGCAGCAGTCCCAACAGAGCACCGTTGAGCTCGCTCACTCCCCCCTCTCTCACTCACTGTTTCTGTTTCTCCTGGTGCTGTAGGCTGCCCTTTTGTACTGGGCCCCTGCCTGCGATGATGCCTTTTTCTACCCACAAAGAAATCTGCAGCAGTCCCGGCAGAGCTCCATTGAGCTAGCTCACTTCCCCTCCCTTACTCGCTTGTTCTGTTTCTCCTGATGCTGCAGGTTGCCCTTTTGTACTGGGCTCCTGCCTCTGTTGGTGGTTGGTGCCTTTCTCTGACCATAAAGAAATCTGCAGCAGTCCAGACAAAGCTCTGTTGAGCTCGCTTACCCCCCCCCCCAACTCACTTGTTCCATTTCTCCTGGCGCTGCAGGCTGCCCTTTTCTACTGGGCTCCATCCTGCATTGGCGCCTTTTTCTGCCCAAAAAAGAAATCTGCAGCAGTCCTGATAAAGCTCTATTGAGGTTGCTCACTCCCCCTCTCTTACTCACTCATTCTTTTTCTCCCGGCGCGCAGGCTGTATTTTCGTACTGAGCCCCTTCCTGCGTTGATGCCTTTTTCTGCCCATATAGAAATCTGCAGCAGTCCAGACAGAGCTCCGCTGAGCTTGCTCACCTCTCCTCCACCTCGCTCATTCTGTTTCTCTCAGTGCTGCAGGCTGCCCCTTTGTACTGGGCCCCTGCCTGTGCTGACCCCTTTTTCTGACCACAAAGAAATCTGCAGCAGTCCCGACAGAGCTCCCTTGAGTTCTCTCACTCCCCCCCTTACTCACTCACTCATTCTGTTTCTCCTGGCGCTGCAAGCTGCCCTTTTGTACTGGGCTCCTGCCTCTGTTGATGCCTTTTTCTGCCCACAAAATCTGTAGAATTTTAGAAAGGGTCACCGTACTTCCACAGAACTACTCGAATTCACTAGAGCCATTCACCACTCATTGGACAATGGTAAAATAACAGGGGCTGCTTTCATCGATCTATCTAAGGCCTTTGATACAGTCAACCACTGTCTCCTGCTTGTCCAACTAAGAAAGGCTGGGCTGTCACCTGATTCAGTTGACTGGTTCAATAGCTACCTAGACAACCAGTCCCAAAGAGTAAAAATAGCTGAAAACACTCTGATGCCAGACCGGTCCTCTCTGGTGTTCCACAAGGGCTAATTCTGGGTCCCCTCCTCTTTAGCCTATTCTGAACACACTGCCGGACTCTTGTCCAGAACAAATTATACTCTACGCAAACTATGCGGTTATTCTTGCCTCCCATAATGATCCAGAAAAACTGCAAGGAAATCCGCAATGGGGTTTTACATCCATAGAAAACTGGTTCTTGCAGCACAAACTGATACTAAACCAGAAAAAAACTAAGGCCATGTTTTTCAGTAGCTCACAAAACAAAAATAAACAGTATCGCTTCACTGTGAATACCAAACAAGGAGTCACCCTTGATCAAGTCGCTACTTTCAAATAGCTTGGCATCACCCTTGACTCCAAACTCTCCTATGCTGCCCATATCAATAATGTGGCTAAGACAGGAAATACCAGGCTGGGCCTTCTATTCCATCACCAAAAACATCTAACCCCTGAAGCACTGTCTGTTGCAATTCAAAGCTGCATTGTGAGTGTTATTGACTATGGACTCATTGTTTATGGCTCTGCCACTGCCTCCACACTCAAATGTGTTGCTACCTCCCTAAATAAAGCATGTCTTCTCATCACCGGAGCCCACCATCTCACCCATACCTGTGACCTCTACTCTCAAACTGGATGGCTGCAACTCAACAACCAACTAAAGTATCAAACCTTCGTCACAGCCAAGAAAATAATAATGAGAAATCCCCCACAGGGGTTTGCTCCCTTCTCAAGACTAGAGTCAGTAACTGTAACACCAGACGCTCAAAACCTCAATTACTGCAAACCCCCCATTGTCGTACAACTCAAGCTCAAAGGTCATTTGCATACAGGGCCCCAAGCTGGCTCAACAATCTTACCAGTGACATCTCTGCCTCACCAACTCTGGGCACCTTCAAGAAGAAGCTCCATCACTCCCTCATTGCATCAAGCACCTGTGATTGCCCTAGCTGAGCAATTCTCTTTTCCACTGCTGTCCTTACCCTCCACTGCCCATGCTTACCCCACTCCTAGCACTTCTTTACTTTTTTTCCCATGCCCAACTTATGCACTCACCACTGTTCTGTCTTGACAAGGCCATCTAGGTTGCTATACTCTGTCCCATCCCCATCCTCTCTTCTCCAATCTCCCATGTTTTAATACACCTTCATGTACTTGTACCCTTAACCAATTTTTTCTAACCATCAGTGTCATTATTCTTTTATTCTGTAATTTCATATCCTGTATTGTCTGTTCTTACTGATGTGGAACCTTTGTAAAAGAGCCTTGGCTCAAAGGTACTTTGTAATCCTAGATTTAAATAAATAAAAAATAAATAAAATAAAACAAAGAAATCTGTAGCAGTCCCATCTGAGCTCCATTGAACTAGCTCACTCTCCCCCTCTCACTCGCTCATTCCATTTCCCCTGGTGCTGCAGGCTTCCCTTTTGTACTGGGCTCCAACCTGCATTGGCACCTTTTTCTGCCCACAAAGAAATCTGCAGCAGTCCTGACAGAGCTCCGCTGAGCTCGCTCCCTTTCTCTCTCTCACTCACTCGTTCCCTTTCTCCTGGCGCAGCTGGCTGCCCTTTTGTACTGGGCTCCTGCCTACTTTGGCACCTTTTTCTGCTCACAAAGAAATCCACAGCAGTCCTGATAGAGCTCCATTGAGGTCACTTACTTCTCCTTTCTCACTCGCTCATTCTGTTTCCCACCGCTGCTGGCTACCCTTTTGTACTGGGCCCCTACCTGCATTGATGCCTTTTTCTGCCCACAAAGAAATCTGCAGCAGTCCTGACAGAGCTCCGTTGATCTCAGTCACTGCCCCTCCCTCACTCACTCATTCTGTTTCTCCAGGTGCTGCAGGCTGCCCTTTAGAACTGGGGTCCAGCCTCTATTGGTGCCTTTTTCTGCCCACAAAGAAATCTGCAGCAGTCCTGACAGAGCGCCACTGAGCTCACTTGCTGCTTCTCTCTCACTTGCTCATTCTGTTTCTCCTGGCGCTGCAGGCTGCCCTTTTGTACTGGGTTCCTGGCTGTGTTTGCGCCTTTTTCTGCCCACAAAGAAATCTGCAACAGTCCCGATAGAGTTCCATTGAGGTCGCTCACCCCCCCCCACTCGCCCATTCTGTTTCTCCCGGTGCTGCAGGCTGCCTTTTTGCACTGGGCTCCAGCCTGTGTTGGCGCCTTTTTCTGCACACACTGAAATCGGCAGCAGTCCCAATTGAGTTCCGTTGAGCTCCCTCACTCGCTCTTTCTGTTTCTCCAGGTGCTGTAGACTGCCCTTTTTTGCTAGGCTCCAGCCTGCATTTGCGCCTTTTTCTGCCCACAAAGAAATCTGCAGCAGCCCGGACAGAGCTCCTATGAGCTCACTCTCTCACTCGCTCATTCCATTTCTCCTGGTGCTGCAGGCTGCCTTTTTGTGCTGGGCTCCTGCCTGTGTTTGTGCCCTTTTGTGCCCACAGAGAAAACTGCAGCAGTCCCAATAGAGCTCAGCTGAGGTCGCTCACTCTCCCCCTCTCTCACTCGCTCAATCTGTTTCTCCCACTGCTGCAGGCTGCCCTTTTGTACTGGGCCCCTGCCTGCATTGACGCCTTTTTCTGCCCACAAAGAAATCTGCAGCAGTCCCGACACAGCTCCGTTGAATTCACCCACTCCCCCTTCCTCACTCATTCTGTTTCTCCTGGTGCTGCAGGCTACCCTTTTGTACAGGGCTCCTCCAGCATTGGCACCTTTTTCTACCCACAAAGAAATCTGTAGCAGTACCTACAGAGATCAGTTGAGCAAGGTCACTCCCCCCCTCCACTTGCTTGATCTTAATCTGTCCTAAACACTGATTTCCCAAAGCGACTGCGCTATTTTGTGCTGGAAGTGCGAAAACACATTCCGGCCAGGATGGGAAAAATGACAGCTGTACTGTTCATAAGAAGGTCTGAGAAAATGGCAGTGTTGAAAATCTTCTGTGAAAATATTACTAATTTGTGAAGTTACAAGGGTGCATGGAAATTGCTCTACGCACGCTCATAACACAGTCATTTTATGGACTTTCCACACAAAATTTTCAACATAGGCATTTTAGGACTTCTGCTCATGAACAGTGTCACTGTGATTTTCTTAATGTGTCCTGAACACTGATTTCCCACAACAACTGTGCTATTCTGTGCTGGAAGTGCGAAAACACATTTCGGCCAGGATATGAAAAATAACAGCTGCACTGTTCATAAGGAGGTGTATAAAAATGCCAATGTTGAAAATCTGGAGTGAAGATATTTCAAATTCATGAAGTTACGAGTGTGCATAGCAAATGCGCAACACACGCTCATAAAAAAGTTATTTTTTTTTATTTTTCCCACCAAATTTGCAACATAGGCTTTTAGAGAGTCCACCTCATGAACACTGGCAGTGTAGTTTTGTTAATCAGTCCCAAAAGGTAATTCCATGCAGTGACCGAGAAATCACCTTTCAGGACTGAATAACTCTATGACAGTGGCTGAATTCGTGAGGACGGGTCCCAATAACCCCATGTTGAAAATTTGGTGCCAAAATTCCCAAAAATGCCTGAGATATGCACCAAAGCTGAAACAACCCTATTTATGCCATTATACACCTTACCTACATTTTTTCAGTTCACAGTTGGCTTTGAAGAGTGCAGACGTGTTCCCGGTCCACTGAAGATTGTTGCGCTGGGCTCCGGAGGTAAGTGTGGGGTGAGGGTGGTGGGGAGGCAGGGTGCGCAGAGGGTGGGTGCAGGTTGGGGGCAGGGCCACAGACTCAATGAGGGACAGTTTTCTTCTTTACAGGGTTAAAAAAATCACATGACTGTTTTTTTTTTCTTTAGGGACATTTGGCATGCTGGGGTGGTTTCCCAGCATGTCACCTGAGTGGTTCTGGAGGGGCTGTAGCCGGTGGGGGATTGGGCAACTCCATCAGCACATATGGAGGGGAAGAGCCAAGGTTGATTGGGCACCCCCCTCAGCATACAACAAATCCAGGGGGGGACATTATGCTGATGGGGACTGGGCACCCCGTCCGCAAATTTAACAGGGGGTAGGAAGACTGAAGCTGACTTGGATTGGACCCCCCATTGGCAAAGAAAGACTTGGTGGGGGGCACATGACACCAAGGAGGATTGGGCACCCCCTCAGCAAACAACAAATGGGGGAGTGGGGTTACAGTGTGCCGATGGAGAGTGGGCTCCCCATCGGCAAATTACTGGCGGTAAGGTACGCCCGGCAGTGATGGGTCACTCCCTCATTGCAGCGGAATTGCTGATGCTACAATGAGGAGGCAGTCGCTGATTACAGTGGTGAAAATCTTTCAAGGTGGAGGCATGCTGGCTGAACTAGTGTCAGCAGCAGTGTGCCACTGCATTGGGGAAAGTGGGCCAAGCCTCAAAAAGCACCGTGGCCATTTGCCACAACAGTGCCACACCTCCACAACCTGCTTCTATAGCAAGCTGCTGCAACTTGTTTCTTGTGCATGCATGCAAGCGAACATAAAAAAAGGTTAAAAGTGATGACGATGGACTACAAGACAATAAAACGGGAACTGTTTACAATCAAACAGGGTTAGTTACAAAAATGAACGAGTATCAACAAAACATGTGTAAAACTATGTATAATCAGGGTCCCGTGTTTACTGCGGCAACGTAGACCTACATTCTGCAGCAGGACCTCATACTTTCTGCGGCAGAACAACTGCTGATTTGGTGGCAGATAAAATTGTGTTTAAATAGCGTACCTTCAAGGGGATTAAGCCTTAGTTAACCTTTTGTCTGCCTTTGTGCAACCACTCCGCTACACTGAAAGTGGAACAGTAGGCTATTTAACAGTATGTATTCTTCTTATCACAAATATTAAACTGCACTAGCCCAAACCTGGTGCAGCCATGGGCATCAGTGTTCTCTTTTAATGACTTTTCCCTCCCACCCCATATTTGAAGGCTCATCTGTTCTTCATCTGGAAATTTGTGGCCTTTGATGTTCTCCTAGGTTACCATCAGAGGAGGACATGCACACGCAGCTAAAACTACACAGAAGGCAAAACCTGCTTGGATTTCTTCTGGTTTATATTTACAGTTAACAGATATAAAGGGAGACTCTAACTTGAAAGCCATTTTAATTTTTTTTTCTGATTTTGATCAATGTTCTTTTAGATTATTTTTTTAAACTAAGAATACCAAACTGCCTTCCAACAAACATGTTGTGTGCAGTGTGCAAATCTGTATGTTGCGGGGGATTGTCTTCCTATAATAGTGAAGGAGGGTGTAACTTGTCTGTAGGATTTGACTCCTGATTTTTCTTTTGGGGGACACACTAAAAAATTCAAGCAAGTCATTCCTATTAAGCTGGAGTAACCTTGGTTAGCATGTTCTCTTCTCCCAGCAACTCAGGGGGTGGTGGTGTTCTTCAGTCAGTGACCCTCATTTCACTTATGCATAGCAGCAATCAATACAACTCTCCATTCCAAGTTTTTTTTTGTTACCTGCATGCTCCAGTTCTAGTATACCCTGATCCCCAGCCCTGCTACAGCTGGGCAGCTTGACCCTCCTTAAGAACTGAGCTTGATGCCACCACTTAGTCTACAGGTTCAAATCTACCAAGAAATAGCTCTCACTCTTGCAGGTACAGATCTGCAGCCTACAAATCAAAATTGTAATCGATGTCCACCAGTGGGGACCGAGTTCTCTGCTCAGTCTGCTTCCAGCCACATGTTTCTGCAATCAGCTCCTCCTCACTCCCTGCCACTACATTGAGATTAATGCCACCTCCAGGAACACCACTGAATCTTCTCACTTCTTGGCTACAGCTCACTTCCAGTTTTTCCTTTCAAATTCATCTTCCAGAGATTCAGCGTGCACCGTGAGCAGTCTCACAAAGAAAAATTAACATGGCTGAGCTAGCCACATATACACAGCAGCAAACCATAATCACTATGGTCCTAATCAAGCTCTGCTACTCTTGCATCAGTCCCCCTTCCCCACAGTACTGGTTGGATGAAGTTACATAATAAGAGCCAGCACGAGTCAAGATGCCATGCAGCCACTAGCTTTACAGCTTTGTACTGGGCGGCATCAGTTTGTGGCCCCTTCTAATGAGTATGTATGCCATGGCATACTTAACATGTCAGTAGTTATGCCCTTGCCTTGTGTGACTGCAAAGCATAGCTAGCATTTCTGCAGCTGTGTGGCTGGTTTTCCCAATTTCTGTGGCCAGCACTGATTTCTGCTGTCAGTCCTGATTTCTACAGCCACTGCTGCAACCACAGAATTGTAGTAAACACGGGGCCCTGTGTATAATTAACTTAACTGGTAGTTATTTTGTGGCCAGAATGGCCAAACATGGAAGTCTATGTTTGTGAATCTTGCGATGGGGGAGTGCTGACTGGCAGTACTTAATCTTAGGAGTATGTCTATCAGTCAGCTTCATGAACAGAGACAACATTTTCCTCCTGGTTCTCCATGATTTTTGCCTGGTTGACCTCAAGTACTTTTATCCTTTTTAAACTTTTGCGCTCCCTGGTCCCTCCTCTGGTTGGTGCTTGTTTCAGCATGTGCTACTTCTTAGGGGGCTTGCTGATCAGCAGCTGCACCTGCTCCCCCTGTGTTTGATGGCTCCAGTTCAATTTCCCATGATGCTACCCTGCCCAGTTCACACTGGATCATTAGGATCCATTTTTTTGTACTGGTACAGTCTTCCTTGGCTGTCATCTGGGCTTCAGTCGCTGATGAGGCGGTCACCAGTACTGCAGTATAGAAAGATAGGCTGGTGAGGGTCAGGACAGACACTCATTACATTTCTGGCTACACTTTAGGTGTGTGTGTGTGTGTCTTCTTTGTTTGCAAACCAGTTGAGCTCTGAAACTGGTAGAATACATGCACTCTATGTTATCATTCTGTGTGTGTGTGTGGGGGGGGTCATTCTACTACTAGAATAACATAGAGCTTTGAATTGTTCTATTCCATGTTAAACAATCACACAATGTATTGGGTGTGCACTTTTAGGAAGACATATGACAGACTGACAAGTGAAACGTCCAAGGAGGAGGAATCAAGGATTATATATTATTTAGCAAGGTTTCAGTATTACGGGTGGGCTTATAACATTTTTAGAATGACTTTTTGTTTTGCAACATTGCCTGTGGGATCATTTTATTTAAGCATTAAGCAGTAAGACAAGGCTGGGTGTTGTTAGTGCTGAGATACCCATACATCCAGAGAGTGAAAGGAAGGCACTCGGCATGCTATCTTGTGCATAGCCAGGCCTCAAGGTGTGCAGGTATCTCAGTACTACCAACACACAGCCATCATGTGTTACTGCTTGCATAATGTATGATCATAATCGCTCATACTCATGTTGTGATTAGTTCCAGTGGTTACCTTGAGAATGAAGCAGGACATTTTTTGCATTATCATAACAACCCACAGAAGCGATTTCAGTGAGGTTCATTACCACAACAGTAAATGAGTCATATAATCACCATCATCACAGTGTGGCTGAGAAAACTGCATATTTTAGCCATAAATTTTGAAGGTTTGCTAGCACCAGTATCCAGACTGGTTAGGGGGGCAAAAAGGTTGAGGGAACTGAGGCTAGCTCAGGGGATCAAAAGAGGAGAGACATACTTCTTCCACTGCATAAAACAGAAAAGGAAAAGCAGGGAATAACTAGTGGGGAGTAAGAAGGATGGGGTGGTTGGGAGGAAAAGGGGCTGGAGCAAGCTGATGCACTGAATGAGTGCTTCTGCTCTGTGTTTACGCAGGAGAAGTGGGGTCAAATACCTCAGACAACTGGGGGAGTAAGGGGAGGAGATGACAACAGATGTAGGGATTACAGAGGGTGCTGGAAGGGCTGAAAACTATAAGACTAGACAAAGTTCCTAAGCAGGATGGCATCCACCCTAGGAGACTGAGGGAGCTGGCAGAGGTAATGGCAAGGCCACGGCACAACCAGTTCAATACCTCCCTGTACACAGGATGTGTACTTCATGACTTTGGAGTGTCCCATGTGATGCCCATCCATAAAAGTGGGCTGAGGCATGATAAAGGGACCTACATGCAAATGAACCTCACCTCGATCGTGGGCAAACTGGAGTCCATTCAAAATGAGAGGCTTATGAGCTTATTGGAGGCAAATGGTATTAAGGACGAATGGCAACATGGGTTGGTCATGGGAAGATCATGCCAGACAAACCTGGTAGAGTTCTATGACAGTCCAGGTAATGTGGGGACTGGACAAGGGCCATGCTCTGGATGTTCTGGACTTGGACTTCAGTAAGGCATTTGATTCAGTGGTGCATGGGAGATTCAGGGGAAACTGTAAAATATAGTGGTGGTACCAAAAATGGTGACCTGGATTAAAAACTGGCTGATGGTAAGACAACAGAGGGTGTTGGTAAGGGGTGGGCTGTCCTCATCAAGAGCGGTGACAAGCAGGGCACCACAGGAATCAGTTCTGAGACCACTACTGTCTACTATTTGATCTGGAATAAAATCAGTCTGTTCACTGACGTTATCAAGATGGGTGCTGTGGTACTGTACATGACATGGAGGGGGTGACATTTGGGTTGCAGAAGGACCTAAATAAACAGCAGGAGTGTGCAAACAAATGGCAGACAGGGTTCAACGGCAAGAAGTGCAAGGCTCTGCACTAAGTTTGGAGTCTGGAGCCAGGGGACTATCAGTTTCATACAGTTGTGATGTTCCACTTAAGAGAAGGACCTAGAGGTGATCATAACAGCAAGCATGAACAACTCTGCTCAGTGCAGTAGGATGACAACAAAAGCAAACAAAATGATGGGGTGTATATCTAGAGGAATCTCCTAAAGAAGTCAGGAGGACATCCTGCCCTTTATAGGTCGCTGGTCAGGCCCCACCTGGAATACTGTGTGTGGTACTGGGCTGGCACCATACCGGAAGAAGGACATCAGATTGTTGGAGTGGGTACAGTGGACAGCTACAAAGATGATTCAGTAACTGGTGGGTAAGACCTATGAGAAAAGGTTAGGGGAGGTGAATATGTACTCCCTGGAGTGGTGGACAAGTGGAACACCAAACTGGGAAAGGTGGTGGTGTGCAAGATGATAAATAGTTTCAAGAGGGGGGGTGACAGGGTGAGGTGAAGGGACAATGGGGTGGAAGGTGATAGAGGGGCAGCTGTGATATAGGGCACTAGCTGCACACTTGAGCAGACTTGACAGACCATGAGACCTGCTTCTGCTGCCATTTTAGTATGTTCATAATAAATGATGGGGCAGTGTGTGTTATGAGCTTTTATACACACTGGAGGTGTGGGATGCTTCATAAACCCTGAGTGTGAGCCAGAGGGGGTTTATGAGATACATTCCACACAGAGGGTATGTGTAAAATTGAGTTTTACAGATCACACCATCTTTTCTTTTATATAATTGCTGGCGGGTGCTTTTTTGCCACAGCAGTTATATGACATAAAACAAAGCGATTATTGCTATTAGTTACTGCAGAGCATTGGTTGCAGCACCAGCAGGTGTCCATCATGAGTAAAGGGAGAGGGCAGCTAGCACATACATGGTGTCATGGAACCCCATGAGTGTTTGATGTAATAAGCAGTTGGTTATTATGGCACACATCAACCTTGTTTGACATTTCCCTTAGGGGAAAAGTGCCCTACAGTAATTATATATGAAGAACAATTTATGCATAATCTACTTTATGACCCTACTTAATCCTTATCTGCACAAAAAAAATTAACATCTTACCAGGAGAAGGGCTGGGGGTCTCTGCAGCACTGCAGCTTGCCCCTTCCTCCACTCCATCTGCTGGAACTGTGGTGGTGGTGCTGGGCTCCGTGGCTCTGGAACCAACAGTAGAGCTGCTCTTGGCAGCACCTGTTAACAATAAAGAGAAGACTACTGTAATGAAATGCAGTTGCAGCAATATTTGTAGGCATCACGGGCTGATTGTCACTATTATTATCATACTGTCATACAAAAATTGCCAGCAGAAAAAGGCCATCATGGTCTGTCTAGGCTGCTTGAGCCTGCAGTTATCTCTCTGTTCAGCTGCCAGCTGCCCCACCCAACCACCTCCCTGTACCTCCCTGTGCCCTCCCCTTTGCTCTGTTGTACCATTTCTTGAAGCATTACACTGTGTTACATGCCACCACCTCAGCTGGTAGAGCGTTCCACTTTTCAACCCCCCTCTCCATAAAGAAATGCCTCCTCATATCACTCCTGGATTTACCACCCTCCAATATTATCTCATGGCAACTGGCAACTGATGGCAGTAAAAGTTAGAATAATATAAGTAATATACTCACTAGTGCTGTCATCCTCCACTGTGGCTCTGGTGTTGGTCTCTACTGGCTTCTTCTGCTGCATCCTCTTCCTCTTCTTACTACCACCATTCCCTTTCAGGGTCACAGTTCCCCCTAGTGCTTCCAGTAACTGCCTATCATGCCTCTGGATGTTGTCCCACTTGTGTTTAATTTGTTTCACAGAGAGGGGTATGACACCATCTCCATCTTTAGCTATGGTTGCATGTATTGCCTCCCACAGTCCCTCCCTCTGTTTTATGGGGAGCCTTCCAGGCCCATACAGTTCTTTTGCATGTGCTGTCAACTCCTTTACTCGCACTGCCACCTCCTTATGTGTGAAGGCTGGTGCAGGTTTGTTAGTGCCAGCAACAGCACTGGTTGAGGGCGGAGGCTGATCTGGCTGATCTTGCTGGCCTTGCACCTGCTGCTGATCTTCGTTGCTGTGTTCAGCAATTTCCACTTCCCCATTCCCCCACACTCTGCTGCTGCTGCTGGTCACCTTCCTCCTCCTCCTCCAGATGCCTGCTGCTCCCCCCAATCCTGATTCTGCAGTTGCAGACATGTTTCTCAATGTCAGCTATTAGCTAGCTGTCCTATCTCTCTGATTCTGTGACTTTTCCTGTGTTCCTCGCAATCGCAGATTTGCCACACAGGAAATGGCGAAATGTTCGATTTCCAGTTCCACCTTTATAACCACGACTTTTTTAATGCAATTTAAGGGTAATCTCACAGTTGTAATTGGAACAGTAAAAAACCTGCAAAACTTTGTCTCTGTGGTAATACATACATGCGAAAAAGATCACCTTAACTGCAGTATTTCAGTTTTTATATTTGGAATCATTTTCACTACATACCTCACAGTATTGAGAAATTATTCTTGACTACAACAAATTATGTGAAATTTATTTTCTGCAAATAATGTGTGGAGGTCAGGACATTTTACTTTATTATAAAAAGGGTCTGAGAAATAGAGCTTTCTGATTGGTTGTAAACATTCTATCAGCCCTATGTTAATGTTTGATCATCAGCATATGTGTACAGCCTATTCACTTGCTGAACAAGATTTAACAGTATAAAAAACAGTGTTATTATAATTGCAATAAGACACTGCCAGAGGTTATGGTAATGGTCAGTTAATCACCCTCTAGGGGCATGTAGCACTCAGCTATGCCTCATGCCACATTGCACCCCTAGAGGGTGATTAACAGACCATTAACATAACCCCAGTCAACCGTTATTGCTTTGGTGAAGTCTAGTGTTGTTATTTTAAATTTTTGAGTAACATGCTTTTTTAAAACACACAACTTGTTCAGAAGTGAACCCTGGTATGTTACTGCTAAAGTGCATGTGGGGGTGGGAGAGATGTTTTTTATCATATTGAACATTAGATGGTTTGGGGAGGGGCTGTGGGTGAACAGGCTGGTTGTTACCAAAGTTCTGAACAGGTTGTTTGCACATTAGGTAGTAAGTGCTGGCACACTACGTAGTGAGAGAATGTACACAACTGTTGGTCCAGCAGCACATGTTGCCACGCCCACACTGTTGTTACTTGTTTTGTTACTAATGTGTTGTTTCCCTTGTGATTCCTCAATTATATGATTTTTTCACTTTTCAGGTCTGCGTCTGTAATGGTTGCTGGTGATACTTCCACTCCTGCTGTCCAGAATGTTCCCATGCCAGGGTACAGCCATGCCAGTGGCTGTATTGGTTGGCAATGACAAGTGCACAGGTAAGTGCTTCAAGCCTTCACACAAACATTGATCAATGAGAAACATGCATTATTCTTGGAATTTACAGAATGTTTATTCCATGGCAGTGTAATACTTGAATATAGATTATGATTAAGTTCAAACCAAAGCAGGTGGGTGGGCGACGGGGGAGGGCATAGTGGCGAATTACCTTCTGCAGGCTCAGTCAACTTGTCCTTAATTTACATTAGGCAGATTGACAGTATCTTTTGAGTAGGTAGACTGGCATAAGTGCTGCTGTTGTGTCTCAACAAAAAACTCACAATCATGGTTCTCTGATGTCTTTCTGCTACTGTTGTGTGGTTTCCCTTTCAGGCCTGCTCAAATTCCCTAAGGCTTTCTGACTGCTGCTGCTGACTCCATGCTGTGGCTTCATGGTGTGGCCATACCAACTTTCCTGGTAAGTATGTAATATTTATTTTAATTTTTAATGACAGCGTGCAATTGATTTATTTGTTCTATTAAGACTTGATTCTGACCATCTTTGACACAGGCATTTTGAGCTCAGTTTCCAGTGTGGGTGTATGTGGATGGTACAGTGGTAGTGGTGGCACTGTATCCACTGCACTGGGTGCAGCAGACCATTTGTGCTGAAGCTGAAGGTTTATTAGGTAAAGATAAAGTAGTTTCTTGTTTTTGTTTTCCTGACTAAGAGAGCAGGCGTTGTTCATCAGCTAAGTATTGTCCGTCCATGCTTGTCTTATGTTTCTGTGACTGTACATGTACTTCCCTTTTAGGTTTGCCTCACTATGGTTTTCTGACTTCTGCTGCCACTGCTTCTACTGCTGCTGTGATCCACCCTTGCTCCACCAGGCCTATGGCTTCCTGATGTATTAATCACCCAACTGCCTAGGTAAGTCCTTAAAAATTTTTTAAATAACAAATATGTGTATGATAATGAGATAGGTGTAGGCACCGATGGTCTCTGAGATAGACTGCTTGTGGGGAGGATGGTGGGGGTATGTGAACAGTGATAGTAGTAACGGTGGAGAATTATCGGCTTCAGTTCAGATGCATATGGGTCATGCAAAGTGAGACTATGTTCTGAGTGGGTTTTCAGGTAAAGAATGTATTTTAAACATACTAAACTGATTGTAATCCATTCTCTTATGTCTCTGTATCTCAGGTTGTGATTGTTGTTTCAGGTTTGACACTGTAATGCTTTATGGATGCAGATGCAGCTACAGATGACCTGAACCAGAATTTACCTAACAGCCTGGACTGCTGCATCATGGTTTGTTGCCAGTCACAAGTGCACAGGTAAGTATCTTTAGTGTTTGCTTTACTTTGACCTTTTTTCCACAACCAGGTCCAAATATATTAGAATTAGATACATTTGTTTACAGTTACAGAAAAAAGGCCAGGTATGGGGTGGGGTGGGAAAGGGGGACAGTGCACTAAGAAAGTGGTAGAAATACATACTTTGTTGCACATTAGGTACTGAAGTGACACGTGAGTGAATAGGTGCTGCTGGGTAGTGAATTGGTATGATGTTCAGAATCTTTGGTGTAGCCATCAGCACTAATACGTATGTTCTCCACTGTTTCAGTGAATACCATGTTTATTCAGTGTTTCTATCTCAACATTTTTTCTCTTCCTATTAGGTGTGCCTCTTTAACTTTAAGTGGGTGTTCTCATCCACCAGGGAGGGTTGGCTGCAGGCCACACCATATTTCTGCCACCTCTACCAGGTGACAGCAAATAGTAGTACAGCAGGGTAACAAAGTGATGGGAAGGGAAGACAGACAAAAAGTATACTCACTAGTGCCGCTGTTGCCCTCCACATGCATCCTCTTCCTCTTACCTGCAAGGCATCCATTGGTATTGGTGCTGGTCTCCTCAACTTTCATGTTGCTGCTGCTGCTACTCTACTTTGCAGTGATGGTCACCACAACGTCAAGAGTTTACAGCAACTCACTGTCCCTACATTGTAGATAATCCCACTTGTGCTTAATTTGATGGATGGAGTGTGGCACAGGTCTCTCTACATCTGTGTCCAGGGTGGATTGAATGGATGACCAAATTTGGTTCCTCTTTTGACTCTTTCACAGGAACTCTATTTGGGCCAAACAGCTTGTCAGCATTGCTAGTGACCTCCTTCATCTGAACTGCTGCCTCCTTGTACCTAAATGGAGATGCGATATTTCTTTTGGTGACCTGATCTGTATTGCCTGGTCCTGCTGAGGCTGTACTGGCTGCCCACTCTGGTCCCAACTCTTTACTTCCTGCTGCTCCTGCTGCTCTGTGATGATTCCTCAAGAGCTTGGCTGGTGCTGCCGAAAAGTAAATCCTCCACAGTACTGTGACTTGCTGCCATCTTATACGTACAGAAAGTGAAATCACTATCTCTCACTTGTCCCCTACAATACCTATCTCTCTAGTCTTTTCCAAGCCTATAACCATGACATTTCCAATTTCCACAAACCAAAACACGGATTTAAAAATAAATATATGATTAAGAAATTCAGCAACTTACATTGACTGCTATTTACCGATGCAGAATTATTTTTCCATGGAACTGCATAAAATGGAATACATGACATGCTGAAGAAGTGCTCACATCGATGGACTACAGGTTAAAAATTGCGCATAAATGCTGATTATTATGCATCTCAAAAAAATCAAACATACTGGACTTAACAACTATTTTCCCTCAAGTAAATAAAAAGGCTGCATCAATTAAATAAAAAACTGTGTGTTTGGCAGAAATTTTGCGGAAGTTGGGAAAATGCTTTCTGAACTTCAGCAGAAGTGAAAATCTGCTTTCCGAGAAGATTCCCATGGTGGAATTTTGTTTTTGCACACATCTAGGGGAGAGTGGTATTGACAACCACCAAGCAGGGCAGAGACCAAGGGGTAATCATATGGGATGCCCTAAACATGGTCAGCAGTGTGACTGGGAAGTTAAGAGGACTAGTGTGATACTTGGGAACATAGGGAGAGGTATCAGCAGCAGAAAGTGGGAGGAGGTGTTGCCCCTGTATGGATCATTGATGAGATCCCACCTTGAGTACTGTGTTCAGTTCTCGAGACAACGTCTCAGAAAGTACAAAGACAGGCTGGATGCAGACAAAAGTTGGGCAACTAAAATGGTACAGGGTCTGCATCAACAGCCCTATGAGGAGAGGCTAAAGAAGCTCAGTATGTGCACCATATAGGAGAGAAAGGAAAGAAGGGATATCATAGAGACATATTCACAGGGTAAATATGGTTCAGTAGAGGAATATTTTGCAGAACAAAATGGAGCTCTAGAAACAAGTGGACATACTATGAAGCTGGAAGGGAGTAGAATTAGGAGAGATGTGAAGAAGTACTTTTTCACAAAAAGAGTGTTGGATTCCCAGAACAGGAACAGCCATCCAGGGTAAGTGGTGGGGGTAAAAACAGTGGTGGGTTTCAAAAATGTCTAGGATCTGTAAAAATGGGAACTGTGGGAGGTTTCAAGAAGGGCTGGGACAGGCACAGTTGCATAGTATGGAATGGAGGTAAGGTGATCACCAGAGTTGTACAGGGTGTGGAAGTAAAGAGAACAGATGAAATAATGGGGGAAGGTAGAGCAGCTACTGTGCACTGTCAGTGAGCTGTGTAGGGCAGACAAGATAGACAATTAGGCCTATTCTGCTGGCAACTATGTACAGTATATATGCATGTGTGTATGTATGTAGGATAGGCACAAGGGAATCATAAGGGTAAAAAAGAGGGGGGAGGAAAAAGGGTTGTAGACCAACTAGTGTCTGTGGCAAAAATAAAGGTAAAAAAAGAAATTGGCAGACTGGGTGTGTCAAGCAGCCCCAATCTTCCATCAGATTATATGGTTGCTATGTTTCCATGTTGCTATCATAGTGATGCTTGGCCAGCTGGTTATGATTATTGTATGATATTGGTATTATAAATAAATGGTCAGTATATGAAATGTCAGTCTGTGAGATTTGGCCCTTTAAATTACAAGGTGTCAGCAGCTGAAAACCAGGATGTAATTAAACAGACCAGAAGGAAACAGTTAATTGGAACAACCTTTCCAGAGAGAGTTTATGGCCCTCATCACCTGCTGCTGCTGCTTTTGAAGTTAGAACTTATATACACATTTTATTACTTCAGGAAAGGATGTCATTTAGCTGATTCCTGTTGGCTATCTCACACCTGGGTGATGGACTGCAGGGTTGTAAACCTCAAAGTAAATGGTTGATCAAAGACTCATAATTTGGGAAGTGGGTTTTTGCTGATGGTCACATTATTTAAAATACCTCCTGGTAGGAAATCATGTTTGTAATTTTATATTCAAAAAGAAGGAGCTAGATGACTCACAGAAGGGGCGTGGAGACACAGAGTTTAAACTGATACTTGTGTCAAAAATGTAAGTCATATCTTTTTGGGCTCTTAAGAAACAAAGATCTCTCTAATTTAAAGGCACTTACAGAGGTAATACATTAGATAGAAAAGATCTAAATGGATTGTGGCAGGAGTTTGTTCCGTAGATTTCCCTTTTTTTTTCTTTTATGTGATTGTGATACTGTTTGATATTTGTTCTGTATTTTATCTTACTGTTTTATCCATTTTTAGTAAACATTTTCTTAAGATGCTGCCTGGGTCTCCTCATTCATTTTTTGCATGTTATTGCTGAACAGATATTAAGTCTGACAACTGTTCAAGGACTTGATGATGTTACTAAGCTTGGTAAAAGGTAAGACTATACCTAAGGTCTCTTATAGAGTTTTAAGGATTCATTTGGATACCTGGTTAGGTGCCCTTAGGCGAAAGATATATTGCATCCCCCAGAAGAGAATATTATCTGAGCCTTTACATTTGGGTATGCTAGCATAAGGTTCACAGTTTGAAATTCTCCCAGAACTTGAGACTAAAGGTAATTTAGATCCAAAAGCAGACAGGAGGGTTACCCTGTCTGTTACCTGTTCACACTATTGCGCTCTGAGGTTGGCACTGTGGAAGCAGAAGTCCTGTCCTGCGGAGTGCATTTGTGACAGATTTGGCTGACAGTGGTGTGATAAATTTGGTAATACAAGCTTTAACTGTTTAGTGTGTCAGCTTAATACTGTACAGCTCAATTGCAAAATAAGGCAGTGATTTATTTTTAAAAGCAAAAACAGAACAATGTAATTATGCTTACAGTCAAAGTTCCTATCTGTTTTATTTTTTTTCAAAGTGCAAGTTAGAGTAGCCATAGTAAGGGAAGAAGATGGCTTCCAACTACAGTGAGCACACTGCAGACTACCTGAAGCAGTTGTGCAAGGAGAGAGGAGTCCTGCACGAGGTGAGCCACCAAGCAGAACCTTGTGGATGCTCTGATGGACACTGATGCCCAGAGTGTTGAGTCACAGACTGTGACTGTAAAAGGCCAAACCTTGGGTGGGAAGGGGTCAGCTGCCAATGCAGTGTCCAGATCCAGTGAGGAGGACAGCAGGGCCAGTGCAAAGCAAGGGCTGCAGCAGCAGGAGAAGGTCACCAACATTCTGGAGCCAGAAGCCATCAGGCTGCAGATCGAGTTGCAGAGGATGAAGCTGGAATTCCAGAGAGAGGAGAAGAGAAATGAGAGTAGCAAGCTGCAGATGAGAAGAGGGAGTGAGAACAGCAAGAAGCTGACCATGAAGAGCATGAGCATCAGCGAGCCATAGAGGAAAAGAGGGGTCGAGAACAGTGAGAAGCTGAACGTGAGCAGCAAGAGGCAGACCATGAAGAGCATGAGAGTCAGAGGTGACATGAACTGGAGAAGCTACAACTCCAACCACCAGCACCAGAGCAAGTAAGTGGTTTCAGTTTAACTGGAACTACAGGACTGGGTTACAAATTAAATTCCAAATTGATAGCTGAATTTAAAGAGGGGAGGATATGGATGCCTTTTTAAATTCCTTTGAAAAAGTTTGTATTCAGGCAAAGATTCCTAGAGGGTCCTGGAGCTTCCATCTATCCCCGCTACTTACTGGGAAAGCTCAGGATGCATTGGGTCAAATGCACAATCAGGACAGTAATGATTATAGCAAACTTAAAGCTGCACTTTAAAAAAAAATGATTTAACTGCAGAAGCATACAGAGCTAAATTATGTAAGCTCAGGAGAAGCCCTGACATGAGCTACGAGAAGCTAGCCATGAAACAACGTCAGTGTTTAAAACATTGGTGGGAAGGAATTGAAGCAAACTCTGTAGAAAAAATTGAAAATGTTATATTGTTAGAACAGTTTTTTTTGAGTATGCCCAGCAGAGCTGAAAATCTGGCTGGAGGACTGAGATCCCAAAACAGTGCAAGAGGCTACTGAACTCTCGGACCACTATGCCAAGAGCAGACCTGCTAAGAGAGTGAATGGGGCAGGTGTGGCAGTGCAGAAAGGGAAAAGCACACCTTCAGAGCAGCTAAAACCATCACTGCCTCCACTGAAACCAGTTAGCCCCAGGTTTCAAAGAAAAGATTTTTCTGAGAAAAGAAATGAATGTTGGGTTTGCAAAGAAACTGGGCATATTGCAAGACAGTGTCCCAAAAAGATGAGCAATATGCAAAATGGGGCTAGGAAAGAAGTGGGTTGTTTGTGTGTCCCTGGAAGCATGCCTGCGAACATGAGGGAACACATGCTCCCAGTCACTGTGAGTGGTGTACAGACACAAGGGTTAAGAGACAAAGGGACATTCCTGACATTGGTAAAAGGGGATCTGATAGAGCCTGGTCAGCTTATTCCCAATAAATTTGTAACTGTACAAGGGTTCACTGGGGAGGAGACAACATTGCCACTTACTAGTGTTCTCCTAGACTGGGGTGAAACAGTGGGAACTGTGCAACAGGTGGCTGTAGCTAAAACTTTAGCAGTTGACATCATCCTTGGCAACAATCTCAAACAGGGGATGGTGTGTACAGTTACCCATAGCCAAGCAGGAAGGAAAATTGTAGTTCCCTGGACCCCATAGAAGCCACTGTGGAAACCACTAAGAGGCTGGTTCCCCAGCCTGTGTCTCCTGATGTGGAGACTAATGAAAGGGGGGAAGAAATTTCCCCAGCAGCTGTTAACCAAACAGCTATGGAGGGTTACTCCAAAGAAGGAGGGGTGACCCATAGTCAGGGGGTTAGAGATGACAGTGATCTAGAGTTCCCTGATGCTTGAGTTAGGGGCCCTATTTTAGATACTGATGGGGACCTGTCCCATGCCTTTGGAATGTCTAAGGAGTTTGCAGCTGCTCAGAAAAGTGACCTTAGTCTAGTGAAGCTGAGGGCTTGGGCAGACTCTGATGGAGTACAAGGAGGTGATGGGAAACATAAAGTTTATTGGGGAAATGGACTGATGTGTACTCAGGATGCTAAGACAGAGGGAGGGGTGATAGGCAGGCAGCTTGTCGTTCCCCAGGGGTACCATGAGCAGTTGATCATGATTGCACATGATATTCCCTTGTCTGGTCATCTGGGAATTGCTAGCACTATGCAGTGGTTGGCCCAGAATTTCTATTGGCCCAACCTCACCCAGCAGGTGAAGGAGTGTTGCAGATCTTGTCACCGGTGCCAAGAAATAGGGAAGGCAGGTAAGAAAACCCAAGTCACCCTAATTCCATTGTCATAGTGGAGGAGCCATTCCAGAGGGTGGGAATGGATATTGTGGGGCCTTTAAAGACTCCCAGCTATTCCAGGAAGAGGTTCATCCTGACTGTGGTGGATTATGCCACCTGGTATCCAGAGGCAGTTACCCTATCCTCACTGAAGACAGACAAAGTGGCAGATGCCTTACTTGGGATTTTCTCCCATGTTGGATTTCTGCAGGAGGTTATCACTGATTGAGGGGGCTCCTTCATGTCTAGAAATCTAATAGAGTTCTTTGACTGGGTGACCAAAGTAATAGACCAGGAAGGTGCTGTGGATATGGCCTACCTAGACTTTAGCAAGGCATTTGAAATAGTCCTGCACAAAAGATTAATAAGCAAGTTAGCCAGCCTGGGAGTGGGTCCCAGGGTGGTAACCTGGGTAACAAACTGGCTGCAAAACAGGACACAGAAGGTAATAGTGAATGGAACACATTCTGAAGAAAGGGGGGTCACTAGTGGAGTACCTCAGGGCTCAGTACTGGGTCCAGTCCTCTTTAACATCATTATAGGTGACATTGCAGAGGGCCTAAAGGGAAAGGTATGCCTCTTTGCAGATGACACAAAGATCTGTGACAGAGTTTATACACAAAGGGGGGTAGAAAGGATGAGAAGGGACTTGACAAAGTTGCAGGAATGGTCAGACATATGGCAACTTAGATTCAATGCAAAGAAGTGCAAAGTTATGCACCTGGGAAACAAAAACCCAGGAGAAGAGTACACAATAGCAGGGGAGGTACTAGCAACAACAAAAATAGAAAGAGACCTGGGGGTAGTCATATCAGATGGTCTAAAGGTTGGTAAGCAATGTGAGAAGTCAGTAAGGAGAGCCAGGGGGATACTGGGATGCATAGGAAGGGGCATCACAAGTAGAAAAAGGGAAGTGGTTATCCCTCTGTACAGACAGTTGGTGAGACCCCATCTGGAATACTGTGTGCAGTTTTGGAGACCTCATCTATGAAAGGACATAGGATGGAAGCAGTCCAGAGGAGGGCAACTAAAATGGTGCAGGGTCTGCATCAGAAACCATTAGAAGAAAGACTGAGAGAGTGTAGTATGTATACCCTTGATGAAAGGAGGGACGGGGGGACATGATAGAAATGTTCAAGTACCTGAAAGGAATCAACAAAGTCCAGGAGGGTAGCATCTTTCAGAAAAAGAGATGTGTAAGAACAAGGGGGCACAATTTAAACATAATGGGGGGACGGCTCAGGGGTAATGTGAGGACATTTTTTCTTCATGGAGAGAGTGGTGGATGCATGGAACCACCTTCCTGGGGAGGTTGTTGGGTCTAAAACAGTGGGGGAATTCAAACATGCATGAGACAGACATAAGACAATTGTAGTGGGGGTGGCAGGGAGTAGGCTGTTTGTTAACTAGAATCTGCAGCTTATCCAGTAGGTACGGAAATGGGCTGACTGGGTGGGCCAAGTGGTCCTTATCTGCTGTCCAAATCTATGTTTCTATGTCAGACCTGATGAAATGTTTGTGGGAGAAGTGTGGGGTGGTGCACAGGCACACAACACCTTATCACCCACAAGCCAGTGGGCTTGTGGAAAGATTTAATGGTACCCTGAAGTCAGTGCTCCAAGCGGTTGCTGAACAGCATGGGAGGGACTGGGAGAAATACCTTCCCTGCCTGTTGTTTGCATACAGGGAGGTGCCTAAAGAGGCAACAGGGTTTTCCCCCTTCGAGCTCTTATATGGACACTGGGTGCATGGGCCCCTAGACTTGATCTAGCAGGACTGGGAAGTCAAGTACACAACCCAGGGAACTCCCATAGAGGATTACATTCTAAGGTTTAGGGAAAGGTTGAAGGAGCTTATGGGAACAGCCCAGAGCAACCTGTCAGCTACCCAACAGAAACAAAATGTGTGGTATGACCGCAGAGCCAGAGCTCACTCATACACGGTGAGTCAGGAATTCATGGTCCTTATCCTGGTCTGGAAAGACAAGCTGCAGGCTGAGTAGGCAGGACCATACAAAGTAGTCAGAAAGGTAAATGACATGAACTGTATCATAGAGTTACCTGACAGAAGACATACAGAATGAATATACCATGTCAACATGATGAAGCCATATGCTAATAGGGCTGACATGGTGTTTGCAGTGTGTAGTCCTGGGGAGGGGATGAATGAAGAAAATCCTCTTCTGAACTTGCTAGAAGAAAGCAAGCAGGAGTCCTCTGTGGAGGCAGTTAAATTGTCACCCCAGCTGGCCCCAGACAAGATCCAGGAAGTAAGGGAGGTTTTAGCAGACTTTGTCCCACTGTTTAGCACCAAGCCTGGACTAATCCCCTTAGCAATACACAATGTAGAGACAGGGACACAGGTGTCCATACAGCGGACAGCATATTGGGTGTCAGAGGCTGTCCAAAAGGACATTAGGAAACAAGTGGAGGAGATGCTGGATTTAGGGGTAATCCAGAGATCCCACAGCCCCTGGGCCTCACCCATAGTCCTTGTGCCCAAGCCAGATGGTTCTACTCATTTCTGTGTGGCCTATCATAGACTGAATACAGTCATGAAGTCAGACACCCACTCGATGCCCCAGATGGATGAACTCTTGGACAAGTTGGGAGGGGCGACATACCTTACAACTATTGACCTGACAAAGGGGTACTGGCAGGTAGAGTTAATATGCAGAACTAGGGAGAGGTCAGCCTTCATCGCTCTAATAGGCTATTTTGAATTTAAAGTGATGCCTTTTGGAATGAAGAACACCCCAACCACTTTCCAAAGGTTGGTGAACCAGTTGTTAAATGGTGCTGAGGAGTATGCCGTGACATACCTGGATGACATTGCCATCTTCAGTGCCAGCTGGGAGGAACACCTGTCCCACCTTAGGGAAGTGCTGGGCAGGATACAGAGGGCCAGGCTTACTGTCAAAGCTGAGAAGTGCCAGGTGGCCATGGCTGAAGTGGCATACCTCAGGCATGTTGTAGACCAGGGACAGCTCCATCCTAACCAAGTAAAAACAGTGGTGATCAAGGTATGGCCCAGACCAGAAATGCAGAAGCAGGTCAAGAGTTTTCTAGGGGCAGCAGGGTACTATAGGAAATGTGTACCTAATTACAGTTCCCTGGCTGCTCGCCTATCTGATCTGGTAAAGAAAAAGATGCCTAAGAAAATTACCTGGGAAGCAGCCTGTGAAAAATCCTTTACCAGATTGAAGGAGGCACTGTGCAGTGTTCCTGTAGTGGCAAGTCCTGACTATAGCAGACTCTTTATAGTCCAGACTGATGCCTCAGACATGGGTATTGGGGCAGTAATGAGTCAGATATCCAACCAAGGGAAAGATCACCCTGTAGTGTACCTAAGTAAAAAGTTACTTCCCAGGGAGCAGGCTTACTCTACTGTAGAAAAAGAGTGTCTTACCATAGTGTGGGCACTAAAGAAGTTAGTGCCATACTTATATGGGCAGCATTTTGAGGTACAAATTGACCACAACCACCTGGTTTGGCTGACACAAATGGGAAAAGCTAATGGTAGACTATTAAGATGGAGTCTTGCCTTGCAAGGGTATGACATATTGATCTTACATAAGGCTGGATCAACTAATCAGAATGCAGATGGCTTTTTGCGTCTATATGAGGAGTGAACTGACTTAGGGAGCTCATCCCATGCTGGTGATAGAGCCCCCAAATTCAGTCTAGGTGGGGATGATTGTGATGCTTGGCCAGCTGGTTATGATTATTGTATGATATTGGTATTATAAATAAATGGTCAGCATAAGAAATGTCAATCTGTGAGATTTGGCCCTTTAAATTACAAGGTGTCAGCAGCTGAAAACCAGGATGTAATTAAACAGACCAGAAGGAAATAGTTAATTTGAACATCCTTCTAAAGATACAGTTTATGGCCCTCATCACCTTCTGCTGCTTTTGAAGTTAGAACTTAAATACAAATGTTATTACATCAGGAAAGGACATCATTTAGCTGATTCCTTCTGGCTATCTCACATCTGGGTGATGGACTGCAGGGTTGTAAACCTCAAAGGAACTGGTTGATCAAAGACTCAAAATTTGGGAAATGTTTTTTTGCTGATGGTCACATTATTTAAAATATTTGCTGGTAGGAAATCATGTTTGTAATTTTATGTTCAAAAAGGAGGAGCTAGATGATTCACAAAGGAGTGTGGAGACAGAGTTTAAACTGATACTGTACTTGTGTTTGAAATGTAGGTCATATCTTTTTGGGCTCTTAAGAAACAAAGATCTCTCTAATTCAAAGGTGCTTACAGTGGTAATACATTAGATAGAAAAGACCTAAATGTATTGTGGTAGGAGTTTGTTCCGTAGTTTTTCTTTTTTTTTTCTTTTATGTGATTGTGATGCTCTTTGATATTTGTTCTGTATTTTATCTCACTATTTGTCTCCATTTTTAGTAAACATTTTCTTAAGATACTGCCTGGGTCTCCTCAGTCATTTTTTTTTTTTGCATTTTATTGCTGAACGGATATTAAGTCTGACAACTGTTCAAGGGATTGATGTTGTTACTAAGCTTGGTAAAAGGTAAAAATATACCTAAGTTCTCTTATAAAGTTTTAAGGATTCATTTTGGATACCTGGTTAGGTACCCTTAGGCGAAAGATATATAGCATCCCTCCAAAGAGAATATTATCTGAGCCTGTATATTTGGGTACGCTAGCATAGAGTTCACAGTTTGAATGCCCCCCAGAACGTGAGACTAAAGGTGATTCAGACCCAAAAGCAGACAGGAAGGTTACCCTGTCTGTTACCTGTTCACACTATTGTGCTCGAAGGTTGCCACTGTGGGAGCAGAGGCCGTGACCTGCAGAGTCTGTTTGTGATATGTATGTATGTATGTAGAATAGGCACAATGGAATCATAGGGGTAAACTAGAGAGGTAAAGAAAAAGAGTTGTAGACCAACCAGTACCTGTGGCAAGAATAAAGGTAAAAAAAAAGAAATTGGCAGACTAGGTGTGCCAAGCAGCCCCTATCTTCCATCAGATTCTATGTTGCTGTGTTTCCATGTTGCTATCTGTACCTGTTATCCTTCTGATACCTCCATTGCTGAGCCTTAACCATCCTGGTAAGCAGTTCACTGGGTCCCACTCATATCTTTGGTTAACTTTCACACCACTACAGTTTTCTCCCTCCAGTATGAGGTTGGGCCATAACTCACCTCTCAGGTCAATTGCCTATTGTCAATATTGTTCTTATTCACCACAAATTGCTGCCTGTAATGAATTTGCACTTGCTAGGCTTCCTTTCTGAGCTGTACCACCCTTTATTCTCTGCACGTACTTTTAGTAATAATTCCAATGTTGTACTAATTTTCTTGCCAAATGTTGCTCAAAGTTTTACAATTGCATATTGTGCTGCTTTTCTTCCACTATTCCCCTCCTCTGGGTCATATCTGGAAACAAGCTTTGGGTCAACGTGCCTCTCCTAGTTACCAGTTTCAAATAAAATTAATAAATGAATACATAAATAACTAAATAAGTACATACATACGGGGAGATACCTAATCAAATCAATAGAATCATTCTGGATAGTGGGGTTGATACCAGTCCTTTCACAGAAGAAAGGCTTCTGAAAGAACTCCTGAAACTGAAGGCAGACAAAGCAATGGGGCCTGATGGGATTGACTCCAGAATTCTAAATGAACTAAGGGTAGAACTAGTGACACCACTGACTACCCTTTTTAACAAATCATGGGAAGATGGTGTGATACCTAAGAAGTGGAGGAGGGTGGATGTGATTCCCCTTCACAAAAGTGGGAGTAAAGCAGAGGCAGGAAATAACAGACCTGTCAACTTGACCTTAGTGGTAGGAAAAATGATGGAATCACTTCTGAAAGAAAGAATTGTTGAGTACCTAGAGGCCAGTGGGGCACAGCACCCAAGGCAGCATTGATTCATAGCATGAAAGTAATGTCAGATGAATCTAATAGATGTCTTTGACTGGGTGACTAAGGTAGTAGACCAGTGAGGGGCTGTGGAAATGGCAAATACCTAGACTTTAGTAAGGCATTTGACATAGTCCCACACAAAAGATTAATAAACAAATTAGTTATCCTGGGAGTGGGTCCCAGGGTGGTAGCCTGGGTAAAAAATTGGTTGGACAACAGGACACAGAGGGTAATAGTCAACAGAGTCCACTCTGAAGAAATGGAGGTTACTAGTGGGGTACGCAGGTCTCAGTACTGGTCCAGTCCTTTTTAATGTCTTTATAAGTGACATTGCAGAGGGACTGGAAGGAAAAGTATGCCTCTGTAGATGACACAAAGATCTGTAACACAGTTGACACAGTGGGAGTGGAAAGAATGAGAAGGGACTTGGCAAGATTGGAAGATTGGTTAAAAGTATGGTAGCTTAGATTCAGTGCAAAGAAATGCAAAGTAATGTACCTGGGAAACAAAAACCCAGGGGAAGAGTACACAATGGAGGTATGCACAGCTTACAGCAACACATTTACAGAGACTGCCAATACAGTGACTACAGTGCCAGGTCTCTGTACAGACGGTCGCTGGATCCAGGCACTGTATTCAGGAATATGCACCCTCCCCAAATCAGCTCTGTCTTAGAGTTGATAATATATAGTGGAGAGGTGTGGGGGACACAGTTCCCCACATGGGGGGTTGGAGGGTGAAGCCCCCCAAAGAAAACAACATGCCAACTGGGAAACCATCTGCAGACTGCAAAATGCAGTCAACCTGATGGTTTTGCTGTCTGGTCATTCAACAAGCATTTTGTTGAACACCGGTCGTAGATCCCACAATGGGGGGTATTAACAACAACAAAAATGAAAAGGGACCTGGGGATAGTCATATCAGATAATCTAAAGGTAAGCAAGCAATGTGAGAAGGCAGTAAGGATGGCTGGTGGGATACTGGAATGTATAGGGAGAGGCATCACCAGTAGAAAATGGGAAGTTGTTATCCCTCTGTACAGACAGTTGGTGAGACCCCATCTGGAGTACTGCATGCACTTCTGGAGACCCCATCTCTGCAAAGACATAGACAGGATGGAGGCAGTCCAGAGGAGGGCAACTAAAGTGGTGCAGGGTCTGCAACAGAAGCCATATGAAGAGAGACTAAAGGAGCTTAATATATATACCCCTGAGGAAAGAAGGAAGAGGGGACATGATAGAAACATTCAAGTACCTCAAGGGAATCAACAATGTCAAAGAGGGTAGCATCTTTCAGAAAAAGAGATGTGCAAGAATAAGGGGACACAATTTGAAGATGGGGAAATTTCTCAGGAGTAATGTGAGGAAGTATTTTTTCAAAGAGACGGTGGTGGATGCATGGAATGGCCTTCCTGAGGAGATCTTGGGGTCAAAAACAGTGGGGAATTTAAGAATGCATGGGACAGACATAAGGCAATTCTGGTGGGGGGGTAGGAAGAAGTAGGCAATTGGTTAACTAGGATCTGCAACTTATCCATAGGTTGAGAAATGGGCAAACCAGGTGGGCCAAGTGGTCCTTATCTGCCATCAAAGTCTATGTTTCTATGTTTCATACATACATAAACAAATACCTAAAAGCCACTACTACCCTACAGACACCAGTGGGTCATTTTGCTAACCAGCTGTTCTTGTGGGCATCTAAATAATGAATTGCTGATGTTCCACATTAGCCACGTAGAAAGGTTTAATAACAGTTGACTACTTAGGCTAAATTTATTTTTAAAAGAATTCTGAGGAGTTGGAGACATTTCCATTAAATTACAGTATCACCATAATCAAGGCAAAGAATGTGCTAAAATTCCACACTTTTACTTTTGATTCAGTCCAATCAAACTTTTGGGCAGCCTCAGCTCACTATGAACTTCAGCAAAATAATAATAATAAAAAAAAAGTTAGCCCGTTGTTTCCAGCTGGCTAGGGCTAGCCTATGTAGAAATCCTGCGAACTAAAATTCACTAGAGAAGCTGGTATGAAGTAGACGTGTGCAAAGTTATAAAATTCACTCTGCAAATTTGCTTCATCTACAAGAATTGCCAATTCACTGGCAAATGAGATACCGGAATGTGTGTAGCTCATCTCATGAATTTGTGCAGTTTGCTGTGAAACACTAGATATATTGCATCTGTTATGGTTATAAAAAAAAAACTTCCCCATCCACTGTGCTTTAGTACTACATCCTCCCCACCCCCCAAAACCTTTATAGTCATAAATGCCTTCCTCTCACCACTGTTGGCTTCCTCTTCTGTCTCCTGTCCTAGAAAATTTTAACTCTGAGTAGTACCCTGAAGATATTTGCACTGTTCAGTGTCCAGTCAGTAATGGTGATTCAGCAAATCAGGTTTTACTAGGTGCAAAGATGTCAACATTCATTCATGCACCAGTGCCATTGCTAAATGGACACTAAACAGAGCAGATCATCTGCAACAGGGGATAATTTTCTTTATTACAGGTTGCATTTTTTTCTAGATGTTAGTGGGGGGAACAGAGTAGTGAGGAGTAGAGGGGGTTGATTTGGGGTTTTATGATGGCTAATGGACCTGGAGGTAGGGCGTGGGTAGGGAAAGGAAGGGGATATGCTTGTGGTGGGTGAGGGGAAGAGTGTATTGCACTTATGTCATCTGCTTACTTGTATTACTCTGAGATGCAACTAGCCAGGGTGCAGGGGTGGGTGGGGGACTACAAAGGTTTTGGTAGGTGGGAAGGGGTGGTATTATTAGTGGTTGGAGAGTTTTTTTCCTAACATTTTGTGTGCCTTTTAAAAAACAAACAAACAAAAAAAACTAGTAATTTGTATGGTGAAATTGGTATGGCCACTAGAAAATTTGCATACTTTGCAAAGTGAGAATTTCTGCAAATTTGCACCAACTCTGCTGGTGATTTAAAACTTCTCTGCATCTCTTCTGTAAAGTCATGTGACTTCACACTTCTCAAAGGTTTGTGAAGTTCCCTGCCCTTGCACTAACTTTATATTTTGTTGAGAAACCTATAAAAAAGAACAAATCCCACCACTAAGGTCATATACACCCACTTTCTCCCAGTGAGCGCACATGTTTAAATGTATATTCCCCTGACATTCTGCCTCTAAGCCCCAACTTCCCAACTCCCCATGCACCCTGTAAAGTTCTTTATTTAAATAATTCTCTTCCATTTGCCTACACCAAAATAATTTTCTCCCATCTCCCTCCTCCACAATTCACAAATTCATGACTTAAACCACCCTTATAACCCTCTCACTACCTTATGTTGCCCATGAAATTGAGACAAAGAACTGGGCCCTGGGCATTCAAAGACATTTCAGAAGATTAATAAAAAGCTGGGGCAAGTCCATTTAATGGAGCTGACTTTTAATTATTTCAATAAAAATCATAAAATTGTTCAAGTAAATCAAGACTTCTTTTTTTCAAACTTTCCAGGTATTCTTATAACATAACAGGGTGTCTCAGGCAAATAACATTAACATTTGAAGTTCTAAGTTCAGTTGGAAAAATCCATTTGCCACACAGGTAATTCTCTAATTTTATAAAAACCACAACATTTTGATTTTAAATTCATGCTCTATTTTTTGAAAACAGAAATCTTCAGCATGATTTCTACAGTACAGTATTGTATCTCTTTCAGTAAAGTATATCAAAACTTGTCAGCTCTGTATTACAGTTGTCTCACCCAAATAACTCAAGAATGTACTCGCATAACCATTAAGAGATACAGTCACTGTACACAAAAACATATACAGTGCAGCCCACTTAATTGCACATGAGATAAGTGTACATCCCAATCAAATGCACGTTTTTACCATATCCTGATTTTTTTCATATTCATCCAATGTTAAATGCACCTATTAAGTGTATTACATGTATGTAGACATTTCAGTTAAATGCACACTTTTTTCTTTCGTTTCCTATTTATTTTCAATCCAACCCAACTTTTAAGTGCATAGTTTGTACAGTAGCACCTTAAAAAGTCCACCTTAACATCTTAACTGCAGCCATGGTGCTGTATGGCATGGCCACAGTAAGAAAATTCATTTTGTCAAAAGAAAAGATTGACTTTAGCCTTCTGTTTAATTTTGAACCCTGCACTGAAACATACAAAGCAAAAGAAGATTACTGTTTTTTTGTAAGTAGTATTTTGTTTAGGACTGTGCAGTAATGTCGTTTTAACTTGAACACCTGGGGCAGGATTCTCAAAGGAAAGAAATCCTGCAAAATTCTTGCAAGTCACCAAAAATGCGACATCTTTGGGAAAAACAAAGGAGCTGCGCTGTGGCATATGCACAAAACTCCCAAAGATGCAACAAAAAATAACTAGAGGTGGCGTAAAAACCACAGCTGCAGAATACCCACAAGGAGCTGAAACACACAAAATGCTATACACAGACATGGAAATCCCACAGCTAAGGAAAGAATGTTGCACAAATGGTACTCCACAGAGACAGTGAAGTAGGACGCCCTGAGGAGAAAAGAAGTGAAACACTAAACAAACATCAATTAAGCTGTGTGCAGGCAACAACAACCATGTGGGATAAGGCAATATAAGGACTTGAGTGCAGCATACACAGAACACCACACAGAAGAAACCCACACAAGAAAGGACAACACCAGAGGGCCACTGGCAGTGTAGGCAGAGGCAGAGTGAACAGGCCAACAGTGTGTGATACAGGAGCAGGCCAAGGGAAAACAGACACCAAGGCCAACATGCCACTGGGTGCATGGTACCACCACATGCAGAGACAAAGGCACAGACAACAGGAGGGGGAAGCACTGCAACCACATGCAGGAAGGGAGGAATGGCTACATGGGGTACAACAAAGGCAACCTGCTAGACGACAGTACCGCCACAGGCTGGCATTCAAAGACCTCACAGAGGAGCAGTGCATAGCCAGGTACAGGCTAAACAAGTCCGCCATAACTGACCTGTGTAACACACTACATGATGAGCTGCAGAGCAACACACACAGGGACCATGCACTCACAGTGGAGGCAAAGGAGACAGCTGCCCTGTGCGTGCTGGCAACAGGCACATTCCAGATACCAACAGGAGACATCACCGGCATGAGCCAAGCTGCAGTGTTACGGTGCCTAGAACAGTTCCTAAATGCCATTGTACCAAGGGCACATCAGTACATCAGGTACCCACTACAGGCACAACAGCAGCAGGAGGAGATGGAAAAATTCTATGCCATGGCAGGATTCCCAAGAACACTGGGTGCAATAAATTGCACACATGCAGCAATCAAGGTGCCCACTGAAAATGAGGCAGTACATGTGAATTGCAAGGGGTACCACTTTATCAGTCTTCAGGTAGTGTGTAACAGTGACTGCAAGATCCTGGATGTGTGTGCATGGTTCTCTGGGTCATGCCACAATGCCTACATCCTGACGCAGAGCATGTTGTGCAACCTCTATGAATGGGGAGACATACAGCATGGATGGCTGATTGGTAAGTATACATCTGGGCATGGTGGGCACAGGAACAGAGCACAGGCAAGGTACATGGAGCACAAACACCCATGATGTGTGAACTGAATCACTGGGACTGACTGAGCGGGGGGTGAATGACAGTGTAGGACATGTCCAGAAACACAGTACACATGTGTGACATGTCACGAGATAGAAGATGCCAATGAGAAACCATAGGTGGCAGCTGGAGCAACCATGGGCACAGCAATGGTAATGCCAAACTGTGGTGATGTGAGCAATGACAGGATACACACAAATGCAATACATAGGTGCAGAGCCAGTCATGGACGTCTGTGACATATGCATGACACACCACCAATAGTGATAGTTGTCCACAGTGTGGCAAGACAGTGACACAGATTGACAGACCCAACATGTGCACAGTAGGAGACAGAGTATGTACCAGGCCAGTGGCAGCCTGCCAGCAGACAAAGGGAGAACAGCTGGCATGCAGCACCAAGGAAGAACATGTACCAGTGAATATCAGGAATGGGCAACATGGCCGGTGTCAGTGGACTGCAGTGGACAATGGACACCCTGAATACAGAATGTGACAAGACAATGTTCATGATAAAAGGGCAGAAAAGGACATGGGGAATATGGGGATGGGGAGGACACCAATGTGGCGCAGGGACAGTGGGTGTGTGACAAGAGTCAGATGAAGGTGCATGGTGATTGGCACACTGCAGTAGGCAGAGTGTCAAGTGTCACACATAGGGATCAGTGCTGTGATGGCAGCAGTGTAACACCACCAGCTGTGATAGTGTGCACCAGCAAGACTGCAGTCCAAATTGCAGCCACATGGCACAAAGGCCTGCAACAGTGTGAACCAGCCACAAAGTGTAGAACAGGGGGCAGGGACATGCAAAAATGACATCAATGGTCAAGGATATGGCATCAGGACATGCATGTGGCCCACACACATCATGCAACACCCTAGCAATACAGAAAGTGGGACATGAACACAGCAAAAACCAGCAATGACACCATGGGGCAGGAGCAATGTTGAGCAGAAGGAACTGACACAGTGCCACATGACAGTTGGACAGGAATGTAGGATGCTCATATGCACAAACTGCCCAAGACCTGTGGGACAATGGTGAGCAACATAGCACCAGACAAGGAACAGGAGAGTATACCAATGGACACACCATCCAGACAAAGGTACAATCACCATGTAAGGACAGGGAAAGAGCACAGACAGTGCATGATAGTCTGTCACACATGGCACAGGGTGGACAGCACATGTCCAATGATGACAGAAACATGGACCTGCACATACACCCCCATGAGGAATGAAGGGAGGGACAGGACAGAACACAGGGACATGTATACATTAGAGAGGTATGGGCCCCAGGTACCCAGGCCATTACAGTCAACAATGACAGGTGAACAGAGCATGGGGAGAGGTATATGGGATGTTGTCACAGTGGAGGTGGGGGCATGAATATACACACAGAAAGGGACCTGGAATGCACATACACCCTGTCAGAGGACATAGTGTGGCACCCAGCAGCCACAGGTGCCATGATCCTATGTGATACACAAGAGGGGTGACATGAAAACCAGGTCAAGGGTAGACAGAACAGGAACACAGCACACATGGCACACACAACACAACCTAACTATGCTCTGATAGGCCTAGTGCCATCACCGCAGGCAGTGTCCAGGTATCAATGCAGCTGGCCGAAGCAATACACAGTATCATCACTGTACTGTACAATGGATCACAACTGTGCATGTGCAGACCACACAATGGCACACAGGCAACAGCAGCAATGAAGTACCATCATGGTGAGACACAGAGACATGTGCAGAAACACAATCCCACATGCAACTGGTGCAGACAAACTTGTGAGCTGAAGGCAGAGGTAAAGCCAAGGCTGGCCTGATTCACAGGATGCATGGACCACACCACTAGTGCACAGGAACATACCAGGCAGAAAGGTAAAACATCTGAACACACCACTGGCCCACAGAGAGACACAGCTGAGCAGGAACAGACCATTTGCAGTGACCCAAGAGCAACACATGTGATACACAACAGTACACAAAGTCAATGTGACAACAGCAGAGGCCTGCCGGTGGAGACATAGACATGCATGCACATGATACCCATGTGTAACCACACAGTGTCATAAAACAACACATGCCGGCATGTGTCACCTAAGCACGGCACAGAACTGTCTGGAATGTGGATAGCAGTAAAGCAGTGCACACCATGTGATGATACACAGCAAAGGCACAACATACTGAGCACAGGCCATGCCTGTGACTGTAGAATGTCACATGACAGTGTAACACGCCAGGCACACATGCAATAATAGCAGTCATGTTGTGGAGAGCAGATACATGTACCCTTGCAACATGTGACACAGCACACCCACACTGAGATGCATACATACAGGACAATGTCACAGCACCCCATGCAGTCAGACAGTACCACAGCACTGAATACCTGCCATGGTGCACATCCAAACAGAACACACTGTGTACTGGGCTTGTGGCACAGGTAACACAGGTTAGTGCACCAGTGGTACATGCGTGCCATGGATGTGGTACCCAAGTCATAATGTCACATCCTCCCCTTATGGCACAGGTAAGCAACATGGCACAGGATAGTGTGTACAGGAATGGCAGTAGCCATGTCATGTATGGTGGGACACAGGTTCAGGTGAGTGAGGGAGGCACACACAATGGGAAACGTCCCTGAAGAAGTACACCCTGGACTGCCACAGTGGCAGAAGACAATGGAGGCATATAGACAGCACATGACAAAGTGTGCAGTGATGTGAGCTAACATACTAACATACTAAAATGCCAGCAGAATAGGCCTAACGGTCTTTCGTGTCTACTCGTTTGGTCAGCCCCCACCCTGGGTGCTGACCTTGCTGCCCCCCTCGCCTTCTCTGGCTTCTCCCTTCCCAGTTCTGGATATTCTTGTGCATTGGATTTTGCTTCCAGAACCCTTCCCCTGTACCTGTCCCATCCCCTTTTGAACCCCTCCACCATCTCTGCCTCCACCAGCTCCCTAGGCAGCGCATTCCATGGCTCCACTACCCTCCTCAGTGAGTAGCACCTCCTCCTTTCTCCCTCAATCTTCCTCCCAGCTTCCAGCCATGCCTCTAGTGGCCCCTCCTCCTTGCTTCAAGCACCCCTGACTGTTCCTCCCTATTTACCCTCTTCATGTACCTGAAGACTCTATCATGTCCCCGGTCCCTCTCTCTTCCAATGTGTACATATTTAGCACCTCGAGCCTCCTCATAGGTCCTGTCCCCAAGCCCCAAATCATTTTGGTTGCCCTCCTCTGGACCCTCTCCAGGAGGTTAATGTCCCTCTTTAAGTGTGGCCTCCAAAACTGCATGCAGTACTCAAGTTATGCCTCAACAAGCAGTTATACAGAGGAGTATCACTTCCTCCTTCTGGAGGTGATCCCTGATGCATCCCAGCATCCTGTTGGCCTTGGCTGCTTCCCTCCTACAAGTCTCAGAGTTGTTCATCTTGACATCCACCACCACCCCAGGTCCCTCTCAGCCATCGAGACTTGTGCATTTCCCCAGGTGTCTACTTGGCCAGGGTTTCTGGGCCCCAGTCGGAGTACCTTGCATTTCCCTGCATTGAACCCCAGCTTCCACTTTCTAGACCATCTTCCAGAGCCTCAGGTCCCCTGTGGCCACCCTCCCCTCCTCCCATCCACCACTGCCCCAGTTTCGAGATATCCACAAAGAGTCTCATCTCACTCCTGATTCCTGTCCTTATGTCAGAGACAGTGGGCATTGAACAAGAAGGGCCCAGGACGATCCCTATGGGACCCACTAATGCGACCTCCTTGGGGATGAGACTATCCCGCCAACTCAGACCCTCTTGGTCCGGTCCTGGAGCCATTGCCTATCCATCTGATCATCTGGTTCCCCACTCCCATTTCTCCCAGCTTATCCAACAGGCCCATGTGAGGAACAGAGTCAAATGCCTTGCTGAAGTCTAGAAAGAGGATGTCCACTGGTCTACCAGGTCCAAGGCACTCGTCACCCAGTCATAGAACTCCACAAGGTTTGTCTGACACTATTTCCCCGGGATGAATCCATGTTGTCTATCGTCCAGGCACCCTGACTTATCCAGATCCCACCCTAGCCTCTCCTTGACAATGCCCTCCATCACCTTGCCCACCACCGATGTCAGACTGACAGGCCTGTAGTACCCTGCCACCTCCCTTGATCCCCCCTTGTGGATAGGCACTATATGCGCCACCTTCCAGTCCTGGGGCACCCACCCTGTCCTCAGAGAGATGGTGAAAAGCTCCGCCAGGAAGTTCGCCAGGACATCCAGAGTTCCTTCAGCACTCTGGGATGTAATTTATCCGACCAGTGCTTTCTCCGTCTTAAGGGAGCTGAGGGCTCTCACTCTCTCTGCTGTGATTTCCACTTCTGGTACCTCTTCTCCCTGCTTAGCCCCCTCCTGCCAGTGATGCCTCTCCCTTTCCCAGATCCGCTGATCGGTAAGGTGCTCCCTCCTCAGTATCTCTGTCTCCTCCCATGTATGATGCAGCATCCCATTTTCCTTGGTGAAAACTGAGGTGAAGTACTCATTTAGTACCTCAGCCTGCTCCCCGGTCTTGTGCCCATCTCTCCCCTGATTTAATCCTGCTAATCTGCCCCTTCACCCTTCATTTTTCCCAATGTATCTAAAGAACCCTTGTTCCCTCTCCAATTTCCTGGCCAGGTTCTGCTCCTCCTTGCCTTAGTCACCTCACCATCCTAGTGGCCCTTCTAGCCATCAGCCTGCACTCCCTCGATCCCTTTCACTCCTTGAGCACTTGAATTGCTTATAGGCTGCCTTTTCCCCGCACCACCTCCTGGACCTCCTGGTCCACCAGCAGGGTTTTTGGGCCCTACCGCATTTTCGTCTTACTCTTGCACAGGTGCTGGTAGCATCCTGCACCCCTCTCCTGATGATTTCCCACCTACTATCAGCATCCATGTCTGACCCAATCCCATCCAAATGCTCCTTAAGGATCCTTCCCATTTCCTTAAAATCCACCCCTGACGCATATGTACTATGACCTGTACATGAGGAGTAGGGGATCAGAGGACAGCAATGGACACTGTAGAATGGGTAGGCACAAACATGATGATGATGTCTATATGGAGACAAGAACACACTGAGCGAAGGACTGTCAGGCTGGTGTAGAACATGGCACACCCCAATGGCTGATCACCCAAAACACAATGGCCCACCAGGAATGATACACCACTGACATACAGGTGTGGGCCTGTACACAGTCAGAACAAGGAGGAGCAGGAACAAGGATATGACACAGACACATGTGTACTGCATGCAACACAGAGCATGGCAGCAACACAGTAGACACAATGCACAACATGCTGGTAGTGATAATTGGAAATATAAAATATGTGCGCCACCTGACATGGTGCCAGACTGCATGTACACCACACATGACACGTGCAAAGGGTCTCTAACCAACAACATAGCATGGACCACTGGTTGCACACAATGGACACATGTGGATGGGAAATCCACAGTGTGCAGTGCACACTTGTGAATGCCATGCCACAACAGCATGTTACTGCATGAGAGAACAAGCAACATAGGATGTGCACTGCATGATGAGGAATGTTGTACGTGACACAACAGAACCCACAATGGAGTAGGACACAGCAATGTAGTGTGAATCAACATAACAGTACATGTGTACAGTGCAACATGTAGGGGCACAGAACTAACATGGATGTACAGATGTGACATCACCCTAGGAGGACATAATGGTATACACCATACAACAAGCAGAGACACAACGTATGAAATGTAGGTTTAATAACAATGACAATATGAACAACTATTGATGTACATAAAACACAACACAACAGTATGAACAGTAAAAAACTCCAACAACAATGTATGTAACTGTAAGCAAAAATGTCCAAACAAGAGTATGTCACCATCATCAGTGGTAAAGACACAGGCTAGAAACACAAATGTCACTGAAATGGAGCCCAACACTAGTGTCCATGTGTGGCCTGTGTAGCCAGCACCTCACCAGACATGCAACTGGGCAGTGAGTCTTTCACAGGTCGATGCTGTTTCCTGCACATGGTGATGGAACAGTGCCCAACGGCGACTGCAGTCACAGCTGCCTCCCAGTGTCCCCTAAGGTGCCACCATGGCACTGGCTGCCACCACTGGCACAGGTGCAGCAACATACCGTGCTGCCACTGGGCCTGGAACCTCAGGGACAGGGTCCAGGTCAACAATGTCCTCCAGAATGCCACCCACATTGTCCTGAACAGTAGCAGCATCAGACCCACCCTGGACTAGGGACACATGCTGTTGGGCTCCCTGTGCTGCCTCCACAGTGCGTGGCATGGTGTCTGCTGAATGGTGGACCGCAGGCACATTGTGGCAACAGCGAGCCAGGACACCTCTTGCATGCCAGGTCGACAGCATCCTCCGAGCTGCAAGGACACGCCGCAGCTTATCCCGCTCCTGGTGGCCAATCAGATGACCTGCAATGTCAAAGAAAACACAAGGTGAGCATGGCCAGCAGAACAACAGGCCAACTCACAAGCAGGCAAAGCACAGAACTGTGAACAGCAATACACAGGCCTGTGATGTCAGGAGCATCAACACAGTACATGCAGTGAGATACAGGTCACCTCAGGAACATGGGTAACACTATGCAGACACACCTAAGGAAGCATACTGTCACATGCACCAGAATCTGGTGCATATGCGAGGCAGCCCCAGTGCAAGAGGTATGTGGCACCCATGAGGCACAGTGCAAACGTCCAGGTCAGTATGTGGTCCTGCAGGAACACAGGACATAGTGCGGACTGCAGGCAAACAACAGGTGCATGCCACATGTGCACATACAGGCAACCAACATACCATCCAGTGAACATGCAGTGTACCCAGAGCAGAATGCATGAAACAGCCAAACAAGCAATACACCTTAACATAGCACACAAGACAGTGTGATATGGCCCACAGTCACAGACCAGCAATGCAAAATAAACAGCATGTGTAATGCAGGCCGTGATGGAGTGCAGAGCATGCACGATATATGAGGTGCTGCACAAATACTGTTAGCACACCACCATGTGCAGAAAATGCACAACCTGATGGATGGCAGGCACACCACCATGTGCTGGAAATGCACAACCCGATGGATGGCAGGCACGCCAGCAGTGCATAAAGCACAGGGCATGTGCATGCCAACATGATGCCCAGCACAGTGAGCCATCCCTGTGTATATAACGAGTGTGGCATGGAATGTATGCCCACACAGATGGTGCCATGTGCACTGCTGGCGTGACTGAAGGTGTGTCCTCATGCCATTGCACCGCATCACCTGGAACTGTAACAGTCTGGACAGTGCAAGTACTAGCCGGTGTGTGCTGTGTGTGCCCAACACACCCTCAGTATGCAACATAGAGAAGCAAGGTGCCACCAAACACGTGACATACCCTGTGTAGAACACATTATACAATGGCAAGAAATATCCTGGACTCTGATTGGTCAGTCTTGGGCTGGACCCATGATGTTATCCCAGCACAGCGGCATGGGTCTAGTCTCAGCCTCACTGTGAACCTGTAGATGAGCACTTGTTTGAGCACTTTATTAAGCATTTGATTGAGCATTTGACTGAGCATGTCCTTGACTGTTTCATCTTCTCTTGAAAAACAATAAATATATTACCACACAATTACATCTTTAAAATGATTTCTTTCATTCTGTATAACAAGAAGCCATTGTACAATAGCAATCATGCCCTCCAGGGTGTGTGTCATTTGGGATAATATCATGCCACAGTTATTGCATGCACTCGGCCTGTGGCCTCATGCCCAACTACCTGAGGTATGACGTTATCCCAGCACGACACATACCCTTTCAGGTATTATTGTTTAAACGTAGCACATGTATGGCATAGGCATTGCCTAATGATGGACACAATGTGAGAGGTGATGTGGGCCACAACACAGGGCAGGTAGATGGCCCCTAAGCACAGTCCAGACACAGATGTCCACCCATGGACAGTCAGCCAAATGCAGTGATGACCATTGGATGTACAGTGCCATGATGCCTAGCAATGGGTGGAGGCACAGGTGACAGATGGAGGTTGACGTACCGCTCACGGAACATGACAAATGAGGCACACACACACACACACACACACACACACAGCATGTATAGGGTGTAGGAACAGTGAACAAATCATGACATGCCCAGTCACATGCTGCAGAGGTGACACAGCAAGGCCATGTAAATGACAGTGATACAGCAGGACAAAGGTATGTGGGGATATGCATCGTGCACGCGACAAACACACCCTAGAACATGGTGGGGAGCATGGACACAGGTGTGGCAATGATGTACGTGAAAGGGACATATAGGGCTGCTGTGGAGGTGTGCCAATGACTGGGTGCACACAATGTGGCAATGTAACACACCAGTATGATGGACAGTGTGCCAACCTGCTGGTGGATGACATGCACAACTTAGGGAGACAGTGCTGGACAGTGAAAGTGTGCTACTGGAGGGTGTCATGTAGGTGCACACAGTGTCCACCAGTCAGGAGCTGGGATGACAATTGTGTGTGGAGGGCCACTGCATGCAGCACAGTGAGGGTGGCAGGGCAGGCAGCAGAGGGCAGTGTGGGCCCTGGGGGCCAGGAGAGCACATGCAGGTGGGAGGATACTGTTGGGGGTGGCATAGGCTCCAGGGTACGGTGCACAGAATCAACAGGACTGAGTGCTGGGCAACCTGTAGGGGCAATATGGACATAAGGTGGTTGTAGTGTTGGTGATGGGGTACCACAATATGTAGGTGGCACAATGTGGAACCCTGAAGTCAATAGAAACCCATGAGCAGAGGCTGCCTGGCTGGCTGTCTGGCTGTGTTCCACAAGCAGCTACTGACATACCTAACGAGGGCCAACCATAACCTGTGTGTGTCCCTAGCAGATGGAGACTGTGTGCAAAACATGGTAGTGACAGCAGCCATGGCTGCATGACACTGTGACGCACTGCAGATTCACATGATGGGGGGGTGAATGTGCAGGGACGATGTGTGATGCAGAAGGGGGGAGACCTGGGAAGTCATGCATGACAAACCTAAGGCTCACTCGAGGAGGGCAGGCACAGCTCTGGATCATGACGGCAGCTGGGACAACACACAGCAGGCAATAGAGGTTGGCACAAGGACCTGTGCAAGGCTGGGCCACAAGGGGTGAGGACACACAGGCATGATGGAGGAGTGGTCTAGGTGCATTGGGCACTGAGGGGCAGTGAGTTACCTACTGATGTGACACAGATACATGGGGTGTGAGGATGGCCCAATCGAAACTCGGCTGCGCAACAAGGCCACTGTTAGGGAGAGGCATGGATTGGGATGGGAAGGGTACAGGGGTTATGTTGCATGGTACCAGCCTACATGAGGTACATTGGGGTGTGGATGAAGGTGCAGCACTAGTTTGGTAGCTACAGGCCAGATGGGGTGTGGCTGGAAGGGGCTGGGGTGCAGCCAGAGATGCTGAACGGGTTCAACACAGTGCCGCACATTAGGAAAGATGCTGGCAGCAGAATAGTGCTAGTGATACAGGACATGACTGGGGAAGCTGAGTTGTCCAGTGGGACTCCAACTGGTGTACACAGTGCTGTTGATGTGAACACCAGTGGGGGTATATGGCCTAGACAGCAGGGGGGGATGCCCCCTGGATCAACATTGGATGTAAGGGAGGTCCCCAGGTACAGCATCAGGGACCACTCTCAGGTGACTGCCGATATGTGTGCCATGGCGCTGTGATGGATGGCGGACGTCAAGGCCGTGCCACCGGTGGCTGACCGGCATATGTCACTGCAGATGAGTATGGTGGTAACAAATGGAGGCAGGTGCATGTGGTGCCACTCCAGAGTGGGAGAGTGAGGGGTGTGACAGGCAACCATGTGCCCATCAGGTAGACAGAGATGCTGGGGAGGACAATGGTGGGCACACCAAGGCTAGGGATGTCGGGTGCCATGGAGGGCAAGGGGTACCTGGATGCCTGCCAGCACTTGCGTGTGCAATGTGTACTGTGCAGACCAGCCATGCACAATGCCATGGGTGGGAGCCATCAGTTCTCAAGGGGGGAGCTATGGGTGCCCAGCACTAAGCATCCGCAGCCAGCCATCACAATGGCATGCTGAGAGATCCAAGGTGGATGGTGCCAGGCCTGCTGACGGTGCTGCATACTGGACATGGGTGGACTGGTTGCACACACATAGTCACGGGGGGAAGACACAGTTCACAGACAGCACATATGTATGGTGGCCATCCCTGTACAATGCCCACAAGTATGTCAGCAGCGTGGAAATCAGGAGCACACACAGACACAATGGAGATGACCCACATCTGGCAGCAGTGGCAGAGGGGAAGGGGGGAAGACAGACCCTGCAACAAGGACTGGATGCCCTGGACAGGACAACCCACAGCGGTGTAGTGGCATGCAACCCCTCCAGGTGTATGGTGCAACACCTAGACGTGGAAGCCCAATCCATGTGTACACCCTGGTGCTGAAGAGGTTGCAGGTCACCAAAGGGCAAAGGCACCCTGGTGACCTGGTGGACACTGACAGGAATGGGTTGGGGACAGCGCTTGAGTATAACAGATGGAAGTCTGCCTTGCCGAGGGTAGTACTGTTATGAGCATCAGGGGTATCTGTTGCCATGCACCAGCCTGATCAGACCACACACAGGAGTACAGTGTGCAGTGGTGGATGCCGGACCCATATAGGGGCATCCTGCCCCCTGCATGGGTCCAGGGGAGTGCACACTACATGGCCCAGGGCAGGGGTGAGCTGACATGTGTGGAGCACCTACGGAAGCACTACCCGCCTACACAGCAGGGGAGCAGGGCAGGGGGGACATGATGGAGGTACATGGCCACACACAATGGAGTCATAATGGTAGGCGGGATGTGGACACAGGTGCTCATGGAGGAGTACAAACCACATGACACAGCTGGATGTGGGATCATGGAAACACAGGGGAAGGGTGGGGTACAGCACACACAGGAGTGGTGGATCCATGTGATGCACTGCACAGGGTGCTGGTGTGGGATGCTACTGTGGCTGCGCCTGATTGTTTGCTGGATGGGGATAGGTAAGGGGATACCATGTGGAAGGCCACCTGGTGGATGGGTGAAGGGGACTGGGGCATAGTGGCGGCTGTCAGCCTGATAACCACGGTAGACATTCAGGGTGGGGAGTCAGGAGCAAGCATGGTAGACCAAGGGGCCTACACTGCTACTGTGTGGGTTGGCACTTGGTTAGTATGTGGACACCACTGTGTCTCGTACTGCCCATATGCACTACAACTGTACAGCAACAAACAGCTAGCAGATACATTGGGTACAGGCTATGGGCCATAGCTTAATGCAGTGCCTGTCAATAGGCCAAACAGGGATAGGGGTGACACATACCAGTGGCTGATGTCGACCACACTGGGGACACCTGCATCACTCCATTTCTGCCACCACAGCCCACATGCAGTGGTCACATGCAGCCTGAGTGCACACTCGGCATCCAATGATGGGCCACCACAGTCAGCATCACTAGCGTCACACACTATCCACATACGTGTGGTGACAGACATGTATACACCATGGGGATATCACACCCCACACCAGCAGCTTCTGTGCTACCTGTAACAAATCACTGTAACAAGTGACCATCCAAGCATCCAACAAGCAACATATCAGTAAGGGCCCGGAAACACATGGAGCACAGGCACAGTGCACCCAACACACTCTATGTATTGGATGTGCACTGCATGGACTACCCACATGTGCCTGCTGGCCACAGCACAGTACACACCCTGTCTGACAATGCACATTGGTCAGGGAGGGACCTATGTTGCCACCTGTCCTGGGATCTACTGACATGTACACAATGGCACTGTAAAACTGTACAGGTTGCTGTCCATGAGGCACCACAGGGAACAAGTGTGGAGCAGTTGTCTGAATGCACCTGCAATACTAGTCAGCCACATGTGAGTACTCACCACATGGTGCAGGTGTACAGACAAGGACACACACTGTGTGCAGGGCTGTGCTGCACAGGACAGACACTGGTCCTGAGATGCATGGTGACAGTGACCTGGCCAACTGCGGGGGACCACACATGTCACCTGGACATGTGTCCACACATGCATTCCATGCCATGTCAGAGGCATGTCCCCTGTAGGACAACAGACTATCACACAATTACCCGCAGGTGCCTTATGACACATGTGACGTGTGAGGGCCACACGACCCTGGGTACAGGTGTAGTGGACACATGCAGTGCTTGCTGTTGATCCCCCAACATCCATGCACACACCCCTTTGTATGCTCACACAGCTGTGTATGTGTGCATACATCCCAACCTAACAATCAATCAGCTGTCCCAATACACTCACCCCCCAAAGCATGGTCCATGACACAGCGATCCCGATGCCACTGTGCTAGTCCTATACCCTGTACCACCATGACCACCTTCATGGTACACCATATGGCATGACCAATGTGATAGATCCCTGGATGCACCGTACATCCCACCAGCTGCCCACATACCCCAGTCACCCCTAGCACAGCAGAATGGCCGACTGCGGCCTTCACGACATACACCTGTCCCAGGTACACATCCCAGTGGCATATCCCTGCATGGGTGTACTGTTCAGCAACATATGGAGCTATTTCTTGTAGGTCGGCCCTACAGCAGCAGTTCCAGCTGACCAACACCCATCATGGTGAATCATGGCCCCCTAGTTAGTGTACAGGGACATGGGCCTGTAGGGGGCAGAGCTGCTGGCAATGTGACACAACCAGGAGGTGAGGATGTGCACTCCCAGCAGGTGAACAGGACATAGGCATGTCCCTCACACCATCACACAAGCAGGGAATGTGTACTGGTATGTCTGTGCCAAGTTGCTGCACAGCACAGTGGCACCGGGTACCATACCACCACATCACCAACATGGCCTGCAGACATGCCTGTGTGTTGCATGTCATGACACAATCCAACACAGCTAGTCCCACCCCACTCACAGTCACTGTAGCCACTGTCCCACAACACCTCCCACTGTGACCTGTTACACATGTCACCTGGCCCATCCCACTGTGTCAGTGCCAGAGGGTGGGCCACATGCACTGTAGACAACACACGGATCCATGGCAATGGTCCAATATAGCCTACATACTGGCATCCCACACACCACTGAGCAACATGAACAGGCAGTCAGGACCTATGGTGCACTCCCACCCTCAGCAGCTGCTCACCATGTACCAGGTGGCAGCCCACAATAGATGGCACTTCACACATCCGGTGATGTGCATGCATACTATGTGCTATGTCCACAAAGTTCTGCCTCACATCTGCACAGAGTGGCTGTGGCTTTGCTGTGGATATGCATGCCCCCACCGGCAGTTGTGGCAACAGTGAGCCATCACCGGTCCCGTGCAACCCACACACATGCCACACCAGTGCTCCCACACTGAGGCATACACCTGTTGGGGGAGAGGGGCATGTGTAGCATATTACAGTGTAACCCCTGCCCACCAGCAAGACCTGTACACTGACACCATAGGTGTATATCCACGTGTCACCCTGGAGCACAGTACCCATACAGGAACAGCCCTCCCATGGCTGCCCCAACAGAGCATGGCCTCTGTGAATGTCACCGTACCACACGACTGTGGACCCCTGCACATGCATAACACATGCCCAGTGGAATGGCACCAGTCCCACTGCCAGCGGTCAGTCCCCTCTTCACAGGACACCCCACTACACAGTACGATGTGCACCTATACACATGCACATGGTGTAACAGTGACCCAGGGTGCCTCCACAACAGGCAGGCATGACTGGGACTACCTGAGAACCCCCCCAATGTTATAATGCAAGGTAGATGTCACTCACGGGATTGAACTGCAGCGGTCACTGGCTGTGGTTGATGTGCGGCACCTTCTGCTGCAACTTGCCTCTGGCTTGCAAGTGGGGAAAGCATTGAAGGTCACACCATATCCACAAAGTTCCATGCTGTGCTACACTACTACACCTAGGGTTACCAGATGTCCTCTTTTATGAGGACATGTCCTCTTTTCCAGCTGCCATATATTCTTCATGTACCCTCTCTATCATGTTGTATTATTAGTATTTAATATATTCTAACATTCTTACTCTCTCCTACCCAGGACCTCTTTGTAAATGAGCTGTGAAAGTGGTGGAGACTATAAACCTATCTACTTGGGGGTCTGGCACAGGGGCTCATCGGGTGAGGGTCTAAGTGTCCTCATTTGGCATCCCAAAATCTGGTACCCCTACCTACACCACAACAGTGACTGATGCTGGTGTGGTACACTGTACAACTTGATACATAGCTGGCACTGCTGGGTGCTGACTGTTGCCCACACATCACACAGGTATGTGCACAGGACATGGGCAGGTGACACACCAGTGTAGCCACACAACCCATGAGCTGGCAGCGCAGGCAACACATGGATGATGGGTGACTGCCACCATGACCCTTGTGTACCCTGGATGTGGGACTGAATGTTAACTGCATAGGTGGCACAGTGTGTAGGTATGTGCACAGGACACATATGGCTATGCATGCCTGCACTGTAGATGGTTAAACAAAACAGTTCCAGGATAACTCCTGATAGTCCATGGGTACTGTAACCCTAAATGTCACTCCTTCAGTGTGCTGCGTCTCCCGATGTGTCCAGCAAATCAGTCTCTTTCTTTCCAGAGAAGGGGGGGGGGCCCAAGAAAACCCACACACGTAGACAGGTAACTTCTTATCCATAACTATATTCCTTCATTGTGTTCTAAAGGCCCATATCCTCTATGTTTCACCAACTAAAATTGGCTTCCTCAGAAGGTGCCTTTTCAGAACTTAATGTTTATTTCTCCTGATACTTATTTCATTAATTTGTACTGCTTAGTTCCAAAATCCATCCTGCTCATTTTGAGCGTGGGTTTAACATGAACAACAGAGAAGAGCAACCAATAAGTGGGACTCAAAAAAGAAGAAGGGTACCAAATCATTTGAAACATGGACTGAGCAGGATGGATTTTGGAAATAAGCAGTACAAATGAAAGAAATAAGTATCTGGAGAAGTAAACATTAACTGTAGATGGTTGACAGATGTGGCCATGCGGATGCAGCACGTTTAGTGTACCAGATGACCACTGTTGTCCACTGCACCACACCGTACCGCATCAAGGCATGTGGAGCTGTGACACCACACACTGCCAGAACATGCACATCCTGACTGGCCATAGCCATGACACGGCTGTATGGTGCCAGCCAACCAGGTGTTTGCCTGTGACAGTGATGGGCAGTGCACCATGTAGTCATGCTCTCCCACCCACCACCCATCATGTGTGCCCCTGTTATATGCACTGTGGGGTGAGCTATGACACACTGACAGGCCAGCACCAGTTGTCCTGCATGTACAGAATGCTACAGTGTCTGTGAGCAATGTACATAACATGGGCTCAGTGGCATGCATGGTGTGTCCATAGGCAGCATGGTGGGTGCATGTCTGGTCAACATCCATACCATGGCACGGTCCTGGGCATGGGGGTGGACCTTGTAGCGCATCACCAGCATGGTCTGCCTGTACCTGATGCATGTTGCACCCAGTGACATCCAAGACATCCGTTGACACGGGCCAGCACCACTGTATGTAGCACACACCACAGCACTGGTGTGCACCTCCCCTGATCATGGCACAGGTGAAACCACACGCCACACATGCAGTCCTGTGACTGTCAGTTGGGGATGTCATGGCCCCGTGGGCATGTCCTGGATGTGACAGTACAGTGGAACACAGTGTGTGGAGTGCACTACACACTGAACAGGGGCTCATGAAGACATGATGTGCTGTGCCATGCATGGCATGGCCAAACGCATCATGAACTACGTCCAGGAATGCTGTCACCAACCATGCATGGCTATAGTCAGCTGTCTGTGCTACACTGTTATGAGGACAGTCACCATACCATGTGGACGTGGCATGTGCTAGTACATTGCAGATATGACATCATACTTATCACAGCCATGTACTCACCTTCCGCTGTCCTCTGTGACTCCTGGCATTCTGGTGCCACCAACCGGCAGAAATGTGGCTCCCTCCACTCCACATTGTTCCACTTATGCTTGAGCTGATTGACAGTCCTCTGCATACCACTGGACATGTACAGATTCCTGGCAATTGCACGTCAGACCCTGTCCCCCTTTCTTGGTGAATGCAGGGTCTTCCCAGGTGGCAGCAGTATGGCTGCATGATCCCTAATGAGATCCAGCAATGCTGCTGTCTCTGCATCACTGAAGTTTGGTGCCCTACCTCTCCCTGCCATGGTCTGATGCTTGTATCTGTGACTGTACAAGGCTGGATGTGGCACAGACTGACACACCCCTTCAGCAGGCTTCACACATCCCAGTGTAACTCTGTGCAGCACATGCACATGTTCCCACACGTGTGTGACACGTGCCTGTAATTTACACACATGTGCAGTTTCCATGGTGAAATCACGCACATTTGTGAAAAGCTTGGCTGATTCCCGTATATGCGTGGACATGGCTGCCATTTTCACACACGTGCGGTAATCTCTTTGTTATGTCCCGCACGGGCTGTAGGCATGCCTCTCAACCTTTTGTCCCCACAAATGTGTTACACTGCCTCTCACAATGTGGTGCAGATGAGAAAGATGTTCATCACTGATTCATCTGTTCCTAGGGGGTAGGACCACAGGTAAAATGGGTGCATATGGGTGCAGAGAGTATGTTATTATTTGAACAATGTTACATCGGCATCACTTGTTCTTACATGGCCACTTTGACACTGTCAGTACTGACTGTTGCACATGTCGTCACAATGTGGAACATGGTGTATTTGTGCAGTACATTGGGGAACATTCATTGTGTTGTGATGAGGCTGAGAGGTATGGCTGCAGGTCCTTTTTAGCCCATCATCAGCAGCAGGCTGCAGCACTGGCATGTGATGGTGCATTGTCCTGCAGGCATGCCCATATCAGCAACCCCCATCCTGTGGCAACATGTGTGTGGTGTCAGCCTTACCGACATGGACACATGCATGCAGTGGTGCATGTGTCCATACCACAACCAAGGTGTAACATGTACAGCAACTGCATGGCCATTGTGCATGTCTGGCACACTGTACACCATGCCAGGCAATGGCACAATCCCCTGGGCCTGCAGCCACTAGCTGGGTGTGCTGACGTGCAGGTGTGACACTGGCAGTGGATGTTGCCCCATCACACCACTGTACATGTGTGGCACATGTGGACATGTGCCGCAGTGGGATGGCAGCAGGCGTTGATCTGTCCCTGACCCATCGGGCTGCTGCCACATGTCACAACACAGGGTTTGTTGCATCACACAGTGTAATGCTTGTGGTCTGGTACATGGTTTGAGGTGGCAGCACAGTTCCCAGCAGGGGTTGAGATGACTGCTCAGGGGGGCTATAGGACCAGGGCCAGGGGCTGGGATGCATCCCATTCAACACTGCCCTGCACTGCAGAGGGGGCATTGCCCCCTTACCTGGTGCCTGTGCATACATGGCAGTGGTCGGACAGCACAGCAGGGTCGCCATCATGGCATTGCACCCACCCTAGGGCACATCAGTCAACCAGCATAGCGTGATGGACCAGTGTGTACTGTGTGCTACCCATACCTAGCCCATGTTGTATGATGGGTCATGCAGTGTTCTATGGCACCAGTGACATGTGTGCCTGTGCCCTGGCATGTGTACACCACAAGAGTAGTGAGGGCCACGTAGTGTTGTGTTGCATGTGTGTGCCATCCCATTGTTGTCACGGTGGAGTGTGGATGTACAGACATCAATCTAGTGCGATTATGCAGGTGTTCACAGCCCATTACATGTCTCATGTGATTTGTATCCATCTCCTTTGCAGGTGACAGCGGATATCCACTTAGGCAGGGGTTCTCAAATGGTGAGGCCAGCCTCCTTGGGGAGGCCCCAACCTGTTCCAGGGAGGCTCAAGCAAGTCAAAAAGCACTGTATTTAAATTTTGAGTTTTATATATTTTGTGTGAAGAGATGAAGCAAATTGAAAGAGGATAATAGTAAGTGGATTTTATGTATTTATTTACTAATAAGTGACAAGGGAAGGTGAATGAGCGAAGGCTCGTTTCAGGTGTACCCGGGAAAGGGTAGGGAGTGAATAAATTTCAAAAGGTAACTGCAAAACAATCAAGAACTACACAATGAACAATACTGCAAACAAATATGAACAATAAACTAGTAATGAGGGTGGTAATTGATCAATTTGTAGTCTGATGGCAGAACAGCCCAAATATGCAAAGTAATCCCAGAGAAATTGCTTAGAAGCAGGGAAGGAGGGGGAGAGGTAAAGTATGTAGGAAGGTTATTTCGTATAGAGAGGAAACAGAGAAAGTAGTCTGACCCGTGAAGGTACTGCAGCAAAGGGTAACAATGGTTCAAGAATAAAAATAGTGGAGCAAGTAGGCTGGCCTGTTGGGGGGGGCGGAGGTGTACAATAAGCTGAATAATAATATTTGTTTATTTTATTTATTTGTTATTCAAATAACACCTTTGAGCACAGGAGCTCTTTTTCAAAGGTTCCACATCAGTGTAAGACAAATAACTGAATATGAGCCAAGTATTCAAAGGGGTTTCAGTTTATTCATGGTGTACTGCACAAAGTACAGTACATTATTTTTCTTTGGGGAGGCCCAAGATTATTTCAGTTTTTGGGGGAGGCTCAAAATCTTTTCCATGGATTTGGGGAGGCTCACTGTGACAAAGTCTAAGAACTATTGCACTAAGGACATTGCTCATGACATCAGTGACAGCTCCACAGATGCAGCAGGAGGAGAGGTACAATGCTGCTCATGCACGGACACGTTCTGTGATCAAACGTACCATTGGGCTACTGAAGATGCAGTTCCGCTGTCTCTCAACCTCAAGGGGTGCTCTGCAGTATACACCAGAAAAGGCATGCAGGATGATCATTGCATGTTGCATACTGCACAACATTGCCCTGTCCCACCGGATCCCAGCACCTGAGGACCTGCACCTGACTGATGATGATGTTGCCCATGGAATGCCAGCACCATCATCACCACCATCACCAGCAAGGTGCCGGTCCAGTCAGGCATCGTTGGCACACCAGGCACGGGATAGGCTCATCAGACACTGCTTCTAGAAACATTACCAGTGATGCAGGCAACAGTTTCTCAGCCAGTAGTGCCATCACCTGACACCCCTCTTGCATGCTGAGGTGTGCTATGGACATGGCTGGCTTGGACTGAGTGTGTGTATGTTGGTCAGCACCCATGATGGGTCAACTGTGTAGTTGCTGGGTGTGGCCTTCTCTGGTAGCCTATTGTGATTGCTATGACTGACCAGTGTACAGGTACATCACCTGGGGTGTGATGTACCCATGGACTACATAACACCTGCCATGTGAATGGTTGCTGGGTTCTACACATGTATATCAAGACACTGAACTACCTGGTATGGCACGTCACAGTATAGTATGAATGCTCCCACATCTGTATCAAACAGTGTACAGCGCATCAGTCAGTAAACACAATTCACCAACTTTGTCTTGGTCCTGTCATTAATTTGTGCACCATGTAGCCATACCTGTCAGGAGCAGTGGTCACAGCTTCTCCAGTTTGTCAGTCCTGCCATTCACTGGCCAGCCCATTCAGGACCACCGTGACATGGTGTTGCACACATCAGCCACAATGTGCCAGCACCGTATGATTGACATGGCATGTGAACTGGGCACTGTCAGGCTGCATGGGGCACATGTTCACAGTCCATAAAGGAATGACAGTGTTCCTTGGTTACTGTTGCTGATTGGGCAATGCATGTCCTGTCTGTGCCCCTGACATACTGTATGGCCTGTGGACAGGTGCAGCTCATGGGGCAATATGTCATATCTGGTTTCCAGACTGGGTGTGGTACATATCCACACGTGTACATCACCATGAGCATGCGCATCTACCTATGCATGCCGATGGTCCACCCAATGTGCTGTATGCGGTGATGTGGCCAACATGTCCCATGGGGCATGGTGTCACTGGGTGGGGGGGGCAGCTCTGCAAGGATGGTGACACCCTGACCACCACCATGTGTCATGATGCTGGGTCCTGATGAGTTGTATCCACACTGCCTCTTGTACTGGCACAGTGATGTCAGTGACCTACATGTCCAGACAGTATTCATGTGGTAACAAACCTCATGGGCCTACATGAACACCCTTCCACATCCCGGCAGCCATAACCTCCCTCAGACACACACCTGTAGGCTGGCGCATGCCACAGTCCAGTGACTGTCTATTACCCCTGTACGGTATTGCACATGTGTTGTCACACATACAGCTTGCCAGACCCATGTCTGGAATGTGCATAGTGGCACTGGTGCTGTGCATGCCATACATGTCTGTGCCATCACATACTTTTGAGTCCTGCCACATAACACATGGCTGTTTGTCAGCAGTGTGCCAAGACTGACACAGGCTACACAACAACACACAGCCATTACAACCTTATGGGATATAACAGTCTCACACGCACATAGTAAAGGTTGACACACCTTCATTACATGTACCGGGGAACAACACTGTACACCAATCACTACACAGTCACATTCCATATTGTACACAAATAAATTAGCTGGTGAACCTATCCATCAGGCTCCTTGCCATCTGCAACATCATGAAGGCATGATGCCATCAGTGGTCATGTCATACTGTATCACATACCAGCATGAGCTATGTCATGCCAGAACACAGCACTGCTCATGGTGCCATTCATTACTGGTCTGTCCATGTTTGCATCACTAGTTACATACCCCATCTTACGGTGCTCAACATGTGTAAGTCATTCAGGGCTGTGGACTGGAGGCTGCATTGACTCCAGTATGATACAGCTGTTCTACCATGCCTGTCCAAGCAGGTTCCTGTGATCCAGCAAAGGCTTACATCTGTGTGACCCATGTTGTGTTACATGTGCCTGTCCCTGGCAGTGCAGTACAGCACTCAGGGGCCTGGTGTCTCACATGACATCAGTGTCTACTGCTTCTTTGGTGGACGTCCCCTGCCAACACATTTCACTGTTTCCTGCCCTTCCCCCCTCCCAGGCACTGTCTGTGTCTGTGTGGGCTCAGCGAGGGATTCTGTCATTCTTGCTGTTGATGTTGGTGCCTGCTCAGCTCTGGGCACACCCTGTGTGTCCTGGGTGCCCTTACCATTGTCTGTTTGTGCTGCCTTCTGTGCCTGTTGGGCACTCAGCCATCTCTTCTGTCCCTGCAGTTGTGAGGGCTGTGTCCCATCACTGCCAACAAGCCCCTTGCCAGTGTTGTGCTTCTTTCTCTTTTGCTTGGCTTGTGTAGTTTCAGTTGGTGACGTGTCTATTGCCTGCACAGTACATGTCTCCCCTGTGCCTGCATGTTCCTGTCTGCTTCCACTGTCCTCGGTATGTTGCAACTGTGACATGGACTCAGACTGTGTGCTGCTGCTGCTGTCCCCTACCTGCATTGTCTGTGGTGTTGCCACCATGGTTGCCATCACACATGTGTGGTAAGTGCCTTGGTACTGTGCAGTGGCCTCTTGGGCCTCCCCATGTTGTACACTCAGAGTGGATGCACTGTGTTGCTCATCCCTATCCATGTCCACACCTGCAGCTGGTTTGTAGTGTGCTATCACATCATGTAACTGCATAGGGTGCCCTGCTGTGTGTGTCTGTACATGTGTGGGTCCACATGCATGCGGTGGGCTATGGGTGCTGACTTGTGCAGGGACTTGCCCCCTGGTGGTGGACACCTCAGGCATTGCTGTGTGCATGGCCACTGGCTCAGCCCTGTCCACATGGGGTGTGCCCATTGTTGTCAGTGAAATGGATAATCGTTGCATTGCACCAGTCTGTCTGTTGAGTGCCGCCACATGTTCCACCTGTGTTGCATGCTACCCTGCCAGCATCTGACTCATCTCTCTCATGAAGGACATCTGTGTCTCATGAATGGCACGCAACAGTTCAGTGTGCTGCTGGATTATGGTGTTTTGCGTGGCAGTGGCACCGGAGATTGCATGTAGTGCACCCACTATATCTGCACTCAATTGACACTGTGTCTGGTTGTTTTGCTACACTGCTGCTGCTACTGACTGCACAGCATCTATCAGCTGATGGGTGTGTTCTGAGGTACTGTCATGTTGTTGTGACAGGGTGTCCTGCAGGTTTCCTATGGCTACACTGATCTGCCACTCTGCATTCAGGATGGCATCCCCATAGCGACTACGGTCGCTCTGTGCATCATCAGCATCTCCCTCGGACTGTTGCTGAGTGTGCAGTGATGTGGGTGTCCCCAACCCAAGGTCGCCTATTGACAGTCCAGACATGCGTCCACTCTCAGGGGACCTGTGCGGGGTGGATGGTGGGATGTCCTCTGCAATGTTCTCAATGGGAACACTGTCCACATGCTCCTCCACCCTCATGCAGCTGTGTGTCTGGTTCTACCACACCATTGCCATCCGTTGTCTGTGGCTCCGTTGAACGCTCTGCTGCAGTGTGTAGGTCAGCTGCTGTGGTGTGTTGGGTGTACACCTGTTGCTGTGACCGTCTGTTACCTGGTGGTGGTCATGGGCATTGTTGCACTGGTCTCCCAATATCACCTGTAAGTGTACAACAACATACACATTATGACCTGACCATGGTTGTGTCCATCCCTTCCTAAGGCATACATTCAATTTACAACAACATACACATTATGACCTGACCATGGTTGTATCCATCCCTTCCTAAGGTATACATCCAATGAATTGTGACATTGTACAGGTACATGTGGTACGCTACAGGGTCCCTATGGCACACTACTGTGGCACATAGTACAGTGTGCATCATGCCACAGTACGGTGCTCTCACTGGTGCTGTCACACATGCCCATCTGTTCCTGTGCTCTGTCAGCTGCTCCATTATCATTCACAGCTGTTGTCCTATCATCACATGTGCTGTGGTGTGTATGTGGACACTGCTGGCATGTGCATCACAGATGCCATTTCCCACAAAGGAGCACACACATGTAGCAATGCCCATGCACATCCATATGTCTGTACTGGGTCCACGCAATGCATGTGTGTGGCTCTGTGTATGGCTCAGTGGCATCTATTCACAGTGGTGTGCCCCAGTGCACATCATGTGCATACCACCTTTGTGGTGTGTACAGTGTTGTTGTACTGCGCATGTACTGAGGGACGTGTATCCAGTACACATCATGACCACTGTGCATCACAGTTCCAGCCATGTTCCACTGGACTGACATGTGTGACAGTGGCTCAGTGGGCTGGCATTTGTTCTCTGCATGATGGTGGCAGTTTGTTGAACGGATGGGCCCTGGAGTGTCCTTCACTGTTGTGGGTGTTTGGAGGATTGGTAGCATTGCTGTGGTGCAGACTGTATGTGTTGTACTACCCTTGTCTACATCTGTGTGTGTGTGCCAAAGGCCAAGGACTGGGGTTGTGTTTGGGGGACCACCCCTTTCCATGCATCAGCATGCCATTCAGTGTGTGCACTACAATGACCTGCTGGCTACACTGACAGATATGGGGATGGGGAGATGGGGAGAGTGGTGTTCAGTGGAGTGGTGTAGGCACTGTGAGCATACTCACAGTGTGGTGTTGGCAGGCTAGGCTCATCCCCAAAGTGTATCATTACTGTGTTGGCACAGGAGCCAGTGCTGTGACAACCCTAGTCACACCTATGTCTCAGTCATGGGACAGGTGCACAGGTGTGGATGGTGTCCATTTGCAGATGACTCATGGCTAGGTGTTGTGGTGGGTGTGTAGTGTTGTTAGTCTTGCAAGTGATTACTGTGCCTCTGACAGGGTTGTCCAGTATCAGGGCACTGTGGGTTCATGCAGGTCACTGCACGTATCTGCACCTGTGAGATGGTTTACTTGCCATGGGTGTACACTGAGTGGGTATGTCATTTCCATGCTGGGGTGTGTGAGGGCCATGGGGGTATTGGTAATTATCATGCTACACTGGCCAGACATGTACATGGGAAATTGCAAGGGCACCTAGGATGCAGGTCTGTATCACCATGGGGACGACCCCAGGAGGGGTGGCACTGTTCTTACCCTTGTACTACGGTTTGGTACTGCAACACCTTGGGACAGACCTCCCCAGCGAAGCTAAACTCAGCTTGACCCGAGGGTCCAGTTGTCCATCTTGGCAGGCCAGTGCACTTTCTCAAAGTCCACCCTCATTTGGATGCTGCTGTTTTCACACCTGAGTGATTCCACCTCAGCCAGTGTCATGTATGTGTACAGTGTTGCCATGTGTGTTGTGACACATTGCTGTGCAGTTCTGCAGTGCCGTTTGTCCAGCACACACTGCATAGCACAAGCTGCCACCTCCTTTGGTCTTGTTCCAGTCACATGTGACAGTGCAGCTCAATCGGCCACACTGCACTGTACTGTGCATCACAGTGCATTCACAGTGGAGCCCCATGTGTGGCAGTGATGCGTACATCCACAGTATGTGCTTGCACAATTTCCCACAGGCCAACATCACACTGCTGTGCTCTGGACACTTGTCCATGCACCATGTGTGCCATTCATTATCTGTGCTTTGAACCTTCATCATTGTACAGGTACAATTTTTGCCAGTCTGCATGCACTCCTCCTGCATGTGCAGTGGAGAATGCCATTCCCTGTTCTACATTTCAGCATTCACCTTGCAGCAGGGGTGGGACACTCATACCACCTGGGTCATGGTTGTGTTGCAGATGCTACTGACACATCAGCCTGGTTCATCGTACCACACGTTATCATTGTCTATGTTCCCATACATAGATATTTGGCTTCACCCAATGTCTGACTCAGCACCCACACCACTACAGCCATCACATGTTCCTACCACCATCCCCATGACATTGTACCTGCTCTTTCACCCCTGTTCAATTCTCCCCTACCTACCATGCCTGCCCCCTTGTTACTGTACATCCCACAGTCAGGCAACTGTGTTAGTGTTGGGCATTGTTGTTTCCCTTGCAGTACATGTGTGTACATCTCCTTTACAGCTGCATTGTGGGTGTGTGTGTGTGTGTGTGTGTGGCCCTGTACTATTCCGATATGTGTACTGTGTCCCACATGCATCACATTGCTGTGGTCTGTCTCCTGTGCAGGCCACAGAGCATGACACAGGGCTTCATGTCTTGCCGTGCCTTTTGTTGGTATGGGCACATGCCCAATGTGCACCTTGTGTCTGTGGTGTGTTTGTGGTGGTTGTGGTGGTTGTAGTGGTGGTAGTGGTGGTGGTATGTGCTAGGTTTCACATACCATTGGGGTGCATGGTGGCTGACATGGTGACAGTACCTGCCCATGCACAGTGGCATGTCTCTGATAGTTTGCCTCTCTGTCTGCTCCCTGTCATCCATATCCTGTGTTTGTGTGTTCATGCCAGCATCTACAGCATCTACATTGGTTAAGGTCTACAGCCATTACACATTTCCTGTTCCTTGCCACCATTACTTGCTTCCTGTATCCTTTCTCTGTTAACAGCCATTGGCCTGTGTGTGCCATCTCCAATGTGTATCCCTCCTGGTGTACCCCACCTTGTCGGTGTCCAGCACCCAGGAACAGCATGTCGTGGCCTGTTGCCTGGCCTATATTACTGTACCACACAGCTGCAGTGTGGCTCCTGGTGGCACTGCAGGGCCAGTGCTGCATGGCCATCCCCCTATTGCAGCAAGGTTTACACCTCTCTTTGTTCATGCTTTGGCACATTTGCACACACACCCTACTGCCTTCCCAGTAGCAGAGCACTTCATGTGTGCTACCATTGTTCTCCTGGGGCAGGCCTACTGGTCATGTTGCCTGGTTTCCCAAGTGGGACAGTATTGTGGGTCCTATGATACCCACCTATACTGATCCTTGTGCCACTCCACACCTTCTGCGCTTTGTACCCTCTCACCCTGTCCAGTCATGTGCCCCTTACACTGTGTGGCTGGTGTGCATTGCATGCCGAGTGTGTTTCGGGTTCTTGTTTCCCTGTGTCTGGATGTACATCCATGCCTCACCTTGCTGCACCCAGGACAGGGGTTGACCATGTATGTCACTGTTTCCCCCCATATCACCATGCTGACCTTTGTGTGTGTTCATGGCACATGTACCTTTCACATCTGCACTGTTTCCACCCTTGTGTGTTTGTTTCTGACATTGTGTGGTGCTGTGTTTCTGACAGTACTGATCATATATTCTGTGTTCTCAGTTCTGTGGTCACGTACCTGCAGACACCGTCATAATGGTGTTCTCATGCTGCCCACACCCACTGCTTCCTGTTACCTGCATGTGCACATGCTCCCACCCAGTTCTGTGTGTTACATTTTGATTACAGATCATTGACACCAACCAGTCACCATACTGCATGTCCCACCAACTATGTATTGTGCTGCTGTTGCTTTCCTGGGTCATTCCCTATTCAATGCCACTGTGTCCCTGTCCTTCCCTGGTCCATGGTCATGACCACAATGCTGCTCTCTGCCATCATTGTTGTACATGGATTGCAGCATCATTGGGTCTGACCTTCATGTCTCTCTACCCATTGCTGTTACCCCTCATCATGCATTCCCACTTAGTCAGTCACATATGGCATGTGTCATGCTCATGGCAGCATTATGTAGCAATACATCCATGAACATTCCGTGTTTTTATCCCCTTGCATGTGTACAGTGTGTGTGGTATGTACAGCATCCCTCACACACAGCACACCACACAGCATAGCACATCCTACCCACATGCATGTGGCACCAACATAGTACGCTGTGCTTGACATGTTTATGTAGCAGATTCAGTGTACATGCCTCCTGCCTGTAGCTACATGCTTATTGTGTCCATCTGGCTGACTCCTCTGATGTTTACCTCCTGCAGGTGTGGAACTACCCTCTCTTCAGCGTCGGTGAGTATGGGTACATCCAAGGCTTCTCCACCTGTGAGGATTGAGACATGTTGACTACATTGACACACGCTTGTCCAATGCATGTTCACTGTATCCTTCCAGAACCCTTACATATGTGGACATCCAGTACCACAGTGTGGCAGGAACCATCTCCAAGTACATTCATGATATGGTGTATTTTGTGGTCATACAGTGTCCAGACTGCCTCACCATTTGTGGGTGCATATTGGTTAACACAGTTATTTGCTGGGGCACCGTGCATCATATCTGTATCTGTGTAGTACACATCTCACAGGTTGCTTTGTACAGGTGTCACCAGGCTGTGTTACTGTGGTGTCTGGGACAGTGCCATGTTTTTGTACTGCCTTAGCTGTACCCTTATTGGCAGACATCATCACTGTTGTGTGTGTCACACTTTGGTGTCACTGATCTCAGTACAACAGATGTCTATTATAGTGTGGATTGTTTTGCTACTCACATGCACCTATGGCTGCCAGTTCACCCAGTCTGTGGCCTTGTGCAGCTCTCCCTACCTCTACATGACCATGTGCAGTGTACCTGCTGCTGGCTGCTGCTTGCTTGTCTTGTGCAGTGTGTGTGTGTGTGTGGGCCAAGATCACACACTCTTACTGCTGTTCTGCATCTGATACTGTGTTCTGCACTACATTCTATGACTGGGTTATATTGCATTTGTCAGATGTCTGTTCCCAGTTATGGGAACATTATTCTGGACAGGTCTTACTTGCCTGTCCTGTACAGGATCATGTTGGCACCTGTTCTGGGTTGTGCTGCATTACTCACATGTGCATGCTTGTGCATCTGTGATTGTGGCTGTTGCCACTAGGATCAGGCTGCATGTTGTGGACAGTCCATTCCGTGCAACCTGTGCATATGGTGCACTTTGTGCTGCTGCATATTTTCCTGCCAAACATACCTGTGGTGTGGGTATAGTGTATGTGTCAGCCATTGCCAGGTACACATTCTTGATCCAGTGCTGGGTGCGTCATTGTGTGTTTTTCACCTATGCTGTGTGCTCACAGTGATGATCTGCCATGGTGGTTGTGCTATTCCAGATCTCCCAGTACTGTGCTGCATCTTGTGCCTTACAGTGTCTTGGGGGGGCATTCTTACTGGGCATGCTTTGTGCAGTACCATTCATGTTGTATGCTGGCATGTGTAGCTGACTATGTACAAGGGAGGGCTACATGGCCTGTGTTGTCCATTTCAGCTGCCAAGGGTGTAGCCAGTGTTTTGTGATCTTCACACTTTGTGGCCTCACTGCTCCCCCCTTGTTGGGGTAACCTCCGCCCCCCACGACTGTGGGCAGACTATTTCCAACCATACAGCAGGACCATGTTAGTTACCTCATTGGCACAATACATGCACCTCTGTATCCCATGACAGTGGTTGTTGCCATGCATGAGTGAGAATGACTGTCATGCATTGTTCCCTGTTACACCTACATAGCAGACCAGAGCCTGTCAGGTTGTACTGCCCTTGTGATGCAAGGGGAGTTTTCATGACCAGTCCTTCTACATTACATTCCTATGACTGACAGTACAGCCAGGTACAGTATCTTGTTTGTTAGGTTTCATGGGACACAGTAGCAGTTCATATCCTGTATGCTACCCCTTATAACATTTTGCACACCCTGGTGTGCGTGATGTATGCCTGCCTACACCCATGTCTGCTGCCTGTGACCTGCTGTTGTGTATATGACACTTGCTCTGTTGGGTCCCCTCTCTACCCATGTCAGTCAGCTTGGTATCTGTCCTACTTACACAGGGGTGGCCTGCCATGGCCAGCTGTATCCTGCTGTACACCATGTTGTATGCTTATTGGCCTGCATTTCTTTCCATGTCCATACATCCTATTCGTCGTCTGCATGTTGCATAACACTACTTCACCTTCCCTACATTGACAAACTGACATTCTGCTGTACTGCTAGCAGGTGGACTGGGCCTCATGGTGTGTTGTGTCTACATGGTAGGCAGCCCCTCTTGGGTGCTCACTCCCCCCCAGTATGGGTCAACTTCAGCATGGGTTTACCTTTGTCACTGCCCCCCCAAACACCCTCCACCATGCCCTCCTCTACCAGACTCCTGAGCAGTGCTTTGCATGGCCCCACCATCCTGTCAGGGATGTACTGTGTCCTGCACTCCACTCTGTCTTGGCCCACCTCTATCTTCCACTCATGCCCCTGGTTGTGCCTCCTACTGTGGTCTGTCCGTCTCTTTGTCTCCACTGCTGTGGTTCCCTGTTGTGTCATTTGTTGCCCCATCATGTCCACCCTGTCTCTCCTCTCCTTTTGCATCTTCAGCCCACACTCTTGTGGCCTATCCTCTTAATTCCTCCTTTCCATGCCCTGCATCATCCTGGTTTCCCTCATCTAGACCCTCTCCAGCAGTGCTACTTGCCTCTTGTGGTGTGGTCTCCTGCACGGTACACAGTACTGGGGATGATGCCTGCCCAAGACATTCTACAGTAGGTGGTTAACCTCCTTCCTCCTGGACATACTCCCCCTAGCCATGTGGCCCAGACTCCTGTGAGCTTTTGGCACTATTCCTCTACACAGTTCCATGTTGTCCATTGTGCCATGTACCACCCCACCAGTTACTTTTCACTTGTGGCTTGCAGTGTGCTCTCCCCCCCAGGTGCGAACATGGGCGGGGTCTCTGACCCCACATGCTGCACCCTGCACATCCCTTGGTTTACACCTCAGTGCCATACTCCTTGTCCAACCTTGTCCAACCTTCCAGGGTCTCCAGGCCCCTCTGGACAGTCTCACTACATCCCCATCTGCCAGGGCTCACATTTTGAGCTCACCTTCATATGGGCTCATCTATCCCCTGACCCCTCCCCGAACCAAGCATTGTTCAGACACAATTGTCTGAGTCTCTGCTGCTCTGGTACTGCACTTTATATCTGCTTTTCTGGGTGACACCTGTCTGTTGTATTGGTCCAGCTCGTCTGCTGTCCTGGTACACATCTTGTTTCAGTGGGTCCTGTTTCACTTTTCACTTCATACACAGTGGTCACCCTCCTCAACAGTGATTACCTTGTGGCTAACACTACATGGCCATTGTTGTACAATTGGTGTGCAACAGTTTGACTTTTTTTTTTTTTTTAGTTGTTTAACCAGGAGTAGCACATTAAGCCGAAAGCTTTTTTACAGGAGCGACCTGGGAGCACAGGTAAGTTAAGTTACTTGCTCAAGGTCACACAGAATGCAAGTGGAAGCTGTGGGATTCAAACCCAGGTCTGGTCTGCTGGATGTCACCAGATTTGTAGCTCAGAGCCTTAAACCACTGTGCTATACTGCCTTACCAGTCTGTTGGCTTGACCGTCTTATTTGTGACATCTTGTCCTTGGCCCTTCATCGGATGTCGTCATGCTTCTTTTTCAGGGCCTTTTCAGCCCTGTTTGCTGTGCCCACTGCATTCACCTTCTGGTAGATTTTGTCCCATATGTCTGCCTTGGCTGCTTTTGGTGTTGACCTGCTATGGAGCACATCATAGTTGGCATCAACCTCATGCACCAGTACCTCCTCCTCTCATGGTGTCCAGTTGGCTGCCCGCATTCCTCTGCTCCCTGTTCCACTTGCTGTTTGGTGTTCCTGGCTGCTGCTTGGCCCTGGCTGCTGGCCCTGCTGTTGTGGTGCCACTTGCTGTGGCAGTGTGCTTTGTTGCTGCTGTGTCTGTGGGTGCTGTTGTGGCAGCTGGGGCAGGTTCTGGTGTTGTTGCCCTGATGGGTGTACAATGCTGCCTGTTGTGCATGGGCTTGCTGCTGTATTTGGCACCTGTGGCATGTGTGGCAGTTGGTACTGTGCCTGTTGCACTGTGAACACACCTGGCTGTTGTTGGTGTTCATACCTGTAGTGCTGCTGCTGCCATCTCTAGGCTATGGGTTGCCCTAGGTTCCCCATTTCTGGGTGCTGTTGCATGTGCTGCTGTTCTGCTGGTACTCCATGCTGTTGCATGAAATGGTAGGCATGCTGCTGCTGCTGTTCAGCTCCCTGTTGTGTAGCACATTGCTGGCTTCTCTCTGGCTGCTGGTTCAGATTCATCTTAATGATCTACTGCTTCTCCTCCTTTGATCCTCCCCCTCCCATCCTGGCTAAAAAAAACTCCCTTTGGAACTACCTGAAGGGATCCCCCACCTGTCCATGTACCTCGTAGCCCACCAGCACCAGGTATGCATGGAGGTCTCTGTGCCCACAGCGACCACTGCATTTATTCTCCTGTCAACTGGTCAAGTAACTGTTAAATGTCATCCTTACACCAGTCTGACTCTCCATCCTCCTTCGCTAATGAGATCACCAGGTCCTCTGTTCCCCTCCCCCCCGTTGGTTTGTCCCGAGTTTACCCCCCTCAGCCTCCCACCCTACCTGCTGACACTTACTTCTGTTTGCATTTGATTGAACCTGTGTTATATAATTATGTGCACTGTACTTATCTTGTCCTAAATCATTTCTAATGCTGTTAACTACCCACTCAAAACCTGCTAAGCGTGTCATTTTTCTGGATGTCAAATTCTGATATCGCCTGTTATCCCATTATATGTAAACTTGACTTCCTCACTGTTCTTGTATGCTCTAGCTTGTAACCCTCCTGAATCGTTTGTAAACCTCCTGCGTCGTGTCATTTTTCTGGTTGTCAAATTCTGATATCACCTGTTATCTCATTGTATGTAAACTTGACTTCCTCACTGTTCTTGTATGCTCTAGCTTGTAACCCTCCCAGGTCGCACCTGAAAATAGGCACTTGGCTGTCTAGTGTGACTTACCCAGTAAACAAAAGCAAATAAATAAATAAATAAATGATGTGATCTTTTATGTGCTCCCGCAGCTGCGGTCCCACATGTGCAGAATGCCACAAGTGGGCTTGTTTACAGGATTCTGCACATGCGCCTACTGCCTTTGTGAATATCCCGCAACTGCGGGTCCACAGTGCTGCATGCTTTTTTCCCACAGCTGTAGGATTTTTGGCTTTCTTTGAGAATCCTGCCCCTGGTATTTAATAAAGCACATTACAGAATAGTGAAATGTGCCAAGAAGCGATTTTCTAGTTAAATGCATAGCCTGCTTAAATGTACCAAAAACATTTATCCCAAGGGTATGTACTTAAGAGGGCTCCACTGTAATAGGAAAACAATGTTAATGCAGGTGGAAAAAATGAAGAAAGTGCATCTTACAATATAGGAGAAATAATGGTAAACTAAAATGGAATAAAAAGATGCACCATGCAAATTGTGACCATATGGTGAACTGTAACTTTAAATTATTGGCATTCTCAACATAGCTTCAGGTACAGGACATAGTAAAGATTATGCTGAGAAACAACATATGAAAGCTACCTTTTTTTCACAGCATGGAATATTTGGAACATCAGTAAGACACCTTTGCCTCAAGAGGCATGTCTTTTTATTTAACCATGGAATACTGAACACAAACCTGCTATATACCAACGTTGGCTGATTACTAGCATAACTGTGTCCTTGACTAATAGAGATTTACTTGAAGCTGCTAGACGGCAATGTAATTTTTACAAATTTTACAGGTATGTACATTCCCATGAAGGGTGGGGATAGATAGAAGAGGTAGGTTTTGACAAACTTCAAATTTATAGTATGTGTTTTCCCATGGAAATGGTATAAGATGCCCATATTAAAAATGTAAAATTGGTTACTAAATATACCAGCTGTAACGATCAGGTTCTGTTATGGTAGAATTAACTGACCTCTTCCTCAATCCCCTGTTAACTGTGACCAAATTCATAGACAATGCATACACAGAAAAATAGGCAGAGAGACATAGGGCATATGGAGATGGATGGATGGATGGACAGACACATGGACAGTCAGACAGAGTATATATCTAAATGTTTATATTTGAGGTATACAGAGGAACGGGGTTAAAATAGGAATTATTAAGGAGGGGGAACTTCATCTCTTGATGTATGTGTGTGTGGGGGGTTCTGTCCTCTTTATGAAGCCTAACTAGTATCAGAGTGCAAAGGTGAAAGAGAAGAGGAGAGGAAAAACATTCAATTTTGTTAGAGGAGGGGGACTCCAGACACAAGTCCTATGTGTTCCTGACTGATTAAACACCTGGGGAGGAAATGGTAGGCAGCCAGACATGCAAATGCTATAGATAGACCCATAGATCAATACTAGATCTAAAAGCTAAAAGTTAAACATTTGATTACTAGACAGGAAACATATATACTAATTTGTCTAGATATGGATTACTCTGTCTAGTTACCTAAGTGAGATGAATTTTGTGGTCATAAAATGGGCAGAGCAGCTGATCAGCATAGATTATCTATTAGAACATACTGATATATCATACAATTTTTCAGCATAGATCAGCAGATCAGCCCTAAATGTCAAGTCCCTCTTGCCCTAAACTGACTCATATTCCTCAGTCTCAACAGTGTTACTTAATGATTTGATACCACCCAGAATTTGTATCAATCACACTGGCACATTATCAATGTTTCATTATCTGAGGCTGACATTTTAAACACATGGGCCGGACAGTAATAATTTAAAATGACAATCAACACATTCAAGGATGTTTTACAGAACAAATGAAAGCCTGTTCAATGTACTTCCCATGATTCTGCTTTAGCACATAAATGCCACGTTAATATGCTCACCACTACCTCAAAGCAATTCCCAGTGCTGACAAACAGTGGAGTGATAATCTGAAAACTCTTAACAGGGCCTGCTCTGATTGGGCTTCTATACTAAGTGACAAAAGTGTTTTCGATCATCTTGACTCGCATGACACATTTCACAGTGCCCTTCCTTCAAACTACATCTCTGGCATGCTATCAGTGTGCTTTCTAAATACATTGCACATTTTTTTCTGAGCAAATTTAATGAGCTTAAGGGATATGAGCTGGGATATGATGCTTATGGAACCACTCCTCTATGCATTATACACTGTTTCTTTAAGATACTACATTGTCAAATATGAGTTAAAGCTGTAAAATAGTCATTATAGTGTAAAGGTTAATGTATAGTTGCAGAACATAGCTCATCTTTTCTTCTGTAGGGATCCATAGTAAGATTTTTGTCTTTATTTTCAGATAATTTCCTGCCTCATTACACCTCTAAATCTCTTTTGTATTCCTTCATTTTATTTTGTAAACATCACTTCTCTTACACTGGAGCTAACCTCAGGTCACACTTCAAGGGAGTAAATGATCAGCCGCTATGCTGTTCACCAGCAGGTTATAAATATAGCACTTTATCACTTAGCTGATCCTTCGCATGAACAGTAATATATTTCATTCCCAATAGGAAGGAAAATGACAAATTAGTCATCTTATATATTGCATTGTCGTTTGATGGGGAACATAACAGCTCACTGTGTACATTCTTGAATTATTCATAAAACTGGGATAATATTTTTGTAAGCCTTTTTAATTAAAATATATTTTGTCTTTTTGTTGATTTTGTTATCCTTTCTGCCAAGATGTTAAAAAAATATGAGATTGCTGTTAGGCAAGCATTTCATTTAATGCAAACCTAGCCAGACCCATCAATCCCAAGGCAAAGCTATATTTTATTGCTCATTTTCCCAGTCCCAACTAGGAAATAGGATTCAAGCAAATGAGCCAAGAAATCCAATATAACATATCATTTAATACAATGTATTTGTTTGTGGTATGCAATTGATGATAAATTGCTTGGATTGAGGGATGATTCTGAGATCAGCATTCTGAAAGGGTAGTTTGCTCTATAGCAACCTCACAAATGAAACCACGATTGATTTTGTTTTGTAGAAAGAAAAAAACATCTCATAATCCTGTTTGGCCAGTGAACGGCTTCTGAGCTTATTCAAATGAACAGCAGTATGATCATCTTGTTCTATAGTTATTTGTGGTGCTTGGGTTCAAAAGTTTTATTTGCTGTTGCTTATTTCTTTTTGCTACAGATTCGATTGTTATTTTATGTGTTTCTATGGCCAAAAATATGACATATCTCAGTAGGTGTGGTGTCATGTGATGTTGTGTGTACAACAAATGTAAGGTATTGTCTGTATATAAATGATTTGAGTATAGTTTGAATGTCAGTTTGAGGCATGTTGGATGAGGTGTTTATATTGTTAGGGGTTAAAAAGCAGCAGAGTTATAAGGGGTTGTTGCAATGTGTTGGTGTTTTGTCCTCTTATGCTTGGTTTACTCCCCCAGCCTGCTTAGGCAGTGGTACTCATTTATGTGGGCCCTGCCTGTTTTTGTGGGGGAAGTATGTACCAGATGTAAAGTATTTTGTACTGTTGGCATATTGGAGAGGGGTTAGAAGGTGAAGACATGGACATTACAGATACTGTAGGTCAGATGGTTACGGGGGGGGTGCATTGCTGTTTTACCAGAAAATATTTCAATGGTGTCTGATCCCTGTGCAGTGGATTCCCATTCTGAAAAGGGAGAGTGGTAAAAAGTTGATATCAAGTGAATCCACTAATGTGAGTTTAATACCAGGTCAGTAGTGAAAAAAAAACTGCTACCATTGTGGTTTCTTTCCTATGATGGCCCTTTGCTCTATTATTTGTCACTGGGACCTGGGTGAATGGCCAGGTGGTGCTTTTTCATGACAAAGCAATCCCATCTGATTTCATGGGGATTAATAGACAGGGTACAGGATGTGACTGTTGCCTCTATTTTTGCAATCACTTTGAAATGTACCATGTGGCCAGTAACATGTTGCCATTTCATGGGTAGGTGTTTCTTGTCTCAGGCCTAGAATAATGCTGGTGTAGCAACTTCTTTCAAATGCCAGAGGATTTCTGGATGAGCTGCTGCAGCTCTTGAGACTCATTTGACACTTTAAACTAATACAAATAATTATAAAAGTAACTTTTTTTTTGCCATGTATGAAGACAAAATAAGAGTTGCAAAAGGAAATGAATGATTTGAGCATAACAATTATGTGAACTCATAACATCTTAAAAGACTTTCATTATAGGGTGGTACAAATAGCAATTAGGTCATGCTATCCATCATGAATGAGAAGAGACTACATTAGTAAGAATAATAGAAGCAGTAATGAACAAGTAAAATGAAAGTTATTTCAGAAGTGTGTGTGTGTTGTTGAAAAAAAGATTAAGTGACTTGTGTGGTGAAGAATTTGTTTTATAACAAAGGAAACTTCTGAAATGTACAACCATGAATACCCATGGATGATTACTGTGAATTTGAATAATTATCAGACTGTATTGACCATGTTCATTCATGGTCTGTCCCTCTCCCTTTTACCATCCGTGGATGTTCATGGATAGCCATGGTTAAAATCATGTACAAACCATTAATGACAATGGTGACTGACAACATATTACCATGCTTTGACCAGGTACAACCATGATTTATTCATGACCACATGAGTGGGATTGATAGATCAAAACTTCAATATTTTTAATTTTTGGTTCGCTGTTTAATAATCCTTTCACCTTACTTTTTTAACTTTTGCACTTTGAATTTGAGGTGTTTTACACTGACTGGAGGTGTGACTGATGCTGACTGGACTTAAGATGCTTGTGTGAGACAAGAAATTTTGGGGGCACCCAAACTAAATTATTAGCGTAGCTATAGAGCACACTGTAAATGACAACCCTTGCCTCTGATGGCGAGCAATACAGTGCCAGGAAGTATGATTGACACTGACCTGCCTTAAATGCTAGTGTGACACAGAAAACTTTTTAGGACAACAACATTGATAAACAAACTTTTTGTTTTTCAATATTGGCTTTTACCCTGCCTGTAAAATTCACTCTGGTTGAGAATGAATATTTCACAAATGTAAATATTAGCAGCACAGTCTGCCTTCTCAGATTGGCTAGGCCTAACTGAATGTTTCTCAAATGAGCCTCCCATGGTTGCATGTGGCCACCAGCACAATTTTCTGTGACCACAAAGCTCATATACATTATAAGTGAAAATAATACACAAGAGACTTGATTTATTGTATATGGCATGGGGTCATACCACCATATGACTAAACCGCATGGCTGAAAATGCCATAGCGAAACAACGCTGACACAGAAACAGAGTTGGCCAAAACATCGACCTGTTCCACGCACTGTGCCCATTGAAGACAATTGATCTTTATGTTTTTTTGCAGGGGCTGAAAAAAATACCAAACTCCAAGGTGGGGTGACTTCGGGGATAGGGGAGAAACTCAGAAGGGGGGAAGTTTGATTTAAAAAAAAAACAAACATGCCAGCAAAAGTTGCAGCAGGAGAGACTGGGGGGGACCGAACCATGGTCCCAGGTTTCCCAACTGCGCTATGTGCTGGTGCCCTAGCCACTCCACCATGGGAGCAGCTCAACCAGGCATCCAGCACATGGCAACTTCTCCTCTCCTTACATCACTGTGCAGTGACAGGGATAGCAGTAAATCTTTATTGCTAATCTACCCCTGTTATTGTGATTTCAAGCGCTGCATATACAGCTCGGTTAATACTGTGCTGTCTTATATGCACGGTATTGACCCGGTACCATTGTATACTGTGCAAAAAAAAACTTGTTATTGGGGGGGGTCTCAGGTGACAAAATATGGAGTGAAACCTCCAGCAAGTTCTGATGGCCACACTTTGAAGCCACCACTAGGATTTGGGGCTTCAGAACCATTGCCCTAGTCCATAGTGGAAAAATATCACCGGTATTTGACACTTTTTATCTTCACATGTTTGGCATAAACCATCAGTTATGGTTGATGCACAAAGCTACAAAAGTGCAGAAATGCAACACTATTAATTCATAAAGAGACTGTGGTTGCCAGCTCCAACCTGTAATCTGCTAGAGCATCTGAACTAGCAAAAACATACCCTTTTCTGTTCTATGTGCTCCAATTGACAGCTGTTGTCATATGTATTGGGACCATCATCCAGTGCTTCTAGACTTTGGTCTAGTTGTTCCCTACTGTGGTCCTTTAGCTAAAGGCCTGTAGCTTAAGGGCATACCACTGTGGGCATCAGCATGGAGTGGCAGTCAGTAGGGAAACACTGCACTATAAGTGTGATACCCTAAGAATTCCTACATTGTAATATAACTAGAGTACAGGCCAATTTAAGTATATGGTTTGTTCAACCGTGAAACTGCTGAAACCACTATCAAGACATCAACTGTGTAAATAAACAGAGGCTTGAAAAATGGTTCTAAGTCATAATAATGAACACGTTACAGCGATCACTATTATGGCATGTGTATATCACCAAAAAGCAATTCAGTGATATACACTTGCAGGTGACTGGGCACACACAATAAATTAAAAGTGTTTGCAGGGGACCGTCCCCCGCACCCCCCTGATTATAGATTGTCAACTCCAGGGAGGTGCATGTCAGGAAGGGGGCACAGCCCAGTTATAAAAAAAAAAAATTGTAAGTCCTGCAGCCATGGGAACAAAAAAAAATCTTCCTGGCCACCAGCCCTGAACCCAGGACCTGCTCTGTGGTAGCCAGCTTCCCTACCCACCACACCACACAGCTGACTCGGTGGAGCAGGCACACTAGAGGATAATAACCCTCTTTCTTATCCCTCCTCTTCCCCTTGCTATTTTCCTTTTCCACTTGCCCTTCCCTCTCCTCACAGTTGCAGTCCCTGCTACCCTGCCCCATGATAATAGGGCCATACTGTGGGTCGCCGTTTTGATGTTCACCCATACACAATCTCTATTATCACTGGATAAATTGCAAAATATAATAATTAAGCAGATTAAGTTGAGGGAAAGTATGAAATTAGTATAAATTATACTAAGAGTTTATAAGGCACTTAGTGTTGTAAATGTATCTTAAACTATGACATGTTACATTAAAATTCTGCACTGATGCTGATAAGCAGTATAACATTTTAATTTAGGACAGGCATGAGACACCTTATCTAAGGTAAGGTTAAAAATTAGTTTTAGGGAAGGAAAGGGGTGAGGAGTTAGGAACAGGAAGGTAGGAAGAGGTAAGAAAAAGTATGTAACCAAGCAAACATACATAGACAGTAGCAAGGAAGAATTTTATATAATGTACTAAGATGTAACTCTCAAAAAGTCAATAAATAAATGAAGAGAAAATAACAAATAACTGGGGTAACATGAGTATAACAGGGAAGTCTGAATAAAAGGATAATGAGAAAGATCTGATGAAGATAGAAATAGGTTAGAGGGGTAATAGAGGGTAGGCAAGAGACAACCTATTTATGGTAAGGTGACACATTAGTTTAAGAAAAAAATACAAGGAATAAAGGAGAAATAGCAAAGGACTATTAAGGAAGTAGACGGGTAAATCAAACCTTCATAGGCATCAAGTAAAAAAGGTAAGGAACATGAGAGTGGTTCAGTGTAATGATCGTGGTACAAGAGTCTTTAGGAAAACCTTCTGGAGTCTGAAGTGCTGCCCCATTTGTACTCACCTCTCTGGGTTGCAGACACAGGTTGCTGGACTCAGGGCTGAACTGTCAAGATTACAGCAGATCTTCTGTACTGCCCATGGACCACCAAGCCCACCATCGCTCCACCAGAGGATACCTAGACATACAGTGGATGGACCTTGGTAGGCTCTGGCAGGGTGGGGTGGGGCATAGGGTGCCTGTTCCTCCAACTATACCACAGTAAAACACATTTGCCTTACTGGTTGACAAGGGCAACCTAGAGAAGGTACCCATTACAGTGGTAAGGGAGGAAGTGGAGGTTCTTAAAAGTGGAGAACACAAGGAGGGAAGGGGGAATTGCCCCACCAAGCAGGAAACTACTATTGGTGAGGGACTCAGTTTTAAAGGGGATAGAATTGACAGGTGGAGGGGGGAAGATAGGGAGGTGAGGTTCCTAATGGGGGAGGACCTTTGCTAAGACTGGAGGAGGGTGGAGTAATGCCAGGGTGCATAGTGAGAGGCATCACCAGTAGAAAACAGAAGGCGGTGATGCCACTGTACAGCCAATTGACAAGGCCACATCTGAAATACTGTGTTCAGTTCTGGAGACCACATCTCTGGAAGGACATAGACAGAATGGAAGAGGTGCAGAGAAAGGCAATGGAAATGGTGAAGGAAATGCATTAGAAAACATATAAGGAAAGACTGAAAGACCTCAATATGTATACCCTTGAGGAAAGGAGGGAGAGGGGAGATATGATAGCGACATTCAGGTACCTCAAGGGGATAAACAGGGTTCAGGAGGGAAGCACCTTTCAGAAAAATAGAAGTGCAAGAACAATGGGTCGTAGTATGAGGCTGGGGGGAGACTTAGGGGTAACATGAGGAGGTATTTTTTCACTGAAAGGTTGGTGGAAGCATGGAACAGTCTCCCTGCAGAGGTCATAGAGGCAAAAACAATAGGGGAATTCAAGAGTGCATGGGATAGACAGAAGGCAACCATAAAGGCATGAAAGAGGAGGTAAGCTGCAGAATCATTTAGGAGCTGGAGCTTATGTACCTGTAGGTAGGGAAATGGACAGACTTGATGGGCCAGGCGGTCCATATCTGCCATCAAATACTATGTTACTATGTTACTAAGACAGATGACGAGAGTATGCTGAGGACTGCTAGGCAGTGGGAGGTGGGAGAGAGCTGTATATCATTGTCCATATTAGAACAAATTATATAACACAAGAGGAGGTAGGTGTAGTAAAGGAAAATTTTAGTGAGCTGGGTAGGGCTCTTAAGCGAATAGCATGTACAGTGGCTTTTCCACGGCGTTACCTGTTTATGGCCAGGGAGAGGCAAGGATACTCCATACCAGAGCTTTTAATATGCTTTCTTGAAAAGGATGAACACGTTATGTAGACATGAATGACACAACACAGTACAAAACACAATCATTAAAACACCATTCCCTTACCAAAAAAATAACATCCCTGAATCCCCATCAGAGTGCTACAGCCCTAAAATATCAGCCCAGATCAACAAAAGAACTATTAGAACTAGATAAGATAAAGTACATTGTAATGGGTCCCATTTTAGGCAGAGGGGTCTGGGGCAACAGAGGCCCTGGTGGCCTAATAGATAACAGCACATAAAGGCCTCAACCTCTCTCAGTAAATGTTATGCTGTTATCTGAAATATGTTTTTCAACATTTAATGTGCTCAGGATCTCATTATGCCATTCAACCCAGGATGATACCTTATCGCCCATCCAATGACAGAGTAGAACTATGTTGGCAGCTGCTGCAATTAAAGCAATATACCCAGCTGGCCCACTGGCACAGCGGCAAGGTGTCCACTTGCAACACAGACACTCCACATTTGGGGATGGACTCATAGAATCTGAGGGCTGGCCTGGGGGAGGAGGAGGAGGACTGAGCAACCGTGGGATGGCTGTCCTTCTCCAAGAGGGGGGTGGGTGAGTGTCCAACATGTGACAGACCCCTGGTGGATGCTGGAGGCTGCGGCAAGCCAGCGCCAAACTACTGGGAGGTGTGATGGATGCTGATGCTGCAACATCGTTCTGTTATTGCACACCACGCCTCCCAAAACTGGAAAATATCCACTGACATGATGATGACTGCCCTCCAAGGATTGGACCTTGCACTATGGACTACAACCCTTTACTCCCTACCAGTACCATTTAAACCTTGTTGGGGAACTGGAATACCCACCCTGGGGAGTAATCCAGGGTGCTTGGGGTCCCTCCCTCACCTCCAGTGCCATTTCACATCAATTGGGGAACCAGCTACCCTGCTCTGGTGGGTAAACCAGGATGCTAGAGGGGGTGGGGAGGCAGAGATGAGTCCTGAGATAAGGTAGCAGGGGCAGAGCATTGAAACTAGTGGCTGAAAAGTTGGACCAAGGGATCAAAAAATAATAAAGCAATATGCCCCTTACAAGGCCCCAGGGCTCTGCTCCTATAGTGCCCACAAGGCAAATCTCCAGTGTGACGGCATTAACAATCCCTAAAATGGGGTCTAGGTGGTTTCTAATCTCATTTCCAACACCTGGAGCAGACAGAGTGATCCATTTTACCCATCCTGTGCATTTTCTGGGGAGTGAAATATAGATTGTGAAGAATTTTGAACTACATCAATCTGTACTGATTTTGCTTCACAAATTTATATAAATCCACCCTCACACCTTTCCAATCTGCTGGCATCCTGTCTAGATGCAGGGTCTCTTTCAAATGAAAGTATATCCCTCACTGTCTGCCTGAATCCAGTGACTGGAGGGTTTGATAGATTGTAGAGATTGCTCATGGGATGGCTCTGCCACCTGTAGCAATGCTTCCAGAGTGCTACCCCCCACATTAGACCATGGAGGTAGGCAAATATGCTATGGAATAGCATGGAATAATTGCATGTACTTAAAAACTATCCGAGTAGGCAACTCATAACTATTCTGAAAGATAAGGAAGTCAATCATTTGCCCCATCAAGGAGATCAAGAAACATGGAAACATAGAAGCTGATGGTAGATAAGGACCGCAAGGCCCATCCAGTCTGCCCATTTCTTTTTCTACCTTCTAAATGTGCCATCTGCCTTTGCTCTGTCAATGGCCTCTCTATTCATACTCATCTGTATTGATCCCTTATGCCTATCCCATTCCTGTTTGAAGCCCTGCATTGTATTCATATCCACCACTTCCTGAGGTAGGCTGTTCCATGCATCCACCACCCTTTCTGTGAAAAAGAACTTCCTCAAATTACCCCTTAATTAGCTTCCTTCTAATCTTATGCTGTGTCCTCTTGTCCTGCTATTTTCCTTATATTGAAACATGTTAGACTCTTTCACCTTGCTAATTCGCTTAAGGTGTTTGAATGTTTCGATCATATCACCTCTCTCCCTCCTTTGCTCTAGGGTATACGTATTGAGCTCCATTAATCTGTCCTTATATGTTTTCTGATGCAGTCCCTGCACCATTTTGGTTGCCCTTCTCTGGATTGCCTCAATTTGGTTAATGTCCTTGTGAAGGTGTGGCCTCCAGTACTGCGATGTAATCCAGAAGGGCCTAACCAGTGTCTGGTAAGAGGTTATTACCTCCCTCTTCCGACTTGTGATGCCCCTACTAATACACCCCAACATTCCCCTAGCCTTACCTACTGCTTTAGTGGTCTGCTTGGATGATTTCAGGTCATCGTTGATGATCATACCTAAGTCTCTTTCTTCCCTTGTGATTGCCAGCAACTCCTCTCCCAGCCTATAGGTGGCTTCAGGGTTTCTCTTCCCTATGTGCATGATCTTGCACTTCTTTGCATTAAACCACAGTTGCCACTTTTCCGACCATTTTGCTAGTTTGTCCAGATCTCTTCTCATTCTGCTCACCCCATCTGGATCATCTACTCTGTTGCAAATCTTGGTGTCATCTGCAAACAGACAAACCTTACCCTCCAGTCCATCTGCAATGTCACTGATGAAGGTATTGAAGAGGACTGGCCCCAGGACTGATCCCTGAGGTACCCCACTTGTGACTTGCATCTCTTCTGACTGTACACCGTTTACCACCGCTCTCTGTTTTCTGCCCGCCATCCAGTTTGCCACCCAGTTGACTGACTTCTGACCCACCTCGAGCCTACCCAGCTTATTAATTAATCTTCTATGTGGAACAGTATCGAAAGCTTTGCTAAAGTCAAGGTAGGCAACATCAACTGCTCCCCCTTGGCCACCACTCTGGTTACCCAGTCAAAGAAATCTATGAGATTAGTTTGACAGGACCTTTCTTTTGTAAACCCATGCTGTCTTGGATCCTGTGCTCTTATGGATTCCAGGTGTTGCATTATCCTTTCCTTAAGGAGTGCCTCTATAATCTTGCCCACTACTGAGGTAAGACTGACTGGTCTGTAGTTCCCTGTCTCCTGCCTGCTACACCTCTTGTGGAGCGGGAACACATGAGCCGTTCTCCAGTCTTCAGGGACCTCTCCTGTGCTCAGAGACTCGCTAAACAGTTCTTACAGTTAAATTATTTATTGAGTTTTTATCCATATTACATAGTACAGTACAAGGTGCCTTAAACAGGTTGAAATGTACATGATATAATGTGTAATGCTAGCAATATTATGTTTGACATATTATTATAACAATGAACATTATGATAATTGTATAGCTTTGCATTCAAAGAGAGAGGATCTTGTATACATAATTACGTCTATTTATAATTCACAACCTGTACTGTAATGAAAGAATAATAAGAGAATCAAGTTAAAGTAGTGATCAAATTTATAATCAACAAAAAGATCTGCGTAAGAAGGTTATTATACAGAGGTGTCAGTATTTGAAGTAATACCTGATTAAAAAAAAAAAAAAAATCTGATGATGTATATCACGTATGAGTTTGGAGAAAGTTTAAATAGTCTTGCCAACAAAGATGAAATTCATTAAGTTGGTCCAGTACCAAGTATGAAATTCATTCCAAAGAGGCAGTATAGGTTAAATTATTCAAAATATCAGTCAGAGTAGGTATTAATTGAGATTTCCAACGCATTAGAGTCAGTCTCTTAACTTGCATAAATAGTATTTGTAACCATCTATGCTGATATTTTGTTAGTTTTATATTATTGTTTATGACTCCTAATAAACAAAATTTAGGTTCAAATGGGATATGACGACCGATGATTTTAGAAACTAAGTTGTGAATAGATTGCCATAATTTAGATATTGGTTTACATGACCATAGTATATGACTAAACAGTTCTGATAATGGCTTTGCTAGTTCCACCCTTAGCTCCTTTGGTACAATGGGATGTATGCCATCAGGTCCCATTGCCTTATCCACCCTGAGCTTATAGAGCTCTTGTGGGACCATTTCTTTTGTGAAGGGACTAGTGCTCACCTCCCCCCCCCATGTCCATGGTGCTGAGCTGTGGGTCCTGTCCTACCTTCTCTTCAGTAAATACTGAGCAGAAGTATCTGCTTAGGACAGATGCTTTTACATGGTCCTCTCCTCACACGCCCCCTTATCTCCTTTGATCTTAGCAATACCCCCCTCTGGACTTTCTCCTTTCACTAATGTATCTATAGAAAATGTCTTGTCACCTTCTTTTACTGTTTGTGCTAGTGTTTCCTCAGTTTGGGCTTTTGCCTGTCTTACTGCCTTCCCTGCTTCCCTTAGGGAAGTTTGGTATGCCTCCCTATCTCCATCCTGCTGCGTTCCCTTATATTTCCTGAAGGTCAGCCTTTTGGCTCTGACCTTTGCTGCTACTGTTTTTGAGAACCAAAGTGGTTTCCTTCTTCTTTTGCACTTCCTTTTCTCTCTAACACAATGGGACGTTGCATCAAGTATTGCATCCTTAATGCTTGCCCACTTTGCCTGTACCCCCTCACCTGTATTTCTTTTTGCCAGGGCTAGCTTAACTCTGTTGGCCATCTTATCAAAATCAGCTCCTCTGAAGTCCCATATTTTTGCCTTGGAATGGGATGATTTAGTTCTAGTGGTCAAACTGAACCATACCATGTGATGGTCACTGGCCCCCAGGTGACCTTCTACCTGGAGGTCTGTGATCCTTTCCCTGTTAGTCAGTACTAGATCTAGGATAGCTCTGACTCTTGTGGGTTGTTGTAACAGTTGTTTGAGACCCCCCCCCCCCGCAGGAATCCACCATATGTCTAGTTCTGGCAGATGTTCCTGCTGGTATTGACCAATCTGTATCTGGCATGTTGAAGTTTCCCATTATCAGAATCTCCCTTTAGCTGTCATGTTTGTATCTCTTCTAACAGTAATGTGTCTATGTCTCCCCTGGTCTGGGGGCCTGTAGACAACCCCAGTTCTTATGGCTGTCCCATGTCCTGTTTCCAGGGTGACCCACAGTTCTTCTGGCTTCTTATGTGTATTCTGAATTTCTGCAGCTTTGATATTTTCATTGACATACAAGGCCCCTCCACACCCCCTTTTTGCACCTCGGTCTCTTCTGAACAGGACATAGCCAGGTACTGAAGTCTCCCAAGTGTGGTTACTGGTAAACCACATCTCGCTAATTGCTGCTATGTCCAGTTTGGCCTCTGTCATTATTGCCTGCAGGTCTGGGATCTTGTTTCCCAGACTGTGAGCATTTATGTACATGATTTTCCATTGGCCAGATTTTGGTGTGATAGTTGATCCACAGAGGTGAGATTGACCATTTGAATGAAACTCTGAGTAATAGGATGATGGGCTATTTGGAAATTAGTGTTGTATAAAATTAACAGGAAGATGTTCTGGACCAAAGAAACATGGAGACATGTGCACAGCTGTGTGTTATCTCAGAGCGATCAATAGATTGGGGGCCACTTTAAGCTATGTGGGAGACTAGCTGGCAGAAGAAATAGTAGACTATCCATCCAGATGCCTAATCTCATCCACAGTTCTCTTTCCAGCCCCAACCATTGCAGCTTGTATGTCTCAGTTGTGTTTCTTGCTGCTCCCTATCCTCATCTGAAATACTCGATCCCATGGAGAGCTAAGTAATATAAGTAAAAGTTAGGGAGCTGTAACCCTCCCTGCTGTGTGGTGTTTGTTTCTTTGAAACAAGATCTCCTAAATGACTTACCATGTCAGGGAAAATTATTAATTATGATCTGAAGCTGGATAAACCATGATTTGGGCAGTATCACATATAGCACCCCGGTTGGTTATAAGATCTGAGGCCACAAGTTCATTTTAAAAACATGGATCCTGTCCCACAGCTTGAGAGGCATAGGGGTCCATGGTCATAAACCCAATTTAATGGCCTGTATTAGGGAATCCAGATAATTTTTCTTTAGGTCGGAAAGGTGTTGAGTGATTATAGTACCCAGATACGTCAAGAACCATGGTTCCCAGTGGAGCCTCAAATCAACCACCTTTTCCTTGCTCACTAGTTCATGTAAAGGCATGACACTTGTCTTCCCTATATTGAGCTTGTACACTGCTACCCTACCAAAACTTTCAATCTTTGCCAAGGCTGCAGGGATGGACATTGCAGGGTGCTCCACATGGAGGAGGAGGATATTGTCAGCATACAGTATATCAAAAATTTGTATTCATCCTGGCCAATCCTACTCCTTTATACCCTTGTGTTGCCTTTTCAATGGTGTGCTAACAGCTCTCAGTAGACATTCAATCACATGGGTTACAGGGGGCATCCTTGCCTCATGCCACGGTCCAGTCTGATAGGAACGGACAGTATCCTATTACATTTTATTCTTGCTGAGGGGTTGTGGTACAGGATAGTCACCCTGGCCACAAATTCCTTGTGAATATTGTAGGCTTTAAGTTCCTCAGAAGGGAATTGTCAGGAAATCCGATCAAAAGCTTTCTCAGTATTGAAGGAGACCATGGCCACTGGGACCCTGCTATCCCCCGACGCCAAGATAAGGTGGTGCAGTTTACGCAGATTATTATTAGAGATCTGTCCCCCATAAACCTAATCTGTTTCTCCCCTATAAGGCTGTCCCACACCTTCTCTAGTCTGTTGGCTAATATTCTAGCGAGTATCTTAAAATCTGTGTTAATCAGAGAAATTGGGTGGTAACTACTCAGTAGAAGATCATCTTTCCCCCACCTTTAGTAGCAAGATAATGCAAGCTTTCATGAGTGAGGTGATGGTTGGACCCTCAGAATAGATGTAGCTAAAAATGTCTGCCAGGACTGGGGTGAGCTCATCGATTAAAGCTTTTATAAAAGTTGACTGGGAACCCATTAGGACCCAGGGCTTGATCTATAGTGACTAGTACAGAATCACAGCACCCTAAAAATAATAAATGCATTTTGAATACAAATTTTTGAATGTGCTGCAATTCTGTGCTTGTCTTTAACTGTTTACCATATGGAGCTGCACCTTTATCTGTAAGCGTGCAGTTTATGGTTTTGCTCAATCTATACTGAGCTGGTCAAGAGCTGTGCAAACCTCTTCTGTGGTAATAGCCCCCTTAAGTAAGGTGTTTTGTAGTTCTGAAAGATGGGGGAGTTGTATCCCTTCCAGGAACTCCCTAAATCACTCCTGGAGGAGAGGATCCTGTTGATTGCTAGCATAGAGGTTCTCATAAGACTCACTAAAGGCATCCACAATGTCTCTTGTTTGCGTAACAAGGTCAGGTTTCTCATCCTCCATTAAACCTTTAACCACTCTCAGGGCTTCTTGTTGCTGCAACACCAGAGCTTTTAATGAATGGTTGAAAGCATGGTGCATGGAGGAGGGTTTCAGACAAATTGGGGACTGGGTACCAGTCTGGAGGGATTTGGGCCTGGAGAGATGTGTGGCTGTATGAGAGGGGTGACCAGTATCTTTCTAGGGAGGGGTTGTCATCTTTGATAGCAGGCTTAAATACTACATACAGGAGCATTTAAACTAGACGGGGGAGAGGTGGTGAAGCAAAAGTAGGCATAATTGCTTCCTCTCCGGATGGTACAGAATTAAGGAGTAAAAGAAGAAGGGGATTTAGATTATAGTGGAGAAAAATCCAATAGAGCAGATGAGCAGAATTAAAATGACAGAAGAAAAAAATCAGGTAAGGGACAATACAGGATTAAACTGGACCCGATAATGTCAAAGTAATAAGGAAAAGGGTGAGTTAATAGACAAAACAGTACGCTAATCAGTCAGACATAGAAAGAAGAGGCAGGGCAGTAGATAAGGGGGATTTGGAAAGTGATGTGCACTAAGGCAAGGAGGCTTTGAAGTCACCATGGCTGAGTTTTATCTGGACTTAGTGGCTATAACAGAGTTGTTTTGTATTGAGCACAATAAATGGGAAATGAATATACCAGGATACACTCTGTTCAGAAGAGGTAGAGAGGGAAGGAAAAGAAGAGAGGTTGTTTTATATTTGAAGAAGGGTATCAAGGCCACAGAAGTATAGGGGCACAAAGGGGACAATGAGGGGCTGGAATTACTATGAGCCTATCTGGAGACAGACTCTGGGTACACTGTCCATTCTTGAGTATTATACAAACCCCCCCATTATAGGGCAAGAAGATGGATAAGGCACTTGGAGAAGCCATAAGCAAAATGGCAAGTAAGGGGGAGGTGCTGCTAGTTGGTGATTTCAGTCTGCCTGACAAGGAGTGGAGTCTTCCAACTGTGGCTCCTGCGAAGAGCAGGGCCATCCATGATTCCTTGCAAAAGGTTTTTCTGAGGTTGTTAGACTGTGAACCCACTAGAGATGGTGCAGTGCTTGAGCTGGTGTTTACAAATAGGGACTGCATTAAAGAAGTCACAGTAAGCAGTCGCACTAGCATCAGGGATCACCATGCAGTGTGGTTCAGTACAAAGACAGGGATACAGTCAAAACACAGAAGGACGAGTTTTCTGGTCATTAAGAGAGCAGATTTTGGAGAAAAGAGTGGCTGTCTTCGGAGCTGCCAAAGTGGGTAGAGGAGTACCCAGAAGTGGTAGTGGCAGAGTGGGAGAAAATAAGGGAGAGAATAAATAAATCAACCAATCTATGCATGAAGGAAGTAAGCAAAAACAGAAGGAAAAGGAGACCAATATACATGGAGGTGGCAAAGGCGGTAAAGGAAAAAAAACATATGAACATTCGAACATATGACAGAGCCAGCAGAAAAAGGGCATTTGATCTATCTAGTCTGCTCATATTGTTGGGTCCCTAGCTCATGCCACTGACCATGCCACCCCTCCCTGGTCTTCTCTCCCTCCCTATCTGCCCCTCCCAGGTCCCATGGTTTCCCCTTATGCCTATCCCAGGCCTTCTTAAAGCTACCCACTGTCTTCACTGAGACCACTTCCTTCAGCAGCACATTCCAGTTGGCCACCACCCTCTTCATAAAGAAATGCTTTCTAGCATCACTCTTCAGCCTCCTGACCACCAGCCTTTAGCTGTGCCCCCTCATGTTTTGGCTTTCTCTAAGCTTGAAATAACCTTCCCTATCCACTTTATTTATCCACTTCAAGTATTTGAAGGTCTCTATCATGTCCCATCTCTCATTCTTCTCCTCCAAGGAGTATATTCTCAGGCCTCCCAGCTTCTCATCATAAGAATTCCCCTACTGACCGGCAGTCATCTTGGTTGCCCTCCTCTGGACTTTCTCCAGCAAGCTAATGTCCTTTTTAAGGTGTTGACACCAGTGTCTTACTCCATAGTCTAAATGCAGTCTCACCAGTGATCTGTATAGGGGAACTATAACTTCCTTCTGGCTACTGCTGATTTCCCTTGCTATACACCCCAATATCCAGGTTACATACTAACATGCTAACATACTAAAATGCCAGCAGAATAGGCCTAATGGTCTTTCATGTCTGCTCATTTAGTCAAGTCCCCAACCCAGGTGCTGACCTTGCTGTCCCCTGCCTTTCTGGCTTCTCCTTCCCAGTTCCGGATATTCTTGCGCATTGGTTTTGCTTCCAGAACCCTTCCCTGTACCTGTCCCACCCCTCTTGAACCCCTCCACTGTCTCTGCCTCCACCAGCCCCTAGGCAGTGCATCTAGCTCCACCACCCTCTCAGTGAGTAGCACCTCCTCCTTTCTCCCTGAATCTTCCCCCTCCAGCTTCCAGCCATGCCCTCTAGTGGCCCCTTCCTCCTTCTTTCAAGCACCCGACTGTTCCTCCCTATTTACCCTCTTCATGTACCTAAGACCTCTATCATGTCCCCAGTCCCTTCTCTCTTCCAATGTGTACATATTTAGCTCTTCGAGCCTCTCCTCATAGGTCCTGTCCCCAAACCCCAAATCATTTGCTTGCCCTCCTCTGGACCTCTCCAGGAGGTTAATGTCCGCTTTAAGTGTGGCCTCAAAACTGCGCAGTACTCAGGTGCGGCCTCACCAAGCAGTTATACAGAGGAAGTATCACTTCCCTCCTTCTAGAGGATCCCCAGCGATGCATCCCAGCATCCTGTTGGCCTTGGCTGCTGCCCTCCTACAAGTCTCAGAGTTGTTCATCTTGACATCCACCACCACCCCAGGTCCTCTCAGCCATCGAGACTTGTAGCATTTCCCCAAGGTGTACACTTGACCTGGGTTTCTGGCCCCAGGTGGAGTACCTCATTTCCCTGCATTGAACCTCAGCTTCCACTTTCTAGAACCATCTTTCCAGAGCCTCCAGGTCCCCCTGTAGGGCCACCTCCCCTCCTCCCCATCCACCACCGCCCCCAGTTTGAGTCATCCACAAAGAGACTCATCTCACTCCTGATTCCTGTCCTTATGTCAGATACATAGGCGTTGAACATAATAAAAAGGTTGCATTTTAAAGGTATAAGGAAACACAGAGATATGAATAGAGGGAGCTATAGCTAGTAAAACATAAGAAGGCAGGCTGTTTATACTTTTCTTTGACTGGATGAAAAGGGAAATAAATTAAGGTGGGGCAGTGGATTTGGCCTACTTAGACTTCAGAGAGGCCACTGACATCATACCACATAGGAAGCATTTAAGGAAACTGGGCAGTCTGGGGGTTCTATCCAAGGTGATAAACTGTGTACAAAATTGGTTGAAGGATAGCTGACCGAGGGTTGCAGTAAATGGCAGTCTCTCTACACGAGGGAAGGGTAATCAGCAGGGTACCTCAGGGTTCAGTACTGGGACCAGTCCTCTTCAATGTCTTTGTCAGTGACATTGCAGAAGAGAAGGAAGGGAAGGTATGCCTCTTTGCAGAGGACACCAACATCTTCACTAGGATAGATACTCCAGAGGTGGTGGAGAAAATGAGTAGGTACCTGAGAAAACTCAAGGCGTGGTCAAGACTATGGCAGCTGTATTTCAATGTGAAAAAGAACAAAATCCACACCTAGGGTACAGAAACCTGGAGGCAGTGTACAGAATGGCAGAAGAGGTACTGACAGTCACTAAACATAAAAGGGGACTTTAGAGTAATCATATCTTATGACCTCAAGGTGGCAAGGCACTGCAGCAAGACAGTAAGCAGAGCCAGATCAAGAAAAAAAATGGACATTTTAACAGGTATATCCTACAAGTCTTCACATTGTAGAGTAGCAGGGACAGACCATAGAAACATAGACTTTGATGGCAGACAAGGATTGCTTAGCCCACCCAGTCTGCCCATTTCCCTACCTATAGGATAAGCTACAGATCCTAGTTAACCAACAGCCTACTTTCTCCTACTCCCCACTAGAATTGCTTTATGACTGTCCCACTAGAATTGCTTTATGTCTGTCGCATGCATTCTTGATTTCTCCCACTGTTTTTGACCCCATGACCTCCTCAGGAAGTCCATTCCATGCATCCACCACTCTCTCTATGAAAAAATACTTCCTCACATTGCCCCTGAGCCGTCCCCCCTCTATCTTCAAATTGTGCCCCCTTGTTCTTGCACATCTCTTTTTCTGAAAGATGCTACCCTCTTGGACTTTGTTGATTCCCTTGAGGTACCTAAATAATTCTATCATGTCCCCCCCTCCCTCCTTTCCTCAAGGGCATACATATTAAACTCCTTTAATCTCCCTTCATATGGCTTCTGGTGCAGACCCTGCTCCATTTTAGTTGCCCTCCTCTGGACTGTCTCCATTCAGTCTATGTCCTTGCAGAGATGGGGTCTCCAGAACTTCACGCAGTATTCCAGATGGGGTCTCACCAACTGTCTGTACAGAGGGATTACAAGTTCCTGTTTTCTGCTGGTGATGCCTCTCCCTGTGTATCCCAGTATCCCCGCCCAGCCCGCCTTACTGACTTCTCTCATTGCTTGCCTACCTTTAAATCATCTGATATGACTACCCCCAGGTCCCATTCCATTTTTGTTGTTGTTAGTACCTCACTCCACATTGTGTACTCTTCCCCTGGGTTTTCGTTTCCCAGGTGCATTACCTTGCACTTCTTTGCATTGAATCAAAGCTGCTATACTTTTGACCATTCCTCCAACCTTGCCAAGCCCCTTCTCACCCTTTCCACCCTCCCTTGTGTATCAATCCTGTTGCTGATCTTTGTGTCATCTACAAAGAGGCATACTTTCCCTTCCAGTCCCTCTGCAATTTTACCTATAATGACATTAAAGAGGACCTGTCCCAGTACTGAAACCTGCGGTACCCCACTAGTAACCCCCCTTTCTTCAGACTGGACTCCATTTACTATTACCCTCTGTGTCCTGTTGTCCAGCCAATGTTTTACAGAGGCAGCAACCCTGGGACCCACTCCAAGGCTGGCTAACTTGTTTATTAACCTCTTGTGTGGAACTGTGTCAAAAGTCTTGCTAAAGTCTAGGTAGGCCATGTCCACAGCCCCTTCCTGGTCTACTACTATAGGGGCAAGGGGAAGAGGGAGGAAAGCCCAAGGAGAAGGACCAGTTGGGAGGAAAGGAAAAGGAGAAGGACCAGAAGGTCAAGGATGATACAGTAAAGGGAGCTGAGGGTTTAGGCCAGGGGAGCATGACAAGCAAGGAGGGACTCAACAGAGACAGGAAGGAAGGGAGGACGAGCCAGGCTAGTTTAGCGGATGGGGGAGAAGGACCAGTCGTGAGCAGTGAGGGGGGAGTTAGCGATGCACAGAAGGATACTCGGGAGGAGGAGAGGCATAGTATCGGAGAGGAGGGGGTGGCCAGGGTAAATGAGGGGGTGGCATGTGGCACCCAGATGAGGGAGGAACAAGGAGTCAGCTGTGTGGAGGGGCCGGTGCAGAAAGGATGAGGACATGGAAGGGGAATGGAGAAAGGAACAGTCAAGAGTGCTCCTTTTGGGGATTCTATGATCAGGTGTCAAATGGGATAGGGAGGGAGAAGCCTGGCCAGTTAGAACAAAATACTTCCCTGGACTAATGGTGCACAGAGCCAAGCACGAAGTATATCAGCTGACAAAGGATTGTGGGGGTTCCCAGGACATACTGGTCCACCTGGGTACAAATGACATTGAGGGAAATAGCGAGCTAGAGATACAGGCAAGGTTCAGGGAGCTTAGCAGGGTCTGTCATGACATAAGGTGCATGATTTCCTTCTCGGAAATCCTGCTGGTGCCAAGGGCTAGTGGGGAACACAAAAGGAAAATTAGTGAGATAAACCAGTGGCTCAGGGAGTGGTGTGAAGCCAGAGGGTATGGGTTGATGGGGGATTGGGGGGAGATCTGGGAGGATAAGGAGCTGTATGCTATAGATAGGCTCCATCTCAATTTGGAGGGGATGGGAATCCTTAAGTTGAAAATAGAGGGGTTCATTGGTGAAAAGTAGGGTTTAAACTTGTGAAGGGGGGAGGGATGGGAGAAAAGGCTGGGGGGGTCCAATAAAGGAGGGACTATGTCTCCAGCCCCCGGAGAGCTGGAGGAATGTGGGGAAAAGGCCGACTGGTAAAGTGCAGACCAGGGGAAAATGGAATCCCCATGGGAACATGAACAAGGGAAATGGAAGTATAGGGAAAGGGTGGAAGGTAGTCCTGCTAAATGCCAGGAGCTTGGGCAATAAAATGTCTGAGCTCCAGGAGATGCTAACTGAGGGAGCGGTGGATGTGGCAGTGGTCACTGAGACCTGGGCCACCGCAGGACATGACTGGGACCTGAACCTGGAGGGTTACACTATGTTCAGGAAGGACAGTGGGGAGGGAAGGGGAGGAGGGGTAGCAATAATAGTCAAAAACTGCATTGGCATAGGGGGAATACAGGAGGCGGAGGGAACCATGGAGGTGATGTGGGTCACCTTGATAACAAGGGGGGCAAGAAAGTAAAAATAGGAGTGGTGTATAAACCCCCTGCACTGGCGGAGGAGCTGGAGGAGAGTCTGGTGGCAGATGTTGGGAGGCACTGCAGATTGGACAGGGGAAGTTTGGTGGTGGTGTTGGGGGACTTAAACATGCCAGGAACAGACTGGGAGACTATGACATCCTTGGTGGCCAAGGAACAGTGGTTGTTGGATGTATTTCAAGACGCGTTCCTAACTTAGCAGGTGGGGGAACTGACCAGGGAGGCACAGGTACTGGATGTGGTCCTGACAGACAGTGACCAGATTGGGGGCCTGGAGGTAAGGGGCCCATTGGCGGGGACTGACCATGCCACGGTCTGGTTCTGCCTGGACCTAGGAGGGTTAGAAGGCTGCACAAAGACGAAGGTAACTGACTTCAGGGGGGCGGATTTTAAGGAAATGGGAAGGATCCTTAAGGAGCATTTGGATGTGATTGGGTCAGACATGGATGCTGACAGTAGGTGGGAAATAATCAGGAGAGGGGTGCAGGATGCTACCAGCACCTGTGCCAGAGTAAGACAAAAATGTGGTATGGCCCGAAAACTCTGCTGGTGGACCAGGGAGGTCCAGGAGGCAGTGTGGGGAAAGAAGGCAGCCTATAGGCAATTCAAGTGCTCAAGGAGTGAAAGGGATCGAGGGGAGTATGAACTGATGGCTAGAAGGGCCACTAGGATGGTGAGGCGGCTAAGACAAGGAAGGAGCAGAACCTGGCCAGGAAATTAGGAGAGGAACAAGGGTTCTTTAGAAACATTGGGGAAAACGAAGGGTGAAGGGGTGATTAGCAGGATTAAAACAGGGAGATGGGCACAAGACCCAGGGAAGCAGGCTGAGGTACTAAATGAGTACTTCACCCAGTTTTCACCAAGGAAAATGGGGTGATGCATCATACATGGGAGGAGACAGTGATACTAGGAGGGGGACCCTTACCGATTGGGGGTCTGGAGAGAGGGGAGGCATCACTGGCAGGAGGGGGGAAGGTTAAGCAGGGAGAAGAGGTAGCAGAGGTGGAAATCACAGCAGAGACAGTGAGGGAAGTCCTCAGGTCCCTTAAGATGGAGAAAGCACTGGGGCCGGATAAATTACATCCCAGAGTGCTGAAGGAACTTGCGGATGTCCTGGCGAAACCCCTGGTGGAGCTTTTCACCATCTGTCTGAGGACAGGGTGGGTACCCCAGGACTGGAAGGTGGTGCATATAGTGCTTATCCTCAAGGGGGGATCAAGGGAGGTGGCAAAGAACTACAGGTCTGTCAGCCTGACATCGGTGGTGGGCAAGGTGATGGAGGGCATTGTCAAGGAGAGGCTAGGGGGGACCTGGAAAAGTCAGGGTGCCTGGACGATAGACAGCATGGATTCATCCCAGGGAAATCGTGTCAGACAAACCTTGTGGAGTTCTATGACTGGGTGATGAGTGCCTTGGACCTGAGTAGACCAGTGGATGTCCTCTTTCTAGACTTCAGCAAGGCATTTGACTCTGTTCCTCAAAGGGCCTGTTGGATAAGCTGGGAGAAATGGGGGTGGGGAACCAGATGATCAGATGGATAGACAATTGGCTCCAGGACCAGACCCAGAGGGTTGTAGTTGGTGGGATAGTCTCATCCCCAATGAGGGTCATTAGTGAGGTCCCACAGGGATCAGTCCTTGGGCCCCTCCTGTTCAACGCCTATGTCTCTGACATAAGGACAGGTATCAGGAGTGAGATGAGTCTCTTTGCGGATTACTCAAAACTGGGGGTGGTGGTGAATGGGGAGGAGGGGAGGGTGGCCCTACAGGGGGACCTAGATTCTCTGGAAAGATGGTCTAGAAAGTGGAAGCTGAGGTTCAATGCAGGGAATTGCAAGGTACAACACCTGGGGGCCAGAAACCAGGGCCAAGTGTACACCCTGGGGGGGGGGAAATGCTACAAGTCTTGATGGCTGAGAGGGACCTGGGGGTGGTAGTGGATGTCAAGATGAACAACTCGGAGACTTGTAGGAGGCAGCAGCCAAGGCCAACAGGATGCTGGGATGCATCGCTAGGGGATCACCTCAGAAGGAGGGAAGTGATACTCCCTCTGTAACTGCTTGGTGAGGCCACACCTCGAGTACTGTGTGCAGTTTTGGAGGCCACACTTAAAGATGGACATTAAACTCCTGGAGAGGGTCCAGAGGAGGGCAACCAAAATGATTTGGGGCTTGAGGGACAGGACCTATGGGGAGAGGCTTGAAGAGCTAAATATGTACACATTGGAAGAGAGAAGGGACCGGGGGGACATGATAGAGGTCTTCAGGTACATTAAGGGGGTAAATAAGGGAGGAGCAGTCATGGTGCTCCGAAGGAAGGAGGAGGGGCAACTAGAGGGCATGGGTGGAAGCTGGAGGGGGGAAGATTCAGGGGAGAAAGGAGGAGGTGCTACTTCACTGAGAGAGTGGTGGAGCCATGGAATTCTCTGCCCAGGGGGCTGGTGGAAGCAGAGATGGTAGAGGAGTTCAAGAGGGGGTGGGAAAGGTACAGGGGAAGGGTTCTGGAAGCAAAATCCAGTGCAGTGAGAATATCCGGAACTGGGAAGGGAGAAGTCAGAGAAGGTGAGGGGGCAGCAAGTTCAGCTCCCAGGGTGGGGGCTGACCTAATGAGCAGAAACGAAAGACTGTTAGGCCTATTCTGCTGGCATTTTAGTATGTTAGTATGTTAGTACTTTGATCGCCCAGTCAAATAAATCAATTAAATTTGTCTGACATGACCTTCCTGCTGTGAATCCCTGCTGCCTTTGGTCCTGTGCCCCACCTGCCTCTAGGTACTCAACAATTCACCACCACCAGGGAGAAACAAGAGATAGGGTGCAGAAGGAGGTGGACACAAGCCCATTTTCAGAGGAAAGAGTGCTGAAAGCACTTGCAAACCTTAAGGTAGACAAGTCTAGGGGACCAAATGGGATTTACTCCAAGACACTAAAAGGACTGAGGGAGATTCTGGCTGCCCCACTGACAACTTTGTTCAACAACTCACTGAAAACAGGAGTAGTTCCAGAGGACTGGAGAAGGGCTCATGTTCTTCTACATGAAGGCTGGCAAATATAGGCCAGTTAGTCCTACTCAGTGGTTGGGAATCTTATGGAAACACTACTAAAATAAAATATGATACACAGGCAACATGGATTCAAGATGACAAAGTTATGTTAAATGAATCTAATAGATTTATATGACTGGGTGACAAGGAAAATTGATCAGGGTAGAGCAGTGGATGTAGTGTATTCGGTTTTCAATAAGATCATTGACATAGCACCACATAGGAGAGTGAGTAAGATGTAAACAAATGTAGGAGTGAGATCCATAGTTGTAATTTGGTTAAAAACTTGCTTAAGGATAGGAAGCAGCAGGTGGTAGAAAATGGCACTCATTCTAAAGAAGAAAATCTGATGAGTGGTGTACAACAGGGCTCAGTACGGGGGCCAGTCCTACTTAATATCTTTACAGCAGACAACACAGAAGAACTAGACGGGGAAGTGTGCCTTTTTGCAGATGATACCAGAATCTGCAAAGAGGTAGACCCTAAAGGAGGGCTGGAAATAATGTGCAGGGATATTGAGAAGTCTGAAGAATGGTCAGAAACATGGCAGTTGAGATTCAATGGCAAGAAGTGCAAGGTAATGCATCTTGGGCATAAAAACCCAAGAGCTGAGTATAAGAAGGGAAAAGTACTACCAGATACTAAACAAGAAAGGGACCTGTGAGTTATCATATCTGAGGATCTCAATGTGGCAGGGCACTGTAACAATGCATTGGGTAAGAGCAGTGGAATGCTGGGTTGTGTAACGAGGGGTATCTCCAGCAGGAGAAGTGAGGTGGTTTTGCCATTATTTCACTCACTGGTGCAACCACACCTAGAGTACTGTGTACAATTTTGGAGACCACACCTCAAAAATGACATAGACACAGTAGCTGTAGTCAAGAGGGGGCAAGTAAAATGGTATATGATTTTCACAAGAAGCCCTGCAACATGCATACCCTGAAAGAAAGGAGAAGGAGAGGGGTTATGATAGAGACCTACAAGTACATCAAAGAAGTGAATAGGGTGGGGGGTCACTTTTAAATTGGAACTGGCACCAGGAGCAGGGGGCATGCAATGAAGTTGGAGAGGTGGATTCAAGAGTGACAGGACATGGACTAGTGGGTAGTTGAGAAAGCAGATGGAACAAGGTGAGAGGGGGTAATTGGGAAGGGAAGGGGGTGGTGCAGCTGCAAGGTGAGCATGCTAGCTGGACACTTGAGCAGACTTGATAGGCCAGGTGGCCTATTTCTGCTGGCAAATTCATATGTTCGTATGAGATGAAATGGTATTGGATGCAAGGAACAGTTTGCAAGCAGAAATGGTGGAGGCTATAACAGTGGGAACTTCAAGCATGCATTGGATATACATGGGGATATATAAGATAGGATGCTGGGAGACTCGAAGGAGTCCAGGTAGGGTCTGCAGAGACAGAATACATAGGGAACATCTGTGTAGACTGGATAGGCTAAGCAGTCCATTTCTGCCGACAAATTCTATGTTTCTGTTAGAGTAAAAATTACAATAGAAGTCAACTAAACCATTCTAATATCAAAGTAGCTAGATTCTAAATCAGCAAAAACACTATGGGCTAGATTCACAAAGAGAGCAAAAAAATCTGCACTTGCGGAAAAAGGGATCACAAAACCGCGGAAATGCAAATGCAGCATATTCACAGTCTAAATTTCCGCAGGTGCGGAAAATCGCAAAACAGGCAAGTTGCAAAATTCATCAAGTGCTGAAAATTCACAACAATTTTCCGCAGCTGTGCAAATAATATGAAAGGTCCATCAGATAGAATAACAGCAGGTGATCCTTATTAAGTGGAGTAGGAGACTTTCACAGTCTTGTAAAAGTTGCAGCAGAACCAGCACTCCTAGCGAAGCAAGCAGCCAGTCCCACAAATAGGGCCATGGTAGCACCACCTGTACCAGAAGTACCTTGCACCCACTGGCAATTTGCATCATTTGGTTGTGTCTCTATCTGAGGTGTTTCTTCCTCCTGTGTCTATAGCACATACTTCTGGCTGTTACCACCTCTGCCTCTACTGGCTTGTGGAGGTCCTTGATTCTCCTCAACCTCTCCTCAGCTTTTGATACAGTGAACCACTGTGTGTTAGTCGACCACCTGAGGTTCTTCTGTGGACTCACTGGCATGATCATCTTCTGGTTTGAGTTGTATCTCACCAGCAGGAGACTAAGGATAGTGATGGGGAATTTCTCCTCCTCCCCTAGACTCCTATCTTCTGGAGCACCTCAGGGATCAGTCTTGTCACCAGTGTTGTTCGCCATGTACATGCTACCCCAGGGAAGGATCATTAGGAAGTATGGCTTGGGTTTTCAATACTATGCTGATGATACCCAGCTATACTTTTCCTTTGCCCCTGGAACATCTGACACAGTGAACATGCTAAACAACTGGCTCACTGAAATAAATAACTGGATGGCCTCCAGCTGGTTGCGATTGAACCCCGAAAAGACAGAGGTACAAGTTGTGGAGTTGAACAGAGGGCGTGCTAGTGTGGCCTTGGGTCCAGAGACAGGATTGTTCCTGGGATCTGTACCTTTGAAAGCTGCCTCTAAGGTGTGGAACCTGGGTGTTATTCTGGACAATGGTCTGATGCTGGAGGCTCAGATGTCAGCTGCTGTCTGGGACAGCTTTTATCATTTGAGGAATATTGCTATGGTTGAGCCCTTAGTTCTGCCTCTGGACCTCCTAACTTTGGTACATACCTTTGTGATGATGAGGCTTGAATACTGTAATGTGCTATACCTCAGGGTCTCTGGGGGTACCTTCTGCTGACTGCAGCTAATACAGAATGCAGCTGCCAGGTTCTTGATGGGGCAGTTGAAATACTGCCACATCACCCCGGTGCTGCGAGAACTGCACTTGTTGCCAGTTAGATGGAGGGTCTTCTTCAAGATGTGCTTGCTCACCTTTAAGGCCCTACATGGATTGGGCTCTGGCTACCTGCCTGACCTTCTCACACCAGCTGTTTCAGTCTGTTTCCTTTGTTCCTCCTCTAGGGGCCTCCTAGTGATTCACAGGATGCGGTTAAAAACTGCCAGTGACAGAGCATTCAGTGTTGCCGGCCCCATCCTGTGGAATTCGCTTTCACCATCTATAAGGGAGGACCCTTCAGTTGAGGTTTTCAAGGCTCGCCTCAAGGCCTTCCTGTTTGCACAGGCATTCCCTGAGTTTAGTTCTTAACATCAAGTGCCTGGCTATTATTCTAATTGTTCCTGACCTGCTTTATTGTTAAGTGAACTATAGCAAACTAAGTTATTGTTTTATATATTTATTTTATACTTTTTGTTTTTGCACTGCAGTTGATGTTGTGTTTTTATTGCATGGCTCCCAGAGCCTCCGGGATTGAGCAACTCTTAAATAAATGTTGTCTTGCCTTGCTGCGCAGGGTCATGTGGTTGTGTTTTGTTGTCTTTCAATGGAAATGTGTACTATTTTTGGTGTAGCAACTGACACTACTATACAGCCCACAGGTTTTCTGTTGTTAGGTGCCTGAACCCCCACTATGATTGTTTCCCGAGAGTTCATACACTGCCTTTTGCTCAGGATGAGTTATACCTCATTCTCCTTGGTGCAGCATGTGCACAACATTTTTTCTGCAACTGCGGAAAGCAGAAGCTGAGAATAGCCCATAAGGTTATGCCACACTTTCAGTGCCATTTTTGTGCAGAATTTTCAGCAGCTGCATATTTTCCACAGTCCACAGAGTATTTATTCCGCAACTGTGGACTTTTTTATGTTGATTGCGTGCATGTGCAAGAAACATATTGCGGCAGCTTTCTCCAGAAGCAGGTTGTGGAGGTGTGGCACTGTTGTGGCCAATGCCCCCACAGCCTTTAAAGGCTTGGCCCGCTTCACCCAATGCCGTGGCATGCTGCTGCTGACACTAGTTCAGCCAGCATGCCAAAAATTTCTAATGTTTTAGTTGCTGCAATCAGAGGCCACCTCGTCATTGCAGCATCATCCCTGCAATGAGGAAGCGACCCCACATTGCAGGACTGTTGCTGACTGGGAGCCAAGTCCCAGTCAGCATGTCTCTTCCCCCCAAAAAATTGTTGTGTGCCGAGGGGTGCCCTATCCCCTTGGCTTATATCTCCCTACCCCACTTCTGTGTTTGCAGTAGGGGTGCCAATCCCCATCAGCATATCCCCCATTCCTGTGTGCCGAGGGGTGCCCAATCCCCTCGGCTTATATTCACCCCCACTTCTGTCTTTCCTGGCAAGGGTGCCCTAATCCCTGTCGGCATACCCCCATTTCTTGTGGGCCGACAGGGTGCCCAATCCCAATCGGCATGTTGTGCCCCCTTGTGTTGTGTGCCAATGGGGTGCCCAGTCCCCATCGGCTGCAGCTGCCCCCAAAAGAGGTCCATTGGCATTCTGGGAGCCCACACCAGCATGCCACATGCCCTGCCAAAAAAAAAAAAAACAGTCCTGCAATGTTTTTCTCCCTGTAAAAAAAAACAGTCCCTCGCCATCTCCCTGCCCCCTCCCACAACCCGCACCCACCACTGCGCACCTTCCCTCTCCACACCCCCTCACCCCATACTTACCTCTGGACCTCGGCGCAATGATCTCGGTGGACTGGGAGCACGTCTGCACTCTTCAAAGCTGACCACAAACTGAAGAAATGCCGGTAAGCTATATCATGGAATAAATAGGGTGTTTTCAACTTTGATGCATATCTTGGGCATTTTGGGGATGTTTTGCACCATATTTTCAACATGGTATTTTTGGGATCCTTCCTCATGAATTCTGGCACTGTCATGGCGTCAATCAGTCCTGAAAGGTGATTTCGCAGTCACTGCATGGAATCACCTTTTGGGACCAATTAATGAAATGACAGTGCCAGTGTTCATGAGGTGGGCTCTCAAAAAGCCTATGTTGCAAATTTGCTATGAAAAATCCAGAAAATTACTGTTTTACGAGCGTGCATTGAGCAGTTGCTATGCACGCTTGTAACTTTGCGAATTTGCAATATTCTCACGCCAGATTTTCAACATTGTCATTTTTCCACACCTCCTTGTGAACAGTACAACTGTCATTTTTCACATCCTGGCTGAAATGTGTTTTCACACTTCTGGCACAGAATAGCGCAGTTGTTGTGGGAAATCAGTGTTTGGGACAGATTACGAAAATGACAGTGACACTGTTCATGAGCAGAGGTCCTAAATTGCCTATGCTGAAAATTTGGTGCCTATACTCCATAAAATGACTGTGTTATGAGCGTGTGTTGTGCAGTTTGCACGCATGCTCAGAAGTTCGTGAATTTATAATATTTTCACTCCAGATTTTCAACATTGCCATTGTTCTGCACCTCCTTATGAAAAGTGCAGCTGTCATTTTTCACATCCTGGCCAATATGTGTTTCACACTTCCGGCACAGAATAGCGCGGTCACTGTGGGAAATCTGTGTTTGGGACACATTATGAAAATGACAGTGACACTGTTCATTAGCAGAGGCCCTAAAATGGCTATGTTGAAAATTTGGAGACGAAAGTCCATAAAATGAGAGTGCTACAAGCGTGCATTGCGCAGTTTCCACGCACACTCGTACCTTCGCAACTTTGCAATATTTTCACTCCAGATTTTCAACATTGCCATTTTTACACACCTCCTTATGAACAGTGCAGCTGTCATTTTTCACATCCTGGCCGAAATGTGTTTTTGCTCTTCCGGCTCACAATAGCGCAGTCACTGTGGGAAATCAGTGTTCGGGACACATTAAGAAAATCACACTGACACTGTTCATGAACAGAGGTTCTAAAATGCCTATGCTGAAAATTTTGCAATGAAACTCCATAAAATGACTGTGTTGTGAGCGTACATTGTGCAGTTTCCACGCACCCTTGTAACTTCCCAAATTAGTAATATTTTCACATCACATTTTCAACAGTGGCATTTTCCCATACCTCCTTGTGAAAAGTACAGCTGTCATTTTTCACAACCTGGCTGAAATGTGTTTTCGTGCTTCCAGCGCAGAATACCGCAGTCGCTGTTGGAAATCATTGTTTGGGACAATTTAGGATTGAGCGAGTGGGGAAGGGGGAGTGACTGAGATCAACTGAGCTCTGTTGGGACTGCTGCAGATTTCTTTGTGGGCAGGAAAAGGCACCAACGCAGGCAAGAACCCAGTACAAAAGGCCTACAACACCAGGAGACACAGAATGAGTGAGTGAGGGAGGTGGAGTGCGTGAGGTCAGCGGAGCTCTGTTCGGACTGCTGCGGATTTCTTTGTGGCTAGAAAAAGGCAGCAGTGCATGCAGGGGCCCAGTACAAAAGGGCAGCCTGCAGCGGTGGGAGAAACAGAATGAGTGACTGGGGGGGGAGCGAATGAGCTCAACCGAGCTCTTATCGTGACTGCTGCAGATTTCTTTGTGGTCAGAAAAGGGCAGTAATGCAGGCAGGAGTCACGAACAAAAGAGCAGGCTGCAGCACCAGCAGAAATGGAATGTGAGAGTGAGAGAGGGGGAGTGAGTAAGGTCAATGGAGCTCTGTTGGGACTGCTGCAGATTTCTTTGTGGCCGGAAAAAGGTGCCAACAGAGGCAGGAGCCCAGTACAAAAGGGCAGCCTGCAGCACCAGGACAAACAGAAAGAGTGCGTAAGACGGGGGAGTGAGCGACCTCAACGGAGATCTGTTGTGACAGCTTCCGATTTCTTTGTGAGCAGGAAAAACTGCTAATGCAGGCAGGAGCCCAGTACAAAAGGGCAGCCTACAGCGCCAGGAGAAGCACAACGAGTGAGTGAGAGAGGGATAGTGAGCAAGCTCAATGGAACTGTGTTGGGACTGCTGCAGATTTCTTTGTGGGCAGAAAAAGGCAGCAATGCACGCAGGGGCCCAGTACAAAAGGCCAGTCTGCAGCAGCAGGAAAAACAGAATGAGCAAGTGAGAGAGGGGGAGTAAGTGAGCTTAACGGAGCTCTATCATGACTGCTGCAGATTTCTTTATGCAGAAGAAGGCGGCAACACATACAGGAGCCCAGTACAAAAGGGCAGCCTGGAGCGGCAGCAGATATGGGATGAGTGAGTGAGAGAGGGGCAGTGAGCGAGCTCAAAGGAGCTCTGTTGGAACTGCTGCAGATTTCTTTGTAGGCAGAAAAAGGCATCAACAGAGGCTGGAGCCCAGTACAAAAGGGCAGCCTGCAGCGCCAGAAGAAACAGAATGAGCGAGTGAGATGGGGGAGTGAGCGACCACAACAGAGCTTTATCATCACTGCTGCAGATTTTGTTTTGGGCAGAAAAAGGTAGCAATGCAAGGAGGAGCCTAGTTCAAAAGGCCAGCCTGCAGCGCCAGCAGAAACAGAATGACCGAGTGAGACAGGGGGTGTAAGCAAGCTCAACGGAGGTCTATCATGACTGCTGTGGATTTCTTTGTGGGCAGGAAAAGGCAGCAACACAGGCAGGAGCCCAGTACAAAAGACCAGCCTGCATCACCAGCAAAAACGGACAAGTGAGTGACAGAGGGGGAGTGAGCGACCTCTAAGGAGCTGTGTCAGGACTGCTGCAGATCTCTTTGTGGGCAGAAAAAGCTGACAACGCAAGCAGGAACCAAGTACAAAAGGGCAGTATGCAACAACGGGAGACACAGAATGAGTGAGTGAGGGAGGGGGAGTGAGTGAGCTCACTGGAGCTCTGTTGGGACTGCTGCGGATTTCTTTGTGGGCAGAAAAAGGCAGCAATGCACACAGGGGAACAGTACAAAAGGGCAGCTAGCAGCGGCGGGAGAGACAGAATGAATGAGTGAGAGTAGGGGGGAGTCAGTGAGCTCAACGGAGCTCTATCCCGACTGCTGCAGATTTCTTTGTTGGCAGAAAAGGGCAGCAATGCAGGCAGGCACCCCGTACAAAAGGGCAGGCTACAGTTCTGGCAGAAATGGAATGAGCGAGTGATAGAGGGGGAGTGAGTAAGGTCAACGGAGCTCTGTCAGGACAGCTGCAGATTTTTTTGTGGCCAGAAAAAGGTGACAACAGAGGCAGGAGCCCAGTACAAAAGGGCAGCCTGCAGCGCCAGGACAAACAGAATAAGCACGTAAGACAGGTGGAGAAAGCAACCTCAACAGAGCTCTATCATGACTGCTGCAGATTTCTTTGTAGGCAGAAAAAGACAGCAATGCAAGCAGGAGCCCAGGACAAAAGGCCAGCCTGCAGCGTCGGCAGAAACAGAATGAGCAAGTGAGAGGGGGCAGTGAGCAAACCCAACGGAGGTCTATCATGACTGCTGTAGATTCTTTGTGGGCAGAAAAAGGCAGCAGTGCACGCACAGGTCCAGTACAAAGGGCCAGCCTGCAGCAGAGGGAAAAACAGAATGAGCGACTGATAGAGGGGGAGTGAACGAGCTCAACGGAGCTCTATCATGACTGCTGCAGATTTCTTTGTGCGCAGAAGAATTCAACAACACAGGCAGAAGCCCAGTATAGAAGAGCAACCTGGAGCGGCGGCTGAAACAGCATGAGTGAGTGAGAGAGGGGGAGTGAACGAGCTCAAAGGAGCTCTGTTGGGACTGCTGCAGATTTCTCTGTGGACAGAAAAAGGCACCAACAGAGGCAGGAGCCCAATACAAAAGTGCAGCCTGCAGTGCCAGGAGAAACAGAATGAGCGAGTGAGACAGGGGGAGTGAGCGACCTCAAGGGAGCTTTATTGTGACTGCTGCGGATTTCTTTGTGGGCAGAAAAAGACAACAATGCAACAAGGAGCCCAGTACAAAAGACCAGCCTGCAGTGTCGGCAGAAACAGAATGAGCGAGTGAGAGAGGTGGAGTGAGAAAGCTCAACGGAGGTCTATCGTGACTGCTGCGGATTTCTTTGAGGGCAGGCAAAGGCAGCAATGCAGGCAGAACCCAGTGCAAAAGGCCAGCCTGCAACGCCGGCAGAAATTGACGCGTGAGTGACAGAGGGGGAGTGAGCAACCTTAACGGATCTGTGTTAGGACTGCAGCAGATCTCTTCGTGGGCAGAAAACTCTACCAACACAGGCAGGAACCAAGTACAAAAGGGCAGCCTGCAGCAGCGGCAGACACAGAACAAGTGAGTGAGGAAGGGGGCGTGATTGAGCTCACTGGAGCTCTGTTGGGACTGCTGCGGATTTCTTTGTGGGCAGAAAAAGGCAGCAATGCATGCAGGGGCCCACTACAAAAGGGCAGCCTGCAGCGGCAGGAGAAACAGAACAAATGAGTGAGAGAGGCAGAGTGAGTGAGCAAGCTCAACGGAGCTCTGTCGGGACTGCTGCAGATTTCTTTGTGGCCAGAAAAAGATGCCAACAGAGATGGAAGCCCAGTACAAAAGGACAGCCTGCAGTGCCAGGAGAAACAGAATGAGTGCGTGTGACAGGGGGACTGAGCGACCTCAACGGTGCTCTGTCGGCACAGCTGCGGATATCTTTGTGGGTAGAAAAATGTGCCAATGCAGGCAGGAACCCAGTACAAAAGGCCAGCCTGTGGCACCGAAGAAACACAATGAGCAAATGAGAGAGGTGGAGTGAGAGAGCTTAACGGAGTTGTGTCAGGACTACTGCAGATCTCTTTGTGGGTAGAAAAAGTGACCAACGCAGGCAGGAACCCAGTACAAAAAGGCAGCCTGCATCACTGGGAGACACTGAATGAGTGAGTGTGGGAGGGGGAGTGAGAGAGCAAGCTCAATGGAGCTCTGTCAGGACTGCTGCAGATTTCTTTGGGGAAAGAAAAAGGTGCCAACAGAGGTAGGAGCCCACTACAAAAGGGCAGCCTGCAGTGCCAGGAGAAACAGAATGAGTGAATGAGACAGGGGTAGTGAGCGACCTCAACGGACCTCTGTCGGGACAGCTGCAGATTTCTTTGTTGGCAGAAAAAGCCCCCAACGCAGGCAGAAGCCCAGTCCAAAATGGCAGGCTGCAGCGACGGGAGACACAGAATGAGTTAGGAAGGGGGAGTGAGTGAGCTCAATGGAGGTCTGTTGGGAGTGCTGCAGATTTCTTTGTGGGTAGAAAAAGACAGCAATGCACACAGGCACCCAGTACAAAACAGCAGCCTGCTGCACTGGGAGAAACAGAACGAGCGAGTGAGACAGGGGAAGTGAGCGAGCTCAGTGGAGCTCTATCATGACTGCTGCAGATTTCTTTGTGGGTAGAAGAAGGCAGCAATGCAGGCAGAAGCCCAGAACAAAAGGCCAGCCTGCAGCACCGGCAGAAACAGAACGATCGAGTGAGAGAGGGGGAGTGAGCGAGCTCAACTGAGCTGTGTCAGGAGTGCTGCAGATTTCTTTGTGGACAGAAAAAAAAGCAATGCACGCTGGGGCCCACTACAAAAGGACAGCCTGCAGCAGCAGGAGAAACAGAATGACCGAGAGTGAGAGAAGGGGAGTGAGCTAGCTCAACAGAGCTCCATCATGACTGCTGCAGATATCTTTGTGGGCAGAAGAAGACAGCAGTGCAGGCAGGAGCCCTATACAAAAGGGCAGCCTGCAGCACTGGCAGAAACGGAACAAGCGAGTGAGAAAAGGGGAGTGAGCGAGCTCAAAAGAGCTCTGTCAGGGCTGATGCAGATTTCTTTGTGGCCAGAAAAAGGTGCCAACAGAGGCAGGAGCGCAGTACAAAAGGACAGCCTGCAACACCAGGACACACAGAATGAGTGAGTGACACAGGGGGAGTGAGCGAATTCAATGGAGCTCTGTCGGGACAGCAGTGGGTTTCTTTCTGGGCTGAAAAAGGTACAAATACAGGCAGGAGCCCAGTAAAAAAGGGCAGCCTGCAGCACTGGCAGAAATGGAATGAACGACAGAGAGAGGGGGGGAGTGAGCGAGCTCAATGGACCTCTGTCAGGACTGCTGCGGATTTCTTTGTGGGCAGAAAAGGAAGAAATGCACACAGGGGCCCACTACAAAAGGACAGCCTGCAGCAGCTGGAGTAACAGAACGACTGAGTGAGAGAAGGGGAGTGAGTAAGCTCAACGGAGCTCTATCATGACTGCTTGAGATTTAATTGTGGGCAGAAGAAGACGGCAATGTACGTAGGAGCCCAGTACAAAAGGGCAGCCTGCAGCACCAGAAGAAACAGAATGAACAAGTGAGAGAGGGGGAGTGAGTGACCTCAATGGAGCTGTATCATGACTGCTGCAGATTTCTTTGTGGGCAGTAAAAGCTGGCAGCGCAAGCAGGAGCCCAGTACAAAAGGCCAGCCTGCAGCACTGGCAGAAACAGAATGATTGAGTGAGAGAGGAGGGAGAGAGAAAGATCAATGGAGGTCTATCGTGACTGATGCAGATTTTTTTGTGGGCTGGAAAAGGCAGCAATGCAGTCAGGAGCCCAGTACAAAAGGCCAGTCTGCAGCGCCAGCAGAAAAGGACGAGCGAGTGACAGAGGGGGAGTGAGCAACCTCAACGGAGCTGTGTCAGGATTGCTACAGAACTCTTTGTGGGCAGAAAAAGCTGCCAACGCAGGCAGGAACCCAGTACAAAAGGGCAGCCTGCAGTAGCGGGAGACATAGAACGAGTGAGTAAGTGAGGGAGGGGGAGTGAGTGAGCTCACTGGGGCTCTGTTGGGACTGCTGAGGATTCCTTTGTGGGCAGAAAAGGGCAGCAATGCAGGCAGGAGCCCTGTACAAAAGGGCAGGCTGCAGCGCTGGCAGAAATGGAATGAGTGAGTGAGAGAGAGGAGTGAATAAGGTCAACGGAGCTCTGCCAGGACTGCTGCAGATTTCTTTGTGGCCAGAAAAAGGTGCCAACAGAGGCAGGAGCCCAGTACAAAAGGGCAGCCTGCAGTGCCAGGAGAAACAGAATGAGTGCATGAGACAGGAGGAGTAAGTGACCTCAACAGAGCTCTGTCGGGATAGCTGCGGATTTCTTTATGCACAGAAAAAGGTGCCAACACAGGCAGGAACCCAGTACAAAAGGCCAACGTGCAGTGCCAGGAGAAATACAATGAGTGAGTGAGAGAGGGGGGGACTGACCCAGCTCAACAGAGCTGTGTCAGGACTGCTACAGATTTCTTTGTGGGCAGTAAAGGCCCCCAATGCAGGCAGGAGCCCAGTACAAAAGGGCAGGCTGCAACTGCGGGAGACACAGAATGAGCAAGTGAGGGAAGGGAGTGATTGAGCTCAATGGAGCTCTGTTGGGACTGCTGCGGATTTCTTTGTTGGTAGAAAAAGGCAGCAATGCATGCAGGGCCACAGTACACAATGGTAGCCTGCAGTGGTGGGAAAAATAGAATGAGCGAGTGAGAGAGGGGCAGTGAGCAAGCTCAACGGAGATCAATTGTAACAGCTGCAGATTTATTTGTGGGTAGAAGAAGGTGGCAATGCAGGCAGGAGCACAGTACAAAAGGGCAGGCTGCAGGTCAGGCAGAAATGGAACGAGTGAGAGAAGGGGAGTGAGCGAGCTCAACGGAGCTCTGTCGAGGCAGCTGTAGATTTCTTTGTGGCCAGAAAAAGGTGCAAAGAGAGGCAGGAGCCCAGTACAAAAGGACAGCCTGAAGTGTCAGGACAAACAGAATGAGTGAGTGACACACCAGGAGTGAGCGACCTCAACGGAGCTCTGTCAGGACAGCTGTGGATTTCTTTCTGGCCTGAAAAAGGTGCAAGGCAGGAGCCCAGTACAAAAGGGCAGCCTGCAGTGCTGGCACAAACGGAATGAGCGAGTGAGAGAGGGGGAGTAAGCGAGCTCAATGGAGCTGTGTCAGGACTGCTGCATATTTCTTTGTGGGCAGAAAAGGAAGCAATGCACACAGGGGCCCACTACAAAAGGACAGCCTGCAGCAGTAGGAGAAACAGAATGACCGAGTGAGAGAGGGGGAGTGAGTGAGCTCAATGGAGCTCTATCGTGACTGCTGCAGATTTCTTTGTGGGCAGAAGAAGACAGCAATGCAGGAAGGAGTCCAGTACAAAAGGGTAGGCTGCAGCTCCAGCAGAAATGGAATGAGCGAGAGAAAGGGAGTAAGCAAGCTCAATAGAGCTCTGTTGGGGCAGCTGCAGATTTCTTTGTGGCCAGAAAAAGGTGCCAACAGAGGCAGGAGCCCAGTACCAAAGGACAGACTGCAGCACCAGGACAAAGAGAATGAGTGAGTGACACACCGGGAGTGAGCGACCTCAACAGAGATCTGTCGGGACAGCTGTGGATTTCTTCCTGGCCCGAAAAAGGTGCAAATGCAGGCAGGAGCTCAGTACAAAAGGGCGTCCTGCAACGCTGGCAGAAACAGAACGAGAGAGTGAGAGGGGGGAGTGAGCGAGCTCAACGGACCTCTGTCAGGACAGCTGCAGATTTCTTTGTGGGTGGAAAAAAGCACCAACAGAGGCAGAAGCCAAATACAAAAGGGCAGCCTTCAGCGCCAGGAGAAACTGAATGACCGAGTGAGACAAGATAAGTGAGTGACCTCAAGGGAGCTGTATTATGACTGCTGTGGATTGCTTTGTGGGCAGAAAAAGGTGTCAATGCAGGCAGGAGCCCAGTACAAAAGGCCAGCCTGCAGCACTGGGAGAAACACAACGAGCAATTGAAAAAGGGGCAGTGAGCGAGCTCAACGGAGCTGTGTCAGGGCAGCTGGAGATTTCTTTGTGGGCAGAAAAAGCCCCCAACGCAGTCAGGAGCCCAGTACAAAAGGGCAGGCTGCAGCAGCGGAGACACAGAATGAAAGAGTGAGGGAGGGGGAGTGAGTGAGCTCAACGGAGCTCTGTTGGGACAACTGCAAATTTCTTTGTGGGCAGAAAAAGGCAGCAATGCACGTGGGGCCCAGTACAAAAGGGCAGCCTGCAGCGGCGGAGAAACAGAATGAGTGACTGAGAGAGGGGGGGAGTGAGCAAGCTTAATGGAGCTCTATCGTGACTGCTGCAGATTTCTTTGTGGTCAGAAAAGGGCAGCAATGCAGACAGGAACCCATACAAAAGGGCAGGCTGCAGCACCGGCAGAAATCAAATGAGTGAGTGAGAGAGGGGGAGTGAGTACCCAGAGGGAAATGAAGTGTTCAAATAGTCACTATGTGGTGTTATTTCAGTGTTACAGTAGCTGTGTATCCTTCCTGCACACTTCATTTCATAATGCAGTCCATTAGTGTTTAATCAGTGCATCTTCAGGTATCTTTTGGTGTACATGCAGTGCTGATACAGTGTGTGCGAATTATGTTAATTAGCACTGTAATCACACTGCAAAAGTACTGCAATTAGTGTTTTGTCATCAACACCGCCTGAAGCAGTGTTCTGTCAGCAACACTGCCTTAAGCAGTTTTGCACTGCTTTTTCAGTGTGTGTGAATTATGTTAATTAGCACTGTAACCACACTGCAAAAGTACTGCAATTAGCAGTGTTTTGTCATCAACACTGCCTGAAGCAGTGTTGGTGTAGAAATACTGGCAAAAGCAGTGCTGTGTCAGCAACACTGCCTGAAGCAGTGTTGCACTGCTTTTTCAGTGTGTGTAATTATGTTAATTAGCACTGCATCAACACCTGTAGTGCACTTCAGTGTGCAGTATGATTTAGTAGCACTCCTGTCAGCAGTGTTATAGTTCTGTTTCAGTGTATTAGGCTGCATTAAAGATGGTGTCACAAAATTCAACAAAAACAAAAACAGTATTCATCTGCAAGTATCTGCAATCTCAGCAGAGGAAGCTTTGTTAGGGTTCCTGAGTGAGAAAGTCGTCTGTGAATTCCAAGAAGATGGAGATCTTGGGGCTACGTCTATAGGAGGTATTAAAGTCTGTTACCCCATGTTTGACTCAAAGTCACAAGGAAGGGGTGGACATTTAGTTAAAGGAATGACCAACAATCGTTCTGGTTTGCAGAAATGGCATGGAGCCTCCTGATATGCAGGTCCTCACCAGTATTTCAGGTTTATCTTCAAAAGGAGAAGATAGCCTCTTCGGACTGGGAACACGTGCACAGTGTGGAAAATTATTTTCGGTATCAAGGGGCTGTTCGAGTGAAGTGTGTGTGTGTGTGTGTGTGTGTATATATGTATCTATAATGGGATTATCAATCGCATTGGACAAACACCATTAGGTCACTGTGCGTATATCGGAGTGCAACCACACACCTGCACTTTTACTCCCCTCCAAAACAATTTTGCCATTTTATAAGAAGATAGATAACCCACTTTGTGGTGTGTGGAAGCGCAGTGATATACACACTGCTTGGGTGGTTGATGCACTCGGCCTGCGGCCTCATGTGTAACAACACACACCAAGGTGTGCATATATCAGAGCGTGACCGCACACCCTACAGTGGGTTATCTATTACACACACACACACATACATATATATATATATATATATATGAGACAGTACTTGTTGCAAAACAAAAACACTACATTAATGCAGGCATTAGAATGCAAAGCACACAAAGCAAGACAATGAAAAACAGGGTTTGAGCCTCACGAGTCTTGGCAAATTGGTTGTGTGGTGTTCCCTGGAGTTCCCAACCTTGATGCCCATCCCATACCCCCCAGCCCATAGCCTCCTTTCTAAAGCACAAGGTACAGCTCCAACCCAGTGCCTCCCATAGCAGCCATTCGTACCTGTAAAACAAGAACAGCAATGGGCTCACAAAGGATCTGCAGCTTGTTATGAACTATTATATGACAAACAATGTAGGGTAAACAAAAAAACAATACTTATCTGATACATATGGTCAGTGTCCTACTCCTAGTCAATGTCCTGTCAGACCTGTAGATATAAACGGAAAAATGGGTCTATATGAAAAATAAAAATACTGATCAGCTGGGTCAGTTGGGAAGGCTCTGTAGAGGTTAAAATAAAAAAATGGGTTGGGGGAGAGATACCAGACCTGTACCACACCATCAACCTGGCTTTTAGAATGGACTCGGTCACTCAGGGGATGTCATGGTTGGGGGAGGGAGGAAGACTCCTTGCTTGTGCCCCTAGAACTGATCTTTTCTGGGGGTAGGTCGTCATGTTGCTCCACACATCAACCAACACAGGGTAGGATAAAGACACCAAGGAACAGATATTCAAGGCACAATGAATGCTTCCCTGGTGGTGTAGTGGATCCCCCCTCCCTTTTCCCAATCTGCCTGTAGAATACATAGGAACACAGGAATGTGACAGCAGAAAGGGACCGCAAGCCCACCTAGTCTGCGCAGTTTGACTAGATATCCACTAGGCCTTTTCTGTAGTCCCCGTGCCAGTTGCCCTCTGTGCTTATCCCATGCCCTAGTGAACCCTCCCACCATTTCCCTCAGCAGCCCATTCCAGTTATCCACCACCCTCTCAGTGAAGAAGTACTTCCTAATCCTTCCTCTAAGTCCCCCCCCCAACCGATTTGGAATTTCCAACTACCATCCATTGCAGTATAATACACTACAGCAGGCCAACTGTGACCATCTCTAGGCAGATATACGCAGACAAAACCAGTCCTAGAACTCCCTTCAGCTGGCAACAGGCAATAGAAGTTCCAATAGCTTGCAGTGCACATTTGAGCCTACACAATCTCTTATCAGATGTTTTCCACTTCTGCTCTTCTCCAGGGGATAAGTCAGTCCATGACAGAACTTAGCCCAGGGAGTTCAGTGGGGCCAGTAAACCAAAGATGAGAGCCTATATAAACTCTTAACATGCACTGTAGGACAATCTCCCACCACAAAGGACTCCAGGATCTGCTGCAAATGAAGCTGTCAGATCAGAATCCAGCCAAACCAGTTCATCATAATCCACTACACTACAGCACACAGCAGGCAAACCAAAATGTTTCCACATGCAAAGTGCACATTGGCACCAGACCCACACTTATGGGACTTTGACACAAGCCAGCCAGTGGGTATTGTGGTAAGGAGGACAAAACTTTTACATGCAGGTACATCAGGAGAAAAGGAAGGCAAAGGGAGATATTGAGTGTCTGAAAAGGGTGGATGGAGGGAGGGTAAAAGATGACCACCAAAAAGCAGAAATACTGAACAAATACTGTACTTCTGTTCAGTTTTTACAAAGGAGGGAGCAGGAAATGGGCCAGCATTAATAAGGATGGAGAGATCATAGAAAGGACACAGCTCCTCTGCTAAAGAAGGATCCTCATGGAACTGGCAGCAGTAAAGCTATGAGCCAGCTTGATGCACCCTGAACACTGGGGGCTAAGGGAGGTGTTAGTAGTAGGCCTCCGACTACCCTGTTCACCCTGTCTTTGTAAACTGGTGACATGCCCAGGGATTGAGAAGGGCTGATGTGGTCCCACTATACAAAAGTGTTAACAGGGAGGATGCAGGAACTACATACTGGTCAGTCTGACCACAACAGTGGGAAAAGTAATGGAAATACTGCTGAAGGAAAGAATATTGAGCACCTGGTTGTCAATGGTCTACAGGGGAAGGGGGAAGGAACATTGTTTAACCAGGAGTAGCACACTAGCTGAAGCTTGTTTCCAGATGCAACCTGGGCACAAGGAAGTTAAGTAACTTGCTCAGAATCACACAGTATGCATTTAGACGGCTGTTGGATTCAAATCCAGGTCTCAGATCTGTAGCTCAGAGCCTTTACCAATGTGCTATACTGCCTCAGGACCCAAGGCAGTTTGGTTTTATGGGAGAGAGGTTGTGCCTGACAAACTTAACTGAGTTTTTTGACTGGATAACAAGGAAGGTGGATGGAGGAGGATGTGGTCTACCCAGATTTCAGCAATGCCTTTGACACTTTGCCACACAGAAGGCTGGTAAATGAGCTGGAAGGCTTAGGGGTGGGACAGAAAATAAGAAGGTGGGTGGAGAACTGGTTCAAAGACTGAAACCAGAGGGTGGTGGTAAGGCAAATGAGGTGCATTCCAGGGTGGCAGTGGTGTGCCCCAGGGGTCAGTGCTGGGACCCATCCTTTTTTAATATCTATAGCAATGATTAGCCCAGTTCCAATCAGGGGAGGAGAACTGTTCTTTCCAGACCGGGGCTTGTTGTTGGAAGTGGTCTGAGCAGGCATTCTGGGCTGCATCAGCAGTGGGAGAGGATGGGATCACACTGGTGATCGACAAGGAAGCTCTTGTTGGTGGGGGACAGGCCATGCATACCGGGTCCACATCGGCCACAACTTTGCAAGCCAGCGACTCAGGAAGGAGCGGCCAATCAGTGAATAGGGCGTGAACCTTTGACTGAGTAACTGGGCCATTAAAGGTAAATAGTCCAGTCGCAATCAGAGGGGGAGAGCTGTTCTTTGTTCCACACCATCCACCCTGGCCCCGACCTCTATTAAATGGTCGGTGAGGGCGGAGCCTTGGAGGAGGACAAGTCTAGATTGGGCGAACTGGAGCACTAGGAAGCTGGATTGTTATTGATTGGGGAAAAGGGTCTGTATACTGTGCTGCTTGGGCAACACTGACTACTACCAGGAAGGGGCATAATGAAGCAGACTGTATAATGATCGTGTATGCCAACTACATCTGAGGGAGTCGGCAAACTGTGTGTGAATCGATTACTGCTAGGGCCTCTGAGCTGGCTAGTGTTGTGATGGGCTAATTTTGCTTGTGAACTGTCTACTGCTAGGGCTAGAAAACTGGCTACTGTCATGAAAGAGGGAAAACTGCTGTAATCGGAGGTGGCAAACTGCTTGGGTTTTAGTGCAATACTGACTGAATTATTTCTGCTAGAGGGCCGCATTTCTCACCTAAAATGAGGGTAGACTTGGGGGTGGCCAAAGTGGGCACCTTCGGTAGAGTGATTGGGTGTACAGGGTGTGGGGCGGCAATAATATTAAATTGGGCAAGGAGGTTCAGAGGGCGCCCAGTGTGTTTTCAGTTGGTAGGTCTTAGGGAGGAAGTAGAGGGGATCAGAAGGCAGCTGGAAGGCGGGAGGGGTGGGGAGGAAAGGTGTGGAATGGACCTCATGAGAGTACATGAGGCCAATATGGCATAACCCCGGGAACAGGTAGACAAGGATCATATGGTTTCTCAGGAGGGGAGGGACATGAAACAAGCAATGTACAGAAATCACTTCGTAGGGAGGTGGCTGACCAGAAGGAGGGGGGACAGGAGAGAGAGCAAGTCGGGGCAAGCATCAACTTACTAATCTATTGCCTTGCTATATCTGGGAGATGAGGTGGAGAGGAGCAGGCAGACAGAGAGGGTTTGGTCAGTAAGCTGGGGGAGATGGGGCAGGAGAGAGAGAGCCAGATCCACAGAAAGGGAGAGGGGAAGAGACATTAGCCTAGGTGGAAGGGAGGTGGGGGGGTGGGGGAGTGCAGAGTGAAGCCAGAGTGGGAGGACTAGGGTTGGGCAACCATCCAGGTTAGGGAAGTCAACCAAGGATAAGGAATACTCATAGAGCCAGCCTGGGGTGGGAGAAATCAGATGAGGTGGAGAGGAGGAGGGGAGGAGGTGGGGTGGGAGAAACACAGCAGATGGGGTGAAGGATGCAGAACTTGGGGGGAGGCAAGGAGAAAGCAGAAGGGAGCCTGGGTGGGGATCTGAGGATACCAGCCCAGAAAGAGAGTCCACGGAGATCTGGGTGGGGCAATCTATGCCACCGAGGAGGTTGGGGGCGGGCAAGGAGCAAGTTGGGCTACAGGTAGAAGAATGAGCATGGTAGGGCAAGCACAGGCTTGTGATCCCCAGGCTGAGGGGGGCAAGAGAAGTAAGCTGGGGGTTGATGACAGAAGGAAGAGCCTGGATGGAATCTAATGGGCCAGTAAAGTGGGGGAGTGGAGAGGGATCCTGTTGGGTGACTCCATGACCTGGGGCATCCAGTGGGAGGAGGTGGGGAGGAAAAAGCAGCCCAGTCAAGGCTAAATGTGTCCCAGGCCTATCCGTACACTAGGCCAAATTCAGCCTATACTCGATAGCATTGAATGCGGGAATCCCCAGACGAAACATCTGGGAACAAATGACTTAGAGGGAACAGTGAACTAGAAATCCAGGCAAGATTCTGGGAACTGGCCAGGGTTTACCACTCTATAGAAGCGCAATCTCCTTCTTTGAGATTCTGCCAGTACCTAGGGTGTCCAGGGAGACCAAACATAAACTTAGAGGTGTGAACCAGTGGCTCAGGGACTGGTGCAGGGCAGAAGGGTATGGGCTGGTAAAGTACTGGGGGATACATGGGAGGACAAGGGGTTATATGCCAGGGATAGGCTACACCTCAACTTGGAGGGGAGAGAGATCCTGAAACTAAATCTTACTGGATTCATAGTCGAGAGGTGGAGTTTAAACTTGTAAATGAGAGTTAGTAAAAGAGTGGCTCCAGGAGGGCTGCTCGAGGGTCCAGGTCCAGGACATGAAAAGAAGGCAGGTAACTGCGATCTAAATCCATCCAGAGCTGTGCAAGAAAGGGCATCTAGGGACTGCTCAGGGCAGAGATGACTGGAGAAGGGAGAGGGGTCAGGGTGGAGGACGGCCCTGATCAATGCTAGGAGCATGGGCAACAAAATGCCCAAGCTCCAGGTGATGCTGGTTGAGGGATCAGTGGATGTGGCAGCAATTATTGAGACATGGGCCACTCAGAAAAATGATTGGGACCTAAATTTGGTGGGTTACAAAATATTCAGGAAGAATAGAGGAGAGGGAAGAGTAGGGAGTGTAGTGCTGATAGTCAAAAATGACTTAGCGGTTAGTGGAGTGGAGAAGGCTGTGGGGGGGTTGGAGAAGATCTGGGTAACCCTACAAATGAGGGGAGGTAAAAGATTGAAAATAGGGGTGGTGTACAGAATCCCCAACTATGGAAGAGGCCCTGGAAGACAAACTAGTTGAGAACATCGAGGGGCACTGTGACCGTGGAACGGGTATGGTGGTGATCATGGGTGACCTTAATATGCTGGGGACAGACTGGGACACTATGGCATCCTCTGTGGCCAGGAAACAGAGACTGATGGATATGTTCCAATATGCCTTCCTGGTCCAGCAGGTGGGGGAACCTACTAGGGAGGAGCGGATACTGGATGTTGTCCTAGCAGACAGTGACCAGATAAAGGGCCTGGAGGTATGCAGCCCGCTGGCAGGTGGTGATCACACTACAGTCTGGTTTCTGCTGTATCGGGGGGGGGAGAGAATAACCATTCTAATACAGTAGTAGTGGACTTCAGGGGAGCGGACTTCGTGGGCATGGGCAGGATTCTGCAGGGGAGCTTGGACAAGATTAGGCCGGACATGGATGCTGGCAGCATGGGGAGGCCATTAAGAAGAGGGGTGCAGGAGACTACTAACTCCTGTACAAAGGTGGAGGAAGGTGAAGATGGTAGAGCCAACAAGCTATGTTGGTGGACCAGGAGGTGCAGGAGGCAGTGAGGGATAAAAAGGCTGCCTATGCATGTTTTAAGTGCTCTGGGGGGGATAGGGAGAGGGGTATGAGTCGATGGCTAGAAGGGTCACCACAGTGGTGAGGGGAGCCAAGGTGAGGAGGGAGCAAAACCTGGCTAGGGATATCTGAAGGGGGGAAAAGGGATTCTATAGGTACACAAGGGAGAAGAGAAAAGGGAGGGCACAGATCAGCATGATTAGGACTATGGAGGGATGGACTCAGGAGGCAGGGGAATCAGGCAGAGGTGCTAAATGAGACTTTGCCTTGATATTTATATGGAGGAGCAGGGGATCCCCAGCCCAAATGGGAGGGAAGGGCCAGCAGAGTCGAGAGGTCAGATAGAGTCGAGAGGACTGAAAGAAGTTGGGGTACAGGCTGGGCCAAGTCTAGAAGGGGATGGGTGGTTAACTGAGGGGGTGGGCTTGGAGGGAGGGAGAAATAACAATGGAAAGGGTGAAGGAGGCCCTTCAGACACTAAAAACTGATAAGGCACCAGGGCCAGATTGGCTGCATCCGAGGGTTATGAAGGAATTGGTCGATGAGCTAGCAGCACTCTAACACCTCTCTGCTGACAGGATGGGTGCTTCAAGACTGGAGGGTGGCTCATGTGGTGCCTATCCACAAATGGGTGGGTCTAGAGAGGAGATGGGGAATTATAGGCCTGTCAGCCTAACATCTGTGGTGGGCAAAGTAATGGAGGGCATTATCAAGGATATGCTCAGGAGGCAGCTGGAAAGGTTGGGGCAACTGATGACATAAACATTATGGTTTCATCCCAGGGAGACTCATATTAGACCAACCCCATAGATTTTATGACTGGGACCATGGACCGCAGAAGACCGGAGGATATCCTATACCTGGATTTCAGTAAGGCATTTGATTCAGTACCCCAAAATGGGCTGCTAATAAAGCTGGGGGTGGGAGGATAGTTGCTCAGATGGGTAGAAAATTGGCTAACAGGGCAAATACAGAGGGTAGTGGTGGGTAGTCTCCTCCCCCACGAAGGTCACCAGTGGGGTCCCCCAAGGTTCGGTAGTGGGGCCACTCCTGTTCAATGCCTATGTCTTGGATATGGGGAGGGTGGTTAAGAGTAGGATGAGTCTTTTTGTGGATTACTTAAAATTGGGAGCATTGGCGGGTGGGGACGAAGTGAGAGAGACAGTCCAGAGGGACCTGGATACCCTGGAGGGGTGGTCAAGGAGGTGGGGACTGAGGTTTAATGCAGGGAAATGTTGGGTGCTGCATCCGAGGGTCAGAAACCCGCCATGTATACACCTGGGGTAATACTGCAAGCCTACGAGAGGGAGAGCGATCAGGTGTGGTGGTGGTAGACGTCAAAATGAATAACACTAAAAATTGCAGAAGAACTGTGGCCAAAACAAACCGGATACTGAATAGCCAGGGATTACATCCAGGAAGAGGGAGGTGATCCTCCCTCTGTATAATGCTTTGGTCAGACCACATCTCGAGTACTGCATGCTGTTCTGGAGACCTCACCTCAAGGATGACGAACACTGCTGGAGAGTGTCCAGAGGAGGGCAACCAGGATTCTTCAGAGCATGGGAGGAAGGCCCTATGAGGAAAGGCTGGAAGAGCTTGGACTGTACTCGCTGGAGGAGAGGAGAGACAGGGGGGACATGATAGGGGTCTTCAAATATGTAAAAGTAATAAACAGGGGCAGTGCCAAAGAGATGTTCAGACTAAAGAAGGTGGGAAACAACCAGGTGACATGAGTGGAAGCTAGAGGAGGAAAATTACGGGGGGGATGCAGGAGACCTTAGTTCATTGAGAGGGTGGTGGAAGCCCTGGAATGCACTGTCCAGGAGTCTGGTGGAGGAGGGCACAGTGGAGGGCTTCAAGAGGGAGTGGGACAGGTTCAAGGGTAAACTGAAGAAGAGGATGACCCTCTCTGGGGCTGGGTGGGAAAGAAAGAAAGAACCCATTGGGAGGCTGGCTACCAGCAGACACACAGACCATCCAGCCTATTCTGCTGGCTTTAGTATATTAGATATAGCGGAGGAACTGCAGGGAAGGTGTGCCTGTTTGTAGATGATCTGAAGATGTGCAATAGGGTGACACCCTGGTAGGGGAGGTGGAGGCAGTGAGGGAGGCCTAAAGATTCTGGAGAGGTGGTCGGAAACTTGGCAGCTGAAATTTAATGCCAAAAAGTGCACAGTAATGCACATGGGTGTAATAACCCGCAAACCATTTACACATGGTGGGGGGTAAGGAAACTCAGCAAGACAGAGATCTGGGGATTATAATTTCAGATAACCTTAAGGCATTGAACCAGTGCAGCACAGTGGTGGGCAAAGTGAATAGAATGCTGGTGTTCATACGGAGGGGTATAAAACAGAAAGAGGGAGGTGCTGATGCGCCTTTATAAATCCATGGTGAGGCCTCACCTGGAGTATGGGGTTTAGTTCTGGAGGCCTCACCTACACAAGGATATAAGACAGGATTGAAAGGATTCAGACAAGGGCAACCAAGATGGTACATGCTATGCATAGGCAGCCCTATGAGGAGAGGTGGAGGGAATCTGATCTGTACCCGCTGGAGACTAGTAAGGTGAGAGTGGGAAGCTTATTTGCAAGGAAATTAAGTGCTAGAACTAGGGATCATAAACTAAGATTAGAAGAAGGAAGGTTTAGGGGCAACATGAGGGGGCATTACATCAGTGAGAAGGTGGTAGAGTCCAGGAACTGACTACCGGAAGAGGTGGTGTGCACAAAAATGGTGAAAGGATTCAAGGGGGCATGGGACAGACACCAGGAGCTGACCAGTGGGCAGAGTGGGGTGTCTCTTGACAAAGATGATGATTGGGGGTGGGGGTAAGGGGCAGACTCGACTGGCCAAAATGGTCCTTTTCTGTCACCAGATTTCTATGATTCTAAGGCAGTTAAGTAATTAGGACTTACCTGTTCCATCAGAGTAGGGGAGTCCAGAGTTGGGGTGTCCTTGGTTTGGGGTATTCTGGTAGGACCTGAAAGGGAAGAACAGAGAAGGTTGAAGGGACACAAAGGTTCGGAGGTGCTAGAGGAGAGATTAGAGTGTTAGAATTAAACAAAGATACTTATCTGATTGGTATGTTTGGCCAGACCTGTAGAAATAAAGGAAAATAGATCAGTATGGGGAAGTTATAGCAAGAGCAGAAGATACAAAATGGTATAAGATAAACACAGTGAGTAAAGGAAGAGAAGTTTCAGAAGAAAAGACAAACTAGTCAAAGTAAGGAAACTAGAGATGAAATAAAAATGCAGACAGCCAAGAACAGAGAATAAAGTGGTATTTGGGACTCAGCAAAACCCCCTTAGTGCCCCTAGGTGACCCTGCAGGTAGCCAATAAATTTAAGAAATAGTCCAGATGGGCAGGTGGAATGTGACGTAATAGTGGCCCTATATTATTTAAAAAAGGGACACTGGTGGTTCAGTCTCTGAGTTGTCCCAGGAGGCCAGTGGTTTGAAAGGTATAGCTCTGGTGATATAATGGGTCACTCCCTCATGGACAGTGGTAATTTTTTTATTTTTTATATTATCTTCCTGGAACCTAATGTGGGGGTGGTGTCCTTGGGCCCAGACTGCATATAGCAGGCAGGAGGCTGTTCAGAAAACTGCTGACCAGAAATGCTGCGGCTAGTTGCTAGCACAGTTAGTGCTACTGAACTACAGTGACAGTAATGGCACTTTCAACTGCCAGCCCAGAGGAGGGCAACTAAAAATAGCGAAGGGTCTGCAACCAGAAGTCATACAAAGAGAGAGACTGAATATATATGCCTTTGAGGAAAAGAGCTGGGGGACAGGCAGAAAATTTCAAGCACCTCAAGGAATCAACAAAGTCCAAGAGAGTAGCATCTTTCAGAAAAGTGATCAGCAAGAACAAGGACCAAATTTGAAGATAGAGGGACGGCTCTAGGGCAACATGAGGAAGTATTTTTCACAGAGAGGGTGGTGAACACATGGAATGGCCTTCCTAAGGAGGTTGTGGGTCAAAAATAGTGGGGACTTCAAGAATGCATGGGACAGACATGTGAACCACCCTATTGGTGGTAGGAGGAAGTCAGCGGTTGGATAACTAGGATCTGCAGCTTATCCACTAGGTAGGAAATGGCTGACTGAGTGGGCCAAGCAACCTTATCTGACCGGGCCAAGGTCTACGTGTCTATGATTCAGCCCACAGAGCTCAGGTCTGCAGCCTGCTCCATGTGTGTAACCAAGATGGATAATTTGGGAGGGAAGAGACTAGAGCAAATATGCCTCTCTACTCCATCAGCCACAAAGTGGCATGTGAAGAGCTCACAGGCAGGTTAAGAGGGTCTGAGGGGTGGGCAGCCAGCAGTAGGTGGCAGGAATCTTAGCTACTGCATGGTGGCAGATTGTATGTGCCCTGAGGGCCTGTAGAAAGGGACTGGGAGAGCAAATGCACAAGATAGGGCCACAAAGAAAATCCACAGTGCAGCTGAAGGGCAATGCCTGAACTTGACTTAAAAGTAGCTGTGGGTGGGAGGTAAACAGGGAAATCAGTGGGCCCTGACAGACCATGAAAGCAGCAAGCCCTGCACACAATAGAGTCGCACAGCAGCTGATGTCAAAGTACCAGGGGCTACAAAAGGATTTGGGGAGAAAAGAACAGCATAAGGTCCAGGACAGCTCACAATTAAAATCACAGAGCACTAAAGAGAAAGAGCCCTGATGGGTTATAAATAAGCAAAGTTGTGGATAGGGAGGACATAAATGAGTGTGATAAACCATTTCCTATCCAGTATGCACGTAGTATAGCATGCAGAATCTACATTTACATATATTTGATCATCATCCTCGATTACGCGGCATGGTGGACTCGCTCACATCCCCATCCCTCACTCGCTGTTTGACACTGCTTACGGTATCTTGCTTTTAGTTTTGTTTCTTCCAGGTTGCCCATCCCTCAGCCGCGCCACCTGCCATTTAGTCACTTTCCTATTCTTCCCAACTCATCATACAGCGATCATTTGTTTTGTTTAACAGTTTTTGTTTTTGCTTTTCTACCAAACCTTTGTCAACTGGTTGCTTCAAGCCGCGCCCAGCTGTTGCACCTCTGTATTCTGATGTCAGTTTCCTCGCCATTACCTCTCGATAAAAACAGGACTTTTTTTTTTACTGCTTCCTCAAAACTGATAAGCCCTCACCTTACTCTTCCACTCTGGTTTCCCAACCTTGCTACAACTGCCACCAGAGCTCCCCCAGCACATAGAAACTGTCAGATTTTTTTCTTTAAACTGCTTGCTCGAAACCCCACTGCTGATGAGCCCTCACTCTAGGTCACACTTCTGCTGTGGTTTCCAGACCTCGCTACAACTGCAACCATAGGCTCCTGTGAGGTCCATCTCTGTAAACTCTAAATGGTCTCTTTGGCCCTTATGGCCCTCCTCTTCCTGCTTATTTACTGAGATCCCATGTCTATATACCACACGTTTTAAGCCCCTCTACCACATTTCAATCCTGACCTCCAACACTATAATGCTGTCAGTCTGTTCCAGGTGTCTACTACCTTTCAGTGAGCAGTAATTCTCACATCCATCTTACCCCCACCATAAGCTTCATCATGTCCCACGGTCCTTTTCCTATTTGAAAGAGCCCCCCAGCACCCTGTTCATCCTTATAGGTACTTCTGGGTCTCCATCATATTCCCTCTTCGGGGGCTGGGTGGGAAGAAAGAAAGAACCCATTAGGAGGCTGGCTAACGAGCAGACACAACAGACCATCCAGCCTATTCTGCTGGCTTTAGTATATTAGATATAGCGGAGGAACTGTAGGGAAGGTGTGCCTGTTTGTAGATGATCACAAGATGTGCAATAGGGTAGACAACCCTGGTAGGGAGGTGGAGGCAGTGAGGGAGGCCTAAAGATTCTGGAGAGGTGGCCGGAACTAGCAGCTGAAATTTAATGCCAAAAGTGCACAGTAATGCACATGGGTGCAATAACCCGCAAAACAATTTACACATGGTGGGGGTAAGAAACTCAGCAAGACAGAGATCTGGGGATTATAATTTCAGATAACCTTAAGGCATTGAAACAGTGCAGCACAGTGGTGGGCAAAGTGAATAGAATGCTGGTGTTCATGGAGCGGCATAAAACAGAAAGAGGAGGTGCTGATGCGCCTTTATAAATCCATGGTGAGGCCTCACCCTGAGCATGAGTTTAGTTCTGGAGGCCTCCACCTACACAAGGATATAAGACAGGATTGAAAGGATTCAGACAAAGGACAACCAAGATGGTACCACGCTATGCATAGGCAGCCTATGAGGAGAGGTGGAGGAATCTGATCTGTACCCGCTGGAGACTAGTAAGGTGAGGTGGGAAGCTTAGTTGCAAGAGAAATTAACTAGAACTAGGGATCATAAACTAAGATTAGAAGAAGGAAGGTTTAGGGGCAACATGAGGGGCATTACATCAGTGAGAAGTGGTAGGAGTCAGGAACTGACTACGGAAGAGGTGGTGTGCACAAAATGGTGAAAGGATTCAAGGGGCATGGGACAGACACAGGAGGCTGACCAAGTGGGCAGAGTGGGGTGTCTTGACAAAGATGATGATTGGGGGTGGGGGGGCCAAGGGGCAGATCGACTGGCCAAAATGGTCCTTTCTGTCACAGATTTCTATGATTCTAAGGCAGTTAAGTGAGTAGGACTTACCTGTTCCATCAGATAAGGGGAGTCCAGAGTTAGGGTAATCGCAGTTTGGGAGTATTCATGTGGGACCTGAAAGGGAAGACAGAGAAGGTTGAAGGACACAAAAGTTCGGAGGTGCTAGAGAGAGATTAGAGTGTTAGAATTAAACAAAGATACTTATCTGATTAGGTGTTTGGCCAGACCTGTAGAAATAAAGGGAAAAATAGATCAGTATGGGGAAGTTATAGTAGCAAGAGTAGAAAGATACAAAATGGTATATAACACAGGAGTAAAGGAAGAGAAGTTTCAGAAGAAAAGACAAACTAGTCAAAGTAAGGAAACTAGAGATGAAATAAAAAATGCAGACAGCTAAGAACAGAGAATAAAGTGGTATTTGGGACTCAGCAAAACCCCCCTTAGTGCCCCTAGGTGACCTGCAGGTAGCCAATAAATTTAAGAAATAGTCCAGATGGGCAGGTGGAATGCATTTGGGCTAGTGGCCCCTATATTATTTAAAAAAGGGGACACTGGTGGTTCAGGAGTCTTGAGTTGTCCCAGGAGGCCAGTGGTTTGAAAGGTATAGCTCTGGTGATATAATGGGTCACTCCCTCATGGACAGTGGTAATTTTTTTTATTTTTTATATTATCTTTCCCTGGAACCTAATGTGGGGGGGGTGGTGCCCTTGGGCCCAGACTGCATATAGCAGGCAGGAGGCTGTTCAGAAAACTGCTGACCAGAAATGCTGCGGCTGTTGCTAGGCAGCCAGTTTAGTGCTACTGAACTACAGTGACAGTAATGGCAGGCACTTTCAACTGCCAGCCCAGAGGAGGGCAACTAAAATAGCGAAGGGTCTGCACCAGAAGTCATACAAAGAGAGACGAGCTGAATATATATGCCTTTGAGGAAAAGGGCTGGGGGGACAGGGCAGAAAATTTCCAAGCACCTCAAGGGAATCAACAAAGTCCAAGAGAGTAGCATCTTTCAGAAAAGTGATGCGCAAGAACAAGGGAGCCAAATTTGAAGATAGAGGGGCTCAGAAGTGGCAGAGATATTTTTTCACAGAAGATTGGTGAACACATGGAATGGCCTTCCTAAGGAGGTTGCTTGGGGTCAAAAATAGTGGGGGACTAAGAATACATGGGACAGACATGAACCAATTCTATTGGTGGGTAGGAGGAAGTCAGCGGTTGGATAACTAGGATCTGCAGCTTATCCACTAGGTAGGGAAATGGGCTGACTGAGTGGGCCAAACAGTCCTTATCTGCCGTCAAGGTCTATGTGTCTATGATTCAGCCCACAGAGCTCAGGCTGTAGCCTGCTCCATGTGTGTGGGAATGAAGATGGGATATTTTTGGGAGGGGGAAGAGACTAGAGCAAATATGCCTCCTTCTACCCATCAGCCACAAAGTGGCATGTGAAGAGCCCCCACAGGGCAGGTTAAGAGGGTCTGGAGGGTGGGCAGCCAGCAGTAGGTGGCAGGAATCTTTAGCTAAGCCGCATGGTGGCAGATTGTATGTGCCCTGAGGGCCTGGTAGAAAGGGACTGGGAGAGCAAATGCACAAGATAGGAGCCACAAAAGAAAATCCACAGTGCAGCTGAGGGCAATGCCTGAACTTGACTTAAAAGTAGCTGTGGGTGGGAAGGTAAACAGGGAAATCAGTGAGTCCTGACAGGACCTATGAAAGCAACAAGCCCTGCACACATAGAGTCGCACAGCAGCTGATGTCAAAGTACCAGGGCTAACAAAAGGATTTGGGGAGGAAAGAACAGCATAAGGTCCAGGACAGCTCACAATTAAAATCACAGAGCACTAAAGAAAAAGAGCCCTGATGGGTTATAAATATTAAGTAAATTTATGCAATAGGTGGACATAAATGGAGTGTGATAAATCCATTTTATCCGGTATATGCGATCGTATACATGCAGAATCTTACATTTACACATATATTTATTACATCATCCTCGATTAACGTGCATGGTGGACTGCGTCACACATCCCCATCCCTCACTCCCGTTGTTTGACACTGCTTACTGGTATCTTGCTTTTAGTTTTGTTTCTTCCAGGTTGCCCGTCCCTCAGCCACGCCACCTGCCATTTAGTCATACTTCTCCCTATTCTTCCCACTATCATACAGCGATCATTTGTTTCTGTTTAACAGTTTTTGGTTTTTTGCTTTTCTACCAAACCTTTGTCAACTGGCTGCTTCAAGCTGCGCTCCAGCTGTTGCACTCCTCTGCATTCTGATGCCGTTTCCTCGCCACACCTCTCGATAAAAAAAAAACAGACTTTTTTTTTTTTTACTGCTTCCTCAAAAACTGATAAGCCCTCACTCTTACTCTTCCACTCTGGTTTCCCAACCTTGCTACAACTGCCACCAGAGCTCCCCCAGCACATAGAAACTGTCAGATTTTTTTCCTTAAACTGCTTGCTCGAAAACCCCACTGCTGATGAGCCCTCACTCTAGGTCACACTTCTGCTGTGGTTTCCAGACCTCGCTACAACTGCAACCATAGGCTCCTGTGAGGTCCATCTCTGTAAACTCTAAATGGTCTCTTTTGGCCCTTATGGCCCTCCCTCTTCCCTGCTTATTTACTGAGATTTCCCCATGTCTATATACCACACGTTTTAAGCCCCTCTACCACATTTCAATCCTGACCTCCAACACTATAATGCTGTCAGTCTGTTCCAGGTGTCTACTACCCTTTCAGTGAAGCAGTAATTCCTCACATCCATCTTACCCCCACCATAAGCTTCATCATGTCCCACGGTCCTTTTTCCTATTTGAAGGAGCCCCCCCCCCAGCACCTGTTCATCCTTGTAAGGTACTTCTGGGTCTCCATCATATTCCCTCTCTTTCTGGGGGTTTGCTATGTTGAGATCCCAGTCTCCCTCCCAAGGCTTTGCCACAGCCCATGTACAATTTTAGTTGCCTTTATACTGCCTCCACCCTATGGCCTTTCTAAGGTGCAGCCTCCAAACCTGGACACAGTACTCTTAGGCCCTGTCCACTACCCTCTTAATGTTACAGGTGCCCAAACCATTACCGCAGTGGTTTGCGTTTACCTGTAGCGTTACAGAAGGCGTTTTCGTAACCGTTGTTGAAATCACATCATGTGGTTTCAACAGCGATTCTGGCTTCGATACGCCTCGGTAACTTTACTGGGCATGAGAAATGGATGCGTGGCACTCGGTACCCTAGTGCAGCTGAGCTGCATTGTGGGATCAGATGCCACTGTAACGATCGTGACTCCCGAAGTGTGGAGGCGGCGGTGCCAGTCCCGAAAGCGGACACCACGGCAGTGTGGACACACTGTACCACTCCACAGTTGTAACGGTTTCTATCTGTTACGGGTCTGAGAGGTGCAGTGTGGATGGGGCCTGAAGGATCTCACTAATAAGGGATTACTTCAACACCACCACCACCTCCCTCCTCCTGCTGAAGATACCCCTCCCTATGCAGCTCCAGTCCTTCTAGCCCTACCACTGCTTTGTCACGTAGCAACTTTAAAGACTCACCAAAGGTAACTGAGTCGGCCCCTGCACCATATCCATCGAGTGCCTTGCTGCCAGAGGACCCCAATGAAGTTAATATGTCCCCAAATTTTAAGCCGATAAAAAGTTCTGTCCTTTGTAAAAATATTAAGCCAGATCCCACGAACTTCCCGGTTTGCTTCACTGCCACCCCAGCTCCGTCTCCCACTAGTCTTCTAGCAGGAAGACGAGATGCCAATGAGAGCGCGGGGGTGCTCGTCTTTATCTGTAATGGGCGGCAGCTTTTCTATTGATTTTAAATGATCTAGTGACCACCTGGCAATGAAACGTGGGCATCAGTCAAGTAACGAGGCCCTTGTTAGTTGAACAGTGCCCACATTTTATTGTCAGGTAACCACTATATAGTTTCAAAATCAATAGAAATGCTACCGCCCATTACATATAATAGTAACGTCCCACACCCCCTGCTGGCATCTCTATCCTACTAGTGAGCATGGGGAGTGAGCGTCAGTATCAGAAAAAAAAGAAGTCCTTGGGGACCCAGTTTACATTTTTCTGAGGACAGAACTTTTAATGGCTTAAAATTTAGGGGACATATTAACTTCCTGGGGTCTTCTGCGGCAAGGCAACCGATGGGTATGGTAGGCAGTATCTTGGCAAGTTTCTTTAAGATCATAATAACTCCAAGGTCCCCTGCTTAGTGATCATCAGTACCAACCCTATAAAGCAGCTCCTGGTTTCTTATGCCCTAGGTGCACAATTCTGCACTTTGTCATTGAACCCCAACTGCCCCAATCTTGACCACTGTTTGAGTTTCTCCAAGAGGCATATGCATGCTCTCTGCTCCCTTCTTAGGGCCCACCCTGCAAATTTTGGTATTGTCTGCAAAAAGACATTCCCTTCTTTGCCAGTTTTTCTGCAGTGTCACTTATGAAAACACTGAAGAGGATCTGCGCCAGTACTGAGCTGAGCTGCTCACTGTCCCATCACTGTAATAAGTGCCATTAATCATCACCTTCTGACACCTTAACCACCACTCCCAACTACTACTCCATTTTCCAACCTGCATTTCTGGTCGCCCCTCCCTTCTGTTCAGCTACCACAACACCATCACTCTGGCATCTGCCAGGACTTGCTCCACCATAGAATGAATCCAATATGTGGAGCAGCTGCCTAGGTAGTCAGGATACGTTTGCATGTTCTTCCATCCCCTAGGACATAAGCAGCAAGGGTGCACAGACATGTGCACAGACATGTGCACAGACATGTGTGGCACAGCACCAGTCAATGTCTTCCCACCCATGGGCTGCTCCCACCTGCACTGCCACTTGTGGTCACTCGGTTGGCAGTACTACAGCTGAGCTGGCTGTTCTCCTTCCCCAGAAGAGAACATCTAGTATAACAGTTGATCCTCCTCCTCCTCTCCCAGAAGGCCCCTGGCATAAGCTCATTCCTGAACTAAGGTCACCTCCGCCATGAGTCATAGTGCTACTGTTAAGCTGAAGAGGCACACACATGTTAAACCAGTTTCTAATTAATTTTACCACTTTGATTCCTCTCTAGGCTGATCAATCTCTTTAGCCTCGCCCACCCCCAAAATAGTCAACCCCCTCTCTGCTAGATCACCCTTCCAGGCACCAGACTATCCTCCATGCAGCTGGACAACCCTTCTAGCCCCAGCCTTTCACATAATGAGCACTGGAGCTAGAGGCACCACACCAGGCTCTGGGCCAGCGCTTACCCAACCAGCCACCTTCCCACATCTGGACCAGCCTCCAGCCACATTCTATACAACCTCCATGTAGCTGGAACACCACCCCAAACCTCTACTCTAACAGACCACATATCTGAAGCTGTCCCTCCAAGCCCATGGACCAGCAGTCCCCCACCTAACCACCCAACCCACAGCCAGATCCACCAGAAGTCCCATACCAGCCTCACCATCCAACCACCCACCTTGCAGCTGGACCTCACTTCCAACCTTGAACTAGCCCCACCACCACCAGCCACCCTCTCTGCTGCTGGCTCACTCTTTCATGCCCTGGACTAGCCTCTCCCAGCAGACAATCCTCCCTGCAGCTGGACCCCTGGGTTCATTCCCACCCACAGACCAGCCTCCTTCCCCTCTGCAGGTTGAGTAACCTCCCCAGAGCTGGACACCCTTTCCAAAAGCTGGACACACCCACCATCCAGAGCAGAACCTCCCTACACCTAGACCCCCCCAATCACCCTTCCTCAACCATGGACCCCATACTTCTCAACATAGTATTAAAAAAATAAAATGTGACACTAACATATTGCATTTGCAGTGTCAGTGGCTCAGCAGTACTTTTACCGCCTCCAAGGCTGGGAGATCAGAAGGCAGTGGGTTCTATTCCCATACCAGGCACTTATGTTAATATCCAATACTGATGCTGTAGTGCAGCATGAGGGGATAGCTGCACCCTGAGGCACTGTCTTTCAGATGAGATGTTAAACCAGGTCCCATCTGCCTGTTCTGGTGGTAGTTCAGGTGGATGTTAAGATCCCATGGCACTTCTCGAAAAAGCAGAATTTTCTCCAGTGCCTGGCCAAATTCCTCTCCCAATTCACTAAAATACCACCAACAGCTTAATCTGGTTCAAGGTCAGTTGGCTTTCATCTGTAGTCCTCTCCCTCCGGGTCGTGCCTGAAAATAGGCAAGAATCTGTCTAGTGCACTTACTTAGCCGGTCAACAAAAACAAAATAAAATAAACATAAAATATAAATTAATGCAGTCTTCAGCAAAAGAAAAAAAATACAATGATCCCCAAATTACAAAATGGATTAACACATGCAACTATTAAATACAAATATTAAATGCAAAAAAATGGTTCCCCCACAAACACACTCAAATATCTGCAGTAAATAATTCTTCCTTTATCTGCAGGTAACTCCAGATTTTCTCAAATTAAAAAAGTTGTAATCTTTTCTCTATGCATTCTGAATTTGCTCAGTTATACAATCTTCCTGCTGTTCATTCTCCTGCCCCCAACACCACCAACACTACTTTAAAGTAACTAAATCAGCAAAATTCCACAAATACCAAGTAATCTAGAGCACAATGCATCCTGAACACTTTAAAAGGGGAGGTTGATTGGAAATAAAATGTATTTCAAAGTTTGCTAAGAGTTCAGAGGCAGAAAAATGTTTCAAGACAAAACATTGATAGTGGAAACTTGCTCAGCATTTCATTTTGAAAAAAACACCTGAGTGATAATTCCTTTACTGTATTTAACATTTCAGGGAGTTAAAAAGATGTACTTTTTAAACATAAGCTCTAACCTTGACATGTAAATCTTAGCTGTAGGAAACCTCAGTTGTTCAAAAATGGAGACCACAGAGTGCTCATGCAGTTTCAACAGACTGGACACAGACAGGAAGAGAGCTGGGAAATGTAGGACTCTGACTGAGTAGACTTATGGGAAATGAATTTTAGAATAGCCTTTTAAAGGGACACTGCAAACTTTTTTTGCACGTATTATTTTCAGGTAAAAATCCACATTTTATTATTGCTTACCTTCTCTAAAATTCATTGGTGTTGCTGGTTGTTTTATCTGTCTCCTTGCTTAGTAGAACTGAAATGCACAGTAATGTACCCAGCCTTGATTGGCTAATTTAAATCCTCCACTGACTGTAATCTTCATTTATGATTCAGTAGTATTAAAAAAAAATTGTACTTTTAAGAGTACTGCAGATCTATTTCTAATCCTCATTTACCAATAACACTCTTGAACAACTAGTCTGCTAAATACTTCGTAGAATTTAGTATTCTTAGCGGTTGTATTTTGAATGATGATTAAAGATTATTAAAATGACTAAAATTAGTCTTTGAAGGCAAATTAATGAATGTTTTAATACTAAATTTAGTATTTGACTTCAGTGAGGGTTCCACAAGACAGCCCTTTGGGCCTGCACCCCCATGACCACTCACATCTTGAACACCCCTGCCCAGATGACCACCCAGCTGGACAACCATATCAACATCCCAATAGACCTCTCCCAAGTTGTGTACCTTGCCTGCAGCTAGTCCACCCTACAAGCCCCAAACCAGCCTCTCCCCATCAACTATCACCCACCCTGTAGCTGGCTGCTCCAGGCCATCCTTCCTACCCTCAGACATTATCCCCCTGCAGATGGAACCCCCCAGACCTGCCTTCCCACCTCAGTAGACCACCTCCCTGCAGCTGGACCAACCTCCCAGTCTCACCAAACAAAGCACCCTCCTTAGAGCTGGACTAGCACCCTCTAGATAACAACTCTTTCTGCAGCTGGACCCACCCAGACTACCCATCTTGTCCACATACCAGTTGCTCCATCCCACCACACCACTCTCCTTGCACATAGAAAACCCTGCCCTGCTGGGTTCCTTTTATAATCCCAGCAGCTTATTAGTCTGACATGCTGCATCCCACACACAACAACGCAACAGACCCAGCAGCCCAACACACAGTGGCCTGACCTAGGACAGCACCTGACACATTGTCAGGCCAGAGGAGGTCAGGATGCTGTGTGGCTGTTGAGTGGATTTTCCACAAATACATGAAGCACCCGATCCCGACCTACACCACCCATCCCAGGACCTGTGCCACTACTGAACAGCATGGAAGATGTGAAAACACCCACCCCCTATGTGGTGCACCCTCTGAGGACACACTGACCTGATCACTGACCCCCCCCAGTAAGGATGACTGTCCCACCATCCGTGGGACAGGGATGAAACAAATAGCCATGCATGACCCAGTGTGTTGACCTGCAATCCCAGGCAGCATGGCAGATTGTCCATGCATCCCTGCATGCATGATTATGTCAGCTGACAGCCAGCCAGCTAGGCATGCATGAAGGAATTGGAGTACCATGCCTGTTGGTTGGTACATGCATGACACTGCAGGCACACAGCAGAGGGTCACAGTGAGAGCATAGATAGCTGCACCAGGAAATGGTCCACAGCAACACCACATGTGGATGCCAGGACACAGAGCAGCATGCCATCGTACCAACCGTGCAATGTATGCATGTGGTCATGTCATGCTAGCCCACTATGGGCCTGCAGTAACCACACAGAAAAAAGTCTGGAGGTGTTTGGGGGGCCTGTGACACAGGAGCCCATTGTGGCATGAAGGCTGCCAGGTGTGTTGTGGGGGGTTCCACAAGGGTCCATTGCGGGAATGCTGTTACCACACAGTTGCACAGCTGGAAGGATTGGTGGGCACTCACACAGCTTCGAACCTGTGCAACATGTGGCACACATGAACAGCTGAAAGGATTTTGGGGGGACTCACACAGAGTCAGGCCTGTGCGACATGCGACACACAGTGCAGATGTGGCAGTGTGCAGTGGGCTGCTTGGCGATACCCAGCAGTGTTGTGATGAGACATCACCACCAGGTTGGGGTTCATGTTAAATGTGGGGGTGAAACTTTATTCAACAGTAGGGGGTCACAGTGGCAACCTGGTGGCTGTGCATGATGTGTACTGTAAGTGTACAACTGTCAGGTGCCAAGTCACCATGGAAACCCTACAGGGTGGTGTTGGGTGCCATGCCACAGAGGAACTTCAGCAGCTTGCCCTTGTCCTTGGATGCCAGTACCATCCTTATCCACTCCTCATAGCTCTTCTTGGGTGGTGTCCATGGCAGTCCACAACAAATGCCTTCCCTGGTGACATAGGTCCATTGCTGTTCCCTGTGGAGCTCTGCTGGCATTGTCATGACCCCTACATGCACCTTCCTGAGCAGGGCATGGAGATGGCAGTGCCAGGTCTTGACATTGCTTTGGGTCCATGGTATACCTCGCTCGTTGAGATCCGCAACCAACCACAGCTGAGTGGGAACATGGGGTCGTATCTCGTGGGCACCTTGGTCACCCTACTGTACAGCCATATCCTGCCCAGCATGTGTGTCTGCTCGAAACAATAGAAGAGTGTGGTGGCATTGGGTGGAATGGTTGACTTCAGGAGGCTGAATGCTGCTGGAATGTCCTGTGCCAGGAGATGGGTGAGGGCCACAGGTTCATGGATCTTCAGGCTGAAGTCTGGGTCACTTCTGCATTGTGGTGCAAGACCAAAGCTCTGGACCTTCCGCCACACAATCTGCCCAAAGTGGAACAGGCATCCCTTGTTTATGGCTTGCGGAAATTCCATCTTACAGGCATTGATCGCAGCCTGCTCAAAGTCAGTGATGATCGTAGGTGGTTTGAGGGTGCAGGACTGTATACTGGCATATTTATTCAGCTCCTGGAACAAAGTGCAGTAACACTGCAGGCTCTTTGTCTTCATCAGTGTATACACCAATGACATAATGAGGTTGTTAGGGCCCATCCCCATGGGTTCATAGATGGTGTACAATGAGTGAACAGGTGTTGCACAGTCTTGAACATACCATCCATCATCCAGAAGGGTGCCTGTGCCAGGTCCCTGATGTTGTCCTCTGTGGTGAGTAGAAGGACCTGGTGGGTGGTGCTGCCGGTGATCCTGCTGTACCATGGCCATCCAGTCACCATCTGTATCTGCTTGCGGATAGCGAGGTCAGCCAGTATCACTGGTTCTGGTGAGAGGTCCTTAAGGCGGGTCCTGTTCACAATCTGCAGCAGGGCCCTCTTGCTTGGCAACTGTTGCCGCAGCTCAGTGGTCATTGCAGTTGCCTCACTCTGCAGTAGCTATGCGGGGCTAGCCATGGTGCTGTGTGCCTTCTACTTGATGCCAGCCAGCACCTGTGCTGGTAGAGCATCTGTCACCTCCAGAGCATGACTGTGCTCATTCTTTTTCTTTAGGTGGTGCTGGCCATCCTGGAGTAGTGTGATGGCCTGGCCGAGGCAGGACTTGGACGTATGGTGCTGGCAGCACTGTTACACTGTCTCAGGCTGTCCCAGTGGTGCTGAGGGTTGAGGCGCTGGATGCCACAACTTGTGCCATGCCAGTGACCCAGGTTCAGGATTGAGACTGGCCCGTCGGGGGTCAGCAGGGGAGTACTGGGATTGAACATCCATAGACTGCTTTCCAAGTCCTGGGGTGGGCTGGGGAACTTCACTGTGCTGTAGCAGCCCCCTGGGGATTCCCAGGGGCACTACTAGTGTCAGTGACACTAGATGGGGAGCACGGCAGATGTCGGTATGTTGCTCCTGGACGTCATTGCATGTCCGTGCTACTGGGGCAAATCAAAGGAAAATGGCTGTGCATGACCTTGCAGCTTGATGGCTGTGCTCTGAGCCACCTGGAGGACTTTGGTGGAGTCCTGTTGAAGAGGGTCCGGGGCTGTCCTGGCTGGTAGAGGCAGAGGGGGAGCCCTCCAGCAAGATGGCATGATGGCCGTCCCTGATCCTCCTGGGTGCAGTTTGAGCTACCAGCTCTCCAGGTGGGTGGAGCTGGTTGCTGGATGCCCGAAGCCAGAGTGTGTGCCGCAGCAGGTGAAAAATATGATATGTTAAAAACACAGTACACTGTCTCATTGCATGTCCATTCATGGACCAGGAGTTAGCCATTCACATTTAGCTTGGACTTTCCCTTCCTGGATGGTACCACCTCACAGATTGTCCATGTTGTTGGGGTTGCAGTTGAGCACCCTGGCCCCTACATGGCTTCCACGCTGTCCTCCATTGTGCCAGAGGACTGTGCAACACTGACCAGCTTTGGTTCCAGCTCATGCATGTGGGTGTGATTGCACTTCGTTTGCACATCACCCTCCATGGGCCACACCTGTGGCAGTTGCTACTTGTCTGTGGGCGGTTTGTACCAGTACTGTAGTGTCACTGTCTGCCCACAGTCCCAGTGCTTCAAGACTGTGCTGTGTACCATGGTCACATTCAAGTTCTGTGTTCACAGTGTCCTGGGCCCCCATCAGCTACTGTGCTGCAGTGGGGCAATGCTCCATGGTACACTTCCCTGCTGTCCAGCATGCAGTGATGCAGGGGTCCCTGTGTGTTGTGCACTCTACCTACAGGTCAGTGTCCACCTACCTAAGCTGGCCTTTGCACCCCCCAGCATTGGCATCCGTAGTTCCCATGCATGCCGTCTTGAGTTCATGTCTGTCCACTGCCCCCATGCATCATTTTCTGATGCCTGCTTGTTCTCCATGTTCTCTTCAGCTGTAGTTCCCTGACCTGTGACTTCTCTGGTAAATTACCTATTGTAGCCCTCATTGTGCTCTTTCCTATGGGGCTTGCATTTACTGCCCCTGCGCCAGTTTGTTTGTCAGAGTTTCAGTTCACCTACTTTGTTTACTAACCACTCTCCCTGCATCTGAAATGGGCCCTACCCAGCCAACCACTCTCCCTGCAGCTGAACCACCCTTTCGGCCCCTGGAGAAACCTTCCCCAAGGAAAGCACTGTCCATGGACCATTCCACAGTGACAAGGAGGGAGGAAGAGGCCCCCAGCTGAGTAGGAAGCAACTGTTGGTGGGGGACTGAATTAGGGGGATAGACTTGGGAGCAGGGTGGGGTAAAGGAGATGGAGGTGAAATACCTGAGAGGTACTTTGGCTTGGAGGGATCAGAGCAGATACAGTGGATCATTAGGCAGCAGGAGATGAGAGGGAGCTAGATGTCATTGTCCACCTGGGGACAAATGACCTAGCAAGGGACGGGGTAGGGGTAGTGCAGGGAAATTTCAGGGATAGGGGGAGGGTCCTCAAGCATGCATGGTGGCTTTTGCCAAAAGGTTGCCTATATACACCTTGGGAGAAGATAGGACTCTCCACACGGCTTTCAACAGTTGATTAAAGGCATGGTGCAGGGTGGGGCTCAGTACTAGGAGTGGGCCTCTTCAGTGTCTTCATAAGTGAAATTACAGAAGAACTGAATGGGAGGGTATGTCTTTTTGCAGATGCCACCAAAATCTGTTATAGGGTTGACACTCAGGAGGGTGTGGAGAAAGGGTTCACCCATGCTGGTGTGACAGCCATGTTGCTGATGCCGATTACAGCACAGGCCACATTACAGCACCAGGCAAAACGTATCCTTTGAGTTACACCACCAAAGCGCCCTCCTGGGAAACAGTCTCCATTGGGCCCCTTCCCCTAATTATCCCACAGGTCCAGGTTCTTAATTTACCTGTTCTCATTCCTACCCCATCCTACAATCACCCCTCAGGTATACAGTAGATTGTTACTATTCCTGATGTTCAGTGGTTCCCATTTATTTATTTATTCATTTATTTGTTTACCGAGTAGCTGCACTGGTCCAAGAACCATTTTCAGGTATGACCTGGGCCATTGAGGATGGCACAGGAATAAAAGCAAGTACAAAGGAGGCTGGGACAAGGCATACAATAGAACAGTAATAAAATTTACAGGATATTTATATGAAGATATATATAAACTTGCAGCACAATGGATAAATAACATTTATGACAATAGCAGGTACAGTAGTAGCCAAGTTGTAATACAAATTAGGCATGATCTGAGATGAGTAAGGAAAAAGTGCATCATGGCAGTGTAGGTATGGACCAAGAAGGAAAAGGAGGGGAGGGAAGTAGAGGCATGATAATAAGTTGGGAGGGCAGGAGCAAGTAGTGCAGGACAGAAGGTGAGATCCAAGGAGACAGTGGAAGAGTTCTGGAGAGTCAGTTGTGCTAAGTGGAGTGGGCAGGTTGTTCCAAAGGAAAGGGTCTGCAGATGAGAATGCACATTTACCCATACGGTGGAGACTAGGGGGCACTCAAGCATGGGGCCAGCAGTGAGGCAGAGCTCTAGAACAAACACTTTTGGCCAAAGAAGGTGGGATTGTGGAGAGGTAGCTCGGTTTTGGATGGTCTTATTGACTGTGCTGGCCAGGAGATAGGTCTGTTGGGATGATGGGGGAAGCCAGCCCAGGGCCTGATAGAGTGAGCAGTGGTGTGTTGAGTGAACTTCCTTGCCCCCTGTATATCCAAAGTCCCCACCATGACCCAGTTAGTTCTTACAGCAAATACTACCCCCTGGTCCCCAGCCTTACTATATATTTGACACCTTCCACATTTGGCACAGACCATCCTCTCAGCTCCTTGATCAGGCACAAAATGGATGATAGTTCACAATCATGTGCTAACTGTACACAGCTGTTTATACAGTAGGCACATGAGCTCGAAACTGGCGTTCTGTCCTCAGTTGGTCACAGAGGTTAGCAGAGTGTCTGTGCCAATTGCCACTGTGGGGAGAGTGCATTAACATATGGTGGGGGCCATGAATGGTGCGAGGGGTGGGACTGGATGGGCAGGTAGTTATTGGCAGTTTCCAATATACAGAATGGATAGCAGCACCACTGAACACCAAGGGAAGTGTGATATTACTGATGGTGGGAGCTCAAAGGGGCAGTGGTAGGAGGCAGAGGTGATACTACCTGGTTTAGGGAGGAAACATCTTTTAGAGCCATTTACCAACTGGTCAGAGACTCACTAATTATGCTATTCAAGATATTGTTTTGTGATCCTACCCTGTTTTTGGGGTGCAAAGTGTTGTTTGAGAGTCACTTACCCATTTAGCGATCACAAATGCTCTTTGAATGTTCTGGTCTATGTGAACAATAACAGTCCATTACCAGTAAGATAAAGACAAGTGAACAAATAAAAATATGGAATTGAGAGCTGTTCTCCATGAGGTTGATAATGTAATTTTTCTTAACAATGCATCAGAGTACAGAGTATGATGAGATTAATACTGGTACCACTGTGCTATCACATGAGTCTAGGGTTGCTGTGAGAGGTACCAAATACTGAAATGTCAAAATAACGCAGTACCATTGTACTACCAGTGTACCAGTATTTGTGGGAGGCAACAAAAATCTCAAAATTTCATGATACCATTGTATTACCAGTGTATGTGTGAGAGACAGAGAAAAAGGTAAAAAATGCCATAGGGATACCATTCTGCCAGTGCACTACCAATGCACGGAGGAAAATCTATATATCACCTACCACTGTGATACCAGAGTACCACTGGGTAGTACTATTGTGGATTTTTCAGCTGACCACAGTATTGCCATTGCTATACCACTGTAATGCCATTGTGACAAATTCAGTAAGAGTAACCAGATTGCTGAGACAATGCAGTGCTAAAGAAGTGTGATAAAAATTATAAAGTGTTGCCAGTACTACTGCAGTGTGCAGCAAAAATTTGTGAAGGAAATACAGTGCTAAAAAAGTGTGCATGAAAATCTAAGAATTATTTGCAGTGCTCTTACAGTCTGCAACAAAAAATAAGAAAGATTGAGCAGTGCTACTGCAGTGTGCAGCAAAATTAGTGAAGGAAATACAGTGCTAAAGAAGTGTGCATGAAAATCTAATAATTATTTGCAGTGCTCTTACAGTCTGCATCAAAACATAAGAAAGATTGAGCAGTGGTACAACAGTGTAGAAGAAAGTCAGTGCAGTTTATTAACAGTGCACTGATGAAAAGCAGTGCTTTGTCAGTCTGGACTGAAATAACACTGAAATAAGACTAAAGATGGAAGTGTACACTCCACTTCCTTCTGGTTAAGGTCAACGGAGCTCTGTCGGGACTGCTGCAGATTTCTTTGTGGCAAGAAAAAGGTGCCAATAGAGGCAGCAGCCCAGTACAAAAGGGCAGCCTGCAGCGCCAGGACAAACAGAATGAGTGTGTAAGACAGGGGGAGTGAGCGACCTCAATGGAGCTCTGTCGTGACAGCTGCAGATTTCTTTGTGGGCAGGAAAAGGTGCTAATGCAGGCAGGAGCCCAGTCCAAAAGGGTAGCCTGCAGCGTGGGGAGAAACACAAAGGGCGAGTGAGAGAGTGGAAGTGAGCGAGCTCAACGGAGCTGTGTTGGGACAGCTGCAGATTTCTTTATGGGCAGAAAAAGGCAGCAATGCATGCAGGTGCCCAGTACAAAAGGCCAGCATGCAGCAGCAGGAGAAACAGAACGAACGAGTCAGAGAGGGAGGGCGAGAAAGCTCCAGAACTCTTGTGCTTCAGATTTCTTTACACGCAGAAGAAGGTGGCATCACAGGCAGAAGTCCAGTACAAAAGGACAGCCTGGATCAGCAGCAGAAACGGGATGAGTAAGTGAGAGAGTGGGAGTGAGTGAGCTCAAAGAAGCTCTGTTGGGACTGCTGCAGATTTATTTGTGGAAAGAAAAAGGCACCAACAGAGGCAGGAGCCCAGTACAAAAGCGCAGTCTGCAGCGCCAGGAGAAACAGAATGAGCGAGTGAGACGGGGGAGTGAGCGACCTCAATGAAGCTCTATCATCACTGCTTTGGATTTTGTTTTGGACAGAAAAAGGCAGCAATGCAAGCAGGAGCCAATACAAAAGGCCAGCCTTCAGCTCTGGCAGAAACAGAATGACAGAGTGGGGGGGGGGAGTGAGCAAGCTCAACGGAGGTCTACTGTGACTGCTGCAGATTTCTTTGTGGGCAGAAAAAGGCAGCAACATAGGCAGGAGCCCAGTACAAAAGGCCAGCCTGCAGCGCCGGCAGAAATGGATGAGTGAGTCACAGAGTGGGGGTGAGCGACTTCAAAGGAGCTGTGTCAGGACTGCTGCAGATCTCTTTGTGGGCAGAAAAAGCTACCAATGCAGACAGGAACCCAGTACAAAAGGGCAGCCTGCAGCAGCGGAAGACACAGAATGAGTGAGTGAGGGAGGGGGAGTGAGTGAGCTCACTGGAGCTCTGTTGGGACTGCTGCGGATTTCTTTGTGAACAGAAAAAGGCAGCAATGCACGCAGGGCCCCAGTACAAAAGGGCAGCCTGAAGCGGCGGGAGAGACAGAATGAATGAGTGATAGTGGGGGGGAGCAAGTGAGTTCAACCAAGCTCTATCGTGACTGCTGCAGATTTCTTTGTGGGCAGAAAAGGGCAGCAATGCAGGCAGGAGCCCTGTACAAAAGGGCAGGTTGCAGCGCCAGCAGAAATGGAATGAGCGAGTGAGAGAGGGGGAGTAAGTAAGGTCAATGGAGCTCTGTCGGAACTGCTGCAGATTTCTTTGTAGCCAGAAAAAGGTGCCAACAGAGGCAGAAGCCCAGTACAAAAGGGCAGCCTGCAGCACCAGGACAAACAGAATGAGTGCGTAAGACAGGGGGAGAAAGCAACCTCATGGAGCTCTATCGTGACTGCTGTGGATTTCTTTGTTGGCAGAAAAAGACAGCAACGTTAAGCAGGAGCCCAGTACAAAAGGCCAGCCTGCAGCGTCAGCAGAAACAGAATGAGTGAGTGAGAGAGGGGGCGTGAGCAACCTCAACGGAGATCTATTGTGACTGATGCAGATTTCATTGCGGTCAAAAAAAGACAGCAATGCAAGCAGGAGCCAAGTACAAAAGGCCAGCCTGCAGTGTCAGCAGAAACAGAATGAGCAAGTGAGAGGGGGGAAGTGAGCAAGCTCAACGGAGATCTATCGTGACTGCTGCAGATTTCTTTATGGGCAGAAAAGGCAGCAATGCACACACGGGTCCAGTACAACAGGTCAGCCTGGAGCAGTAGGAGAAACAGAATGAGTGAGTGAGTGAGAGATGGCGAGTGAGCGAGATCAGCAGAACTCTATCATGACTGCTGCAGATTTCTTTGTGCGCAGAAGACGGCAGCAACACAGGCAGGAGTCCAGTACAGAAGGCAGCCTGGAGCAGTGGCAGAAACAGAATGAGTGAGTGAGAGAGGGGGAGAGAGCGAGCTCAGAGGAGATCTGTCTGGACTGCTGCAGATTTTTTTGCAGCCAGAAAAAGGTGCCAATAGAGGCAGGAGCCCAGTACAAAAGAGCAACCTGCAGTGCCAGGAGAAACAGAATGAGTGCATGAGACAAGGGGACTGAGTGACCTCAATGGTGCTCTGTTGGCACAGCTGGGGATATCTTTGTGGGCAGAAAAAGGTGCCAACACAGGCAGGAACCCAGTATAAAAGGCCAGCCTGTGGTGCCGGGAGAAACACAAAGTGCGAGTGAGAGAGGGGGAGCGAGCGAGCTGAACGGAGCTGTGTCAGGACTACTGCAGATCTCTTTGTGGGCAGAAATAGATGCCAACACAGGCAGGAACCTAGTACGAAAGGGTAGCCTGCAGCATCGGGAGACACAGAATGAGTGAGTGTAGGAAGGGGAGTGAGAGAGCGAGCTCAATTGAGCTCTGTCAGGACTGCTGCAGATTTCTTTGTGGCCTGACAAAGGTGCTAACAAAGGTAGGAGTCCAGTACAAAAGGGCAGCCTGCAGTGCCTGGAGAACAGTATGAGTGCATGAGACAGTGGAAGTGAGTGACCTCAAGGGACCTCTGTCAGGACAGCTGCAGATTTCTTTGTCAGCAGAAAAAGCACCCAATGCAGGCAGGAGCCCAGTACAAAAGGGCAGGCTGCAGCAGCGGGAGATACAGAATGAGTGAGATAGGGGGAGTGAGTGAGCTCAGTGGAGGTCTGTTGGGACTGCTGCAGATTTCTTTGTGGGTAGAAAAAGGCAGCAATGCACACAGGGGCCCATACAAAACAGCAGCCTGCATCGGTGGGAGAAACAAAACGAGCGACTAAGACAGGGGGAGTAAGCGAGCTCAACAGAGCTGTGTCAGGACTGCTGCAGATTTCTTTGTGGGCAGAGAAAGAAGCAATGCATGCTGGGGCCCACTACAAAAGGACAGCCTGCAGCTGCAGGAGAAACAGAACGACTGAGTGAGAGAAGGGGAGTGAGCAAGCTCAATGGAGCTCTATCATGACTACCGCAGATTTCTTTGTGGGCAGAAGAAGACAGCAATGCAGGCAGGAGCCCAGTACAAAAGGGTAGCCTGCAGCGCTGGCAGAAACTGAACAAACGAGTGAGAGAGGGGGGGACTGAGCGAGCTCAACAGAGCTCTGTCGGGGCTGCTGCAAATTTCTTTGTGGCCAGAAAAGGTGACAACAGAGGCAGGAGCCCAGTACAAAAGGGCAGCCTGCAATGCCAGGACAAACAGAATGAGCGAGTGACACAGGAGGAGTGAGCAAACTCAACAGAGCTCTTTCATGACTGCTGCAGATTTCTTTGTGTGCAGAAGAAGATGGCAATGTAGGCAGGAGACCAGTACAAAAGGGCAGCCTGCAGCTCCAGAAGAAAAAGAATGAGCGAGTGAGACAGGGGGAGTGAGCGATCTCAACAGAGCTGTATCATGACTGCTGCGGATTTCTTTGTGGGCAGAAAAAGGCAGCAATGCAAGCAGGAGCCCAGTATAAAAGGCCAGCCTGCAGTGCTGGCAGAAACAAAATGATTGAGTGAGAGAGGGGGAGTGAGAAAGCTCAAAGGAGGTCTATCGTGACTGCTGTGGATTTCTTTGTAGGCAGGAAAAGGCAGCAACGCAGTCAGGAGCCCAGTACAAAAGGCCAGTCTGCAGCGCTGGCAGAAACGGATGAGCAAGTGACAGAGGGGGAGTGAGCGACCTCAACAGAGCTGTGTCAGGATTGCTGCAGATCTCTTTGTGGGCAGAAAAAGCTACCAATGCAGGCAGGAACCCAGTACAAAAGGGCAGCCTGCAGCAGCAGGAGACATAGAATGAGTGAGTGAGGGAGGGGGAGTGAGTGAGCTCACTGGAGCTCTTTTGGGACTGCTGCGATTTCTTTGTGGGCATTAAAGGGCAGCAATGCAGGCAGGAGCCCCATACAAAAAGGCAGGCTGCAGCATCGGCAGAAGTGGAATGAGCAAGTGAGAGAGGGGGAGTGAGTAAGGTAAACGGAGCTCTGTCAGGACTGCTGCAGATTTCTTTGTGGCCAGAAAAAGGTGCCAACAGAGGCAGGAGGTCAGTACAAAAGGGCAGCCTGCAGTGCCAGGAGAAACAGAATGAGTGCATGAGACAGGAGGAGTGAGCGACCTCAACCCAGCTCTGTCGAGACAGCTGCGGATTTCTTTATGTGCAGAAAAAAGTGCCAACACAGGAGGAACCCAGTACAAAAGGCCAGCGTGCCGTGCCTGGAGAAACACATTGAGTGAGTGAGAGAGGAGGAGTGACCCAGTTCAACGGAGCTGTGTCGGGACTGCTACAGATTTCTTTATGGGCAGAAAAAGCCCCCAATGCAGGCAGGAGCCCAGTACAAAAAGGCAGGCTGCAGCAGCGGGAGACAGAACAAGTGAGTGAGGGAGGGGAGTGAGTGAGCTCAACGGAGCTCTGTTGGGACTGCTGCAGATTTCTTTGTAGTAGAAAAAGGCAGCAATGCACACAGCGGCCCAGCACAAAACATCAGCCTGCAGTGGCGGGAGAAATAGAATGAGCAAGTGAGAGAGGGGGAGTGAGCAAGCTCAACAGAGCTCTATCGTGACAGCTGCAGATTTATTTGTGGGTAGAAGAAGGCGGCAATGCAGGCAGGAGCCCAGTACAAAAGGCCAGCCTGCAGCGCCTGCACAAATAGAATGAGTGAGTGAGAGAGGGTGAGTGAGCGAGCTCAATGGAGCTGTGTCAGGACTGCTGTAGATTTCTTTGTGAGCAGAAGAGGAAGCAATACATGCAGGGGCCCACTACACATGGACAGCCTGCAGCAGCGGGAGAAACAGAATGACCGAGTGAGAGAAGGGGAGTGAGCAAGCTCAACAGAGCTCTATCGTGACTGCTGCAGATTTCTTTGTGGGCAAAAGAAGACAGCAATGCAGGAAGGAGCCCAGTACAAAAGGGCAGGCTGCAGCGCTGGCAGAAATGGAACGAGCGAGAGAAGAGGAGTGAGCGAGCTCAATGGAGCTCTGTCAGGGCAACTGTGGATTTCTTTCTGGCCAGAAAAAGGTGCAAATGCAAACAGGAGCCCAGTACAAAAGGGCAGCCTGCAATGCTGGCAGAAACAGAACGAGCGAGTGAGAGGGGGAAGGGAGAGAGCTCAACGGACCTCTGTCAGGACTGCTGCAGAATTCTTTGTGCTCAGAAAAAGGCACCAACAGAGGCAGGAGCCATGTACAAAAGGGCAGTCTTCAGTGCCAGGAGAAACAGAATGAGCAAGTGAGCCAAGGGGAGTGAGCGACCTCAATGGAGCTGTATCGTGACTGCTGCAGATTGCTTTGTGGGCAGAAAAATGCGGCAATGCAGACAGGAGCCCAGTACAAAAGGCCAGCCTACAGTACCAGGAGAAACACAATGAGCAATTGAGAAAGGAGAAGTGAGCGAGCTGAACGGAGCTGTGTCGGGACTTTTGCAGATTACTTTGTGGGTAGAAAATTCCCCCAATGCAGTCAAGAGCCCAATACAAAAGGGCAGGCTGCAGCAGCGGGAGACACAGAACAAATGAGTGAGGGAGGGGGAGTAAGTGAGCTCAACGGAGCTCTGTTGGGACAGCTGCGAATTTCTTTGTGGACAGAAAAGGGTGCCAATGCAGGCAGGAGCCCAGTACAAAACAGCAGCCTGCAGCACCAGGAGAAACAGAATGAGCAAGTGACAGAGGGCCTCTGAGCGAACTCAACGGACCAACACAATCAACATTCGGCATTGACAAATGCTTGTTTGTGTATGATATAGCGCAATTACCCCCTTTTTGTGCAACTGCACAAATTTTGAGGATGTGCGCATTTTTTTCCCCTTCAAAATGTTTTGTGAATCATGCCCTATGTCTTTGTCACTATCTGAAGTTAAAACATGATGGCCCCCATATTCAAAAAAGCAGCCATTTGCTCCATGCAAAGCATCAGGCTATTTGCAGAATAGTGCATGGCCATTAGGGAGACATATGTGTATGAGTAACACTGCCTATCTGCTGCTTGTACGAATATCTGGCAGTGGCAGCAGTACACAAAAAACATTGTTTGTTTTACAAATGGCCAACCAGCAGAACCAGGGCTGGCATTCTGATTTCCTCACCATTTCTTCTTAGGTGGAGTAGGGCCATTTAGCCAGGGTCATTTACACCACATTAAGGCAGCGCCATGCACAATATTGCATCTGACTGTCAGGGAGCAATATTCAAAGGAGCAGCATACCCTATGTGGAGCATGCTGCCTACATGATCAGAGCTCTGAGGAAGGCGTTAGCCAAAACGTCAGCTGATTCCTGTGCGTCATTACGCATGTGGGCTGGTTTCTGCTCGGCTGACCCGGTCAGGAATATGTTTACACTAAGATGGTGAAAGAATTTTAAGTATTTATCGAGTAGTCACCGCCGCACTTTAATGTTTGCTGCTTTTTGAAACAGTGTGTGACTAGAATAAAATATGAAGATACGGTAAGCCGTGCCTCTTTTGATTCATTTGGTCAACTGACAGGTGTATGTGCAGTTGGGTTTGCTTTTGGTTTCATAAGCTAGTGTTCTACATGATTATGGGGCCATGATAACACCTTGTAAAGTGCATATTTATGTTGCACTGCCACAGACCTCTGCCAGCAACAGCTTCCCATGAGTAAAGCAAGACATTGCATCATAAACAGAACATCTCTATTGCTCCTGGGAGCTATTTTCAGTGACTAGCATTCTAATGACCACATGTGGTATGCACAGCACTCAGGATCAATTTGCATGTCATTATGTGGCTATTACTTGGCACAATGCCTCTGTGAAAAAATGCATGGGGCATTGGGAAGAACCTTGAAAGTTGCCCACTTCACCTGAGCCCTATCTATGCAATGCATTCCCTGGTAGTCACATGTACCCCCCCCCGCTGGATCCCCGATGACACTCTGTTTCAATTCCTGTGTCCAATACCTGGTTGTTTAGTGCAGTGTTTCTCAAATTAGGCCACTGTGACTGCATGTAGCCACCAACACAATGTTTATGACCACAGATCTCTTTAGAACCCCAATTCCAAAGGTAAAGGAATGGACAGTTTCTTATGTGTTCAAAAACATGGGATATACGTTTTTAAGTGAAAAATACATCAGGGACATGATTTATTGTATACCGTGTGAAAAGGAACTTGGTATAGGGGTGTCAAAGATGAAAAAACAAGGAGTAAGGCCACCAATATGTTCTGGTCACTGCGCTTGAGGCCACCATGATTTGGGGTTTGACAAACACTGGTCTAGTGGACCCCCCCCTCACCTAATCCCCATGTACATGTGTGCAGTAATGCATATGTTATCCTTAGTGGACTACTGACACCCTCCACCTGATAGCTATCAAAACATACTGTATATAACCCTTCTCCCTGGCCCACCAACTCTGCACCCACCACTCCACCAGCTGTCATATCCAGGCTCAACCATCTCATCACAGATGTTTCACTGACAGGTCCTCAGGTTACATCCACCTCAGATCCTCTGCTCACCTCCTCAGTCGGCTACCACCTGAGTGGCAGGGTGCTAGCACATGCATATGGACTGCAGAAACTGCTGTTTAACACATCTCCTTTCTGGCCTCTATTTTACTAGCTGTCTTCACACTACTGGTTTAGGCTTATGGGAGGCTACCATAAAGGCATGTATACAAATGAGATACCCTCCAATGTAGCATTCAGCTGAGTCTTTTTGAGGATACAAACCACTGTGCAGAGCTCCTTTACAATTGAGTCCCAATTAAAGCAAAACATTTTATGACAAGCAAACATGCTATAAACATAAACAGTGCTAGATACCATGTACAGTACAACTCACAAGGCATGACAGTGCTACACAGAAAAACATGCATGTGAGTGGATTTATGGAATTGCTTGGGCTTTGAATTATGACAACAAAACTATATGACAAGGGCCCATGACCTACAGTTAAAAAGAGAGACCAAAGTAACCAAAAGGAGAGTGGGTTTTTACAGATAGAGGGTTGTTGGCATATAGAACAGACTACCTTTAGATGCTATCAGTAGTAGTTCTATGGCTATATTTAAAACAATATTAGACAACACTGGCCCGCTGGTGCAGAAGCACGATTGCCATCTGTGGCACCAATGATCCGGTTTTGGTAATGGACTTGGGAGTCAGAGGGCCGGCTGGAGGGAGTAGGATGGAACGTCCAGAGGACTGCTCTCCTACTCTGGGGGGAGGTGGAGTTGAGTGTCCAATGCTTGATGGACCCCTGGTTAAGTGCTCACAGTTGACTAGGAGTGAATGGATTCCACAAGCACAAGAACATGGAAGAGAAATATTGTCCATGCCCATGGTGTGACAGACCAGGTGAAACACAGAAACACTTATTCAGAGAATGTTTATATGCACAGTGCTTCTGAGGCTTCTTGGTTAATCAGTGGAAATGGCCATTAATGGCATTTATTCATTATGACTGTCTCATTTTTGGTAGAGTTGTGTTAAAAGAATAATAATAATAATAATCTTTATTAAAAGCTTCCACTGGCGGAATTTGAGTGAAAGTTCAGAAATCAAATTAGCAACTTTCACAGAAATTCTGACTTAGAATGGTAGAATAAAAGTATGAACAGTGTAGATTATTGTTTTAAACCACAGAAAAAAAAAATTCCATAGAACTGATCATTATCAGAGGTCACGTCTGCAGAATTTCTTTTGCCAGTTTAATACAATTACTCTGCAATTCATAATTCATTCTGCAGTTTAGTGAGTCACTGAACTGCAGCATGAAAGTATGAACTGTGTGTCACAGGACCCATATTAATTTATTTCCCGTTGTCCAGTGGCACCCCCACCCTCCAATCGCTTGCCCTGTATTGTTTTCCTGGTATTTAGTGGCACCCCTACCATCCAATTGCTCATCCCAACCATAATTCATATTGTTTCGCAGGTGTCTATTGGCACCCCCCACTTTCCGATCACTCAACCTGTCCATAATAATTAATGTTGCTTCCCTGGTGTCTAGTGGCACCCGCAATCCTTTGATTGCTTGCCCTGGCCATATTTCTTAGTTCCCTTGTGTCTAGTCATGTGCTCCTTTTCATATGGCAGGCAGCTGAGCTGGTGAGAGGAGGGCTGTGCTGGTCACCGTATGGGAGCCCAACTTTCAGACCAAATGACTATGTATGGAAGGGGGGGTTGGTGGGTTGATGTACCCAACCCAGTGTGAGTGGTGTGGGGGGGGGGCAGTAGACACCAGGGAAACAATATTATTACAGCTGGGACGAAAGGTCGGAGGGTGGGTCATGCCACTAGATGGCAAAATAATATTAATTATGCCAGGGTGAGAAATTGGAGGGTGGAGGGTGCCACTAGAAACCAGGGAAAATATTAATTATTATGGCCAGGGAGAGCAATTGGAGGGTAGGGATACCCCTAGACACCAGGGGGAAACAATATTACTTATGGCCGGGATGATCAGCCAGAGGGTGGGGGTGCCACTAGACACCACAGTAACAATATTAATTACAGCCAAGGTGAGAAATCAAAGGGTGGAGGATGCAACTAGACACCAGGAAAAAATAATTATGGGGTGATGAGTGATTGGAGGGTAGGGGTGCCACTGGACACTGGGTAAGTTTTTGTTTTCCTATGGGGATGGCACAGAACTGATCACTGAACTGAATAATATTCACATGAATTGTGGATTAATGTATTAGTTCCGCAGATCATGCATTTATAGTCCACAATTCAGTGAAAAAATCTGCGGAACAGGGCAAAAATATGCCTTAATATTTTGTATTAGGCTTATTGGATGGGAAAATGGATAGTAATACTTTAGGGTGCATTGTGCCTTTTCACTGTAGCAAAAAAAAATTATACTATTTATGGAATTACAATACTCTATATCAGTGGCATTATGAAAGGTATTTGAGAGAGAACGGGCAATTTGCATATGCCAAAGAGGCACACTCTTTGGAGACACATTCTGGACAGAAACTTGAAGGGATAAATGGACTGTGTTCAAATATTGGGTATCTCAGTGGTAACCCCATGTGCTTATAGCAAAATACATAATATGCTGTTTCCTTAAGTTGTTTTTTATTGCATGTTTACAACATTTTTTTAAAGTAAAATTGTTACATGTTTGTGTGTGTTTTTGTTAGTTGTTTTTGCTGTAGCTTGCATGATTTGAAATAATTACCTGTTTTGCTTACCTATAATAATAAAAAAATCCACTACTCTGTATATACAGATAAATGGGTTTCCCACTGTATGTGGGATGTTTTGTGGTTATTGTACCATGGGCAGCTGGTGGTCAAGGGGAACCACAAACATAAGTGCCCAGAGAAACACCTGTGACCACAACCAGATTGTTATCAATCAAATTGAAACAAAGGGACATTTTTTTGTGTGGAATGCTCCATTATCAAGGGTGGTTTTTTTTATCTTTTGTTAGTAAGATGGAATGTCCCTATGGATAAACAAACTCACATATGCTAATATGATATTAGGAGATTTTTCTCTCCATATCCTGAGGTATAATAAAAGTATATTGATCGTGATTTTTGCCTGCTTGTAATCCTGTATGTGGCAGACAAAATGCCAATACACGTTACAAGAATTACAGGTCACCCACCTGTCAATAGAATGAATGAGTGAAGAAGCTATATGAGATCTTTGACAATCAGAACAGAAGATGCATTCAGATGAGTTATTCCTTATCAATAGAACAGCGTCATGGGGCTAACTGGTTCTTTAATTTTGGTCAAATACTGTCCTTATCTGAAATGAGTTATCATATGGCTTGATTAATTATCAGACCTTTCCTTTTATAATTCTTTTCTATATCCTGTTTGGGATGGAGCATGACTCTGATAGATACTGCCATTTTGGTAAGCAGTTTGCCTTTTTTGATTTGTAATATCCTTTTCTAACCCAAACATTGTTTACTTCTGTTTACATTTTTATGTTGCTTGCACGCATGTGCAAGAAACATAGTGCCATCATCCGAGTTTTCAGAGGTGTGGCACCCATCTTTCATTTCAGTCAGTGTGTTTGCAGGAGCGGCCCCAGTTCCCCAATCACTGCTGCAGCTGTCTATGACAGCAGTTGAAAATGCAGTGGTGGTACAGTTGAAAGGGAGAGCTCCGCTTCAGTGAGCCGAGCTCCCCCTCACGCACACACTGTATGGCCTCCGGGGGGTGCCCAATCTCCCATCAGCTCCACGCCCCCCCCAACAAAAGCTGTCCAGGTGCCACACTGGGAGCCTACCCCAGCATGGCAAAAACTGTTACAGCCAACGGGGGTGCCAATTCCCCGCCCGGCTCCACGGCTGCCGCCCCAAAAGCTTTCCAGGTGCCACACTGGCAGCCCAGCCCAGTGTGTAAAAGGTGTGTATAGCTAATGAGGTGCCCAATCCCCGTCTCCAGACCCCCGAACAGCCTTTTCCAGCTACCACGCTGGGAGCCCCCCTCAGCGTGGCAAACATCGCGTCGCCTTAATAAAAAAAAAAAACAACCTGTAAACAAAAATGGTTCCTCGTAGTCTCCCTGCCTCCCACACCCCCTCACCCCATACTTACCTGCTGAGTGCAACGCGACGATCTTCGGTGGACCGGGAACATGTCTGCACTCTCCAAAGCCGACCACGAACTGAGGAAATGCCGGTAAGCTGTATAATGGAATAAATAGGGTTTTTTCAACTTTGTTGCATATCTCAGGCATTTTTGGGGATTTTGGGCCCAAATTTTCAACATGGGTTTTTAGGACCCCTCCTCATGAATTCTTACACTGTCATGGCGTTAATCAGGCCCGGAGGGTGATTTCACGGTTGCTGCGTGAAATCACCTTTCTAGACCAGTTAATGAAATGACACTGCCAGTGTTCATAAGGTGGGCTCTCAAAAAGTCTATGTTGAAAATTTGGTGAAAAAATTCCTAAAAATGACTGTTTTACGAGCGTGCGTTGCGCAGTTCCTACGCACACTCGTAAGTTCACGAATTTTCAATATCTTCACTCCAGATTTTCAACATTACCATTTTACCACACCTCCTTTTGAGCAGTACAGCTGTCATTTTTCACATCTAGCCCAAAACATGCTTCCGCCCATGTAGCGCACAATGACGCAGTCGGTGTGTGAAATCAATGTATGGGACACATTAAGAAAATCATAGTGATACTGTTCATGAGCAGAGGTCTTAAAATGGCTATGTTGAAAATTTGGTGAAAAAATTCCTAAAAATGACTGTTTTATGAGTGTGCGTTGCGCAGTTCCTACCCACTCTCGTAAGTTCGAAAATTTTTACTATTTGCACTCCAGATTTTCAACATTGCCATTTTAAGACACCTCATTATGAGCAGTACAGCTGTCATTTTTCACGTCGCCCAAAATGTGTTTCTGTGCATGTAGCTCACAATGGTGCAGTCAGTGTGTGCAATCAATGTTTGGGACAGATTAAGAAAATCACAGTGACACTGTTCATAAGCAGAGGTCTTACAATGGCTATGTTGAAAATTTGGTTAAAAAATTCCCTTCGGCCATTCTGCAATGTTACTAATGAAGATCCTGCAGCACCCCACTGGTCACCCCCTCTCCCTAGACTGCACCCCATTTACCACCACACTCTGCCTCCTGTCTCTTAGCCAGTTTCTAACCCAGTTTACCACCCTTTCCCCCATGCCCAGCCTACCCAGTTAATCAGCCTCCTATGTGGGATGGTGTCAAAGGCTTTGCTGAAATCAAGGTAAGCATTGTTCACTGCCCCACCCTGATTCACTTCCTTTGCCACCCAGTCAAAGAAATCAACCAGATTTGTCTGACATGATGTCCCCGCTGTGAATCCATGTTGTCTGTGGTCCTGTGCTCCGATGGCTTCTAGATGCCCGCTATCCTTTCTTTAAGCAATGCCTCCATGATCTTCCTCACTACTGAGGTGAGGCTGAATGGCCTATTGTTCCCTGCCTCCTCCCTGCTGCTGCATTTGTGTAGAGGGACCACATGTGCCCTCCTCCAATTCACTCATGTTGAATGACTCAGTGAACATGGCTGCCAGAGGTACTGCTATCTCCCTTCACAGTTCTCTTAATATCCTTGGGCGTATGCCATCTGGTTCCATCGCTTTGTCCACCTTCTGTTTAGTGAGCTCCTGCAGGACTCTTTTGCCTTTGAATGGACTATTGTCCACCTCTTCACCCCCTTGGCAACTGCTGTACTGCTGTGGCCCTTGCCCCTCCCACTCTTCTGTGAATACAGAGTGGAAAGACACAGTGGATGACTTGGGAGGAAGGCATGGAACTATCACTTCCAAATACCTAAACAGCACATACAAGCAAGCAACTTTCGGCATAGACAAATGCTTGTTTGTTTTGTTTTTACACTGCCATCTTTGTTATGATTTGTCTGATTTTCATTCACTAAAGGCCCGCTACTCTATTTGGATAAGTGATTAGGGATCTTTAACTTACAGTACACCTAGATAGCAACCAGAGATGGGCAGAAGGAAACTCAGATTAACATCTCATCCAAAGGATGGCACCTGGACAGTGCAGTGCCCTCTCCCATTGCACGACACTGTCAGTTATGGGTATTACCCCAAGTATCTGGTTTGGTTCTAGAACCCACAGTCGTCCAGCCTTGTGGTCCCAGAGGCAAACATGCTTCCTACTGAGCCACTAATATTAGAAGAACATCAAGAAGTTCAGAGGTTGTGAAAGATAATGATAAACCTGTGCAAGTCCTAATACTTGAACACACCTAGCCAGATCCTAATGAATCATACAGCTTTTTTGTACTGTGAAACAATTTATAGTTTATTACTTTCAGCCTTAACAGACACAGATGTAAACTCAGTCAGGTGATTTTTCCTTTGGTAAGGTCTTTTCAGCCTACTCCCCCACTCAAGGATTTGCATACACTTGATGTCTTGCTTTGGGTTTGAAGCTTTGGAGTGTACAATATATCTGTAGTTTGGAGTTATTTAGAGAAACTAAACAGATTTACAGGAAGAAACATTTTGAGGATTAACATAGTAAAATTATGAAGTCACCGTCTATAATATCTTGAAACAAAATAGGGATGTTGCTAAGAAAAACATTGCTGGTGAGGATTTGGTGGCCTAACAGTCCTTACTCTTCACAAAGGTTCAGTTCGATGCTGGCAAAAAAGGGTTCTGCATCAAAAATCTTCATGAAGCATAGCAAAGTGTTTTTGCTAGTGAAGTTTTGCTTTTATTCACCCACAGAGCCCACTCTCAGACATCCAGTACACTATGCAGGCTAATATCTGTAAAAGACAATTTGTAAAATAAAAGAACTCCATTCCCTACAACCTCAAAGCACAATTCAAGTATTAAAAAGAGTTATAGTAATTACCCACTCTCCACCCAACTCCTACCATCTCCTAAACAGTCCCATTATGTAAAATTAGTCTTCTGCCCATCTATTTTAAACTCCAACTCACCATTTTCCATGCATTCCCACTAGTGAATCACGCCTTCCTTCCTTCTAACCCAGGTAGCATCCTACCCCTCCACCTAAGGAAAGCAAACCTTAAAAAAGAATACACAGCTCTGGATTCCAGGCATAACAACTGACAGAACCCTCCTTACACCTCCTTTGCCATCTGTCATCTGAATAAATGATACAAAGAGTGCTCTCACTACTATGTGTATCCCTGTCATTTATTCAAATGACAGCCGGTTGACGTGATGTGAGGAGGTTTATGCTGGTCACCATCTTGGGAGTGTAGCATGGCATATCCTTTTTTGAAGTCTGTGTAGCCAAGCAGGATAGATAGAATGATATGTGGGTTGGAGGAAAGGAGATACTGACTACTAGAACCATGGGAGTGGGGAGGACAGAAAGTTGGGAATCTAAATACAGTACATAGAGGAAATGGTCACATAGTGTACTGAGACTGTGGAGGATGAGGGCTGGTATTTGGATGCTAAGGGGGTGGAGGAAGGGAATGCTTAGCAAAATTTGTTTGAAATACTGAAACCATGGGGGAGAAGGAGGGAGGGATGGGATGAGATGGGATGAGTGAGGGGGAAGGGATTTGTTTAGGCTTAAATATGTTTTGATTGGTAACCCATATTTTGTAAATAGTAGTCTGTAATTGGTGCTGTGCGGAATTTTCAAATTCTAGCAGAACAGAATTTTGTGAAATTTTCAAAATGCTGCTAAAATTCAGCTGAACGCCATTGGAAATGAAATGATTTAATTCTGCAGCAGAAAAATGTGGAATGAGTTTTCCACAACATTTCCACAGAATTCTATTTTGTAGATCTCAATATTTTCCACTAAAATGGTTGCAGGATGAGTTTCCCCAGAAAAATGCTGTTCTATGGAATCATTCCATGAATGACAGCAGGTGGAATTCCACAGAAGAACCACTGAAATTCCAATGGAAGTTCCACTGACAGAATGGTCATTCCACAATAATTCTGCTAGATGAATTTCTAATTCCACACAGCACTAACTTCAATGGCAACATACTGCCACAACAGAGTTAGCCCTTTGTCAAGGACACATTTCATGGAGTAGTTTCTGTAGACTTTATATTTCATTATAGTGGAATATTTGCAAAATATTTTTAGGCACCAGCAAGCATACAGTAGCTTGTTAAAGCCTCCTGTGGTTATGCATGTTCTTTTTTGCATTTAGTCAAATCTACAATTACATTCAGTCTGAGTGATTTGGCAGCATGATGTCACTGATTGTGTTACTGACAAGGCTTTTAGGTCTTGGCATAGTGTTTCAGGCATACACAAGCCTATATTCAATCCCCGGTGAGAAACATTTTTTTTTGTCACAACAATTTAAGTTGTAGAAGAGAAATTGATAGATGCCTTTCCACACTGTTTGAAGCAGACTTTCAGGACCTTGAACTGGTACTGTATTTTTATACTACAGTCAACTTAATTAGTTCCTGCTTAGACTTTAAGGCTTGTCTAGGTTTGAATGCAACTTAATAGGAAGCATTACTTCCAGTTGGTAGAGTTAATTAATAAACTCCATTGCAGCTGTACATGTTGGGATGGGGGTACACAATATTCTTTCCCATAGCATGCGTCTCTGTCTCAAAACCTTCTGTTCCACTATGTGGAATAATAGCACAATGGCAGAGCACCGAGACACTAGTTCAAAAGGGCCTGGGTTCAATTTCCAGTTGGAAACATTTTTTTTTTCATTCTCACTACAGTTTATTCTGTTAGCATGCATCTCTGTCTAGACATGATTGATCACAAGATGTGGAGGGATAGCACAGTGGCAGAACATCAGGACAGTAGTTCAAAGGGTCCTGGGTTTGATTCCCAGTTTTATTTTTTTCTTTCTCAATACAGTTTATATTGTTAGCATACTGTAGAAATCTTCTGTTCCACCATATGAACTTATAGCACAGTGGAAGAGCACCTGACCAGCAGCTGGGAGGGGTGGATTTGATTTCTGGTGCTGAACACTTTTAGGACTACAACAGTGGATCCAGTACCATCTTGCCTCACTTAAAAGTATGGGGACCATATTAGACATATTTATGTACTGTATTATACGCTCTCTCTTGACTGAGCTCTGGTAACAATCCCCTCCCTCTGTACTTAATACCCACCTGGCAAGAGCTATAGGGATATCAGGCACTAGTACTGATCTTCTGTTCCTCTATGTCATTCACTGCCCTTCATGGGCTTGCTGAGACTTCACCATCCCCAACTCCCTCTTCCTCTTGCAGATGTGCCTCTGGCCAATGTGCTCCTCAAAGAAGCATTCACATTTAAGATGAGAGCCCCTGAGTCCTGTTAGTAATCTACCAAATCTTGCTTCTTCCATTTGTAATTCGGAACTACTAAACTGCTGATTATTAAAAAAACTAAGCTCGCTCAGTTACTGTTTCTCAACTGGATTAGATTTCCATTCATGTAACCAATTCCTGTTGATATACATTTTTCAGCTGTCTTGTGTCACAGTTTGTACCATGTCCTATACTTCCTTAGCCTTATCTAGTCCTTTACTGCTCTACCTTCAGTCCTCATTCCATATCTTCCATCCTCTAAATACTTCAACCTCTACCGGTCTTCCCATCAAATCCATATCTATAGTATTTATTCAATTAGTTTAGGTTAAGTTTGCTTTATTAGCTAAACATATTTTTCAACTAGCAAAATATACTGTATACAAAATACATCAGCATAATGTAAATACAGCTTGAAATATAACTTTACAAAGAATAAATATACACAAAATAAATATTAAAAAACTAAAACTATAATAGTCTCGGATGACGTACTGTAATTCAAAAAGAACAAACCATTACTGACATTTCCAGTAGGAGATATACAGGCACTGGTTTGGTATAATGTAAGGGGTCTATTAGCTAATACTGTAGGTATGAAACCTAAAATTTGACAGTGGGTTCAGATCTGGCTGCCTACACTACCATTGACAAAAGGGTAATTTCAATATAAGAAATAAATCATTAAAGATGCAAAAAATGTGCAATCAGTATATGCCACAAAGAATGTAATGTACAGTATATAGGTACATAGTCACCTCCCTGATCATCCACTCATTTTTAGAATTGAATAGAAATGACACGATCTCTTCTAGCCACAGAGAGAGCTTTTCTGAAATTGGGCTTAGTAATTTTTATGTTGATTGCGCGCAAGTGCAAGAAACATGTTGCGGCAGCTTTTGCAAAAAGCAGGCTGTGGAGGTGTGGCACTGTTGTGGCCAATGCCCCCACAGCCTTTAAAGGCTAGGCTGCCTTTCCCCAATGCCATGGCACACTGCTGCTGACACTAGTTCAGCCAGCATGCCACAACTTTTTTTTTTCTCCTCCGGGCTCCGGCCGCCTGTTATAATTCGGCCGGTCACGGGTCATGGACTTCCACTCCCGAATTAGCATGAGCCCCTATACCCATGGCTTGCCCCCACGTGGAGCTGCCAGGCCTCTCCCTGCATGCCGCAGACATTCGGGCTAGGTCGGGGTGGCCTGGGAGCTAATGAAGCCATGGTGAGCTTCATTAGCGGTGGCAGCAGCTCCTTTTCCCATTTTCTCGGGAGGAAAGTCATGCAATGATGCCAGCATCTGCCCGCCTCCTAGGTATCACAGCGCCAGTAGCGGTATGACTCCTGGCCTCCGCCAGGGGTCGCCAATGCTCCGGATGCTTCCCCATCCTCCCCCCAGAGAAGGAGAGCAGTCTCTAGGATGCTCCATCCTTCTCTCCCCGGCCGGCCCTCCAGTGACCCTGGTCCATTCCCGAACTCAGGTCACCGGCGTCGCATGCGGAAATCCAACTGCTGCACCGACGGGCCGGCATGCCACAACTTTCTAACGCTTTAGCCACTGCAATCAGGGGCCACCTCATCACTGCAGCATCATCCTCTGCAATGAGGAAGTGACCCCTCATTGCAGGGCTGTTGCTGATGGGGAGTCCAGTCCCCAACAGCATGTCTCCCCCCAGTTTCTTGTGTGCCAAGGGGGTGCCCAATCCCCCTTGGCTTCTGCCCCATCCCTGCTTCTGTGTTTGCAGACGGGGGTGTCCAGTCCCTGTCGGCATATACCCCCCCATTTCTTGTGTGCCGATGAGGGTGCCCAATCTCCATTGACATGATGTGCCTCCCCTTTTGTTATGTGCTGAAGGGGGTGCCCAATCTGCCGTCGGCTGCAGCTTCCCCCCCAAAAAAGTCCGTTGGCATGCTGGCAGCCCACCCCAGCATACCACATGCCGTGAAAGGCAAAAACAGTCCAGTGTTGTTGTTTTTTTGTCCCTGTAAACAAAAAATGGTCCTTCGCTGTCTCCCTGCCCTGCACCCACCCACTGCGCACCCTACCCCCCCTCATCCCATACTTATCTCTGGAGTCTGGCGCAACAATCTTCGGTAGACTGGGAACATGTCTGCACTCTTCAAAGCTGACCGCGAACTGAGGAAATGCAGGTATGTATAATGGAATAAATAGGGATCTTTTCAACTTTGATGCATATCTCGGGCATTTTTTGGAATTTTGGCACCAAATTTTCAACATACGGTTTTTGGGACTCCTCCTCATGAATTCTGTCACCGTTATGGTGTTAATCAGTCCCAAAAGGTGATTTCTCAGTCACTGCACGGAATCACCTTTCTGGACTGATTAACGAAATGACAGTGCCATCGTTCATGAGGTGGGCTCTCAAAAAGCCTATGTTGCCAATTTGGTGAAAAAAATCCAATAAATTACTGTTTTACGAGTATGCGTTGCACAGTTGCTATACATGCTTGTAACTTCGTGAATTTGCAATATTTTCATGCCAGATTTTCAACATTGGCATTTTTCCACACCTCCTTGTAAACAGTACAGCTGTCATTTTTCACATCTTTACCAAAATGTCCTTTCGCACTTCCAGTGCAGAATTTATTTATTTATTTATTTATTTGCTTTTGTTAACCGGGTAAGCACACTAGACAGCCAAGTGCCTATTTTCAGGTGCGACCTGGGAGAGTTACAGATGAAAATTTCATACATAAACAGTTGAGGAATCGAAAGAAATACATAGGAAAAAACAGGCAATTCAAGACTGGCTCTAGAGCAAGGTAGGCACAAAATACGTTCATAGACAGTTGAGGGATGGAGAAAATTACATAGGAACTAAACAGACAATTAAATGCTGGCTCTAGAGCAAGGTAGGTACAAAATACATTCATAGACAGTTGAGGGATGGGGAAAATTGCATTGGAAATAAACAGGCAATGTCAAGGCTGGCTCTAGAGCAAGATTGGCACCAGGTTCATACATGGACAGTAGAGGAGTCAATAAAATACCAAAAATAACAGGCATTTCAAGGCTGGCTCTAGGACAAGATTGGCACAGTGCATTACAATAGAATGGGGTATGCAGGATATAATTAGGAGGTGAACAGTGGAGTAAAACAGAAGCAAAGACAATGGTAAGTGCCTGCAGGGGGGAGGGGAGGAGCCCTAGGCAGGTGGTCAAGTCCAGGATTCCTGGCCAGCATGGTCGCTGTGGGAAATCATTGTTCGGGGCAGATTATGAAAATGTCAGTGACACTGATCATGAGCAGAGGTCCTAAAATGCCTATGTTGAAAATTTGGTGCTTATACTCCATAAAAAGACCGCGTTGTGAGTGTGTGTTGCGCAGTTTCCATGCATGCTCATACCTTCACAACTTTGCAATATTTTCACTCCAGATTTTCAGCATTGCCAGTTTTACACACCTCCTTGTGAACAGTGCAGCTGCCAGTTTTCTCAACCGGGCCAAAATGTGTTTTTGCTCTTCCAGAGCACAATAACGCGGTCGCTGTGGGAAACCCGTGTTTGGGACACATTAAGAAAATCACACTGACACTGTTCATGGGCACAGGTCCTAAAATGGCAATGTTGAAAATTTTCTGATGAAACTCCATAAAATGACTGTGTTATGAGTGTGCATTGTGCAGTTTCCACGCACCCTTGTAACTTCACAAATTAGTAATATTTCTGCGTCACATTCTCAACAGTGGAATTTTTCCACACCTCCTTATGAAAAGTACAGCTGTCATTTTTCATATCCTGGCCAAAATGTGTTTTCACACTCCCGACACAGAATACCGCAGTCGCTGTAGGAAATCATTATTTAGGACAATTTAGGATTGACGAGTGGGGAGTGACCGAGCTCAACTGAGCCTGGTCGGGACTGCCAGATTTTGTGGGCAGGAAAAGGCACCAACGCAGGCAGGAGCCCAGTACAAAAGGGCAGCCTGCAATGCCTGGCCTACCTAGAATAAAAGCGTTCTGCCCAGCTATCCGAATAACTTTTGACACTTCTAAGCTGCAATTATGAATTTTATATATTTTTATTTTAGCTTTGTATTTTTATTTGTGCTGTTTTTATTGTTAGGCACCCAGAGCCTCTGGGATGGGTGCAATAGAAATAAAACCTCCCTTGCCTTGCCTTCTCGCTCTATGTTCTTTGCCCTCCACAGTGTTTCCCCCCATTCCTGGTTAGGCACATTATCTGTTGCCCACTAGTTGATCTGTATCGCTACCCCCAGCAGTCTCTGCTCCCCTGCGTTCCTGCCATTCTCTGCATACATTAGCTGCTCTGTGGCGCCTTTTACCTCCCTGATCACTGCCACCCCAAAATGCTGACATTCACTTTCATTCACATTAGCCGCTTTGCAGTATTTTCTATTCCTGTCTCCCTAATAGCTGCTGCCCCCCCAAACATATTAGAATTGTCCTTACACATTGCTCTGTGGCACTTACTCTCTCCCACCCACCCACTCTCGAAATTCTTGCCATTCCCACTACTTCATATTACTTCATATTAGTGAATATATGCCATTTCTCTCATTTTTTTCCTCCCATGATCTGTCTCCCCTGAATATACTACCATTCTCCATATACATGACACAATCTCTGGCTCTGTCCCTGTTCTACCACATCTCTAACCCCCATAAAATGCTGCCATTCTCTGTATTCATTTCCCTCTCTGTGGTACTGGCTCTCTCCTTTCCCTGATGCCTGGCAACCTGCTCTGCAGCACTTGCATTCTCCCCCTCTTCAATATCTGTCCCCAAAACTAACATCATTCACTGTAATTCACATTAGATGCTCTGAACCACTTGCTGTATATCCATCCCTTCCCTGATCTGTGTCCCCCAAAACATGTCAACATATTCCTTATACATTAGTCACCCTGCAGCAGTTGCACATCCCTCAATCTCTGCCCCCACAAAAGCTGCCATTTACTGTCAATAACATTAGTTGCTCTGTGGTACTTACTCTCTATTTTTCAGCTCCCCATTATCTGCTCCCCAACAATTTGCCACCCTTCAGCACTTGTTGTCTCTCCTCCTCTCTGATCTTTGCCCATGCCAATATATCTGTATTTTCCCTACACAGTAGCTGCTCTATGTTATTTCCCCTCTCACCAATCTCTGGTACTTGCTCTTTCCTCCATTCCCTGGTCTCGGTCCCTCTCAAATCTGCTGCCATTCATTGTATGATAATTCACGTTAACCATTCTATGGCACTTTCACTGTATCACTCCTCTCCCCAATCTCTGCCTTCCAATGCTTCTATATTCCACATGCGGTACATTAGCTATTACTTTCTAGTATTTGCTACAGCTGCATGTAATGTTTATAACACATTTCTACTGCTTATGTCCCTTTTGTCTCATACCCTCCCCAATAGATCACCACCACATTCTTGCTGTCTTTAGGTACACCGCTTTTCATTTCTATTTACATTTTCCATGTTGCCCACATAAACAACTATGCTAAGGCACCACTAGTGTTGTGCAAAATTGAAATATTTTGCCTGGCGAAATATTTCGCATAATTCTGCTATTTTTTTGCCTATGCAAAATGAAATTTTGCCTGTTTTCTTGATTTTGCTTAATGGTGAAATTTTGCTTAAAATGCCTTGGTGAAATTTTTCACCTATGCAAAGCAAAACTTTGCATGGTTCCACAGTTTTGCGTAAATGCTGAAATTTTGCCTAAATGCATTGGTTTGCCAATTTTGTCCATTGATGCATCAAATTTCGTCTTGTGGCACAATTTTGCCAGTGTAACTTTTGATTTCACCAGCAAAATGTTTGGCCCAAAGGCTACATTTGCAATGCATTGTGGGTAAATAGATCAAAGGTCACATGTAGCATGTTTACAGCTCATTCTGCTGCATGTTGATTCGAAGAGCAGTCTGTTGTACAGCATCAGAGCCAATAAAGCCTGTGAAAACATAGCTAAAACTTGTTTTTGAGAGCTATTTGCTGCAAAATATACAGTTTTTTCCTAGTGCTTCTAGGGGACATTTTCTAATTTTATGGATTTTTGTATAATATGTAGTTAAAATTAGGTTTTACTTTTCTCTCTGTCTTTCAAAGAGTTGTGTGGGGTAGGGTAGGAGTGTGAAGCAGTGCATGCTATTTCTAGCCAAACAGATTGGTATTTACTCACAATTGTGAGTTCTTTATTTACTGTTATTTCTTATTAATTTTGTTATATCTTGCCATTTATTTTTCTCTGAAAAGTTTCTCCGTCCTGTTTGAGATAGTTCTGCCACTGTTAGCTGTGTTATATATACCATTCTTCCATGTTTTGTTGTAAATTGATTGTGAATTCTAAAGTTTTAAACACACAGAGCTGATCCTTTATTATGTTGGTGCACGTGCGCAGCCAACATCTTGCGGCATTGGGGATTTGGAGGCACGGTCGCTGTTCGGTGAATGCAGGACACACACCAGTAGGTGCGTCCCGCATTGCCCAATCAGCCTGCATGCCGGCGCCACATCATGCATACATAATGGGGTGAACACATCTAAGAAAAGGTCTGCTGCAATCCGAGCAAAGCTTGTCAGATGCAGCAGTCCTTTTCTTGCCGTGCTCTCCGCCATTATGTGCATGGTCAGCGATCGGGCGGCCACCTAACATCTGCTGACTTTGGAGGTGCCCAATCCTCCTGTCAGTTAACCCCCTCACGCCTGGGTGCCGACAGGTGAGCCTACCTCCCCGCCAGTGCATAAACCCCCAATTGTTGAATGCTGAGGGGGGTGCCCAATCCTCTCGGATCACACCCCTCCCCGCTATCTTTATGTGCTGACGGGGGTGGCCAATCCTCGTCAGCATTACTTCCTCCTCCCCCCCGTGTTGTGTGCTGACAAGGGTGCCCAATCCCCCATCGGCTACTGACACCCCCCCAAAACAGTTAGGTGGCACGTTGGGAGCCCACCCCAGTGTGCCAAATGCCCTGCAAAAGGAAAACTGTCCTGCAATGTTTTTTCTGTTCTTTTTACCTTTAAAACAAAAGCGGCCCCTCATAGTCTTAATGCCCACCGCACCCACCCACCCACTGCGCACCCTGCCTCCCTCACCCCTTACCCCATACTTACCTCTGGAGTCTGGCGCGACAATCTTCTGTGGACCGGGAACACTTCTGCACTCTTCAAAGCCGACTGTGAACTGAGGAAATGCCGGTAAGCTGTATAATGGAATGAATTGGGGTTTTTCAACTTTAATGCATATCTCGGGCATTTTTGGGAATTTTGGCCCCAAATTTTCAACTTGGGGTTTTTGGGACCCCTTCTCATAAACTCTTGCACTGTCATGGCATTATTCAGTCCCGAAAGGTGATTTCGCAGTCACTGCATGGAATCACCTTTTGGGACCAAGTAATGAAATGACAGTGCCACTGTTAATGAGAGGGGCTCTCAAAAAGCCTATGTTGCAAGTTTGGTGGGAAAAATCCCCAAAATGACTGTTTTACAAGTGTGCGTAGCAACTGCGCAATGCACGCTCGTAAGTTAGTGTATTCACACTATTTTCATGCCAGATTCTCAACATTGGCATTTTACCACACCTTCTTGTGAACTATACAGCTGTCATTTTTCACATCCGGCCTGAAATGTGTTTTCGCACTTCTGGCGCAGAATATCGCGGTTGCTGTGTGAAATCAGTGTTTGGGACACATTACAAAAATGACAGTGATTCTGCTCATGAGGAGAGGTCCTAAAATGCCTGTGTTGAAAATTTGGTGACAATACTCCATAAAATGACTGTTTTACGAGTGTGTGTAGCAACTGCGCACGGCACGCTTGTAAGTTAGCGCATTTGCAATATTTTCATGCCACATTCTCAACATTGGCATTTTACCACACATTCTTATGAACCATATAGCTGTCATTTTTCACATCCTTGACAAAATGTGTTTTCGCACTTTCAGCGCACAATAGCGTGTTCGCTGCGTGAAAGCAGTGTTCGATCAGTGTTCGGGACATATTATGAAAATGATAGTGACACTGTTCATGAGCTGAGGTCCTAAAATGCCTGTGTTGAAAATTTGGTGACAATGCTCTATGAAATGACTGTGTTATGAGTGTGTGTTGTGCAGTTTGCACACACGCTCGTACATTCGCAAACTTCTAATATTCTCACTCCAGATTTTCTACAGTCCCATTGTTCTGCACCTCCTAATGAACAGTACAGCTGTCATTTTTCACATCCTGACCAAAATCTATTTTCACAGTTCCGGCGCAGAATAGCGTGGTCGCTGTGGAAAGTCCGTGTTCGAGACACATGATGAAACTGACAGTGACACTGTTCATTAGCAGATGCCCTAAAATGCCTATGTTGAAAATTTGGGAATGAAAGTCAATAAAATGAGTGTTTTATGAGCATGCGTTGCACAGTTTGCAGGCACGCTTATGACTTTCTGAATTTGTAATACTTTCACTCCAGCTGTTCATCACTGGCATTTTCCATACCCCCTTATGAACACTCCAGCTGCCTGAAATGTGTTTTCACACATCCGGCACAGAATTGCACGACCGCTGTGTGAAATCAGTTTTTGGGACAGTTCGAGGAAATGACGGTGACACTATTCATGAGCAGAGGTCCTAAAATGCCTATGTTGAACATTTGGTGCCGAAACTTCATACAATGACTGTGTTGCAAGCATGCATTGCGCAGTTTCCACGCACCCTTGTAACTTCTTCAATCTGCAATATTTTCATACCACATTTTCACCACTGGCATTTGTGCACGTCTCCTTATCAACAGTCCAGCTGCCATTTTTCATAGCCTGCCCAAAACGTGTTTCCGCAGCTGTGGCGCACAATGGCATGCTCGCTGTGCAAAATCACCTTTTGAGATACATTCACAAAATCACACCACTATGCGTCTCTAGCTACGCCACTCCAACTGCCAATGCCAGCGAGACAACATTCGGCATTGACAAATATTTGCTTTATTTGTTTGTGGTTAGTTCTGTTTGCTGGAGTGTTAACTTGTATTACTAAAACTGTGAAAATCAACAGTTCTATATTCTTTTTGTGTCTTTACTTAAGTACTTCTACTTGATCACTTGAATTTGTTCATTTACAGTTGCGCTGCATTGTTGAATTGTTCCTCAGTATGTTATTGCTGGAGCTTGACTCTGCACACTGCACGGTGTTCCTGTTTTACTTAACTTACCTTACCCTTTCTCTATTACAACATTGTTTGTGTAACACCTGATGGCGCGCATTATGAAACAGTATAAATTAAAATAGTCATTTTCAAGAGATTGCTTGGTGATCCCTCCCATCCAGACCACTACCATATTGTATGGTACTTGCCTTTGTTGTGGTTTTATGGTTGTCTCTGCCCTTATATTAAAAAAAAAAATTTGTGGTACTAAGTAATAACACATTACAGTACTTTATTTGTCCAGAAACACAGGTGATCTGTATTTAAAGTTGGCCACTTGTGCCCTTTTTCCTTGTGTGTGTTTCTTTAATTCCTGTTTGGGGAAAGAAAAAAGTTACCTTTCTTCTTTTTTTACTAGAATAGGCTGCCTACCATATGCAGTATTAGTTGTACTGTAAGTACTGGTACCTGTCCTGATTGTGTTTGGACTTGTAAGGAAGCCAGTACTGTAGGTGTGTGATGTCATCATTCACGTGTGAGGTGTTATACACACAGTTAGTAGTAATACACCCTTTCTTCAAATACTTCCAGAGAAAGGCAAAGCTTTGAAGCAGCAGTCAGCAAAAATGTCTGTTAAGAAGCAGCCAAGTATAGGGGGGAAACATGGCAGGGGGGATGAGGGCGCTAAGAAGTCTGCTGAAAAAAGTACAATTTCAGTTCCAGTTCCCCATAGCAGTGAAAGCACACGTAAGTCTGCATCAGTGTCTTCTGATGTTGGCCATGGTGGTGTGGCAGGAACCAGCAAAGGAGTTGGTGGCCAAACTGGGTCAGGCATACCTGTGTCTTACTTTTTTAAAGCTCAGATTGTTGCAGTCATGCTAGTGGGGGATGCTGACAGTAAGAAGATAGGAGGCACTGACACCAGCACAGGAACAGTGCTCCAGGACTCGGAGTAGGGTGATAAGTCTGTCAGTGTGACTGCCCATGTTTCTGCAGGAGTTGGTGATGACAGTGTTCAACAAGAAACTGATAATCCTGGAGATAAGGAAAGTCAGTTCCCTGAGATGGTTGTAGAGAAAGAAAAAGGTGCCGTTCTCTAAGAAGACAGTGATGGGGAGGAGGAGGAGGAGGAGGAAGACAAGGACATCATCACCATTAGTGGTGATGATGATGACTAGGATGATCCCACATGGCAGCCTGAGTTAAAAAAGGTCAAGGGTGATGTAGGCCATTTACATGTACAGCCCTTGGGTCAGTCTGTCACCAAGCCTATAAGCAAACCTCAAAGCAGTCAAGTAACCTCCCCTCCCAAATGTAATTTTATTGAAGTGATAAGAACAGCCTAAAAACACGCACACTTGCACACCTGTTTCTGAATTATATCAGTCCCAGAAGCATCTGAAGTCCAGAGGTCAAAAGTCCCTAGTTTGGGACTTTTATGTGCTAGATCCTGCTGATGAGACCATAGCAATATGCCAACTTTGTCAAGCCCATGTTAGTCAGGGGAAAAAGGGAAGTCACATAGGCACTGGTGGCCAACACACCCACCTGAAAAACAAGCACCCGCTGAGATGTCAGAAACACCAGAATGATCCCAGAGCTGTTGGTAGCAAGTTACATGTAGTAGAGCAAGAGCAGGAGGAGGGAGAAGTGTGGGTCAGTGGTGGAGGAGGAGGGTAAGCAATCCTTTGATCTCTCGAGTAGTGGGCATAACAGTGGCGGGGCAAGTCCCAGTCCCATGAGTCTGAAAAGCACACCACCACTCCCACTAGCAACCAAAATAACTGGTTTCATGCGGTCTACACAGCCCCAAGGGTCAAGTGTTACCATAAGAGAAAATCATTGCTGCCACAAATACAGTGTTCTGGTAGGACAGCCCCAAAGATGTAGCCCACTCTGAAGACCATCCATGAGTGGCAGACAAAATACCCCCCAATCATGCTGCTGCACAAGAGTTAAATGCTAACACTGCTGAAATGCTGGCCATCGATCTGTTGCCATTCTCATTCATAGAGAATGCTGGTTTCCACAGGTTGATGGCCCGTGCCTGTCCCAAATGATAAGTTCCATTGTGAACCTATTTTAATAAGAGTGTCATGCTAGAACTGATCACTAGAGATGCTGATTACATTAGACATGCATTGAAGCATAGTGCATCACCATATATCAATCTTAGCATGGATATGTGGACCAGTGGACAAACAGCAGCAAGCATGTCTCTGTGCATAACAGCACACTGGGCACAGTTACCTGGGGCGGTACTTGATTTTGGGCCTAGCAAAACATGCATGAAGCAAAACTGTGGTGGTAGCAACACATCTGGTATTCAGCAGTATACTACCCTGAGTATGAAAAGTGTTACAGGTTCTCAAATGGTTGCAAAAATGCTTAATGTTCTGCTGGATGAGATTGATGGGTGGGTACACACACAGTCACTCATAGCAGGATTCATCACAAGTGATAATGGCTCTAATGTAGTGAAGTGCATTAGTGATGGTGGTTTTATCGAGGTGCCCTGCATGTCACACTTCCTTAATCTTCTTGTTCAGCAGTTTCTCAACCATGAAGACATTAAGGAAATGGTTACTGTTGTCCATTGCATCTGTGTCCACCTCGCTCATTCTGCAAAGGCCCGTGACCATCTATGTGAGCTACAGCACAATAACCATCTGCCTCAGCACCGGATGAAGCTTGATGTTGTCACCAGGTAGAACTCCACACTGTATATGCTTGACCAGCTGTATGGACAGTATAAAGCTGTGTCAGAATACCTGCTGCTGCATACCACCCATGACAGTGCTGGAGTGTCCATCACTCTAACAACAAAGCAGTGGCACCAAATGGATGGGCTAATACACATTCTCCATCCATTCAAGCATGCTACACAGGCAGTGAGTGGGGACACTGCTTCTATAAGTCAGTCCATACCCCTCATACATGACCTGAGGCAGACACTAGTGAATGTCCGACGCCAGACAGAGGCAAGTGGGGATCATGGCAGTTGTGATCTAATGGATTACATGCTTCATGTGCTGGACACAAATACCCATGTATCTGGCATTTTACAGTTGGCTGACTTTGCAATCGCTACCATGCTGGATCCATGCTACAAATATGGCCTGCCCTCTACAATTGAAGGAGGTCATCAGTGAGTACAACAGTTGAAAGGAAACCTTATTAGAATGGTACATGCTGCATAAATGAAAAATGCATGCACTGCATGAAAAATGGGTGTTGCTACCACCACCAGTGGCTCACAGGCAACCCAATAAGAGAAAATAGACAAGGCACAGCAGAAAACAGCAAGCAATCCCATTTGGGATGTTCTCTTTCAGGTGGGAGTGGAAGATATGGAGGAAAAGGAGGAGGAGGAGATGGATGAGGCAGCTGGACTCCGGGCAGCAGAACAAATGGTGGAGGCCTACATGGACGACCCAAAGCACCTTGCCATTACTGACGAGCCATTGCTGTACTGGAGCAGTAAAATGACTGACTGGTCAGCACTAACATCGGTTACTGGGAAATACCTGAGCTGCCCACCATCCAGTGTCACTGTGGAATGAGTGTTTAGTGTGGCTGGGGCAACTGTGAGTGACTGTAGGGCCAATTTGTCACCGAAGAATGTGTCCATGCTAACATTCATCAAAATGAATGAAAGGCACATTCCACACAACACAGTGATGTCAGTGGTGTTGCCCCAGGAACTGTGTCTCAGTGATGAGGATGATGACAATCCCTTGAGTAAGGCAGCCACCTGCAGTGAGGAGGATGAGGCAGCAATGTTGAGAGAATTCCCACCTGATGAGAACTCCAGTCTTGAAGACTATGAGGGGTGCTTCTTGGATGATGTGGAATTGGAAGCTGAAAAAGGCTGAGTTTACTCCAAGGCTCCCCCCCAACAACTTTCACCTCAGTATGGTGGCTGGGGTGTGTATGTTATACCTTATTTTTAGCTAAGTACCATTGGATTGGTTATGGTAATGTGTTATGCGCTGCAGTGTGTATAAGTTTAATTTGATCACCCTTTGTCATAACTCGTTGATTGGTCACCTCACCACCAGTCCCCAAGCCTATATAAAGCAGCAGCAATGTAATTACCATAACTGTAAAGATTTTGCAATTGCATGATTACAGTTATAATGCTTTTCTTCCAAAAATATCTTACTTTTCATGTTGACTATCAACCTCATCTTACAGCAAGATATGTTGTCTGGATGTCCTTAAAAGTGCCCATGGTGGAAAATTCCACACTGCCCCACTGTCCCCTCTCATCACCTGACTTGATCTGACACACACCATGCACTCCATGTGACAAAAAAAAAATGTTTCTGCCACTTAGTATAGGTGACATGTACAAGAACTCTGGCTCCTAGTACAAGTAACATATGAATGTAACATGCTAATTCAACAGTTAACACCACAAGTTGAACACATTTTGAGAAATGGTGAATGGGGGCCATCTTTAATGATGTGAGACATTAATTACAAAAGTAATCATGAAGAGGCTTAACAGTTTACAACATCAAATCCCACTCAAAAGGTTACTTATGCTACAGTACCAGGTCAAGGTACACCGAAACTGCAATGGTGCCGGGGGGGAGGGTAAGGGCAGGGGAAGGGTCTTGCTATCCTCACTTTGGATTCAAAATGTTCATGATTACTGCTGCTATGCAACCTCCATTGATTAGACAAGACATTAACCCCCTCCACCTAATTATTTACTAAACACCATCTCAACCATCTGTTTTCACATATAGTTCCTCCCTGAATGTGGGTGGCAGTGGTGATTACTCATTAATGGTAATGGTATGGAGTATGGACACCAGTCCAGTGGCCAGCATCGCAGTTTAAGCAACACCCCTGTCTTCCACAGACACAACACAGCTCCTGCAGGGTCTGGATAGATGTAGTCATCAAGGTACGATGAAATCTCAACAGAGGAAAATGACCTAAGCAAGACCAAAGAAAAGAAAAAATTACGGATACTCGTCAATCTGCATACCTGGTTTTACCAAACAAGTTGGAAGAAGAATCAGAGAAAAAAATGTATACTTACCATACCCTGTGATGTCATTAAACTGCGGACATTACCCACAGGAACATGCTGAGTGGTGCACATGATTCCAGACCAAGGCCCATGATGAAGCACAGTAGCACTAGCAGGCATTCCCCTTCCCCTATCAGCACTGCGTACCTTGAAATAAGAAAAAAATAAGAACTCATTTTGAGGATTATTAAAAAGTCCCCCCCCCCACCACCACCACCTGTCCACCAACCCCCACCCCATGACAGAAGACCATAAAAAATGAAGAAATACTTACCTCAAGGACTGTGAAAGTGGAACCATTGCACAATTAAATAAATCTCCCAGATCTGGTTGAGAGCCAGCAGCAGCGGCGGGAGGAGGATGGAATGAGACTTAACTTCGCTGGAATTCCTGGTGTTGACAAAGGCAAAAATAACACAATTACTATCAAGCTCAGACAACCAGATGGCAGAAACAGACATACCACACTAGTATGAAAATTCCAATACTTACCATCTGTGTTGGGAAATTGGGAAATATGGTGTATTCAAAGATCCATGGATCTCCCTCCTGGCCTGGCATGATGATGTCATCCACAGCACACTGAAAAATAATATAAGAGCAGTACAAGCATTTTAGAACTCAAGATGCCATAATACCAACCCACCAACACCCTTACCTTGCACAGGAAGAAAAATGAAGACAGATACTTACGTGTTCAGCAGCAGCAGCATGGACTGTGTGAAGATAATCCACCATCAACCATCCAGAACAGTAGTTCTTGTGGCAACTTGGCAAGTAGTAGTCAGAGACAGCAGCAGGCAGCAAGCTACAGTGCCCCAAAATGTCATTTACTCCCCACCACCAGGCAAGCTACAACCACAGAGTCAGTCAGTCAGCACAGCTAGACAATCAGTACAGCAACATAGGGATAGGGAAATGATAATTGTACATTTCTGTCTCAATCAATTGAAACAGCAGCAGCAAGAGGAAAGAATTGCAAGTAGCAGCAGCATTTTGCAGGAGGAATTCATTTTCTCTGCATGGGTTGGCACCACTTTTCAGGTCCCTGATGTGGTGGCACACCATAAAACATCAGGACTGATGCCACATTACAGTCTCAATTAGATGTAACATTTTTCCTGCAACATTTCTGGACTTCTAGGCCCTGTTTGGCACCAGCAGCAGTGAGTTTCAGGCAGAAATATTTGGCAAACAGGCCCAAAACAGCTATTTAATGTCTGGGTGGTGGAGGCACTATAAAACATTATGGCGGAGACCTGATTTTTGTCTGAATTTAATGTACCAATTTTCCTAGAACATATCTGGACATTTATTACCTGTGCTGCACTCGCAGAATCAAAATGTGGACTAAAAACAATTGTCAACAGTGGATTAAAGACCATGATTTGGTCCGGGTGGTGGTTTGGGTGCACTAAAACGTCATGGCTGAGACTAGATTTCTGTCTGAATTTAATGTACCATTTTTCCTGCAACATTTCTGGACATTTACTGCCTGTGCTGCACTCACAGAAACAAGATGTGGCCTAAAAACAATTATAAACAGTGGCCAAAACAACATTTTAATGTCTGGGTGCTTGGGGTCACCCTAAAACATCAGTACTAATTCCACATTTCAGTCTCAATTTGATGTAACATTTTTTGGAAAACATTTTTGGATTTGTAGGCCTTGTTTGGCACCAGCAGCAGTGAGTTTCCGGCAGAAATATTTGGCAAACATGCCCTAAAACAGTTATTTAATGTCTGGGTGGTGGGGGCGCCATAAAACATCATGGCTGAGACCAGATTTCTGTCTGAATTTAATCTACTATTGTTTCTGCTACATATCTGGGCATTTACTGCCTGTGCTGCACTCGCAGAAACAAGATGCGGAATAAAAACAATTGTAAACAGTGGACCAAAGACCATCGATTGGTCTGGGTGGTGGTTTGGGTGCCATAAAACATCATGGCTGAGACCAGGTTTCTGTCTGAATTTAATGTACCATTTTTTAGGAAACATTTCTGGACATTTACTGCCTGTTCAGCACTCGCAGAAGCAAGATGTGGCCTAAAAGCAATTGTAAACAGTGGCCAAAACAGCATTTTAATGTATGGGTGCTTGGAGGCACCCTAAAACATCAGAACTGATTCCACATTTCAGTCTCAATTTGATGCAAGATTTTTTGGTAAACATTTCTGGACTTGTTGGCCCAGTTTGGCACCAGCAGCAGTGAGTTTCAGGCAGAAATATTTGACAAGCAGGCCCTGAAACAGCTAATTAATGTCTGGGTGGTGGGGGGCACCATAAAACGTCATGGCTGATACCAGATTTCTGCCTGAATTTAATCTACTATTGTTTCTGCTACATATCTGGGCATTTACTGCCTGTGCTGCACTCGCAGAAACAAGATGTGGACTGAAAACAATTGTAAACCGTGGACCAAAGACCATCGTTTGATCTAGGTGGTAGTTTGGGTGCCATAAAACGTCATGGTTGAGACCATATTTCTGTCTGAATTTAATGTCCCATTTTTTAAGAAACATTTCTGGACATTTGCTGCCTGTGCTGCACTCACAGAAGCAAGATGTGGCCTAAAAGCAATTGTAAACAGTGGCCAAAACAGCATTTTAATGTCTGGGTGCTAGTGGGGCAGCATAAAACATCAGGACTTACAGCAGATTTCAGTCTCAATTTGATGCAGCTTTTTTTGTGTAATATTTCTGGACTTGTAGGCCTTGTTTGGCACCAGCAGCAGTGAGTTTCAGGCAGAAACATTTGGCACACAGGCCTTAAAACAGCTATTTAATGTCTGGGTGGTGGTGGTGGGGGCACCATAAAACATAATGGCTGAGACCAGATTTCTGAATGAATTGAATGTACCATTTTTTCTGCAACATTTCTGGACATTTACTGCCTGTGCTGCACTCACAGAAACAAGATGTGGCCTAAAAACTATTGTAAACAGTGGACCAAAGACCATCGTTTGGTCTGGGTAGTGGTTTGGGTGCCATAAATCGTCATGTCTGAGACCATATTTCTGTCTGAATTTAATATACCTTTTTTTTAAGAAACATTTCTGGACATTTACTGCCTGTGCTGCACTCACAGAAGCAAGATGTGGCCTAAAAGCAATTGTAAACAGTGGCCAAAACAGCATTTTAATGTCAGGGTGCTGGTGGGGCAACATAAAACATCAGGACTCGCAGCAGATTTCATTCTCAATTTGATGCAACATTTTTCCTGTAACATTTCTGGACTTGTAGGCCTTGTTTGGCACCAGCAGCAGAGAGTTTCAGGCAGAAACATTTGACAAACAGGATCTAAAACACCTATTTAATGTCTGGGTGGTGGTGGTGGGGGGGGCACCATAAAACATAATGGCTGAGACCAGGTTTCTGTCTGAATTTAATGAACCATTTTTTCTGCAACATTTCTGGACATTTACTACCTGTGCTGCACTTGCAGAAAGAAGATGTGGCCTAAAAACTACTGTAAACTGTGGACCAAAGACCATCGTTTGGTCCAGGTGGTGGTTTGGGTGCCATAAAACATCATGTCTGAGACCAGATTTCTGTCTGAATTTAATGTATCATTTTTTAGGAACCATTAATGGACATTTACTGCCTGTGCTGCACTCACAGAAGCAAGATGTAGCCTACAAGCATTTGTAAAGAGTGGCCAAAACAGTATTTTAATGTCTGGGTGTAAGGTTCATTTTATATACTCCATGAACCATGTGACTATCTTTGCTTGTAAAGCATCTAAATAAATTGATTTATCACTATATACCTCTCCTTTTCTGTCCCTGGCAGAACTTTTCTTATCTGAGACTTTCAATAATCAATCTGAACCCTCTGCATCCACATCTCCCACGAGGGTTCCTGCAGCCTCAGCAGTTCTATTTCAAGAGTATAACCAGGGCAGAGGTCCTTAAACAACTGTATGCCATCTCGGACAATACAAGCTCAGGGTCTGATTCCCTAGAACCTCATCTACTGAAGCTTGCTGCTGCATTCATTGCCTCTCCTCTAGTGAAAATATACACGTTATCCCTTTGCTGTGGTGTTGTTCTGGACCTTTGGAAAATTACTAGGATAACTCCTGTCTTCAAAAAAGGTGATAGAAAGGATATAAATAACTGCAGACTGATTGCAATTCTGTCTGTCCTGAGCAAGATACTCAAGAAGCTCATAGCTGCCCAAACACTAGACCTCCTAGTACAATCCAACCTTCTCTCAGACTCCCAACATGGTTTCAGGAAACATCATAGTACAACTACCGCATTACTAAAACTCACCTCGGATATACTCTCCAGCATGAACTCTGGTCGTCGTACCGGGGCTGTTTTTATTGACCTTACCAAGGATTTCGATCTTGTGGATCATCCACTGCTTCTGTCTACCCTTCAACGCATGGGTTTCTTGACTCCTGTTGTAAGCTGGTATAGGAGCTACTTAGCAAATAGGACTCAAACCGTGAAATTCAACTCTGCTATATCAGACAATACTACTATCAACATTGGCATTCCGCAAGGGTCAATCCTGGGTCCGCTCCTGTTCTCTTTGTTCATTAACAATGTTCCTGATGTCCTACAGACCTGCTCTTCCCTTTTATATGCAGACAATCTTGTCATCTACACCAGCTCAGCCTCTATTGATAAACTGAACTCATCCCTATCTACTGACTTTGGGAACATTCAAAATTGGCTACAGGTAAATAAACTAGTTCTTAATGCTAAAAAAACCAAAAGCTATGCTCCTAGGATTGGCCCCAAAACTCAGAACTAGCATGTTGCCCCTAATGATCTATGGCAAAGATGGGTCCAAACTTGAGACTGTCACATCTTTTAACTACCTTGGTGTTATGCTTGATCAATCACTGGATCTAAACCTTCACATTCAAACCACCTGTAAAACAGTTAATGGTAGACTGGGTGTTGCCTATAAGACTAGCTACATGCTAACTCCATCCACAAAGTTGACCATTGCTAGAGGGGTATTACTTCCTGCACTAACCTACTGCTAGCCTAACCTTACTGCAGCGCATAAAACCTCACTACAAAAATGGGATGTCGCATACAATAATATCTGTTGTTTCGCCTCATCATCCCGTAGACTGAAGCACCATTGTCAGCTATACAGTGACCTGGAGTGGCTCTCCCCCTCTGCATCTAGACAATACTATCTTGGCTCCCTGTGTGGCTCAGTAATCAGGTTTAACACCCCTGCATCCCTTGTAACTCTACTTACTCCCTCCACCCTTTCCCATGGGCTATGATCTGCTGACAAAGCACTACTAAATATTCCTAGGTGTTACACTTCCAAGGGTTCTGGTGCATTTAAGCTTATGGCTCCTCTGTTTTGGAATACTCTTCCCCAAGATCTGAAACAGCCAGCATCTCACTGTCACTTTAAAATTAAATTACGGAGTTATCTATCTCAGTCAGACCCATGCACTTGCTTTGATCCAACTTGATCTCTACTAGGTCCTCCATGTCCTTCTCATTACTCTTCAGTTAAAAAACTCTCCTGTTTTCTTATATATTTTCCTGTATCTGTATTTGCATTCTACATGAGGTGTTCTAAGATAAATAATATGTAATGTGGTTAAGTGCTCAAAAAAGGGCTTGTATCCATGTTCTTCTGGTCTGAACTAAGTTATACCTATTGCTGCCATGTACAAAGTTGTTACCTAAGCTGTTTTGTACTTGTAAAATGTCATGTTTGTCAAAATTGTCCTGTACTGTCCCGGGTCGTGCCTGAAAATAGTCATTTTTTGGCTAGCACCCTCACCTGGTTAATAAAAACTAAATAAATAAATTTGTAGCAGCCCAAACTGAGAGAGGGCTTTTGGGGTATACTCCTTCACCATCTATCAGAGCTCAAAAATACTGAATCACTTCTCTATTTCCACACAGTCTCAGCTTTCCATTTCATTTTGAAGTTCTTTCCTATTCACAAGGCTGATAAATGTAAGGTGAGGCGGTGAGGTAGGTGGGGGTGTGGGGGGGTTTGTGTACAATTCATAGTTCCTTCTTGAAACATTACCTCTGCTTTTTGTTCCACATGTGCTATTATTTAATACTTTCATAGCTGCTGCTGTTTAGAAGTTTGTTTCTCAGTGAATGGCAGAAACGTTACACAGTCTGTATAATTTGCATGCCCAAGATGCAGTGCTTGCAACTCATGGAATAATGTTTTCTCACATATGATTAAAAACAAGTAAAACAGCCCTGCTAACACATGTCTTACTCATTGATTGGTTTAGGTAAGCAGCTGTGTTAGTCTACTTACTTATGTTTTGAACAATAAAATGAAAGCATTTTGGTAATTACAACATCCTGGTTTGACAGACCTACCAGCCGGAGGCCCCAAGACTGTATATCATAAAGGAGCCTGTCTGAAGGACCGTTTGGTTCATTTGGTCCAACCAGTAGTAGATCGTCACCATATGTGGCTTCCCACTAAAGAAAATGGTAGCCACTGATGTGGCAATTGTAAAGTTTGCTGTCAAATGCATAACACAAAAACCTTTAAGCATCCATTAACACTGAGAGAACACCTCGTTAGAGGTTTTAGGATATGTTCTATGTGTAACCTGGTTTAGATAGCTAATTGTAAATGCAGGGCATTCTATACAGGAAAAACCAAGTAAGCTTTTAAGACATGTGCAGGTGAACATAACAGAGCAATTGAGAGAATGGATATAAAAAATGCCCTGGCTATGCATGTTGGCAGCTATTCTCTAAAGTGAGTGGAGCCAGCACGTAATGGCATGTGCAGTTCTGCATTCATGGGAGATCCGCGCGGGGACTACATTCACGAAGCAGTGGTCCCCACCCAGTTCCCCACCGTGGCCCCACCCCCAGGTGTGCAGGTACCCGGGTGCGGGGTTACAGACCCAGGTTGGCAGCCAATCAGCTGCCCTAACCAGGTCCACAGTAGGTCCCTTGCACGGGGCTGGCGCCATCCCACTGTGGGCACCTTGAGCGCCAGTACAGTTGCCAGGGCGGCATGTGTTGGCCACCAACCCCCAGTCCTTTCATCTTCCCCCAATGTCAGGGGCGCCATCCTGCGGGGATCTGACGATCCCCTGCCTGCAATGGTGGGTCCAGCAGCAGCGTCCTGAGGGGGTGCATAGCTGGTATGCCTGCCCTCCAGATTCGTATGGCACTCCACATGTTGGTGAATGCTGCAGAGTGCCAAACCCCCTTCCCATGGATATCCTTGTCCGCCCCATCTCAGATCCTGGTACACGGGTGTGGGATTGGGTACTCGCCAGTCCTGAGCCCACTTGGTGAATCGGGCATTGTGTGCAGTGGGGGGCACAGAGTGGCTATGTGCCCCTGATCGGCGACGCATAGCCACGCGGTGTGTAGGCAATTTGCACCTTGGAGAATAGCTGCCATTAAGAGAGCAAATAATAGCCAGGAACAGGTTTTTGAATTTCAGGGGCTTGAGAAGCCAGTGCTACCACGTAGGGGAGGGGACTATGATAATTTTCTTCTCAAACGTGAGCAGTACTGGATTTATTCCTTTAAGGGCATGAAAGGGAAAAGTCTGAATGGCAGGCTGGAAATAAAACTTTTCTTAATAATAAAAAATAGGTGATATAATTTGTGGGCATTATAGTAGAATTGTAATCTGTAAATAGTTTTTGTTTTTACAGTGCATTTTACACTTGTGTGATGTATAACAATATGTATTTATTTTTTTATTTCAGGTCAGACTGTTTTCTCTGACTGTGAATTTTCGATCAGGGTTATAATGTGCTGCATCGAACTCTATGCATTTTTCTCATGGTTTTCTGTATAAGTGCCCATGGGCCAGATATTTAAAACTTTGCCCCAGGTTTAAATTAGCACTGCCCGGCAAGCAAACTTAGCCCAGAGAACAAAGCAAGCCATATTCGAAAGGAATAGTGCAGGCAAACAGCTTCTGGATATAGCATGGGAATGAGGTCAGGCAAACTGGGCTGGGAGTGCAGGGCAAACTTAGTCCTGGAATAAGACAGCTATGAATATGGCAACCAGGAAGTGGAAACCACAACAGCAACACAGTGCACAGTGATGTGAAGGTAGGTAGAAGTGAACTATGTGGCCAATGTGTATACCAGCAATTGCGTGGACCCAGTACAGCTGCAGGGAGCAGCGTATGTGAAAGTACAGTGTGCAAAACTGTAAAATATTCCCTGAACTGTTTCCGCAACGCTAACATGTTTGCTCGGGTTTAGCGCAGGGCTTTACCATTAGCCTGGTGCAAACACGTTTGTCTGGCGCTAAACTTTGCCATATTCAAAAGTGACATGCAAATGAGCCTACTTAGGTAGTCTCTGGGCAAACATCCTGATTAGCATCTCATTATGCCCTGATTTCCATGCAGTTTGCACTGGGCTAACGGTTTAGCCCTGTCCTAAACCCGCACAAATGTGTTAGCGCTGCGCAAACAGTTTAGGGAATATTATACAGTTTTGAACACTGTACTTTCACATGTGCCTCTGCCTGCAGCTGTACTGGGACAACACAGCATAGGCACAGATGGCGGTGGTGCTGCATGCAACTGTCACACTGTAGGTCATGCTACAGTGCACAGCAGATACTACAGTAACAAGGGGGCCAGTAGTGTGTGGACACAGCAATGCCTATGGTGTGTATAGGGCAGCGATGATGACTGCACTATACACAGTGAGAGGCCCATCCTGCAGGTGTTTACTGATAGTGGACATTACTGTTACGCTGTTGTGTGACCCACAGATGCTACACCTCTGGCATGGGATGCTCACAGTGACATATACATGTCCTGCTTTGTGTGCTCTGGCAGTTGTACGGCTGTGCGGAATGTGGCCGGGGGGGCATATATTATCAGAAAAGCACACTGGTGTTGGGGCATTCCCAATACTGGCCCATGTGCACTGCATGATGTGTCCCAGCCTTGTGGCCACACGTGGTCTGTGGCACAGCCTGGCCACCCATACACTCTCCCATCAACATCCTCCATGCCCACAGTGCTGCATGTGTGTGCTGGCATCTGTTGGTGTCCAGAGAAGAGTGGTCTGCAGGAGTGTGCTGTATGGCCACACTGCCATGCTGTCCACTGGTGGCAGGGTCACCACTTACTGCCTGGCATGGCTGGGACTGGTGGCAGATGATGGCATCATTGTGATGCCATCAGCTAGCAGCATGTTTCCTTTATGTTTGGCTTTGTCTATGTGTCATATTTATTTGTTAGGGTCGCGCAAAGCCATGCAAAAGCCATGCAAACACCACGCAAAGCCAAAGTGTCACACAAAGCTGATTACCCATGGTTAAGACAAGCTTTCCCTGGGTGGTAATGTGCACCACGTTAAGTGTCGCGCTAAGTCGTGCAAAACCAGTTTGCGTGGTGCTAGTTGCTGAATTTAGCATTGCACCTGTATTCATGTACACACACCCTCAGTTTGCCCCTTGCATACATTATGATTTTGCCCTGTGCTAATGCAGTTTGTTTGCGCTATTTGGCCTTTTGAATATAGCAGACCTGCGCTAATCCAGCGCTAAACCTGCGCAAATGGTTTTGGCCCAGCGCAAAGTTTTGAATATCTGGCCCCATGTATTTTAAATTGGTATTCACTATACATGATCCCACATTTTGAATTAATGATGGAGGGTTTTTGCCCCCTCGTATATAATAAAATGATTTTGCCCTAATAAAAATTATGGAATTATATCCATTTCAATGTTTTTAACTATGTTTTGGTAATTATAATGTGTTTGTAGAAAATATAGCACTGGCACTTCAATTGGGCTTATATTTAAGTATGGGTTGGTATCTTGCACTCTCACCTTTGAGAAAGCTCAGTGGAGCGAAACATGTCAAGTGATTAACAAGTACAGATGTTGAGCGGGTGGAGCTGGTGCTGGAAGCAGTTTCTTGCTATCCTTGATGATTTTGCCCATTTGTATATTGACTGTTCTACTGATTTTGGATTACTGAATTGACTGATTAAAGGATTTAAGCACTGCTTCAATCCTGGTGAGTGTCTTCTTCCTTTCTATACGGACAAGGCTCAATAAAAACTTTGGAACTTTCAGCAGTGAGAAGTATCACACAGTGTGCTTGCCTTTGGTGTGGTGCGGTCTCTAAGACCCTTGGTCTTGCTTTTTCCAAATCAAATTATCTGACCAGGCACAATCATTCCCAGGTGCAGCATTACTTTTGTGAACTGAACTGTATTTTTTATTGCTAGCATGGGTTAAAACAAGAAAAAGGCCCTGTTTCCCTGTAATTGCTTTACCTGGTTTGTGCTCCTGTTTTTGGTGGATTAAAGCTATATGGCAGAACCACTGCAGGTGCAGCGTGGCCAGGACACCCACTCACTAAAACAGCTGGTTTTAAGGAACACTACCAGCATTGTTAGCTATACCAACATTTCAAATGATCCTAGCAATACATTACAAGGTCCACATAATGCCAAACAAGCATTCATGAAGTCTGAAAAAATGGCTTTAAATTAAAAAGGCTTCAGTGAGAAGAAATCAGCCTCAAGACCTACTTCGAGGAGGAAAGAGTGCCTAGGGGCCTTTGGGTACTCAAGAAACCAAACTGTGGTACAAACAGAGAAGGATTCCAAATGAAGTGGGACAAGATAAGTGCAAAAGCTGGAAAAGAATATATTGAGTTTGTTCTTGAAGAGAACACTGTTATTCAGAAAGAAGTAGAAGGGGATTTGAACTCCAAAGAGGAAGTGTTACAGACTTTTTCAAGAAACCCTCAGTTTGAACAACTGTCTGAGATCTTTACAGAAAACTTAAGGAAGTATGATGAGAAAATAAAAAAACAATAAAAAAGACTAAATTTGAGAGACGAAAAAGATTAGAGAGGGAAGGATTTATGACTGGACCACTGTAAAATCTAATGTGACTCAAGAAGGGGGACAGTTTGGAACCAGCTATTCTGAAGTACAAACAGGGGTTCAGGACTCAAATATTGATACTACCATGGATGTTTTTTTAGGAGAGGAGGAGGAGGAAGGAAACCATGTGCTACCCCAGCCCCACCCACCATTTGTACCTTGCCACAGTCAGCGCCAAAATTGTTGGACCCCCAAGGAAAAGGACCAGGAGAGGAGGTACAAAGAGGGGGTGGAAATCGAGGAAATATCAACAGAGGCAGACAATGGAGGGGATGCAGGAGAGTGGGGAGAACCCTACAGTGAATGTCATTAATCTATTGGATTATGAACTATTGGACATTGAGAACAAAGTATTAGGTAAAGGATTATCTTTTGTACCAATAAAAAGAATGAATGTTTTTGATACTATTATTGATATAAATAGGATGGGTAGAAATTTAAGCCTAAAATAATTTTTTAAGCATAAAGAGGATGCTAATGATATGGATGGTCACACACAGATTTAAATATGGGACATGATCTGGTGAAGAAATTTAAACCACAATCAACCTTTGGCCCCCCCCCATGACGCATGCCCTCCAAACTTATCAGATGTTGTGAAACAGATATAGAAAGGCTTGATAGAAAACATGATATACGTTGTTTCCATAGTCTGAGAGAGGAGCAGAATGAGTCTTTGGTGGTACTTGAAAATATTGTTAACATTACCATAAAGCCTGCCGATAAGGGGTAGCAATCATGATTATGAATAGTAAAAACTATGATGCGGAAGTTAATAGGTAAGTGACATCACATTTTATACACGTTTGAATAGTGACCCTACTGCCCATTTTAAGAAAGAAGTCAATAAGTGTCTTGATTTTCTGGAACATAGGAGCCTTTTACCAAAACAGGTTATTGACTATTTACGTGTACCCTATCCTGTTACGGCCACAATTTACTGTCTTCCTAAAATCCACAAAAGCTTGGTGGATCCACCGGGTAGACTGATTGGCTCCAGTAACAATTCCCTTACTGAGGCCCTTGCTCAATATGTGGATGAACACATTAATGATCTAGTTAAGAAAATTCCTGCATATTTGAAATACACTGGTGAAGTGTTAAAAATCATCAGCGAGAAAGAAATTGCAGGGGATAGTCTACTGGTTAGGTTGGACATAACTGCCCTATATACCAATATTCCTCATGAGGATGGTCTTATTGCAGTAAAATATTTTTGGATGCTAGGGTGGTTAGAGATCCTAGTACGGAAGTGTTGGTTGAATTGGCATCCTTTGTCTTAAGATATAATGCTTTTTTCTACAACACTGACTACTATCTGCAAACTAAGGGTACCAACATGGGGGCTAGTTTCACCCCCAATTTCACCAGTTTGTATATGGCGAAATGGGAAGAGGAAGTTATCAGGACACAGAATAACCCCTTTGGCCATCAGATAGATTTATGGAGACAGTACATTGACAATGTACTCCTGATCTGGAAAGTTACAGTCACTGATCTCAAGAGTTTTGTCATGTACCTAGAATCCAGTAACCAAAATTTGAAATTTAGTACTACTTATAGTACTAAGCAGATTCATTTTTGGGATTTGGTAATCTTTGAAGATGGCCAAGGGGGAATCTCTACTGACTTATTTCGGAAGGCCACTGACCGCAATACGTTATTGCAAGAGAGCAGCAGTCATCCACACCATGTGACCAAGGCCATTCCATAAGGTCAGTTTGTACGTGCTAAAAGGAATTGTGGCAGACCTAATTTTTATGACAAAAGGGCTGATGAACTTGAAATAAGATTGCAGGAGAGGGGCTAATTGAGAGACATTATAGGGAAGGCGAGAATAGATGTGGATTTGCTAGACAGAAATGAACTACTGAAAGAACAAAATCTAAATAATGACATACAGCAAGTTGCTGTGCAGACCTGTTTTGTTAGTACTTTTAATGCCCATTCTAAGGAAATTGCCAACACTGTAATCAGCATATCGCCTTCCAGGGTCCAGATTTGAAAGAACTGCCAGCCAGGAGCCCCAAGATGGTATATTGTAAAGGAGACTGTCTGAAGGACCGTTTGGTTCATTCAGTCCTACCAGTGGTAGATCACCACCATATGTGGCTTCCCAGTAAAGAAAATATTAGCCACTGATGTGGCAATTGTAAAGTTTGCTGTCAAATGCGTAACACAAAAACCTTTAAACATCCATTAACACTGAGAGAACACCCCGTTAGGGGTTTTATGACATGTTCTATGTGTGGCCTGGTTTATATAGCTAATTGTAAATGTGGGGCATTCTACATAGGAAACACCAAGTGAACTTTTAAGACATGGTTGGGTTAACATAACAGAGTAATTGAGAGTATGGATGTAAAAAATGCCCTGGCTATGCATATTGGGCCCTGTACACTAATGCTATGCGTGGTGCGCAGGCAAGCACAGCAGAAGCACGCCACCTGGCCATGCATACCATGTGTACGTGGCATACATGAAGGTCACGCAGTGTGTGCACAGCCAACACACCACACCACACCACAGAAGTGTGGGGGTGTGGCTGTATAGGAAGCAGCATAGGCAGCAGCTATGTGTATGCACATCACAAAATATGATGGATGGCCGCATAGGCAAAAATGCGTACAGTACGTCATGTCCAAGGTGGTGTAGCAGTGCACATACACCCCAGCCTGCCCACCCAGATAGTGGCAATGCCACATGGCAGGCAATGCACCGGAAAGTGCCGTGCACCCCACAGACATGACGAGGTCCATGGCAGTAGGTGGCAGGCAGAAGTGCATGTCACTGGTCACAGTGCAGGGGCATGGTGGTGAGCACAGGGTGGCAATGCTGCAGCAGTGGGCGCACAATGCAACCCCACATGCCATGACACCACACACATGCCGGCTGTACACGTGCGAACATGCGGGTGGCACCACGTGCTATTGGCGTGTGTACCACATGGACCACCATCACAAGCACAGACAGCCATGGCACCTTGCGGGGCAGTAGCTCAGTGGATGACCCTGGAGGGGCCCACCCACCCATGGGGCCATGTCCTGCCCCTAAATCCAGTGACATTCAACACCCACACCCCCGGAGACAGTGAACACAAGTGTGCAGAAATGAAAATGTTTTATTAGCACAGCAAAGTGGAAACACACATGGAAGCAGTCGTACAACCCCACAGTACACACAGTGGACTCCCAAATGCCACCCCCTGCCCCACACACCCTCAACACTTCAGGCGCAGTCCACCCCATACCAAGCACAACCATGTGCACAGTGTATACTGGTCACTGCGGGCCTGACACGGGCCGCATATGTTGTGCGGTGCAGGGTCCTATGGCAGTTCCATTGGCCACATCGTCGACCTCAGCCTCCACCTCATCATTTTTCCCAGCCTGGTCCTCCTCCAGCGCATGGCAGCCAGCATAGTGGAGCATCATCCTTCATATTGGGCCCCTGTAGGACTGCAAGGCAAGAAAACAATAATCAGTACACAAGTCCAGTACAGGCCCCCCCGGCACAGACTACTCACCGGTGATGGAACATAGATCTCCCATGTCCCATAGGCACGGTCCTCATAGTACAGGTCTGGACCTGCCGCCTTGAGGAACAGATAGTCTGACAGATGCTGCCTGAAATGCATCCTGTGGGCTGCCCTGGATGACATGTAGACCTTCGCCCTGTCTGGCTGGGTCTGTAGGGTGAGCTCGAGCCTGGATGGCATTCCTCGGGTGGCCCTGTAGGAATGAACAGAACAACATCAGCAAGCATAGCACAGTGCCCCCCCCGGACACAGATAGTGAACTGCAGCCCTGGGGGCCGTGTAGTGCACACTCACCGTGCCAATGCACCTGATGGCCCAAAGGTCTCCTTACCCCCAGTTGTCTGTGAAGTCCTTTTCAGATTCAAGGAACAGATGCCAATGGAATATGGCCTTCCGTTCAAGCATACATCCCACCATGGGTGCCTCTCAGCCATCCCTCACAGTGCTCATGGCTGAGGTGGGTCACCATGCCACACGGCCACGCCCACGCCCACTTAAAGCCATACACACCACGCAGTGGTGGTATAAAGAGGACCAATGTGCGCGGTGCACAAGCCACCGGAAGTACGGCCTGTGTAACAGAATGTGTCCTGGTGTATTGATGCACTTACACCTGCTAGTTGAGCAGGCAGAACGGTGGTGACAGTGTGGTCCATGGCCATGGGTGTTCCACAGCCAGACCAATACTGCGACATGGCACGACACACACTGCATCGAGAGGTTCCGGCTACCGTGGCACACAATCATGGACCTGTGTGACAGCATTCATGGTGCAATCATAGCACAGTGCCCCCCCTGGACACAGATAGATCGGAGGCAGTATAGCGCAGTGGTCTAAGGCTCTGAGCTGCAAATTTGGTGACATCCAGCAGACCAGACCTGGGTTTGAATCCCACAGCTTCCACTTGCATACTGTGTGACCCTGAGCAAGTCACTTAACCTCCTTGTGCTCCCAGGTCGCTCTTGTAAAAAAACTTTCAGCTTAGTGTGCTATACCTGGTTAAACAACTAAATAAAAAAAAAAAAAATCACACCACAGACACAACGGTTGTATGCCATGTCTGTGGAGACAAAGCTACTGTACTCCCTTGGCTACTATGCAACTGGATCCTTCCAGCTGGTGACAGGGGACACTGTTGGTGTGTCCCAGTCATCCATGTCCAGGGCAATAACACAGGTGACGGATGCCCTCCACCTCCATGTCGGGGAACACATTGCCTTCCAGGCCATGCCAGCAGAGGTATGGGCAACCAAGGAGGCATTCTATGCCATGCATGGCATGCTGAACGTGTATGGAGCCATTAATGGTACACACATGGCAATACTCACACCATCAACATATGAGAAGGCATATTGGAACCACAAGGGATACCACAGTATCAACTGCCAGGTCATCTGTAATGCAACAGGCATCATCACAGATGTGTGCACTAAGTAACCAGGATCAACACACTACTGCTACATCCTTGATGCCTCAGGCATGGGGGCACTGCTTCATGCAGGACAGTTGGATGGGTGGCTGCTTGGTGAGTATCACGTCACTGCAGATGCACACATACTCCTGAGGGACGTTAGAGGTCCCACTGACAGGTGTCCTCCCCCCATTCAGGTGACAGCAGCTATCCACTGTGCCATGTTATACAACATTGTGAAGTTTGCCAATGTGCCACTGCCAGGGCCCACGTTTGATGCCCTCAGGGTGATGGGGATGTCGACGACATGCCCACACATGTGCCAGGGACTGTCAGTGGCTGTGCGGCTTGCCAGGCACTCATTGATGGCACGTTCCACCGCTAGTGTCATGCACACCAATTGTCTGATGCCATGCCTGGCGTGGGCCGGTGCTGCAAACCAACTGCTGCGGGTGTGCTGGACCTCATGGGCCATGGTGCAGTGCGGGAGTGGGTGGGGCCATGCACAATGATGACATCAACACCTGAGTGCAACATGGCATATGGGTGGGTTGTGGGGCTCCGCACTTGTGTGTGTGCCAGACATGTGGGTCCGTACAGGTGCTGTCCCACTGTGGCTCTACTGTGCTTTGTGCATGGTGTGTGTGTGCATGGGCAGGCTGCCCCATGTGGTGCAGTGTAGTGCTTGGCTATCCAGTCCTCTCAGTGTCCAGCCTGCCCAATAGTCATGCTGATGCTCTACTACTCGGCCTCCTAGCAGGGGGATGTGTCTGGGGGCCCTGCCTGCCCCTGCAGCCACCTGGAGGCTGGTCATGTTCCACAGTGGTGAACATGTCATGCACCGGACCCTCGGTGTTGCCGTCGGACACTGTGTTGTTAGCATTGGCACTGTCCCTGTGTGGCAGTGGGGACGCAGCTGTGTCCACACCCAGCATGGTGCCATGCTCCTGTGGTGCATGCTCAGTGTCTGGCAAGGTAAGTGTGCCAGGGGGTTTGCTGCTGCTGGGCCAGGCATGGTGTGGGCAGTGACCACTGTGTGCCTGTGTCTATGCCTGTAGCCGGGCGTACCTGTTACAGTCCCATGCATTCCAGTGACCATCGCATGTGCTCCTGAATGCCTTCCAGGACCACAGAACATCACAGTATGGCACTGTGTATGTTGTGTGCCACTTCTATCTGGGCCTCCAGGGCGGTGATGCTGCCGCGTTGCTCTGCCAGGTGGTCACACTCCAGCTGCTGCAGTTGGCGATACTGCCCCTGCAGGTGCGTATGTGCACTGGCAGCATAGTGCCGTGGCCCAGTCCTCTTCAACGGCCCCTCAATATCGCTCTCAATGCTCTGTGTCTGTGCCACACCGCAGTGGAGTGGCCCTCTGGTGTGGTCCCGTGCCCACCACCGCTGCATGCGCCAATGGCCTCAGACCGTTCTGCTGTTACTGGTACCCCTGCACATGTGCCCTGTGTCTGCTGGCCAGACAGTCCCACATCTGCATCACTGCATGTCCTGTTGTCATCCTCCAGTGGCACTGCTGGGCTGTCCTCCTCAGTCCCCGGCTCCGCTGCTGTCTCATTCCCTGGTTCTACACCTGTGGAGATATAATGGACATGTCAACATGGTGTGTGTTCCCCATGGCCAGTCCCAGGTGCTGGCCCCCCAATTTGTGCATACATACCTACCTGTGCACTCCTGGGTGATGGTCACTGCAGTGGGCTGGGCAGGGGGTTCTGCCATTGTTGGTGTGTCCCTATTGGGTGCTGTGCTGCTCTGTGGCTGTCTGGTGCTCCCCGTGGGTAGAGTTCAGTGTGTTAGTGCAGTTGCATACAGTGCCTCTGGGCAATACAGTGTGCTGTACAGGGCTACTGCCCTTACCTACCATGGTGTCCACCCCCTCCACCATGCCATAGATGGCGATGTCCATCAGCATCTCAGTGATGAGGCGCTCCAGTGGCATTAGGTGGCTGTCGGTGGACGGCGAGCTCCCAACTGTGCCAAGCCATGCCCTATTGCCAGCACAGAGTTTCCTCTTCACTACCGCCTGCATATCCAACCACTTGTGCTTTATTGCAGTCTGTGTTCATTCCTCAGACCATGCAAAATTCATGGCAGCCTGGATGTCTAGCCAGATACGTGCCTTGACTGCAGTGGGTGTGCTCAGTGCCTGGGCACCATACAGACAGCTGTAGTGTTGCCGTATGTCCATGACCATGGCAGCCACCTGTCCGCCACTGAAGTTAGTCACTTTCAAGCTACCGCCGCCCTCATCTGCCACCACGTCCATGCCGCATCCACCCCTTGCTCCTTGTTCCTCAGTCACATCTCACTGTGGTGCCCATTCCACACCTTCTTCCTTGTCTGCCATTGCTTCCTATGCATTCTGACATCACAGCATTCACAGCCATGTCACTGTACAGGGGGTGTGCCAGCTCCTTTAATGGTGGGGTCAAGGGGGGGTGGTCCCCCATATTTTGGCCCCGCTCCCCTTGCCTGCATGGTTTTCTGTGCACTGCTACTTGGCACGTCCCCTGCACGCTTGGCCTGTCATGAATGCCATATAGCATTGGGGTCCTGCATGACACGTACCTGCATGCTGTTCCTCCATGGTTTTGCATTGTATTTCCTGTACATTAGCACATAGGACCCTATATGAGAACAAATAATAGCCAGGAACATGTTTCTGAATTTCTGGGGCTTGAGAAACCAGTGCTGCCACGTAGTGGAGGGGACTATGATAATCTTCTTCCCAAATAATATAGCACTGGCACTTTACTTGGACTTGTATTTAAGTACGATTGGTGTCTTGCACATGCACCTTTGAGAAAGTTCAGTGGAGCAAAACATGTCAGATGATTAATGTGTACAGATGCTGAGTGGGTGCAGCTGGTGTTGGACGCTGTTTCTTGCTATCCTTGCTGATTTTGACCATTTGTATATTGACTGTTATACTGATTTTGGATTACTGAATGGACTAATTAAAGGATTTAAGCACTCCTTCAGTCCTGGTGAGTGTCTTCTTCCTTTCTATACAGACAAGGTTTGATAAAAGCTTTGGAACATTCAGCAGTGGGAAGTATCACACAGTGTGCTTGCCTTTGGTGTGGTGCCAGTCTCTTAGACCCTTAGTCTTGCTTTTTCCAAATCCTCCTTAACTTGACCCACTCTTAGCCTTTTCTTTTTTTTTTTCATTTTACTTAGTTTTATAGACTGAAAATGCAAGGTAGAAGGTGTAATGCTTGAAACCTTACATCTTAATTACATTCCACATATGCTACTGTTTACTACTTTTTTATGATTATGTTAAGAAGTTTATTTTTTTAGGGAATGGCAGAGATGTTACACAACTCACTTCATTTGTAAACCCATGATGCAGTTCTTGCAACACATGGAAGTAACGTGTTTTCATACACTGTATAGAATTTTCATATTCTCATACATGACAAAAATCAAGTAAAACATTCCTGCACCCATTGATCACTTTAGATAAGAATCTGTGCTACTCTGCTTACCTATGTTTTAAAAACTAAAACTGAAGCATTTAGCCATTGAAATGCAAATAAACAACACTCAGCAGAGATACTTCAGGAATCAAATGATTATGACTGCCTGTAAAACATGAATAATTTGGTATCACTCTGAACGGTGAGGCGCTCCTTCTCCACCAATCACAGCATCAGAATACTGAATTTCCTCCCTAATTCCATCCACTCTTTGCCCTTTCTCCTCCCTTTCTCTATGAAGTCCTTGCCAAATCACAAGACACACAAGCTATAATCTAAGAAATCAACAATGTTATGTGTGAACCTTTTCATTTCCCAATCATGACAAACAGAATTAGTTTTGTTGCCTTATTGGTCCTTGTGACAAAAAATCCAGAAAAAAGAGATGATTTGATACCTTTTATTGGCACAACATAGATTTTAGGAATAGTGTTATCTGGCCTGTTGACATTTGAACTTGAAATGCCTTCTTGGATAACAGACCGTGTGGTTCCTTTTAGTTCTTAATTGATCGTTGAATGGATTTTTGCCCAATAGCATCTTTTCAACTTTTTTTATCTGATTTTTTATGCATGATCTGAGTGTTAATAGAATGTATTCTTCCAAAACAACTGGCATTAGTTTTTGATGAAAGACTTAACATACTATTTGCCAGCAGATTAGGCCTTACGGTCTATCGAGTCTGCTCGAACCTAGATCGTTAATTGGGTGCCGAGACCCTCCCATCCCTTGTTCTCTAGAAACCCCTATCATCCATCCCCACCCCCTCGGGACAGGCCATCATCTGATACATCCACTTTCTGTGTCTGTCCCACCCTCTCTTGAAGCCCTCCACTGTGGATCTCTGAACCAGCTCACCAGGCAGTGCATTCCAGGGTCCACCACCCTCTCGGTGAAAACCTCCTCCTCTTTTCCCCTCACCTTCCACCTTCCAACTTCAACCATGCCCTCTGGTGATACCTCCCTGCTTTAGCCTAAAGATCCCCTCCATGTTTACCCTATTTATTCCTTAGGGTACTTGAAGACCTCAATCATGTCCCCCTGTCTCTCCTCTCTCCAATGAAAACAGGCAGAGCTCCTCAAGTCTGTCCTCATAAGTCAAATCCCTAGCCCTCATATCATCTTTGTTGCCCTCCTCTGTACCCTCTCCAGGAGCTGTATGTCCCTCTTCAAATGTGGTCTCAGTACTGTACACAGTACTCAAGGTGTAGTCTAACCAGTCCATTGTACAGAGGCAGAATCACTTCCTTGCTCCTAGAGGTGATCCCCCTTACAATGCATCCCAACATCCTGTTTGCCTTGCTAGCTGCTCTCCTGCACTGCTCAGGTTATTCATACATGTATCCAACCATGACCCCTAGGCCTTTTCCCCTATCGAGGCCTCCAGCGCCTCCCTCCCAGGGTGTACCTGTGTTTAGGGTTTCCTAACAAGATGCAACACCTTGCACTTGGTGATATTGAAATTTAATTTCCATGTGTGAGCCCAGCTTTCCAGGGTGTCCAGGTCCCTTGCAGGCCACCTCCCTCTTCTCCCTCAACTACTGCTCCCATCTTGGAGTCATCCATGAAAAGACTCATTTCACACCCTATATCCTCCCTGATGTCCGATATGTATGCATTAAACAGGATCGGACCCAGGACTCGAGCCTCCTGTGGTACCCACTACCAACCTCTCTAGGGTTTGAGAGTTCTCGCCAGACCACTACTCTCTGAGTGCGTCCAGCTAGCCAGTTTTCAATCCATCTGACCATCAAAGGGCCTACTCCTAACCCCATCAGTTTCTCCACCAGACCATTGTGGGGACAGAGTCAAAGCCTTGCTGAAGTCCAAGAATAATACATCCACAGGCTTACCCCTGTCCAGTTCTGATGTTACCCATTCATAGAACTCCACAAGGTTGGTTTGACATGATCTACCTGGCACAAACCCATGTTGCCGACTATCCAGACCTCCCACCTCCTCCAAGTACACCCCCAATCGTTCCTTTAGTATACTCTCCATTAATTTTCCCACCACTGAGGTCAAACTGATGGGTCTATAGTTACCTGGTACTTCCCTTGGCCCCCCTTTATGGATTGGTACCACATGTGCCTCTCGCCAATCACTAGGTACCCTCCCTGTCTCAAGTGACCTGCTGAAAGCTCCACCAGGGGTGCAGCCAGTATGTCCGCCAATTCCACAGTACTCTGGATGAATGCCATCCGGCCTGGAGATTTGTTTTTCTTTAGGGCCTTGAGGGCTCCCCACCTTTGGTGGAGATGGCATCATCGTCCCCTCCCCTTACTGGTCTTTTTATCCTTATCAGATGTGACACCCTGGGGTACCTTTCCCTCCCTCTTGCTCCATTTCTGTTGCTCCCTAGTCCTCCCTGCCACTTCTATCCCTTCATGCCTTGCTTTGTAGATGTCCCATCCCCTCCTAAGCGAACACAGAGGCAAAGTACTGGGTTAAATACCTCTGCCTGGTCCTGCCTCTTCCACCCACCCTCCTTCAGTCTCAATCTGCTGAGATGGCCCTTAGTTTTTCTCCGCTCCCAATGTACGGGAAGAACCCCTTTCCCCTCATATATCCCCTATTGCGGCCAGCTGCTCTTACTGGACTTTGCTCCTCTCACCATACGGGTGACTTTTCTAGATGCAAGCTGGTACATTTCCTTATCCTATCCCTCTTGTTGTTTTATATTTTGTATAGGCCGCCTTCTTTTCTCTGACTGCTACCTGTGCCTCACTGGACCACCAGCATGGTTTCGTGACCTTGCTCCCTTACGTTTCAACTTAGCGCAGATCCTGACTGCCTCATGAAGTCCCCGTTTTATGACCTCCCATCTCCTTTCCACACTTGTTGTTGAGGTAATCTCCTTCAAGTGATCCTTGAGAATATTTCCCATGCCCATAAAGTCTGCCCCCCTGAAGTCCACTGCCAGTGTCCTAGATCTCACCCCCACTCCCCCCATGCTTATTTGAAACCAGACAGTATTGTGGTCACTCCCAGTCTGGGGGTCCTGTACAACTATGTCCCTTACCAGATCCCCATCTGCCAGAACCACATCCAGGACATGCCCCTCCCTTGTGGGCTCCATCACATGCTGTGTTAAGAACACATCCTGGAAGCCATCTAGCAGCCTCTGCTCCTTGGCCACCCTAGAGGACATGGTTCCCCAGTTTGTACCCTGGCATATTGGGTCCCCATCAACACCCTCCTTCCTTTTGGACCACACTGGGCAATGATGTTGTCCAGCAAACCATCCTCTAGAACATCACTCATCCCGGGGCCTATGCTACTACTCCAGCTTGACCTTATCTCCTGCTGGGGATCGTAAGGTGACCCATAAGGCCTCCACGTTTCCCTCTGCCTCTTCTACCATAGTAATTTCTATATCATCTCTAATGAACATAGCCACTCCACCCCCTCTGGCCTCCTTTCTATCCTTGCTAAGCATAGTGTACCCCTGTACATTTAGGTCCCAGTCATGGTTTTTGTTGGCCCACGTCTCCGTGACCGCCGCCACATCCACCCCTCGAACAGCATGGCCTGGAACTCCGGCAACTTGTTTCCCAAGCTCCTGGCATTTACTAACACCAACCCCCACCCCTTTTCCCTGATCCTCTTTCTCAAACCCCACCCAGATTCCTTATACTTCCGTCCTCCCCTGCTCCTCTCTGAAACCTCCACCTCCAGTCTGTTTCCCTCTCCCTCTTGGGCTTGTTTCCCCTCATCTGGAGGAGGAGCTTCTGGTCAGCCCCTCCCTCATCCCTTCCCCCTTACAGTTTTAAACCCCACCTTTCTTGTATGTAGTCAGCCATTCCTGTTTAAGGACTTCTTCCCTAATGGGCAAAGATGAAACCTGTCCTTGGCATATAGTCCCTATCCTCCCAAACCCATTCCAGTTCCCTAACACCCCAACCCATTCTCTTCACCCCACTTTCTGAGCCAGTATTAACCTCTGTAAGCTTCTTTTTTTTGTCCACTGAGGCCTTTGGTACTGGCAATATTTCTGAAAAGGAAATGTTGCATCCATTATCCCGACAGACTCTGGCAAGTTCTTGGAACCTTGCTTGGATTTCCAAAATGCTATTTCCATCTAGATCATTAGTTCCCAAATGCACCAGGAAATCTGGTTTCCCTCCACAATCCCTAACCATTTCATACACCATGAACTTTGCTCTGTGCACTGTCAGCCCAGAGATACTCACTACCTTCACCTGGCTATGGCATCCACCCCCCTGTCCCTCCCAATGGATACCCCTAATCATCGAGTCTCCCAGTAACAGAACCTTAACACCTCCATCATCCTTATGGTTACCTCCACTATGCCCTCTCAGCCCCCCTCCCCCTTTATTCATGATCTGAATTTCATGGGAGTCTTCCTGCCTTATTAGAGACCTTGTCACCCTCCCTTTCTGCCTTTCTTGCTATTTTTTCCCACTAACTCAAACCCCCTCTGAATAGGTGTCCCCTTTAACCCTCTCATATCTGAACCATTTATCCTGCGCTCTGATGGTTTCCCTTCCCCACACCACCATCCTCCCCCTTGTAATAAGTACCCCTGCTTCCAGAGGTCTCTGTGGGTCCCCTTAGCTAGGCCCCATCCTTGGTACTGACCTCCAGCTGAAGGGGGCTTTCTCCCACCTCCTTGTCTCCCAGTTTCTCTCCAATCATGCTCTCTCCCTCATGTCTGGAATATGTTGCATCTCCCCCATTTGCTTAACATATATGTTTCCCCTTCTCCCTCTGGGACTATGTCTATCCTTTCCATAGCTGGTCTGTGATGCCCTATGGGTATCCAACTCCCTCCCCCCGGCCTCTGTATAAGTTTCCTCATTTCCACCAACCCCTTCCTCCCCCTCTAGGTTGCTTAGTAGCTCAAATTTATTGTGACAGTCTATGTCAGCCTCCATCAAGTAACCCGAGTTTCCCCTGACTGCATCTCTAAACTGACCCTCTTCTTCCTCTCTTGCACTATTCACCTTAGGAGCTCCCTTCCCACAGTCTGCTGTTTTAGGCTTCCGCTCTAACAGCCATTCTGACTCTTTTTCCAGTCTCTTTGTATTCAGAATGTTCACCCTGCGGCTTTCCCCTTAGCATCAGCTTCCCTATCTAAGGGTCCTCCATCCCTAATATCCCTCCCGCTTGCTGTAACATAACGCCCTGTAATTTCAGAGCCGCTGCCCCAGCCTCCCTCAGCCCACCCTTCTGCTGCCCATATCCACACCTTATCCTTGGACACCCCCGAGCTCCCACAGCTTACTCTTAACCAATATACCTCACTCTGATACAAGATAGCTGTCTACAGAGTGGGCAGCCTCCCTCTCAGGCCCAATTTAGATTATTGCCATCCCACAGCCTGTGCAGCCTACAACCCTTCCAAGATGCCTGCCATGGTGGAATATGGCCACCCTGATTATCCCTCTGTTTATAATAGCACACCCTTTCTCAGTCCCTTTCCTGAAGTGCAGTTTTCTCTATACTAACTGTAGTTATTTACAAACCCACTTCAGCCCCACCAATAACGTTCCTAAGTCTCACAAACACATACAGTCCAGTGTGAGTTTGGTCACACCACAGTGTATGTAAGCAGACATCAGGTACCATAAGATGTCACAGGCCCACCAGCTCCTGTTGCTTCGAATTTCAGTCCCAAACAGAAACACTCAGCCCTTCAATCCCAACCCCAGTGGCTTTTCAGTATTTAAGAAGGTATACAAAACAGGGTGGGTGGAGGGCTCTTACCAAACACCAGGCAAACAACACTTTTAATTTCCTCTAAATATCCTGCTAGACAACTATCCCCAAGCCACCAAAGTCACAATGTAACAATTCTAATTCAAGGTAATAATTTTTACCACATAAAACTAATTTCACTTACAAACTATTCAAATATTTCAGTTAAAACAGATTATAACTCCAGCTCTCTTTCCTCCCTACCTGCTGCTTAAGCTCCCAAGTGAACAAGTCTCACAAACACATACCTGTTTTCTTTTGTAACATCTATGTTGGTTCAAAAAAAGGTATCAAATCATCTATTTTTGTCTAGATCTTTTCCCAATCATGTAAATTTCACTATTATAACTTGTGTTATTAATGTGTTATCTTATGGTACCTGATGTCTGCTTACATACACTATTAGTGTGACCGAACACACACTGGACTGTATGTGTTTGTGAGACTTGATGTAGTCCAAAAGCTAAAGCAGCACCTGTTTTCTTTTGTAACATCTATGTTGGTTCAAAATAAGGTATCAAATCATCTATTTTTGTCTAGATCTTTTCCCAATCATGTAAATTTCACTATTATAACTTGTGTTATTAATGTGTTAATTTTAACAGCAGTGCTATGTATGCCCAACAACTAAACAGAACATTCAAACAAGCATTAATTTGGCATTTGTCAGTGCTTGTTTATTGATTGGGCACAATATATTCCCTCCTATAAGCAAGAAGAAATTACAGTATAAAATAAAATAAACTATGAAATATTAGAGTCCACCAGTCCACAACTGTTTCATAAATATCAGCAGAAAATCTGCCTGGTCTAAGAGCCTTGCTAAATTTTATCTTGTCAGTAGCTTTATGAATAGCTATACATGAAATATAACATGATAGTGGTCTTAAACTGGTATCAACAGTCTGCAATATTTTGTGTTCAATTTCAGAAATGAATAAACTCTCAAAACTATTTTCCCACTGTACTGGTGGGACAGAGGTACATAATGCTGGCCTTTGATATACAACCAGGTGCCTAGAGTTTGTGACCACATCTTCCATAGAAGAGGGGTAAGTGGCAAAGGAACTGTTTGCCATATTATGCCAAGTAGGTTTTCCTCAAGAGATTCTGTCTGACTAGTGCTCAAATGTTATGTCAGCCCTTATGACACATTTGTGGGAGATACTGTATGTGGGGTGCAGCAACTTAGGACTTCCCAAGTCTGTAGGAAATACATGTTTTAGTCAAATACATTAATGCTGTGCTTAAAGTGATTTATCAAGTTTGCCATGGCAAATGGGAGTAGTAACGTGTAGGAGTTGTGAATCAGTCTCCTACCATTCAAACTGCCAAATAGTGCTGTTTTCCATGAAAAAAATCCTTTTATTTCTGTGCTCTGCTTCATTTGCATAACCCTGCTCTTTTTTTTCTCAGTGCTGCAACCCCCAACCGTGACATCATACAAGGGAAACAAAGGTTTTAAAGGAACACTGTCAGTTGTTAGCTGACTCTTTACATTGTTTGCAAGTAGCTGTATCTAGTATTATAACACATACAGAAAAAGTCTAGGGATTTGACTGGCTGAAAGCAGCTCAGAGCCATGTAATCATTGACCCATTATTACACTTATGAACTACTTACAGACATTCAAGCCCCATAACTTAAACATAGAAAAATATCATCACACTCCCACATTCTGACAGGAGCTTTCACATCAGACCTGTCACTTCACCCGCAGACAGTAAAAGTGAAACAACTCTACATAGAATGCCAGATGAGCTTTTTGGCCTACCTGCATCACAAAACATTTTTCCAGAAGCTTTTCTACAAATTGTACTGCTGTAAACACTACCAAAACAGAAGATTGCACTTTGATTAGTGAGATAGAAATATCAGCTATTTACTGTGCCCACAATGCCTCACTATGTAAATTAGTATACAGGTTATTATATGTCTGTGTTCACTATAGAATCAGGAAACTATCTCTCAGTAAATAAGTCTTGTAGCTAGATATTTGTATGCACAATGCCTCACTTTGAAAATAAATGTACAAGTGTTTATATTGTTGAAGCCACTACTGAAATAGGAGACTGCACATCACAGTAAGGAAACTGGAAACAACTTCTTATCGTACCCACAATGCCTTGCTATGGGCATCTGCATATTAGGTGCTATACTGCAGTCACCACTTCCAACATAAGAGACTGCACTTCTGAGTAAGGAACATTTAAGTCAGCTTTATAAATTACTCAGGATTCCTTGTTGCTGTATGTAAACGTTAACAGCTCGCTTGTATGACATCATACCAGGGGTTTAGCCACAGACAGAAACTCATGAGGCAGCCAGAAAGAAAGCACTGGTAAAACATAACAAAATAAAAAAAAATTACTGCCAGATCTTTTTTATAAAACAAATTGCAGCTTCAACATCTGAAGCATAGCTGGTAATGGCATACTATGTGAAAAAGGCATTTGGGGAATCTTCATAAATCACTTTAAAATATTGTGGACAGTGTTTGCAGACTAAATGGATAGAAATTGGGATAAGAATCAACCCCTTATTTTTTTGTTTATAGGGAGGTCCCTCTGAAGTAAAGGTTCCATGTCATAATAGCGATTGCAGAATAGTGATCACTATTATGGTGAGTGTATATCACTGAAAGCAAATCGGCAATATACACTTCCAGGCTACCCAACATCTAGAGTGGAATAAAGTGTTTTTTGGGGGGCCCTGCCCTGCATCCCCCCACATGGGGGGCTTTGCCTCCTGCACCCCCTGACTATAGATTATCAACTCGGAGGGGTGCATGTTGGGAAGGGGGCAAAATCCCATATCACAGCAAAATTAAGTACTGCAGCTGCAGGCAATGGCAAAAATTATATGCACCTGGTCCTGGTCCTGAACCCTGTACCTGTTGCACCAGAGTTAGCCACACACACCACCACATGGCTAGCTCAGGGGCAGCAGGCACACCATCCCTCAAAACCCCTTCCCTGTCCCTCCCCTTCCCCTTGGTATTCCCCCCTTCCTGTCACCAGCCACTAACCCTGCATTCATCTACAGTCACTACCCTTGCAGGGTAGCCCAAGAGCATAACACCCAATATGAGTTGCCGTTTTGATATGGCACCCTATTCGGTCACTATACTCATAGTATACTGAAGTAAAGAGATCCTCCACCTTCTGAGCTCTTGTTTGGTAGCTGGGTGAGTGGGTTATGAGATTTAATTTATAATGAATGGAGGGTAAGCTTACTTTCCAAAGGGAGTCTGTGGCTGAGTACATCCTGAACAGCAGGTCATGGCTCAAGGAGTTTGTGAGGCTTGCCTAAGATTACCTAGTCACTGCACAACTGTAACAATAAAACAGTAAGACCATCGGGCCAGAGCTTATGATTACAAGTTCAGAAAACATGTGATGGCTCTCATCACTACCCAACAAATTAAATTACAAGCAGCCTGGGAAGTCCCATGTTTTTCAGTAAGGAAGGTATATGAGGACCATTACGTAAACGAAATATCAAACAGGAGGCAATGCAGAGAATATATTATGTAAACATAATGAAACCTTATCATACCAAGGAAAGACTGATTCAAACTCTGTGTTACTACCCAGTGAAACTATCCAGTGAAATAGAGCACGATGGATCTATGATTAGATGTTTTAGGAGAAGTTCAGGGTGGATTCTCAGTAGATGTCATCACCCTCTCTAGGCAGCCAAACTCTGCACAGGCAGCAAAGGAGAATGAAGTGTTGCTATCTTTCAGGAATACAGTATGTTCATAGGGAGACTGGGGTATACTACAATGGCAAAACACCATGTGGACACACCCTAACATATTATACTGGGCAGTAAACCTATCAAAGAGAGAGAGTGAAACAAGGTATAGAGGAGAAGCTTAAAAAGATGCCAGTTCTTCAGATCATACAAGAATCCAGCAGTCCCAGGGCTTCCCCGGTAGTACTGATTTAGAAAATAGATGGGTCTATGGTGTTATACCTTGACTACCATAAGCATAACAGCATCATAAAGTTTACTGAATATACAATGCCCAGAATGGATGTGGTCCTAGAGAAGCTAGGGTGTCAAGTACTTCTTCACTATAAGAACATAATAAAATAAAAGTAACAAATGTCTGCTAGTTTGCATAGGTGTTCATCATGTTCACCCTGTACTTCTCAACGGTATGCTGATGCTACCTCGACATTTTATGAGTGACCGACACTACAGTTACAATGGTGCCAGGTCGCTGTAGTGTCAGTACGGGACCCCACCAATGCTTTCTGGGGGTATTGCACCCCCTCCCTAAAACAACTCCAACTCAAAGTTGATCATTTTAGTAGCGAGGGTACAGGGTCAGAGCCCCCCCATGGGGGCATCAGAAGGCAATGCCCCCCAAAGAAAAGAGTCTGTCCTATGACTCCCTTCATGCTGACCACAAATGTGGTCAACATAAGGGAGTCGATGTAATGTCGGTTGACAAATAATTTGTCGATTGACTGTCATGGATCCATTCTCAACAGTACTGTAGTAATACCTGTTTAAGTATCCAGACCAGCCTTAAACTCATGTAAGTTGTTCAATTATACCACAACTTCTGGGAAAGCATTTCACCCTATAATCACTCTCTGCATGCAAATACATTTCCTGTAACCCCCTGGACTGTTCTCCATAGATCTTGTCTAGTTTTAACTAAGGCAGAGCTGAATGTAGAATACTACTGGTGGAATTTGTGTAGGATGGCAATTCCTCTTCCAAAATACTTTCAAGAATTTAATTTTAAATTCTATGGAATTCTGAAAAGCGTTTCTGTGTAAAGAATGAAATAATGTTCCATGGCTCATATTGACTGCAGAATAATTTCCGCAGACTGCATAAAAATAAACTGCAGTTTATATAAATTGCGATTATTAATTCATGGAAAATGTTTGCATCTGGAATTCCGTTACATCAGAATTTGAGCATTCTGCACAGTAGTACAGTAGTTATGACTTCATTTCCTTTAAATTCCAATCTCAAACTCACCCTTAACTCTGGATCTTTTGATAATTTACAGATTTGAGTCAAGTCACTTCTCCCCATTCTCATTTCCAAATTAATCATGCCCAAGTTCGGTAGCCTACATTCATAGGTTTTATCCTCCAGCCCTCCTTTTGTAATTATAGCTGGCATATGCCCTTCCCCTTCCCCTTCTCTGTTTCTCTAATCAGATCTCTGTTCCAGTAATAACGGGATAATTGATTTCTCCCCAGGTGAAAGACTGAGCACTTTCCCAAAATAAATTTCATAATCCACTTTACAGCACAACTAGCTACCTTGTTTAACTCCGTTTGTAGCTTTATTTCAGAATTCCAGGTTATAATTTTGCATTGCAGACATGCAGTGAACACTGGTTTAATAATGAGCATCCTCCTCATTGATAACTAAACACTAGTGTGCTCATGTTGGGCCCCAGAGGGGCTACAGCAACTCTACTTTTGGGGCCCTGAGAAAAATTAATTACCTTATATCAGGGGACAATAAGCAAAGAAGCCCCATCCTCTCTCTATTGAAAGGGTCCCTGTTCCACAGGGTATCTAAAAAGCTAATGCCCCAACCAAAGGACAACTAATAGGTTATTCCCATCGCAGCCCTAATAGCATAGTGAACAAGTCAACATGATTTCATGAGAGAAGATGACTGTACAGTGCCTTCTGATGAATACTAGAATTAATACAGTTATGGGATGGAGTAAAGCAAAGGGGATAAAATGGATTGCAGTGAAAGATTTAGCTTTTGGGAATAAAAACATTCTTCATTTAAGGTCTTGCTTTTTGTTATTGCCTGCCACAGTCATTATTCCGGTGAAGTAATCCTTCATCCTTTATTCGACATTCCCATGAAGCTAAAATTTTCAAAACTAGATTGCAGCTGACCATAGTGAATGCTTTTACTAGGTCAATGAAAATAACATCCTGATATTGACTTGTGCAAAGTCTGGTGGCTAATGCTACTTCATCTATTACTCTTAATCATGTGATGGATGTTGAATGTAGAGGCCTGAAACCAGGTGCCATGTCAGTAAAAATATTATAATTGAGAATGTCAGTTCAAATCACACCTAATGATCCAGGTAAGGGCAACATATTTGTTTTTCTCTGAAATTGGCAGGTATAAAACAAACACTGTGGAGGCTGTTTGTGTTGCTAGAGTGCAGGGCTGTGATCCTACAAATCCAGTTGTAAATATTACAGCCACTGTTCCCTCAATGTATAACCTTTAGCAAGTCACTTTAAGGAGAACTATGCTGAAACTCTATGCCATGTTTTCACATAGAAGTTGTATTTTAAATACTAGTCCCAATTTTATAACTGTTTTAGTCTTTACTGAAATTTAAGTAAACTCTATGGGTATTTGTTATTTACACAGTGGTGGTACTGTAATCATTATTTGAGAATTTTATGTGGTAGTTTATGTCACTTACAGACCAAAAATTACAGAATATATTAAAACAAAATTCATTCTGCCATTGATCTACAAACTTGACAAGAGCATAAACTATATCACACAGCTCTAAAATGAGCTTTAGGACCTGCATGTAAATCAGAAACACCCACTGAATTTACTAAAATGTCAATAAAGGTGGAACAATAACACAATGTGAACCAGTATTTTTCCAACAGAAAACAAGGGCTTTCAGGTTAAACACATTTCTTCTTTAACCACTCTATAATATTTCAAACTGCACAGAGAGACTCAAACAACACACAGACAGTATAGAAAAATGTTATACAGAGGTCCTTAACCTCTCTATAACATTTCTCTAAACTACGTGTGTGTAGTTTGAATCTCCCTATGCAGTTAAAGCAGGAACAATCCACTCTACCATTCCTTTCCATTATTGTAATAATGTGCTTTAGGATACAATATTTCCAAAAGGATTAAACAAGTTACCTTCTGTTCCTTTTTCAATCCCCAATTTATAGTTGAAAATGTTATATCAGAAGGGACATGCCAATAACAAATGTAAAAACTGAAACATAGTGCATTTTAATAAGGTTTTTAAGAATGCATGCATACTCACACATGTACCTGTGCATGTAATAGATAGGTCACACCATAAGTGACAATTTCAATGTAACTGTAAGATAGGTAATCATTAATTACATGCAACAGTGGTAATTATGCCAGATGTTAACTGGAACACCTTTGCTGCAGCCACATCCAAGAGCAGGGCCATTCTCAATGCCCTACAGGTGGCATGCCTCAGACAGCTAGTTTTGGAACCCACTTGTGAGGGAGCAATCTTAAACCTCATACTTTCAAATGGGGACAGTGAGAGGATCTCAGATCTGGAAGTGAGTAGCCATCTGGGAACAAGTGACCACCAAACAGTGTGGTTCGCGATAAATTCAGCTACAGAGTCAAGACATACAAAAGTGAGGGTACTGGACTTCAGGAGGGCTAACTTTGGCAAGATGGGAGAGTGCCTTAGAAAAGCATTAGCATATAGGCTAGAAGGAGGGGTTGAGCAACAATGGGGAATCATCAAAACTGTCATCACAGAGGCAACAAGCCTTTATGTGAAGCAAATAAACAAACCAAATCAAAAGAAAAAGCCACTATGGTTCCCAAAAGAGGTGTTGGGGAAGGTCAGGGAGAAAAAGATAACATTTAGGAAGTATAAGGAAACACAGAATAGAGAACTGTACCAGTTAAGGCAGAAGGAAGCAGGGAGGAAAGTCAGAATAGTAAGGGCCCAAACTGAGGAAATGATAGCCAACTCGGTTAAGAAGGGAGATAAAAAATGTTATAGGTACATCAGGGAGTGTAGAAAGACAAAGGAAGGGATAGTGAGGCTGAATAGACTGGACAGTGGGTGGGCAGAGAGGGACAGTGAAAAAGCAGGGATGCTAAATGAATACTTCTGCTCCGTATTCACAAAAGAGGAGATGGGGAGGTGCCTAATCCAATTAACAGAAGCACTCTGGATAAGGAGGTCAATCCCAGTCCCTTCACAGAAGAAAGGGTTCTGAAAGAACTCCTAAAACTGAAGGTGGACAAAGCAATGGGGCCTGATGGAATTCACCCCAGAATTCTAAAAGAATTAAGGGGAGAACTAGTGACACTACTGATTACCCTTTTTAACAAATCATGGGAGGATGGTGTGGTACCTGAGGACTGCAAGAAGGCAGATGAGATTCCCCTTCACAAAAGTGGGAGCAAGACGGAGGAAGGAAACTACAAACCTGTCAGTTTGACCTCTGTGGTAGGGAACGTGATGTAATCACTTCTGAAGGAAAGAATTGTTGAGTACCTAGAGGCCAATGGGGCACAGGACCCAAGGCAGCATGGATTCACAGCGGGAAGGTCATGTCAGATGAATCTAATTGATTTCTTTGACTGGGTGACCAAAGTAGTAGACCAGGGAGGGGCTCTGGACATGGTCTACCTAGACTTTAGCAAGGCATTTGACACAGTCCTACACAAAAGATTAATAAACAAATTAGCCAGCCTGGGAGTGTGTCCCTGGGTGGGAGCCTGGATAAAACACTGGCTGGACAACCGGACACTGAAGGTAATTGTAAATGGAGTCCACTCTGAAGAAAGCAGGGTTACTAGTGTCCTTTTTAATGTCTTTATAAGTGACATTGCAGAGGGACTGGAAGGAAAAGTATGCCTCTTTGCAGATGACACAAAGATCTGCAACAGGGTTGATATACAAGGACGTGTGGAAAGGATGAGAAGGGACTTGGCAAGGTTGGAAGAATGGTTAGAAGTATTGCAGCTTGGATTCAATGTAAAGAAGTGCAACATAATGCACCTGGGAAACAAAAACCCAGAGGAAGATTGCATAATTGGGGGGGATGTAGTAACAACAACAAAAATGGAAAGGGACCTGGGGGTAATCATATCAGATGACCTTAAGGTTGGCAAGCAATGTGAGAAGGCAGTAGGGAGGGCTGGTGGGGATACTGGGATATATAGGGAGAGGCATCACCAGCAGAAAACAACAAGTTGTTATCCCTTCATACAGACAGTTGGTGAGACCCCATCTGGAGTACTGTGTCCAGTTCTGGAGGCACCATCTCCGCAAGGACATAGACAGGATGGAGGCAGTCCAGAGGAGGGCAACTAAAATGGTGCAGGGTCTGCAAGAGAAGCCATATGAGGAGAGACTAAAAGAACTTAATATGTATACCCTTGAGGAAAGGAGAGAGAGGGGAGACATGATAGAAACTTTAAGTACCTCAGTGGAATCAACAATGTCCAAGAGGGTAGCATTTTTCAGAAAAAGAGGTGTTCAAGAACAAGGGGACACAATTTGAAGATAGAGAGGGGACAGCTCAGGGGCAATGTGAGGAAGTATTTTTTCACAGAGAGGGTGGTGGACACATGGAACAGCCTTCCTGAGGAGGTTGTGTGGTTTAAAACTGTGGGAGAATTCAAGAATGCATGGGACAGACATAAAGCAATTCTTGTGGGGGGTAGGAAGAAATAGGCTGTTGGTTAACTAGGATCTGCAGCTTATCCTGTAGGTAGGGAAATGGGCAGACTAGGTGGGCCAAGTGATCCTAATCTTTTTTTTTTTTCAAGTCAAGCTTTATTAATTTTCACACACATAAGAACAGTTCCAAATGTGACAAGTAAAATTGTACATATAGTCAGAAAAGAGCTTTTACTACATACAAAGTGATCCTAATCTGCCATCAAAGTCTATGTTTCTATGTAATTACACTGTAGTAACATGTTCATTGCATGTAACTGCATTGCCATGCAATGCCATTACAGTGTAGTTACACAGTAAGTACAGTGTAGTTGAAGAACCTTAAAGTGTTCCCAATAGATATGTGATTGTAAATGGTGTATATTTCTAAGATTACTTAATTATTAGATGTATATGATTGCATAACTTTCACATGTCCAACCTTAGAAAAATACTTTGATACAATATATATACATATATATATAGAGTCGTTTGATGCACCTGTTGACTAATATAAATATAAGTTAAATATTAATTATCTATTATTATTATATATAAGTAAGGCAACATTTTATAATTGTCTGGGATTAATGTTCAGTTCAGTTTATTTGGGACCAGGAAAAGACTCCATTGAGCAAGCTCATTTAAAAGTAGGTCCTAGAAGGACTATACAATAAAAAAAGACTGCAATATACAGTGCCTGGTGATAAATATACAAAAAATTATTTAAGTGAGAGGCAACATTCTACATTGCAAGGGGAAAAATATAGAAATGAAAAGAGGGCCAGCAAGTAATACGACAGCCCAGAAAAATTACAAGCAAGGTTAAACAAGCTGAGAATAGAAATGTTACTGTTGCTCTGAAGCAATTACACTCGTCGAGACAGTGGGAGCTAATGAGGGATTTGAATACAAGGCTAGTAAGTTTAAACACATCCTGAAGGTTATTTGAAAGGGCAGGGATGGCGAAATGTATGGCTGCATTCCAGTAGTGAGTGTAAATTCTAGGTATATTGAACATGATGTAGGAATTTTTCCTGAGAGCAATGGAAGATGTCTGAGATATATGATGGTAGCTTTTCTAATAGGGCCTTGTATATCCAAAATTAAATATATTTATGTCTTCTGATTGCCAGGGAGGTCCGTCCAAATTGAGAATATTGCAGGCAGTGATGGGTTTTCAAAGGGGCATTGGCAATGAAATGAATAGCTCGATGATAAGAGTACATCTAATTTACGAAGGGGTGAAAAGGGAACATTTGTGTAGATGAGGTCATTGTAGTCTGTGAGGGGAAGAAATGTTGCTTGAACAATTCTCTTCTTGACATTAAGTTGGAATGTAAATGTACTCCTCTCACTGCAATGTCGCAGGAGTGGCATGGAATATTACAGGGCTGCAGTAAAAAATGGAGCAGGGTGATTACACACTACCAAAAAACGCCTGCACCGTTACAACTCCCTGCCAAGACACTGATTACTGTGCTCCACAATGAAGTGACTTACGTTGCTCCGCAAGCTGTTTGTACTACTGGAATTGCACCAGTGCAACTCATCTGTACTGCTCACAATGGTGCAGCTCAGGCAGTGTAAATGCACCAAATATTTGGGCTCTGAGCACATATACAAGCCTTCTATTTTCAAATGTTTTGTTTCTCTTATACAGATCCCGGGGGCTGCGTGACTAGACAGGAAGATATTGAGATGTCTTTGGGTCACAAACACTTCTTTAAGAAGGGAGTAGGTAATTCAACATCATCCTGTCCTGCAGCACAACCCCTAAACCAAAGCATCAGTGCCTAAACACAACAGCTGGAAATGGCACATGCATATGGGCACTCAGGCCACAGTTATAGGTTTGAATTACAGAAATCTGATAATTGTGCAAGTTGTTTATCTTGGAGACTACAGTTTAAAAAGTGTTTCAGAAAATTCTTTTGCACAGCTTGACAAAGAGAAAGCACAATGGAGTCTTGTTCCTAAACGAACATTCACAGCACAAACTGTTGTGTACTGCCAATTACAGGTAGTTCAATGCTGAGGACCTTGTTTTAGTCCCTTAAACAAAGACAACATAACAGAGCTGGTCCCATCTCTAATTTTCTGAGGCTCTTCAGCCTTTTATTGATTTCCTTATTATATGACCTGAACGCAATTTTAAACAAAATCCCATCCCTTCCCAGTTTTCCAGAAGTCCCACTACGCCATACCCTGTTCTCAGAAAGTGATTCTAACAGAACACCATTTTGGTACCTGTAGAATGTACATTTTATAAATGAAATAAAGGTTTGTGGCAGAAGTTTACTTTTTATAGGCATCAGGATTCCCGTAATAGCTGTGATAGCTGATTTGCACAGTGTGACTCCATTTCTGTAGGGGCAGGCATGGTCTGTCATCAGTACCAGTGTTAAGCTTGCGGCCTGTGAAAGACCTCAGAATTTATAGCATGCAGTATTCGGCTGACATTAACGGCATGGGCTGCCTCAGTCTGAACTGCCTGAAACAGTTTGTTTCAAAGACAGTTTGTTTTTCTCTAAAACTACTGAAGCCCAACCTGTTCCAGACACCATGCTTGCATGTCGGAGCTGCTATCCCTGAGATTCCAATGAAAGCTACTAGGGCTGCATCCCTGGCATAATTATAACACTGGCTGTGTCCTCTATCCTCCCACCAGCACCATCTCTTCTTACTGGTCCTCCAGTAGGACACTGTTTCAGGTGGTCTGAAGTAGGGTGAATGCGTTGGGTTGATGTTCGACGATCTCTCAAAAGCTTTTGATCTAGTTGACTACAGTATTTTGATGGAGAGACTCTCATTGGTGGACATGTCAGACCCTGTAAAAACATGGTTGCTATCCTAGCTTATGGAATGATCGGAACAAGTATACACTGGGGTATACTATCAGAAAAGGAACAGACATATAGAGGAGTACCCCAGGGTTCGATCCTGGGCCCCTTACTGTTCCTGATCTTTGTAAACCCCCTGCCAGAAATTATTCAAAAATGTGAGCTATACCTATATGCAGATGAAATGGCATTAATAGGTAAGGCCTAAAATAGAAATTAATTGCAAAACCTGCTGCAGTCCAATTTCGACACCTCACAAAACTGGTTAAGAAAGTCTAAAATGGTTCTGAGCAAGAAATAAACTCATGTTCTAGAATATAAATCAAGGGGAGTAACAAAAGACCAAAAATACCATTTAGAAATATATATATATATATATATATATATATATATATATATATATATATATATATTAACTAATGATAGACTAGAGGTAGTAAATACCTATAAATACTTAGGAGTACAAATAGATAGTAGACTTATTTTCGATGAGCATATAACAAATTCCATTAGCAAGGCTAATGATAGGTTAGGAGTCTTTCAGAGGGGAGTCCCCACATTATCAAGTGAGTCAAAAAATGGAATAGCCCAGCAGCTACTTTTGCCCACCCTAGAATACAGAAGCCTGATATATCAGAATGGTACCCAGACACTTCTTGACAAATTAGACAAGACATTCTTTAGGATGGCTAGATATGTATAGAAATGCAATTATAACACTCATCACTGTGATATGTTAAAACAACTAAACTGGGACTCTCTTGCAATAAGGAGAAATAAGAAAACAGAGGTTAAGGCCTACATGGAATTTGGAGGAGAAAATATATTAGGATCCAAATAATCACATAAAAGGCTATGAGCATAATCTAAGAGACCTTAGAAACAGGTGTCTATGCTTGACCCCGGTGGCGCTGAGGGGTTGAGGCGCTAGGCGCCCACACACACCTCGTACCACGCCCGACCTGGGTTCAGGAATGGACTCGGGTTGTCGTGAGGTTAACAGAGGATTGGCGTCCCAGCGGATGCTCTCCTCCCTCAGAGGGGATTCTCAACCTGAGTGCGGTGGGAGGCACCCGGCGCTCGGGGTTGGGCTCCCTCACCAGGAGTCCGGGGGGGGACGCTGTTAGGGCGCTTGAGGAGGCGTATGCCAGCATAGCCGCCTCTAGACGTGACGACGCCCTGTGTGCCGCATCCTAGGGGGGCGGGGAAATGGGGAGAACAGCGGAAAAATGGTAGTCCTCGGTGTCCCTAGATGAAGACTGCCCCATCCCGAGCCCACCTAGGACAGACCCCGCTGTGCAAGGAGAAAGGAGAAGGTAAGGGCACTCTAGGGGCAGATCCTGAAAGGGGACTTCGGGGTATGTGCAGTCGGAAGGAGGGGGACACCGGGGACAGAAGGAGAATAAAGAGATAACACAAAAAAAAAAAAAAAAAAAAGAAAAGAAACAGGTGTCTAGTAGTTCCCTTTGTTCACAATTCCTATAGCAAAATGCAGAGGAAATATCTGCCAAAATTGTGGAATAAATTAGACCCTGGGATTAGGCACTCAATGAATTTAGCCTCCTTTAAAAAAGGCATTGACATTGAATGGAAGAGTACATGTATTTGCTTTTGAACAAATCTTAATTGGTTCTTCAGGGTGTGGGTGAGGGGTGCTCAGAGGGTATTTCATTTTTTTATGTTTTGTTTTTTATATACAAAGTTATGTCACCTTCAAATTTTGGTGATTTCTGACACAATTGTTTGGTTGTTAAATATTTTGTTTGTTATTTTTGTTTATCAGTATAAGATATAAAATGAACTTCCTCTGCCTGTGTGTATTGTATTAACTACATATTTGTTGTGTATTTAGTACATACTTTGTTTGAAACCATTTTGAAATCAGGACAGCTTTGTAAAACAGGCCCTTTTAGTCCTGTAAGTTTAATCCTGAGGAAAAATAAAGGTTCTTATCTCTCTCTCCCCACATCCTTTGTTTTGCCCCCCCTCCATGGAGTTTGCCTGCTGACCTCTGGAAGTAACACTTAATACTATGCTACCTATCCTCCCCCCCATATGGTACAACAGTGAGTAGCATTGGAGTCTGCTGTGAAACCCCGGTCTGTTGTGTTTTTCTACCTGCTGTTGTGATCTGCTCCGCCCCACCTACAGAGTTAGCCTGATATCTTCCTCTCCCCTGCTGGGGCCCCACACAGGACAGCAAAATGAAGAAATCAGATTACTGTTCTTGTGCCCTGCTGTTTTGTCATTCCTTCATTTTTCCTGTTGCTAAGCTGTACTTCAGTGAAGACGGTTGCAAATATCACAATGGCAGCTGCCGGCATGGGCCCCCTAACAACACAGATTCTGCTAAAAAGGCATTGTTTGCACCCCGACCCCCAGTCACGGCCCTGCCATATTGAAAATATGGAAAGATATTTCCAGATATTTTGTGATAAATCTAAAGAGATTCTCTCTGGTGGCCTATAGTGGTACAGCAGGCTGGCAGGGAATTTCTGTAGAGATATCACAGAAATTTCAGGAAATATCTGGCCATGTCTTAGACTGAAACTGTACAGTACATTTTCCGTTAGGACACAGGGTGTTAATTAAAGATCATTATCTTAAGGGCCACCCAATGGCTTAGTGGTAGTGCTATGTGCTTCCACACAAGTGATCCTGGTTCAGGAGCGAGCCTGCATCTGCTTGGGATGGGCAGTCAGACTGGGTGGGGGGGTGCTCCCAATCAGATCGTGAGCCAGACAGGGAGCAAAACTACACAGACCCATTGCAGTAGTGGCCCCTCATGGTGAGCTAGGGAGCTTGAGCCCTCATGAGGGGAGGCACATGCCCAGAGTGTGCTACTGTGTCCAAGGCTGAGAGACGCTGTGCCAGACATCTGGTAAGGATGGTGGGACCAAAGGGGAGAAACAGTGAAAAATCCTATGTGCGCGGCCACTGCAGGTGACAGCCGCCACTGTTATCAGGTCCTACACTGTGCAGATCCCCACTGACTTGATGACAAGGGAAGTGGTGACAGGACTATAGACCAGTGGGGGTGCTCAGAGGCAGGAATAGTAGGAGGCATTTGAGACCAAATGCTATATTAAAATAAAAAAAGATCGTTATTATCTTCATGTGATCTGAGCAGCTGGAGGACAGCAGCAGCATTTATCATCCCTTTCACATCAGTGGTGGTTGTACTAACAGGGTGACTGAAGTCATCATCATCATCATTTAAGCAATGTCTGCTGATTTGAATTTGAAGAAACAGTATAGCATCTGTGCTTCATATTACATCTGGATTGCATCATTGAGGATCAGCGTGATTCACCGCCTGTACTTTCACTGGAGGCTGATCATTCATTGCCACTATCACTGGAATTGCAATTGTACTTTTCTGACACACATACTGTAGTGGTAGGATTCTTTTGGGATAATTCAGAATCAGATAAAAGAAACATGGCACTGGCCCAGTGGCTCAGAGGGTTGAGGCTCTGAACGCCACACCTCGAACCATGCTGGCGACTCGGGTTAGGGAATGGACACGGGACACCAGGGATCAGCAGAGAACGGAGAGGACTGAGTGTCTGGAGGACTGCTGTCCTCTTCAGGGGTGGGGGGAGTAAGTCACCTCACTCAACAGTGGCTGCCAGTGGAGACTGGGGGCACTGTTCAAAGCGGCGCAAGAAGGGGAACTCTAGAAAACTGGAAAATGGCTCCATGTGTTCTCTGGATGACAGCTCCCCCACTCTATGACAGGTCTGGAACCTCCACGGACTACCTCTACCTTAGCAACACTTCTGGGGGGCCTAATTAAGAGTGCGCTGGGTAAGCTCCCACCTGGTGCCTTCCCCCTCGGAGGAGGGGGACCCATCTGTTGAAGGGATACACCGGGATACCCCTCGGGAGCCAGCTGCAATATAAGGGATCGAGATGGCCCAGGAAGAGGATGTCAAGTGAGTTGGGGAGTACTGTGGAGCCGAAGCAGAGGGAACACTGGAGAGTGAAAGGCAAGTAAACAGATTAAAAATATAAGAAAATGTCAGGTCTGTTGTTATATGCTGCTACTAGGAAAGTGCTTAGTCAGAGGCTGGTAAAAGGCCTAGAGTATTCTTCTTTCAGGAGCATGCACAATCAGAGAAAATAACAGTGGCAGACCTGTTGTAAAAGGCTTCTGTTAGAAAAATGCACAGTCAGATGCTGGTGACAAGCTAAGAGTAAGTTTTTTTTTTCCGTAGAATGCACAGTCAAAGAAATGAATGATGGCCAACCTATTGTAAAATATATTAGATAGGACAATGCACAACTGGGGTAAAGAACAGTGACAATGACCTGTTGTAAAAAAGGTGTCTGGTTGGTAAATGTGTACTGTTTCAGTGTGATGATAGCACAGGACAAACTTCCCATCTCGACCATCAAGTGTATGAAAATAGGGAATTCATTTTGAAAGAATTACAGTAGCATCAACTAGGATGCAATACAGTAATGCTGCAGTATAACACAAACTGTTGCAGGTTACTAAAGGGAACAGTGTAGTTCAATGGCAAATAAGTCCTCTTGTCATGTAGTATTTTGTGATGTGTCATGTACTAACAAACAAAGAGGTGGCTCCGTACACCCTAGCCACAGTGCTCCCAAAGTAGAAAATCAAATGAAAGAGCAAAAAATTGAGCACCCACATAGCTGACTAAAACAATCCAAACTCCAAAAACTTTTTAGAAAAGGACTTTTATTGAGTTACAATTACATAGATAACAATGCAATCAGATGGAAGATACGGTATATACCTGACTCCATTTTTATCCATGTGATCTTAGCACAATAAAAGTCCTTTTCTAAAATGTTTTTGGAGTTGAGACTACTTTAGCCAACTACTCTGGTACCCAGCTTTTTGCTCTTTCGTGTGTCATGTACTGCAATCACTGCATTCCATCCTGGCTGACTTCACTGTATATACTGTAGTTATCAAACGCACAAGTTTGCCACAATTACAAGAGGTGTTGACAGTCCTAAAGGTATAATGCATATTAATGAGATAATGTTATATTAACATGACTTGAGTTAAGATGTGAAGCACAGGTAATACAGCAAAAATAAACAATTTGAGGAGAAGGCTTTAATAAGCTATTACTTAAATTAAGAAAAACCTTGCTCAGGAAGTTAGTTTCATTTTATCAGAACTGTAGGCCTGGTCCAGCATCATATAGACCAAAGAGGGAGGAGTGGTCAGGGCAGAAAATATGTATGAATGTGAAGTATGACCACCTAAATAATTTCAGTGGGAATGTTGTATAGATAATCCGGATGGCTAAATTGCACTTTACAAAAACAAATTGTTGGATGTGGTTTTGGTCCAGTCTTTAGTGACGAGTCTCCAACACAATCCCTGCTGTGTTGAGCAAAATGTCAAAATTTCATAAGTTCAATTTGAGACAATAGCTTTTGCCAAAGAGTCCAGTAACTAATATTTAACATTTAATGTACCCCTAAATTTTCCTTGTGATTCTGCAGTGGGTGTCTAATTTGTTCTTAAAGCTATACATGGTATCACATTCCACTACCTCAGATGGGAGTCTATTCCAAGGGGACACCACTCTCTGATTTACCCAGGCTCCCCTCTTGTTGGATTTATACAGTTACCCTTTCAGTTGGTACTCATGCGTTCCTGTAACTTTAGAAGGAGTTCTACTTTGTAGACCCATGCACTCCCACAAGTCCCTGTTCCTATGAACAGAATATACTAAACATAAGTCTACAGTACTCCACAGTGTACATGTCCAATTCACCCAACCTGTCCTCATAGGATAGGGACACAGTATCTCGTATTTTCTTGATTGCCCTCCTGTGAACCCTCTCTAGGTTCACTATATCGGATTTGTGGTAAGGGCTCTAAAACTGCACACCATACTCAACTAAAGGCCTAACCAGTGCGGTATACAAGGGCAGCAGCATGGATCTGCCCCTGCTTCTTATATTATGCAGGATAGAGTGGAGCATTCTGTTTGCTCTGTTAACTATTCCCAAGGTACTGTATGTTGTCTGAATGATAATTCATTGCTGACCAAAACACCTAGGTCCCTCTTACTTTCCACACTTTTGAGAGTATGGTTGCATAGGTTGTATGGACCCTGCCCTTGATGCCCCCCCGTACCCTCCACTGCAAGCTTTACCATTTGCTGGCCCTCCCCTCCCTCAGCAACTGGTGCCTACTTCACAGTACTAAATTTGCTTCTAACTTCTGTCTCGGTTCTCTTCCACCCTACCTCACCTCCTCCCTATCATCTCCTCCAACCCCCTCTCATGCCCTCAGGTCTACTGACTCCCGACTGTTGGTAATCCCTCGCTGTCAGACCTCTGCAGGACAATCGGCCTTCTCCTACCATCTCCTGAAGCTTTGGAATGACCTGCCAGTCCAAATCTGCCACTCCTCCTCTAGGCATTCTCTATCTTCTGCCCTGATAAACTTCTACGCTGTAAACTGTTCATGCACCTGACCTCTTCTTCCCTCCCCAGCCAACGCCACCTCCCCCATTCCTACTACTACCCCCACTGCTCCCCCTACATCCTACGTGGCCTGAACAGCGGCTTTAGCAAACGGTTACAAATGCTGACATATACTCTACCAACCTCCACACTTACTCCATACTGCACTTCCAGCCTTGTCTCCCTGTCAAACATATTCCCATAGTTAGTGGCTGTCACCTATGTATTGTGTAAACATAATCCAGGTCTTAACCTTATTCCTTGTTCTTCCATGGCTTACAATCTAGTATTGTTTTAAACCTTCCCTATGCTGTATCCCTTCTTGATGTAGCCCCCCCTTGCATATAAGACTGTTGCACAGCCCTGTACACTGTTACTCTCACTCTTTGTACCAATGTGTAACTCAAATGTAAGTAATGTAGGGAATGTATGTAATATAACTAATGTAAGTAATGATAGTCTCAGTTCATGACTCCAATGTGTAACTCAGTGCTATGTATCATGTACTCACCTGCTCTCCTCTGTACACACCCCCTCCCCGCCCCGTCGCACAGTGAGACTAGCATCTTGTTGCTCAGTGTGCCTTTTCTGGTGAAACATTTCAATAAATAAATAAATATTATTATGGCCAAAATGCATAACACTGCACTTGGCTATGTTAAACTTCATCTTATGTGTTATGGTCCAATCACTAATAGAATCTAATTCTGCCTGGAATTTCAGTACATTTTCATCTGTTCTTACAATGGCACCAACTTTGCTGTCATCAGCAAATTTTGTCATCCATGTATTCTCTGATGTTTTGAGGGAGGACACAAAGATATTGATAAGCACAGAGGCCCAGTACTGAGCCCTGGGGCACCCCACTTGTAACATCTCCCAAATCTGACAGAAATCCTTTTTGTATATTCCTGACACATCTTAGGAATTTCCTACTTCCTCCGATTAACTTGCACTGAGACCAGTCCCTTTAAACAGTCCCATTTAAACTTCAAGACGAAGGAAATAACTCTAATTTTCTTCTGGTTACATCTGAATGGCAGTGAGAGTGCCTCTCTGGTCCCCCTGGTAGTGAGAGTGCTCGGGGGTTGAATGATAAATTAAAAGTAAAAAGTTTCTTGAGTTCAGGAAGTGCGAGTACCTGTGCTCTGTTGACCTCCCTAGGTTGTGAGAGGGCCTTCGTCGGCTGAAGAATTGTTTTGTTTTATATTTTTCATCATAAATTTTATATTCTTGGACTTAAGTTACAGTTAAAATTTTGTTTGTATCTGATTATTTACATTTATAATTTTATAGTCTTTTTTGTAATAGTTGATTATTATTTATCTGGGTTTAGATTTAGGTTAAATTTTGAAGTTTGGGATTGCTTATTTATTGGGATTTAATTAGCGCAGTAAATATGTGTTGGGATGGTATTAGGACAGTAGGGTATTACTTCCCTTCCAGGCTCAGAGACCTCTGTCCATTCTTTTGTCCTCCCCTGTCACCAGAGGTGTATAGATGGTGTAGGGCTCTGGGTATTACTAGGAAAAAGGGGAGGACGAGGGCTGGGCCTGGAGAGGGATTGGAAAGGAGTGGGCGGATAGGGATAGTGGGGACAAGGAAATGCCCTGGGGTGAAATGGGTCCATGAAAGGGGTTCTCCCTGGCTGGTTCTCATACCCAAGGGTTCTGCTGGTAGTCAGCAGGTAGCACGGTCATCTTCTGATGCTCATCCTACTCGGGTGGTGTTATGCAACGCCAGGTCTATTAAAAACAAGACCGCTATTATAGCGGATCTTGCTGGAACATCAGACCTGGCGTGCATCACCGAGACCTGGCTGGATGAAAATGCTGGCCCAGTTCTGGCTTCAGCAATTCCAGCCGGGTACTCAGTGATACACCGCCCTAGGATGGATCGTAGGGGCGGGGGTGTTGCCATTTGTTTTAGATCAGAACTGGGCCTAGTGTAAGTACCAGTGGGAACTACCAATTCCTTTGAATGAATTATGGGAGAGGGTGTGGGGCACAGGATTCTTCTCATCTACCATCCACCAGGTGATGGGAATATATTCCTGCAAAAAGTCGCAGACTTCATTGTCGACCTGACATGGGTATCCCCCAGATGGTTGGTTCTGGGGGATTTCAATGCCTGGGTCGATGATGAACTCTCGCAGCTTGGTCAAGACTTCTGCTAGTTAATAATTTCACTGGGCTTCACACAGGTTATTTCCTCCCCGACCCATATCGGAGGTCATTCATTGGACTTGGTGTTCCTACATATCTGATCTGGTGGTGGAACCAGTCAGATGGTCTGACCATCATTCTATTGGGTTCAGTTTTGGGGCCACCCCTAGTAGGCCAGCCCCTATGGAGATGGTCCTGTACCGCCCTTTGAGGGGTGTTTCCTCAGATGGCCTCATGGACCTATCAGGTTTTCTGAGTGATTGCATGGACCCAGGGGACTTGGTATTTGCGTATAATAAGGCGGTAACAGGGGTCCTGGATTCCATTGCTCCTGTTTGTGTTTGTCCCCTCACTCTTCGCCCTAGGTCTCCTTGGTTTGATGAGACTGTAAGGGAGTTGAGGAGAGTTGGACGAAGATTGGAGAGTTGTTGGAGGAGGTCGGGCTTGGATTGTGACAAACTTAGTTTGATGGACCATTATGTAGTCTATCAATCAGCAATCTCTCGTAAGAAGGCAGAATTCCTGTCCAGAGAGATTGCTGCTGCTCAGAATAAACCAACTCAGCTTTTCCGGACCATGGACAGATTGTGCAGTCCAATCTGTCTTCAGCCAAGAAGAGCCTTTTCTCAAGAATGGTGTGAGGAGCTTGCTCAGTTCTTTTCAGATAAGGTTGCCAAAGTCAGGTCCGAGGTCCGCTTGACTCTCTCTAGTGGGAGTTGTGATGGTCGACAGGAGATGTCGGACACCGGTTTTGTGTGGTCCGACTTCAGCCTTCCCATAATCAATGACATTGTGATGGTCATCTGATTATTGCGTCCGACCAACTGTGGTTTGGACCCGGGCCCTACACGTCTCCTAGTGGGCTGTGTAGATAAGATCGGCCCAGTCCTGGCTGAGATAGTCTGGAGGTTTTGGAGGGGGATTTTTCCAAATCCTCTGAAGGAGGCTATGGTTCAGCCCCTTCTTAAGAAGCCCTCCTTGGACCTGGACTGTCTGGCTAACTACAGACCCGTCTCTAACCTACCCTTTGTGGGAAAGGTTATTCAGAAGGTGGTCGCGTCGCAGTTGGATGATCATTTAACCAGCCACAATGTCTATGATTCTCTCCAGTCTGCATTTAGGAAGAGACATAGTACCGAGACGGCTCTCGTCCGGGTACTAAATGATCTCCTGATAGCGAGAGATCGAAGGACCTGTTCTATCTTGGTCCTTCTCGATCTCTCTGTGAGATTTGACACTGTGGTCCATGAAGTGCTGTTGGAGCACCTGCGGTTTATCTGTGGGCTGTCTGGTACAGTCCTCAGTTGGTTTCGATCCTTCCTCAAGGGTAGGACTCAGAGGGTGGTGTCTGAGATTTTTTCCTCTACATCATTCCCTCTATCCTGTGGGGTGCCACAGGGCTCCATTTTGGCACCCATGCCATTTGCGGTGTACATATTGCCATTGGGATCGATCATTAGGCGGTACGGTTTGAGTTTTCACTGCTATGCAGATGATACTCAACTGTACATGTCCTTTGTACCTGGCCAAGATGCTGCCTGTTTGGTTTTTAACAACTGTCTTGCCGAAATCCAGGACTGGATGAATGTGAGTTGGCTGCGGTTGAACCCAGAAAAAAATGAGGTGTTGGTCGTGGACCCAGGTCACCAGGAGGCGGGTTTGTTGGCAGGATCTCCCTCAGGCTTATGGCTCTGGGGTGTCCAGCTAACTACCTCAGACTGGGTGCGGAATCTGGGTGTTGTTTTTGATAGCTGTTTAACACTTAAATCACAGGTGTTGGCAGCTGTCAAAGCCTCTTTTTACCATCTGAGGAACATTGCCCGGGTGAAGCACCTGGTTCCTCCTGACAATCTTCCTACTCTGGTCCATGCCTTCATTACCTCCCGTCTTAACTACTGCAATTCCCTTTGTCTTGGGCTACCGGGGGTTGATATTCGCCACTTGCAACTAGTGAAGAATGCGGCAGCCAGACTATTGACTGGTTCCTCTAGGTCCAGTCATATAACTCCTGTTCTCCACGGACTGCATTGGCTGCCAATATGCTGGCATATCACCTTCAAGGTCGGTTTGCTGACCTATAAGGCCCTACATGATCAGGGACCTGGCTACCTAAAAGATCTCCTTCGTCCCTACTATGCCCCCCACTCTCTCCGATCCACTGAAGAGGGATTGCTAGAGATTCCCAGGGTTTGTTTGAAGACCTCTGGGGCCAGATCTTTTAGTTTTATGGCCCCGACCCTGTGGAATTCTCTACCTCATCAGGTATGAGACTGCTCGACCGTCCAAACTTTTAAGGGAGCACTTAAAACATATCTTTTTAAACATGCGTATAATGATTTTAAATGTTATTAAGTTTGGATAATTTTTATTGCTTTTAGTAATATTGTTTTATTATGTGATGTACAGGCGTCTTGGTTCTAGAAAGGTGTCTTTTATAAATAAAGTATTGATTGATTGATTGATTGATTGATTATACTGACTCTCTGCCTTCTCATGCTCAAACATGCTCTAACCCATTTGATAACTTGTGATGATACACCACTATCCTGGATACTCCTGAGTAGGCCATTATGTGGAACTAAGTCAAAGGCCTTCAAGAAGTCAAGGTAGACAACGTCCACCAGTAATCTGTCCTCAAGGTCCTTGCTCACCATTTCGAAGAGAAACTTTGGCTGTGACTGTAGGAATCCAATTCAGCATGGTGGTGAGGAAAAGCTAAGCAAATGATGTCTCAATAAAGGCTGCAGGCAAGAACAAACTCAATAATTGTCAGCTTGTGGAGGAGGCAGGGATCCTTGGATTTAAAGACGACTGATACATCGCTGCAGGAAACAATGCGATTGTCCACAAGTCTTGGGAGGACACCAGGAGGGAAACTAAATTAACATCCTTGACATTGATGATGTCCTTGCAGAGGTGATCTGAGATGAGATGTACTGGAGAAATGACAGGATCAGAAGGAGGGTCAACATACATGGCACAGCAATAGGAATGGGAGCAATACTAGGCACAGTCAGAGGAGCCAGAGGTGGAGGAATGTTGCTTGGAGAAGGAAGGTCATCAGGACAAGGAGCAGGCAAAGCCAAAGGTGGCTGGGTTAATAGATGGGCCTTGAGATTGGGCATGCAAGACTGAAGAGCAGACATAAAAGAGTCATTTGAGCCATGAAGACACACATCTGCAACATGGGAAGGAAGGCTGAGGAGCCATGGGGACAGGCGCTGGAGCTGGCATGGGCTGCAAAGTATGTAAATACAGGTAGTAAGTTCCTGCTTATGAGCATAAGTGGGGTAAGCAATGCCACAGCATTGTAGCTCTGCAGTCAGATGGAGCACAGTCGAATCAGAAATAGAGAGGTGATTCATAGCAGTGCACTTCCTGCCAGGTGGTGGCACAAAAGGAGCAGCCGTAGATGCAGGAGAAGCGGCATCATGATACGGCATGGGAATATCAAAGGAGGAGGAGGAAGCCATGTTAAATCAGGTCCTACAAATGAAGAGCAACCAACCTAAGTAGAGACAAACAATCAGGGCAAATCAAGGCCCAAGTGGAAGAGCAGCACCATAGGCAGAACAAGCAGCAAGACTAGATAGCACTGTCAGCCCATGGTACCAGAGGCAAAGGCACAAGCATTCAGAAATGTGCAGAGATGGAGTCAGAACTAGACGCAACAAGGTATACAGGCATGATGATCATGCAGCCAATGCGAAACTGCACCAGGCAGAGGCGGTGAGAGAAATATAAAGGCAGCAAAGACTCTCATCCAAGGTCAGTCCACTGCTGAACAGGATACAGCAGCTGGAGGATGGAGACTTAAACAATAGGCAATACAATAACAGGACTCCCATTCACATCAGATGGAAGCCAGTCTTCACTCAATACCCCAGAGGCAGAGTTAGGAACAGGAACTGTTAAACTGCTGGTGTGCACTGGGTGAAAGCCAGGAGCTGAAACAGAAGAGAAGGAATGAGAGCAGCGGAAAGCAGGGGGGAAGGCTTAGCAGAAGGACAGCAACAGAGCAAGGGGCATGACACAAAGGATCAGCAGAAATATATACCAACACAGGGAAACAACAGGGGCAAATCCAGGAAGATGAGGACAGGGAATGTAGCGGTGAAGGCAGCAATCTGAACATGAGGGTGCGACCACGAGGAGCCATGACTCTCCACTATGTCCTCCACCATAGGATAAACAAAGAAGCCATGGTAGAGCGCTGTGACCCACTAGCAGATTTAAAACCAGGTTACAGAGACATCTGTAGCTGAGCCGGCCTCCAGAAGGAAATAAAGCTGAGGACAAGTAGTTGAACAACTTCTGGCAGGAAATAGGGAGAGCTTCCAGCAATAACTAAACTGAATTTTGTGAACAGGATAGGAAGCGTAAGAAAAAAGAACAATACTCCAAAAAACAACAGCAAGAATTGTTAGGTACCATTGCATGTGAGCAGGAATTAATCCCAATGAGAAGAAAAAGCAAATTCCGTAGACTTGGGCATGAATCCCACTAAGTGCAAATAAACAAGGTTAAACAAATTCAAATCCCCAAAAGTGGGCCATATGCAAGCTGAGCACCTGAGACCAAGCAACAAGGTTTTTTTTGTTTGTTTTGTTTTGTTTTGCATGTATATTCCTAAATCACCATAACTACCTGGAATGGTGCTGGAAGGCAGAAAATGAAAGGATGTAAGCAAGGAAGCTGGACCAATGATTTCTGTGCAGGCATCTAGGAGCTGAAGCTCATAAAGTGACGGAAATGTACACCACACCTATAAGCAAGAAACATGTTTGGAAGAACTCAAAGGCTGCAAGTTTCAGTGCACAGAAAACAGTGTCTGGTAATCCGAAAGTGGAATCCCTGCCAGGCAGTAGATAGAAACATAGAATTTGATGGCAGAAAAGGACCACTTGGCCCACCTAGTCTGCCCATTTCCCTACCTAATGGATAAGCTGCAGATCCTAGTTAACCAATAGCCTACTTCCTCCTACCCCCCCCACTAGAACTGCCTTATGTCTGTCCCATGCATTTTTGGATTCCCCCACTGTTTGTGACTCTACGACCTCCTCAGAAAGGCCATTCCATGCATCTACAACCCTCTCTGTGAAGAAATACTTCCTCACATTACCTCTGAGCCATCCCCCCATCTTCAAATTGTGGCCCTTTGTTCTGGAACATCTCTTTTTCTGAAAGATGCTACCCTCTTGGACTTTGTTGATTCCCTCGAGGTATTTGAAAGTTTCTATCATGTTACCCCCTTCATCCTTTCTATGAGGCTATACATCTTAAGCTCCTTTAGTCTTTCTTCATATGTCTTCTGGTGTAGACCCTGCACCATTTTGGTTGCCCTCCTCAGGACAGCCTCCGCCCTGTCTATGTCTTTGTGGAGATGGGGTCTCCAGAACTGTACACAGTACTCCAGATGTGGTCTTACCAACTGTCTGTACAGAGGGCCAACAACTTCTTGTTTTCTACTGGTGATGCCTGTCCCTATGCATCCCAGTATCCCCCAGCCCTCTTTACTGCCTTCTCACATTGCTGGCCCACCTTTAGGTAATCTAATATGACTACTCCCAGGTCCCTTTCCATTTTTTTTATCAGTATCTCACCCCCCATTGTGTACTCTTCTCCTGGATTTTTGTTTCCCAGGTGCATTACTTTGCACTTCTTTGCATTGAATCTAAGCTGCCATACATTTGACCATTCCTCCAACCTTGCCAAGTCCCTTTTCATCCTTTCCACCCCACCTTGCATATCAACCCTGTTGCAGATCTTTGTGTCATCTGCAAAGAGACATACTTTCCTTTCCAGTCCCTCTGAAATGTCACTTATAAAGAAATTAAAAAGGGCCGGTCCCAGTACTGAACCCTGCGGTACCCAACTAGTAACCCCCCTTCCTTCACTGTGGACTCAATTTACTATTACCCTCTGTGTCCTATTGTCCAGTCAGGGTTTTACACAGGCTACCACCCTGGGACCCACTCCCAGGCAGGCTAATTTGTTTATTAATCTTTTGTGTGAAACTGTGTCAAATGCCTTGCTAAAGTCTAGGTAGGCCATGTCCACAGCCCCTCCCTGGTCTACTACTCTGGTCACCCAGTCAAAGAAATCAATTAGTTTTGTCTGACATGATCTTCCTTTGAATCTGTGCTGCCTTGGGTCCTGTGCCCCACTGTCCTCCAGGTACTCAACAATTATTTCCTTCAGAAGTGATTCCATCATTTTCCCTACAACTGAGGTCAAACTGACAGGTCTGTAGTTTTCTGCCTCTGTCTTGCTACCACTTTTGTGAAGAGGAATCACAACTGCCCTCTTCCAGTCCTCAGGTACCACACCATCCTCCCGTGATTTTTTAAAAAGATTAGTCAGTGGTGTTACTAGTTCTTCCCTTAGATCTTTTAGAATTCTGGAGTGAATCCCATCAGGCCCCATTGCTTTATTCACCTTCAGTTTTAAGAGTTCTTTCAGAACCCTTTCTTCTGTGAAAGGACTAATATCAACCCCCTATCCAGAGTGCTTCTATTGACTGGATTAGGTATCTCCCCCTGCTTTCCATTGTGAATACTGAGCAGAAGTATTCATTCAGTATCCCTGCTTTTTCACTGTCACTCTCTGCCCAACCACCTTCCTCTTTATTCAGCCCCAGTATCCCTCCCCTAGTCTTTCTTTGCTCCCTAATGTACCTATAAAAGGTTTTATCCCCCTTTTTAACTGAGTTGGCTATATTTTCCTCTATTTGGGCCTTTGCTATTCTGACTGCCTTCTCCAGTTTCTTCTGTTTTAACTGGTACAGTTATCTGTCCTGGTCCTTCTGTGTTTCCTTATACTTCCTGTATGCTATAATTTTTTCCCTTACCTTCCCCTCCACTTCTTTTGAGAACTATAGTGTTTTTGTCTTTTGTTTTGATTTGTTTATTTGCTTCACATAAAGGCTTGTTGCCTATGTGATGGCGGTTTTAATGTTTCATCATTGTTGCTCCACCCCACCTTCTTGCCTGTTTGCTAGTGCTTTTCTGAGGCACTCTCCCATTTTGACAAAATCAGCCCTCCTGAAGTCCAGTACCTTCACGTTTGTATGGCTTGACTCTACAGCTCGGTTTATTGTGAACCACACTGTTTGGTGGTTGCTTGTTCCCAGATGGCTACCCACTTCAAGATCAGAGATCCTCTCTCCATCCCCATTTGAGAGTACCAGTTCTAAGATTGCTCCCCTCCCATGTGGGTTCCAAAACTAGCTGTCTGAGGCATGCCCCCTGTAGGGCATCAAGAATCACCCTGCTCTTGGATGTGGCTGCAGCAAAGGTGCTCCAGTTAACAACTGGCATATTCAGGTCCCCCATCAGCAAAATCTCCACTTTCTCTGCAATCCCAAGGATGCCTTCTATCATTTCCTTGTCCATTTCCTCCCCCCGAGATGGGGGTATGTATACAACCGCTGTGGAGATTGTGGTGCCATTTCCAGTCTCCAGGGTGACCCACAGTGCTTCTTCTCCTCCCTGTTTACCCTTTAGTTCTGTTGCTTTGATCCCTTCCCTAACAGAGAGCTACTCCTCCTCCTCCTCTTCTTCCCTCCCTGTCCGTCCTGTAGCTTGTGTATCCTGGTATGTTGACAGGGTAGATGTAGTAAATGCTCCACTTGTGAAGAACAAAAGGACACTGGGAATGGTCGAGTGATCGCATGTTAGCTGGGAATGATCAAAGACCAAGAAGGCTCACTGAGCCATGGCCAGTGTCCATGGGCAGCTGAGGAGCACAAGGAGGGGAAGAGAGTTGCACAGGGACTTGGAGCAGGTGAGTAGAGGATGTGGAAAGCAAACCCAGGGCCATGGAATGTACCAGACTTGGCACAACCTGGCACCCCAACGTCCATGCGACACCACCATCATGCGGTGGAAGGGTGCAACACACAACACAACAAACCAAACACTGAGGGGCCAATAAAGTGGCCATGGAAGGCTCTACCAAAACAAGGGGAAGAAGCAGGGGAAGTGAATATGATGGGGCAATGGGACAAGGAGGAAGCCATGGAAAACAGCCACTGAAAAGAAGAGGAAGTCAGAGGGGCTTGGGCAGAACAGGGGGAGCTGGTAGTAATTGAAAAGGCAATGCAGGAGAAGAGGCAATACAGGAGAGGGTAGGAGTGGGGAAAATGTGAGGGGGGAGTGTGGCAGCAAGGAAGAACCACAGACGACAGCAACAGGGAACGAAGAAACACAAGGAACACTGACCAAACCAGAAGGTTCAAGGAGACGAAGAATGGAAACAGGGCAAGAGACAACACAGCAAGAAAAACAAAAGCAGAGCAAAAGGAAACCAGCACACATGCCACACAGGAGCTCAGGTAAGAGCAATTTTCCAAACACTAGAGCGGGGTTCCTTGGAGCGACTGGTTTATATGACATGTGTGGGAGGAGTTTATTACCCCTCATTGCACCTCGGGCTAGCCCTCCCAAAGTTGTTGGCATATAAGGATCTATTGGCCCAGCCAGTCTGCCCTATCAATCCCTACCTATTATGGGGCCCGAAGACAAATTGAACTTGGACCCCCCCCTTGTTTGTATGACACCCTTGTGTCTGTCCCACTCATTCTTATATCCAGTGACTGTTTCAGCCCCCACCACATCCTCTGGGAGACTCTTCCAAGCATCCACCATCCTCTCTGTGAAAAAATACTTTCTCACATTACCCCTTAACACTCCCCCTTCCCAACGTTATACTGTGCCCCTTGTCTTTCCGCATCTCTTACTTTCGAAGATGCTCCCCTCCTCTACTCTGTTTATACCAGTTAGGTATTTGAATGTCTCTATCATGTCCCCCTCTTCCTCACCTCCAGAGAATACCTAGTTATCTCCTTTAGTCTTTCCTCATAGGTTTTCCCATGTAATAACTGCACCATTTTATTTGCCCTCCTCTATGCCTCTACCCTATTGATGGCCTTCCTCAGATGTGGCCTCCAGAACTGGACACAGTACTCGAAGTGAGGTCTTACAGCAAGGGTAAAATGACCTCTCTCTTTCTACAGGTGATACCCCTCCCTATGCATCCAAGCATTCAGCTAGCCTGTACCACCACCTTGTCACTCTGCCTAGCCTCTTTTAGGTCATCCAACATGATAACTCTTAGGTCTCTTTCTTGCTTTATGACTGACAGTTGTTCTCCACCCAATTCATATCTTTCCCCTGGGTTCTTGTGCCCTATGTGCATGATCCTGCACTTTTTTTTCATTGAATCCCAGCTGCCATGCTCTGACCATTTCTCAAGTTTTCTTAGGTCCTCCCTCATCTTTTCAACCCCCCACCGGCATGTCCACCCTATTGCTTATCTTTGTGTCATCCACAAATAGGCATACCTTCCCATCCAGCCCCTCCATAATGTCACCAGTATAGACATTAAAAAGAATTGTCCCAACCCCCACCCCTGTGGCATCCTACTCATCACCTCTCCTTCACCAGAGTGTTCCCTGTTTATCACCACCATTTTGGCTCCTGCTAGAAAGCCAGTTCTCTACCCATTTTACTATATTATGACCACCCCTAGGCTGCACAGTTTGTTTATCAGTAATTCCCCTTCATAGCTTAAGTATAACAAAAAAGACTTGCTGGAAGTGATGGATTTAGACTCCTCTGTTGTGAATGGCCCAACATGTCTCTCAAACATCTCACTTTTTGGCACAACTAAAGGTTTATGATTGAAGGCAGGATGTACAGTCCTAAAATGTTGAAAACATGCCAGTAACAATAAATAATAGTTCAGACATCTCCGAAATTATATGAATATACATTGATACTACCATCTGTCTGAGCACCAGTGTGATTTACTTTGCAACTGGATGATTGACATGGTACTTAGTCCAGGCATGGAAAGCCTCCATTGTGGATTCCCTCAAAGCTATTGTTGACAGGGTAATACCCATTTTGAACATTTGCCACTTGAGATAGTGGATGGGGACTACAACTTTATAGGGGTCTCACTGCTATGATACAGCCTATGATGGTGGTGGTGCAGCAGGACTGCCTGTGACTGGAGGGAAGGGGCAGAAGAGATAGTGTCCAAAATAGAAGAGGGCCTGATTGACACATGACTTTGAGCCACACTTGATAATGCCTGCACATTGGGATGTTTCAGCATCAAGTGGTTCAGTATGGAGGTGGTAGTTAAATTTGATAGGTTTTTCACATGGCTTATCATACTATGACATAGAAACACAAAGCCTTACTCCCATATTCTGCACTGCAGTATTATTGCCTCGGAGATTTGCATAACTTGCCCCCAAATGATAGCCTAGAACAGTACTCCTTTTGCCTTTACCAGGCCTGGGTGCAGTGCCTTGTTCTTTTTTGCCACTAACAGGTGCCCAACACATTTCTTGTAATGGAGCCCATAGAACCATAAGACATGGCAAGGTCAGTTCCTTATTTTTCTTGAGGACAGGTGGGTGACTTTCTTTCTAGCCAACCAATCATGCCTCTCTTTCCTTCTTCTCAAGAATGTTGGAGCATTCTTTATCATCCCTGAACTTGCTGAGGTGGGTATCACACTCGGAAGCTGTGTCCAAAGGTAAATATTTTGCTCTGCATGCAACTTAAGCCCACCAACATCTGGAAATGAGACTCACATTCCTAGCATAGCATTGTGAAAACACAATAGGGATGGTCTACACAGATTCAGGAGCAGTAGTTATGTCTGTGGTTATGTTTACAGAGTCCATGATCACAGTTACTTTAGTTATGGGAGTGACCTGTCTGTTTCTGGTCTCCAGAGGGATATCTGCAACCAATGTGTTTTGGTAATATTACTATAAAAGAAATATATGAAGGGTTAAATTCAAGAAAGATGCGAGGAAGTACTTCATCACTGAAAGAGTGGTGGATGCCTGGAACAGATTTCCAGCAGCGGTGATAGGGGCATAAACAGTGATGCGATTTAGGAATGCATGGTATAGGCACAATGGAATCTTAGTGGAAAGAAGGGGGGAGCTGGATATCATGTGGGGTATGCGGTGATACTATAGGCAGGAAAAAAAGGCCCACACTGAGTGGGATGAGTGGTCTTTTTCTGCCTCCAAATTCAGTCAGATTCTGCGTTGCTATACTATAGTAGGCACTACTGACTACTGAGTGGTTTTTAACATTTGGTTACTTGTTCTACGAACACTAATTTAAGATAGCACCAAGATTTTCCATTGGTACAAGAAACCACCACCTTCTGGCACAGCAGTGATGTTAATGTCTTCAGCTGCGACACTGGTGACAGTGTCTGTAGAAGCAGAGGGGAGGGAGGGTGTGAATAACCCACTGCATCACTCTAGGCCTGAGGGTGAGGTAACATCAAGCTATGGGAAGACTTAATGCCCATCACTCTCCTTCTGCCATCAGATGCTGTGTTTTGTTTCTATTTCTATGTATGTCATAACAGTGGTTCCAGGCATGGCAGAGTCTGAAGACATTGCTTTGATAACAGGGGCTACAGCAGCAGTCCTGGTATTGGTGGTGGTGATCGAAGGGGTTGTGGTTGTGGCAATCATGGTGATGTGGCAACAGCACTTGCTGAACACTAGGCACCCCAAGCCATAAGGACCTCCTACTTCTCCTCTATAACTGATGGAGCTGCAAATCTCCTGCTGGTAGTGGTGCCATGATTACAAGCTATAGTACTACCTTCCCTACTCCTGCTACCTCAACAAGAACTAGTCTTGCTAGAAGAGAACAAGACTTTGGGATGGCGATTATGCCCAGACCTTCTATGACTCCTATTTCCCTTAATATCACATGGATTCAGTGGTACAGATAACTCTTTGCTGCAGCTGGACCAAGCATGTTTGTGGAGTTTACCAGACATGGCCAGTATGTGATGCTTATGTAGCACTTACTGTACACCAAAGCCAGAACCCTAAACAAATCCCATATTCAACTAGCAGTGACTAGTAACCACAAAAATGCAGTACTGTTGTAAAGGGGAGTAAGTCAGCTGCCCTTCTTGGTTGCATACAGCACTGAGCTCAGAACAAGGCAAAACAATACACAACTCACAGTCAGTTGATCAAGCCTGACCCACTACACAGCAGCACTTTTAGAAACTGAGTGCACACAGCTGTGCTCATGCAGGGAGCGTTCTCACACAAAAAAGGGCAGAGCCATGCACTGTGCCTCCACTAGGTATGCAAAATGATCTGCTGTTGGGATGCTGTGGGTTTGGTTGACCCCTTTGTGACTATCCCTGCCTCCCTTCCCTCTCCCTTTCCCCACTACTCTCCGGCCCCCTGGGCCAGTGGGTCACTGGGGAGTGTGGGTGTTGTCACCAGCTAAGACAATGCTGCAGAAGAGACATCTCATCTCTTGCTGTTAAAAGCTGAGCATGGAGCTCCACAAATGTCTTTCAAATGGGTTGGTGTCCCCTTCTGCAGAGTAACCCTGGAGAAGAGCAGCCCATAGCCCATACAACTGACTGCCTCATCACAGAATCTCTGCTCTATACTGGTTCTATAATAACTCCTGGACCACTGGTGATAGCCTTCTTCTTACTGTTTGCCTAGTACCCTTTAAAAGGAGCCAAACTGGCCTACTCTTTATAGTGAGTTTGCTAAAGTTCCGGTCTTACAAGGTTTTCTGGCTGCCCAGCCTTTAGCTGCTTCCTTATACCCCTACCTTAGTTAGCTAAGGTGGCTAATTACTTAGTATATTCTATACATCAAACTTCCAAAGTACTTATTACATTACCACTAATGTGTGGTAACCCACACAATTCTCAATTGGTATATCCCAGCTACAGAGTCACTGGGATTCCCTATACTGACAGTTCTATAAGTTACAACACCTGTAGCTTACCTGATACCTGCACCTGCAGAGTCCCTTGCAATCCTGCATATACTCTGCAGATGGCCCTAAGTCAGAAGCTCCACTCCTGATTTACAGCACTCAGGTTCCATGCCGTGGGACACCTGGGTGTACTCGACTTTAAGCTTCATTCAGTTCAACTGAAGTTCAGTGTAAATTAAACATGGTGTTATGCATTTCAGGAGCACCTTTATGAGCTTGGTGCCCTTCCTGATCACAATGTATGTGTAACCCCCAGGCCAGTTTTTAACTAGTGTGCACACCCCCCATTAAATATCTGGAAACACTGGTGCCCATTTACCGGCATACCAAGTTACTTTACAAACAGATAGGTACCACCCTTGGCATTAGGATGTATGCCTGGCTCATTTTCTAGAAGAAGAAAGGGATGGGGTTACAGAAACAAAACAACATGAACCTTGTGTAAATGACGCAACCCAGGTCCTGGGTGGAGGCTGCTAGGCATATGACAGATCTAAAATGCTGGGGGGCTTAGTAAATCCACACAACCAGAAGCAATAATAGGAATGTCCATAACAGTGACTGAGATTGTGCAGTATGGCTCTATTAAACAGATGGAAAGTAAAAGCAGAAGTGGACCCCCAAGGGTCGGTCCAGGCTGGACAGGTACAATTCATGAACTCGCCTTGCATGCAGTACAGTTCATTAACAACAAAAGAACATCTTCTTCCCAAATTCCCAAAAGGTGCATTAGTGGACACTTTGCCACTCACATGAACAATTTCCTTCCAATTTCCCAAAAGGTGCATTAGTGGACACCTGGCCATGCACATGAACATCTTCTCCCATTGAATGTTATTTCAGTGGTTAAAAGCCACACACTCAGAACTCCTCTTTGCACATAAGTGCAATTTAGTAAAACTCAGTCACCATCTCAGCCTGCAACTTGGCCACTCGCTCAGCTAAAAATACTGGTGCTCTTTATGAACCAGGAAGCCCTGCCTTGTAAGCACTTAGATGGCATTCCTCCCACCCTTTGCACCAACCGACAGTCTCTGCCATTCTTCAGGGTTACACTATTGAAATCCCCATTCCCTACTGAAATGCCAGATGTGCTATTCTTTGACTTGTCACTCACAGGGGTGACCAGAGAATAAACTGCACTCACATGGGTCCAGAGTTCAAACAGTATTTCGCTCACTTGGGTGAAACTAGAGGCACTGATAGCTGCGCCCTAGCCTTATTTACAGGCACATGTGCCCTAGACTATTGAATCCCCTTAAAAATGTGGAAAATGTAGTCTCCTAGAACAGTACTCACAGAAGTTGTCCTGTCCACAAGGCATGGAACAGCGAAAGACACAGAAAGGCACTCTCCTGGGTAGCCGATCAAAACAATTTTTTTCAGGTCCTATTCAAGGCAGCTGAAAACACCTCAGAACATTCAGAGAATTGCCACTTGAGTCCACTGAGAACAAGCAGTTCCTTCCACTTCACAGGGAATAGAAATCAGGAAATCCTGCTGTAACCCTTGTCTCTACCACTTCACCAGAAGCTGAAAATGACACTCCACTAGGGTGAGAAATCCTGGGCCCTCTCCTCAAATCCCACTGACAGTCCTTCTGCCACTCTTACCTCCTCAGTAAAGCTGACTCTGAACCAAACTGAGCATTCTAAGCTCCCCAGATCAGCTGTCCACAGAGTGTGGTTTATGCTGCTGTGAGAGTTCTAAATGACTTAATCTTTCTTCCCTCAGGCTAGCTGAGTAAACAATGATGTTATTATGTAAGGAACCCCTAATGAACTCCCTACCAGCTGCCTGTTACCTTCCTAACAATAATACTGATAGGATTCTAGCAACCCCAGGGGACTGGGTGGTTACATATGGGACAATCATTTTGAACATCTGTCTACATCTTTGTGGGAGTTGTAGGGTTGTTTATGTTTCTGTATATAAAATGTTACCAGTGTGATTAATACAAATTATAGTTATTCACCATGTTGACTGTGCAGCTTTGTGGGACAGGCACATACAGTACCTGGATCACTACCACCCACACTCCTGATTAGGAGTACACCATGCTGTAGTGCTGGCTGCCTGTCCATGGTCCCATCTGACAGGCAGGTGGTGGAATGTCCTCCCAGGATTGATTAATTCCAATAGGGGACCTACTGGTGTTCCACCACGTCCACGGCAATCATGGTATGATCAGGGGGTTGGCGGTACCAGGTTAGGGTGGATGGCATCATGGCAGCTTGTTCTTGTGGCAACCATAAGGGTCACATATTGGTTATGGGAGGGTCACTGCCCATGAAGCCTCTGCCATCTTCACCAGCACTCCAGTGTAGTACATGGTTTGATGTGTAGCATTGCCCTGTCACTCACCCAGCCTGTCTGCACACTGAGAAAAGACAGTGGACTTGGTGCAGAAGGGACCCACACCCCTTTTATGAATGGTGTGGGCATCTGAAGGGACTCCCAATGTGTGGCAGTTAGGTGTATGGATGCCTTTGTGTTGCATATATGTGGTATGTAGACTTAGTGTATAGACCTTAATATTCTTGATGATGATCAGCTATTAAAAATGTAGGATTCTCAAAAAATAGATGGGATTAATCTATTACCGTGCCTAAACTAATTAAATATATATATTATGGTGGCATGGTAGCGCAACAATAGTTAGGTTTGACTAGTCAGTTTAATGTTAAACATCCTAAATTTCTTTCTTGCAATCCTTGTTCATCATGGCGAACAAGGAAATAGCCTGGTGAACAAGGATTGTGGTTTTGGCCATCTGGTCATCAAAAAGTACAATCCTTGTTCACCAGCCAATTTCCTTGTTCATCGTGATGAAAAAGGATTAGTAACAAAGAAATTGGTGTGTCATGAACAAGGATTTAAAATGTTTGAAAACATCAAATATAGGAGCAAACAAATAGGAAAAAACTAAAACAACCCAGATAAGCAATAAACATAGCTTCATGTCTAAAACAGACATCCCTGGGCAAAGTTATCACACTTTTTTCAGGACAAAATGAAAAAACAAGATGGTGGCTAGTGAATAAGAATTTTTTTTCTGATGAACAAGGATTGGCCCATAGTGAACAAGGAATGTCCCCTCATGAACAAAGATCTTTATTCGTACCATGCAGTGGTACCATGTCATAACAGCGATTGCGGCAAGGCGATCGCCATTTCAGCAAGTGTACATCGCCAAAAATCAGTTTCGCCAATGCACACTCACAGCGTGGACCAAATCAGAGCCTGAGACATACAGGTCTCATTCTTAATGTGGGGTGGCTGCACCACCACTTATGGATTCTCAACTCCAGGGGGGGAGCATGTCGGGGGTGAAAAACTTGAGAAAAATATATGCCGCCTGCCTGGAAAAACACACTGTGCCGGACCCAAACTCTGTATCCTATGCCTCCCAGCTGACCATCCTCCCCACAACACCAGTGGACCAGCTCAGCAGCTGCCTGCCACACTCCCTCCCACATAACATCCCTCCCCTGCCTCTCCCCCCGTGGGTGTGCACACGTGTGTATACCTGCTACTGCCCATTGTGGTTTCTTGGCCACCCTAATATCCAGTCACCCCCCTGCTTGGTAGCTCTGAACACAGGCACCATAATTGAGTCATCATTTTTGTAGGTGCCTAATTTTGGTCGCCTTGTTCACTGGATACCCCATACAGCTATCCTGAAAATAAAAATCCCATTGAAAATAATGGCAACTTAAAAATGCTGTAACTTTGAACAGATTAATATTTTTTCACCAAGTAAATGTTGGCCCATTCTGCGACCCAAGTTCTTTCTACCATAAAACATTCAGACCAAAATTCCTCACTGCCTCTGTGCAACAGGATAAGACAAAAATTGCAAAAAGTGGTGAATTTTAAGTTTTTTTCGCAATCTGGATCTCAGAACCTGAAAATCCGACTGGAACAAAACTTGGCACATCAAGAGATTTATATGAGGAGACTGAGCATGCACTATATTGTGCAAACCCATTGAACAGTTACAAAGTTATTAAATTGCAAAATATCTGGTTTAACATAGAAACTGCTTCTCAACCCTAACTATAGTGGCGCTACTATGCCTATATATATATATATATATATATATATATATATATATATATATATATAATATACATATATATATATATATATATATATATATTATCCATTAATCGATTTATTTAATATTTCATACCTTTAACAACCAAAAAAATTGAAGTAAAAATTAAACATAAAATCCCAGCTAATTCATAGTCAACCCAATGTTAAAATAAAATAATATAATTGCTTCTTTGAATTATTCCAGACATGTTTATTTGTACATTTGTGTGTGATATCCTAATCCATATATGCATGAATAATAAATGTTTCTAAATGTTGGCCTAGCATACTGTAATATATTGTGCTGAGCCTGTTATTGAATCTGAAACTGGAATTCACTAAATTAATGTCAGTTCGGTATGATGAAAAATTGTTGACTGTTGAATCATCATCATGAATCATCATCTTCAATGTATTTATTTGATTGACACATAGGCCTTTTTAATATTAACATAAAATTAGAAAAAATGTTCTGTATAAAAAATACACTTTTAAATTAAAGTACGTTATAAATAAAGTAACAGAAAAGAGCATAACTAGATAACATACATAAACCCCTGACAGTCATAAACTAAAAAAAGAAACAAAAATAACAACAACAGAAAACCAGACAAACCAGCAAAAAACACATATAATTAACTAGCAAAACTCCAGAGTTGAAAATTCAATAACTAATGCATTGCTAATGCAAAATGCATGAAACTGCAGAGCAGATTAAGGTCTGGTTACCTACGCCCCAGTCTGTTGTATACCCCATACAAGCTAATGTACTCGGACTACAAAAAATTTGCTGTACATTCCACCACTGTAAATTTATAAAAAATAGATTGCAGATATCTTATCAAAGGATTCAAACAGTTAATTTTTCTACAACTGAAGCGGTACAGAAGAATGTCCTCCAAAGTAAGATGCATTACTGTGAAAAGGCATCCCAGCCACTTACCTGAACTTTTCTTCAACAATGGACATAATAAAACAACATGTTTCAAATAATCTATTTCATTTATGTTACAGTTGTTTAATCATGAAGGAATCATGTTACTTTTTTGTGCAATAGCATGTTACTATTGTACACTTCCTCTGTGTTTAGAATCTGCAATCAATTTAAGATGCTGCTCTCTTTCATGTGTACTGTAGTTGTAATAGTTTTATGCCAGGGATGAATCTTGGGTTCTGAAATATGTTTTACATCAGCCCAAATACTTTTACTGGTAAACTTGCTTAACTATAGTTGTTACCTCATCCTTATGTAACATAAGTGCATTCGCAAAGACTGAATGTAAACCAACAGGAAAAAGTGAAATTTTAATGAAGGACATGCAAGGGAAATCAAATCCCTTTGCTGAGTATTTTATTTTTTCCTCCATACAGAGTCAAGGAAGGCTAGCTTCAGGCATCCTATATACAGTATATCTTTAAGGAAAACTGTGGTTATTTCATTAAGGGACTAAGAGACCATTGGATGAGTTCTGCATGCAAAACAGAAAACTTTAAAAAAGGTGAGACTCTGAGAATAAACTAATATAATGTATGTAAAATATTCTCCAGAACTGAATAAGCAGTGTCTATCCATATCTCAGCAGAAACATAGCTTTGGCATTTAAATCTGTCAGCAGTCCGGGAACCAAGTTACCCATATTTTGTCTTAAATAGTTTAAAGTCATTAATAACCTTGGCTATTTTTGTTTTAGACATAAAAATATGAGTTTTTCTTGATAAATTAAACAAAAGCAACAAAAGAGATGACTATTGGCTATGTTACGGCTACTGCCTGGAACTCCTTACTCCTAAAATTGCAGAACATGGCAATGCAACACAGCTTTAAAGCAACACTTACCTACTAACTTCATTTTAAAGGTTCATGTTTTTTAATATTAATTTTATTGTATGTTTTGCTATTTTATGTTGTAGTACTTGATGTATTTTAATTATTTTAACAGTTTGTCAATACAGGACTGCTCTGAAAGCAGGTCTTGCCTAGCGGCCATATCCTGTTCTAATATAGATGAGGTCAGAGAGGTTGGACTGCACAGCTGCACACTGATCTCACTGTGGAGGAGCAGAACAGCAGGAGTACTGACACACTCACCTCCCATCTACAACAGGCATGCCACCGTTGCCTAAACTCTCAGCTGCATTTGAGTGAAGAAGTTGTTCTTGGGAGAGAGTCTGCGGTAGCGACCTACAGTGTCAGTGCCCTTACCAGATAGACATGTGCTGATAGTATCACACTGTCCACCTAGGTGTATCCTACCCCCCTTTCCTGGTGTTTGAAGTCTGTTGGTGGAAAGAGCCTCACCAGGGGAAAGGGTATAGGAGGCAGCCTGTGGAGGTTCGGACACTCCTAGGTGGGGTGTGCTTTCTTTTTGTGACTTATTTTGGCTATTACTGATCTCCCAAGGAGAAAAGGGGGTTCTGAGAAGGAATAGAAGCTACCTCAGCAGTGACTTTCTTAACCAAAACAGCAACAGCATTGGGGTCCACCTTCCTACTTTTGCATTTGAACTATATGAACTATATGTAATATGTGATTTTTAAATGCTCAGACATTCATATAGCCAGATACTCAGAGGTGCGAATGCTCTGACTCTCTCTGCACCTATTGTACTTTTGATGTTTGGGGCAAATTGTATGTTGTAAAAATTTGCACCTTTAGGCACTGGTTCTGTAGTAAAAATTAATGACTTTTACATATAAATGTTATGATTTTTTTTTTATTTTTAAGTGCCTTAAGAGTTTATGTCCTTTAGGGCTGTGATGTTTTAGTATATAAGGGCTAATGTCTTGAGTGAGTACCTCACTAACACTTTGCCCTGAGGTGTCAAATAAGTCGATTTGAATCAAATTAATCTCCATTTTAGTGTGGATGGATAGTATCAGGACGTGCCTTATTAAAGATAAGTGATAGAAAAGAAAACTTTGATTTTTCGGTGAACACACTTGGGTGTATTACCAAATTACTAAATTAATTAATTGAACTTGTTTGGGACTAGCTTTGCTGATTGGAAAGCCATGGGGATAGTGAGCACTGTCTTTATGAACAGCTGTCCCTAATGATTAATCAATTAACTAGTTTACAATGAACAGCCAGAGAGAAAACTGCATAGGTGCAGTGTCTCCTTAATTTCAGCTTTAGCTTCTGTGAACTGTGCTCTCCACTCTGACTGCACAATCAAAATTCTAAATGTATGTGCATCCTGGAAGATTTGCTTTCCTTTGCTTCACCCTCACAATATTTTTTGTTTTTCTATTTTCTTCTGATTGAGTGGCAGAACGGCAGAGTGGCTGCGATACCGTCTGTACGGTCGGTCTGAAGTATTAAACTTGGCAGCCTGTATCCCTATTGAAGACACTGGATTGGTGTTTAGACTCTATAGTTCTTCTGGCAGTGCTTTAAAATTACATTTGAACACAGCTGTGAGTAAGTATTGAACTTGACTCTTAACCACTCCCCGGAGTACCTAGGTTTAATTGTATTTGTGTATCTGTTTGTATTAATGTTTATTGTATTGATGTTTATTCTGTCTTCTGTTTTAGTTGTTGCCCTTTCCTAGTATATTGTGCATAGGTTTTTCTTTTCAGCTATGTTTTAGCTATAATATAACTTTTTCGGATACCTTTTATGAGCCCTTGCTTTTTGTTTTACTTTTATTCTTAGTGAATCCACCCTGAATGCCGTATTATGGCCAGAGCTTTAATAACCTATCGAAAAGCAGTTGGACTGAGAAGTGAGGCTGTTCTTCCTTGGAAACTTTGGAATTTTAGAACTTTTTGGAACCTATCTGGATATTTGGTAACTTTGGAACCAAGAAAACTTAGATTGTTGCAGCCTCATAACTGTTTTATGGGATTGACTGTGCTGCACTGTTGGTGTGTTCTTTTCACCTGCTTGCATCATAGCAGGTCTTCTCCAGACTAGATCACCTATGATTTCCTTTAACCCAGATTTTTTGGATTTGCCTACTGAGACTTTGGACCTTTACTTATCCTTGTGTATTGTGTACTGTTCAAATTGTTTAAATTGCCTAAGTTTTACTCTTTTTTATTGTTCTTATTTTTTAGGTTAACTGTACCAAAAGAGTATTACCCTATTGAATTAAATCTTGAAAACTAGAAGTAAAAACAGCTCACTAGTTCAGCCTGTGCAGAATAACCAAAATAAATTTAAAGGAATGAAGGTGCCCAAGAATGTAAAGAGGACGCAGAAAGCCGATCATTCATTAGAAAAGGAAGGTTTGGCTTCCTCTAAAGACAAAGATAGCAGTGAAACATCATATTAAAAAAAATCATGCCAAACTTTAATTATTCAACACGTATTGGTGCCTAGAAATAGGTATATCAGGGAGCATAGAAAGACAAAGGGAAGGTTAGTGAGGCAAAATAGAATGGATGGTGTGTGGGCAGAGAGTGACACTGAAAAAGCAGGGATACTGAATGAATACTTCTGTTCAGTATTCACAAAAAAGGAAGTGGGGAGGTGCATAATCCAATTATCAGAAGCACTCTGGAGAGGGGAGTTGATCCCAGTCCTTTCACAGAAGAAAGGGTTCTGAAAGAACTCTTAAAACTGAAGGTGGACAAAGCAATGGGGAAAGATGGAATTCACCCCATAATTCTAAAAGAATTCAGCAGAGAACTAGTGACACCACTGACTACCCTTTTTAACAAATCTTGGGAGGATGGTGTGGTACCTGAGGACTGGAAGAAGGTTGATGTGATTCCTCTTCACAAAAGTGGGACAAAAATAGAGGCAGGAAACTACAGACCTGTCAGTTTGACCTCTGTGGTAGGGAAAGTGATGGAATCACTTCTGAAGGAAAGAATTGTTGAGTACCTAGAGGCCAGTGGGGCATAGGACTTAAGGCAGCATGGGTTCACAATGGGAAGGTCATGTCAGATGAATCTAATTGATTTCTTCAACTGGGTGACCAAAGTAGTAGGCCAGGGAGGGGCTGTGGACATGGCCTACCTAGACTTTAGCAAGGCATTTGACACAGTCCCACACAAAAGATTAGTAGTCAGATTAAGCAGCCTGGGAGTGGGTCCCAGGGTGGTAGCACGGGTAAAACATTGGCTGAACAACAGGACACAGAAGGTAATTGTAAATGGAGTCCACTCTGAAGAAAGAGGGGTTACTAGTGGGGTACCGCAGGGTTCAGTACTGGGTCCAGTCCTTTTTAATGTCTTTATAAGTGACATTGCAGAGGGACTGTAAGGAAAAGTATGCCTCTTTGCAGATGACACAGAGATCTGCAACAGGGTTGATACACAAGGAGGCATGGAAAGGATGAGAAGGGACTTAGCAAGGTTGAAGGAATGGTCAGAAGTATGGCAGCTTGGATTCAATGCAAAGAAGTGCAAAGTAATGCACCTGGGAAACAAAAACCAAGGGGAAGATTACACAATGGGGGGGGTGTAGTAACAACAACAAAAATGGAAAGGGACCTGGGGGTAATCATATCAGATGACCTCAAGGTTGGCAAGCAATGTGAGAAGGTAGTAGGAAGGGCTTGGGGACACTGGGATGTATAGGGAGAGGCATCACCAGCAGAAAACAGGAAGTTGTTATCCCCCTGTACAGACAGTTGGTGAGACCCCATCTAGAGTATTGTGTCCAGTTCTGGAGACCCCATCTCCACAAGGACAGAAACAGGATGGAGGCAGTTCAGATGAGGGCAACTTAAAATGGTGCAGGGTCTGCAAGAGAAGCCATACGAGGAGAGACTAAAGGAGCTTAGTATGTATACCCTTGAGAAAAGGAGGGAGGGGAAGACATGATAGAAACATTTAAGTACCTCAGTGAATTCAATAAAGTCCAAGAGGGTAGCATCTTTCAGAAAAAGAGATATGCAAGAACAAGAGGAGACAATTTGAAGATAGAAGGGAATGGCTCAGGGGCAATGTGAGGAAGTATTTTTTCAAAGAGAGGGTGGTGGATGCATGGAACAGCCTTCCTGAGGAGGTTGTGGGGTCTAAAACTGTGGGAGAATTCAAAAATGCATGGGACAGACATAAGGCAATTTTTGTGGTGGGTAGGAAGAAATAGGCTGTTGGTTAAATAGGATCTGCAGCTTATCCTCTAGGTAGAGAAATGGGCAGACAAGGTGGGCCAAGCTGTCCTTATCTGCCATCAAAGTCAATGTTTCTATGTTTCTATGAAATAAGCTAGTGGAGCTTATTTCCACTCCAAAGTTTATTTCTCCACCCATTACTGCAGAAAATTTAGCTGTCTATATAACTGATACTCAAAGTCAGTGCAAACATATAACTTCTTGTTAAAGAAAAATATTGAAGTATAGCCCTGAAACAGTAACTGCAGAAAGTATTAATATGATTTCTGCTACTGCTGTTTCTTCAATAGAACAGTCACAAAGATATGTTTTAGTACAGAGCCAGAAGAATCCTCAGAAAAGTCTAATACAGTAGTACAGGATATAAGGCCCAATCAGCTATATATGGACCCGCCTTATGTGGATCTATCCTTTTTCAATTAATCAGAAATCAATGGGGAGGAATATGTAAGTCCAGAGATCGTGGAAATTAAGGAAATAAGAACTGTTCTAGACAAAACAATAATAGGATTAGAAGAAATAGCTGAAAAAGAAAAAGGTTTTGACACATCCAGTCCTACCAGTGCCAATCAATTCAAGTTCATGTATAAGTAACAAAAAATGCCACTCAAAAACTAATTAGAATGCTAAAAATAAAAACAAAAAAATGGAAAAAAAGTTCCCAAACAGAGTGGACAAATTATCAAGCGAGGGGAAACCCTCCCCTCAAACCAAAGTGACTTGAGAAAGAGAGTAGAGATGAAAGTTAGGATGGCCAATAAAACAAAGGAAAACACTTCACTAGCAGGCATCTCCAAAGCTCAGCTCACTGGGGACCAGTCTATCAATGACTCTAACCTGGTAAAGGAACAAGAAGTAAAACTAGTTGCAGAGAACATGGTAAGAGAGGAAGACTCTCTGGTAGGGAAACAGGCTATTATTTTTCTTAGGGTGTGTCCCGGGACAACTCAGAGAACTCATCAGTTCTTATAAAACTGAGCCACTTACTTTGTACAGAAATACTGGAATCAGAATTATTACATGATGACATATTTGATGCTCTCAGGGTAACTGACTTAAGCTCAGAAGATGTTATTTACCTAGTCTTTAAAAATGAGAGTGGCTCATTATGTATACAGAAATTCTTGCTATCTGGAGTACTACGTTCTGTCCATGGACTACCCCATGGCTACCACGAGATTAATTAATTGTGGCCTAACAATGCAAACAGAAGTAATCAGCCTGCTGGCTGATGAGCATTCTTGGCATGATTTAGTGAACTTTGTGTCCGAAAGGTAGGTTGTCCCTGAAATAACTCTATCCATTTTTGGCATAAATCAAATAAATACAGAAACCCTAGAAAAACTAACAACTTGTATTGTTCACCTAATTGGCAACTTTATAGGAATAGAGTTCTATGAGGATGATATTGTGTCTATACAGAGAACCTTTAGAAATATGTTGGATGGAAATCAGATTTACCTGACTATCAGATAAACAACTGGTGGATAAGTTACAAGTTGGATGGACTGGGTATTCTCATTGTAGATCATCACTCTGTATTAAATCAAGGCACTTTATGCCAGAATGATAAAAACAGGACCTATGTTACCCAATCTCATTCTACTTATGGGGTGCCGACCGAGAATAGGTTTTGGATCCTCTCAGAAGATTTTAACTGACTGAATATAGCAGAGAAAAATAGTGTGAATCCACTCAGAACAAGTGGGGGGAACTGTAATGTGATGGATAATAGTATAAATACCTTTGTAGAGTCCCATAAATGAAAGTTACCAGTTCTTTCCTGGAATATTGCTGGTTTATTAGCAAAATTTGTAGATCCGGGAATTCCAAGGATTTCTTAATAAAATGAACATCCTATTGTTCCAGGAAACATGGCATAGTGAAGAACAACTTGATAATATACAAATCAATGGCTTTACTTTAATTCAGTCACTAGCTATGGAAACCAAAACAAAAGGTAGATATGTAGGGGGATTAGCCATATTCATTAAAATCACAGATAAGTTAATAGACATTAAGACTGAAGTGAAGAGAAATTATATTATAACTCTACTCAGGGCATGTGAGGATGCTGTTATACTATCTAATGTATATAATCCCCCCTTTAAATTCAAGTTACTATGATAAAACCATATTAAGTAACTTAATTAGTGATGTTAAAAGCAGAGCATTGGAAAATGCACAGAATGATATACTCATCATGGGTGATGTTAATATTAGGTTTGGTAAAATAAATTGGATATAAATAAACCACTTCATCAAGCCTTAAATATCCCACAGAGGTTTTCAGTTGATAAAAATCACTGCTAAACATAAACAATTTGAACTATTACTAGAGTATTTACAGCTCATCACATTAAATGGGAGATTGCCCTCAGACCCCACTCATAAATCAATTTATGTTGGCCCTAGAGGTTCAACAAATATTGATTACTCGCTTGTTTCTATATAAAGCAAGCTTTTCACAGATACTTAGATTTAAAGTTATAGTAAGGACAGAGAGCGATCACTGTCCATTGGTTACCTATAGGAATTCTGTACTTGCAGATAACATATTACCAAATGAACAAATAGAGATAATAAATGATAAAATAAGATGGTTTCAATCAACTCGCAATGAAGCCAAGGTACTGAGTGAGAATTTTATTAATGCAGTCTTGGAGAAAGTAAAATCTGAATTAGACCCTGGGCTGATATATGAGGCCCTGATCTCACAATATAAACTCTGTGAGGAGCAACAAAACAAACAAAAAGATAAAAAGAAGAAAACCATCCAAAAAACATATGATAATTGGTTTTACAAACACTGTAGGGGCCAAAAAAGAATGATAACTACCTTAACTAGACCGTTAAAAAAAATCCGACAAAACAAAACTTAAAATACCTAAATAATTGCAGGAAATTATATAAAGAACATATTAACAGACAGAGTATGAGTCATCAGGAAGAACTATGGAACTTAATGTTTCAAGCTATTGAGAAAAAATAATGATAAAAAATACTGGTTACTAGTTGCAATAGGCACAAATAATTACAAAAAGAACTATGCTATTTATATAACCCCTGATACCTGGATTGAACATTACTCATCTGTATTTTATGACAACACAATACCTGCAACTATGAATAATACGGAAATAAGTGAGACAATCCAATTGTTTACATATTTTGAAATAAAAAATGCAATAGAAGACTTTAAAAAAAACAAAGCCCCTGGTCCTGATAGGATTCCAATTGATTTCAAAACTATTAACTTAGACTGGTGGGCTAATTGCCTAGTGGCCTATTTTAATAAACTTGTAATAACTGACTTCAGCTTTTTCCCATAGAAGGAGCAGGTTATAATTTGACGTTATAACCCATGGGTTATAATGGTGAACACGCACCACCTGCTCCTTCTGCAGCCTCGCACTACACCTCATCAACCTCCATGGCGACATTCTCAGTAGTGGCAGTAAAGCAGTTCTCAGTGTAGCAGCAGTCCAAACAAGATATTTTTTGTTTATTTAAAACGAATCAATGTACCTTGCTCTTCAAAAACCACACACTCCATAACTCTATCCCGAACACTCTTTCTCGCATCTCCATAGAAACCACATGATTTTAATTTTTTATTTTATTGAAATCTAGGATTACAAATACCTTTGAGGAGGAACTGCTCATTTACAAAGGTTCCACGTTGAAGGAATGGGGGTATACATACATACAAAGGTCAACATAATAATACATAGTTACACAATAAAAAGAAGTAAGAGACTGAGGCTTAGGAAATTACAGTAATTCAAAATGTGCCAAATGTTAGGTAGCATGACATACCAGCCAAGGGCCAATGATATGTCAGGTCATGTCAGCTGCCCAATCAACATATCACCAAACAAACCCAGAGGGAAAACAAATCTCGAGCAAAACCTTTTGAAAACTTTACAAAATTGACTATACAAGGACATTTTCAAGAGATGAGTTCAACTTTCTCTAAAAGGTATTTTTAAAATTGTGTTTCCATGAAAGGACTTCAACACTTGAACCATGTTGCCATTTTTTTTTCTCCATGAAGTGAAAAAAGAGAAGCCAGCAATTACATCTAACAATGTATGGAGGTGAGTGCATAAAAGTGAAATTAATGCCCACCCTCGGTGTGGGATGCTCTTATAAAAATATTACCAACAGCTTAATCTGGTTCAAAGTTAGTTGGCATTCATCTGTATCCCCCTCCCTGGGTAGTGCCTGAAAATAGGCATAATTTGTCTAGTGCACTTACCCTGTCAACAAAAACTAAATAAAATAAAATAAATAAACCCCTCAGGCTTGGCCTCGGAGTTTATGTAGTATTCCACACCTCGGGTGGGCATTAATTTTGCATTATGCACTCACCCCATACATCATTGTATATGTCATGTACGCTGATATCCCCAATTCCTGGCTGGGAAGTCATGTTATTCCTATACACAAAAAAGACTCCTATAATATCTTTGCATCTAACATGGCTGACATTAGGGCAGTACTCCAGCCAGCACACTCTGTGGATGGTGCTGTGGTTCGGGCTGAGGCTGCTACTCCTCAGCTTTCCTGGAGTACCTTTGACCAACCAGAGTTCATGGATGTCATGCGGATTGTCCAAAGCACTCACCGGACATGCTGTAGTTTGGATCCAGGACCAACTTCCCTGATTTTGGGTTGTATTGATTCTATCAGTCTGGTCCTAGCATGGATAGTCTGGTGCTCCTTGGAAACAGGTGAGTTTCCTAGCTCCCTGAAGGAGGCGATGGTAACACCACTCTTAAAGAAAGCTTCTTTGGACCCAGACTGCCATGCAAATTACATACCAATCTCTAACCTTCCCTTTTTAGGGAATGTGATTGAGAAAGTAGTGGCTGTGCAGCTGGAGAACCATTTGACCATCCATGACATCTATGAACCCCTCCAGTCCGGATTTTGAAAAAGATATAGTGCTGAGACAGCATTGGTTCGGGTGCTCAGTGATCACCTGATGGCTAGAGACCTGTAAAACTGCTCCATCTTGGTTCTTCTGAATCTCTCATTAGCATTTGACACTATGGACCATGGTGTGCTACTTGATCACCTAAGATTCATCTGTGAACTGTCGGGACAGTCCTCTGGTGGTTTTCATCTTTTCTCACTGGAAGAACTCAGAGAGTGCTGTCTGGGGTTTATTCCTCAGGCCCAGTTCCTCTGTCTTGTGGGGTCGCTCAGGGCTTGGTGTTGTCCCCCATGTTGTTTGCAGTGTACATGCTGCTCCTCAGAGACATTATAAGACGGTATGGGCTGAGGTTTCATTGCTATGCCGATGATACCCAGCTCTACCTATCTTTTGCACCAGACCAAGATTGAGCTCTCTCAGCTTTTAACAGCTGTCTTGCTGAAATCCAGGAGTGGATGGATTTCAGCTGGCTAAAGTTGACCTTGGATAAGACTGAGGTGTTGGTTGTGGATCCGGCGTGCTGGATTGGGCAGTCTGGGGTGGGTTCTCTCTCTGAGCTTTTTCTTGGGGGCGTTTCACTCCCATCCTCTGAACAGGTGCAAAACCTGGGGGTAATTATTGACAAGGGTCTGACTCTGCATTCACAGGTGTCAGCCGTTGTCAAATCCTCTTTTACCATCTGAGGAATATCTCCAGGGTTAAACACCTCGTTCCATCTGGTGATCTTCCTACGCTGGTTCACGCCTTTGTGTCCTCGCGCCTGGATTACTGCAACTCCCTCTACCTATGGATACCTGGGGTGGAAATCTGCCTCTTGCAGCTAGTGCAGAATGCTGTAGCCTGGCTTTTGATGGGAACTTCTAGATCCTGTCATATTACACCAGTGCTGTGCGGACTGCACTGGCTGCCAGTACAGTGGCGTATCACCTTTAAAGTCAGTCTTCTGACTTTTAAAGCCCTACATGAACTTGGCCCAGATTACCTGAAAGAGCTTCTGGTCCCCTATTGCCCTGGATGATTGCTTCATTCAACCAGTGAGGGGTTGCTGGAGAGTCCAAGGGTTTGCCTGAAATCTTCTGGGGCCTGTGCATTCATGCACATGGTCCCCACCCTCTGGAATTCTCTACCCCGCTGGTTATGGGAGTGCATAACCATGGAGGGATTCAAACAATCTTTAATAACATATCTGTGGGCTCAGGCTTTTGGTGAAGGTTAACTCTGTAAAAGTTTATCTGTTTTATCTGTCTTATTACTCTATGACTTGGATAATTGATATGTTTTAAAATTTGTTAGGCACCTTGACATTTTGAAAGGCACCTTAAAAATAAAGTTATTATTATAAAAACCCCCAAAATTACATGCCCATCAGTTTACTTAATACTATTTCCAAATTGTTTGCAAAAGTACTGCTTAATAGACTCACACATTGGTTGAAGTCTACAAAAGTGTTGCCCAACTTACAGGCAGGGTTCAAAAAACATACGGGTACTTTAACTCAAATTTTTCTTTTAAATCATATTATTGAAAAGTATACTAGAATTAAGGAGCAACCCATTTTTGTTGCATATCTTTACTTTTCATTGGCCTTTGATACTGTTTTATGCTGACTTTTATGGGATAAAATGTACAGTTTGGGAACTGATTGGGATCTTATCACACTTATTAAAAGAATGCACGTAAATACATGGGCTCAAATTAAATATACTAAATCAGGACTAACTGACTGAAAAGAAAAATACAAATCTAGGAGTCAGACGGGGTGTGTTCTTTTCCCTACTTTATTTAACATATACATAAACGATATATTTATTGCACTAAATGATCCTTCTTTTCATCTGGTGAGAATTGAAAATAGACATATCCCTGTACTAGCATACGCTGACGACTTGGTGCTATATCTACTAGTAGGGTAGGACTTCAGAGATCATTAAATAAATTAGAAGTACTATGTAAATCTCATAATCTTAGACCAGATCCTAATAAAATAAAAATCATGGTATTCGGAAGAAAACATAAATACAGATCATTAAGGCTAGGGGGAAATAAATTGGAATTTGTTACTGAATTTACATACTTAGGGGTATTTTTTGCAAGCAACACCAAATGGAGTAAGCATATTGCATGGACAGTTAAAAAGCTAGAGAATTCAGTCAAACTTCTGAAAAGATTTAATACACTCTATGGAGGTAAAACTGTTGGACCTATGATTAAGGCTATTAATGCAAAACTTATTTCATAAGCTGCATACGAATTGGAGGTATGGGGCTCACAAAACTTGAACAAAATTGACTCAGTTCTAAATAAAACATACAAACAGTTATTAAGAATTCCAGCCAGCACATCAAATGTACTGATTAGATCACACTTTGGCCAAACCAGTTTTATTTCTTTACCACAAGAATGTATAATTTCCTACTGGATCAAATTACAATCTAAAACAAAAGACTCACTGCTTTCTAGTGCATTAAAGGAAAATAAATGTTTACTTTCTTATAAGCAAGGTGGCTGAATAGGCCTAGTAAACACTTTACTTATAAAGTTTGACCTTTACTATTTAAAAATATGGAAAGAACAACATATTAGGATTTCTACTTCCTATATTAAATGAATAAAAATTCAAAACTATGCCAGAAAGGATGATCTTGACAAAGTTAAATCTGTCAAGGTCTCTAGATGGCTAGCCAAGAATACTGTTGAGCAATCATTGCAATACTTTCTAGAAGCTGTAAGGGAACTAAAACATAGATACATACTCGCACAATACAGATTGAAAGTATTTCCCAGCAACTATAAGATTAGAGATGGGCAAAGTGGCCCCAATTCACTTCTGATTCACGGAGTGAAGGCAAATTCACGGAGTGCTCTGCAACGCGAAGTGGAGTACTCCGGGTTATAATGGGTAATGTTAAGTCCATTGAAAACAATGACTTCACATTAATCCACCTTCCCAGACCACTACTCCACCAATTCTTAAGGCGAAGTACATTGAAAACAATGTACTTCACCTCACTTCACCTTGTTTTTAAGCTCCAAAGGTGAATTTTGCAGTGATTCATGGGATTTCAGGTCACATGGGCTCTAGATTGTTCTGCACAGCCTCAGTTTGGGGTAGTATGTGTAGGAAGCTGTAGGAGTCAATCTGCTCTGAGAGCTCTCTGCAATTCAAACCTACTAAAAGCTGTTAAAAAAGCCTTTTTGAGTCATTTGTTTTGCTGAAACTTTAGTTCATCGATTATAGGAAACCCTCCTGTGCTCATATCATCGAAAATTTATTGTTTGTGTGTGAATTTTGAATGTTAATCTACAACATTCAGTCTGTGTACTGACAGACAGTGGAAGTGTGCTTTGGGGGAGGGGAGTATCTGTGGTGTAGGTAGATTAACTTGGAGAAAAAGACAGTGCTTTCTGTTTTGGTGATATTTTTCTTGTATAACTTTGTTAATGTACACACACAGTAATAATTTCAATAATTCTTGCCATTTTTTTGCTGATTGTTGTGGGGCAGCAATGCATAATTTTAGTTTGTTTAAAATATGTGGTTATAATACTGAAGTTTTCAATTTGCTATGCATTACTTAGTGTGTGTGTGTGTGTGAGTATGTGTGTGATGCATGTCATCAAATCAAACACCTTTTATTGTGCCACATAATTTCAGCAATGTCAACCTGCTATCCACTGCAGCTGTGTGATTTTTGTACTTCTTTGTGGTATCTTTACTGGTACTAGTACTAGTGAATGTTACTGCAGCAGTGCAGTACACTGCCTCCCTCCCCCACAGCCCGCCTTAACCGGCAAAGGTATTCTTTTCCAGATTTGAATTTATGATGGTGAGCACTGGTTAGGTGTTGTGCCTTTGCATTGGTATCTCTTCAGTGTGCAGTGCAATCTTAATCTGTCTGTGCATTTTCATCTCTTTAGGGCCCAATCTCCATCTGTAACTTAAGTCACAGCTGTTTCTTTGGCTTCCCTTTACAGTACTTGACAGGTGTGGTGCATAATTCTGCATGAACATTGTACTCATTAAAATACGTTTTTATGTCAGGACCATCATCACAAGTCACTCATGATACAAATCACTTTCTTCATAATCATGGTCACAAATGCAGTCACAAATTATGATTCACGATCACGTCACAAATCACAGCATTAATTTTTTTTACTAGTTACTTGGATGTATTGTAAGCATGTTTTATAGCATCTCTCCAGGCTTCACCACCCCACCATTGTACTCATTAATGAGCACTTTTAAGTCAGAGAGTTTGTGCTACAGCTCATTGGGGAAGTACAGCCGTAGTCATTCGCATTCTCAATACAGTTCCATATTGGTTATCTCACACCATTGACACTGAATCACGTTCTTCATCATCACGGTCACAAATGCAGTCACAAATCACAATTCACGATCACGTCAAGAATCACAACATTAATTTTTTTACTAGTTATCTAGATGTATTGTAAGCATGTTTTGTAGTATCTCTCCAGGCTTCACAACTCCACCATTGTACTCATTAATAAGCATTTTTAAGTTGGGTAGTTTTGTGCTATAGCTCATCGGGGAAGTACAGCCATAGGCATTCACATTCCTTCCCATACAGCATGTGAGTTACAGTACTGTAAGTTTCCTGGACACAAGACAGTAGCACTTTGGGGATGCACATTCATTCTGGTGACTGTGTTCGTGGGATGCTGCCAATATGATTGTCACTCTGCCTTACTTCATGTTTAAGGCAGAATGACAATGCGAAGTAGTAATAACAAGGCAAAGTGAGCCTTTCCTATGGGGCACTCCACGTAGCGAAGTGCCAACGCTCCATACCCCCCATCACATCACAAGCTGCCACCCACCTGCATCTGCTGCATGGACCCTGGCCACACACCACTATCATTACACAGCCTAAGCATATTGTGGGCATGGCAGGATTGCGATACCTCAAAGTGACTGTGTGAAATGGGACAGGACATCATGGCTGGTAGGATGAGGCTTTACATGTACTGTAACTTGTTAGTTCTCTAAGGGTGAATACATTACAGGGCACTGCAGTTACAATAGCCACAAAAGCAATCAGACTCTGAGGGGAGAAGGTGCAGACCTGTGCATTGTTGCTTTTCCTAGGCTCACTCATGCACATGCAGTGGTTTCACCCAGTGATGTTTTGCACTGGGCGACCTATTTGCATATGATGAGCTGCCTGCGATATATTTTCCCCCTTTATCTTTCCGGCGATATTAGCACATGGAACCTCAATGGGTCATCCAGAATTCTATTGGATCTTCTTTTTAACTCAGAAAACCTTAATATTTTGAATATTCTTGCACTTTATCTTACTGAAATTATTAAAATAAGGAAAAGATACCTGATACATTACCACAGTTCTGTAAATATTAATGGTTGCAGATAGGGTACCCCGGATGAAGTAATAGTTTAAGAGAAAGTTTGGAGGGTATTGTCAATATTGATTATGTAACTTATTTGTTTGTCTCCCAACTGTCCTGAAATAGTCATTTTTAGAATTGGAAGTGCAATATGAATTTATATGCATAAAGAGGTCAATGCCACCTATATTTATGTTTGTACTGTATTGTTCTAATTAAGTTTTTTTTAATTTGTTTTATATGACTTTTTGTAATAGCTTAAAGCTGATCAAATAAACTAAAACTTGAAACTTGAAAACTGTTCTAATATAAAAGTAAACTCATAAATTGCCTGAAAAAATGACCTCCAAATAGTCATAGGAACAAGTAGTTTGGATTGGAATTTTGCCTACTAACAATATTGGCATCAACCTTTACTACCAAATACCATCAGTTGTGTCCTGGATCTATTAATTTTAAGAGCACATTTATTCGTAAGTGTGTACAAGGCTATTAAGGATATGAAAATCAAGACCAAGTCATCAGTGTATGCAAGATGATTAATAGAAATATTAGAAACTTTTGGAGATGGAATAATCCCATCAGCTAACTGAAGTAAGATGTTGTTATAGGAGATATTAAACAGTGTTGGAGCAAGGACTCAACCTAGGTTGGCACACACCAACATTTGTAAAAATCTTCTTGGTCATATGACCATGTCTAGCATATTGATTATACTGTCATGTTGAGTCATTTAAACAGATCACGATAGCTGAGAAATTTAAATCTATCCCAAAGCTGAGTAATTAATTACATTAGTAGTTTGCTACCAATGCTGTTGAAAGCTGTTTGCAAACTGACAAACCAGCAGTAAAGTTTTGATTTCTTCATTGGCAGTTGAATCAAGAAGTCAGTGCACTTCAAAAATAGATATACTGGCACCCATTGTTATCAGGCCTCCATTTTCTCTGAACATTCCTCCATTGGTTAGTGTACACTTGTGTAACTTTCATACCATACAAACTGCTGGTTAAAATTCCACATTTAATATGGACTCCCATAAGACTCTTCTTGGCAGCCAAGCTATCTGGAGTAATGTCCTAAAGAATTTTTATATGTAGGATTGTTATAATGAGATTTAATGAGGGTGGTAGCCAAGGAACAGCAGCCTTATGCTGTAAAGAAATGTGTAAATTGGAAGGAATACTCTGGTCCCTATTCTCCATCACTATAGGTGGCACTAACATCCCTAGTAGCACAGTACTTTAAGGTGGTGTCCCTTAATGATAGCAAGGACAAAACGGTGACTTGCAAAAACAGTGAGGACAAAACAGTGACCTCAATTTCAATGTCTTTGGTATTCCCCTCTCCTTGACTTGTGCCGCCCTCACAGTTGGTTATTAATAGTAAGTGGGGTGTAAGGGGAAAAGTTGTGTGGGTGGCATAGCACCCCATAAAAACCATGTTCACTGTTTCTGCCCTCGTTATTTTGTTGTACCCATTTGTGAGTCACCATTTTATGCTCACTGTAATCACATAGAACCCCTTTAAGGTTGGAAGGGTCTCCACGTTCATCATTTTCATGTTGCGCTGCTTCTGCTGTTGCTACCCCAAGGAGCTATGGTACGTTCAGCAGGGTCATAATCCCCTTCCCAAGTGCCCAAAATTGTCTTGAGAGTGTTCTGAAACAGGGGGCCATTATTTAAAGGCCCAGCAGAGCTATTCATAAAGCAATGGTGGCCATTAAAAGCCCGGACACAGCTACCTGAGGCTGTGCATACTTTTTACCATCTGGTAAAAGCAGAGGATAATGAGTGGAGCAAAACTGCAAGCAGGCTCGGACACCCAGAAAACTGTAATTGTGTGGACAGTAGAACATGAGGTACTATGGAAATTTGGGCCAAGGGAGTGGTTGGGGTGGGCACCCACTGGACTACATGGGAAAAAGGGATTTTGCAAAGCTGGTGGGTGGGTGTAAACATCTGATAACAGCTGGATTGCGGATGTGCATTGCATCTTTGATACAGGCAGCACTTCCCCTCCTGCAATGAGAACTTCTCTTTGTGTATAGTGCCATGGGGTGGTGCAGCAATATTGCAACTGATATCAATCTGTTTTTCATTTCATTAAAGGATAATACCAATGAACAAGGCTTGTTTACAGCAGTACCCTTAAAGATTATTTGTGAAACATTTAATTTACATAAATCCATATAGCAAATACATAAGTTCAGTCAACAAATAACCAGCAGTTAATAAAGAAAAATTATATTTCAATCAGGTTATCAATCTGTTTTTCTGACATCCTAGGTAGCAACTGATAATGGGAACTTTCTCTATCTACTAACCAGAGGTGTTTAGAGCACTATAGATTCATTGGTCATTTCTTGTTATTTAGTGCCCACCCTAACCTAGCCATGAACTTCCAGATATATTTGAAATGTTATAGTGGTTTAGGTATCTAGAAACTCCCAACTCTGTATTGCTTCTGGACTGCAAAAGTATCCTTCACAGCTATTCCTTTTATGTCAGCCATATCTTCCCTATTTGCATGCATTATTCCTTGTCTAGAAATTGCAGGCCCCATTAAAAACATATGATTTTTCTTCATTTTTTGATTGAGTGATGGCATTCTCTATGGGCCACAAGCATGCACTATGCTGTGATATCCACATCAGTGATAGTCTTCCTTCTTTGGTGCTTGTGTGAAATATTTTTTTTTGCAGTGCAAACATGGAATCTTCCATGCTAATATGAGGAATACAATGCCATTTGTAGTTGAAAATGACATTTTATGCAAAGAAACATAGACGTTGTAAGCAGATGAGGACATCTTGGATGACCTAGTCTGCCGTATTTTCCCTACCTTCTGTGCCACCACAGGCCCTACTCCTTCTCCAGTCTTTCCCCCTTGTCTTATTTCTAAGGTTTCCTTTTGTCTATCCAATGTACAGTATGCTTGAATGCTGTGGTGACCTGCAATGCAAAAAAGAGTTAAGCAATCTTATTCTAAATAAGCATAAGAATGCCCAAAGCTATGATCCCTCTAAATAAGACAACATTCAGAAACTGGTATCCAAGTGTGAGAAATCTTAGAGGATAAGTTTTATCACAGCCTCTGTACAGACCAGCTTCAAAATGGATCACCCTGATGTCTTGCTTCCCTTAAAGTGTCAGGGTTTGACATTAAAAAAAAATAAACAGAAACTGAAAGTGTACCTCTAAATGCTATGCTAAAATATTTCAGTTAACCTCTGCCAACAGTGCAAATCAATTGTTGCTGCCTTTTTCTAAACCCTTTAATTGTGCCATGTGATTTATGATCTTATCTAGTGTATCAGAAATCTATAGGTCAGTTTGCACTGTGGCACTTTTTAATTTTGCTGACAGTTCATAAAATCAGAAACCTGTTGAGCTAGTGTTCCATCCAGTAGCAGTGCATATATCTTTTTTCTTATTTTAACTAAGTAGTTAACCTAGACATAGAACCTTGAGAAATAATAGCAACAGTAATAACATTTTCATTCACACTAAAAGGGAAAGTACTGAATGACTGTGAGCAACATAATGACGGCAAGGTCCTTATGCCTGCTGAACACTGGCGTAGTAACCTCTAGGGGTCAAAAACAGTTGAACCTACTATACTGTACAATATATAGGCATCCCATTCAAATGGCAATTAGCCAATGAAATGAGATTGACCCTTCTGTTGTCAATGATTACCTAGGTGGCTTCAGGTCACTGCAAAGCCAAAACCAGAAGGGAAGTGCAACTATAAGGGTCAGCCACATGTATTTCCCTTATCCACTCAGTTTGTATAGAAAGCATCTGAAGTCAATGCAAAACATTGGTCAGGTACTTTCTACATCTCATCACCTAAATACTACACTGTGTACCACTTTTAATAAAGCTTTTTATGACATAAATTTTACGTGCCACTTCACTAATTAAGGTGAGTGCCCAGTCTTTTTTGTCTATTGCACAGTATAGTCCAATGTTAAGAGAACCGGAGGCGTTTCCATACCTCTCATCTGTCCCTGATAATAAGGGACATCCCTCATTTGCCCCTCAAAATTGCTCTGTCCCTCAAGGAAAAATTGGGGCAGCGATCCATTGCTGCTGACAATTTCTATCTTTCTATGTTACTGCATATACACTGAATGTGCTGCAAAGTCAGATTGCAAAGCAAAAATTCAAATTTTTCTAAGATGCTAAATTACAAATAAACATTGTATAAGTAGGTGCAATGGCTTCAACAGTGTTAACAGCTTATATCTTCATGTTTGAGGATGTGACCTTCATTATGAGGGTCTGTGGCCCTCTTTGTCCTTCATTTTTGGAGTCTGTTTCACACATTTCCATGACAAAAGGTTAGGAGGTATGGGCATTTCTGTAACAACCACAGATAATGGCCAAGGCCCCCTGTTCTCCATTGCACTGCAGACTTAACATCCATGGCAAGGGCTCTAAATGTCTACTGAACTGTTAGGCCAAGTTCAGCAGCAATGACTAAAGTGCTGCAGCACTTTAATAAATATGAAAATTGCCAGCATTACAGTTTTGGGGGCCCCAGCAAGGATAACCTTATAGTAAGATCCCCTATCTCTCACTACAGAAATGCAAGCTACATCATTTCCTTTTAAACATCAAATGTTTAGCCTTTCAGTTGCTGGTGTAGCACTCAGTGTAGTTCAACATCTTTGAAGGAATGAGTGTCATATAAGCAATAAGACACAACAGGGTGTGTATTATTTTGGTAATCTACATGTCCTGGTGTGTTGCGAGGCATAAGACACGTGTGTTGAGTGTCTTCAACCACCTGGAGTGTGGTTTACAAAATTAAAGCTGCACCCTGAAGTGTCTTATTATGCTTCTCAATTGATACAAAGTGTGACACTTGGACAGCTGGTTTTGATTGCTCTATGATTTTGTAAGAAAAAAATGTGTTATTGAGTGTCTCTCATGAGACATCCTGTACTCCTGGGATGACCCCCCCCCCAAGGTTTCAGTTCAAAGGACAGGCTATGTTAAACAGCAGGTCTCTGTAATGTGATTAACTTCAAATAACTCACATTTTATAGCCTTGTTTAGGATCTGTGTTGCTTGAAGCCAGGAACTAAAATATCCATTTTATGACATCCTCAATAAGGGCAGTTGATTTCAAGTGGTGCTGAAAAACTATGTTGCAGCTAGGTGAGAAAACTGCAGAGTTGTAAAAAGTTCTGTGATGTATTTTAAAAAGCAGGAACACACACTAGATCAAAGGAAATACTCAGGATCAAAGGGTCATATTGGGAAACAAATGTTTGCTGATGTCACCTTATTTAATATACCCCCTGAGTGATGGGACATCCTGGGTGTATTATTTTTTTATATTTTACAGGGAGGAGCTAGGTGACATCATGGAAGGGGCAGGTTTAGAGACAGTTTAACTGTATTCTGTATTTCCTCATAGAGTTATTCCTCTTTGGACTCTCTTGAAACAACGGCTAACTAAAACACTGTAAGAAGATATACATTAGATAGACAAGTCTAAGTGTATTGTGGTAGGAGTTTATGTTTGTATTTTATCTTGTTCTTTTAAGTGATTGTATGTTTTGTGATATATTGTTCTGTGGTTACATTTTACATATTTTATTCATTTTAAGTAAAACCTCTTATTTTAAAGAGACTGCCTGTGTCTTTCAAGTCCTTCCTTTTTGACTGTGATGTATTGATGGTTTAGATTTTGACAACACTGTTCATAAGCTTAATGGTATACCAAACTGGGAAAAGGCAAGAATTTATCTAAGGCCTTTCATAGACTTTTTAAGGGTTCATTTTGTATACCTGGTTAAGTGCCAGTAGGTGAAAGATATCTGGCATTCCCCAAAGAGCAGAATTATGTGAGCCTGTACAGTTGGGTATGCTAGCAAGAGGTTCGCAGTTTGAATCCCTCCAGAACTTGAGACCAAAGATGATTCAGACCCACAAAACAGACAGGAGGGTTGCCCTGTTCTGTTACCCTGTTCACAATACTGCGCTCTGAGGTGGTACTGTGGGAGCAGAAGGCCTGACCTGCTGAGTGAGGTTGTGACACAAAGTAACAAAAAATTTATAAAAGGTAAATTAAAAAAAATGAAATTCAAATGCTTTTAATTTTTTGATGAATTTCACAGAAGTTGAAACTTGGTTCATACAAAATAAACTACTTTTGAATTATATATATATATATATATATATATAAATATTATTTTCAACTACCCAAAACAAGCATAGAACATACCATCTCACCATCCGTAATAATGTGAACACCCCATTAGACATTGTCCAAACATTTAAATATCTAGGGATGACACTCAACATCAAATTATCATTTACAGATCATGTTGACCATGTGGCCAAAGCAATCAACTCAAGAACAGGTCTACTTTTCAGGCATAAAAATGCCTTCCTGCTGAAGCTCAAAGACTGGCAGTTAACTCCTCAGTAATCTCCGTTATAGGTTATGGTCTGGCTGTGCATGGTGCAGCATCTGATTCTACCCTCAAAGGAGTCACGATAGCTTTGAACAAGGCATGCAGGCTGATCACAGGGGCACAAAGGCTCACTCAAATGTGTGACATATATCGAATTGGGCTGGCTCAACCTCAAGTTACAGATTGAAGTACCAGACTTACCTCATTGCCAAACAAACTACCATGTACCTTACTCCCCCGAAGCACAAAGACTCTTAAGCATGACAGCTAATTCCTGCCTCACTAGAGAAAAAATCACCCAACCACATAAGGTACCCTTCTGTTGCACTTCGCAATAACAGATTGCTCGAGTACAAGCTCCCCACTGGCTGAACTCCCTACACTCAGAAGTACAAACTGACCTAAACCTGGCCCCTTTAAATGGAAGCTGAAAGCATTCCTTACAGAACTCAGTTATTGTGATTGTCAGACCTAAACTCAGTTACTTGGTAGTCTTACCTGACACTCTCTTTGGCAGCACTTTTTATGTTTTATAAGTTCCTTGGCACTTTCTCCTATCCATACCCTCGGATGACTCATCTCACCATCCCATTACTCTCCCTAGGGGCTACCTCCTCACTGCTCCTGTTTTTACCAACCCACCTTTACTTACCTACCTCTACTCTCACATGTCTAGTCTCACCTAACTCTTCTCCCTTTCTTAAGGTCTCCCCCTCTCTCTGATTCCCCCCCCCATCTTTTGGCAAAGCCATTATGGTTACTAAGATACTAAAACAGTTTGTTATGAAGATTTTTGTTTGCTACAGTATGTTGATTTTTGTCTCACCACAACTGTTTGTAAACAATAATCACTTTTATTGTACCACCCGGTAACCTATTGTTTGTCAAGTAACCTGTGTATGTTATTGTATTGTGATCTTCCTGAACTCATTTTTGTCATCAATCCATTGATGTGGAACCTTTGTAAATTAGCTTCTGGCTCAAAGGTACTTGTAATCCAAGATCTCAATAAAATAATTAAAAAAAAATAAACAAAATAAGTCCTCTACTACCTGTAAGTACTGCAGCATACTTTTAGATCTGTTAGTTTGACTGGGTTTTTCCATTACAGGACTGATTTGCATCCCTTCACCCCTTCAAACTGCTGGCCATAGAAACCGCTCCCAACTGCTGGCTTGGCATTGTTTCATCAGAGTAGATTCTGGTCCATCCCACCTGATCTAGTGAACCTGATTGCTGACTTCTTTTCTAAAAGCATTTCCTTCTCAGATCTGGAGTGTCACATTGGCTTGGTGATCCCATATGCTGTATAATAAGAGAGCGAGGGTTGTGAGTGTAAAACCAGAAGACTGTGAATATTAAATATTTGTAGCACTGAGTGTTTTTAGTGGTGAAATTAGCCACAGTATACAAGCATAACTGAGGACCACCTGAAAGTGAATGGGATTACATTTCCATCATACACTTGATTGCTTCCGTCCTGTAGAGTGGAATTATAAATTTGTTTCCTTCTAACCAGCTGTATTTGCAAATCCGTTCATTCTGGTGGACTTACACTAATTGAAATTGAAGACGGAGGGCAGGATTTTTGGTGTGCCAAACCCCTTTGCCACAGCTGCACCAGATTTTAAAATCTCAGGTGCAGTTGCTACAGTTCCCATGATTTACAGCAGTTTGTGCCACATATCTGATGCAAGCTGCATAAAAAAGGTCCTCAGGATTGCCGAATGCAAGACCACAAAAAGCTGGTCTAGCTTGAGGCAATTGCTGCAGAGGATAGAAAATCCTGATTGTCAGCAGGTGAGTGCTGCAGGCGCCATGCGCAATATATATGGTGCATCCAGGGTGTGTGGCATTCACAAGCATTGGAAAATCCTACCCCTAGAGTTTAAGCAATATAAAAAAAGCTAAGATAATACAATTATGATCAAATGCTAATAAAAGTTCTGATGAGAGAATGAAGATGGCAGGAGATGATCATCAGCTAGTGCAGAGTTGATTTGCCCCTTCCACCCACTTAGCGCTAACTCATGTCTCACTTACGTTTCCCTGACTAAAGCCCCCCATAGTGCATTCTGGGAAGAGTAGGGGATTCATATTTTTAAACTTGTATACTGTGTAGATTGTTCTTTTACACAATTTGTGGTGGGCTCAAATACCAGGTCTCCATAATGAGTCACTTGTTATCTTACCATGCAGTGTGTGTGGATTGGGGTTGTCTTTTTTGGTGAAACAGGGTGGGGCCCAGATGTGAACAGACCAGGATACGTGTGAACTGGTATACAGTTGCAGCCATAGATACATTCAGATATTTCGAGATATTTTGTGATATACATACAGAGATTTGCTCTGGTGACACACAGTAAGACTACAGGCAGTCAATGAATTTCTCTAGTGATATCAAATACATTTCTGTAAATATTTAGCCATGTCTTTGCCTGAAAATGCACATGAACTATGAGGGCAAGTGAGAAGAGATGGGTGAAACTGGGAAATTTCATTCCACAAAATATCTTATGAAATTTGTGCATTTCTCGGAATATTTTGCGGGTGCGAACTTCGAAATTCCACCGGCGAAATGTGACATTTTGACACCCACAAACAAAAGCCACTGTTCCCAGGTAAAATTACACATTTTGCCAGCAGAATTTCGTATTTCACACTCACAAAGAATTTTGCAAAATATTTCACTGGGCAAAATTCTTAATTTCACTGGAATTTCACAGGCAAAATTAATTTCACTGCATCTCTACAAGTGAGTGAGGCCTTCAAATTGAAAATAAGAGAAGAATCAAAATAATAATGAAAGACTTTAAAACCTGTATTATAAAATGGATTTAACACTTGTAGCCCTCTGAATGGCTGATAGCTGTGCTCTGAAAGTGCCTATGTAACCCCCCTCCCCCACAACTTTACACAGTTAGCTACCCCTGGTACCCTTGAGTGGCAACAAACCACTTCAAAAATTGTACCATCCCTAACTTTGGGAATGTATACCAGTCTCATTACTTCTACGGGTCATAGAAAAGGGGTGAGGGTGTACATAAGCAATACTAATGACCAATACCCAGGTACTGAGGAGAAAACTTTTTGTTAGAGCTATGCTAGATCTCTCTCTACTTCAGGAGGGGTACCCAGTAACTCTACACAGGAAGCAAAAACATAAATGTTCAAACCAGAGTTGGGGTTCTAGAGTGTGACTTTACTCCAAAAGATGTTCTCTAAAGCAAGGGTGGACCCCCAAGGTTTACACATTGTGACACAAGGAATTGGCAGAACAACAAAACAACAGTATCTGACAGAAACTCTACGTATACCCATAGTTCATAGGACACTGAATTCTCTTCAGTGGCACTGGTCACAGCATGAACCTTTCTTCTAGTGGCAACTGACCACAACATGACCACACGTTTCCCATATGACGTAGGACATTAAAACTTCTTCAAGTGGCAACTGGCCACAACATGACCATTTCTTCTAGTGGCACTGGCCACAACTGAACACACTGGGGCTCATTACTAGCACAACCCATTCCAGAGGGTATACTTCTTTTCAGGCATTGGCTACCATGTCTTGAATAACCAGGAACCCTTATGGAACTGTAGTACTGAACTGGTTACTCCAGATGGGGGGGGGCTGCTCACCCTTCTCTTCCAAGTCCATACCCAGCCATTCTTTCACAATTACACCTTAAAGTTTCTTGAACACACTTAGGTAAATGCATCTTTGAATGAACTTTCACATCCAGCATTTAGGAAAACCACTCTGGGAGTGTATGAAATTAAAGTCTTGAATAATGTGAACAGTCTGCCTCTGGACCCCACAATTGTCAACCAACTTTACACTGAGAAAAGTATCAAACTTCAGAACTGAACTGGTGTACCTTTCTCTTTTAACCAGAGAAACACCCAAAGTACAGGTACTTTCTTCAGGAAGCACTAAGTCAAATCTACTCACAGTTAGAACAGTACAGGCAACTTCAAATTGTCCTGAATCAAATAGGGGATTGCCCTAGGATCCATTCTCTAGCAGTTCTTTTCATTCTTCTGCGAATGAAAATCAGGAGATCCTACTGTAGACAATGGCTTCTACCACTTCTCTTGGCAGGCAGGTGACTTTCAGGACTAGGATGAGAAAATAGGCTCTCCTCACAGAGCCCACCACTGACACAGAACTCCCTCTGCTGCTGACAAAACTACAACTGGCTCAAGATTCTAAAACTCCCCACTCACAGCCAGCTACTGTGGCGTATGCTGCTGTGAGAGTTTAAAATGACCACAGCTCTCTCATCTCAGCTGAGACTAATTAAACAAGAGAGTGAGTAGGTGAAAAAACCATTTAACTAATTATTCACCAGCTGCCTTCCCTACCTAGCACTGACACTGATAGTATTTTAGTAACTGGTGTAGCAACCGCACAGTAAAGCTGCAAGAGCAAAGACCATCACAGTGACAGAATTTGATCAACAACATTGGGTCACTGTGATGGTCCCTGCTGGCGCCAGCACTGCATTGCCCAGTGTTTCTCCCCCTCCCTGAGACAACTTTGACTTGGAGTTGTATATTTAGAAACTGAAGGGCGTGGGGGCCTCTGATCCCCACATGGGGGGTTCAGGGGTACAGCCCCTGAAGGAAACACACATACACATCCCCAACAATACAATGCCAACACTCGGCATTGTGTCTGTCACCTTTGGGGGTGTCGCCCCACTATAGGAAAACCTTAGTAACCCCAGGGGACTGGGTGGTTACACCTACCACATGACTAAAATCAGGTGTTGGCAACCTGGACTCAGTACAAAGAAAAAAAATTTGCTAATTTCATTCTTGGTCATTTGTTTCATTTTTGCTGAAGCGTTTCAACTTTCCCACCACCCGCCTGCTCACTCAGTTGGTCCCACTGTCCCTCACCTACACTGCCCTGGCTGCTAAACAGTCAGTAAACCGTTAACTCCATGTCTTAGAGTCAGGTGAAAGAAGAAAGAGTAAAAGAAAAAAAAATGCCATCCAGAGTTCTCCTTACACTTTGTTTGTAGCTGCCATTCTCACAGTGTGCACGCTCACTCCTTCTAGCCAGCAACATGCTTGCTCAGTCACTGACATGTGGTTCCAGTTTAAAAGAAAAAAAATGAAAAAAACAAATGAGGATTGGGAATCTAATAATAGAAATAAACTTTGTGTGTGTGGGGAGCCCATCACAATCATTGAAAAGAAAACTGCAATTACAGTGGCTATTGTTGGACAAAAATCCATTACTCAAAAAAAAAACACACATACAAACACCAAAGTCATGCTGGCAGATAAACTATTTTCTTTAAAATAAAGACAGAGATCTGTGGTTTTTTTATGCAATCCTATTAATTTTCATTTTGACATGCATGCATAATTCATATGCCCATTTCTTAAGCTAATAAGACACTCGAGGGTGGGTGCTAGATATTTCTAGCACAAAACCAAGGGCTGATGGAACTCAGCCTGCAACCTCCTGCCTTAAAATACCCCTGGCTGTGCACTAGAAGTGTCTAGCACACACCCTGGTGTGTCTTATTACTTACTTATTGGCTATGTGCTGTGGATAAAGTTGCTTAGGAGACTGAATTGAAAAAGTGATGTGGCAGTGTTTGTAAAGTATAGGCAAGTATTGCTTTTACTTCACAAACATGGCTACAACAAATCTTTTTTTTTTCCAAATTGTGGAGGCAATAATACAAGAATGTATTGAGTCCTGGTTGCTAAAACAAGAGCAAAGTCAGGTATTTTCTTTTCTAAAGTCGATGTCTTTGGAATCTTGTAAGAGATTCATGATGCAGGAAATTCCCTACACATTTTATAATTCATGCAACATTATCAGCCACTGGTAGCGAACAAACAGCTGAAGGAATGACTATTCTCCAAATAGGAACCTAGAATAGCCAAGCCATAGGACACCCAAGGCACCCCTCCAACAAAACACCTATGAGAATTTGGAAAGGCTTTGCCTGGAGTTCAGTGGCCAAGCAGCCAGCCACTCCCACTTCCTGAGCTATATAAGCAGTTCCTCAGCCTCATTGTGAAGCATTTTTTCTTTGCAACCAAAGGCTCTGTTGGATTGCCCTCTGAGCTGGTTGGGCCTCCCTGGCTGGGTGGAGCCTGTGCTTCCCCCCAACCTTGCTGCTCCTGCTTGTCTCTGCTGGGCTTCTGTGTTTATTTTCCTGTTTCTGGTTTGTATTTTTCCTTCGGCTGCATGTGCTTCCTTCTGTTTTTGTTCCCTGTTTTCTGTGTTTGTGTGTTTTTGTTTTGTCTTTTGGGGGGAGGGGCTTTGTTTCTAAGCTCCTAGCATACTGCTACTCCAGATCTCATACTACTTGCTTTCAGTTACTCACAACTCTCAAATTTCTTGCAGTGCAACTGCAAATCTGATCTGTGTGTTTCAGCTCAAATACAGCTGCTCCATGTTGCATACTGAATTACTTTCACCTGACTCAGATTTACTTTGAACCTAGCTATACAACTCACTCATGCTTGTTCTAATTACCTCATTGAAGTAGTCCCATTGCCCTGCCTGGTGACAGTGCTTTCAGAGTATTGTGCTTCCTTTTTTTTTGTTTATTGCAGTTACGACTCAGTGTACTCAATTGTTTTCATTACTGCTGCACAGGCCTAATTGCTTACTGCTACTGCTTCATTTACCCCCATTGCTATTGCACCTTGTTCTACTGTGGGGTTAGCAAAAGCTCCTGCTGAGGCTATTAAATTAGCTTAAATATCTGCATGTGTTTCTCGGCCCTTCCATTGCTTCCTTGTTTGTCCTACGGCAGGGACTGGGAGGTGTTTGGGGGGTCGTGGCCAATGTGGCTAATTATTTCTGTTCTAAATCCTGTCTTCACTGCCACAAATCCTCACAGTTTGTCACCTTGATTTGGCTTTGAAATGCCTGGCTGGCTTGCCTCACTATTCAGTGCTGTTTAACCTACGTTATGCAGACCAACGTGCAGGTCCACTTATTACTACTCTGTTTACTGACCTACATGCAGATCCACACTTGCTTATGCAACTGTTGCTCCTTGCTTATGCAAACCATTGTTTCATGCCTACTGCCACCCTCTCAGCTTCAGCCTCTGGGATTCTGCTGTACTCAATCTGCCTTTGGCCTTGCAATGTCTCAGCACTCGATGCTCATTATGATCTCAGCATGCTGTGCTCATTCAGCTCACCAGCTTTTCAGCTCTCAATCACTTTGTGGGGCATGCCAGCCATTCTATTCTGGTGCAGAGTTCCTGCAGCCAACAGTCTCACTCTGCATTTAGTCCACATCTCAAGCGTGTCCAACTTGGGGTGGGATCCTTCTCATCTGGCCCATAGCTGGGAATGTTCTTGCCCTGGGCTTGGCTTTAGCTGCCTGCTATGTGACAGCAGCTCCTGGTGTAGAGTTTAAGACTAGCAGTGAAGTGTTGAAAAAGTTGCCTCCTTTGGCTCTAGTGTTCCACTATAACAGTTAGCCATTGACTTTAGTGGTTTCCCTAGCAAGGCACCTTCACCGCATTCTCCCTTAGACTGCCCCTGGTTCACCTACTTTGATTCAGGGTGGGTAGGCTATGTGAGTGCCTTAGCAGTTGTTGCTCTCCTCCTGCACCTTGGATGCATGTATTGTTGCAGAGATTTATCACAACCTTCCACTGCATTCCCGCTAGAGGGTTTGAGTGAGAGCCTTCCTCCAAATTGGAATATTTTCCACCTCCCTTTAATTAGGTTTTCCAAATTGCAGCTGCAGAGCTGTCACTAAATAAACTATCCCAAGCTTGGAGGGAAGGCGATCTAGGTCTTGGATCCCCAGAGATTTCCTCCTCATAGGGTTTTTTTTCTTTCCTCCATTGCCTCAGGTCATAACACTTAGTTAGCATAGTTGTTTCCCCTAGTTTCCTTAGGTAGGTTCCGCTGTTGGAAGGAGGTGGAGGATGTCCTGCCATTCCCTCTCTCCTTAGGGGATCTCCTAATCTCAACGCAAACCATCAGTATCATGCTATGCACGCCTGGGCATTCATTACATTATCCAACAGAGCATCTCATTGCATTATCAAACTGCCTATGCTTCTCTACTACTACGTTACAGTTACTGCTCCTATGTCACAGTTACTGCTTGCTCATATGCTTTGTGTTGCCTCCTTCTTTTTGGATGATTATACTACATTTCTTTTTAGTGATTCCTAAGGTACCTTTAGCCATGAGAATTGTCCCGTGGCACCTCTAGGGGTGGAACCCTCTCCGAGGGTTCCTTGCCTTTCATACCCCTATAGGGTGGTAATTCCTCTAGAATAGAGAGTGCGAACAGCTAAAACCAAACTAACACAGTGGCACAAGCATAACACTATACTGGCTGAATAGGTCAGTGAATTGGAAAGGCTTTGCCTGGAGTTCGGTGGCCAAGCAGCCAGCCACTCCCACTTCCTGAGCTATATAAGCAGTTCCTCTCAGCCTCATTGTGAAGCATTTTTTCTTTGCCCCACCATGCTCCCCTCCTCCTCCAGTGGCAGCACTCTCTCCTTAGAGGGATTTCTAAGGTACCTTTAGCCACGGGAATAGTCCCATGGCACCTCTAGGGGTGGAACCCTCTCCGAGGGTTCCTTGCCTTTTGTACCCCTACAGGGTGGTAATTCCTCTGGAACATAGAGTGTGAAAGGCCAAAACCAAACTAACACAGTTACACAAGCTTAACACTATACTGGCTGTGTAGGTCAGTGAAGTTTATTTATTTTAACTGCTAACTCCACTAAAGCCTTATTCAGTTGCACTACTGAGTTCTACAATAAACAAACTCTGGCCAGAACCAAGAGGGGAGCATGGAAGGAATGTGCAGTAAAAATATAGAAAAATACCAAAGTTACAAGCCTACTTTAGCAAACTGTAACATAGGGTCATAAATGTGTTGTTTTGTAATATTTGTACACAGCATTTTCAACATAGCCATGTTATGACCCTGCCTCATGAAGAATGTCACAGCAAATGTTCAACTCCTGCCTGAAAGGTGATTTTATACAGGGACTGCAAAATCAACTTTTGGGATGCAAAAACAAGTTTTTGGCCAGAGTTGAAAAATGACAGATGTCACATTTATGAGGTGCTGTAAAGAAATGGCTATGTTGTAAATTTGCAGTAAAAACATTGAAAATTACTAAAGTTATGAGCCTACATTTGCAAAATTCAACAAAGGCTTAAAAGTTTTGTTTTGGTTTTTTTATTTTTTAAAACCAAATGTCCAATGTAGCCTTGGTATGACCACACCTCATGAACAAGGGCAGAGAAAATGTTCAACTCCTGCCCAAAAGGAGAGTTCACACAGGGACTACAAAATCACCTTTCGGAACAGATTTGCCTAATGTGTGTGCAATTATTCAAGAGATGGGGTCCCAAAAAAGGCATACTGAAAATCTGGGCCACAAATATACAAAAATGTCCAAGTTATGCCACTAAGTTCAAAACCCCAATGAAATATGTTGAACCGCATACATCTTTCTTTAGTATGCAGTCTGGCTTTGAAGAGTTAAGACATTTCTGGGGTCCAGAGAGGATCACAGTGTTGGACTCACGATTGACAAGTAAGGGCTTGGGGAGGTGGGGGGGGTGCTGAGTGGGAGGGTCAGGTGTTGGGAGTCTAACGGTTGCAAAAGATATTGATAGATGGTTTTCTTTTTACTGATTTAAAAAAACAATAGAGCCAGGATTCCTGCACTAGGGGATTGGGCACTTCCCAATGTAAGTATTATGTTTCTTGAGGGGGGCAGTGAGTGCTGAGTGGGAGGGCTGGATGGGGGATATCTTTAATAAACAAAAAAAAAAAGAAATGAGGATGCTGATTTGGATACTGGGGGATTGGTCACCCCCATTGTCACTCAAATGTTTCCTGACACTGGGGGATTGGGCACCCCCAGTGTCACTCATATGTTTCTGGGGGGGGTGAGGTGGTGAGTGCTGAGAGGGACAGTTGAGTGGGGAGATATCTATAATTTAAACAATTTTTATTTTTGGCAGTCACAGCAGAACACAGTACACTCTGCCATAGGTGGCCATCTTAGACACAGTGGAGTGTGTCATCTTCCACCGTGACTGCCAAAAATAAAAATAGTGCAGTGCAACTGCCTATAGAGACAGCAAGTGGAGTGCTTCACAGACACAGAGGTGACTGCGTTGTAACTCCAACATGTTTGGTTGAAAGGAATGCAGGAGTCCTTTCCTCATAGCAAGAGGTCTGCAGGACTATGCCCACAGCAGCCATAAAAAAGGTTGCTTAGTCTACTGGTTAGATAGAGAATTGCCATGTGTTGACAGCAACCCAGTACAATATCATTCTGGTGCAACATATACTGCACTCTAAATAATAAAATTATTAAACATTAAGCATCTGCCATGTCAGTGTGATCTCTCATTTTCTCTAAGTGTTTGTTTCATTTTTTCTTTCTTTGTTTTGTTACCACATTTTCGAATAAATACATTTTAGAGTTTTCTTTTTTCACCTTGGCTTCATTTTTTCTTCAGTTCTTTCAACTTGTTCTTTTCTTCTTTTCTTAATTTTATTTAATTAAAGCAACAGTACTAGTTAACAATAATTTAAACATCTAGGTGGGCAGTTAGGACAAACCAAAGCATCAATATCTCTTATTTTCTTTTTGCTTTGTTTCATTCCCAATGCAAGACAAGGATTTTGAAGTTCTTAAACATTGTTGGTCATTTACCATGTCAACAATCATGAATGTAAGCAAATCAGAGTAGTGTTGTGCTGCTGGGCATCAGAAGCATGTGCTGGCTACATCCTGACATATTTGTGTTATAAATACAGTGAGTGCTCTTAGTGTGTGCTCTCTGGGGAGAAGATTTTTGAAAGTTATTGGTGGCAGCCATCTTTATTGTAGACCTGAAGAAATTGCAAAAGTTGTAATTAAACAAGTCTTAAAAATAGCTGTTTGAATTGAAATTACCCCAGTGAAGAAGTTAAGATTATCAGGAATACATTACAGCTAAAAAAAAGGTAAGATTACATTTTTGCTGGCTAACTAGTACTGCTGCTTTAACATTAGTTGCAGTTTTGCTTTTCTTAATTTAACACTTCTTTTTTCTTTGCTTTATTTATCCCTTGTATCTTTCATTTCAAAACATTTTGCTTGAATTTTCATTTTTTTTTGTTGCCCTCCCACCTTTCTCTGGCACATCAGATATGTAACCTCTGAAGTCTACAGCACCCCTTGCCATCTGTAGTACCCCCAGACCATGGGTAGCCATACAATTTATGACCCTGGGATTACACCTGCACTTCAGTCACCCTCATAGTATTTTTGTGAGCTACCAGTGTGCTGTCAGGGTGACCCAGCTAGCTTTATGTTTCATTTACACTTTTTTTACCTACCTTGCTAGTGGCCTAGGCAGAGTCTTCTTTCATGTCACTAACCGTACAATGCATCCCAATAACTGCAACCAGTTTTTTTGAGTCCAGCAGCTTACTCTTTATCTTGGGAGATGAGCAACATTTTCCCTGTAACTGGTCAGGAACCAAATCACTTTGGATCAGCAAGACTGGCCAAGGAGAAAGGAATAGGCAGGACTGCCAATAGAGATGGGGGGTATCTGGTAGTGCAGGGTCCTGTTTTTTTTTTCACATTTTCTTTACTACTAAAGTGCTACCAGGTGGGTGTGTCTGCATGCCACTACTGACAGTACCCCTCTCCTGTGCATTCCACCTAGCACTGACAGCCCCCAGTCTCCTATATCACCAAAGGGCAGTCAAGTAGTGAGATTTGCATTCCACCCTCCATACAGGAGATGAGTGTCCACATGGATGCTTAACATGCTTGGTCAGTCTTCTCGTGATGTCCCAGGTCTGGGGTTCAAATCTGGGTGTCAGATTTTCTTGACTTTCCCTCTCCTGGTATGGATTGAACCTTCATACCCTTCAGCTGTCTCACATGAAGCATGAAGCATGCTGCTACTTATTTTAACCCAAGAGGTGTCCAGTCCCACATGGAAAAGATGCTGCCCACACAACAAATGTGCTTTTAACTTTGACTTTAAAGACAGTGTCATTCAAATGCTCCCACTTGACAAAAATAAATAAATAAATATATAAATATATCAAAAAATGCAAGAAAACTCTCTCCTCTGGAGACCTAGTGTCAGCAATATTCTCTCCTCTCTCTCCCTTCAACTTTACTGGCAGCAAAGCTGCCTCTCCCCTCAGAATATCAAATGGCAGCAGAAACCTAATAGCAGCAATGCTTGCTTGTCATACTCCCACCATGGACCTAATTGCAGCAAAATTCTCTCTCTTCTTCTTTATTATGAACCCAGCCTCCTTTCCACCCCCCACCCCAGCCAGCACTTTTCCTGCTCCTGATGTTTGACTTTAACATGGTGATGATCTGCATCCAGATTGCATCAGTGCTGGCCAAAATGCCAGCACTCTTATCCAAGCAGTGCTTTGTGCAATCTCACCCTAAGCACTGCTGGGACGAGAATGCTGTCATTCTGACTAGCATTAATATGGAGAGAATGAAAATCATTATGCAGCACTGGACTTACTAAGAATCACATTTTCACAATTTAGGATGGTTTGAAGAGGCATTCAGGGTTGGTTGGGGAGGATGGTGGGGCTGGGTAGCAAGAAATACTACGTAGCACCTAATTCCTACTTCTGTGGATCTGTTCTGCAGACTGTGAGTGTCTGTGTATTGTGCAAGGGAACTGTGCAAGAGGCTGTGCATAGTAAACAAAGGGGCACTATCTTGAGAGTCACGGACATGGTTAAGCACCCTGGGACCCCTTAAGATTCAGCAGGGTCTACCAAATTCTGGATAGCAGGAGCCCAAGTATAGAGCATTTGGAGTGCAGTTTTTAGCACCTCCAGCAATTTCTGGCTGCATTTTACCCTATTAGCAGCATTATCTGAGCTTCTGGTGTGGTATTAAAGCCTCTACTAACATTCTTGTAAAACCTGAAGTGATGTCATGGCCACTTCTGGTTTCACCAGTATATACAGCCAGAGCTTTGTGAGCATTGACAGGCACTGAAAAGACCAAGGAACAGGTCCAAGGAATTGAACCTTAAAGACACCAATTTAAGAAATACTGAAAATAACACACATGGCAGAATGGATACAGTAATATCTCTGGACAGGGTCCTTGGAAGTAAATCAATTAGCTGCACCATGAACAGTAGCCGTTAGTGTAATCCAATTACAAGCTGGGTGACTTCACATGTGAGAGATGTAATATGAATAAAGAGCTAATAGATGAACTACAAGCAATTAAATTATGACTTGGCAAACCAGAAGCTACTTTAGAAAGGATGGACCAAGTGATCCAAAACAAAATGCCTTTAAAACACTCGATACAGAGAGTAGGAATACTGGGAATGCTTACAATACTGAGATTACCTGTAGTGAACATATGTTGGATAAGGAAAATCTGGGTAGAAGGATAAGAACTGACAATAGAACAGATGCTGAAAATGATTGGTGCACAGTAAGTGGAACAAAGAGACAAAAGGAGTGGGTGTGATGTGGATGCTTATTTAATCGCCACTGGGTCCCAAAATAGATTCAATGATCGTGGAAACAATGAGGGGGAAACTAACAGTGGATTGGAAATAGAAGAAACTGGTCAAGTAGAAAACACAGAGAAAGAGCTGTTCACCTCTGAGATAATAGTAGCTGGAGACTCAGTTTTGAGATTTACTGACAGTATGATATGTGAGGGCAATAAGGAATGTACCCAAGTACTCTGTCTCCCAGGTGTAAAAAACAGGGATATAAGAATTAGGATGGAAAAATTAATAATGTCACACACACAGACACACACACACACACACACTGGCAATACTTGTAGAGGTAAAAGATATCCAGAAAATGACAGAAAGCCAGATATAAAATGGATTCAGGGGAATGGGGAACTGATTAAAGCAAATGAATTAAAGTCTATATTCTCAGAGATCCTACTAATGATGAGGACAAGACCAAGTCAAAAAAGCAAAATATAATCAATGAACCAATGGCTAAGAACATGGGTAGCAAAGAGCAACTTTTATGTTTATCAGAAATTGGAACACATGAACTAATAGGAATGGGTTACACATCAATAAAAAAGGATCATCAATACTGGGGACAGAATCAAAACAGCAATAAAGTTTAATTTGAACTGATACATAAGGGGATGGGAAAGGAATATGACCTCAGAGGAATGAAAGACAGACAGAACATTGGTATAGATAAGTAAAGGGGTAGAAATCTTCTTTTTTTTTCCTCGAATCTCTTTATAGTGCCCCACTGGACTGGAACTCTCTTGGGCTGCCAGCTCGCCTGTCGCTCTACCGTCCACTGAGATCCCCAACCTGCTCAAAGTCATTAGCTCTCCCCACGGAACCCCCAGCCCCTAGGTCTGTGGGGAGTTCAAAGGGCAGAGGTGGAAGTCCACTTGCAAACATGTGGAGGCAGACACTGTGGAGTCATTGCCTATCCAGCCAGTGGAGGGTTTTCCTAGGACTTGAGCTCCCGTCCCACGCATGTCGCACACTCCGATGCACTGGCACACAGCAACCCTGCCTGCATCAGCCATGCTAGTTACATGCTACCTGGCTTGCTGCAGTGCCCTCCGGTCTCCACTCTGTCACGCTGAGCCATCCCACCCCACCATCCCAGGGGGGAAAGCACCACAAGGGCACTCGATCCTCAACCCTCCCCAACCAATCCCCAGCATCTGAGCTCGCTCCCAAACCCGGGTCGCCGGCGTAGTGTGAAGTGTGGCATCCAGAGTCTCAACCCTCAGTGCCACCGGGCTGGCAAATGGGTAGAAATATTATCAGAAACATTAAAAATAGCATGAAGTTATTTAAAATACTTGACCGGAATGATAGATCATTGAACAGCAAGCGCAGTGCATTAAGAGAGACAATTAGTAATGAGAATTTCAACATTAGCTCAGTGAGAGAGACATGGTGGGATGGAATGAAAACATGGGAGCAAGAAATAAAGAACTAAACATTGCACAAATAACAGAAAAAAACAACATTGGAGATGGAGTGGCTATTTACAGAATATTAAATAAGTTGCAAAAAACTTTGTTAATGCTCCAGTTAGGGTCAAAGTGACAAAAATTGGGAAATAAGGAGTTAGGGTTTCTACCCTAACACCCCACTGTCCCAAACCAAGCAGGAGAACAAATGTGGGGTGTGCCTTGGGCTTCTCAAGCCTAATGCTCCCCCATTCCATCTGTAAAAAAAGGTTAGATGTGTAGACTTTATAAGAATGGGGTGAGTATTAGGCTTGAAAAATCCTGATGCACACTCCACACCTGATCTCCTGCCTGGTTTGGGAGGGTGGGGTGGGGTGTTAGGTTTGGAAACACTAATGCCTCATCTCCCAACTTTTGTCGCTTTGACCCTAATTGGAGCATTAATAGCGTTTTTTGTAACTTACTTTCTTACTTTTTAAGTAGAGATACAACAAAGTTTTACTTCGCCTGTGAATTTTTCTTGAAGTTGCCAAATTCACCTCCTTGGATCAATTCACGAACTTGTCCCATAAAATGCCAGTTCACCATTTGTAACTTTGTCTTGCTTAGGGTTTTTTAAGTGCAAATTGCACTTAAAAAACCCAAAAGTAAGGAGAAGTTACAAACTGCAAATCCCCCAAATCTTTGGTGTCTGTTGCCACCTCCTGCCCTCCAATCACCAGCCACAGCAATGTAAAAAAATAAAAATTGAATCCCTCGTGTCTAGTGCCCCCGATCACTGGCCACAACAATGTAAAAAATATATATTTAATCCCTGGTGTCTAGTGGTCCCCTCTCACAACCGATCGCTGGCCACAATGTAAAAACAATGTATTTTTATCCTGGTGTCTAGTGCCCACCTCCCCATGATTGCGGCCCAATGTAAAAAAAAAAAATCATCACAGAAATCCATGGTGTCTAGTGGGCCCCACCCCTCACTCCATCAGGTAGTGCCCCACCATCCTGCCTTCCCCCACCCTGACCCCAAGCAGGTGACCAGCACAGCCCTCCACTCTACACCACAGCTGGTCACCCAACTGACTTGGAATGAATGAGCGTGTACTTGTACAAGCATATGCTCATTCATTCCAGGTCAATCTGGGGGCCAGCCATGGTGGAGAGTGGAGGATTGTGCTGGTTGCCTGCTTAGGGTTGGAGTGCAGGGGAGCAGAATGGTGGGGTACTACCTGACAGGGTGGGTGCATGGGGGGGTCCATTAAACACCAGGGATATGATTGATGATATATTGTTTACATTGTGGCCAATGATTTGTGGGAGGGGGACCACTAGACACCAGGGATTAAATATATATTTTTTACATTGTGGTGGCGATCAGCAGGGGGGCACTGGAAACCAAGGGCTGGATTCACAAAGGGTTGCTGCAAGCTGCAAGAATGGCAGCTTGCAGCAAAGGACCCTGCATCCTGAACCCTGTGCCTGATGCAGAAACAAACAGGGTCCAGAAGCCTGCATCCTGTGGCTTGTGGCATGTGTGCAAGATAGGGCGCAGACCCCATGTGTGCTGCAAGCCACAGAATAGGGTGGGTGGCAGATGCACAGGGTGGGGTGGAAAGGATGAGATTGGACTTGGCAAGGTTAGAGGAATGGTCAAATGTATGACAGCTTGAATTCAATGCTAAGAAGTGCAAGGTAATGCACATGGGAAACAAAAACCCAGGGGAAGAGTACACAATGGGAGGTGAGATACTAACAACAACAAAAATGGAAAGGGACCTGGGTGTAGTCATATCAGATTACCTAAAGGTGGGCAAGCAATGTGAGAGGGCAGCAAGGAGGGCTGGGGGGATACTGGGATGCATAGGGAGAGGCATCACCAGTAGAAAACAGGAAGTTATTATCCCTCTGTACAGACAGCAGGTGAGACCCCATCTGGAGTACTGCGTGCAGTTCTGGAGACCCAATCTCTGCAAAGACATAGACAGGATGGAAGCTATCCAGAAGAGGTCAACTAAAATGGTGCAGAGTCTGCACTGGAAGACATATGAAGAGAGACTAAAGGAGCTTAATATGAATAGCCTCAAGGAAAGGAGGGAGGGGGGACATGTTAGAAACGTTCAAGTACCTCAAGGGAATCAACAATGTCCAAGAGGGTAGCATCTTTCAAAAAAAGAGGTGTGCAAGAACAAGAGGGCACAATTTGAAGATGGGGGGGGTGGCTCAGAGGTAATTTAAGGAAGTATTTTTCACAGAGAGGGTTGTGGATGTATGGAGCGGCCTTCCGGAGGAGGTTGTGGAGTCAAAAACAGTGGTGGAATTCAAGCATGCATGGGACAGTCATAAGGCCATTCTAGGGGGTGGGGGTAGGAAGAAATAGGCTGCTGGTTAACTAGGATCTGAAGCTTATCCAGTAGGTAAGGAAATGGGCACACTGGGTGGGTCAAGCGGTCCTTATCTGCCATCAAATTCTATGTTTCTAAGTAAAACAGAGCTGTGGTGCCCCCCATGCCTGCCCCAGTCCCCATCAGGTGTGAATCCCAGCCCCAATTCCTCTTAATATGAATAGTTCCAATAGTTCCCCTCCTTCCACTCCCATAACTCCGTGGTAGTCTTGTGGCCCCCATCCCCCCACCAGACAGTGTGAGCCCTCCACTCCCCACAATACCCCACTGGTGGCTGGCACAGCCCTCCACTCACCACCATGGCTAGCTGCCGTGGACTGGAGTTAAATGAAAGCCATATTGTACATATATGCGCTTGGTGAATGACAGCAGCTGTTGTAAGTGTTCTTTGACAGATGTCCACTAGGGTTTCTTTCTGAATCTCAATTTGAGGACTTTGACACCACCCTTCCTGAATAGGGTGCAACTGCTGCCATAAACCCCCTTACGCCATGTCACAAGGGGGCTTATGGTGCATTGGTGCAGTTAGGCGCAGGCAGCCTGCAGCAGGTCACAAGCTGCCTTTGTGAATCCTAACATGATGCAACTCAGGACGCAAGTGCTACTTGCACCAGATTTTTAGATGCAAGTTGCCTTGCGTCCTGAGTTGCCTTTTGTGAATCTGGCCCCAAGACTTTAACTGATGCTTATATCTTTTTTTTACACTGGGGTTGGCAATGGGGGGGTCCATCACAACTAGAAGACATAGCAGTTTTTGCACAAAGTGTGGAATTTCACCCATGAAACTGCATAGTTCGTGGTCAATCCAAATTGCTGAATTTCCCAAATTGCGCTTTGTGAATTGAGAACAATTCGCAAAGTAATTCATGGAGTGAATTTTGCAGGCTTCACACATTTCTATTTTTGAGATAGTATAACAGTATTCTTATTTTATTGTGGAAGCGCAGGGTCCTTTGGACCCTCCACTCCCATCATCACTCCCATCCCTCCACTGATGCATGTATATATATATATATATATATATCCCAGTGAAAGCAAAAGGGCCTCTAGACACTGCCCTTCCATCTATAGAACAACAGTGACCAAATTGTCAGCACAGCCACCTTATTACCCAGCCTCATGCACCTGGTAAAGAAATGTTTTAATCCCCACTGAAATGTAATTATACACAACTCAAAGCCATTCAGCACCACAGGTGCAAAAACACATTTTGGACAGTATTTAATAAAATGACAGCAGTGACATACATGAGGTTGAGAAATCAACTTCAAGCTGTATTTTGGCAAACGCCTAGATTGAAAATGGAAGGGCTTTTTAACATTCATACTTTTTTAAGTGATGGTAAATTGAATGTATTTATATTAAGCCCTTTTATTCTGTTGCACACGCAGTTAGTGTGATGAGTAACAATTTAATAAGTGATTAATTAAGTAATCAATTGTGCCATGTATTTAAATACTGTGTAATGTGTGTTGACTCCACCCACCCATGAAGAGGGATTATACTCTCGAAGTACCGGGGATACTCCTATGTCTGAATAAAGCACTTACAAATTTCATCTTTGACTCCAGCCTATGTGTATCGCTGTAATCTTCATTTTACCTGATTACATACATGAGGAGCGCTAATAAGAAGGCTATGTGGAAAACCTGGGTCAGGAGATCTAAAATTTCCCAAGTTATGAGCATGAGTAGCCAAATTGTAATGAATGGTTATAATGTTGGCATTTTTTCATATTTTGACCCCGGATTTTGAATATAGTCTTCTTATGACACCACCTCATAAACCCATTAGATGAACATTTTTGAATCCATGCCAAAATGCTATTCCATGCCACAGGTGCAAAAAAATGTTTTGGACAGGATGTGAAAAATGATGGCTAAACTATTCATGAAGTGGTGTGAAAAAATGGCTATACTGCATTGAAAATTTGGAGTCAAAATATTGAAAATTATTAAAGTTATGCATATCCATAGAAACACTTCAACAAACCCTCATAACTAGCCTATTTTTAAGAATTTGCTCACCAAATGTTCAACATGGCCTTTTTGGGACCCCACCTCATGAACCCTGGTGGTGAAATAAGGGATATGTGTGGGGCACCTGTGGAATAAACAATTTATCTGTGCAGTTGCCGGTGACCCCAAGTAACCTCACAAGTGGCGAAGCCATGAATGAGGGTTACGAGTGGTCACTGGCAACTGTACAAATAACTTGCTTAACCCACAGGTGCCCCTGCTTATGTGATTTATGCAACAGGGCTGTAAGGAATATTTTTTATTCATAAAAGCATTTGGTTTTAGTGCTCATCCTTCTTTTGTGTACCCTGTTGTTATGGGCATTGCTAGGGAGTCCGTATCATGAAGTTTTGATTGATGCTGCAATGTAGCAGCTCATTGGTGTTTAAGTTAAGGAGCTGATTTTTTTCCCCAAAGAAAATGGTGGCACTGCTTAGTGACAGCAGGTATGGTGTGTGCCAAATGTCTGTTTTGAGACTTCACATTTTTTTATTTAAAAAAAAAAAAACTGTGTTACTGCTGTGAAGCAGGTTTCTGGAAGTCACAACTGATTATGCAGATTGGAACGGCACCTGTGGGGAAATACCGGGAGAGGAGCATTGTTGGGATAACTGGCTGCAACATGCTGAATAAGAAAGGAGAAGCAGAGGTACTGAAAAAAAGAGAGGAGCAACAAAAGATAGAATGCTAAATGTTTGTGTGTGTGGTAGGAAGGTAGTGAGTGGGGCAGGTTGTCAGTGTGACAGTGAAGCAGGCAGGTGGGGAGGAGGAACAGGAGCACAGGTTGTTGAAATGGTGTCAGAGCTGGAAGTAGTGGGGGGGGAGTGACATAGTCACTGTGTGGCTAAACGGGGGATAATGTAATCACTAATGGGGATAACTTGAAGTTATCCCCATAGTGATTACATCATCCTTCATTTATTCACACAGTGACTAAGATAACTGCGTTTATGCATCGCTTTTTATCCTGCCACCTGTTGCATAAATTTCATTATTGGGTCCCAAAATGTGATTTCATGCAGCGACCGTTAAATAACCTTCCTGGCCCAATTAATGAAATGACAGTGCCAGTGTTCATGAGATGGGGTACCAAATAAGCCATTTTGAAAATTTGCTGGAAAAATTCCTAAAAAATCTAAGTTATGAACATAAGTTCAAAATGCCATTGGAATACATTATTACCTTTATTCCTCAGTTTGCAGTTCAGGTTGAAAGAGTGCAGATGTGTCTCAGTCCACAGGGATGACAGAATATGACCCCAGCAGGTAAGTATAGAGTAAGGGGGGCTTTGGGGTATGGGTGCTCAGTGGGAGTGTCAGGATGGTGGAAGGGGGATGGTGCAGATGACGAGGGACTTTTTTTTTTCAGGTTACAAAAACAATGAAGGACATCACGGGGCCGTCTTTTTCTTTAAGAAATGGAATAAAGATTTATAAACTATTTTGGTACACTAGGGGTTGGCTCCTCCATGTCTCACACTGCTGGGGGAAGGGGACTTCTAAATGCTGACATGGGGTTTGAGCTCCCCAATGTCAGTTACAATAAATAAAACAATTGGCTGTGGGCTGCGAGGCTTCAGGTGGGGGGGGCATTGGACACCAGGGGTTGTCATCCTGGTGTCAGACTATTTAAATATGAATTAAAAAAAATTAAACCAGGGATGGTGACTGGAAGGTGAGGGGTGTCACTAGACACCAGGGACTAAACTAAAGAATTAAGGGAGGATGATTAGATGATGGGGGTGCCACTAGACACCAGGGATATAGATTTTGTTAAATGCTTTTTTGCCAGCTGATTTCCTTTGTCATGATGACGGAAAAGGAAATGCGAAAAAGGAACTTTGCAAGTAGTGAAAAATGATTTAAATAGTTGTAGAAAAACATTGTGGACATGGGAGCTATCAAAAAAAATGCACAGTGAAGCTCATCAGCTCCTGATGAGCAAGATACATGTTTGGATGTCTGTAGAAGACATCCCTGGGCTGAGTTATGATAGTTTGTTGTGTGAAGAATGAGAAAACAAGATGACAGCTCATGAAAAAGGTTTTTTTTCTAATGAAAAAGTATTGGCCCCTCCCACAAAAGGATCCTTTTTCGTGAGTCCCAATCCTTTGCCAAACTTTTTACGTCTATCCTGGAGAGTGATCTTCTCATAGGAAATAATGGGAACTCAAAAAATGAATAACTTTATAACAGATTAGTCATTTTTCACCAGGAAAAGCATGGCAGTTCTGTTAACCAAGTTGTTTCTGTCATCACAAATTCACATCAAAATTCCAAGCTATCTGGGCACAAGGCGATGAGGGAAAAAAATACAAAACATGGTGACTTTTAAGGTTTTTGCACTATCTGGATCTCAGAATTCATACATTCAACCAGAACAAAACTTGTCTCATCAAGAGATCTACCACACATACTGTACCAAATTTTGTTCAAATCCATTGGTTGTTGCATAGTTAGTAAAGTGCAAAATTTGAGGTTTAACATTAAATGGGATCCTCAACCCTAACTTGCCCCTAAAATATATTTTTTATTTAAATAACTGCCTACCATGTGTATGTCTATCAAGTGTACAGGTGAATGGAAAATAAACTGATAGGGAAACTAACTTGGAAACACGATGGCTTAAAGTCATAGGTAAGGACAATAACATAATGACAGGCACCTGTTACAGAACCCTGGACAGTAACAGTGACTATAAGACTCCTTGATGAGATCCATACCATACGCAATAATAAAAATTATAAAATCTCATGAAAGAATCCTGAACTCTGATTGGTCAATGTGGGACTGGATCCGTGCAACATCACAGGTCTAGTCCCAGCACGCAGAAGACTGCAGCAACCATTAAAGAAATCACTACACATATCCTGTTTCACTGTTTCCCCTAGGCACTCTGCCTCAGTGATTCACTCTGGGCAGCCACCTTTAGCATCCCCGGCTCCATTTTCTCATACCAAAAATGCCATCAAACAAATCCATCCTGCATCTTCTAAACTCCTGCTTCACTGTTACCTTTCTCTCAGTTGACACTGTCCCAATCACAAATTACTGCCACTATGGGCCGCTGTTCTGAGGACAACCCCTCCCCCACCAAGGATGTACATTTAAAACATAAAACCTCCAATCCACCATACCACAAAGTATCCCTCAAAGAGAAAACCTGTGTTTTTTTAACATTGTAGCTGAGTGCCCAGTTATAGTGGAAGAGTGGACGTCACAGCACATGTGCACAACAGTAGCACATTTGCTCCACCAGTCGGTCACTGTACATCAAAACCTTCTTAAAAAAAGAAAAGAGAATACATCAAAAGTAGAACAAAGACATACCTTAACTGACTGACCCTAAACAACAAAGCCACTGTAACTCCACTCGCCAATCAGCTCCCACATGGTATATGTCACCACTGTCTGATTGGTTTGGCAGCCATGCTCCTTGCCTCACATGCAGTGCCATGGTAGCTCCTCTCTCCGATCTCTGCTACTAACATAATAAAACAGCTGCATAATTCTGCACTTGTGAATAAAAAGGAAAAAATTGCTAGCATGTTTAGAGCAAGGCACAGAGTCAGACCTGTAAGAGAAGAAAGCTGTGGTGAGGGAAACAAAATGCAGTATACATATTGGCAGCACCATCCAGTGATTAAAACAGAAACTATGGACTTTTTCTTTACAACGTACACCTCCACAAACCAAAAATGATAAAAAAAGCCACAAATATACATTTTTTCTACTTCCTTCTTTTATTAAAAAAATGAGCCATTGTATAATAGCAATAATGCACTCCAGGATGTGGGTCATGCTGGGATAACCTCACTTCTGGGGTATTGGAAGCACTCAGCCTATGGCCTTGTGCCCAACCACCCTAGGTGTGAAGTTATCCCAACACAACCCACAACCTGTTGTGCAATATTGCTTAAGAACATAATAATAATGGGGATTTTAATTTCAATAATACTGACTGGTAGAAAGGAACTGCAAATGACAGGAATGAAACAAAATTGATGAATATCATAAAGGAATCTGGATTAACACAAAGATTGAAGAAACAACAAGAGAGAATCATTTATTGGATTTGGCCATAACAAAAATAAAGGGTAAACATAACAATTGAAAATGCAGGTCCCACTAGGATGTAGTGATCTGTCAATGATTAAAATAAATTTGGATTTCAGGGTAGAATAAACTCATAAATTGAAATAAATTGTGCAACTGCACAAGGAAATTAAGCAGAAACAGAGAATTAATTACATGGGTTGAATTGGAAGGGGGAATTTTCTGGGAAAACAGGAAATGAGGAATGATGTACAGTATAATGAAAGAAAAAAATCCTGAATCTACAGCAAAATGGATTCCAAAGAAACATGAATAGAACAGAAAATAGTTAATGTGAAATAGATGAACAAAACAATAGGTAGACTATTATTAGGAATAAAGCAGTTGTATAAAACATTAAAACTGTAAATATAGGGATAAACAGACTGAAATATTAAAGACAGCCAAAAACTGTAAATATGTCATCAGGAAAAGCATGAAAAATCATGAAATGTACTTGGTCATAAAGTTTACAAACATAAAAAAAAATTAGGCGTACATAAACACATTAAAGGACAGCACATCTACTACAGGACAATTATTATATGAAAATAAATGGTGGAGACAGCAGGTGAAATAGCTGAAACATTAAATGTTTACTTTGGGGGTATGGCTTAGCCATCTACAAGACAGCTGCATAATTTTGCGATGGCGAACTACTCAGGGCTCAGAATCCATTATAAATACAATCCCTCTGAAGATACAAAGTAAAGAGCATTACTGATCAGTGTCAGAAAGTATCCGCGCTTGGGAGATCGCTTTTGTTTGCAGATCCATTCTCATCTCACCCATCCAACACTGAATCCTGCATCCACTACCACAGACTGTATGGCAGGTTGGAATGGAGCGAGCATGGAGCCCTCCGTGAGGGAGATGTTTGCTACCCCCATGCAAAGAATAGAGGAGGTCACACTGGCCTCCAACAACACCACCCTGGCACTCCATCACCTTGGTATGAGATTTGGCCTCATCGTGCAAAAGACACTGGCTCATGAAAAAATGCTTGATGGCCACTGTGTCATGATGCTGGAATAGGTCCAGCAGATCCAGGCTCTATGAGAAAAAGTAGATGACATTGAGAACAGGAAACACAGGAACTATTTGTGGCTCCTGGGATTTCCAGAGGGCAGTGAGCAGGGCCAGACATCAGATTTTCAAAAAAAGGTCCTCCCAGAGATCTTAAAGCTTCTGCAAGGCACCAGGCTTACCACTGAGAGGTCCCATAAATCTCTGCAACCTTGACTGTGAGGAGAAGAGAGGCCGAACCAACACTGGCCTGAATCTTGAACTTTGCTGAGAAAGAAGCCATCTGGGCAAGGGACAGATAAATGGGATCCCTAACCTGGAATGGCTATCAGATCCTAATCTTCCAAGACTACTCCAGGGTCCTGTCCGAGAGAAGTAAAGAGTTCACTGAGGCAAGGAAGTGCCTGCATGAATTAAAGATATAGTTCTCCTTAAGGTACCCTGCAATGCTGAAGCTGACACACAATGGGACAGTGCTGCAATTCACCACGATGGGGCCATTATGGATTTTAGGAACTGAAACTGGCCTTGAGGAAATAGATCATCATCTGCCTCAACCTCGGGGAGAAGGAGCAGGTCACTGCAACAACAGGAAACAAGCAGATTGTTACAGAGGAAGGGAGACAATCCACTAGAGCCACAGAGGAATCAGCACGCAACTGGAGGACCAAGAAGCCTAGTGGTCCCTACCTCCCTGATCCCAAAAATGGTCCCAGCACAACAGGCACTCAAGGAGGGACCACCCAATCAAAAGAGAGAGGGCTGTGGCCTGCAACAAAGACCCAGAAGAGGAGGAGCTGACCCAGGACCTTGAGACTGTCAACCGCTACTTTTCCCAGAACTGCTATGCACCACTACAGCATAAATTGCCTGCCCACAGCCATGTGGAGGACCCAGCTATGGACATTGTGCTGCCTCCTCCATCAGAACAGGCCTCAAGTCCTGGTCAGCAGACGTGGGCAGCAGCAATGGAAAGCTCCCTTATAACAGAGGCTGAGGACTACAGTGGTACTATAGACCATTTTCCCTTCATAATGCAGCAACAGGATAGTGAAGGACCAGAGGAGGGAGACCAACAGATCGAGCTTCCAACATGAAATTGGGAGAATCTCAATGGTGTCTGATAAGAATTTGTTTTTCTCCGTAGGGGTCACAGCTAATGAGAGGTACAGATAATGGGGGGTCGGGCAGGACATGAAGGTCAGGGGGGCAGTGTTGGGTAAGTTACTTTTTTCTATTACTTTCTATTACTTTTAAAAACTTGTTCCAGAAAGCTCTGTGCAGTCACCAGCAAGAATGGAGAAGTACTGGAAAATGTAATACACCTTACAGTTACAATTACTTATGTCTTTTTGTACAAAAGAAATATGTAACTATAACTGATTACATTTATTTGAAAGTAACTAGTAATTAACCTATTACTTTCAAAAAATGTAATCTGTTATAGTTACAGTATTTATTATTTTTGTATTGTTTTTGTATAAAAAGAAGTAACTGTAATTGTAAGGTGTATTACTTCTTCTAGTACTTCTCCATCCTTGCTAGTGACTGCACAGAGCTTCCTGGAACAAGTTTCCAAATGTAATAGAAAGTAATAGAAAAAGTAACTTACCCAACACTGCAAGGGGGGGGGTTCAGCTTTGGTGCTGTCCCTTGGTGTGACCTAATGCAGAACTCACTCCCCAGTTATTTAACAAGGTTTTAACTGTACAAGGGAATGGGCATGGTAAATTGGGCCCTAGTTCACCCCTCAAGTTCAACCTCCATAGGAAGGGCACGCTTTCCTTTTCGCTGAACCATGTCATTCAACAGTATGTTTTTTGTTTATGGGCTAAGGGCAATAGGGGAACAGTAGCTAGGGTTTTCTTCTGGCAGGCTTGTGAAAACATAACTGTTGGATTCCCTCCCTCTCTCCTTCTATTACCCCTGCTTTCCCCCATCCCCCAGCTGTAAATATGAAGGATGCAAAATGGCAGAAGGGGTGGCTCAGCTAAACTGTGCCCCCCCCGGGGGGGTGACTAACAGTTCCTAAGAGGTGGGATGAGAGGGGAAAGAGTACTTCCCCATGTACTTACTCACAGGGATCCCGGCGCTGGTAGTCATCTCTGTGATCCACCCCCCCACCACCAGGAATAGGCCTGAAAGACAACAACTGATGAGCCAGAGGCCCGTAGAGTACTCCCATACTGTGCAGAGCCCCCTGATGGCTGGCCTTGGGGAATAGGCTGTACCGGGGGACAGGACAGGGGACAGAAGAGCCACATACCTTCCCTTCACAAATGGCTCAAAGATGGATAAGTTCCCAAGATGCTCTGTCTTAGTTCCTCACATACCTGGGTAGCAGCTAGTTGCAGCCCACCCCCAAGCAGCCCCCAATCTACCCCACTGCTAGGACTTTCTAGAAAGCCTGGTATATACCTCCATCCCCCCCAGAGTAAGCCAGACAGGTCATGTGGCACACGTTGCTGCCGATCGGGTGTCAGGCTAGCACCCCTAAACAAGTTTTAGTTACTAGTATTGTACATAGTTGGTTGTTTGACAACTGTTTAAAATACAACTGTGTTGGATTATACCTGCTTTTACTAATCACAACCTCCCATACTCAGGAAGAAGGATCAGGGCACTAAAGGGGTGGCTTCAGGGTGTCAATAGCACAGCACAACTGGGTAAGACCTATACATGCAACGCTATGAGTGGATATGAAGAACGGCACCACAGGGGGAAGAGCTACCTTACCTTGGCCACTAACATGTTCCATATACTGAATCTGACCATAAATATCCCATTAATAGACAATGGATGAGATTGTCTGCTACACATGGAACATCAGAGGACTGAATACCCCTGTCAAAAGAAAAACATTTTTTTCACATCTCAAGTGGTTGATGCCCCTGGTGGCCTTTCTCCAGTAAGTGAAGTTAACACAGAATGATCATGCCACATTGGTAAGGGATTTGGTAGACTGAGACGTGCTTGTGGGGGCCCCAGTTAGGAAAAGGGGAGTGGTGATACTTATTCATAAGTCCCTTCAACGGTCATTGATTGACTTGGTGGCATATCCAGAAGGCAGGTGGATACTGGCTAGTTATAGCACCCCAATGGGCCCGATCATTCTGTGTAACACTTACACTCCAAACCAGGATGACTTGAAGTTGTTTCATGAGATATCAGGGGTAATCAATCAATCAATCAAGTTTATTGTTTGACATAAAGTCATTACACAAATAAAGCATACAATCAAAAAGAGGACACAATAAAAAGATAAATAAGTGCAATTCAACAAAGAAATTTCAAACCGCAACGAGAAAACACTAGTTTAATTTAAGAGTGGTTCCAATCTGGAACAGTTTACCAGCTGAAGTGGTAGCCAGTAATAATATGCATGTATTCAAATGCAGACTAGACAGCTACCTGACAACAACTGAGATACGGGGTTATAATTAACTACTTCATGGCGAGCAGATATGGACAATACATCTTCTATGCTCTGAGATAACCTATGTAAAGTTGATTAAAAAACAATCCTTCCAATATATCAGTATAACAAATAGATACTTGTGCAAATTTAAATACATTAGACATTAAAGAATTCTATGTAAGCTCTATACCTTAACTAACTCTACTATTTCTAGACAGAAAAGTAGTGTGTAAACAGTTATTATTGGGTTCGGTTCTGGATACCTACATCCCCTTAATTAATACTGCAATCTCCTATCTCTTATAATATTTGAGAAAAAAGATCCAGCAATGTGGATCAACTAAGGCTGTTGCTCAATTAATAGTTCTAGGCTCATTCTTTTCCTAGTTGTTTTGCTAAAACTAAAAACATTACCAGGTCCGTCAATATTTGTTTATTTTCTGAATTAAAAAGAAGGTCCAATAGCAGTTAACTAGGTGAAGAAGGGAACTGCGAATTAGAGGGAGTGGCTTAGGCAGCAGGAAGCCAGGTGTTTGCATTTAAATCTGCCCTAGACAGCTTTTGGCAGAGAACAGCAAGAGTTAGGAGGTGCTGTTAGAACTTTACTACCCTACTGGGACTTAAGAACTAGGGGGTCGATTCCAAGATGACTGGCATAACTTGCATGCAGTTGCGAGCTATGCCAGTCTCCCCTATGCCAGGGATCCTATGCCGCATTCCAAAAGTGGCAGGGTCCTGGCACCTGCCACATGCGAGATACACCATGCTGTTAGAACTTTATTACTCTACTGGGACCTTCAATTTAGGGTAAAAAACAAACAAGAGTTAGTGTGTTTGAGTTGGGTGAAGTGAATTGTTATCTGTGCAATTAGCTAGGTGAAGAAGGGAACTATGAATTAGGAGGAGTGGCTTAGGCAGCAGGAAGCCAGGTGTTTGCATTTAAATCGCCCTAAATAGCTTTTGGCAGAGAACAGCAAGAGTTAGGAGGTGCTGTTAGAACTTTACTACCCTACTGGGACTTAAGAACTAGGGGGTCGATTCCAAGATGACTGGCATAACTTGCAGGCAGTTGCGAGCTATGCCAGTCTCCCCTATGCCAGGGATCCTATGCCACATTCCAAAAGTGGCAGGGTCCCAGCACCTGCCACATGCGAGATACACCATGCGTGTGGCGGTAACCCATGCATGGCATATCACAACTGCATGTCACATCTCGTGGTCAGTGACAGGTGGCCCCCCAAAGCCCCTCCACCATGGACCACCTTGATGCACACCAGGGGACATGGGAGGCAGGATACATGGCATAGACATCCGGGGCAGAGTGCACCAGAATCAGAGCCCTGGGGGTCTCCGAAAATTGGGGTGTTGGGGGCAGGGGTGTGCTTGAGGGGGCTTGGAGGTCCCTATTACACAATTGCCAGGGCTCTGCATGGCAGCATCTGACAGTGCTAGCCATCAGATGCCACTTAGGACTGTTCCAAGCTGTTGGACATTCCCTATGCTACAGCGGCTCTGGGAATTGCAACTGTGGGTTATTACAGCCACACTTCTGGAATTGGGCGATGTTGATATTATAACCCACAGCTGTGCCAGGCATATGCGGGCTGCGGTATAGTGGGTGTTATAACCCGTGATTGTTGCACCCCGCATATGCCATGGTGCAAGGCACCACTTAGAATTGCGACAGGTGTATTGCATGGCATAAGTGGCGAGATATGCCGTGTGGTTTGGCATATCTTGCCTTACATCAATGTAGTCCATTCTGGAATTGGGCCCTAGAACTCTATTACCAGGACCTTCAATTTAGAGTAAAACCAAAAAAACAAAAAAAAAAACGAGTTAGTGTGTTTGCCTGAGTTAGGTGAAGTGAAATTGTTATCTGTGCAGTTAGCTAGGTAAAGAAGGAAACTGTGAATTAGGGGGAGTGGCATAGGCAGCAGGAAGCCAGGTGTTTGCATTTAAATCTGCCCTAGATAGCTTTTGGCAGAGAACAGCAAGAGTAAGGAGGTGCTGTTAGAACATTACTTATCTACTCGGATTATATAGCCCCCTCCTCCTCCCCTCTACCCCCTATCCCCCAACCCCACCCTTAACCAGTTCTGCTTTTATAGGCACAGGATTTAACTGACAACAGGAGCTTCCTGTTTGGGAGCAGGAAGGGAGTGGTCACAGAGGCATGAAAGACTCACAATCCTAGAAGGGAAAAGTAAGAAGGAGACTACTGAGGAATACAGGAACTTCCTGTCACAGAACAGGAAAAGCAGGAGCTTTAAGGGCATGGAGGCTGTATGAAAGTAGGGAGGAAAAAAATACATAAAATAAAAAATAAATAAATCAGAGAGCGGAAAGAGTAAGCATACAAAACAACAGTTGAGGGGCAACAAATCAGACATGATGGGAGTGGTGCAGTGCAGTGGCTGTGGAGTGTCAGTCTTCTGGGAGACATTCTGGACTATGTGGTGTTGTCTCAAATGAAGACACCTCTCTGGGCTGAGGGAGGAGGTTGCTCGTCTCCAGGCTGAGTGGGCCAGGATTTGGGAGACCTCCTCTCCCACCTAGGGACCATCAGAGCCACCACTGCTGCCTCTGAGGTTGCCAAGAAAGAGGAGTGGTTGGGCCACAATCGGCTCAGGAAGGGTGAGAGTGGTGGAACAGAGGCACATCCCTCCAGCTGTACCTCTCCACAATTCATACACCATTCTAACAGACTGTGGTTCCTTTATGGAGGCACCCACAGTGGAGACCAAGGAGGATGCTGGGAACCTCTACAAAGGAGACCCACAAGAGGGTGGCATGGGGACCCCACAGGGGAAGGAAACAACTCCTGGTGGGGGACTCCATTGTTAGGAGGGTAGGACTGGGGGAGGGAGGAGGTAGGTGCCTGCCTGGTGCCATGGCTTGGAGAGACAGGGAGCGAATCCTCAGGATCGTGGGAGCAGCTGCACGGGGGGGGGGACTGGATGTCATTGTCCACCTAGAGACAAATGACCTGGCTGGGAAAGGGATCAGAGCAGTGCAGGAGGAGATTGTGTAATTGGGGAGGGGCTCTAGACAAATAGCAAGCATGGTAACCTTCTCGGAGGTGTATTCCCTGTCTATGGCATGGGTGAAGCTAGTGCGCACCACACCAATTCAATCAATGGTTGAAAAACTGGTGTAGCGCTCAGGATTATGGCTTCATTGGGGACTGGGGGTCCACCTGGAGGGATGCAGGTCTATACCGGTGCGATGGTCTGCATCTTTCCAGGAGGGGAACCAGGATCCTAGGTGATATGTTTAAATGCTTCATTGGCAAGCATTTAAACTAGCCAAAGGGGGAGCAGACCGTCAGTGCAGCAGTTGGATTTCGGCTTGCAGCGCCAGTGACCCAGGTTCGGGAATGAGCCTGGGGAGCTAAAGGGCCGACTGGTGGGAGGTGGCTTGAGCATACCAGGGACAGCTCGTCTCCTCCGTGGGGGGAGGGGAGCAGCATCTTGGTGCTTGTCTGGCCCCAGGCCGAGGTCTGAGGCACAGCAAGCACTAAGGCAAATGCAGTGGGGGGAGGATGTCATGGACATCGGCACTATGTGCCTTGACATCAGGGCACTCGTGACGCCCACAAAGGAACAGGGGAAAAACAATCTCCAGGCTCTAGGTAGACAGGGCTCCGGAGCACACTCCTCATGGCTCACACCTGCCTGGCCAGTCCTGGATCCCAACGAGACATTGAAGCATTCGGGGTGTAGCAGCCCCACCTCGTCCCCACCTAGGGGGTAGAACCGAGGCTCCATGGGGATTCTGGGATGGCTAAGGTAGGTGGCTGAAGTTGGGCAGCCTCCACTGGGGCTCCTGAAGGTGCGGAGGCTGGAGAGATAGGAAGGAGGATAAAATATAATTAAAACAAAAAAAAAATAGCCAAGGGGGGAGGCACTGAAAAGGAGTAGAGAAATCCTAACCCCACCCCCAAAAAATCAGGGTAGTTAGTGAGGTAAACTCCAAGATAAAGATGTCGATAGGGAGAAGGGCAGGGGTAAATGGAGAAAAATGCAAAGGCTGTAAGGACAGGGATAGGGCAAAAAGGGATAAGGCCGTCAAGAAATGGAGGGTAATGAGTACCAATGCCAGTAGTCTAGGTAACAAGCTCCCTGAACTGGTGACCTTGATGGAAGAGGGATGCCTGGATATTGTGGCAGTCACAGAAACATGGTACACAGAGAACCATGACTGGGATGTCAACATACCAGGGTACACAATCTACAGGATGGACAGGGAGGGTAGAAGAGGAGGAGGAGTAGCTCTCTACATAAGGGAAGAGATCAAAGCAATGGAACTAAAGGGTAAACAGGGAGGAGAAGAGGCACTGGGGGTCACACTGGAGACTGGAAATGGCACCACAATCCGCATGGGGGTTGAATACAGACCCCCATCTCAGGGGGAATAAATGGACAAGGAAATGATAGAAGTCATCCTTAGGATGGCAGAAAAAGGAGAAATATTGTTGACTGGGGACCTGAATATGCCAGATGTTAACTGGAGCAGCTCTGCTGCAGCCACATCCAAGAACAAGGTCTTTCTCAATGCCCTACAGGGGGCATGTCTCAGACAGCTAGTGCTGGAACCCACTCGGGAGGGAGCAGTCTTAGACCTGGTACTCTCAAACGGGTACAGAGAAATGATCTCAGATCTAGACGTGGATAGCCATCTGGGAACAAGTGACCACCAAACAGTGTGGTTCACGATAAACACAGCTGCAGAGTCAAGCCATACAAAAGTGAGGGTACTGTACTTTAGGAGGGCTGACTATATCAAAATGCGAGAGTGCCTCAGAAAAGCACTAGCAAACAGGCAAGAAAGAGGAGTGGAGGAACAATGTGGAAACATCAAAACTGTCATCACAGAGGCAACAAGCCTTTGTGTAAAGCAAATAAACAAATCAAACAAAAGAAAAAAAAAACACTATGGTTCTTAAAAGAAGTGGCGGGGAAGGTTAGAAGAAAAAGATAGCATTCAGGTAGTATAAGGAAACACAGAAGGGGCAGGACCGAGAACTGTACCAGTCATAGCAGAAGGAAGCGGGGAAGGCAGTCAGAAGAGCAAAGGCCAAACCGAGGAAAAGATAGCCAACTTGGTTAAGAAGGGTGACAAAACCTTTTTCAGGTAGATTAGGGAGTGAAGAAAGACCAAAGTAGTAGACCAGGGATGGGCATGGACATGGTCTACCTAGACTTTAGCAAGGCATTTGACACAGTCCCACACAAAAGATTAATAAACAAATTAGCCAGCCTGGGAGTGGGTCCCAGGGTGGTAGCCTAGGTAAACAATCATCTGGACAACAGGACACAGAGGGTAATAGTAAATGGAGTCCACTCCAAAGAAAGGGGGCGTCACTAGTGGGGTATTACAGGGTTCAGTAGTGGGTCCAGTCCTTTTTAATGTCTTTATAAGTGGTATTGCAGAGGGACTGGAAGGAAAAGTATGCCTCTTTGCAGACAACTCAAAGATATGTAACAGGGTTGATACTAGAGATGGGCGAAGTGGCTCCAATTCACTCCATGAAGTGAATCACGAAGCGAAAGAGAATTCGCGGAGTGCTCTGCAACACGAAGCAGAGTACTTCGCTTTATAATGGGTAACGTGAAATCCATTGAAAACTATGACTTTGCATTACTTCTCCTTCCCAAACCACTACTCCACCAATTCATAAGGTGAAGTACATTGAAAACAATGTACTTCATCTTGTTTTTAAGCTCCCAAAGGTGAATTTTGCAGTGATTCATGTGATTTCAGGTCACATGGGCTCTAGATTGTTCTGCACAGCCTCAGTTCGGCGTAGTCTGTGTAGGAAGCTGTAGGAGACAGTCTGCTCTGAGAGCTCTCTGTGATTCAAATCTTCCAAAAGCTATTAAAAAAGCCTTTTTGAGTAATTTGTTTTGCTGAAACTTTAGTTCATCTATTGTAGGAAACCCTCCTGTGCTCATATCATTGAGTGTTTATTGTTTGTGAATGGATTTTGAATGTTAATGTATGACATTCAGTCTGTGTACTGAGATACAGTGGATGTGTGCTTTGGGAAGGGGCGTATCTCTGGTGTAGGTAGATTAACTTGGAGAAAAAGACAGCGCTTTCTGTTTTGGTGATATTTTTCTTGTATAACTGTGTTAATGTACACACAGTAATATTTTCAATAATTCTTGCCATTTTTTTGCTGATTGTTGTGGTGCAGCAGTGCATAATTTTAGTTTGTTTAAAATATGTGGTCATATTACTGAAGTTTTCAATTTGCTACGTGTAACCCCCTTGCAAATGGGGGTTCCAAGAAATGCCTACTTGGGCTTACCTTAGTCCATTGGTTCTGTCCTTCTCCTGCTGTCTCTCAGAATTCTCCTGACTTGGCCCCTAATTTTTCTGGCTTCCCAGGTGCTGCTTTGCCCTTGAGAGTGCCCCAGCCTAAAGCCCGAGTGAAAATATAGCCCCTCGGGGCTTAAAAAGCTGACCGCGAGCTCCCGCTGCAAAAGTGCTGCCTCCAGGGCAGCAGGAGTCGCGTTGGCATGCTAAGCAGCTTTGATGTGGAGCCACTTGTTTTGCGGTTACCTTGAGGACTGTGCCATGGGTCCCAGGATCCCTTCCACCTATTTGGGACCTAGTGACCATGGACAGCCTATTGGGGGACTGCTCAGATGGGAATTAAAGGAGTTCTGAATGGGGCTCATTTGAGTATGCCTGCGCAAGGCCCCGGTCATCTGAATAATGCATAACAGTGTGTATGGCTGCCTCCAGGGTAGCTATGCTCAGCTCCAGCTGAAAAGTAAAGAATTAAAATGTTTTAAATAATGGAACTGTTGCTGCTTGTTGGGAATTTACTGTGCATGTGGGGAAAAGTGTTTAAAGTTAAAATGAGTAAGTACTGTTTCCTTGGCAATTCCAGTATTGTGGGACTCTATGTGTCAGCCAGTCAGCTGCTGCAAGGGGAGCTCGCATAAGTGCAGTAGCGACAGAAAAAGTAAAGAAACCACATTCTTTGTCTGTGCAGCGACTACAAGTGCAGCCCTTAAGCTACAGAACGGTGGAGCATGTGGGGCAAATAATTACTTCTTTCTGGCTGCACCAGGACATTATTCAGGACTGTATCTAATCTGCTATAAGGGACAGTGGGTTAAGCAGCCATTGCCAGCAGTACAGCCAATTGGAATTGCAGCAATAGGAAGTCAGGACTTGTGGGACATTCACTGCATCTCATGGGTAAGCACCCAAGTGCTTATGTGGGCTTACAGGGACATTATTTTCAGCACAAAATCTACAACCCAATTGTGCCTCGAGTGTTCTGATTGACAGGTCTCTCAGCAACTTGGAGACATGTCACCCCATCCCTGCTACCAATCAGGAGTCGAGCTAGGAGCTCTATAAAGAGACAATGTTGCCATTTTGTCTGGAAATTCAGAGAGAGATTTTCAGAGAGAGCAGCCAGAGCAGGCTCCAGCCTGCTGGGAGCTCCCCACAGGAGAAGGGGCTCAGGCTCCAACCATGCCACCAGGCCTGGGCCACTTAATCTAAGCCCCTTCAGTCTTCAGGGGGCATTTATTCTTTTCTTGAGTAAAAGTTTACCAGTTACAGTAATTGTGCTTTCTGCAACAGCTAGTCTGGAGGTTGCCAGTATTGTTCTCCAGAGGCTAGCTTCCATCCCACCTCAGGGAAAGATGTGGACCAAAGATCAGATGTCCAGCAGCGGTGAGAGCGCTGACCAGACCAGACCAGATGACATCATGCAGTGGTGAGAGCACTGACTGAGTACCTCAGCGGTGAGAGAGCTGAAGAAGTCTTCAGGATGCCTTCTATTGCAGATGAGACCCATGGAGGACCTGAGTGAGTACCCTCGTACCCCCCGGTGCAAGGGAGAAGCTAAGCAAGTAATCTTGGGGAACCCAAGCCCGATTAAGAAATGTGTGTTGTTAAGTTTGAAGTACTGAAGTTATCTGTCTGGGCTACCAACACCATAAGAGACTGCCTAGTTTAAGCAAATAATGCATCTTGTCCGTGGCTCAAATGGCTAAGTTGCAGGTGCAGTAAGAAGCCTGGTATAGTGAATCATGTAAATGTGTTGCAAGTAGTGTAGCTATGGGTTAGAGTCCTGCCATCGTGGAGCTGACTGCCAAGACGTGTTTGCCACTTCATGAGACAGGAGGCCCTAGAGCATACTATGCCTAAGATACCTTAAAGAGAATGTACCTGTGTCTGAACAGAATTTCATCTAAGAGCGCTTGGAATACATGTTCAATGTCTAGACAAGCTGGATAACACTCTGCCTGTGAATAATGCTCTTGGTATATAGAATGTACTGGATGTGACTGCCTGTGACTAAAGTATGGGATGCTTGATAAAAGTGTTGTTGCCAACTTACTCTAGATGGATGCCTTTTGGTATATAAAGTACTGGATGTGAACGTATTTGAATTGCATATAGGATGCCTGACATAAGTATCACCTTTATTGCTTTAGATGGAACTTTCAAATATTGTGCTGAATGTTCGAGATGTAAGATCCACATAGCCTGTCCTGGAACGTTCAGAAGTCTGCAAAGTGCAGGGCAATCCCTGCCATGTCTGCCAAAGTGCAGGGCAATCCCTGCCATGTCTGCCAAAGTGCAGGGCAATCCCTGCCATGTCTGCCAAAGTGCAGGGCAATCCCTGCCATGTCTGCCAAAGTGCAGAGCAATCCCTGCCATGTCTGCCAAAGTGCAGGGCAATCCCTGCCATGTCTGCTTGAGTGCAGGGCAATCTCTGCCATGTTTGGTAGAGTGCAGGGCAATCCCTGCTGTGGATGTAAACAGTAATTTGTTGCTTTACAAAAATCTGTTTCCAAGTTGCCCCCACCCTCAAATTAATAGCCAGCCACCTCGACCAGCTGCAACTCCATCAGGCCTGCAACATCTTGGACTGTGGTATCTGTTTAACCAGTATGGTATGAGATTGCGAGGTTTCTGCTGAATCTGGGACTGGCACCAGTGTGGGTATTATTAATAATTATGTTTAACTTCTGATTTATCAGCAGCTAGATAGCCAGGGAGCTGGATGTCTTAAGTCGAATGGTAAAATGTGATTTATGTCTGCCTTTAATCTGTAGCCACCCAGCTGGAGGGTTCACCAGCAAAATCCAAAATGATCTCTGTACATGTGTAAATACGGTAAGATAACCTCTACTCCTCCTGTTTCCCTTTCAGAGCTCCTTTATTCCCCCGGAAATAAATATCGTTATTTGTTGTTTGAAATCCTGTGTGAGCATATTATTAGAGACAGTCTTCAATTCAAAATGTTGAAATGTGGGGAACTGTGTATTGGGGCATGTCTGGGGAAGGAAACTGGTCATCATGGGTGGTGTAGCAGCTCAGGAGGCTACACCCAGCACCATCTCACCCAAGTAAAGCACCCTGAGTGGAGGCACTGCGCAAAGGTTTTAAAAAATGTTAGTAGTTAGCTAACCCAACCCCCTCAGCCTATGTCCAGGGTAGTAGGCAGGGGTGTGACACTGGGGGTGGCGCCACCCAGGGGTTGCACTATGCATTACTTAGTGTGTGTGTGTGAGTGTGTGTGTGACGTGTGTCATCAAATCAGACACCTTTTATTGTGCCACATAGTAATTTCAGCAATGTGAACCTGCTATCCACTGTGATTGTGTGATTTTTCTACTTCTTTGTGGTATCTTTACTGGTACTAGTACTAGTGACTGTTACTGCAGCAGTGCAGTACATGCCCCCCCACCACGGCCCGCCCCACCCAGCAAAGGTATTCTTTTCCAGATTTGAATTTCTGATGGTGAGCACTGGTGAGGTGTTGTGCCTTTGCGTCTGCATCTTTTCAGTGTGCAGCGCAATCTTAATCTGTCTGTGCATTTGCATCTCTTTAGGGCCCAATCTCCATCTGTAACTTACTGTAAATCACAGTTGTTTCTTTGGCTTCCCTTCAAAGTACTGGACTGGTGTGGTGCATAATTCTGCATGAACATTGTACTCATTAATATGTGTTTTTAAGTCAGGACCATCATCAGGAGTCACTCAAATCACATTCTTCATCATCACGGTCACAAATGCAGTCACAAATCACGATTCACGATCACATTGCGAATCACAACATAAATTTTTTTACTAGTTATTTGGATGTATTGTAAGTCTGTTTTGTAGTAAGTCTCCAGGCTTCATCGCCCCACCATTGTACTCATTAATAAGTGTTTTTAAGTTGGGGAGTTTTGTGCTACAGCTCATCTGGGAAGTACAGCCATAGGCATTCGCATTCCCAGTACAGTTCCATATTGGTTATCTCACACCATCGACACCGAATCACATTCTTCATTATCATGGTCACAAATGCAGTCACAAATCATGATTCATGATCACGTCGTGAATCACAACATTCATTTTTTTTACTAGTTACTTGGATGTATTCTAAGCCTGTTTTGTAGTATCTCTCCAGGCTTCACCACCACACCATTGTACTCATTAATAAGAGTTTTTAAATTGGGGAGTTTTATGATACATGCTCAGCTCATCAGGGAAGTACAGCCATAGGCATTTGCGTTCCTTCCTGTACAGCATGTGAGTTACAGTACGGTAAATAGTGGTGTGCGAAGTGGCCCCAATTCGTTCGGTGAAGTGATTCATAGAGTAACATGGAATCTGTGGAGTACTCCACAGTGTGAAGCGGAGTACTTCACTTCACAATGAGGAATGCAAAGTCCATTGAAACCAATGACTTTGGATTATTCCGCCTTCCCCAAACCACTTCTCCACCAATTTTAAGGCGAAGCGAAGTACATTGAAATGAATGTAATTCGCCTCACTTTGCCTTGTAATTGCACTCCAAATGAAATTCTGCAGTGATTCATGAGATTGCAGGTCACATGGGCTCTAGATTGTTCTGCACAGCCTCAGTTCTGTCCTATGTAGTGTGTGTGTAGTGGTAGCTGGAGACAGTTTGCTTTCAGAGCTCTGTGATTCAAAACCTCTAAAAGCTATTTAAAATGCCTTTGTGAGTAATTTTTTTGCTCAAAATTTAGTACATCGATTGTAGGAAACCCTTTCGTGCTCATATCATCAAGTGTTTATTGTTGTGTGTGGATTTTGAATGTTAATTTAGAACAGTCAGTCTGTGTACTGTGAAGTGTGCTTTGGGGAGGGGCGAATTTGTGGTGTAGGTACATTAACTGGGAGAAAAAGGCAGTCTTTCTGTTTTGGTTATATTTTTCTTGTATAACTGTGTTAATGTACACACAGTAATATTTTCAGTAATTCTTGACATTTTTTTTGCTGATTGTTGTGGGGCAGCAGTGTATAATGTGTCTGTTTAAAACATCTGGTTATATTACTAAAGATTTTCAATTTGCTATGCATTACTTGTAGTGTGTGTGTGTGTGTGTGCAATGCTTGCCATTAAATCAGACACCTTTTACTGTGCCACAGAGTAATTGCAGCAGTGCAAACCTGCTATCCACCGCACCTGCATGAATTTTTTATACTGCTTTGTGGTATCTTTACTGGCAGTGGATTATTACTGCCGTGTACTAATTCCCCAACTGGCAAAATGTATTCCTTTCCAGATTTGGATTTGTGACTAGTGAGCACTGGTTAGGCATTGTTGTGCCTTTCTGTATGCATCCCTTGAGTGCGCAGCACAATCTCAATCTGTCTGTGCGTTTGCAGTGCACCATTAATTCTAGGAGACTGCATTTCTTGTTACGCTCTCATTTCACTTCATCAGAATTGGTGAATTTTCTGGACACAAGTCAGTAGCATTTCGTCAGCACTGGGGAATTTTCTGGACACAAAACAGTAGCATTTTGGGGATGCACATTAATTCTGGTGACTCTGTGTGTGACCACTGCACGCATGACTGAGTGCGCTATTAATTCTGGGAAACTTGCATTTCTTGTTATGCTCTGATTTCACTTTGTCAGTACTGGGGAGTTTTCTGGACACAAGACAGTAGCACTTTGGGGATGCACATTAATTCTGGTGACTGTGTGGGTCGGGTGCTGCCAATATTGTTGTCACTCCGCCTTACTTCGCATTTAAGGTGGAATGACAATGCAAAGTAATAATAACAAGGTGAAATGTGCCTTTTCTATGGTGCACACCGCGTAGTGAGGCGACAATGTGAAGTGGCCACTTCATGTTCACTTCGTTGGCGGATTTTAAATTCGCTGCATCTCTAGTTGATACACTAGGAGAGGTGAAAAAGATAAAAAGGGATTTGGCAAGGTTGGAGGAATGGTCAAAAGTATTGCAGCTTAGAGTCAGTGCAAAGAAATGCAAAGTAATGCACCTGGGAAACAAAAACCCAGGGGAAGAGTACACAATGGGGGGGTACTAAAAACAACAAAAATGGAAAGGGACCTGGGGAGACAATCATATCAGATGATGACCTAAATGTAAACAAGCAAGCAATGTGAGAAGGCAGTAAGGATGGCCGGGGGGATACTGGGATGTATAGGTAGAAGCATCACCAGTAGAAAACAGGAAATTGTTATCCATCTGTACACACAGTTTATGAGACTCCATCTGGAGTACAGCCTGTGGTTCTGGAGACCCCATCTCTGCAAGGACATAAACAGGATGGAGACAGTCCAGAGAAGGGCAACTAAAATGGTGCAGGGTCTGCAACAGAAGCCATATGAAGAAAGACTAAAGGAGCATAATATGTATAACCTTGAGGAAAGGAGAGAGAAGGGGGACATGATAGAAACTTTCAAGTACCTCAAGGGAATCAGCCAAGTCCAAAAGGGTAGCATCTTTCAGAAAAAGAGATGTGCAAGAACAAGGGGACACAATCTGAAGATAGAGGTGGAATGGCTCAGGGGCAATGTGAGGAAGTATTTTTTCACAAAGAGAGTTGTGGACCCTTAGAACAGCCTTACTGAGGTGGTCATGGGGTCAAGAACAGTGGGGCAATTCAAGAATGCATGGGACAGAAATAAGACAATTCAGGTTGGGGTAGGAAGAAGTAGGTTGTTGGTTAACTAGGATCTGCAGCTTATCCCATAGAAAGGGAAATGGGCAGACTAGGTGGGCCAAGCGGTCCTTATCTGCCTTCAAAGTCTATGTTTCTATGTAAAATAACCTAATCCAGTTCACAGAGGATTTACCTTTTAGTTTCACTTGTTTTAGATAACTTTAGACACCCTCCTCCATTTCCCAAAATTGTGACACAATTTGTGCTTCTGGTTGCCTTGTCATCTTCCTTCATCTGAAACAAAAGGTAGGAAGTGGCTCCGTGATGCCAGGTGATAGGGGATCATGTTTAGTGCAAACTGAGACAGCCTACAAGAATCTGCCCTACCCACACCTCACTCCCCAATAGGGAGGGAAGTCCTATGGTTTAGGCTTGAAATATATCAGCTCTTGACAAGGAAGGCTGAGGCAGCCATCCAAAGACGTAGACACAAATACTGGGAAGGAGGGGACAAAGGGGGGAAGTGTTAGCCTGCCAGCTGAGGAAACAGCAGGTGGAACAGCGCATACCGGAGTTAAAAAGTCCAGGGGGACAGATAGTGATGAATCCACAGGGCATTAACAAGTTCATGGCATCATTCTACTCAGAACTATATACCTCTACCCAAAAAGACCCCACCTGGGGCGACCCAGTCCTTTCTGAACTGCCTAACAGTTCCCAAGCTAATGCAACAGGAAGCCCAGGAGATAGATGCCCCGATTACAGAGGAAGAGGTCCTGGCGGCCATAAAGGCCTTACAGTCTAGGAAGTCCCCGGGAGAGATGGCTTCATGGTTGAGTTCTACCAGACCCTCTCAGACCAGAAAGCCCCCTTCTAACAAAGGTGTATAGTGAGGCAAAAACAATTTGGATGCAAACTACCAACCATGAGGGAGGCCATTATCATGGTCAACCCCAAGAAAGGGAAGGACCCCATGGCTGTGGGAAGCTATAGACCAATTTTCCTAATAAATGTTGATAGTAAGATATAAGCCAAAGTGCTTGCTAACTGATTGTGCCCCTTACTGTCCGGTATGATTCACCCATCCCTGGTGGGCTTCATTCCAGGGAGACAGTACTGATCATATAAGATCCCTGATGAATCTCATGCACCGAGTGAAGGATCTCAGAACCCCTGCAGCCACCATTGTGGTAGGTTTTGAGAAAGCATTTAACTCCCTGGAATAGGATTACCTTCAAAAAGTGCTAGCTTACCTGGGAGTGGGTAAAAGATACAGAGCCTGAGTGCAAACTATCTACACAGGCCCAATGGCCAGGGTAACCACCAACAGACTCCTTGTAGACCCTTTTCCTTTAGAGAGAGGGACCCATCAAGGCTACCCCCTCTACCCCGCTGCTGTTCCTACTGGTGGTAGAACCCTTGGCAGTGGCAATTAGGTAACACCCTGTCATCAAAGGAGTGGGGATTGGGGCTAAGAGACAGACAACACTGATGTATGTGGATGACCTCTTTATTCCCTTGGAAGATGCACATGTCTCCCTTCCACAACTTGTCACACTCCTCGACTCATTTGCCAGATATTCGGGTCTTCACCTGAACCAGTTCAAGATAGAGATGATACCACTCAACCAGCAGTCTCATCAAACCATTGCTTCAGACTACGAGCTACTATGGGCCCCACAGGGGATTACATATCTGGTATCAAAATCACCCCTAAGATCGACAAGGTGTGGGAGGCTAATCTTCAGCCCTGCTACAAGCTACCAAAACAAAATCGATAGGTACAGGCTGCTACATCTCACCTTAGGAGGTCAGATAACAGCTATCAAAATGGTCACTGCCCCCAGATTCTTCTGCCTCTTGTCCCACATACCCCTAGGGCTGCCCAATAAATGGCTCCAAGCCATTGACAAGCTAATCAGTGACTTCCTTTGGGAAGGAGTGAAGCCACGCTTCAGCCGCAACAAGCTTAGGGTGCATTTGTCAATGGGGGGTTGGAGCCTCCCATGGATGGAAGGACGGATACAACTGGGCCTTCCAGACAGCACAGACTATGCACCGGCTCCATGTGGACTCAAACCTCTTCCCACAAAGGGTGGATATGGAGATGTCAATGGCCCAAGTAGTAAAGGCCAATTCACTGCTATACAGAATTAGGGGTGGCTCAAATCCCCCGCACCTAACTATAGACCCTTCAGTCACCAGCTAGCACTGCACTCACAAAATATTGAGGTTATTGCCAATTCTGCTCTCCATAACCACCCTCTGGCAGAACCTGAATATTACAGTAGATGGCAAAACTATCTACTGGCCACACTGGCTAGCCTTAGGTATCTCTAGGGTGGAGGACATCCTTGAACTCCCCCACAACAGAGTTGCCTCTTTCCTTACCCTTCAGGAGAAGTGAGGACAGCAGAAGGAGATTTCTGGTGCTATCTCCAAGTCAGGGAAGCAGTGCACCCCTTGTTGAAAACCTACGCCTCCCCACCTACTGCCCAGTGAGGCTGCCGGCTATCTGTCTGACTCCAAAGGCCTAGTGGACAAGATATGAACCAAGTTGAGGGACACCACCTATGAATCACAGGAGTTCAGAGGTAGGTGGGAAAAATGATGTGTTGCAAGATCTCTTGAGATACAGTGGTGCAGGGCCTGGAAAGACACTCACTACTGATATAAAGATGCCCGCAGCTGACTAATACAGAACAAAACATCACATGCTTGGTACTGTACCCCTGCAGTCCTGCATAAGGCCAAACTCCTAGACAACAATAAGTGCTGGTGATGTATTGCACCAGGAGGAAACCTATGCCACATACTCTGGGACTGCTACAAGCCCCAGAAGCTCTGGAGGCAAATCAGCCAGATAGGAGGGTTGGTCCTTCATACTCAGATACCATGTTCAGCTCTATTCTTCTTGCTAGGTATCAAGCCAGAGACATCACAACTTAAGCCCCTGGAATACAGATGGTTGGCTCTCCTAGTGCTGCAGACCAAAAGAGCTATCCTCTGTAAGTGGAGAACAGTGCAAGTACCAACCTTAAAAGAAATCCTGGCATCACTTTCTTCTCTAGCTGGGCTTGACAGGCTGTCCCACAAACAGATGTATCAAATCCCCAAATTCCTGAAATGCTGGACCCCCTACATGGCCTATACTCACCCTCCTACTGGTGTAGGCTGAATGAGTCCCTACCAAGTGGACTGAGCTCCACAATATCCCTGGAACCTCACCCTCCCTAACTATCCCAGCTCAGACCATATCCCCACTTGTAACCCATATGGTAGTACGATTAGTGTAGAAAAGCAGGTTAGCATCTCCTAGCAAGCTATATTATGTACTAAACAATAAAGGAATGTAGATAAACCAACTGCAAGATAGAATATGGTATTCTCTGTGTTTACGTTTGTTTGTTCTAGAAGGTATCTGTCAGTAGATAGTGGAGTCGTCCTCACTGCAGGATCCTACATGATGCTCTGAAGCACAGAAACCAAGATCTTACCAAGAGACTACCTCCAGAGACTCACTCAAGTGGTGAAGTAAGTACCACACACACACATTGTTTTCCTTGCACCCAGGGTCCTGGACCCTAGGGGGATTTCCCACATAAACAGACTTTGCCTTAGGTACAGTTGATCACACTCTTAGTATGTTATATAGAGTGTTGTACAGTATGTTGCAAGTATCTGTGTGTTTGCCTATATCTGCACTCTGTAACCACTTGCAGAAATAGTTACATTCTTAAGTTTTGTAAAATTTTAAACTCAATAAAAAGTTACAACAAAAATTTTTACTTTGGATCTTGTCCTGGTTATAGACAGATCCAAAGTAAACATTTAATGTGTCAGCCATTTTACCTGCTATCAATATAACACAGATTATAGATAACATACAGAATGGGAAAGGGGTGGAAAAAATAAATAGTAAAAACACCATACTAAAGTCTTTAGAATTTGGGGCAATTTAGAGGAAACTGACAGCAGGCACAAGGGTGTCATATTGCCCCTTTAAAGATCACTTGCTAGGCCCTTTATGGACAATTGCTTGCAGTTTTAGCCTCCTTCATTGATAGTAGAAGTCAAAACATGAGACAGAGTCCAAGAAAGATTTACTGAATGCATAAAGGGGATGGAAGGACTTGATTATAACTCGAGACTAGAAACACTGGGATTGCTTAGCCTGGAGAGAGGAAGAACTAGGGAAGATCTAATACTAATGCATATCATAATAAAAGATAAACATCAGTGCACAGAAATAGCTTAGTATAAAAGGAATATGCTCATAATATCAGGGGTAACAGTTTACAACTCCACGGAAGAAAATACACAGTAACATCTGGGGGTCACACTACACCCAGAGAGTGGTGAAACCTTGGAATGAGATGCCAGATGAGGTGGTAATAACAAAACACAGAAACAGTTTTAAAATTCAGCTGGATAAATACATGGATAGAAAGTCAAATAATTCCAATGTGTAGTGAAAGAATGGGCAAGAAGAACCATAATAGGTCTGTTCACATTCCTAAATATATTCCTTAGTGTCCTTAGTGTTCTTACAGATAGAGAGTAAGGGTTGGGCTATAATGGATTTAAAAACAGTTGCAGGCAAAGTGTTGTCTGCAGGGGGAGAGACCCAGACTTTATTCTGCAGGTACACTGACTTCAGAGGCAGTTCCCACAACTGCAGAATTCTGGAGAATAGAGGGCTATTGTAATGGTTTTCAACAAGTGAAGGAATTTAATGGATAAAAAGGAATTTCACTGTTCTATCTGGATTCTTTGGCCTATAGTATACACTTGAGGCCTTACTACTTAGAACTCAAAGGTCAAAGGACAAATTCCATTCACCTTGGGTCCACTGTCATAACCACACTTCACTTGTGCAACCTGGGTGAATTATAATTATTTAATTGTCATTCTGGCTCATATGTACCTTGTTTGCTACTGCCTAAATCTCCAAATTCACTTATTTGGAGCTGTACTGAATGCTGTAAATGTATGTATATTGAAACCTGTAATTGCTAAATAAGTGTGTTTTACTATTGCATACCTACTCTTCTTAGTTGGAGTGGAATTGCAATTGTGTAAGTGCTACTATACCATTTTCTCCCTTGTTCCCCCTACCCCAGGACATCTCCTAAAATGAGCTACTGTATATTAGCTGAGTAGACTTTTCTGGTAAAATTCCATCAATAAATAAATAAAATGTATTGTAGTTAGTCTAGTCAGGATTCTCCCTGTGTGTACCTGGATAACCTGTTGTGATGTACTGTGCCAGTATAATGCCATCTCTTGAAATATACAGTAATACAGTGTTCCCACTTTCCATGCAGCAAATGCAACACATGTTATACACCATGTAATATTTTTTCAAGACTGGATACAGCTCCTGCTGGACACACTTGAGGTGTGAATCCAGGGCATCAACTCATCAAGGGACACCGACATATACAAAGATTTTTCTTATGATGTCTTTCCTAGTAAACTAATTTTAATAAGTCTGTGATGGGCATTACTGCAAGCCTCTGAGCAGTAAGCAGGGTAGCACACAGCCACTAATCTGGCAAGGCATCAATGCCAGAGAGGGGTAAGCAGGCATCGTAGCATGCACACAGAAGTAAGATGACTATGCCAATGTGCTGCAGTGGATATTGAATACTGTAAGTGCACCCAGTGTTTTGAGGTGTGCTATATCCTGGACCAGAATACATGTATGTTTCTTTATACTTACCTGCATTCCATCAATGGTGATTCAGTTATGGCCCCTCATGCTTTGATCTGGTAGGGTTTTGTGAGACACATATTGTAGGTATCACAACCCTCTACCTGGTTAGACTAGCAGGGCATACATCACGAGATGCCCCAAGCAAGGGGTTTGGGTAGACAGTTCTGTGTACAGTTGACATAACCTGTTGTACATTAATGATTGGGCAACATACCTTTGGCCATGTGACTTCATTCAGGGAGCATTTTATTTTTTTGTTTGTAAACTTATTTATTTACTTGTTAAGCATTCATTTATTTATTTAGTTGTGTATGTACAGTATGTATGTATGTATGTGCTCAAGACATAATATGGTGTGAAAATGGCACACCGAGCAGCACAGTTAATTTCTAAGTGAATCCCAAGGGGTGGGGAGCAGGGAAAAAATAGAAATTGTTGGTAAATTAAAGAAAAATAATAATTTAACATTAATAAAGGAAACTAACCAAATATGCAAAAATGCCATCTGCAAATGAAATACAGCTGTACTAAGAGATCTAAAAAATGAAATGATACAAATATTAAGTTGATTAAGACTGAAAAGTGGTAAAATATTGTGCAAATACATTGGGGAACAAGGATGTGCATGAGGTAGGTCTTGGAGTCAAGTCACTGTAGGAATGATATATCTGTTTGGATTTCATTGCTATAGTGACAGGAGTCATAGACACTGTAGTTGGTACAATTCAAAATTAAAACATCCAATTCATTGGTAATATTTTTTTGTTGTTATTCTTTTTGCTATAGTAAGTTCTGAAAAGAACTTGCACAATTACAGTGGCATTTGCAGTAGTAGCACCAAATTTGTTAACAATTTTGTGAGATTCCCTATTGATCCTTCACAACATTTAGGGAAAAAATCTTCTAAAATTCTTTTTGTTATACCTACAGAAAGAGGTCAGTTCCTATTACAGTATTTAAGTGCCATCTGGTAGATTTTCAACTACACTCTCAGATGAGTTAACCCTCTCTGGGTAGCAATGAACACACTAACTATCAAAGCAAAATCCCTAACTAAAGGTTTCACAGTTCTCAATAGGGATTTTTAAAAATCCTTAAAAATCATTTGACTAATTCGGTGCTACTACTAACTCAATGTCATGAGATTCATCAGTGTCTAATTGTTTCTATGCTCATACTGTTCATTTATGAAAAGCTACCATTTAAACTATAACCTATAAATGTGTACATAGTGCCAGAATTAACAACGTTTTATAACCAGGGGATCTCATCTGCCAATTTTGTTAACAGGAGTATATTGTGCACCCAGAACAAAACCATGCTGCTTCTCGAGGAATACTTATGATGTTAATGCGTGGCAGGCACTGCATAGGCAAAAATAATGCATAATGGTATATTTCAATATTACTTTTATTTAACAAGGTAGACAGTGAGGATAATTCCTCCAGGAATGACAACAGTGATGGGTAGAGGCTGGTTGAGGGGAGATTTAAAAGAGATGACAGCAGAAGTCATGGAGGTGAAAGCAGTAGGGAGCTTCAAGGATTCATGGAATAGACATAGGAGAATATTAGGAAATGGGCAGGGAGGGGGGAGGGTTGCCAGGGACCAGTTAGGGTCTGTGGAGACAGACTAAACAGGGACCATTTGAGTAGGATGGGCGGATCAAACTGTCCTTTTCGGCCAACAAATTCTATATTTCTATACAGTAAACTGTTGGAGTGACATTTTGTCTGACTGATGTAGTGGAGAAAAGCTTGTCTTTCCATTGAGGACCTCTGAAAATGACTCTCCAGCAGGAGCAATTGTATAGCTAGTCACTGGGACATTGTGGAGATAGTGTCAGCAGCAGGAGTTTCTGCAAAACCTATATATTTTTTTTAAATGGGTATGCCACCATTGCTACTAAAAATGAAAGGTTTATATGTAACCCCCAGGGGGCTCTACCCTTGGGGCTACTACCCCTGTCTGCCCCCACGAAGGCAGGGTGAGGGGCCCAGATCCGTTGACGGGTGCCTCCACCCAGAGTTCAGGGTTAGTACAATTAAGACTACCTCGGTTACAGCTCTCTGGGCTACTGCAACCCCCCTTTCGTCCCCCTAGTGACTCACACTAGGTACCAACAATTCTGTTCACCAGTATACTTTCCCCATGGATAATATATTCCAGCTCACTCCGGGGACCCCCTGTAAAGTAAGGCACAGTTATATTGCAATCCCAGGCAGCGGTTCTCCAGTAATGTACACAATAGCAAAGGTGTAGTTATAACACAGCAATCTGATTTATTAGTAGGGCAGATAACAAGGAAAAGGGGGGGAATCAGGTTGATTAGCTTATCACTATACTTATCTACCTAGGGCTCTGTGCACAGGCCTATCCCTACAATTTATTGTCCCTGGGTACCCAAGCCCTAATGGCTAGTCCAACGTGGCAGCTGGTTGGGCCCTTATCACAGATAACATCCAGTCTTGAGCAGGTCAGAATAGGAGGAAAGTTTAATTAGGCAGTCAACAATGCAATAATGCACTGAAACCACTGTGTAACACTCTGCAGGGAGCTACCCTGAATCAGTACTCACAACCCCAGCAAATAACGATTCCATCAACGCTACCAGGATGGAGCCTGAACTTCACCAGCCTTCTCACACATTTATATGGCCAACAGCAACAGAGTGGTACCACACCAGGCAGCTGCTTCCAAGGCTCCCACAGACTCACAACCACTGCAAGGCTGCAACGGCAGCTTCAGCCTTCGCACAAAACGAGTGAAACTCGGGAAATCCTCCAGTCCTCCGACAGATCAAGCCTGTACAGGGCACAGCCTCCTCTGACCGCCCGCTGGTGGATTTGAGAGCAAAATCGCTCGCGGAGAAAACGGCCACCTCAGGCCTTCACGTGCTTCCCGCTCGAACATTTTCCAGCGCAGAAGCACAGAAGCTCCTCACTCCTCACCAGCCACAACACATCTGCCCCTGGCAGCACTGAGCACTCCTTCCAGATCGGCCGCTGGCCATTTTCATTGGCTGGCTGCACATGCCAGTCATTTCCTCTCGCCTTCAGTGGTGCGGAAAAAGCGCCATAGCCCATAATACCTTTCTCAAATACAAACAGCTCCTCTATTGGTCAGCCAGCTCTGTGGGGTTCCAAGGTACTGATTGGTCCAATTCAATAGTTCTGGACCAAAATGGAGGAAGCAATTGAAACCATCTGTGCTGCAAAACAAGGCAGGTTAAAACAACTACACTATCATTATTATTTTACAGTATTTTAAACAAATATTCACATCCTCTAGCAGAACTCCCTGTGCACCACTAGCGATGGCAGCAGGAAGTTATTTTTCAGTGGCCCAGGTGGGACTCACGCATACAACCCATAGCTCCCCTTTCATTCCAATCAATTATGACTGCAACAGGCAGCCCTTAAAGGGACAGCTTACAGAGGCTTCTCAAAGCGCTCAACTGTTCCCCATTTAAGCGTTTTTTTGTGCCGACTACTAACCAGGCACGGAGCATAAAACAAGCTCCGAGGAAACTTTTAGGAACCCCCATTTGTAGGGGGGTTACACCCTTCCTGGCCTGGGAAAGCTTGACATCTGCATCAAGTAGTTACCCTTAAATCACATCTAAGGCAAACAGCTTAAGTAACACTATATCATCCTTTGCATTACATACATGAATATTACATTCACAGTGTACTATAGTTTATACACATTATACACATAAAGTGTTGTTCCTCTTTAACTCAGGTCATTAGTCCCTGCTCATGACACCGGGACTGAGGGAATCCCTCTCTTTCAGTTACTGGTGGGTTCCCCGAGACAGGGACACTGCACTCAAAAGGCAATACCAACAGTCGAGAGTTATCCCCCAAGGCTAACTTAGGCAAAGAACTCGGGGACACATATACCCCCTTGTGAACCACATTTAAGGGCAGGTCCACTGGCTGACCCAGAGATTCATAGCTCAACTTTATTACTGGCCGAATTTGTCGGCCGAATTGTCTAGGGGTCTCGGGGGATCCTAACCCAGGCCCTGACTCCACTTCAGTATCAGTGACATTAGCAAAGGGAATCTCCTCAAGGGGAACAGGTTCAGTGCTTATAATACTGTTAGGGACTTGACCTTCTATCCCTGAACCCACCCCACCAGGCTCATCTGGGGGCGGTTTAGGTACTAGAGGGGAACCATCAGGGCATTTAAAATATTCTTCCAATTCGGGCCTATCACTGGCTTGTTCTCCCATCTCACTCTCTTCTTCTGAAAAGTCAGATAATTCAGCCAGGCCAGACAGTTCAGCCAGGCCTAAGAACTCAGCCCCTTGAGCTTGTCTGCTACCCCATTCATCTTCTGGAGGCATTGCCTCCGGGGACAAAGTAGAAGGCTCAATCAGTACCGACGGGCCAGTTTCAATTCCCGAGTTAACAAGGGGATTGCCCCAAAATAATTGACTCTGTTCATAAGAGGGATAGTATTCAATACCACCTTCGCTATCTTCCGGCACTGAGTGTTGATCATCTCCTCCTGTAGGAGGGGTGGGACAAGGCTCCCTTGATGGACTTGTTGAAGGCTCCACAGGCTTGGTTCTTCTCTTAGCAACAGATCTAGTCACAGGCTGTGAGGGAATGGCAGTGGAAGGTTCAGCTTCAATCAAGATCTGCCCAATCGGCAGCAAATGATTTCTGTGTATGGTTTTCACATCTTTCGAATTGTTTTCAGGCCGCACTTTACATACAGGTAGGTCTGCCATCTGTCCCACAACAATATGAGGGAGGTGATGCCATCTGTCAGCAATCTTATGTTTGCCATGCAGTCCCAGATTTCTCAACAGCACTCTATCCCCTTCTCTCAACTCTACTGTTTTCACTTTTTTGTCATATCTCTCCTTGTTAGCCAGATTTCGTTTAGCAGCCATGGTCTGGGCCAGTTGGTAGGCATGGTTTAATTGGGCCTTTACTCTCTGTACATACTGGAGATGGTTGTCTGCTCGCACCCCATCAGGGGAAACCCCAAAACACACATCCACTGGCAATCTAGCCTCGCTGCCAAACATCAGTCAATAGGGGGAAAACCCTGTGGCATCACTTTTCATACAATTGTAGGCGTGAACTAAAGTACTGATCTGTTGGCTCCATCTCGATTTATCTTTTGATTGTAAGGTGCCCAGCATGTCAAGCAATGTACGATTAAACCTTTCAGACTGAGGGTCTCCCTTCGGATGATAGGAGGTGGTTCGTGATTTTCGTACCCCCCACATAGATAGCACCTCTTTAATCAAGCAACTCTCAAAGTCCCTTCCCTGGTTGGAATGAATCCGCTGTGGGGCCCTATAGTGGACGAAAAAGTTCTCGACAAATATCTTAGCCACCGTGGTTGCTCTCTGATCCTTGATTGGGAAAGCCTGTGCGTACCGGGTAAAATGATCGGTGACCACCAATATGTTGCTGACACTTTTCAGATCAGGCTCTAAACTCAAGAAATCAATACAGACTAGTTCCATAGGGGCACTAGTGGTAATGTTGACCAGGGGAGCAGCTGTCCGGGGTAACGCTTTTCTTTGCAGACAATGACCACAGGTCTTGACATACTGTTCCACATCAGCACTCATCTTCGGCCAATAGAATTGAGCCCGTACCAGGTCAAGTGTTCGATCTATACCCAGGTGCCCCATTTGATTATGCAAGGACCTTAGGACTAGTTCCCTGAAGGCTGACGGCAGCACCAGTTGTTGTTGTCGGTGTACCCGGCCCTCCTTATTCACAGTCTCTCTATATAGTAGTTGGTTGATCAGCTTTAATTTGGGCCCTTCTTTATATAACAAGGTAGTCCATCAGTCAGTGGAGCGTAGTTTGGATACATCCCTTCCGGCCCGCAAACCTCCATGGCTGTTCTTATCATAGGATCACAGGATTGAGCCTGTTGGAGATCATCATTGTTGAGTTGCGGCAGGGAGCTGGTGTTCAATGCAGAGAAATGACAGTAAGCGGCAGGTATACAGTTTTCCGGCGGCCCCAAACAATCTACCGCACAGTCCACCGTGTCAGGAGATGCCTGTTCTTCTTTATCAAATTTCTGGCAGAGGGCTCTTATGTCAGGTTCAGACAACTGGACCCATTCAGTCTGGGGCGCAGGCCTCTGAGAGAGAGTGTCCGCATCTATATGGTTGAGGCCCGCCCGGTATTCTACAGTATAATCGTAGGTGGCCAAGGCAGAGAGCCACTATGCCCAGTAGCATCCAATTTGGCAGAGGTCTGTACATGGGTCAGAGGGTTGTTATCAGTCTTTACTAATATCTTGGCACCACACAAATAGTCATGAAACTGATCAACAATGGCCCACTTCAAAGCCAAAAACTCTAGTTTGTGCAGGGGATAATTTTTCTCTGAAGGCGTCAGACTTCTACTGACAAACGCTACAGGTCTCAGCCCATTCGAGTGCTCCTGGTATAACACAGCCCCCAATCCTTGTAGACTGGCATCAGTATGAAGAGTGTAGGGCTTGACTGGGTCAGCATAGGCCAGTACTGGAGTGTGGGTAGTTGATATATAATGTGCGTGAAAAGCTTCCTCACACTCAGCAGTCCATCGATCCCTAACATATCGTTTGGCCAAAATACTTCTTTTCTATGTCAGTGTGCACACCCTTCTTATACTTTTTGTGAGTAGGCGGATACCCCTGAGTGAGATTAAGGAGGGGGCGAATCACTCGTGAATAGTCTCTGACAAACCGCCTATAGTATCCACAAAACCCCAGGAATTGTTGCAGCTCTTTTAAATTCCTGGGTTGAGGCCAAGTGGTCAATGCCTCCACCTTGCCAGGGTCAGTCTCTATGCCCTCAGTGGACACTATATGGGCCACATATTTAACAGAAGTCTGGAAGAATTGACATTTGTCGATAGACAACTTAAGGCCAAAATCCTCCAACTGATCCAGGACTTTGAATAATCGTTGCTCGTGTTCTTCCAATGATCGGCCAAACACTATAATGTCATCTAAATAGACCAAACACTCGAGTAGGTTCATGTCCCCCACAGCTCATTCCATCAAGTGCTGAAAAGTGGCTGGGGCACCCGAAATTCCTTGAGGCATCCGAACAAACTCATAGAAGCCTAAGGGGCAAATGAAAGCAGTCTTCTTCCAGTCGTCTGGGGCCATCAGGATCTGGTAGAATCCGCTCCGAAGATCCAACACAGAGAACCACTTACTACCATTCAAACAATCCAAGGTGTCTTGTATGCGTGGCATGGTGTATTGATCCAGAATGGTCCGCCTATTCAAAGTGTGATAGTCTACACACATCCAAACTGCCCCATTCTTTTTCCTTACTACTACAATGGGAGAGGCATAGGGGCTCCTAGACTCTTGAATTAAGCCAGCAGCCAACATTTCTTGCAGATGCCACCTTACATCATCTATGTCGGCGGGAGCCAGATGTCGGGATCTCTCTCGGAAAGGTCTTTCGTCGTGCAGTCGAATGTGATGATCAGCCCCTTGTACACATCCTACATCCCACTCCTTCAGGGAAAAAACCTCATCCCTCTTGGCAAGCCTCTCACTGACCCTTCCTTTCCAGTCGGCGGGCAGCGGGGAGTCACCGAAGTCGAACAGATCAGGAGTAACTCTATCACCCATCCGGGAACTCTTTTTATTTGGTAGCACAGCAGTATCTGCACAATGAATGCTAGCCAGGGTACACCCTCTTCTTCTTCGAATCTCTTTATCAGACACATTGTGCACTTGAACCATCACCCTCTTGACGTAAGCATGGGCTCTAGCCGGCAGAATGCTGGGTTTGAACAACAACCCCTAAGGTAATCCTCCCTCCACAGGTGCATCCAGCATCAACAACTTATTCTTGACATCTGTTTTTAGTCATACCTCTCCATGCAGAGCACATTGTGCATTTGGGGCAAGTACCACAGGGGCCGGATCCTTTTTCCACACCACCCCCACAGGGCCTTCAGGTTCCTCCAGACTACCCTTCTTCTGAGTGGCCTTGACCTTTTGAATCACAGCAGGTATGCTCAAAGCTCACCCAGTCTTGAATGCTTGCTTCTCTGAGCACAATTGGGCCAATCATCCAAACATGTGTGCATTTGTCCCAATCAACAAGGGCACCCCATCGTATAGTTCAGTGGGTAGGCAAACTAAAACTAAGGTTTCCACTTGCTCATCTATTCCATTCACAGTTGCAGGGAAGGATAACCAGACACGGATGTAGTCCAAATACGGATAGGCCTTGTCGCTCAACCCCCATACATGTAGACCAGTTAGAGGCTGCAGGGGCACCTCAGATAAGTGTGCTTGGTACCAGTCCTGAAACATGATGGTCACCTGGGAGCCACTGTCCAGTACAGCTCGAGTGGGGATTCCATTTACCCACACCCGGGTCTCCATAGACGGCCCGACCACATCAGACCAGTTGGGTAGCAGCATTGGTAGCCCGGCGGGCATGGGCCTGAGTCACAAAACTTTTCTTGGGGGCCCGAGACTGGGTCTGGCGGTGTCGGGCGATCAGTCTGCTGTTAACTTTCCTTAAATTCTCCGGCCTCTGGCACTCAGGCTGGAAATGCCCATCTTCCCCACAGTGGTAACAAAACTTGGGGATCACTATTCTGAGGGGGGCCCTGAGGGGAGTGAGAAAGCTCTCTAGGGCTAGGGTTCGGGGCTCTACATGATTCAGAGGCCCTGGGCTGAGTAGGGTACGCAGTAGACTGCTTTAAGTCCCTCACCAGTTCCCGTAAATTCCTGATCTCAGCCCTCAACCCACCCTCCACATAGGGGTCAGAAGAAACAGCTCACATCCCCACAGTACCTGGAAAATCTGGGGACCCCTCGGACCCTCCAGGTGAGCCAGTCTCCTCAGGGGGGCTAGACTCAGGGGTCCCACTAGGATTCACTGCCCCCACGCAGGGTTCCCACCCCTCTTCATCAGTCTCCACTTCCCGAATTTCCCTCATCAATTGACAATATTCAGGTGGGGTGGCCCGCCGATCATGCAACTTGAGTTTCAGCAGCGTTACACTAGAGAATCTGGCAGACTTTAACACATGTTCTAACCGAACCTGATTCAGAACTGTAGCAGTGATTCCCCCTTTTCTATAAGCCTTCTGCAATGCCCACTCCACTGTAGTAACAAAAGCGGACAGTTTTTCATTTCTCCACTGCTTAGCAGAGCTGAATTTCCATAGTAAATCTTCACCAGTCTCTGTACTCCCAAAAAACCCTTCTAAAGCAGAGAGAGATACTCTGCAGCAGTGGCTTCCGGATGGGTGGCCCAGAAGAATCTAATGGCTTCTAAGGCAGGACCCCGCAAACTCTCCATCAGCCTCTTCCTTTTCTTCCCCTCAGAGCATTGCCACTCCTGGACTAAAGGGGTGGCATAGTCCATCCACGCCTCCAGGTCATCCTCCCCAGAAGGCACTGGTACCGTGCCAGAGAAAAGTTTTAACTTATGGTAGGAATCAAGCTGTATGGATGGGACTGCCAGGGGCAAAGAAGCCAGCACGGAACTTTTGGGCGGGCAAGGGGAGGTGCCCGGGGAACCCCAGGGGGTAGTATCACTGGACAAATCAAAGGATTGCAACAACTCCTGTGTAGTACTCCCCTCCACAGCTAGCAATTTAAGCAGTTTATCTTTAAAACTGTTCATCTGGGGAGACCCCCCAGGGGTGACTGACCCACTTCGGATATGAATTAGCCTCCACCCCTGGGATGCATCCTCCGGGTAGATCACAGGAGGTACCTTCTAAGGGTTGATGGCCACACTGCATAGGAGTAACACCTGCAGTGTCTGGTCAAGCAGATCAGCCATATGCACTTTCACTTCAACCTTACCCAAACACTTTACTCGCTCGGCAACAGAGACAATATCAACAGTTGAGGTACCCAGGGGCACATCTAACAATAATACAATCTTCTGGGAGTCTAGCTCCTCGGCTTCACCCCAACCCATCAATCTGTGTACCATGGTTTTAATGGGTCCCAGTTTAATTTTTTCCAACATATCCCCTTCCATTTTTTCCATTTCTGATGTATTTCCTCACAGAGCCACTAGGGGATGCAAATCCCAGCGGTGCCTCCAATTTGTAACCCCAAGGGGGCACTACCCTTAGGGCTACTACCCCTGTCTTCCCCCATGGAGGCAGGGTGAGGGGCCCAGATCTGTTGACAGGTGCCTCCACCCAGAGGTTGGGGTTAGTACAATTAAGACTATCTCGGTTACAGCTCTCTGGGCTACTGCAACCCCCCTTTCATCCCCCTAGTGACTCACACTGGGTACCAACAATTCTGTTCACCAGTATACTTTCCCCATGGATAATATATTCCAGCTCACTCCGGGGACTCCCTGTAAAGTAAGGCACAGTTATATTGCAATCCCCAGTCAGCAGTTCTCCAGTAATGTACACAATAGCCAGGGTGTAGTTATAACACAGCAATATGATTTATTAGAAGGGCAGATAACAAGGAAAAGGGGGGGATCAGGTTGATTAGCTTATCACTATACTTATCTACCTAGGGCTCTGTGCACAGGCCTATCCCTATGATTTACTGTCCCTGGGTACCCAAGCCCTAACGGCTAGTCCAACGTGGCAGCTGGTTGGGACCCTTAATACAGATAACATCCAGTCTTGAGCAGGTCAGAATAGGAGGAAAGTTTAATTAGGCAGTCAGCAACACAATAATGCACTGAAACCACTGTGTAACACTCTGCAGGGAGCTACCCTGAATCAGTACTCACAATCCCAGCAAATAACGATTCCATCAACGCTACCAGGATGGAGCCTGAACTTCACCAGCCTTCTCACACATTTATATGGCCAACAGCAACAGAGGGGTACCACACCAGGCAGCTGCTTCCAAGGCTCCCACAGACTCACAACCACTGCAAGGCTGCAACGGCAGCTTCAGCCTTCCCATGAAACGAGCGAAACTCGGGAAATCCTCCAGTCCTCTGACAGGTCGAGCCTGGTGGGTAGCTGTACAGGGCACAGCCTCCTCTGACCGCCCGCTGGCGGATTTGAGAGCAAAATCGCTCACAGAGAAAATGGCCACCTCAGGCCTTCACGCGCTTCCCGCGCGAACACTTTGCAGTGCAGAAGCACAGAAGCTCCTCACTCCTCACCAGTCACAACGCATCTGCCCCTGGCAGCATGGAGCACTCCTTCCAGATCGGCCACTGGCCATTTTCATTGGCTGGCTGCACATGCCAGTAATTTCCTCTCACCTTCAGTGGTGCGGAAAAAGCGCCATAGCCCATAATACCTTTCTCAAATACAAACAGCTCCTCTATTGGTCAGCCAGCTCTGTGGGGTTCCAAGGTACTGATTGGTCCAATTCAATAGTTCTGGACCAAAATGGAGGAGGCAATCGAAACCATCTGTACTGCAAAACAAGGCAGGTTAAAACAACTACACTACCATTATTATTTTACAGTATTTTAAACAAACATTCACATCCTCTAGCAGAACTCCCTGTGCACCACTAGCGATGGCAGCAGGAAGTTATTTTTCAGTGGCCCGGGTGGGACTTGGGCATACAACCCATAGCTCCCCTTCCATTCTAATCAATTATGACTGCAACAGGCAGCCCTTAAAGGGATAGCTTACAGAGGCTTCTCAAAGCGCTCAACGGTTCCCCATTTAAGTGTTTTTTTGTGCCAATTACTAACCAGGCACGGAGCATAAAACAAGCTCTGAGGAAACTTTTAGGAACCCCCATTTGTAGGGGGGTTGCATATATTATTGCACAGACCTTTCCAGACTATCTTGGAGCCTTCAGCTGAGTGACAGTCTTTTGGAAGTAGCCTTGGGCCTCTGAGCCCCCCCCATAAAGCGGTGAGGAGTTTGAGCGGTGGAGAAGCCAACCGCGAGTGGGGACGAGCTCAGTGGAGCCTGCGGAAGCTTAATGGCCTTGGAATGGCTGTCTGACAGTGAAAAAAGAAACTTTAAAAGGGCTGTTACACTGTTACATTGTTCTTTATTCTCACTACCGCGCTTTGGGTTGTGTTTGTGTCTGAGTTAATCCCCTGCATTCTAAGACTCACAAGGGGTTGTTTGGTGAATGGCTATCACAGGATAGTTATATTTAGGTTTCGGATACAGCCCGGTGTGGAAGAATTTTGTTTTAAACTTTTTGAATTTACACTAAATTTCATATATATTTTTTTAAGTGTGAGCTACTGAAATGCAGTACAGAGTACAGAAATTCAGCGATGGAATTTATAGTGTTAAAAATGCCAGGTCTTTAGTTTAGATAAATATTAAAGCCCATTTTATGACTTGGTTATTTCTAAACTTGCATAATCTAGAAAACAAGGGCATTAAATTGCATTTTTTGTGAGAGTGTAAACCAACTAGGAAGTTAATGCCTCATTGGGGGATTACAGCACGTGATTGCCGAGTTAAAGCACATGAGTTGGTGCTCTGCTAATATCAGTGCAATTTTTCCCTGCAGCCTGCTAGTGAAACAGGGAGAGCAAGCTGGGCAAATATTTTTTTAGAGTGCATTTTAGAGCTCGTTTGTCATTTCTGTTAGCACTGAGTTCTGTTAGCCTTGAGTGCTGATATATCAGGGCTTTAGTTTACAAGTATGTTAACCACTGCCTGTTGGAAAGCATCTGAGACACTGAGTTTGACATGTGTAAGTGTATCTTTATTGTGAGCAGCGAGCTGGAAATTACCCCGGTGAGACTCCATTGGGTAACACGAAGCAGAAAAAAGTAAGTAATATTGATAAAGCAAACTTAAAACATTAGTTAAATTAAAAAATGGCATTGAAGCTACAGATTTAAAGATCTGAACTCATCCGGTTGTGATGGCAAACAATAGTTGATATTAGTTCTGATTGTTTCTCCTGATTGCTTTATACTGTCAAAGAGCGTGTTTTATTTTTTAGTAATATAATTATACACAGGTTATGTATCTGTTGGATAGTTGATTTTATTTCCTCTTTAATTTTACTTCTGACTCCTTGATAATTTCTGGGTCAATGGATTTTTTGGGGTACTAAAGCAGTGCTTACCCTTATTACTTATTTGTATGTGTTCATATTCAAGTAGGTCTTTTATTTCAGGTTTTTATGCTTTGTTGATAAATGCATCTATGATACTAATGTATTATTAGCCATATGTATTTTACTTTTTTTTTTTAGTGAACCTAACAAATAGCAGACAGAAGGAAGGAAGAAAATTTAAAAGAAAAGCTACAGAAACTAGTTGTCTGAACTTAGAAAGGTCAGTCTTGGGCCCATTTGGATGTTTGAAGTACTGCTTTAAATTGGGAGCATGGTTGGATGTTAATTGAATATTAACTGGTATTCTATTTCAAGCACACGTTGGATTCTACAAGGAAAAGTCTACATATTCTGCGATATCAAGCAGTTGGCGAATTCTGGAGCTGACCAATTGGTGTAGCTGGTTTAGCTTCTGATCAAGCTAATTGGTGGATCTGTGGATTTGGTGTAATTCTGGATTCTGTTCTTGCAGTTTTGAAAATTTGGAAATAGAGAAAGTCGATCCAGAGAACAATGTGGGTAAAACAGAACAGGACAAACACATTGGAACTGTTTGAAATAACTGTGACTTTGATTAATGAAAAGTGCAATAATAACTGAATTTGAGGCTTCAATTATTGGAGCTTATTGAGGAAACAGCTTGTGATTACTGAGTAATGGCGTACATTGCATATTTAAGTGATTTCCAGGAAATTTATTTGACAAGTTAACAGTGAGGAAGGTATGCCTATAGAAACTAGAGGAGGGAAAACAAAATTAACAGAACTTTGGAAAGTATCTGTCAACAAAAATCTTTGATGGAGAAATCAGAGATAAAAAAAAGACAGAAAAATGAAGGAACTAATGAAATGAGAAAAGTGGGAGAAGTCATTCAATTATATATTGGATGATAAGATTGGGAAAAAAAGGGAACAATATAAGAAGGAAACTGATTAAGTGAAAGAAAGGGAGTTGAGCATTACAGAGGTAGTATAAAACAAAGCTAAACCTATAGGTTATGACAGTAAAGATGTAATAAATGAATGGTCTAGTCAAACAAAATCTGCTGTGGATAATTTAAGACTAAATACGAGATAACCCCAAATTTGGGAAGTTTGGAACAAAAAGGGACTGAATGTGTCACCAATTGGCCAAGTGGGAAAAAAAGATTGTTGGAATGTAAAAAATTTTAATGGGCATAGTACATTAGCCCTTGACAAACAAGGCCCATTTGGGCTCTTAGTAATGATTTGGGATTAATTGATAGGATGAATAGTGAAGTTAATAAAACAGTTGAAAGTATCAAAGAGACAAAATAAAAGAATTGAGCAACAGATTCTAGAATATAATAGAACCAGGAAAGAAATAAGTAATTTCCCTGAAAATTTAGCAACGCCATTAGGTATGATGGAGGGAGAAATAGGAAATAATAATCCAGATTTAACGGGAAAATTAGAGGATGGCTTGGGTCAGAATAATTGGACAATATGTGACAAAACCCTTTGTATGAGACCATATGAGTTGAGCATCCACTCTTTGAACACTATAACTAAAGAATGTGCCAGGGTATTAAGGGATCCTATGAAGGCAAATGCAATTTTGTATGAGCAGTAGCTGATGAATAAGAAGGAACTGGTATTTATCAAAGGAATCTGTATTGAAAATAAAAAGAACATAGACAAGATACTTGGGCCTGGATATTCAAACTGCGCTCAAAACTGGCGCAACAGTAGGAGCAAGCGCAAACCAGTTGCGCAAATGCGCAACAGGTGCGATATTCAAACATGGAGCAGAGCAAATTGCGCAAGCAACCAACGTCTGAATATCGCACATACTGCGCCATTGCGCAACCAGGAAGGAGAAGCTGAGCCAAAATGTTGCACTATGGCGCAACCATGGAAGCTCAGCTGAGCATTCCAGAGCTGCCATAGCGAAGCACAGCCCCCCGAGGGCAATGGAACTGCACATCCAGGAGGCAGGCTGGGGCCACCGCCAGCCATGCCACACATGGGCACAGGAACACACTGCAGAACCCACACCACACCGGCACACCCCAAGCACAGCATCACTGGGGTGGGACGGATGATCCACATGCCCATGGGGACAAGCCAACAAAGCATAGCAGAGCCCTGACACCCCAGCACAACCACTGGCAGGCAGAGAGTGCCACACACAGGGGGTTGACAACCACAGTGCACATCAGCCCCCCGTATGCACAGCACACCCTGCACCATGACCCCAAGACACCACCCATGTGCAGTGACTGGCATTGCAGGAAACACCATGCATCCCCCCTGGCACACGTCAACCCCGTGCTGCAGAGAAGCATACAGGCCAGACCCACCCTGTGCACCCAGCAGTGGGTGGCAGCAGACGGCAAGACCAACAGAAAGTCAATTCCATGCTGGAGATACCTCCCCATGCACACACACACACACACACACACACACACACACACACACCACACCAGACCACCAATTCAGATGGCATGCACACCACTGCAACTGAGCACCCATAGCCAGCTGCAAATCAGAGACCAACACAGTATTCATATCAAAATATAAAGGTATATTAAAAGTTTCAAATACTAAATAACCAAAACCATAAACAACAACTATTTACAAGGGGGGGGATGGGTACAAGGTAGGGGTGTTCAAGGGGTAGGGATGAACAACTGGGAGAGGGAAGGCAGGGTCGTAGGGATGGGAGAAGTGAAAGGGGATGTGCCCCTAAGGCCCAGCTGGCTGGTCATCCTCTGCCTGGTGCTGCACTGTCCAGTGACGCTCCCTCCGCAGGCCATGGCGCCTGATTGACTGAAGGATGGCCTGGTTCTCAATGGCCACCTGTGTCAGGCCCCGAATGTCATGCTGAATCCCCTGGAGAACCTCGAGGCCTAGGAAAATGGGAACACAGTCAATGGCTGTGACTGACCACAACCCTGAACACCACCCAACCTGCAAGCCATATAGCCCAATGTCCCACACCTGTGATGGCATGCACCCACCCACAGTGAACATGCACATGGCCATCACAAACAGGCGGCACCAGCTATGCGCACCACCGCCCACACACACTGCCCACATCAATCACAGTACAAACTAGGCTGGCAAGTGATGTGGCAACGTGATGCGTGCAGTTACACAGCTATGTGCCCAGTGCATGCCTGACCACTGTGGATGCATACACAGACGTGCTGCGGATACTGCACTGTGATGCAGGTCACCTGTGTCATGCCTACATACATGGATACATAGACAGTGTCAGCAGATAAGGGCCTATGGGACACCCAGTCTGTCCATTTGACCTTGTAAGTTCACTCTGTTGTCCTATAAGTCCGTTCCCCCTTACCCCTGACCTCCAGAATTCCTTTATGGCTAACCCATGCATTCATAAATCCCGTGACCAAGTCAGCCCCCACCACTTCCTCTGGCAGGGTGTTCCACTTGTCCACCACCCATTCTGTGAAGAAATACTTTCTCATGTTTCCTCTGAATCGTCCCCCCTCCAACTTCATCCCATGCCCTCTAGTCCTGGAACATCCTTTACGCTTAAAAATATTGTTTTCCTGCACTCTGTTCCCCTGTAAGATACTTGTATGTCCCCATCAGATCCCCACACCTCCTCCTCCAGGGAGTACATGTTCAGTTCCGCAACCTGTCTGCATAGGACTTGTGATGCAATCCATGCACCATCCATGTCGCCTCCTCTGAACCCTCTCCACCCAGTCCATGTCCATACGTAGGTATGGTCTCCAGAACTGTACACTGTACTCCAGTGTGGGACTCACTAGTGTTTTGTATAGTGGAATTATGACCTCCCTTTGGTTGTGTCCCGCTGGTGGTCGCCCCAGCATGCAATAGCATCCATGAAGTAATGATACTCACACCCTCCAGCAGCTGGGTCTGACGCTGCTGCTGCTGTTGGGGCACAACACCCCCGCACCGGGCCCTGGCATGGCCCATGTCACCCTGGCCCTGTGTCCTCACAATCCAGCCTGTGGGAGACATATGTTGAGACAAACATCAGTGTGACTCAAAAGCAGAGTGCTCCCTGCCCCAGTGAGAGTGCCTGCCCACACAGCCATAACCATCTATCGCACAGCTGCACACACTGACACACCTATGCACAGCCACCCAAGTGTACACACACACACCCCTACAGAGAATATAGGTGCATAGATGGTACACTCACCTGGCCTAGGCACCACGCCCCGCCTGGCACGTGAACGCAGCCGCGTCAAGAGTTCCGTTTTTCCGGCGGAGGTCACTGTACCGGTGCCGCACTGCTCAGCAGACCGGCCCTGGCCAGTGACCTCCACCAGGTCAGTGGCCACTTGCTGCCACACGTGGTCCTAGGCATGGTGAGGGGGCTCACCATACAGTGCCTCACAGTGGGCTCCACCAGGGCCACCAGGTTGGCCACTTCAGCTGGCTCCAGGACACCGCCTCTCCTAGCCATGGCACCAACTTTACAGCAGGCAATATGGCACCCCACTGCGCCTCAGAACCCCACGTGGAGTTGTTAAGCAATAGACCACCACAGGTTCCAATCGCTGCTGTTCTCGAATAGCGCCAATATTTTTTACATGGCACTGTCACCAGACAGCGCAATAGGGACGCATACATGGCATGCCAACAGCGCCAGGGGTCAGAGGGCATACAAGGTCACGGCAATGACGCAAGGCTACGCACAGCACCATAGGATGTATAGGCATCCTGCGCGACTGCCAAGCTGAGCACCAGTGCCACAGTGGACTATCGCGCAGTAGTGCCACAGCCATATAGTGCCCAGTGCTGTAGCGCCACTGGCACAATGGTGGCCATGGCCTGAATCGCCTATCGCGCTCAGCAGGTCTGCAGCACGATAGACGCATGCGTAAGCTGTCTGGGCATGCGCAATGCAGTGCAGCACGCAGCCACAAACATGCGCCATTGGCTCAGCCGGACCTTCCATATTGCGCTAAGCGCAAATACGCGATATTCAGCCGACATATGCAAATCATTCGATCAGCCATTCAAAGGCGCAGTGGCGCGATTAGCATGTCATTAAAGTAGCGCCACACCTCATTTGCATGTGTTGCGCTATAAAAATGTGACAGTGGGTTGTGCTGGCCAGATTTGGTTACTGCAGGTGAGAGGTGAGTTACATGCTGTGTGATGCTCAGGACAATGCTCATGGGCAGGGGTGCCGGAGGATGATAAAGGCTGAGGGGGCTGAGCATGAAAAGGGCACTTAGAAAGGGACAAAGGGCATCCTTTCTATCAGTATCTGCCATGACGGAGAGGAACGGGGGGCTGCACCTCTCGGCCGGCAGCTATGCTCATGGGGAAATGCTGTCGACTGCACAGTGACAGGTGTCCACTTCCACCCATACAGATCACCATGACTGACCAGAGCCAAGCTGAGGGTGTGGACGGTGGGTGTAGGAGGAGGCCGAACTCTCACCACGGCAGAGACAGAGGCCTTCCAGGCCTACCTGGAGGATGAGCCACTATTGAGTGGACGGAGGGCACCCTCAGGACATGCAGCTGCATGGGAGGTAGCTCGGGCCAACCTGCATGGAAGCCACCAGCGCTCCGTGCAGGAATGCAGGAAGAAGATGGGGACTGACCGCAGGAGGCTGAAGGAGAAGGTGGCAGCCTTCAGGGTGGCACGTGCTGGCACTGGTGGGGTCCCACCAGTGGTGTTGCAGCTGACCCCTACAGAGGAGACACTGGTCACGGCCATGCAGCCAAGTGCCATTGCAGGTGTACCAGGCGGAGGATTCCAGACAGGTGGAAGCCAATCACTGCACGGTATGACATGGTGATGTTGTTGGGGGGGGCTGTTGTTCACATGCACTCACATGTACTCTCTTTCTGTTACAGATCCTGTTCATCTGCAGGAGACGGTGGTGGTGGTGGGTCCAGACAGTGAGGCAGACCTGCTGGACGTGGAGGAGGGACCATCCACCTCCGCCACCAGCCTGCAGGCACTGCAGCAGCATGCACGCTGGGCCAACAACTCCGCGTCAGTGATACGGGTGCAGGGGTGCACAGCCTGTGTCACAGCAGTCTGGCATGCAGGTATGCCAGCATGCTGTGCCTATGGCAGTGGCACGACTCGCACCATTGATGATAGCAGGCCTGCAATGGGCAGTGATAGGGTGTGTCCCATGACGGACACATGGCAGGCCAGCACGTGCCCCTGGGCCTTCCTGGTTCACACCTGTGTACCAGCATGCTGGCACAGTCCCAGGCTGTGCCTGTCAGCACCGTGGGCAGCACCGTGGCTGTGCAGGTGTCTGGCACTGTTGTCAGCACGAGGTGGAACAGGTGGACCTGGGGGCTCAGCAGTTGGAGGGGCGGCAGCAGCAGTTGCACACCAGGTCTGTGGGTACAGTGTCAAGCAGTGGCACATGTCCACCGCCCTTTGATCCGCCCATACCAGGTCCTGGCGAACAGCGCCCACCCTCAAGGGGTGCTGTGCACCAGGACCGTCCACACCCTGGGGGTCACGATGCCATTGGGGCACAGTACCCATTGGATGCGCACACCCGCCTGCTGCAGGGCTCGCTACAGCTGCAGGGGTGGGTTGCAAGGTCCGTGGAGGCACTGTCTGTGTCCGTGGAGCGGCATAGCAGGGAGTGTGCTCGGGACAGAGCCGAGCTGGTCCTTATGCGGACAGATGTGACCGCTGCCATTGACAGGCTGACCCAGGCAGTGGTCTCTGTCGCGGACGCATTGGCCACACTGTCAGGTGCCCCTGTACCACACACCCCACACAGTGCGCCTCCACTCCTCGCTCGGCGTCAGGCGACACCAGGCCTGTTGACACCGGGTTCTGCTGTGGGCATCCCGAGCACCCTGGTGCAAGTTTGTTTGGCAGGATGCAGACCCCCTGTGCAAGGTCGCTCTCAGCGCAGTGGGACCCCTGGTGGTGCACCAGCACCACCCGGTGGCCCCTGCTCAGCCTGCCAGTGCGCGGCCACGGCGGGCCCCACGCATCCGTGGTGGCCGTGACAGTGCTACCTGACTGAACTGTCTCCCAGTGCAGGCCCTGTCTGGTGCCGCCCTGTGTGCACGTGTGTCATGGTGGGCAGTGCACTGCTGGGTGCTCTGCTCACTGCTGACACACGACCACCTGCACACTCTCCCAACTGCTGTCCACAGGTGCGTGTGCATGATGATGCCTGCATTGCACTGTACACCAAGGTGCAGGGTGCCCAGGTCCTGACACACGCATATGGACAGTCCAGGTGGTGGGGTGGTTGGTGGTGCTGTGTGTTGGCAATGTCATTTCGCAGTGCTGTGCTGCTGCCCATGTATGCTGCCTGGTGTGTGTGTGTCCATATGAGTGCTCACCCTCTCTGATGGTGTGTTGGTATGCCTGGAACCTTCAACTCCTGACCTTCATGCACAGTGTGTTCTCTGTGTGCCTGTGGTTTGCGCATGGACAGTGTTGCCTGCACATGTCCCCTTGACTTACCTGTGTTGGGGCGAGTCTCTTCTGCAATGGTGTCCCGTGCAGCTGGGCCTGCCGGTCAGTCGAGGGTCCCTCCGCCCTAGGGGGGCTGCTCATCACCCACATCACGGTGCCACTGGCGCCCCCATCGCTGTCCCCCTCTTGGACCTGTACGGCTATCCCATGGTCTTTGGCCATGTTGTGCAGGATGCAACAGGCCAGGAATATCTCACAGGCCTTTTGGGGGCTGTACTGTAGGGCTCCGCCGGAGGTGTCCAGGCATCGGAAGCGTGCCTTGAGCATCCCAAACACCCGCTCTATGATGTTACGTGTTGCGGCATGTGCCTCATTGAAACCTAGCTGCGCTGGGGTCGTGGGGCGCTGGTATGGTGTGAGCCGCCAGGGACGGAGTGGGTATCCGCAGTCACCTGTGTGGAGATAGTGGAGATCAGTGTCATGTCAGGTCCATATTGCCTATATCCTTGTGTGCCACTACCATGGCACCTGTGTCATTCCCACCCTTGCACAGAGTTTGCATTCCATACATGTGTACTCACCACTAGATGACCCGTGGGGATGTTCCTCTTGAATCAATGGCACAGTGCAGACTGGTGCCATATGAAGGCATCATGTGCTCTGCCAGGGTGTGTGGCACACACATTGATAATGCGCCCAGTGGCATCACACACCACCTGGCAGTTGACACTGGAAAAGCCCTTTCGGTTCCGATAAGCCTGGCCGTCAGGGCCAGGTGGCATGTGAATGGCCACATGGGTGCAGTCTATGGCCCCTAGCACGCCAGGTATATGTGCTACCCTGTGGAACTCCTGCATGTTTGTTGTACGCTCTGCCGCGGTGCTGGGGAAATGGATGTACTCCGCAGCATGAGGCAGCAGTGCGCTGAGGAATTGGGTGAGGATGCGTGACATGGCCGACTGTGTAATGCCTGTGGTGTCCCCTGTCGGCCTCTGGAAGGTGCCCGTGGTGAGCAGGCACATGCAGGCTGTCACCTTGGTCTCCACGGACAGAGCATGACTCTGTCATGAGGGTGCCTGCATCACATCACTGCACAGCTCGCAGAGCCGTCTCAGTATTGCCCTGTTCAGGCGGTACCGGGCCACAATCTCGACGTCTGTGTACAGCTCGAAGCTGATGGGGGCACGATACCACCTGTCGGGGTATACACCGACGGGCCCTCCGCTGCCACATCCCCTGCAGCATGGTGTCTCACCTCATTACAGCTTCCATGTGGAAGCTGACACTGTCCATCTCCTGGCTTCTGCCCCGGCTGCTGTTCCTGTGTTACCCCGCTGCCCCCACTGCTGCTTCCACTGCACCGGCACCCCCACTGGCCTCTCTGTCCTCCTGGACCCACTGTCCCTCTCTGCCTTCCAGCTCCTGTCTCTCTCTCTCTCTCTCTCTCTCTCCCCAGTTTGCGGCCTGCTAGGGTTCTTGCGCGCTTCCTTGAGCCTTTTTATTTTGGCTCAAATCCGCATCATGCAACTTCCGCTGGAGCCACTCTTGTGCATTGGCGCAAGTGTTCGACATCGCATTGCGCACTTTATGCATGGACCCGCCTCCTTGCCGCGCATGCCTTCATTTCCATTGCGCTGTTGCTCAGCATGTTTTCGGTGGTGCAACTGGCCCCTTCTGAATATTGCAGAATGGCGCATTTTTGGAGTTGCGCACGCGCAACCCTATTGCGCATGGCGCAACCCTTTTGAATATCTGGGCCTTGAATTATTTTTACAAACTGATCATTTAGACATAGAAAAAGTGTATTCTAAAGATCTATTAAGTTCCCAGCATTTAGAGGAGAGACCTTCACAGTTAGGGTATGGCACCCCGACAAACAGGGAGCCTAGTGATGGTACTTACATGGAAGACTGGACAGAGAAGGAGACACTAGGAGTATCTTCTTCTCTGGATTCTGAATTAATGATGCTCCCAGAGGATTATGCTTCACAAGATAGCATAATGAATTAACTTAGAAAAGGAAATGTAGAGATCTGGGAAAAGGGATTAGAACAAAGAAAAATGAAAAGAACAGGAAAGGCAATGAAACAAAATAATGACAAAAATGTAAAATTAATCACAAAGGCATGGTTTTATGATAAAAAAGAGTCCATAGTTCAGATATCGGATCCTATCAATTTGGAGAAGTCACTCAAGGAAGTGTTTAATACACAAAAAGAACAGTTGGAAACTGAGAATAATAGGGATTTGGTAGAGTCCTTATAGAAAAAAAAGAAATTAGCAAAAGGTGGAAAAGAAGGGAACATTGGTGAACTAAAAGATAATAAAGGTAAAATTAACAACAAAGTACTTCAAAATAGACCTGGTAAAACCACTAAGTGCAGAAAACATGGAAAAAATGTCAAAAAATGAACAAAAAACAAGGAATACAAAAGAGATCTATGGAAAGAAAGAATAATGGGAAGGAAAAGGATAGTAATAACAAGTCCTCTGACAAGTCTATTATATCAGAAAGGAAGATACAGGATCTTTCAACAATAAAGGAAAAGTCGATTAAATCATTGTGATCTAAAAAGGATACTTAAAAGCACATTAGCAAAAGATTTTGTGTTACCTATATTTAAAGTTCCAATAATGCCAGAAGAGACTGAAAATAAATTAAATCAGAACATCAAACAGTTGTTAGGCCTCATTTTACAAATAGATGGAAGGTCAGATAACATAATGACAAAATTTAGTGTCATTAGGCCATTGATACATAAGGAACTTATCCCTTTGATTTCTGATCAATATTTTGTACTTAAGACAATTGAGAATCAGAAAGAAAAAATGAGATATAATGGTTACGAACTGGATAATGTAGTTTGTATTAAAACTATTTTCCCTGATTATTATTAGGATCTCATAACAAATGGTAAGGGAAAGGAGTCACAGATCTCAATTTATGGTCTAAATAATTTTTTGATTGAGACAAAGCATAATCTTAGAATTAAAGTGGCTGAATCACTTCAAAATTTGACTAAAGACATAACTCTTAATAAAAGGATAAGAAAGGCAAGGAGATCGGAACAGAGTGGACAGATTATCAACAGATTATGGCCAAGGTAAGTGTTTTGGATAAAGTCGAGATTTATTTACAGGGAGAAGAAGAAGAGGGTAACAAAGAACAGTATTGTGATAATAAAGATCAATGAATGAATTAAAATGACAAACAGATTTGAAATCTTGAAAGATTATGAAGAACGACAAATATCAGAGAGTAAAATTAGTAGTGTAAATTCTTATAACATTATTTCTTGGAACGTATAAGGGCTAATAAATAGTTTGGCAGATCCGACTTTTTTGGACTAGGTAACACAGTTCAAACTCATTGCTTTACAAGAAACCTGGATTCAAGAGGACATAAACATAAATGGATATAAAACCTTTTGGAAAGCTGCTGCTAAAATTAAAAGTTATGGTTGGATGTCAGGAGGGCTAATTACATGGTGCCAAATATTGCAGGGATTAGAGTATAAGGGCCAGACATTCAAAGGTTAGCACAGGGCACAAATCTGTTGTGCTGGACTAGCACTGAATTTGCACTCAACTGCTATATTGAAAAGGACATTTAGCACTGGCACTAGGAGTTAGTGCTGATGCTAAATTATAATGTATGTAAGGGAGGGACTGAGCGGAGGGGCCCTGAATGCCAGCGCACCAGCATATTCAAAAGTGTAGTGCCACACTACAGGCATTAGAGCAACCTGTAGCGCAGCGCTGAATACCGCTCAGTAAAGGTCGGCGGTAATATGCAGGTGGTAATGTGGCAGTGCCCCCCTTCCCAAATCACAATTCCCGATCCCCGGTATCCACCCTATGACATCATTTCCCTGGTAGCCTAGTAGTCCCTCCACCCCCAGCACATATCCCAACCTCCAGTTTAAATCAACAGTAATCCATTTCCCTGGTAGTCTAGTGGTACCCCTATCCCCCAGCATGTGTACTTGACCCCCAGTTTAAATAAACAGTAATCTGTTTCCCTGGTAGTCTAGTGGTCCCCCCACCCCAGCACACATCCCGACCCCTGGTAGAAATAAACAGTAATCCATTTCCTGGTAGTCTAGTGGTCCCCACCCCCCAGCATGTATCCCAACCCTGGGTTTAAATAAACAGTAATCTGTTTCCTGGTAGTCTAGTGGTCCACCCACCCCCAGCATGTATCCCAACCCCAGTTTAAATAAACAGTAATCTGTTTCCTGATAGTCTAGAGGTCCCCCACCCCACAGCATGTATCCCAACCCCAGTTTAAATAATAAATAATTCATTTCCTGGTAGTCTAGTGATCCTCCACCCCCAGCATATATCCTGATACTCATTTAAAATAAATAATAATTTGTTTCCCTGGTAGTCTAGTGGTCCCCCACCCCTTCCCGGCATGTATCCTGACCCCCATTTTGAATTCAAATAAATAATTTCCCTGGTAGTCTAGTGGTCCCCCCACCAGGCAGTGACAGTGACACTGACACCCCACCCATCCAAAAGGTTTCTCTGAACAGAGCCAGCAACCAGCTCAGCCCTCTTCTCACCACCACAGCTGGCCACTGACTGAGGTAGGAAGGAGTGGTACAGCTCCTTCCTACCTCAGTCGGCATCCAGCCGTGGTGGTAAGAGGAAGGGCTGAGCCGGTCGCTGGCTCTGTTCTGAGATGCTTTTTGGATGGGCAGGGTGTCAATGTCACTGCCAGGTGGGGGGACCACTAGACTACCAGGGAAACAAATTATAATTTATTTAAAACAGGGGCCGGGATATGTTCTGGGGGTGGGGGGACCACCAGACTACCAGGAAAACTAATTATTTTTTATTCAAAATGGGGGTCAGGATACATGCTGGGGGTGGGGACCACTGGACTACCAGGGCAATGGATTAATATTTATTTGAAATGGGGGTCAGGATACATGCTGGGGGGTAGAGAGAACCACTGGACTACCAGGGAGTGGAACCAACACACGTGGGAACAGGGATCATGACAGCTGAGAAGGGCTGCCTGGCCCACCCTGTCTGCCCAGGTCCCTATATACTGGAAGGCTGCACTACACAGGCCAGTGACCCTACAGCTGACATCCCTCCACCCTTAGCAGGTTTGCCTTATGCCTGCCCATGCATACATGTGTTCTACCCACACCTGCTGTGGGCTGCCCCTGTTGGTGTGGGGTAGAGCATCATCCAGGGCATGTGTGGCCACAGGTAGTGTGTGTGTGTGTGTGTGTGTGTGTATAGCTATATATATATATATATATATATATATATATATATATATATATATATATATATATATATAATACACGTGTCTCTGTATCTATCTATAGTTATAGATCGCTACAGATCTACTATATATCTAGATATATATATATATATATATATATATAGATCATTATGTACTGTAGTGCTGCATAGGTATGTTGTATGCACTGCTTGTACCTGCCAGCACTCAGTTCCAAGTGCTTCCAGCCTGTGCTTCTAATCTGACCAGTAGGGGATGCTATAGACATGCCTTGGCCTGCAGCATCCAGCCTGTACTTCCATTCAGACCAAAAGGGTGAGCTTTGTGCTCCATGCAGTAGCACCGGGCAAACTGCATGGTAATGCATGCTAAGCAGCACTTAATGAGATCCAAATGCAGCTGTTTGCCCACGGATTACCTAAGTAGGCTCATTTGCATGGGAGCTTTGAATATAACTCCTGTTTGCCCTGGGCTAACCAGTTTGCACCGGGCTAATGTGTTAGAACTGTGCAATCAGGTTTGCCCCGGGCAAACCTCCCTCAGCATAGCACAGTTCTGCAGTGTGTGGCTTACATTGTTTGTAGTCATACCTCTCAACTGTCCCTGATTTTCAGAGACATCCCTGATTTTACCTCAATGTTTTACTCTGTCCCTCCTAAAAATTGCGTTTCCATGACCAAACAGTAGGGGTTGTAAGCATAAAATAATGACAAACATTAATGTTACAGAAGTGTTCTTCCTTAGAAAATGCGTTTTACACTACACCACTTATCCTACCAGCTTCCTGAGTGGATATCGCCAATTTTTTAAGATGTGTCACTGATTTTAAACCTTTGTCCCTGATTTTTTTTAAGCCTTATCCCTGACTTATGAGGCAGGAGGGTGAGAGGTGTGTTTGCAGTAGATGTGAGACATCTCTGTGCAATCACACACAATGTTCTCCACCTGCAACACTGGCTTGCTACAGAGTCTAATGAGCTGCAGTTGCAGTTTGCACTTCCCTGTTGCTATATTCAGTGCTATCTTATCCCTGGACTATTTTTGGCATGCACTCCCAGACCGGTTTGCCCAGCTTCCTAGACTGCTATATTCAGCAGGTTTAGCACTGGGCTATTCCTATTGAATATAGCTTGCTTTGTGCTCTGGGCTATGTTTGCCCACCAGGAAGTGCTAATTTAGCCCCTGGGCAAAGTTTTGAATATCTGGCCCTAAGGAAATAGAAAATGACTCGGAGCATATTTTGCCTGTTCAAATAACTACAAAAGAGGGATCTTTTATAATAATAAATGTTTTAACCCCCTATAAGTTCAAATTATAGGGATATGGATACATTATTTGGTTTTATTGAGCCTGCATTGATATTGATGCTAATTGTGGGATTGTGGTAATGAGGGATGTTAATGCCAGGGGTGGGACACCACCTAGTGCTCACAGAAGAACTCCAGGAGGCATGTGAGGCTCTAGATCTATTGACACTTAGAGAATCTAGACTCTCTAAAGATAAAAAGGGATGCGAAAGAGGGATGCTGATCTCAAGAAATCTAGAAGATAGAGATTTTATTTTAATTAATGGCCATTTACAAGAGATTTAGAGGGGGACTCCACCTATTGGGGAACAAAAGGTGCTTTAATTATTGATTTATGCAGGATTAATATAAATCAATGAGAATAAGGTACTTTAGGATAGGACTGAGAATAGATAAAGAACATAGGCCCCTGGAGGTTGCAATATTTTTTGACCTAAATACAGACAATAAGTTAATAAATAGGGAGAATATTATTAGATAAAAGGGGGTTAAATGGGAACTAAGGGAGAATTTCAATTCTATTAAGATTTTACACTACTATGGAATTAGAGATCTTATATTAGAACTGGGTTACCAAAAAAAAAGAAAACCAAGAAATTTGTGTTAAATCATTTGAAGAAGTTATGGGAGTTATCTCTTCACTTTTACTTAAAGTCTTGATAATTAAAAAAAGTAAAGGAAGTAAAAGGTTTGATGAAGAATGTATAAAAAAGAAAAGATAAATTAATTGATTAGCTAGAACAGTAATTACTCAGCCTACTAAGGATAACAAGCATAAATTAAATAAACATAGGAAAGAGTATAAAAAAATTACTGGAATCTAAAAAGGAAAAAGTAAAAAGTAAAGGAAGTAAAAGGTTTGATGAAGAATGTATAAAAAGGAAACGAGAACTTAATTGATGAGCTAGAACAGTAATTACTCAGCCTACTAAGGATAACAAGCATAAATTAAATAAACATAGGAAAGAGTATAAAAAAAAATACTGGAATCTAAAAAAGAAAAATATAGAAAATCCCTGCGGGTTGAATTTGAAAAAGCTGCCAAAGGCAAAGATAGTGAGAAATTCTGGAGATTGGTTATTAATGGATGGGACAATATTTCAGTAAGTATAGAAAGTCATATAGATCCTTTTACATAGGAACAGTACTATAAAGAATTATTCTATAAAATAAATATGACTCAAATAACAGTTAAAAATAATATAGTAATGGTGGATTTGGAGAAATAAATCCTAGCTTCAGAAATAGAACTAGTAATAAGGGAAGTGAAGAGACATAAAGCTCCAGGACCAGATGGAGTCCCGATGGATATAATAATAGATTATCCAGATTTATGGATCTCAGCCCTCAGAGTATTATTTAACCACGTAATAGGTAAAGAAATAATCCCGAGAACATGGAAAGAAAATACAATCATTCCCTTCTTCAAGAAAGGAGATAGAGGATATCAGAGAACTATAGGCCAATTAGTTTACTAGATTATTCATTAACGATATTTGCAAAAGTAATATTAAACAGAATAACTGTTTGGTTAGACAATAACAAAATAATACACAAGGCCCAAACTGGCTTTATGGCTGATCATTCAACAGTAGATCAATGTTTTGTCTTATCACATTTAGTATACAAATACATTCATATAAAAGGCAAAAACTATTCTGTGTCTTTGTCGATCTAAAAGAAGCTTTTGGTACAGTTGATAGAACTAAACTGTGGGAAGTACTGGAAGAATAGAGAATGGAGGAAGGAATTTGTAACATTCTAAAAATTCTATATGAGGATAACTATACATCAATAAGGTATAATAAAGAAGGAGATACTACACCCAAATTTCATACAAATATAGCGTTAAGACAGTGTTGCATATTATCCCTGATACTTTTCAATATATTCCTAAATAAGACACTGGAAAGACAGTATGACCCAGAGCTCCACATGCCTTGTGTGGGGCGACAGGCAGTGCCCCTACCTGGCATATGCAGATGATGTGGTCCTGATGTCAACCAGTCATCTGGGAATAAAAAGAAGTACTAAAAGATTTAATGAAGAATGTATTAAGAAGGGTTTGGAAATAAACATTGCCAAGACAAAGTATATGGTATTTAGTAGGAATCCTGTAAGAAATGGCAAAAGTTGAGCTCCATTAAATGTAATAACCAGATAATAGTAAGGGTGAACAAATTCTACTATTTAGGGATAACATTTAACTTCAACTTAAAATGGAAGGAACACATAACAGCCATTATACAAAAAATTAGAAGACTAATACTCTTTAATATCTTTATAGGTGACATTGCAGAGGGTCTGGAGGGAAAGGTATGCCTCTTTGCAGATGATACAAAGATCTGTAACAGAGTTGATGCACAAGGGGGGGTAGAAAGGATGAGAAGGGACTTGGTAAGGTTGGAGGAATGGTCAGACATATGGCAACTTAGATTCAATGCAAAGAAGTGCAAAGTAATGCACCTGGGAAACAAAAATCCAGGAGAAGAGTACAAAATAACAGGGGAGGTACTAACAACAACAGAAATGGAAAGGGACTTGGGGGTAGTCATATTGGATGATCTAAAGGTGGGTAAGCAATGTGAGAAGTCAGTGAGGAGAGCAAGGGGGATACTGGGATGCATAGGAAGGGGCATCACAATTAGAAAAAGGGAAGTGGTTGTCCCTCTGTACAGACAGTTGGTGAGACCCCATCTGGAGTACTGTGTGCAGTTTTGGAGACCTCATCTATGCAAGGACATAGACAGGATGGAAGCAGTCCAGAGGAGGGCAACTAAAATGGTGCAGGGTCTGCATCAGAAATCATATGAAGAGAGACTTAGAGAGCTTAATATGTATACCCTTGATGAAAGGAGGGACAGGGTGGACATGATAGAAACATTCAAGTACCTCAAGGGAATCAACAAAGTCCAGGAGGGTAGCATCTTTCAGAAAAAGAGATGTGTAAGAACAAGGGGACACAATTTAAAGATAGAGGGGGGACGGCTCAGGGGTAATATGAGGAAATCGTTTTTCATGGAGAGAGTGGTGGATGCGTGGAACTGCCTTCCTGGGGAGGTTGTTGGGGCTAAAACAGTGGGGGAATTCAAACATGCATGGGACAGACACAAGACAATTGTAGTGTAGGGTGGCAGGAAGTAGGCTGTTGGTTAACTAGAATCTGCTGCTTATCCAGTAGGTAGGGAAATGGGAAGACTGGGTGGGCCAAGTGGTCCTTATCTGCCGTCAAAGTCTATGTTTCTATGTAATGCCTGCAATCACAAGGTTTACATATAAATATGGAGGACATTCATTTAGAGGCCCAATTAGGGTTTTAAGGGCCAAAGTTAGAAATCAGATGCTTTATGGGGCAGACATTTGGGGTTTAGACAATGTCAGAGGTTTGGAAATAGTAATGAATAAATTCTATAGACAAATGTTGAGACTTCCTAATGGAGCATCTAGTTGCATTACTAGATTGGAACTAGGGCAGTTACCAGTCAAAAACAATATTGAGCAGAGACTATGTACTTACTGGACTAAGCTATATAATGTGCAGCAAGAAAGACTTCCTAAAATTTGTCTTGAGGATATGTTGGTAAACAGAATGAAAGGTTTTGTGTACACAAACACAAATACTCTGGAAAAAATTATCAACCATATGGTCTATTATACTGTCTTACTCTGAGTTTTAATATTCCTTATGATGTAATTAAATTTATTGTTAAGGAAAAAAATAAAAGACTTATATATTCAACAAGAAAGAGAACTTGCAAAAAATTATTTACATAGTAGTTGGCTATCCTCTAATATCAATCGAATATTTGGTATGCAAGAATATTTCTTAAAGCTAAGAAATCTGAACTTAAGGAAAGCATACACAAAATTTAGATTTGGCTATGTGGATAGCTAGAAATTAAGAAAAATATGCATGGCTTTACTAACTATAGTACTTACGCTTGTGGATTGGATGAAGATTCCTCCAGGCATTTATTGCTGATATGTCCATTATATTTAAAAGAAAGAAAGACTCTTATAGGTAATATCCTCCAGAACTTAGATATGGAACCCAAATACCACTACAATTACCTGATGAAAACTAAGAATGTCTTTCATTTAGAAAACATAGCTAGACTATGCAGGATAATTGAAAGCCAAAAAAAAACATGTTATTTAAATGGAATGTGTATTTAATGCTTTAATAATGGAGAATGAAAACTTTTGATTTTAAAAAAACTACATACAGAGGTATGTTAAGCTATTTATTCTTCATAGCTGATGGGACTTAAATTATTGTGTTAATAAGTGATCTGTAATCTTTGCATTTTAAACTAGTTGTGCTATGGATGTATATATTATGTATACTGTAACATCAATATTATTTGTCAACAATAAACTGAACTTGACCTTAACTCTCCAGCCCAGTCCCCTGTTTCAGGCTTATGATGGTTAAGCAAGCAATAAGACATGCTAAGGTGTGGATTATGACCTGATAAGAGCTAGCCCCAGGTGCATTATGAGGCATGAGGTGCTTGCACCATGTGCCTTTAGCACCTGGGAAGTGCTCCTATTAGGCCATAACCCACACCTCGGAGTGTCTTATTGTGCTTATAAAATGGTCCCTCCAAGTAAGTATTTAAAAAAAAAAGAAGAAAAAACATGCCAAACAATTTTTAAAACCTGAGGCTTTAATACTTGAAAAAGTAAAAATAGTCCTCCTATTAAGGTAGTTTGCGAACTGTTTAATGGCCAATAGAGGGCACTCCTCCCACACACACATACACACACACTCACTGAGAATAATGCTAAGGTTGTCTTACCCGTATATGCACACTGTTTTAATGCCCCTCTTGCACACACCTGAAGTCGCTGGTAGTGAGGAACGTGCATAACAGCCATTACTTTCAGAGTGAGTGGTTGGTTTCCTTAAAGCAGCAGAGCAATGTAAAAAAAAATTGTGCTTTCTCAACAGTTTATTCCCTGTGCTCTGCTAAGCATTTACCTGGTACTCTATCCTGCCAGCATTGTACTGTCACCCTGTAATGTGCTGAGTTTTCCTTTGTTGTTGTTTATATTTTTGCCACTGGCCATGTTGAACTGGAACCCCCTCTGCTGCCAGCTGCAGATGTTTATGACTGGCACTACTACACAGGGACAGTGGGAGTGTTTAGCACAGGGTCCAAATGCAGTAACCAAAAGACGTGATGTGACATGAAGGGGGAGCACAGCTGGACGTTAGGCAGCCGCCATATTTATTGTGTCACCACAACAGTTGAAATGAACTTTAAATACCTAAAAAAACTAAAGATCACTAGAAAAAGTTATTTACAGATATGGAAACCTCATCTATGGCTGTATGCATACAACCAAAAAAAAATAATTTTGATAATCATTTCCTGATTATGTGGCACTGCTGCTTTAAGAGTGAATGTGCCATTTATCAGCTGCCATAGTTACCACCAGTACAATCACAGTTTGTAATATTGGCTGCTCACTCACCACTCACTTTGTGCAACTGTAGAAAACATGTAAGTTTTTTAATACATTTTTTTTGTCAAACTGATGTATAACACAGGTAGTGAAGGAGTGGGTCTGTTGTTTCATTTCTACGAGCGATCCAGTGAGCACGTGCATCTTTTGGCTTCATTGCAGTCAAGTTAGTTTTCCTGCAGCAGCACAAGTTAAACTTTCATTTGGTGGCATTTTGCCTAGAGCTAATTTTCATCACCAAGTGATGTGCAGTTGTTTGTGTGAGTGTATATTTGTGTTGCTGGGGTGGGGGCGGAGGGTGAGTCTTCTTTTACTCACTGCCCAGTCGTTCTGTTGCAGCTCAAGCTCTCTGGGATCAGAGACAAGAAATGGAGTGTTTTCAATTATGTTTAAAACACATAATGGAACAGCTCTGTGAACAGCTTTATAGATCGTGCTGCTCTTTGTACCTCAAATGGAGGTCACACTTTCATTTTTAAATGTTAAACTAAGATGTTCAAATGATTGTGCAGGACACAGAATGTTGGATACTCATTTGTCTATTGTTGCCACCACTGTCCTGTTGCAGCTTTTTCATTGGATGCTAGCTGAGGAGCTGCAGTGGGAGAGCGGTGGCACGGATTGATTTCCCAATGTGCTGTGTCTTGGTTGGCACAAGTAGTGCCCATTGTAAGGTTATGTCCTGATAAGGACACAGCTGGAAAGGGCTTCCAGACAGTCAAGATGCAATAATTGCTTTGCCTATTTTATAAACTTTTTTATTACAATTTTGTTGGTGTTTGTCATCATACTGGTATGGGAGACACTGTATCCCTGTCTAGGAATTTACAGATTCTCCCCAGGGTGCATACTGAGTAGATCATTGAGTGCCACATAAATGTGACCACATGGCCTTGCATATACAGTATGGCTGGGATATTCGAAGGGGTTGCACCGGCACAACCCCGCATTGTGCCGCAGCGGGATATTGAGAAGGCTGCCTGGCGCAGCACAAATCCCGATGCACTGGAGCACAATGTAATTGTATGTGGCACAGATGCAGAGGGCATGCCCATGCATATACGGCACATCCCAATATTCAGCCCGGGATGTGCGGCACATATGCCAGTGCTCCCCTGCATTGCACTGCATAGGGGGGCTCAAAATTAAGCCAGTGAAACTGTGGAGCAACTCCTGGCCACCCAAAGGTGGGCTGCTGTATGTCTGGGTGCAACACAGCAGCCGCCAGCCGTGGGTGGCTGCCTGCCAACCCAGAACACCGTCATGAAGCACCCACATCACCCTGGTGATCTAGTGGCACCCCCCACCCACCTGTGTCGCTGATTCTCCAATAAATGTTATTGCAGATCTTTCTCTGGTGATCATGTGGTCCCTCCCCCACCCTCCTGAACCCCTGAATCCCCGATAAAGTAAACGAAGGCCATTCCTGGTGGTCTAGTGGTCCCCCCGCCCATCATCATGATCGTGGTGCAGCACCATCAGAAATATACCTGGTGATCAGTGGAACCCCCACCCCTCCCACCCACGAAGACCCTTGCCTCCGCTCCCCCTGTCATTGGTGGGTGGCAACAACCACCCACATGCCGCCCAGCCACCACCGAATGACAGGGACAGTATGGACTGTAAGCCCATTGGTCCCCAGTATTGGACCAATGGGCTTTTCGAATATCTGTACTAGATTGATCCCAAATATGTAAATGACTTCATTCACTGTTTCGGACTGTCTAGTACAGTATGCCCTGCAAGACCATTTGTCCACACTGGGGACCAATGGGCTTGCAGCCCATACTGTGCCTGTCATTCGGCAGGCAGCTGTGCAGTATGTGGGTGGGTCGATGCCACTCACCGATGTTGTGGGGAGCAGGGTGGGCAAGGGGGTTCTGTGTGGGTTGGAGGGTTGGGAGGTGCCACCGGGTCACCAGGGATGGTCTTCGTTTACTGCATCAGGGAATCAGGGACTCGGGAGGGGGGGCACTAGACCACCAGAGAGGGTCTTATTTAACATTTTTCGGGGACTCGGGGGATTAGGAGGGTGGGGGCCACTAGACTACCAGGGGCTGTCATGTTGTGAGTCTACCACGATCACGGCTATGGGTCGAGGGATGCCCCAGGATCCCGACTGCACACGTCATGCTGTGCAGGGTGTCAGGCGCAAGTTCCCGGGCTGCATTGCACAATTCATGCAAATGGGGCCATAATGACATGCAAATGGCCCCATTTGTGCCTTGCATATATTATGGCCTCATTTGCATGCCCCCCGCTGAATATCATGGGTGCTGCACCTAGCGCAACTGCACTTGTGCTGGTGCATCCCTGTGCTCCATATCTGTGGCTTGTGCTGGTGCAGTGCCACTGCACCATGCACAGTGTGTGCCATATTAAATGGTGCTGCACCATGGTGCATCACCGTTGAATATCCCCTGGTCCTGGCCCCACCACATCCCAGTTGCGCTGCACCCAGGCTTTCGCCACTGCCCAGAGTAGTCTGAATATCTGGGCCTATGTGTAAGTTACACAGACTTGAAGTGCTCATGTACAGTATGTGTAAGTTACACAGAGTTGAAGTGCTATCTACCTCAACCCATTTGCAACCATATACAGCTATAGTGCTCAATCAGTGGTGAATGGTGCAGAGCTTATCCTCTAAATGTGGAACTCAGAACCTTTACATATCTGAGGCTACCCTCCTATTATATGTCACGAATGCTGCTACACTGTTAAAATCAGGTCCAGGCAATAGAATACCTCTGAACAATAGTTGCTAACAGAATAATTTGTAAATAATATGTGTTAAGGAGCTGCAGACATGTTTATATTCACTGGGACAGGGAGTTTATAGCAAGGGGATCCCTGATCCAGGACCTAAAGTGGACATACAATTATTTTTTTTTATCCATTGCTTATTAAGTCAATTAACCACAATCTAACTTTCACATCTCCAGCTAGCTGCTGAACACCTGCTGCAGTCCCTCCCCCCACACACGCCACTAAACTATGCTTTAATGATGCAAAGTAGGGAAGGGGCTGAAAGGCTATTGATAGCCTTATAATGTGTTCAAGGTCAATGATTGGCTTTAGATGACACCTGTACTCTTCACAGGCAATTGCACATGTTAAGGAGGGGTAGTATTATATGGATATCATCCCCTTATCATATACAATTGCTTATAAAGTATACTACTATCACTTAAAGCCTGCCATTGACCCTGATTGCACTGTGAGGCTATCTACAGCCCTGAAGTCCCTTCCTTTATTTGCATCATTAAAATGCAGTTTTGTGGGTGAAGCTGCAGCAAACACTTAGTGGCAAGTTGGAGAGGTAGAAGTTAGATCATGGTTATTTTAAGTTAAATGTCTAAATAATCCATGGATGATAAAAAAATATTATATGGCCGGTTTAGGTCCTGGAACAGGCATCTTCTTGCCATGAGTTGCCTGCCCCAAGGATGTCAACTGCTCTTTAAGTATATTGCTTTGAGTCTTGTTTCATGTATCCAGGTTCTGTCTGTTAACAGATCTTTGGGTTCAGTGTACCTACCTGGTAAGAAAAACTAAAGAAATATTATCTGTTGCAAATAACTCTCTATCCTGGTTAACATCTTTGATCACCTGACCAAGTGGCTAACAGTGATCTCTGAATTATCATCTTATTCTGAAGACTCTTTTGGGTGACCTACAGTATCAAAAAAGGGTTGTGGATGCTGTAAACCAGAAGTCCCACCTGGCAAGCAATGAGTCTGCTTAGTAAGAGACCTATTTTTTCTGATTGTAGAACAGAAGGAAATAACCTTCAAATCACAAAAGGTAAGATCACAAACAATTACTATGCACCACTGGTACAGGATTATGGTCCAACTGTTTCATTTTCACAGTATCATTAATAACATGTTGGCATATTGTGAATGCTGTATTGTCTAATGTGTAGCTTTATAATGCAAAAGCGTTCCTTTATCCAAGAAAGAATTCCTAATGTGAAAGATAATTGCTTCTCAGTTACAAAGCACTGGAGAGCCAGGAAGTAATTGTCCTGCACAGTGTTTAGCAAACTGTGAGGTCATACTGCCAGGGAAGGATTTTAGCAGTTCCCGGGGAGGGACATTAGCCCAATAATTTACAAGTGGCTGAAAATCTGTATTTTTGCTGCTCATCATGAAGAGACTGGGAACATCACATGCAGTTGCAGTTGTCTAGGTCTGTTTACTCTCCAAGTACAGTACTTGCTCCTAGTTGTCGCCAACAAATCTCTGCACCTGCTCTTAATTATTGGGCTCACTCTGTTGTAATCTGTTGTATGTATCTCAGGCTACAGTCATTGGTATCACTGTGTACTGACCATCTTAGGTCATTAAGTACTTTCCTGTGATGCGCCTAACAATAGGCATTCTGTTGCGTAGTGCACTTACCTGAAGAGGGAGGTGCAGATGGACGTGAACCCTTAGAAGGCATGTACCACCACACAAGAAAATGAGGTTGACCATCAGGCTTTCTTCTGCAGGCACATGTCTATGATTCTGTGTTTCTAAAATAGTGTTGTCTCACTTCTGTGCACAACACATGCAACTGTGTGTCTTTCTCACTGATGTCAGAAGTAGTTAGGATAGTACAGGATATGTATTTATTGAGCTACCTTCTCAGATGCTCAAAACACCATAAAATCAATCTCAATAAGCATCACATAATAAACAATACTGAAATAAGTCCCCAAATATTCCCCTAAAATATGAATTGTAAAACTGAAGCAGTAGACTAAGAGGTTTCAGGACTGGTAGTCAGAATTACCAGAACTGAAAAGCTGTAGTAAAAAACAAGCATTTGTCAATGCCGAATGTTGTCGCGCTGGCATTGGCTTTGGTAATGCAGTGCGGAAACACATTTTGGGCAGGATGTGAAAAATGACAGCTGTACTGTTCATAAGGAGGCATAAAAAATGGCAGTGTTTAAAATGTGGCATGTAAATATTGCAAATTTGCAAAGTTACAAGGGTGCGTGGGAAATGTACAATGCACGCTTGTAACACAGTCATTTTGTGGACTTTCAGCACCAGATTTTCAACATAGGCATTTTAGCACCTCTGCTCATGTACAGTGTCACTGTCATTTCCTCAAACTGTCCCAAAAAGTGATTTCGCACAGCAACCACCCTATTCTGCGCCAGACGTGCGGAAACACATTTCGGGCAGGATATGTAAAATGACAGCTATACTGTTCATCAAGAGGTGTAGATAAATGCCAATGGTGAAAATCCAGAGTGACAATATTACAAATGCACGTTATGAGCGTGCATGCAAACTGCACAACGCATGCTTGTAACACAGTCATTTTAAGGAGTATCATCACCAAATTTCCAGTATAGGCATTTTAGGACCTCTGCTCATGAACAGTGTCACTGTCATTTTCGGAATCTGCCCCAAACACTAATTTCTCACAGTGACCGCGCTATTGTGCGCCAGAAGTGCGGAAACACATTCCAGCCAGTATGTGAAAAATGACAGCTGTACTCTTCACAAGGAGGTATAGAAAAATGACAATGTTGAAAATCTGATGTGAAAATATTGTGAAGTTACGAGCATGCGCATTAACAGTGCACAATGCTGCATGTAAAACAGCCATTTTTTAGATTTCTTCCACCAGATTTGCAACATAGGCTTTTTTAGAGCCAACCTCATGAACACTGCCACTGTCCTTGTGTTAATCAGTCCCAAAAGGTGATTCTGCATAGTGACTGTGAAATCACCTTTTGGGACCGATTAACATCATAACAGTGACAGAATTCATGAGGAGGGGTCCCAAAAACCCCATGTTAAAAATTTGGTGCAACAATTCAAAAAAATGCCCGCTATATGCATCGAAGTTGAAAAAACCCTATTTATTTCATTATATAGCTTACCGGCATTTCCTCAGTTCACAGTCGGCTTTGAAGAGTGCAGACATGTTCCCGGTCCACCGAAGATCATCACACCGGACTCCAGAGGTAATTATGTGGTGAGGGGGGGTGTGGGGAGACAGGGTGCACAGTGGTGGGTGCGGGTGGTAGGGAGACTACGATGGACTGTTTTCTGTTTACAGGTGTCAAAAAAAAACATTGCCGATGGTTTTCTTTTTACAGGTGTTTTTTGGAGTAGGAGCCGAGGCGGTAGTTGGGCACCCGTCAGCACATAAGGAGTGGGAAAGATGCCAATGGGGATTGGGCACCCCCATCGGCAAACAACGAAAGTGGGGGGGATGCATGAGCCGAGGGGCATTGGGCACCCCCTTGGCAACCAAAAAAGGAGAGGGGGGACACATTATGCTGATGGGGAGTGGGCTCCCCCATTGGCACATACAAGAGGGGCAGGGTAAGCTGACTGAGAGATTGGACACCCCCAAAGTTGGCAGTTTAGTGGCCACTGTGCCACCATGTTTGATGCTGGGGAAGCACATAGGAAGGTCCGCTGTGTGTGGCGAGCTTTGCTGACATTGCAGCAGACCTTTCCTTAGATGTGCTCTCCTGGGTGGTGTGGCGCTGGCATGCAGGCTGATTGGGGAATGAGGGACGCACCTACTGGTGCGTGCCCTGCATTTGCCAACAGCGACCATGCCTCCAAATCTCCACTACCACAAGATGTTGGCTGCGCAAGTGCACCAACATAAAAAGAGCAGTGCATGACCCAGAAGTGGCAATGGCACTGCATAAAATGGAGATACAGTACGCTCATGCTTCAAAAATGGTGACAAAAGCAAAGTGTTGCTCTGTAAATAAAGTCTTAATTTGAGACAAAAAGAGGTGCAAACAGCAGCATGTGCAAAGGAAACCAAAACTGAGCCTTCTAGGGCAAATGTTGTGTTTGGTGCTCATTATGGGGATATTTCTCAAAAGCTGGGACTGCAAGCATATTCCCTCTGTAATACTTAATTCTTAAAGGTATACTGCCACTTTTTCACACAGAGACAATTGTATCGTCAGGGTCACCTAAGTGACCTTGTTACACAAACGTGCAAAAGTGCAAATAAGTGCAAAATAACAACACAGCAGACATAACAAAATAACCAATGCATTAATTATTACATAAAAATACAGTACTTTAAAACTCTAAGTTAATGATATAGGTTGCTAAGTAATTTAAACTACAATCAGCAATTATATATGGAGACTTTTTGTGTAATTGTTGGTTGTGCCAAATTCTTTAATTACTGCTAAACTATTTTCTATCTCTGTAAGAAAGTAGATAGCTATTATTATAACATGGGTTGACAAAAGGGGGAATCTCATTGGCCAAACAAACTCACCTGACCTTGGATTAAATTCACTATTTAATCCACAGTCGGGGTGAGATAGGCAGCCAGCAAGATCCCTGGGCAGAGCGGGACTTCTTATTTCTGAGGAAATTCAGCACTAACAGGCAACCATTAAAAGGCACCTAAGTGAGACAGAGCCCCAGTTGTCAGTTAGTGGCTGCATGACAGTGCTGTACCCAGCTCCAATGTTGTTGCATCAGTTCTCCCCTGTCCCACATGTTGTTGTGTCAGTGATCCCCCTGTCCCACATGGAGGTCAAGAGATGAAACTTTGTATGTTATGCTTCATTCCCCCACCCCCACCCCTGACAGTGACATGGTGTTCCAACGTACTGTAACAAAAACGAGAAAAACTTTTTCTGGTATCGGCAGTTGTGCATGTAAAAGTATAAATGATATATTTGTACCAGCCTTGTTATTTGTTCTGTAATAATTTCTTGTGTCCTTGGCCAGTGCTGCACTGTTGTCTCTTTCTCTGTGTGTGGTCCATGTTCTCCCTGCTGATATACAGTAGCAGCGTGTTTTGGTGCTGAGACAGTGAGCAAGAGTGAGCATCTGGATGTGCTGTGCACAATGTGAAAGAAACAGAGTAGTGGAAGGCAGAAATACACCATGGGACATGTATGTCTGTGCTCAGTTGTCATAGGCAATCATTCTGACAAGAAATCCTATAAAAACTGAGTGGCACAATTTCCTCATTAAAGAGAGAGCCACAGAGAGAGTGCGAGCCACAATGGGGAAGGGGGAGAGTGGTAAGCAAGCCATGCCATTGTGCACAGCAATCTGGTTCTTGTTCTCTTGGTCTGTGTGCAGCCCCTGCAGCCTTTATGTCTTGCAGTTCCCATACAATATGGCTAACAGTAACACGGTGCGGGGGAGAGAGAGAGAGTGAGAGAGAGAATCAGTGAGCAGCACATGGGGAGCAGCATCTCATCTGACTGCATTTGCAAGGGTGTTGTACAGCAGTCCTACACAGAGCTGCCCAGTAGGTAGTGGGTCGCTGTTTACTAGTATTTGATCAGTCAGGATTGGTGATGCAGACAGGAAGACTTGCATTCTAACAGAGGCATGAGCCAGAACCTGTGGAGCAGATGCCTTTGCAGTGCCACTTTCATATGCATGTGTGTGTGTGTGTGTGTGTGTGGTGGGGGATGAGTAAAGTACAGCTGGTAGGCATGGTAGAAGGCAATGCTACACAACTGAAATGTCACAACTCAGATCAGTGGTGTATGTGCGACATTTCTATGGGGATCACAACCATGCACTGTGCAGTCCTTATGAGGGACTATTTTACAAGGTGGCAGGATACAGTACTTTGTTTGGCCATTACAAAGGACAAAAACCCCTTACATAGAAACATAGAATTTGAGGGCAGATAAGGACCACTTGGCCCTCATAGTTTGCCCATTTCCCTACCTAACAGATAAGCTGCAGATCCTAGTTAACCAACAGCCTACCTCCTCCTACCCCCCACTAGAATTACCTTATGTCTTTCCCATGCATTCTTGAATCCCCCCACTGTTTTTGACTCTATGACCTCCTCAGGAAGGCTGTTCCATGCATCCACAACCCTCTCTGTGAAGAAACACTTCCTCACATTACCTCTGAGCCGTCCCCCCTCTATCTTCAAATTGTGCCCCCTTGTTCTTGCACATTTCTTTTTCTGAAAGATGCTACCCTCTTGGACTTTGTGGATTCCCTTGAGGTATTTGTAAGTTTTGATCATGGCCCCCCCTTTCCTCGAGGCTATACATCTTAAGCTCCTTTAGTCTTTCTTCATATGTCTTCTGGTGCAGCTCCTGCACCATTTTGGTTGCCCTCCTCTGGACAGCCTCCACCCTGTCTATGTCTTTGCGGAGATGGGGTCTCCAGAACTGTACTCAGTACTCCAGATGTGGTCTTACCTACTCTCTGTACAGAGGGCCAACAACTTCCTGTTTTCTACTGGTGATGCCTCTCCCTATGCATCCCAGTATCCCCCAGCCATCCTTACTGCCTTCTCACATTGCTGGCCCACCTTTAGGTCATCTGATATGACTAACCCAGGTCCCTTTCCATTTGTGATGTTGTCAGTATCTCACTGCCATTGTGTACTCTTCCCCTGGAATTTTATTTCCCAGGTGCATTACTTTGCACTTCTTTGCATTGAATCTAAGCTGCCATACATTTGATCATTCCTCCAACCTTGCCAAGTCTCTTTTCATCCTTTCCACCCACCTTGCGTATCAACCCTGTTGCAAATCTTTGTGTCATCTGCAAAGAGACATACGTTCCCTTCCAGTCCCTCTGCAATGTCACTTATAAAGATATTAAAAAGGACCGTCCTCAATACTGATTCCTGCGGTACTCCACTAGTAACCCTCCTTTCTTCACTGCGGACTCCATTTACTATTACCTGCTGTGTCCTGTTGTCCAGCCAGTGTTGTGCATTTGTCTGTGTTTTCCACATAACCCATGTTATAAAAGCAATAACCCACTCCAGGGTATGGGGTTACGGGCATTTAATCCACGCCTGGGGTGCTGTGAAGACACTTGGCCTGTGTCTCCATGCCTCACAACACCCCCCAGGCATGGATTAAAAGCCTATAACCCCATTCCCTGTCATGAGTTATTGCTAACTTAACATTCCACACAGTGTCATTATCCCAAGGGCTAATCACAAAAATGGGGCTAGCTCTGTTCTGGTTTTCAACCTGGGCCATGCCATGGCTCACAGACTGAATATCATGAAGACTTATTTTGGAAGGAAGATTCAGTCAAATTCCCCTGCCTCCTCTTCTTAATCAAGTTACCTTTTCTAGCTCCCTGAATGTAATTGCAGGATATGTGTGTGTGCTTACTGTTGTAGCTTTCATTTCATGAGCAGCCAGTACATTTTCTTATTCTTTGTTTTGCTCTGCTCTTAAATATTTACCCCTCCCAAGTAACTGATACAGTGTTTGCCCTATGTAAAAACAGTTGCAAAAACAGGTGGCCAAAATAAATCATACCTTCCATGGAACAAGTGACAAAAATCATTGCTAGATCCTTCCTTTCTTGTTTTTTGGATTGCTAAACACATTTGTGTTCAGCAAGATGTGGCAGCACAGTTACTGCATTTTCTCATACCACTTGGCACAAGGGTTAACCAGGACATTCTGTCTCTCTTTATCAGGGGCTGTGGCTGATCTCAGTGTACCAGCACATCCTTTAAATTATTCTCCCTTTTATTAATATACCATATAGGGAAGGGATGGGAAGGAAATGGAAGAGGAAATTGTTTAATGAGGAAAGGCATTCTAAGCTGAAGCTTGTTTCCAGGTGCGACCTGGGAGCACAAGGAAGTTAAGTGACTTGCTCAGGGTCACATGGTATGCAAGTGGGGCTGTGGGATTCAAACCCAGGTCTCTAGGTTTGCAGCTCAGTATCCTAAAGCACAGTGCTACACTGCCTCCATATATATGTGTGCAGAAGATGGACAGGAAAGGACTGTGAGTGGGAGAGACATCACCCAGCTATCGTGACTTGCAACACAAGGAGGCTTTTGAATGCTCCTTGGGAAGGAATATGTTGGGTTGGGTTAGCTCAGGAGGATTGTCATGGTTTCACTGAGCAGAGAGAGAGCCTAGGGACTAGTCAAGCAAGTGCTGTAGGATGGGTATTGTTGGGTAGCCATGAGCTACCCCAATCAGCACCTTCACAGCTGGCGGCAATGTTGCTCTGCAGTCAGTCTTTTAGCAATGTCTGCATCATGGGGTGTATGCACAAAGGCTGGGTGGCTATGGTGCCCTACTTTCATTGTAATCATAACTGAAACACATGTTAAACCAGTGCAAAATCTTAAATTAGTGTTGCTTAAAATTACTGTTCTAGAACAAGTACTGTATTTAGCTCCAAAACAGCTTTTTAAAAACAGCTGGCTGTGTGGTGCTAAGTGGCAAGGCACAAGCTACACACACTGATAACCCAGGTTCACACCAACTTGTGGTAGCCAGCAAGGAATGTGACAGAGTGTCTGCATGGACACAGTACTCCTGGGGGTGGGTTGAGCATTGTCTACTCTTAAGGTGGCTACTGGTGGTTAGAGTGTACTATTTCATATGACGAGGGTCAACATATGTTGAGAACATTCCTACCCCAGGGTGCCATTGTGGGTACACACTGCAGGAGGTTAGTAGAAGATGGAAAAGCAAAACATGGCTTGCTAGTAGCTTCAGATGATGCCTTCATGTACCTGAGCTCTCACACTACCAGACCCTGCTCAATGGCTTGCACACTCCACAGCCCCGGTCGTGAACTCTAAGGCACTTATCCAACCCCTCTGTTGGCTCAAAAGGGGATGGGGATTCCTTGGGAATGGCTAGACCCAGAACCCAGAGACCTAGAACAGCTCTGGGAGTCAAGAGTCATCTGTTGGTGCCAGCTGTGATTCTGCCAGGTAAAGGTGTGGACTGGTCAGAAGAACCAAAAGGAGAGAAGCACCAGGAAAGAAGGTAGAAATAAGAAAAAAAATGACCAAAACAAAAATGGTGTTGTCTAAAATAAATAAGGAATTTAGCCAAATGGCTAATTGTTTTTTATGACTAGTGCTGATCTTTCTTGCAGGATGTAAGATAACTAGAAATCATGATGCCTTTAGCCTGAGAAACATTTACTGCCTGGGGCATGGGATTACTCAGAAAATGCTGAGATTTATAGATATCTATTCATCTATTATATCATGATAAGCTGTCAGTTTAAAACTGGTCAGCTTTTTAAATTGTTTGCCGGGGTTTCTTATTTGTATCTTGGAGAGCCGTTTCCATTATATAGCACTTTTGTGCTGATCAATCAAAATGGTGGGGCTGTGAGACTTTCACTAATATTCTGCACAACAGTTACTATTTTTTTAAGCCAAGATAGTGAAAGATTACTATGACCCAATGACAAACATAATCATTGCATGTTAAGTCACACAGGATATGCTGAGTACCTTTTATTCCTTAGTGACAGGATGACCAAGGGTACTGTTAACTTACCACATGGAGTAACATCTTGCAACTGTAAAATAACACACATACCAAAAAGCTATGAGTATTTATAAAATTTCAATAGCAGGACATTCAGAATGTATAGATGTGATAGTTTTGATTGTTCCTTTAAATTTATGATATTTTGTTTATGACAGAACTTTTAGAAATTGTTCAACTAACCCAGTATTAGATAGCAAGAAATGAAAATAATGAAAGAAATAAAATGAGTTTGGTTTTACATTTCCTCAGTCATACAAAATGTATCCAAAATTGATTTCCCAATGCAGAAGAGGGAGGAAAGAAGTTTGCTGCAATTTGAGGTGCATAAGAAGATTCATGCAAAGGAAAAATGATTAGAAAGAGATTTTAGAAAGCATTTTTTTAAGCTTCAGGAGTTTTAAGAACTGCTGACACCGTGTCGTAGGTAGGTGTACAGATGGACCACAGAGGCAATTTGCAGCAAAGAAACTGAATATTTATTTAGAAAAATAAAATGGACTGCAAATGACAAAACAAGAAAAAAAAAAAACAAATTCCAAATACCAATCCAAAGAAAGCTAGCAGTTACTAGCTATTGGGAATATGTATAGCATTAGTTCCCATTCAAAGCTGTAGTCAGTACCAGCGTGTCCTCTACAGCAGTACTTCACACCAAATCTGCCTTTACAAAGAAAATGTGCACCTTAAATACCCATCAGTGTAACATGTGACCACATAGCTCCACCTTTCTATTCTATTTCTGATTTAAAGTCTTAATTTACATTTTATTTATTTTATTTACAATGTATATGTCCCTTTAATACACTTTATTACTTGATTTGAATATCAAGACACACTTTACAGGCTTTTCAGCTTCTTTTATACTAATGTACAGCATCAGAAAGCACCTCCCCTGTCACTGACAGCATAAATATGCAATGAGAGAGGCCGGCTGGCTCTTAGAGAATGCTGCAGTGCAAGGGAAGGGTGTGTGACATTCTGACAAGCCATACAGCACCATGGAACTCCTCGTTTCAGCAGAGTCTTAAATTAACACAGACAAAGCATGAAATCAACTTTAATAGGTAAGTGCTCTGTCCACAAGTTATTTAACTTGTAAAAATACCTTGTTTTGGGCTGAATTTCCGAATAAACGCCATCGCGACTGTGCACACGTTCGAGCAGGAGCCGAAAATTGGCGCTCGCTTCCGCACAGTCAGGGGAGTTTATACAGGGCGTTTCAGGAACCACCACCTCTGTTTCTTTCATTTGGACTTTTCAAAAGTTTAGGGAACTGTTTGTGAATGCGTTTACTTTAAACAGCAAATATGTTTTATTTCACCAGCGCAACTCTAGACTCAAGCAGAGTAACAGAACCCTAAGGAAGATTTTATTATTTATAGGGTCTCCAACTAGAACTAATAAACCTAAATACAGGTTATGCATAAAAAATAAAACCCTGCAGAGCACATAGCTCCATTTAAAGGGCTACAACAAAATACCAAATACTTCCGGGGTAAAAATTAAAACTCTGCTACGGATTAACGAACACAGAGCAGTATGCTCATTAAAGGCAACAATATAAATGTCACCTAGACAAACATTATTTCAGCTCTTTCTAACTGGGAATGTCAGGAATTCTAGGCAGACAAAAAGATGCAATACATGACAAACAATTATGTTTTATTTTATTTTTAGACAAAGTGGTTGGCCAGCCCAACGAACAAACAATACAAACAAAACATATAACAAGGACATAACCCAGAATTCACTGTCTTCCCATTAGAGACAACAAAATAATATACAAGACACTAAATAGGGGGAAACAAAAGAAAAAGGGGGGGACCTTTTTCACACACCTCAAAAAAAACTTTGAAAAACATAATGTCCAAGCACTGCTGGGAGGCAGTATAGCACGGTGATTTAAGGTTCTGAGCTGCAAACTTGGAGACCTGGGTTTGAATCTGACAGCCTGCTACTTGCATACTGTGTGACTCTGAGCAAGACACTTAACATCCTTGTGCTCCCAGGTTGCACCTGGAAACAAGCTTTGGCTTAGTGTGCCTCTCCTGGTTGAACAATTTCCCCTTCCCTTCCTTCCTTCATAGATTTCACATCAGCTTATTACTAGGGTCACATGCATGAACATGAGATCTCTGCTCTTTTGAGAATTCATCGGCTTCTATTGCTTATTCCCTGCCTGATGTCATAGTATTCCATTTTTGACATCACAGTTATATTCTAATGGCAATAGACTGTGGTGCCACAACAGAGGTCTATGACCTCAAGTGAGGAGAAACATGTATGGTCAGATGAACTCTAAGAGGTAAAGATCTCATTTCCATTCAAATTTCCATAGCAGTAAATAATGGGAAGGAGAAATCTTTAGAAAATATATGACACTGAAATGCAAGTAGATCTGTGTCTAAATATTATGTTTTCCTAACTTTTCCAAGAGGCAGAGCAGTTATTTGAGGCCCTGTACACATCAGGCTAGTTAAAACTTTTTAAGGCACTTAAAACATTTCAACTAGCGCAAACACGGTGCCCATCCACATTTAAGCACGGTTTCAAAGTTTGTTAGGAAACTGTGTTTAAACCCTGCTGGGAGCTAGTCTTAAGTCTGTTTTTAAAAATGTTTTGAAGGAGGAAAGCATGTTACCTTGTGGTGTGGACTGGCGTGCAATTCTTATTCCATTACACAGATGCATCCTAGGTTGAATCCCCCCAACATAACCTGCTGAAATAGTGGAGGATTACTGGGTTTGAAAACTTTACTCTCTACTGATGTAGACGGGAGTTAACTGTGTTACAACTGATTTCAAACTCGGTGAAAAATAATGTGGAAGGGCTACTGTGGTGAGTTTGAAAACATTTTTAAAATGTTGTTTAAACCGGTGCAAATCTTCAGCCCTAATGTGTACAGGGCCGAAGTGGCTTGCTTAGTATCACATAGAAAGTGTTGGTTGATGGATTCAGACCTGGGTTGCTATGTGTATAGCTTTGTACTCTAACCAAATTGCTGGAGCCTGGAGACCCAGATTTAAATCCCTGATATGTTTGTTTTCTTAGATACAGCAGCAGAATCATGAGAACATTCAATCACACTGAAATTATGATATTTTCTTTCTGTGTGTTATTACTACCACCCCAACCCCCCAAGTGGATGTTGACGATGAGGTTATTAAAATAAATGTTACAACTATGCAAATGATGTTAGGTGAAAATATTCACCTCTAGAGTGCAGAGAACTTGCATCATGGTAAATGTAAAAGGATAATAACTTAAGACTTGGATTAACAGGTACGAAAAAGCAAGTATTAATTAAACTAAGCTGGCCAGGGTGGTGATCTCCCTTGAGGATAGGGACAAGCTTCAGGAGGACCTGAACAAGGTAGGTAATGGGTGGACTGATTCTTAAAGCCTCAAACTTTAATGTACAGTAGACAAATGCATGGTGCTACACTTGGGAAGGGAAAACAAAGGCAAGACCTACACTGTGTGGGACCTCTCTTTCTACAGCCTAGGAGGAAGAGTCATTGGTAAAAGTAATAGACAAGTGGATAATGCAGACAAGATGTACTGTATGTGGTCACTGTCCAAAATGCTGGCAAAATGCTTGGGAGTATAAACAAGCAGTGACCAGCAGGTCTGGGGAGCTACCTTCCACGTGACAAAATACAGGTATCTCCACATAGTGGAGGTGGGTCAGCTCTTCCAAACACAACTACAAAAACTGTCTTATCAATAAAGCTTCTTTAATGTATGTTGCCATCCTAATTATTCACATTTCTGCACTATTGCACTTTTTGCACGCTTTTGACATTTGTACACTTTGGTAAGCTTTGTCTTTAAGAGACGGGTTTTTAAACACTGTTCACACTGGGGAGAAACATTCTCTGAAGATGATGCCGTAGCATCGATATGTAAGCATTTTGACCACCTCTGCATGGGTCAGCATGTCAAAGTTTGGGGGCTCTCCTACAGTTTGTTGTTTTTGTGGTTAAATAAAAAATGGAAAGTCAGACACCTTTGGATGCTGATAAGTTATTTGTACAACACCGAGTTTAGACCAGTAGGAGGAAATTATATCTGATACTGCCCCTGGTTCATGCTAGAAAACCAATTATGAATATCATGGTGTTGTGAACCTGTTTTGAGATGTTTTCAATGTGATGCATCAAAGAATCTGCATTAATAAAATATAGGATGATGTATGAGAGCCCATACACAATAACACTATTCTTATAGCGAGTGGTGACCATGACGACAAGCACCTCAAAAGAGAAGGTTCAGAGGTCCCTTTAACATCATGGTAACCACGAGGTATAAGAATAGCGCTGTTGTGTATTTGGGCTCACATACACTGTTCTATATAGTGTATGGTGTTAAAAAGCCCTGAGTTGCTTACTTTTTGTTTTTTCAAAAAATAGTCTCTCCACTCCACTGTCCGCAATTCACCGCTATTCACCCGCTGGCCAGTTCACATACACAGTGGTTTAACAGCCAGTCTGCTATGAATAGCACTGATGGGGATGCTTGCATTGTGACATAGCTACTAACGCAGGATGAAATGTCATTCTGCTTTAGTAGTTATGTCACTACTGCAACAGAATGACTTTTTCAGGCATATGGCTCTCCATACACAGCAGTGTTCCACCATACACTATATTGTTTTTGTAGTCTTGTTTGGAAGTGCTGACCCACCTCCAGTGAGCGGAGATACCTTTTTTTTGTTCAGCTTGAATTGCAGCTCAGGGTATAGTGCACTCCACCGTGTGTGAGCTGGCTAGTTCTGTGTATTTTGAAGTTACTCTCCACCTCAGCAAGGCCCTTGTCAGGTTCCACAAAGAGTCCTATGTGATCTTCTCCACTCCCCAATACAAAAATGACATTTAGGAAGTTGAGTGGGTGCAATACAGGGCCACCTAAATAATAGTAAGTTTTATTCGTATGACGCCTTTCAAAAAACCAAGGTGCCTTAACAATAATTAAAATAATCACAATACACACACAAAATATCTTAGCATAGAACAACATAATAATATTAATAACATCCTTTAATCAGTCACCAAAAGCTTGGTTCCACAAGTAGGTTTTTAATGCTTGTTTAAAGCCCTCTATGGTTGAGTACTCACGCAACTGACAGGGTAGAGAATTCCAAAGGGTAGGGGCAGCATATATAAATTTTCTCACCCCAGAAGATTTCAAACATACCCTTGGAATCTCTAGCAGCCCCTCATTGGCTGAGCAGAGCAATCACCCAGGGCAGTGAGGCACCAGGAGCTCTTTCAGATAGTCCAGGCCCTGTCTGTGTAGGGCTTTAAAAGTCAGAATACCTACTTTAAAGGCGATCCTCCACTGAATTGGCAGCCAGTGCAGTCCACGCAGCACAGGTGAAATATAACAGGACCGAGATGATCCCATCAAAAGCCAATGCTGCAGCATTCTGCACTAGCTGCAAGTGACAGATTTCTACCCCAGGTAGCCCTAGCTACAGGGAGTTGCAATAGTCCAAACATGAGGTCACAAAGGCATGAATCAAAATAGGAAGGTCGCTGGATGGAACCAGGTGCTTAATCCTGGAGATGTTCCTCAGATGGTAAAATGAGGATTTAACAACAGCTGACACCTGCAAATGTAGGGTCAGCCTCTCATCGAAGATTGTCCCCAGGTTCGCACCCATTCAGAGGTCAAGAGTGGCACACCCCCAAGGTAAAGACCAGAGGGTGAACTCCCACTCTGCCCCTCTGTCCGGCAACCTGGATCCACAACCAATACCTCAGTCTTATCGGAGTTCAACTTTAACCAACTGCCATCCATCCACTCCTGGATTTCAGCGAGACAACTATTAAAGCCCGAGACAGCTCTATCCTGGTTGGGTCCAAAAGAAAGGTAGAGCTGGGTATCATCTGTATAACAGTGGAACCTCAGCCCATACCTTCCTACAATGTTTCTGAGGGCCAGCATATACACTGTGAACAATATGGTGGACAGCACTGAACCCTGAGGGACCCCCACATGACAGAGGGACTGGGTCCGAGGAAAAAACCCTGGACACCACCCTCCTGTGAGGAACGATGTAAACCACTTAAAGACTGTACCTGACAGTCCACAAATGAACCTCAGGTGATCAAGCAGGACCCCATGGTCCACAGTGTCAAACGCTGATGAGAGATCTAGGAGGACCAGAATAGAATAGCTCCTCCCATCTCTATCCATCAGGAGATCATTGAGCACCTGAACCAGCGCTGTCTCAATACTATACTTCTTTCAAAATCCAGACTGGAGGGGTTCGTATATGTCATGGAAGGTCAAACGGTCCTCCAACTGCGAGGCCACTATTTTCTCACCTACTTTCTCAATCACCTTCCCTGCAAAGGGAAGGTTAGAGATTGGTCTGTGGTTTTCAAGGCAGTCTGGGTCCAAAGAAGCTTTCTTCAAGAGTGGTGCCACCACTGCCTCTTTCAGTGAGCTTGGAAACTCACCTGTCTCCAAGGAGCACCAGACTAGCTGAACTAGGACCAGACCAATAACATCAATACAGCCCAAAATCAGGGAAGTAGGTCCTGGGTCCAAACTACAGCATGTAGAGTGCACACTCTGGATAATCCGCATGACATCCATGAAAGCCAGTCAGACAAAGGTACTCCAAGAAGACCAAGGATAAGTGATCCTGCACTGATCCACAGCAACACCCATAGAGTGGGCTGAACAGCAAGCTGATCTGATGTCAGCCACCTTATTTGCAAAAAATCAAGCAAGTTCATCACACTCTTCTTGCGAGAAAGCTTTCCGGACTTGTAGACAGGCTGGGTTGCACAGTCTGTCCACAGTTTGGAACAGCTGAGCTGGTCAATTTTGAGCAGTTGCATCTCCCCAGACAGGAATTCTGCCTTCGTACGGGAGATTGCAGATTGATAGACTTGATAATGGTCCATCAATCTAAGGTGGTTGGCTTCAAGAGCGGATTTCCACCAGCAATGCTGTAACCTTTGTTCTAATCACTGCAACTCCCTCAGAGTCCCATCAAACCAAGGGGTCAAGGGCAAAGGGAGAGAGGACAAACACAGACAGGAGCAATGACATCCAGAGCAGCTGCATTGGTCGAGTTATAAGCCACCACAAGGGCCTCTGGATCACTGTTTGCCTCTGGGAGGGATGAGAGATCCAGCACCGCCATTAGGCCTTGAGAATTTATATCTTGCAAAGGGCAGTACCACATCATCTCCACAGGGGTAGGCCTACCTGGGGGTGGGGGGTGCTAAAACTGAACCCCACGGTGTAGTGATCAGACCATCCAACAGGTTCCACCCCCAAGTTGGAGGTCTCAGTCCCCAGAAGGAAGACTAAGCCAAGAGAGAGACCATGATTATGAGTAGCAGTGGTAACAACCTGTGTAAAGCCCAGAGATGTCATCAACTGGAGGAAGTGCTGACCAAATTGCAAGAGTTTGTTGTCGACCCAAGCATTGAAGTTGCCGAGGACCATCAGCCTGGGCGACTCAAATGCCATGTTGATGACAAAGTCCACAACTTCCTGAAGGAATCATTTCCCATCTCCTGGTGGATGGTAGATAAGAACTATCCTACAGCCTACACCTGCTACCACAGTACACTCAAATGACTCAGTCTCCCCAACTGGTACATTCATGGGTTAAGTTGATCTTAAAACAGACCGCTACCCTTCCCCCTCCCACGATCCAGTCTCAGGCAGTGTATCACCGATTACCCGGCCAGAGTTGCAGCCTCCAAAATGGGGCCAGAGTTCTCATCCAGCCAGGTCTCATTGCTGCAAGCCTGGTCCACCGACTCAGCAAGATCTGCAGTAATTGTAGTCTTGTTCTTAATGGACCTAGCATTGCATAAAAAGTATAAGGAATAGATGGTGACCTATAACATGTTGTCTTTGGAGAAAAGGAAGCTGACAGGAGACATGAGCTCAGTTTGCCACCTAATTATAGGCATTGACAAGATCTTACAGAGGTGCTTGATTTAGTATCCCCAGCAAGACACAGGGACAAGCTCTGAAGCTCAGAAGTGGTGACTTCTTTCATGACATTAGGAAGCACTACTTCTCCCAGAGGGAGATGAATCTATGGAACAGTGCACATGTAGAAATAGTGGACATGAAGACAGTCCATACTTTTACGGTAAGCCAGTACAAATTCCTGCTTATTAGAGGAATCACTGATACCCTGAGCGTAGATAGGGTAGGGAATCCCCTTAGATTAGTACATGTTTACACAACATACTTATTTATAACTGCATATTGACTACTGCAATGCCCTTTACCTAGGGCTACTGGGTGTTGATATCCACCACTTGCAGCTAGTGTAGAATGCAGCAGCCAGGTTATTAACTGGTACTTCTAGGGCCAGTCATCTAACACCTGTGCTCCACGGACTGCACCGGCTGCCAATACAGTGGCGGATCACCTTCAAGGTTGGGCTACTGACCTATAAAGCCCTACATGACTAGGGATCTCATTACCTGCAAGATGTCCTTCACCCTTTCTGCCCCCTCTGTCCTCTCCAATCTGCTGATGAGGGATTGCTAGAGATTCCCAGGGTTTGTTTAAAGACATTGGGGGCCCGATCTTTTGCCTTTGCAGCCCAGTCCCTGTGGAATTCTCTACCTCATCAGGTAAGAGATCACCTGACTGTCCAGAGTTTTAAGACAGCACTATAAACATATTTATTTAACCTAGCACATCCAGATTAGTTTCTGAATTGAACATTTAGCCTGGCATACTCAGATTTTATTGACGCTGATATTTATGGTACTGTAGTTTTATGGATTTTAATATTCAGATTGTTATGTGTGTTTTTAAATTGTTATTTTTATTTGGTCTATTGTACAGTGCCTTGGTTTTAGAAAGGCCTTTTTACAAATAAAGATTTCATTCATTCATATAAAAACAGGGCATTGACCCCTGAGGAAGCACTGCAGTTCCAAGCATCAAGTCCCACTAGTTTTTTTGCTTCTGCACAAAATCACTTTTTGCTCCTTTACAATTTGAACTATGAGTTCCTAAATACCTGGAATATTGAAATGACTGCAGGAATGTCTTTATTTAAAAGCATCTACAATGCTAAATTATTGTTCAAACGTGATGACAGATGCCGGTATTGATGCAATTACATTTCTTACTGCTCTGTCATGCTGGAAATTTCTGAGTAAACTTGAATGAACCTGTAAGTTTGTCTTTTAAATTCCAGCGTTAAAGCAATTCAAAGGTCATAAGCTGTGCCAAATGTGTCTTTCTTATGATTGAAGACCCATTACATGGAAAAGTTGAGTAGACATAATGGACTTAGAGCCCCTTCTGACCTTATGTAACTATGCTACTAGGTTAAAGGTTAGTCATTTAAAGCTGCAGTGTTTGTTAGTCACCATGTAGTTTTTCTGTCAATATTGTTTTATTTCTATGAAAAACAGCAATATTTCAATTTTTCTTTTCTTTTTCTTAGTTTCTTGAACTTAGATACAGGACGTTGAAATTTTTTGTAGGACTTGCCACTCCCATTCAATACCTGCCATGATAAAATGAAATATCTTGGTATGGTGCTGTAATGTTTGCTATCAGAAACATATGGAGGAGTACCTCAAGGCTCAATTTTGGGCCCTTTATTGTTTATAATGTATGTAAATGATGCACCTAAAGTGGTAAACCATTCAGCTTTACGAATGTATGCAGATGACACTGTTTTTTTGACAAGTAGAAAAACCGTACAGATGGTGGAAGAACACCTTCAAAGAGATTTCAGTTTTTTGGAAACTTGGTTGATGATGTCAAAGTTGGTCCTAAATAATAATAAAAAAAAATACTATGTTATTTACATCTAAAGAGAATGAAAATCTAAATCGATATAAATTTTACATAAAAACATTAAGTAGTGAAATATTAACACAGGTTGAATCTTGTAAATACCTGGGGGTAATTATGGACCAAAACCTGAAATTTGATGTTCATATTAGGGAAATGATTCATAAAATAAATAACAAGCTCGGAGCCTATCGGAGATCTAGGTACTGTATGAATATGAAGATGAGAAGGGATGTTATAAATCAATTAATCGTACCATGTATTGATTATGGTAGCCACATATATGGTATGGCTAATAAATCTGAATTACAATTGGTAAAAGTGTTATATAACAACTTGGCTAGATTTATATTAAATTGTGATAGACATATGCATCACTGCAACATGTATTCTTCATTACAATGGTCTCATTTGGAGCAGAAAAGGGATCAAAAATGGATTAAATTAATTCATGATGTGGTTCATAAACAATCCCCTGGGTACTTAGTGCAAAATTTGTTATATGTTACCCATGGATATCAATATAAACTAAGAAAAACTGAGGGAAGTCTTTTGTAACACCTAAAGTATTGAATAAATACAGACAAATTACCTTTGGTTTTAAATTGGCTTACTTATGGGCTCCTCTTGAGACAGAAAAGCAGAAAATACAAAGATGTAAACAATTTAAGGATGTGATTGGATATGATTTAAAAATGAAGTGTATATGTAATGGTTAGAGCTTCTGTCTTGATCATTTTGAGTATAAGGGCATTAATATGTATCTTGTTCCTTGTTAGGACAGACATAGATGTTTTTAATTTTTGTGATGTAAGTTTTATGTTATTGTATTTAACCTTTGTAATAAAAGTTGATGCAGGTTCATCTTGAAAATGGGATTATTTCCCAATGATGTATTACAAACTAACCTGTCTAAAAATAAACTTTTCTACATATGTTAATACCATCCTAATACATCCACAGTGTGAGCCAAGCATATTTATTCAGAATGTATTCTCAGTAGAAGAGACGTTTAAATACTGTGAGTAGTGGCCATCTTTAATGACTTAAGTTATTAGTTATAAAATTAAATAAAAATACTGTTTTAAAAATATTGGAAAAAAAAAATTAAAAATCCCCTGAAGCTGAATCTAACAGTGTCAGAAATACATTTTCTTCTAAAAAGCTATACAAGGAACTTGTTTTGTCATGTAACAAATGCTGTTGATTTAAACATAATACTTCTTTAAAGTCAGGCACATACACTAAGGCGACATAATGTTAGGGTTTGGAAAAAAATCAGGATTCAAGCATTTTCAAATACTTAATATCACCTTTTTTGATACTGGATACTGACACCACAGGAATACATAGAGTTGTGAGTGTCCTTATGTGTTATCCATAATGCCTTCGTTTTCTTTTCTGTGATAGAGGACATCAACTTTGAAAAAAAAGACTGTGGAAATAGGCCCAGTAGATACAAATTGCCGATTACTTTCTTACCAGCCAAGCCTTGTGCTTAAAAAATCAATAGAAATTCATATGACCTAAAATTAAATCTTGCTGTGTATTCTTGAAACCCCAAGCTCTATTGATGGGGTTACAATACTGTAGTTCTGTACTGTGCTACTGAACCTGGTTGAAACCAGTTATTTCTAGCACAGCTGGCACTGTGAAAAGGGAAATCTAATAATGGTACTGTGTATGTTTTATTGCAAGGTCTTCTACTATTAAATTCTCTTACTGGTACTTAGTAGAGCATGCCTCTATAATTACTGGTGACCCCCTTTAGTGCTCAGTTAATGAGGTCCTTTCAAATGCTGTAGTAACTGGGTATGATGCCACACCCAGTTATTATGGCATTTTCTAACATCTTCTTCACGGAGCTCCTTTGAGCATCTGAGTAGGAAGCACCTCACATGCTTCTCTCCCTTGCCTCTCTCACACAGTACCTGCACATCACAACTCACAACTCATGATTTGAAAACCTCAGCTTGGTGCAAACCATTCAATGCTCCCACCATTCTGCTCACAGTAGGACTCAAAACTTGTAACTTTCTCAGGCTCAGCTCAACAACTTGAAGGAATCTTTTCAATTCTCACTAGGGTGCCTAACTCATCAATGAAATGCACCCTGCTTCAGTATCAGAGCAGTTTTGTCACTAGCGCTCCCTGTTGACAGCCCACCAGTAAAATTATTATTTTGTAATAAACAAAAAATCACTCACTGAATTTTAAACAATATGGAATGTAAACTGTAAACTCCCTGCACCAGTAATTTATAAAAAAATATAACATAGATGACTGTGTGTCCATGGATTTATTTACACACCTTCAGTGTGTAAAAAGATGTGCAAGACATGGCGGCCTATGCATCATTCTCTGTGAAACATTCTCCTGTCAGTCACCATATGCTCAGATTGACCTGTTGAGGTACTGTGTATTTTATAATGCAGCAGCATTTGGTTTATATACAGCAACTGCTTTCAAATAAGAAGTATCAAAAAATGTTTTGCAAAACAATTAGCTAGCTACTAGTAGCAAGGGGATTGTAAAGAGTCACATAAATCAGCCATTCAGTGCTTAACAATACACACATATCCACAGATAATTAGGTACCGGGTCAATCTGTCATAATCTGTTGCGTGCAGTCAATACTGCACAACAGAGACAGCATAGGGGAATATCGCTACGGGGTACAGAACACCGCAAGAGCAAAATGCCACACGCACGGTTTTGTACCCTGTTAGCTAATGGCTGGGAAGTCGTGATGCAGAGGGGAAGACCTGTGCTAGATGGGGAGAGGGTTCACTGAGCAGTTGCTGTAGTGCAGAGAGATGAGCCACTGACAATAAAAGAAAGTGCTGTGTCTGTGGACTGGGGCTTGAATCCCGGTCCCAGACTACTGTTGTATTTTTTTTTTATTAAAAAAAACTTGTGCAACTACTTCTTTTCCCCCACTGGTGTTTCTCCCCATCCTCATGTTAAGTATCCCCCAGAGTTACTTTAATAGGGGGTTCAGGGGGCACAGACCCCCATAAAAACAAAGTAGTTATGTGTTTTTCACAATGTTTCTTTTTTGATGGAATGGGCGAGTGCTAGCAATGCACCCACTGTATTGTCAGCACAGTATATTGCTGTGCTGTTTTTGTTTACAGCATTATGACCCCATGCTGATAATTAAACTAGAACCTGTTTTGTAAGACAGCATGCTGGCTAGGAAACTTGTGGTATTCTCTTGCAAAATCACATAGGATGTTTAACCCTCACCAGGACAACTGACAGAGATGGGCAGAAGGGATCATATTTTAATGTCTCTTTCAAAATGTGTGATCTGTGATATTGCAGAAACCTACTAAAAGTGCACAATAATATAAGCATTGGATATGAGTCAACATTCCTGTTGTGGAGCAATGCCCATGCGATTATTGCCATGACTGTATGGCCCAATAATAGTTTGGTCTCTTTGATTTGGGGAGATCTAACTGATACTCAGCCTTATGTACCATTAACTTAGATACTCAAACTCCATGTTGAAAAAATGTTTAACTTAAAGAACTTGGCATACAGGACTATTGTTAGGATTTTATTCTTGAGTAGGTTATTTATCATGAAAACATCAGTGGAGTAATTGTTTCAAATATTGACTTATGGTAGCACTGTGGTTGGATTTTTGGTGATCCAAATTAAGCACAGGTTACAGTAAGTACAAATATCTCATGCCTTTCTGCATTGGTTCTGCTTAGACGTTTTAAATTCTAATAAGATAAAAGTCTAATGATACCTATATTCTAAAACAAAGTCATGGGGGACTTCCAGTGATGTCATCTTTGCAAATGGCAGCTTGGACAGAGAGCTCCAGCCCTTGACAATTTAAATATACCTTGAACAGCAGCTAAATTCCATAATTACAATGCAAAACAAATCAATCAAGATATGGCCACTGGTAAAGCAAAAGGGGGAAGAATCAGATTTTTAAAGTCTTACCAAAGGATGGAGAAGGATCCGCAGCCAAGCTCTCTAACTCTGTGGCCTCTGAGCTCTCTCTCATGCTTCTCAGTTGATGATTGCTCCCACACCACAACATCCTAAAAAACAAAAAGGACAGAAACTTGACTTTATACTGGCAGAAATACAGGACTTTTGAACAGAGTTCACCTCTTTTAAATAATCGATAGTGACTATCAGAGTGGACCAGAAATTATGGAATTTAATGAGTCTCTTTTGCATACTTCCCTTACTCTGGAATTGGAATACTCCTTGGAGATTGAAAGAGCCCATCGGGCATTGGCCCCATTGCCACATGGTCCCATTGCCAGCCCCTGCTCAATCTTTTATTAGATTCCTTAAATATAAAACAAAGGGATATATTGTGAAGAAAGCATGGGCAAAAGAGAAAGTCCAGTACAGCACAAATCAAATATTTTTTCGACAATGACTATGTGACATTGACCATGAAAAGATGCTGAGAATACATACCTCTGTTCCCAACTTTGCGCCAACACAAGCTGAAATTCTGTGCACCCTTTCTAGCAATATTGGTGATTTAGTATCCAGAAGGCCAACAGATGCACCATAAAGTTGCAGAGGCATTCCAGGACATGAACAAGTGAAAAATTTAATGCAGCCCTCATTCACAGTGGCAGACCCAATCGCCAGCTACCAGGTCCAAGAGCAAACTAAATCTGGCTGCTCCAGAACTGTGTCAACATGATAAGACCATGCTCACCTGGATTGTGGCACATTTTCATAAGGTTTTGAAGACCCAAAATTTAAATATACACTTGATGTACTGTTGATTGACTGGGTGCTGAGGTGAGTGGTTGGGTGGGGGGTGGCTGGTTGGGGGGAATTCGGCACATGTCTCCATTTGAACACAAGTCTTTCAAATTTTTTATAATAGTAGCCTGTGGTATTTAGCTCTTGCTTTGTGGTGGCTGTATGGGGAGGTCCGGTGACATCAATCTAACAAGCATCCTTCCCCCATTGAAAACTGGCTGTTAGATATTATTAACCTCCTCCACTGAGATATACCTGAGATTTAACTGGGACATTAAGGGCTGAAGCAGGAACACCCATACAGAGGTTCAGATGGGCCACTTCCCCTCTCCCTGCCCACTAAATTGAGGTCAAAGCTGTAATATTATTATACAGGACTAAGCCCATACGAGCAGGAGTCTTGATGCCACTATTTACTTGTTACAAGCCGGACTATGGCTCAACAGGCATCCTCCTGTTGGTGAGAATCTCCATTGAGCCCTGATGACTTCCCACACTGAGTTAAACTAAGACTCTGACCAAGGGATTGAGGGCTGAGGTGAAAGCACCCACACGGAGGTCTGAAGGTGACACAGTCCTCTCTCCCTACCTGTCCCTTGAAATAAACATTGTTAAATTGTGATGTGAGAGCATATTTCTTTAATCTAGAGTCACAGTGTCACATGGAGCTAATGTTTCACCTGTTGGATGCTTCATAGGACTTTATTTCTTTTCCATGGAGTGAGTGAGGACTTCACGGTGCAGCCGTTGTGGAGCTGGGGACACATAGCCACAGCAATGACTGTTGGGCTCTCATTTGGCATGTCATTAAATGCCATTGTGAGGGAGAATTACAGTGTGTGGCAGGGCAGTGGGTCAATTTCTCATGCTCGGCTCTGATTCTCCCTCCTCAGACATCTTGACACAGGCACTCTGAATGTTAATAGATTTAAAACATGCTCTTCTCTTTATGAATAGCTTTTAGTTGGAAATTAGGATCATATTGTTAGAACCCATAATCTGGAATTGACATAATGTTGCTTGGATCGGTGCTGGGGTTGTGTCGAGAGCGTGACTGGAAAGGGATCCTAGGCTCATGCCTCAGCTAGCACACTGTTCTTTTTACTACATTAAAATAGTGACACTTGGCATTTGGCTCTGGCTTTATGGTGACTGTATTGGGGGGGGCCAGGTGTCATCAGTCTGGCAGGTGTCCTTCCCCTGATGGCGACAGGCTCTTGGACACTAATTACCACCTCCACAGAGATCCAAATAAGATTTGAATGGGAGATTGGGGGCTGAAGCAGGAACATCTATATGGAGGTGTTGATGGGCCGTGGTCCCCCTTTATTCCCCACTAAATTGTGATACCAGCAGCGATATCATGGTACAGGAGTAAATTCATATAAATTGGAGTCCCAAAATCACACTATACTTATTTGTGGGCTGGATGGTGGCCCAACAGGCATCCATCTTCTGGTAAAAATCTCCCTTTATCTTTGATAACATGCCACAATGAGATGAGTTATGATTCTGATAGAGGGGTTGTGGGCTGCAGTAGGAGTACCCACACAAATGTTCGGGGGGGGGATACGGTCCCCACTTCTTACTAGTCCCTTGAAGTAAACACAGTTAAATCACAATGTGGAAACACCCTTAGGTAATCCAGCGTCTCAGTGATGTATGGAGTGGTAACTAGCATGTTAGATCATACACATGACTTGTACCCCTTCTACTTAGAGTATGTAGGGTTTCTGTGGAGGAATAGTTGCAGAGCTGGGAACTCATAAACATGGGGATGACAGTTCAATTCTCATTTATCCTTGCATAATATTAATTAACAATGTGAAGGACAGCTACAATGTGTGTTGGGGTGGTGGGTCGTCTCTCCCCGAGGTCATCTCTGATCCTTCTCCTCAGGTACATTAACATAGGTAATCAGAAATCTGGTGGCTATGTATTCAGTGTAAGACCAGGGTTGTGGTTGGGATATATGAAGGCCGGACCCTCTGTAGAATGTTTCCAGTATATGGGGGAGTGGGAGAGGGTTTCCCTGTTACTCCATGTATATTGGAGATACATGGGGTGCAGACATTTATGTGTTTGGGATGCAGTATGGGTCATGTGTGGGAAGGTATCACATTTTTCAGTAGCCCACCACTATTAAGGATATTTCGTATTTGTTATATTCAGTGGATGTTTCCTGCTTACCACCCACTCAAGCAAAGAACACTGCATCCTCCATTCATGTTCAGGTCAGGGGCAGGCATCTCCCTGCCAACTAAAACTACACTCAGAGAGGCACATCTATTATCTCCCTTCCTACTTTCCCTATTTTTTTTTAGTAATTTTCTATGTCCTTACCCATTACAAGGGACTGTAATCCTCGAGGAAGCCCCCCCCCACCATGTAGGGTTCACTATCTCCTGAGGCAGAAAGTTTCAGTGCTGCATCAAGGGGTGTTTTCACATTCACCCTCTACCTTGGAAGTCACTGCACCATACTACCCTTTACCCAAAACCGTGGAAGGCCAGATCTTACTACCCACACTTCTACCTTGTTATAGTCAGCCCAGTTAGCCATATATGTTCTGGCCTCAGTTGCGTCCACTTGGTTGTACATAGCTTGGGTAATTGAAACCCTATGGCTGAATTCTAGCCCCTCTCCAGTTCCTCCTTTTTCCCTCCTTAATTACATAACTGTTTTTGGCGGTCATCACACAGTAGATAACAATGCAATACATGTGTTATAGTTACAATGTTTCAGTTTCTGTCATCTTATAAAGTTATGTGCTACAGATCTACTTATGGTACAGGGGGGTGTGAACATTGGAACCTATTTCTATAGTAAGAAAAGCTCTTTCAGAACCATGAGGACTGGTATTCACACCCCAATTTTTTATCTATGTCTTCAAAATTTAAACTAATTTCTCCTAACATGAATAAACTGTCCAGCCAGGTTAAGAGATACAGGACTATATGAAACCTTAAAAAGTTATGCCCGGATCTGCTATAGTGATCCCTCACTATAGCGAACCCTGCTATAGTGAATTCCTGAGTATAATACGATCTGTGGCTCATGAGTTGACACTGACAATCAGATGTCTCATTCACTCCGCTGATTGTCAGTGTCAATCACTGTAATTCCTGCTAAAGAACACACTGTAATAGACAGTAATTAGTTATGTAGTAGGCTTTAAAAGTAAGTAGCAAGCTCACAACACCTCAGCACACAACACAATGAAGAGATCCAGGTACACAGTGGCGATGAAACTTGCTATACTAGACTGGATGACAGGCAGAGAAAGTTTGGCAAAAATTTAACTAGCGATGGGCTACTCAAAGACAACTATATGCACTTGGTGCAAACAAGAGGAGTCCCTGAGGAACTTTGCCAATGAGTGCAGTGAGAGTGATGGACTGTCAACAGCATGTGACCAGCTAACTGACAATGAAACTGTCAGTGCAATCACCAATAGCCCAGGAGCACCAAGTGAGAAGGAGGACAAGGAGGAGAAAGAAGCCTGCATGCCGGTGCCATCCTACCAACAAGTGCTTGTGGGCTTAGAAATGGGCTTGCACTGGATGCAATCATAGGATGTGAACCCCTTAAAGGCACTACAACTTAGAAATGCACTGTTATATGTGAAGGACTTGGCTACAAAATAGAATGCAATACAAACAATGATAACGTCATTCTTTCAGGCACAGGAAAATGAATGCTGAATATGCTCCAATGCTGTATGGCTCAGTACTGTGATGCTGAGGTGCCGATGCGCTGATGTGATATTAGCACAGTACTAGAGATGCAGCGAATTTAAAATCCACCGGCAAAGCGAAAGTGAAGTGGCCACCATGTTGGCACTTCGTTACGCAGAGTGCCACATAGGAAACGCTCACTTGGCCTTGTTATTACTCTGCATTGTCATTCCGCTTTAAATGTGAAGTAAGGTGAAGTGACAACAATATTGGCAGCAACCCACCCACACAGTCACCAGAATTAATATGCAACCCCAAAGTGCTACTGTCTTGTATCCAGAAAACTCCCCAGTGCTGACAAAGTGAAATGAGAGCATAACAAGAAATGCAAAGTCTCCCAGAATTAATGGTGCACTCAGTCATGTGCGCAGTGGTCACACACAGAGTCACCAGAATTAATGTGCATCCCAAAAATGCTACTGTCTTGTGTCCAGAAAATTCCTGAGTGCTGAAAAAATGCTATTGTTTTGTGTCCAGAAAATTCCCCAGTGCTGACGAAGTGAAATGAGAGCATAACAAGAAATGCAATCTCCCAGAATTAATGGTGCACTGCAAATGCACAGACAGATTAAGATTGTGCTGCACACTCAAGAGAGGTGTTACACGAGGTCCCTGCACCCTAATTGATACCCTCAGAGGTACACCGTAGACAGCTAATGCTTAGGTATAGGTTATACTAATGCTTAGGGCTAAGGGCATCTACCGTATAAGAGTAGATGTCAGGATACGAATGCATATTGTTGTAATCCACTTTGCTTGCTAATGCACACATATTATACCATGTATTTTCTGTCTGTTTCTTACTTGTCAGATGCCAAGACACCTGTCCTAAGAAGTAATGATAATGTGTAAGGCAACATTGCCATCCTTTGGTGATGTGCACTACTACACTTGGTTATGTAAGACTCTGTATAAGAACTTCTTTGTTCTAAAACTGATGATTTTACAGAATTATATAATGTTATCTTGGACCATGGAGCCACCTCTAATTTAGCCAATAGGGCTCATCTCTGTAACTAGAAATGTTTCTATCTTTTAGTAACCATAGTAATTATCATAGGTATATAATGTAATGCACAGGCTTTACACCTCGGAGACCTGAGAGACCCCAAGAGACTACAGAGAAACCTCGAGGTGTAGGGAACGCTTAGCACTGGCTCCCGGTTCGTATTGGTAAGAACTGCTTAGGGCAACTGTGATTTATCCCTTTTGGTAGTAATAAACTTGTTTATTACTCTAATGCAACGTGTCTGAGATTACTTGCATTCCCAATATCGTCAAGAATCTGAAGGTGAGGTTTAGACCTCTCAACAAATTGGCGACCGTATGCAAGTGATATTTGGTGTTTGTAAGTTTTCATTTGTTGCTGAAACTTTTCCCTTCCCCACGGGGACTGTAGGTGTACATTCCCGTATCACCTCCCCAATTTTTGCTACCAGTTTGTAGTCACTTGCAAAGTCTGGCTGACTTTTTGGGTGTGGTCGATGCCGTCTCAACCCACTTCATAGCAGCTTTGAATTGCAAGCCTGAAACTTATACAGTAGCCCGGCTGTGTTTAAAGTACTCGTGTTGTGGATCGATACGTGACACATTGTCTTTTTCACAGTTTGAATTTTTGTTCCCTCCCACACATAGAAACATAGAAACATAGAAACATAGAAGTTGATGGCAGATAAGGACCGCAAGGCCCATCCAGTCTGCCCATTTCTTTTTCTACCTTATAAATGTGCCATCGGCCTTTGCTATGTCAGTGACCTATCTATTCATAGTCATTTGTATTGCTCCCTTATGCCTATCCCATGCCCGTTTGAAGCCCTGCACTGTATTCATAGCCACTACTTGTGGTAAGCCATTCCATGCATCTACCACCCTTTCTGTGAAAAAGAATTTCCTCACATTCCCCTTAATCGGCCTCCTCTAATCTCATGCTGTGTCCTCTTGTCCTGCTATTTTTCTTATATTTAAACATGTTAGACTCTTTCACCTTGTTTATGCCCTTAAGGTGTTTAAATGTCTCGATCATATCACCTCTCCCTCCTTTGCTCAAGGGTATACATATTGAGCTCCGTTAATCTGTCCTCATATGTCTTCTGATGCAGTCCCTGCACCATTTTGGTTGCCCTTCTCTGGACTGCCTCAATTTGGTTAATGTCCTTGTGAAGGTGTGGCCTCAATACTGCACATAGTACTCCAGATGGGAGCCTAACCAATGTCTTGTACAGAGGGATTATTACCTCTTACGACTTGTGATACCCTACTAATACACCCTAACACCCCCCTAGCCTTACCTACTGCTTTAGAGGTCTGCTTAGATGATTTCAAGTCATCAGTGATGATGATGCCCAAGTCTCTTTCTTCCTTTGTGACTGCTAGCAACTCCCCTCCCAGCCTATAAGTGGCTTCAGGGTTTCTCTTCCCTATGTGCATGATTTTGCACTTCTTTGCATTAAATCCCAGTTGCCACTCTTCTGACCATTCTGCTAGTTTATCCAGATCTCTTCTCATTCTGCCCACCCCATCTGGATCATCTACTCTGTTGCAGATCTTGGTGTCATCTGCAAACAGACAAGCCTTACCCTGTAGTCCATCTGCTAGGTCACTAATGAAGATGTTGAATAGGACTGGCCCCAGGACTGATCCCTGAGGTACCCCACTTGTGACTTGCATCTCTTCTGACTGTATACCATTTACCACCACTCTCTGTTTTCTGCCAGTCAACCAGTTTGCCACCCAGTTGACCAACTTCTGACCCACCCGAGCCTACCTGAGCTTATTTATCAATCTTCTATGTGGAACAGTGTCAAAGCTTTGCTGAAGTCAAGGTAGGCGACATCAACTGCTCCCCTTGGTCCACCACTCTGGTTACCCAGTCAAAGAAATCTATGAGATTAGTTTGACAGGACCTTCCTTTGTAAACCCATGCTGTCTTGGATCCTGTGCCCCTATGGATTCCAGGTGTTGCACTATCCTTTCCTTAAGGAGTGCTTCCATAATCTTGCCCACTACTGAGGTAAGACTGACCGGTCTGTAGTTCCCGCCTCCTCCCTGCTACCACTCTTGTGGAGTGGGATCACATGAGCCCTTCTCCAGTCTTCTGGGACCTCTCCTGTGCTCAGAGACTCACTAAACAATTCTGCTAATGGCTCTGCTAGTTCCTCCTTTAGCTCCTTAAGTACCCTGGGATGTATGCCATCAGGTCCCATTGCCTTATCCACCCTGAGCTTAGCAAGCTCTTGTAGGACCCTTTCTTTTGTGAAGGGGGTAGTGCTCACCTCCCTCCCCCCTGTGTCCATGATGCTGAGCTGTGGGCCCTGCCCTACCTTCTCTTCAGTGAATACTGAGCAAAAGTATCTATTTAGGATAGATGCCTTTACAGGGTCCTCTCCTCACATGCTCCCTTTCTCCATTAAGCTTAGCAATACTCTCTCTGGACTTTCTCCTTTCACTAATGTATCTATAGAAAGTCTTGTCACCTTCTTTACTGTTTGTGCTAGTGTTTCCTCAGTTTGGGACTTTGCCTGCCTTACTGCCTTACCTGCTTCCCTTAGGGCAGTTTGATATGCCCCTATCTTCATCCGCTGTGTTCCCTTATATTTTCTGAAGGCCAGCCTTTTGGCTCTGACCTTTTCTGCTACTGTATTTGAGAACCAAAGTGGTTTCCTTCTTTTTGCACTTCCTTTTCTGTCTAACACAATGGGATGTTGCTTCAGTATTGTATCCTTAATGCTTGCCCACTTTGCCTGTACCTCCTCACCTGTGTTTCTTTTTTGCCAGGGCTAGCTTAACTCTGTTGGCCATCTTATCAAAGTCAGCTCCTCTGAAGTCCCATATTTTTGCCTTGGAATGGGATGATTTAGATGTAGTAGCCAAATTGAACCATACCATGTGATGGTCACTGGCCCCAGGTGACCTTCTACCTGGAGATCTGTGATCACTTCTTTGTTAGTCAGTACTAGATCTAGGATAGCCCTGTCTCTTGTGGGTTGCTGTACCAGTTGTTTGAGGCCCTCCCCTGCAGGAATCCACTATGAGTCTAGTTCTGGCAGATGTTCCTGCTGGTATTGACCAATCTGTATCTGGCATGTTGAAGTCTCCCATTATCAGAACCTCCCCTTTAGCTGTCATGTTTTGTATATCTTCTAACAGTAATGTGTCTATGTCCTCCCTCTGGTCTGGGGGCCTGTAGACAACCCCAGTTCTTATGGCTGTCCCATTTCCTGTTTCCAGGGTGACCCACAGTTCTTCTGGCTCCTTATGTGTATTCTGAATTTCTGTAGCTTTGATATTTTTATTAACATACAGGGCCACTCCTCCCCCCCTTTTTGCACCTCGGTCTCTTCTGAACAATACATAGCCAGGTACTGAAGTCTCCCAAGTGTGGTTACTGGTAAACCACGTCCTCACTAATTGCTATATGTCCAGTTTAGCCTCTGACATTATTGCTTGCAGGTCTGGGATCTTATTTCCCAGGCTGTGAGCATTTGTGTACATGATTTTCCATTGGCCAGATTTTGGTGTGTTAGTTGTTGGGTGAGGTTTGGCATTACCCCTGTGCATCGTATGGGGAGACAAACCTTTTTTCTTACCTGGTGATGCAAATGAACGGCAAACACATTGAATTCCAGTTTGACCACTAGCTGAGGGGGGAGGGGTGTTCTTCCCATTCAACGTATGGGGTGCTGCACCCCTCTCCCCATTTGCTAGTTTAAATATTCTGCAAAGACGTCAAACTTCTGCCCCAATGCACTGACTCCCTCTTTAGTCAGATGCAGTCCATCAAATTTAAAGAACTTTCGCTCCCAGAACTGTTGCCAGTTCCCTACAAATCTGTGTCCTTTTCCTGGCACCAGTCCTGAGCCATGTGTTTAGCTCCCCATCTCCCTTCTCTGACCTTCCGTCCATCTGCTCCCTTCTCCCAGACTGGCAGGATCTCAGAGAAGGAGATGCCAGGCAATAGATGATGGTTTGTCACCCAGCCTAGCCAGGTGTTCCTTGGTCTCCACAAACTGACCGGCTGGCGAGATCATTAGTCCTATGTGTACTAGGACATCAATGTTTTCTCCTGCTTTGTGAACAATTTTAGTAATGCGGTCAGTGTCTCTCCATGCTGATGTACCTGGGAGACATCTGACCATCACCCTGGCTGGAGATGGGTATCAACTCCCCGAATCATGGAGTCTCCTATGATCAGAAGTTTTTGATTCCTTTGTGCTTGTTTAGTTTTGGTTCCTGATTTGGGTGAGTATTGTTGTGTTAGCTCCTGTGCCGCAGAGTGTCCTGCTCTGCAGTGTCTTCTGCCTCTTTATTTGATTTCAGAGATAGAGGCAGATACCTGTTTGTAGTGTTTATATGGTTTTTGGAGGTAATGTGTTGGAGAGCAGAGAGTGATGGGGCACCTGATTTGCTCCTCCTAACCACCTGCCAACCTCCTGGACCAACTACCCTCTGCGGTTGAGGTTTTTCTGTTGGATGCTGGGGAAATGGCGGGTGGTTCTTATAATGTATTTCCTCTTCAATATGAAATTTGAGGCATGCAATCTCTGCCCATGCTGCCCGGAGCTGAGACCTAAGATCTCCAAAGGCCCAGCATGTAGGACAGTGTCCTAAATCCTGTAAGAATGTCCTACTGAAAATTGTTCCACAGCACCTGCAGTTAATGAAATCCATTCCAAATAAGTTGCTGGGTTTGTAACCTAGTCAGAGTAATTAGAAGGAAAAAAAATGCAAGTAATGGTTTAATTGTGCTTTGTTTAACTTGTTATAACAAGTTAAATTACTAGTGCCCTGTAAATGAGATCACCTTGTGGAGGCCCACTGATCCGCCTTCCTGCTCTGCCACAGGAAATGTCACAACTGTGGTACCCTATAAATGGAGTGTAGCGGGGTGGTTGGGGATGGGGTGGGTGGCTGGGCCTTCCCCTGCCTAAAAAGAAGAACCACGGACGAAAGAACAAGGAGGTAAGAGCAGAAACAATCAGTCAACAACAAATGCAGTAACCCTGAAAGCTTAACCTAATGTTAGATAAAACTGTAAAACCTTAAAGCACCACCTGTAATAATTTCAGAGAAGATATACCCTGTAAGAAACACTTTGCTCCAGAGAAAATAAAGCAGTAACAGAAGATATACCTTGCAAAAGACAATTTGAATCAGAAGATTACAGCAGTAATCTGTTAGCACACACCTGTAGGCACACCTTGTAATAATGCAGAAGAAGGTATACCAGCAACAACAATTTGAATCAGAGAAAAAAATAAAGCAATGAAATGTTAGCAACAAACAGTAGCAATCCCTGTGAGTAAAAAATAAAAACACCACCACACAGTAAATCTGCTTAGCCACACAATGGCCACAGTATCAGATATCTGCGCAGAACTGAGACTCGATGTCTCTAACTTCCTTACACCCATGGGGGATAGGCTGACTTCGCGCGGGACGCAAGTCAATCCGACAACCCTGTAACTGGGATTTCAACCCAGTACGCAGAGATGCAACAGTCAACCAATAAGCGTCACGCTAAAGGGTTGATGGTCGCCACTCTCTACTCTGCTTTGGAAGCCTCTGAAGCAAAGTTTCGAACCCTTGATCTGCAGATCGCATCTCTTAAGCAAGAGATGGGTTTACAGGAAACAGAACGTATTAGACTGCAGCAGAACTTGGAGTCTGAGCTCCAAACTCTGCGAAATGAAAAGGATTCACTATTGCATCATTCAGCACAGGCTGGTGAACAAGAAATGTGTACTTTGAAGCAGGAGTGTGAAATTTTGAGACAGGATAAGAGCCAGATTGTGCAAATGAATGATTTGTTGAGTGCTGCGAATGCACAGTTGAGTGATGAAATGGGTGAGCTTCAGGATGAGATCAACCAGCTACGTAATGATTTAGAAATAGTCTATAGGAACAATCGTGAATTGAGCGCCGGGTACCGTGTTTTGCAAAAGCAAAAGCAGGATCAGGTTGATATGGATGTTGCAAGTGTGAATCATGATGAATGTAGAGCTAAGATGGCAACACTGCGCCATCAGTGAGAGGTTTTGGCTGGCCATGTTAAGGCAATGGGAGGCGTAGCCCCTGCCTTTCACTCGTCATCAGAAGGGGAGTTATCTGATGATGACGTCTCACAGTACAACGCCCAGTCATGCCCCTACTATGGCCCAGACTCCCCACCCAGTCATCCACAGCACGGTGGGTCCCCACCCTCAACTCCCCAGGTCACACGTCGATGATGTCATGATGCTCATCATGGGAAACGCCAACATGGTGGTGCCCATGATGGGGGGGACCAGGCACAAGCCTGGTCCCGATGGCGCCTCCGGTAGCCATTATTAGTGTCGAAGACAGGCAAGAGATAGAAACCATGATTGATAGAGCATTAGGCAATGTTCCTCTTCCTGAAAGGAGTATGAAAGCTATTAAAAGTCAGATTTGACAGATTTTCCAAGAAGCTGGCACTCAGGAAGGTGTTGTCTGCACTGCAGCCGAAGCCACAGCTCGCGCAGCCTTGGATGGTGCGCGAGACGCATTACCTTTGCCTGATCGACTACCTACTAATCCCCTACAAATGGCCTACTCTGTTCAGCAAATTGCTGACAGTATTGGTCGGATGAACAAGTCCAACAACCTCAGCTGTCACTTGGAAAAGGTGCATTCTAAATGCGAGATGCTCAGCCTCGCTGCAGAATATCAGGTCCAAATACTACGCCAGACCATTGATCCTGGTTTGTGGGCCAAACTCCCCGAAGTAGTTCGCCAGGATGGGAACGCTACCTTTGATGAGGTTGCAGCTGAGCTCATTTCCGCTCACAGCCCAGGTGTAGTAGGAGTGATGCTGGCAAACCCCGTAAAGCAAAATGCAAAAGAAAGCCCAGCGACCTACCACCAGAGACTTTGGATGGCCTACCGAGCAGGAAAACACCTGGCACAAGAAGCTGCAGCTGTAGATCTTATTGAATATAAGACCTTGTTCCTTAGGAACATGATCCCAGCAGTAAGGGAAAAGGTAGAGCCAACCACTTACCCAAATACAGATAGGTTTGCTGATATTCTTCGGAAAACCGAGAGGGTATATCAACTGTACATCCATGATTTGGGTTCCGGTTCCAAGAAAGTAGCTGCCATGGAACCTGCTCCCGGGACCACGACACATTATACAGTGGAAGGGCAAGCCCAACACCAGCAGACCAAACATCCATCAGCCCCCCCAGCTGGTAACCAACAAAACCCCCAACAGGCACAACAACAACAACAACAGTGGGGTGGGAACTGGAATTGGCCTAAGAACAGGAGGCATAAGGGCAGAGGGAAACCATCACAGAGAACGGGTCCTTCATATAGGGAAATAGCTGAGGAAAATCAAAAATTTCGAGAGCTCCTGGGACAAGTACGCTCTGTAGCGGATGCTGTACCTGCACAAACCCTTGCGGCAGTGCAACTGCAGTCCAGGCCACAATCGCCCACGGAGATGCCGGGAGTACAAGCCCACAGGCCCATACAAGCCTGAACCCAGAAGCTCCTCCCTATATTGCATCAGTACAGCACTGTGAAGTCATTCATGCAAGTCAGGCCCAACCTCTGCATGCCTCCAGCAATACGGATTGACAATTACAGGCCCCAGTCCATATTGTAAACAAGCTGGTCTTGGATACAAATGGAAGGCCCTGCACCGAGGCTGAGATTGAGGCCGCCAACTAGCAGTCTTATTAGATACAGGTGCAGCTGTATCTGTGTTACATGATGAACACCCGGACACGTCCCCTTAGTCTACCGGACAGAAGACCAATATGTCAGGAGTCGATGGTACTAGGCTGCCTGCATACCGGTCTCTACCCTTACCAGTAGAGCTAGGCCATCTGAAGGCCTCACATGCTTTCCAACTGATGGTACTGCATGATCGTCCTAGTATCATAGGAATCAATTTCCTTGCACCACACGGCTATGTGGTGGATCTAGCTAACATGCTGTTGATACAGATTCAGGGTCAATACCATACCATGCTGATTCCCGACTCACATGTTGTGGCAACAATATCTGTCAATGACAAAGAGTATGACGTCATAGATTTATTCAAGAATCATGAACTTTTTCCGAAACTCCTACCTATTCTGCAACGACATTTGGAAGCGTTTGCAGTTAACAAGCATGACTGTGGTAGAATGCACACTGTCATTGAGGTGCCCAGCCCGGCACATGAAAGGCAAAGGCAATACCCTTTTCCAACTGAGGCCTTGCCTTCCCTTCGAGAAATGATCAAGTCATTCCTTAAACAAGGAGTAATCAGAACTTGTGTTTCTACTGCCAACTCCCCAGTATGGCCTGTGAAGACACCCACAGGTGCCTGGAGACTTACTATTGATTACAGGAAACTGAACCAGGTCACTCCCAGTTGTTCCCCAACTGTTGCATCGGCACCAGATGTGCTCTGACTTCTAACACCTGACCAGAAATGGTTCAGTGCCCTGGATAATTCCAATGGTTTTTGGTCATTGCCATTGGCACTTAAGAGTCAATATAAGTTTGCCTTAACCTTTGAAGGACGACAGTACACGTGGACTTGCTTGCCACAAGGATTCCATAACAGTCCCTCCTTCTTCCATCTCCACATGATGGACACCCTCCAGAGTTTCTCTACCCCCCAATGTCTCTTATAGTATGTGGATGACCTGTTGCTGGCCACGGCCACGCAGGAACAGCATTTCGATCTCTTGGACGAGCTACTGACTCTCATTCAGAGAGCAGGCCTGAAATGTAATCCAGCAAAAGCACAATTGTGTCAGAAGGAAGTATTCTTTCTGGGTCTAAAAATAACTGACCAAGGTCGCAGCCCTACCTGGAAGAAGGTTCAGGGATTACAAGACTTGCCATTGCCTACCAGTGTGGCAACTCTTCGAAGGTTTCTAGGTATGGTAAACTATTCGAGAGACTTCATTTGTGATTTTGCACAGAAAGCCACTCCTCTGTATGAATTACTCAAAAAGGATGTACCGTGGACTTGGGGCCCTATTCACACCCAGGCTGTGACGTTACTGATGCAGGCTCTGGCCTCCGCCCCAGCACTGGTCAACCCCAATCCCGCACTACCATTCCATCTGGAGTGTGCCACCTCTGACATTGCCATGTCAGCAGTGCTGGCCCAAAAGGTGCATGGCACCTTGAGACCCATTGCATATGCATCACAGCTCTTGACCCCAGTGGAGCAGAAGTCTGGCCTTTGTGAAAGGAACCTTCTGGCTACCTACTGGGTTGTCAAACACTTCTTGTATATCATTGGGTACTCACCATTGGTCATCAACACTAACCACACGCCAACTACCTTTTTGCTCTCAGATAGAGTGAAGGATGGGTCAGTCTCTAACACTAGGCTGACACATTGGTCACTTCTCCTCCAGGATAGAGATATCCAGGTCCACCCGACCAAAGTTCCATCTCTGCTAGCTCATGGTCTCCTTTTTCAGGGAGAACCCCATGACTGTACACTACAGTCACCCGATCTTCCAGATCCAGGTCCTTTCCTCCCTGCCACGCCACAAGTACTCAAGAGTACCTCTTTATGCCATATTTTTACTGATGGTTCAGCATCTTACTATCAGGGAGAACAGATTGCAAGGATAGGTATTTTGGTAATCTACCCTTATGGAAACATCGTTAAAATATCTAAACGCTGTAGTGTAGCTTCATCACAATATGCAAAGATGGCAGCGGTGGCCTGTGCCCTTGAGTTCATCCAACTTGGAACTCAGGATACTATCATCTTTACAGACTCTAACTGGGTTTGTTGTTCCCTTACAAAATTTCTTCCTTTCTGGCAGAAGAACTCCTTCCTCTCTTCTGATGGCAGCCCAGTGAAATACAAAGAATTGATAATATACATGCACGCATTGGCACAGAAATTCACACACAAGCTTTATGTTCACTAGCTCAAAGCCCACTCTCTGTATGACCCCTATCATGCTTTCAATGACACCGCAGACACCCTTGCTAAGGAAGGGGCCCGAGGGGGGGAAGTCTGGATGATGGACCATCCAGAAGCTAATGCAGCTGTACATGTTGGAGCCCTCAAGAAGAAATCTGAGTCTTTTTCCCCCTTGGACCTCTCAGCAGCCCAACATCTGGACAATGAACTTAGAGAAGTGTTCAGATTCCTTGACAAAGGTACTGAAGAAAGATTATCTACACATAACCCATACCGAAGGCATGAAGGTAAGTTGCACTTATCCTCTGATGACAAGCTCATTTGGTTCCAACCAGATGACACTACCACCAAGTTGTGGGTAGTCCCCAGACACCTAAGATCTTAATTTTTGTACCAAGTACACGATACTTCTACTGGTGGACACCAGGGAGCAGAAAACACTCTCCAACGACTCAAGACCACCGTCTGGTGGCCTGGTATCACCAAAGATGTTAAACAATACATAGACAATTGCCTTGTTTGTGCACAATACAATCCCATACCTACAAAATGAAATGCCAAACTTTTACCACAAATACATTCTGGCCCTTGGCATGCCATTCAAATTGATTTTATTGGCCCTCTGACCAATACCAGTAGAAACAATAAGTATGCCCTTGTGGTAACCGACCTATTCTCTAAGTGGGTTGAGGCTTTCTCCATTAAGACATGCACAACTGAATAAAGCAGCAGATCTCTGTGACTCCTAGGTACCAATTTCAGTTTTAAATCAAGATTATAAAATATATACTAGTATACTAGCCCATCATCCAGATACAATTCTCCCAGAACTTATCTATCCAGATCAATCTGGTTCTATTTGTGTAACCCTGGCACTGTTATACCAAAGGCTACTACCCTTGCCTTGCTGGCCAAAACAAGACTGAGGGGTCTGGGTGTCCTATGATTAACTTTAAACTGGTATGTCCCCTATATAACATGTTATGCAGTGCCTGTACCCAGAGTATACCTTTCAGTGGGCTAGCTTTAACCCAGTACAACCCTCTGGGATGCTGTACCTACCCACATTACTGTAATGCCATCCCAAGCATGACCCAATAACTTTTTTCCACAAGTAAGACATTTTAGACCTAATGACATGCTACCAATAATATGTTCATGAGACAGGTATCTGCAAGAACAAACAACACATTTATTTGCATGGGGGATGACTAGGAAGGGTAAAGCTGGAAGCAGAGGTTATGCTAGTTACAATATTCACATTTGATAGCTGGTTTAATTCTTTGGGTTTGATTCAAGATTAGAATAAACAGTTTGCATTTTTTAAATCCGATATTAATCACTGTGGTCACCCACCAACCTCTGAGATAGTCAGAGCTTGGCTATCTAGCTAGCTGCCTTTATGGCATACATATTTATACTTGCCCACATTGATACCAGTTTCCAGAAACATACAGAACCCTGCAATCCCATATGCAAATCCTGGATACCCAGCAATTAGAGTGCTTGAAGGAGCAGGCCTGTTATTCACTGCAGCTGTATGTTGGCCAACTAGTTGGGGTCCTTGAAGAAAACAAGCAGATTAAACATAGGGAACACACTTATCTAGACTAATAGCAACTGTATCCATGGCCAGATGGCCTAGTCCATTCAAACACTTTAAACTATATAATGTACAATCCCTTTCTTTTTGCCTTGAGGTGGAGGATTGGCCCTGCATACTTGCAGATTAAAAGTCACGTTTAGTTAGTCACAGTCAAGTTGAAGCAGAAAATTAAAATGATTACTGCAGGTGGAACTCTGACTTGGGAAACAAGGAGATGGGCAAAGGCTTGCAGCCAGGAACCTCCTAACTGGCTGCAGGGTGGTGCAGCATTTACAGATGGTGAACAACTCTTTATTTATTTTAACAGTGCCTCTTTCTGAGCTAGAATCACTTTACTGGATAGACCAGGTTAGGACCAGGGCTGGCACTTTTCAACCCCACATCTGGGCTATACTTTCCAGGGGGAAACACATATGGCAGCACAAAGGTGGTATACTACCAGGCTGTGTCCCAGACCTAATCTGATGGTTGCATAGCATTCAGCATATTTATCAGATTTAGCACATTTATATCCTGTAGTAACTGCATTTGTAGTCACAGTTCCTTTCTCATGTGCCCCACATGGCAGACATAGACCCTTTTTCCAGTCTGCTAGAACATTAGAACCATGGTGGATTCTGAAGCATTTTGGGGACAAACACCTACACTCCTATATGGGGTGTGCAACCAGAGTCCAGGCATTGGCTCCCAAAGCAGATCACAGGATACAGTACTGTCAACTTGGGTGGGTTCCCCTAAGGCTAGGGCTAACCCAAATTCTTGCAGTCTTTGCAGACACTAGGAGCTTGGATATTGCCCTTGCATAACACCAGGCACTTTGAATCTTGCTTTTTACCACTTGAGACACTGTTCAGAACTGAGCTTGAGGCACGGCTCACTACCATTTTGGACTAACTTTAAACATTGGATGCATTTGAAGCATGGCTTGCTACTTCAGCAGACTTTACTTACTGGCAAGGCTGAAGCTGTAGACCATTTCAAACTTAGACATTTTACTTAGTCACAATTGATTTCTGTAGCTCTCTAGGCTCACAACACGTTACTTGGCAGTAACACAGTTCTTTAACAGCTTTCTCAGGCTCACAATCACTCTAACACAGTCACTTGTGGCTCTCACTAGTGCTTGCAGCTCCCAACTGGATACATAGACAGTTACTGACCCACCAGGCATTGTCCAGAGAAATTCTGCATGATCAGGGAACTCCCCATTCAGTCCTGTCACTACTTAAATCAGGCACATTTATATATGGTTAAACTGGACCTTTCTCTGGTCAGTATGCAGATGTCCATCCTTTCCATGCTTTCGTTAAACTAGGGTGAGACAGTCACATTCTATCTGTTGGGATTTCTGCCTCTTGCAGCGGTTCTTAAACTTGTACAGTCACAATACCAAATTCTAGGCTTCACTGCCTCTTAAAGCTCTTTCACACTTATACTTGTTAGATACAGATTTACTCACTCAGGAAGCTCACAGAAATGGCTTTCTTTCCCTGAGGTCTCAGGCTCACTTCAGCACTCTCACTGTTGAGGTTGGAAATTTATGCAGCTCTATCACAGCTGAAGATTCAGGTTGCCCACATTTTTTCAGAAGCGTGGAAAGGTGCTGGTCAGCTCTGGAGGACAATCTGACAAACCCCAGGCTAGCGACTTCTGTTGCCATGTGAGAGGGCTCAAACTGGATTATTAGGTCCATTCTGGAGCAAAAGGCCTGAGCCCCCACCTCTGCGGGGGGGCTCCCGCTCGAACTGAACTCCACCTGCAAAACAGTCTTTTATGGAGCTTCTCTGAGGCCCCCTATTGGCTGAAACCATTGGTTGCTCCCACATTAATTGGCTGTTTCTGCTTGTCAGTCCAGAAAATGAATATTCATTACCCTCACTCAATGCACAATAGGCCCCCTGCTTTGGTGCCCGAAATTAGGTCCCTGCTGTTTCCCCATAAGCACTTTGCAATGTCCCATAAGTCCTAGACAAAAAAGTTCCACAAATCCTGGTATAAATCATTTCATTTATTTCATTTCATTTCATTTATTCTTTGGTAACCAGGTAAAGGCACTGGACCAAAGGTCCCTTTTCAGGCCTGACCAAGACAAAAAATAAAAACATACAAGAATACGCAAATACAATCAACAACAATACAATACCAAAAAATACAAATTACAAATAAAAAGATTAAAGAAGATTTATGTAATAAATAACTTTTTTAACCTTTGTTTAAAAGTTAAAACAGAGGGAGCAATCCTAACATCTAGTGGAAATGAATTCCAATACAAGGGTGCTGCTATTGAAAAAGCTCTAGAACTTATTCTAAGCCGAGACCTGGGAGCAAAATATAGGGGTCCATCAGCCGACCTCAGGCTGGGAAGCATTTCTCTCATTACAACAAGATCAGAAAGAGGAAAAAGGTAGCCAAAGTAAAAACATTTATACATCAGACAGCCAACAAAATATTCTATTCTGCAACTAGGGAAAACCACCCCAACCGAGAATAAAGATTACACTGATGTGTCCTATTGGGGGCTCCTAAAATAAATCTACAAATATTAGGCCACAGTTAGTGCTTGCATTTCTTTTGTACCTATGTTATAATATAAACAAGAACTGTAATCAAAATATGGAAGAAGAGAATTGCTAATATAGTTGCTTGTGAGAAGAATGACTTGAATTTGTATAACACCCGTATTCTTTGATTTACTTTCTTAACCATAGACTGAATCTGAGGTGAAAAGGTCAAACTGGGATCCAATAGTGTGCCCAAATACTTAAATTGAGACACTTGTTCAAGCAGACCACCCTGAAAATTAGATAGCCATAGTTCCAGGGTGTCCACCAACATAAATTCCGTACCAAATAACATAACTTTTGTTTTAGCTGAGTTCAAAACCATAGCATTTAAAGTAAGCCAAGAACAGATGGCACCAAAATCCTTTTCTAGGGAGCAAGAAAGTTCAGACACAGAATTTGACTCAGCACAGATTACAAGATCATCTGCATAAAGTAGTGCATCACTAAACTTACAAACTCCAGGAAGCTGATTAATAAAAATAGAAAATAACAGGGGTCCCAAAATGGACCCCTGAGGCACACCACAACTAATTGGCAAGACATCAGAAACCACAGAACCTACTTGAACAAACTGACACTTGTTACTCAGATAATCATAGAACCAAGAAACAGCAACATCAGAAAACCCCAGATCTTTCAATTTTGTGCAAGCCAAATCATGATCAATCAAATCAAAAGCCTTGGTTAGTTCCATGAACACCGCTCCAGTCATCAAACCCTTCTCAAACCCACGTAGGACAGTGTTCATGAACCCAACCAAGGCCACGTCCATACCAAATTGCTTATGGAACCTATGTTGTTGCCGTGACAACAAATCATGGGTAACCAAACAGGCATCAATTTGCTTAGCCACTAAATGCTCAAGTAGTTTGCTGAGGGGATTCAGTATTGATATTGGCCTATAATCATCCATGGAAGTAGCACAGCTCTTTTTTGGAATAGGAACCACCTTAGCTTTCTTCCAGGACAGCGGAAAACACCTGTAGCCAATGACATATTAAAAATATAACAAAGGGGATCCGTAATAAAGGGGAAAGCCAGTTTTAAGAAGCGGGTATCCAACCCTTCCCCACACTCAGTCCCTTTATATGGGATAGACTGCTTTCTGATTGGCTGTTGCTGCACTAAAATGGTTGCTAGTTACACAGTCCCTTTGCAGATTAAACACAGTCCCAAATACAAAGTCCTGGTGCCACCAGACTGATTACTTAATTTGTCCACTTGCCCCACAGTTCAATAGTTGCTTTTGTGCCTGGAGATCACTGCCCCGAATGAACATTTCCATTCAGTCCTTAGCCTGTCTCTGCTACTGAAATCAAGTTCTCCAGGCAGTAGACAGGCTCTTAACTGAGTCTTAGTGTTAAAGTTCTGGTGCAACCATCAATATTTTTATTTAAATTTTTCCCCCCTATTGGTAGAAGCCCCATTTCTGTCCTTGGGATTTCTGCCCAGAATACATACGGTAGTTATTTACAACTTTTTTTGTGCCTGTCACTAGCACCAATATTTTATAAGACCCTTTATGCTAGTGCAGGCAGCTCATTAATATTTATAGGCCCAGTGCTCTCCTCATTAATATTCATGAATCCTGGAATTGTAGCACTTCATGGTGCTCCCTATATACAAAAAGAAGAGGGCTCTCCTGGTTCCTGCTGAGGTCACCAGTCTCCACACTGCCCCAAACAGGAACCAGGACCACCAAACTGTCTCCTAATTGATGGCAAAGTCAGTGGTCGGGAGATGAAAGGCACAGCTTGCACATGCATGATCCCCGCTGACACTGGAGTGCCAAAACAAGCAGCGGGGGATTGCAGTTTAACCTTTTGAGCCTGAAATGGGCTAAATTCACACTGGGGCAGCTCAGAGGGATTTTGAGGGGCACATTTTGAACTTGGGAGTGGCGGTGAAGATTGTGGCATAATCGAGGGACCTGGCAGGCATCGGGAGGCGCACCATAGAAATGGGGGCAATGGAAGAATGGACAGAAGGTAAGCCCCAAATTTGGATGGGGCTGCATTTGAAATAGACAAATAACAGCATTAAAGAACTTATATATATATTAGATCATACAAGCAAACACAAAATTCCAATACGTATTTTAAGCCTAGATGCGTAGAAAGCACTTGATAGGATGCCATGGGATTTCTTGTGCACTATCCTTCCCAAATTTGATTGCCCATCAGAATTTGTAAATAATATACAAAGCATTCATACAAGGCCATGGGGACAGTAAAAGCTAAAGGCTCCCCCTCCGCTTGCTTTACATTAATGAGCAGTACTAGATGGGATATCCTGTATCCTCCTATTTATTTGCCTTGTATGCAGAGCCCTTGGCTCAGTACCTTTGACAAAATAAGAAGATACAGGGCTATCAGAGTGGAGATAAAATCCATAAAGCAGTGTATTATGCAGATGAGCAGTGCTCCAAAGCATGACAGCTGAAATTCAGCACCAAGAAGTGCAAAATCATGCACTTAGGAAGAAACAACCCCAAAGGGGAATACCACTTGAAGGGGGGGGGACTAGCTGCAACCAACCAAGAATGAGAACTTGGGATCATGATATCAAATGACTTGAAACTAGAGAGACAGTGCAAAAAGGTGGCACTAAAGGTTAGTGGCATGCTGGGTTGCATTGTGAAGGGAATCACAAGCAGAAGGAGGGAGGTGATTTTGCCACTGTACAAGGCACTTTTCCATCCCCACATGGAATACTGTGACCAGTTTTGGAGACTGCACCTCAGAAAGGACATTGATAGGATAGAGATGGTACAGCAAAGAGTGACAAAAATTATATATTGGGTACATCAGATGTTATATGAAAACAGGTTGAGAGAATTAAACATGTACTCCCTGGAGCAATGGAGAGAGAGGGGGGAGACATGATCGAGACCTTCAAATACATCAAGGGCATAAATAAGGTGCAGATGCAGGAACTATTTCATGTCAAGGAAGGTAGTAGAACAAAGGCGCATGATCTAAGACTGAAAGGAGGACAGCTTGGGTCCAACACCAGGAACTTCTTCATCACGGAAAGGGTGGTGAATGCCTGGAATGGCCTACCTCCAGAGGCTGCAGGCATAAAGATAGTCGAGGGTTTCAAGAGAGCTTGGGACACACAAAGGTATCATTCACCAGGAGGCAAATGGGGGGGTAGAAAATATATACCTTGGGTAGACTAGATGGATCTCACGGTCCCCTTCTGCCACCATCTTCTATGTTTCTTTGTTTCTGTGGTTCTATGATTTACTATTATATATTACTAACCCATACCAATCCTTACCAGTGCTAACACAGAGTCTCCAAATCATAGAGTAGGTTTCTGGATATAAATTTCATGAGCAGAAAACAGAGGTGCTTCAAATAAATGTTCAGCCTGCCACACTATTCAAGCATGAGTACCATACAAATGGGATAAACCACAAATTAAATATTTGGGGTTACAGTTAATGAAGGAATCCACAGACACATATTCACTGAACTTTTACCTGTTGGTAGAACAGGTTAATAATGATCTTACCACATGGTGCCATTTACTCCTGTCCCTCATCAGTAGAGTCCAAACAATACAAATGAATATTTTACCTCTATTTCTCTATCTTTTCCAAAATATTCCAATCTACCCTACAAAAACAGAATGTTCAAAAGTGGGATAAACTTATATCACTTTTTTTATGGCATGGGGTGGGGAACACCCTCGAGTGGCATATAAAAAGCTACAATTACCAACAGCTAAAGATGGATTGGCCTTACTAAATTTAACTAACTATGCCACAGTGACATTAATTGAACATATACTCCAATGGCTGAGATTCCCCCTTAGATGCCTCACAGTGAGTACAGGTCAAAAGAGACTTAGCCACTATGCTTTTAGATACAATTGCCATCTTTCAACCCACCCAAACTAAATCATGCCCAGAACCTTCGATCTTTATGGCAAATATTCATGAAAATCCTTCCTAGGGAAACTGGAAAATATAAGGGAGACTTAGTGGATAAGTAACTCTGCACTAGACCCACAATTTATTCCAGCACTGCAGGAATAAATGCTGCTCTTGAATGCACTTAATTCATGTTAGAAAATTTTATTCAGATGGAAATTTTAAATCTTATGAGCAACTTCAATCTGAATTTCACCTAACTAAGCAGGATTTCATAGATTCCTTCAAATTAGACATTGCTTAGACCAATCCATAGGACTATACATAGATTTCCAATCAATAGCCCCAATATTTCTGTTTTTATTAAATGCTCAAAGTGAAACATTACAAAAGCTTGTTGTCTCTAGGTGTTAAGAGGCACTTAGAAATGTCCTCCCAACTATCATGGATATTTTACAATCTACTTGGGAGCCTGAGATACTTTCACTAACCCCCAATCAGCGGAAAAAATTTGGATTCAACATCAGGGGCCAGATATTCAAAGGTTTGCCCCGGGGCTAAATTAGCACTGCCCGGCA